>OY744483.1:107691684-110091684 GCA_963556165.1 Tipula helvola
CCGGTGTAATACATACAAAACTATCGTCCATAAGGACACACTCCAGACATAGCAAATAATACATTATTGGTTTATGTCAATATTAAGGTATTGTACAAAAACTCCCTAAACAGTTTTTGTTAATGGTACATAATTTTATCCTTGAAATTAAATGAAACGAAAGGCTGATGATGATGCGTTTTTAGTATTCGATAAAACCAAAACAAAACACGGAATAGCTATTTCCATGTATTTTAACATTTCCAACCAAAAAGACTATTATCATTATAATTTTATCGTTATTATTATTTTTATTGCTATTTTGGTTAGGGGTTTCAATTTTATTAACATTCGTAAAAAACCATAAACTATTTGTACCGTATCGTAAGCAACATATACCTACATATTATTACAAAAATTAGAGTTACGTTTTGGTTTTATGATTACATTCACATATATTACATACTCATGTTTGTCTTTTAACCTATTTCAGTTTTAATTTGATAAAATTCCAATAAAATGATGTAATTCAATTGGATTTTCCTTAGATTTCGTTTTTCCGTAAAAAAAACAAACGTTTTTGGTAGTTTTCCCCCAAACAATACATTACTATGTACAATACAAATTCAACGATGACGATGATGTCTTATTTATTTAATTGTCAAATGAAATTTTATGTTCATATTTTGGTTGTAGGATTTTTATTTTTTTGGTATTTTAAGTTTTATATTGTGGAAATAACTATTTGTAATTGAATACTACGAGTATTATTCGAAAGAACTGGATTGAAGTTCTTATGGTTTGGGATATAATATAAAATGGGTATTATGTTTTATTATTTACAGAAATTGGCCTATTTCGTTTGATATGCGGCGTTAACAAATTTTATTGTTCATAATTATCGTAAATTTGGTGTAGCTACTCATGTACAACTTTATGTTTGTTGTGTAATAAAATTAATGGAAGATGTTTAGTAATTTCATTTCTATCTGTTTAGTAGGTACATAAAATATAAGGTAGCTGGATTTACTATTACAAATCCACAGCGGTCAAACATAATGTAAAATAAAATATAAAAATATAAACATTTTCTCAGCATGGTATATTCACGCACTTTGATTGATATATAATATACATTAGTTCTCTTAAAATTAATTTTTATTATAATTTTTAATTTAATGCATCAATGATGTATGCACAAAGTAAACCGTCAATTAATAGTTAAATATGTTTATAAATTAACACACATTTATCATTTGTGTGTTTTCAACAGTTATAACTCGTACATCTAATTTTAATGTATTCGAACGTCAACATGTATATATATGATTTTAAAATAACATTGTCTCAATCAAGTGGACGAAAGTGTATATTAGTTAAACCGTGTTCGTATGAAGATAAATGTCTATTATTTAGAAAAGTGTGAGAAAATTGTAATACAATTACCAAACATATACAACAACTCCATGTATTTTGATTTCATTTGCTTTCTTCATGTGTAAAATGTATACAGATACTAACGATACCTTTCGTTTATTTGGTTTCGTTTAATTATGTTAAAAGGAAATTTGATTAATTGCAAAAGGAGTTTCACAAGCAAAAAATTAAATTGTCTGTACCTATGTAATTCCGTTTTTTAATTGAAAATGAAAGATATTAATTTGCTAGATAAGTAGCAACAACATATTCGATTCGTACGTATTTATACTAAATATGAAAAACATAATACGTTTATGTAAAAAAAGAGAATGGTTTTATATAACATTATTTATTATCATGTTGTTAATAGATTCTATTTTTCAGAAACCCCATTTTAGGATGGGAAAATATAACTTTCGCTCCGTATATAATAATCAATTATGAATGTACTCGTATTTACCTTTCATGCGCCTCTCTCTCTAAAGATAATTTTGGTGTGTGTTGTGTGAATGTAAAGTGTCTACAAGATATGCATTTTGGAATGAAAATGTTGATTAATAGAAAATGGTGAGATGTTTGAAGTTCAAGTTGATGGCTTAATTATTTCATTTAAAATGGTTTGTACTTGATGTAGACATCAATGTTTAATGTTTTTTTTTAATGTACTTACAAATAGAAAAAACCGTCAGACGTATTTAAAAATTTAAATGCTTTTAATAATAATTTTTTTTTGATTAAACTGTAAATTATAATGTTCTACACATCCAAAGTGGTTTCGTCACTGATTGATAAAAAAGACTTTCTACCGAATGAATTAGGCTTGTTGATTGGAATTGGACACATGCTTGTGTTCGGTATTGGCAAATAAAAATTCACTAGATGTGAGCATACTAGAATCTAGTTGAATCAAATAAAATTACAGATACTAGATTTCTGATTGTAATAAAGTCTGATAATTTTACTAGAATACAAATATGTAGTACTGGAAATCAAGTGTAAACAATATTATTTGATTTTGCAACTGGAATTTTGGTAAAATTATGAGATATACTATTTTTTGATTAGTAAAATCGAATATTAGATTTTCCTGCAAAACTATTAGATTTCATGCATTTATTCTACTAGATATGCAGTAAAATAGCTGGTCAGGTAATAGCATGTCATCATTTTTTACTAGAATGCCCCTTGATTATACTAGAGGCCTTCTAAATAAATTTCAAATAATAATACCAACGTTAAATAGTTTTTATTTCAACATATTTTATTTCAAAAATTTTGGTTTTTCTTCTTTTTTTTTTCTTCATATCGCCCTACACAAGATACTAAACTTTAAAGTTTTAACAACATTTATTACTGGCTCCTTCAAAATTTCAAACTTCCGAGCCTTTTCCTTAAAATGACGTTTTTGACTTATCGTCAGCTAAGCTGCCTGATGAGAGTAGACCGAATTTTTGGTTCGTGCTAGCTTGTCAGTACGAAACGAAACTTCCACAGTGAAAACTCTAGGAAAGTTTTCATTTTTTCTAAAGTACAGGGAGATTAGATATTTCTATTTTCTTGGTAGATGTGATATAAAGTATTGGCCTCTTCATTTTTTCTGATTAACAAGTCGAAAAATGTTGTAAATGCTACTATGGCTAATATATTTTGTCTATAAAAAGCCGAAAGAATCTTATTGATTTTAATGCAGGAAAGCTTCCCTTTCTATGAGATTTTAAACGCGAAGTGAATATATTCAATTGACACCCCTGTTTTTTTGAGAAGCTTTCCTCCCAAGGCTTAGGCCTTTAAGGTTTATAGGTAAACCCGGCATGTCCATTAAATTCATGTGTTTAGTTTAATTGCTTCCCGTCTTGCCTCGGGCTTGCCGCAGCCGTAGGTTTTTGACAATTTGCTTACCTTTAAGATTGTGTTTTATGTTTTATTCTTTAATTTTTACTAAATATTTTATCAATATGCATATATTAAGAAAATTCTCCAGTTTTGCGTGAAGTACTGTCAATTTATTGTTTTAATTATGTTCTTGGTAAAATAATTTAGTAGGTTTGCTTGTGTTGCATAAATTTATGAATATTTGAACTAGATATTTGTATCATACAGTATTGGACAAAACTATTGCACGGAGTTGTCCTTCATATTCCTTTAAATAAAATAAGAAAATGAGGTAAGTGTTAAAGTACTAAATATCCGTGTAATAAATAATCCACCAACAATGTCACGAGTAATAATTGATCTACCCACTTTAAGCAGAAACTAATTTGTTATTTTTATAACGGTGTAACTGTAAATTTGATTGATAATAATTGTGGAATGAACTACATATTACATAAAGAGTAATTGTACTCTGAGGAAATTAATCCTCTCCTCCAGGTTAACTTAAATGATCCTTTTATCTCAAAAAGGTCAATTAAAACTGACGCTTGGAAACTGATTTTTTTTATCTGCAACAGCTATTGACAAGACGCAGCAATAAAACACAACTCCAGACATAACACCTAGAAGTATAATTTATACATAATTTTCTTACTTTCGGCTGCAAACTTTTTCGAATTTTCAGAAATTTCCTCGGAATAATCTTAGTAATAATTGAATGTATAAAATCAGCCTCTAGAGTGTTATGTCTGAAAATGTATTTTATTGATGTGACTTGTGAATTGATATTGCAGGAAAAAATCAGTTCAAATTTCCTGTAGGAAATCTGGGTCTAGTGGCTGATTTTATAAATTCATTTTTTACTTTCGGCTAGAAACTTTAATTAATTTTTCCAGATTTCCCACGGGAAACTTAAACTGAATATTTTTTCTGCAAAACAATTTACAAGTCACATCAATGCAATCCATCTTCAAAAATATCACTCTAGAAGCGGATTTTATACAAATTTTATATTGATTTTTGGAAAATCGAGTTTTCCCAGATTTCCTAAGGAAACTTCAACTAAATTTTTTTGCTGCAATAGCTATTGACAAGTCACTTCAAGGCAATATCCACCTTCAGAGAATACACTCTAGAGGCAGAGTTTTTTCCAATTTTAAATATTTGCTTCGGTTTTTCGAATTTTCCAAATTTTTCCACGAGGAGCTGGAGCCAGGTTTTTCTATATAAGAATATTGATCAAGGTCTTTAATGCTGTCCAGGAATCCTTAGTGATTTTAATGCTAAACACTACTGATTGAAAACGATTTGATTTTTTATTTTCGGCTGGATACCAATCAGTATTACCGCCTTTTTTTACTTTCGGCTGAGGTAACACGTTTTGCATAACCATTCTTTTACTTTCGGCTGTAATTTTTCGGCTGACATTAACCGAATTCTGCATTATCGACTTTTCACTTTCGGCTTGGGTATCTGGACAAAAATTGTTATGTATTTTGAAGCTGTGATACAGCAGCCGCTGCCCTCTGGTATCTGACGCACAAGATATCCAAACAATTTTGGGTCATACGCCTCTAGATGTGTGTACCCAATATTGACAAAGTTCAAACAACGACGTTAGAAGTCTATTCATTTTTTTCCACCACCCTTCTGCCTACTCAAGCGGGTTTGGGGCCGATCATGGCGGAGTTAAATGCCTTGGTGCTGTAATGTATTTAAAAATTTTTTTGTTAAAATTAAATAACATGCTATAACAATGAAATCTTTGCACGTCTACATCTGCTCAAATTCTATTATTCTAGTTGTGTTTCATGGAAATCGGACAATTTAACTTTTGAAATGGATAGCTCTAACTCCAAATCATGACAAATGTTGTAATCTTACCTCTACCGTCAATCGAACTCGGGACCTTATGTACCACCGATGGTGACTTGCTTGAGTCGAGATACCCAAAAGTACCAGTTTATTACAAAATTTTGTTAAAATTGACCTAATCATTAAATTGAAAACAAACCGGTTTTTATCAAACCTTTTTTTATGCGGTTTATATACAAATTGGGGAAATGTGATGCTCCATAGCTTATCAGCCAGTATTTATTCGAACGTAATTATTTATTAATCAGTACTTTATTATAACAGTAAAGATACTCTTTTTAAAAGTAATTTTATATTATCAATCGGATAAGCATTTTATTTACGCAGCACATAATAATCTTAACATATTTTTCATGGTAATGTTTTCACCATACAAAATCAATGATAATCCACTGAACACGTTTAGTATTAAAATTTAAACGAATAAAATCAAATGAAAATTCAATTAGATTTCAGTAGTAAAAATGTTACGGATTAATCTTAACACAACAACAAAAAAACATGTTTTCAAATTATAATATTTTTTTACAATTTTATTATTTTTATGATTATTGTTGTTTTCTCATTTTTAATATTATTATTTATTTATAACGAACACCAAATTACGAATTATAATCATAATTTAAATGCGATTATAATATAAAGTAATATGGAAGTTAAGAAAATTATTTTTTTATTATATTCATCTTAAATTTGACCTAAAAATATAATAAAAAAAAAAATAATAGTAAAAATAATAAAAATTCAATCTATTATTTATTTATTTATTTATTTTTTATGACTATAATTACAATTTTTATTCGTTCGTGTAACACACCCATGGCGTAACTTGGTAGTTAAATTATAATGATTTTTTCGTATTCATGCTTTTTTTGTGTTGTTTTCTTATTATGTTACGTACGTATATATAACTTAAGAAATTATCCATTATCATCAACATCATCATCATCATCTTGATTATTTTTATGATAATGATCTTTTTTTTTTTATTGTTAGTAAGCTGAGTAATTTTTTATATCGATCAATTTGTATATCTAGATTATAAGTTTATAACGATGACTGCATACATTGGTGGAATAATAAATACGAATTGGTTAATTTAAATGTATGATTCTCAGATATTCCTAATAAAGAACTTGATTTTCTAAATATGGTAAGGTGTACGCTCCATTTTTAGGCATTGATAATTAAAGTAATTATTATAATGCGCTTGTTGGAGATTTAATCTGAATTTTATCGCTATACCTCTCACGAATTAAATGCTATTATCGGTTATCAACTATAGCCATATTTTAGTTGGAAGGTATGCAAATATTTTTAATGGTTTTATATATCTCTTCTCAGGTTGTTATTTTTGATGATATAAAGAAAATTACTGTTTGTGCTTCGATCATTTCTAATTTTTCAGAATTCAGGAACATTATCATTCACATAACTCTAATTCCTGAATTGCTAATTAAGAGTAAAGCTGATTTAACAAAACGTTCCTAGTTGCATACACCATCCAACAGAGCACATTTCTACTATTTCTAAAATTCAAAGTGTTCTAAAATTTAGGAAGCAGATATTCATTTTAATTACCAAAAGACAGTTACAAAACAATTTTTTAAAATTAAAAGTTTTCTCATTATTAACAATGGTATATAAGTATAAAGGACCAACTATCCTAATTTCCAATTAGAATTAAGATTACAACTGCCTAACTCTCACCAACCAATCTTATTTATTGTACAAGACAGGTTCCGTCTTATGTCTCGTTTATGAAAGAGTTATGAAGAGCTATCTATCTAGTTGTATATCCAGAACTCATATCAGAATAATTTTTTGTTTAATGTCACTTACTCGACAATTAGTACAATTAATTAAATTAAAACAATTGCTTATTTTATTTTTACTTTTATTTGTTTCCTTATAGTCTAATTATTTATTTGAAGTTTAGTTTTCTTAAATTCGATTTCGTTTAAGAAGTATGCATCTTCAGTTTCGACTTTATGTTAATTTAAATCGAATTTTACCCTTGCATAGAAATATAAGATGAAATTTTAATCCTACAAATGCTACCTTATAAAGGGATAATGACACGAGGAAGTATCAGCAATGTAATAATCAAATCTTCACATGAAAGTTGCCTTCAATGGTAATAGTAAGATTAAGGTATCAGATATTACAGATGATGTTTTTCATTTTATTTTTATGATTTTTTTTTTGTAATTTTACCCATAATAAAATAGATTTAATTTATGTACTACGTATGCATGGGTATTTAATTTGGAAACGTAAAAAATATTCAAAATAGTTATTATTACGAATAAGGCGGATAAACGCTCACACTGCGGTCCTAAAGACCTTAGACCGTTTAGCTTGTCTTCTTTCCTTTTCAAAATACTGGAAGGACAAATTGAAGCTCCCCCACAAATTGAAGCTGATATTATTGTTAACATCAAATATGAGACCAAAACTGACCCTATGCCTCTAAAATTACAGGTATTTGATTATTTAATAAATTTGACAACAACACGGTATCATTAAGGATTTTGACAACAACAAAACCTCATACTGGTTTTAATAAATATTTGATGCAAAATGAGTAATCTTAAGAATAGCTTGGAGCTGAAACCGAATTTTGTACAGTAATATTGAAGATAATTTAATCGCCGTTTATTTAAGCTTTTTATAAACTAAAAAGCTCCTAAAGCTCTGTACAATATCCTTGAACTAAGCTGATATTTTTGTTAACATCAAATATGAAACTAAAAATGATGTTATGCCTATAAAATTACAGGTATTTGATTATTTAATAAATTTGACAACAACACGGTATCATTAAGGATTTTGACAACAACATACATACATACGGGTTTTAATAAATATTTGGTGCAAAATGAGTATTCTTAAGAATAGCTTGAAGCTGAAACCGAATTATTTAAACTAATATTGAAGATAATAAAATCGCCGTTTATTTAAGCTTTCTATAAACTACAAAGCTCATAAAGCTCTGTACAATATCCTAGAACTAAGCCGATATTATTGTTAACATCAAATATGAGACTAAAAATGACGTTAAGCCTATAAAATTACAGGTATTTGATTATTTAATAAATTTGACAACAACACGGTTTCATTAAGGATTTTGACAACAACAAAAACTCATACTGGTTTTAATAAATATTTAATGCAAAATGAGTATTCTTAAGAATAGCTTGAAGCTGAAACCGAATTGTTTAAACTAATATTGAAGATAATTAAATTGCCGTTTATTTAAGCTTTCTATAAACTGCAAAGCTCATAAAGCTCTGTACAATATCCTAGAACTAAGCTGATATTATAGTTAACATCAAATATGAGACTAAAAATGACGTTAAGCCTATAAAATTACAGGTATATGATTATTTAATAAATTTGACAACAACACGGCTTCATTAAGGATTTTGACAACAACAAAAACTCATACTGGTTTTAATAAATATTTGATGCAAAATGAGTATTCTTAAGAATAGCTTGAAGCTGAAACCGAATTATTTAAACTAATATTGAAGATAATAAAATCGCCGTTTATTTAAGCTTTCTATAAACTACAAAGCTCATAAAGCTCTGTACAATACCCTATAACCAAGCTGATATTATTGTTAACATCAAATATGAGACTAAAAATGACGTTAAGCCTATAAAATTACAGGTATTTGATTATTCAATAAATTTGACAACAACACGGCTTCATTAAGGATTTTGACAACAACAAAAACTCATACTGGTTTTAATAAATATTTAATGCAAAATGAGTATACTTAAGAATAGCTTGAAGCTGAAACCGAATTATTTAAACTAATATTGAAGATAATTAAATCGCCGTTTATTTAAGCTTTTTATAAACTACAAAGCTCATAAAGCTCTGTACAATATCCTAGAACTAAGCTGATATTATTGTTAACATCAAATATGAGACTAAAAATGACGTTAAGCCTATAAAATTACAGGTATTTGATTATTTAATAAATTTGACAACAACACTGGTTCATTAAGGATTTTGACAACAACAAAAACTCATACTGGTTTTAATAAATATTTAATGCAAAATGAGTATTCTTAAGAATAGCTTGAAGCTGAAACCGAATTATTTAAACTAATATTGAAGATAATAAAATCGCCGTTTATTTAAGCTTTCTATAAACTACAAAGCTCATAAAGCTCTGTACAATACCCTAGAACCAAGCTGATATTATTGTTAACATCAAATATGAGACTAAAAATGACGTTAAGCCTATAAAATTACAGGTATTTGATTATTTAATAAATTTGACAACAACACGGCTTCATTATGGATTTTGACAACAACAAAAACTCATACTGGTTTTAATAAATATTTGATGCAAAATGAGTATTCTTAAGAATAGCTTGAAGCTGAAACCGAATTATTTAAACTAATATTGAAGATAATTAAATCGCCGTTTATTTAAGCTTTTTATAAACTACAAAGCTCATAAAGCTCTGTACAATATCCTAGAACTAAGCTGATATTATTGTTAACATCAAATATGAGACTAAAAATGACGTTAAGCCTATAAAATTGCAGGTATTTGATTATTTAATAAATTTGACAACAACACGGTTTCATTAAGGATTTTGACAACAACAAAAACTCATACTGGTTTTAATAAATATTTAATGCAAAATGAGTATTCTTAAGAATAGCTTGAAGCTGATACCGAATTATTTAAACTAATATTGAAGATAATTAAATCGCCGTTTATTTAAGCTTTCTATAAACTACAAAGCTCATAAAGCTCTGTACAATATCCTAGAACTAAGCTGATATTATAGTTAACATCAAATATGAGACTAAAAATGACGTTAAGCCTATAAAATTACAGGTATTTGATTATTTAATAAATTTGACAACAACACGGCTTCATTAAGGATTTTGCCAACAACAAAAACTCATACTGGTTTTAATAAATATTTAATGCAAAATGAGTATTCTTAAGAATAGCTTGAAGCTGAAACCGAATTATTTAAACTAATATTGAAGATAATAAAATCGCCGTTTATTTAAGCTTTTTATAAACTACAAAGCTCATAAAGCTCTGTACAATATCCTAGAACTAAGCTGATATTATTGTTAACATCAAATATGAGACTAAAAATGACGTTAAGCCTATAAAATTACAGGTATTTGATTATTTAATAAATTTGACAACAACACGGTATCATTAAGGATTTTGACAACAACATACATACATACTGGTTTTAATAAATATTTGATGCAAAATGAGTATTCTTAAGAATAGCTTGAAGCTGAAACCGAATTATTTAAACTAATATTGAAGATAATAAAATCGCCGTTTATTTAAGCTTTTTATAAACTACAAAGCTCATAAAGCTCTGTACAATACCCTAGAACCAAGCTGATATTATTGTTAACATCAAATATGAGACTAAAAATGACGTTAAGCCTATAAAATTACAGGTATTTGATTATTAATAAATTTGACAACAACACGGTTTCATTAAGGATTTTGACAACAACAAAAACTCATACTGGTTTTAATAAATATTTAATGCAAAATGAGTATTCTTAAGAATAACTTGAAGCTGAAACCGAATTATTTAAACTAATATTGAAGATAATTAAATCGCCGTTTATTTAAGCTTTTTATAAACTACAAAGCTCATAAAGCTCTGTACAATATCCTAGAACTAAGCTGATATTATTGTTAACATCAAATATGAGACTAAAAATGACGTTAAGCCTATAAAATTACAGGTATTTGATTATTTAAAAAATTTGACAACAACACTGTTTTTAAGGATTTTGACAACAACAAAAACTAATACTGGCTTTAATAAATATTTAATGCAAAATGAGTATTCTTAAGAATAGCTTGAAGCTGAAACCGAATTATTTAAACTAATATTGAAGATAATTAAATCGCCGTTTATTTAAGCTTTCTATAAACTACAAAGCTCATAAAGCTCTGTACAATACCCTAGAACTAAGCTGATATTATAGTTAACATCAAATATGAGACTAAAAATGACGTTAAGCCTATAAAATTACAGGTATTTGATTATTTAATAATTTGACAACAACACGGTTTCATTAAGGATTTTGACAACAACAAAAACTAATACTGGCTTTAATAAATATTTAATGCAAAATGAGTATTCTTAAGAATAGCTTGAAGCTGAAACCGAATTATTTAAACTAATATTGAAGATAATTAAATTGCCGTTTATTTAAGCTTTCTATAAACTACAAAGCTCATAAAGCTCTGTACAATACCCTAGAACTAAGCTGATATTATAGTTAACATCAAATATGAGACTAAAAATGACGTTAAGCCTATAAAATTACAGGTATTTGATTATTTAATAAATTTGACAACAACACGGTTTCATTAAGGATTTTGACAACAACAAAAACTCATACTGGTTTTAATAAATATTTAATGCAAAATGAGTATTCTTAAGAATAGCTTGAAGCTGAAACCGAATTATTTAAACTAATATTGAAGATAATTAAATCGCCGTTTATTTAAGCTTTTTATAAACTACAAAGCTCATAAAGCTCTGTACAATATCCTAGAACTAAGCTGATATTATTGTTAACATCAAATATGAGACTAAAAATGACGTTAAGCCTATAAAATTACAGGTATTTGATTATTTAATAAATTTGACAACAACACGGTTTCATTAAGGATTTTGAGAACAACAAAAACTCATACTGGTTTTAATAAATATTTGATGCAAAATGAGTATTCTTAAGAATAACTTGAAGCTGAAACCGAATTATTTAAACTAATATTGAAGATAATTAAATCGCCGTTTATTTAAGCTTTTTATAAACTACAAAGCTCATAAAGCTCTGTACAATATCCTAGAACTAAGCTGATATTATTGTTAACATCAAATATGAGATTAAAAATGACGTTAAGCCTATAAAATTACAGGTATTTGATTATTTAATAAATTTGACAACAACACGGTTTCATTAAGGATTTTGACAACAACAAAAACTCGTACTTGTTTTAATAAATATTTGATGCAAAATGAGTATTCTTAAGAATACCTTGAAGCTGAAACCGAATTATTTAAACTAATATTGAAGATAATTAAATCGCCGTTTATTTAAGCTTTTTATAAACTACAAAGCTCATAAAGCTCTGTACAATATCCTAGAACTAAGCTGATATTATTGTTAACATCAAATATGAGACTAAAAATGACGTTAAGCCTATAAAATTACAGGTATTTGATTATTTAAAAAATTTGACAACAACACTGTTTTTAAGGATTTTGACAACAACAAAAACTAATACTGGCTTTAATAAATATTTAATGCAAAATGAGTATTCTTAAGAATAGCTTGAAGCTGAAACCGAATTATTTAAACTAATATTGAAGATAATTAAATCGCCGTTTATTTAAGCTTTCTATAAACTACAAAGCTCATAAAGCTCTGTACAATACCCTAGAACTAAGCTGATATTATAGTTAACATCAAATATGAGACTAAAAATGACGTTAAGCCTATAAAATTACAGGTATTTGATTATTTAATAATTTGACAACAACACGGTTTCATTAAGGATTTTGACAACAACAAAAACTAATACTGGCTTTAATAAATATTTAATGCAAAATGAGTATTCTTAAGAATAGCTTGAAGCTGAAACCGAATTATTTAAACTAATATTGAAGATAATTAAATTGCCGTTTATTTAAGCTTTCTATAAACTACAAAGCTCATAAAGCTCTGTACAATACCCTAGAACTAAGCTGATATTATAGTTAACATCAAATATGAGACTAAAAATGACGTTAAGCCTATAAAATTACAGGTATTTGATTATTTAATAAATTTGACAACAACACGGTTTCATTAAGGATTTTGACAACAACAAAAACTCATACTGGTTTTAATAAATATTTAATGCAAAATGAGTATTCTTAAGAATAGCTTGAAGCTGAAACCGAATTATTTAAACTAATATTGAAGATAATTAAATCGCCGTTTATTTAAGCTTTTTATAAACTACAAAGCTCATAAAGCTCTGTACAATATCCTAGAACTAAGCTGATATTATTGTTAACATCAAATATGAGACTAAAAATGACGTTAAGCCTATAAAATTACAGGTATTTGATTATTTAATAAATTTGACAACAACACGGTTTCATTAAGGATTTTGAGAACAACAAAAACTCATACTGGTTTTAATAAATATTTGATGCAAAATGAGTATTCTTAAGAATAACTTGAAGCTGAAACCGAATTATTTAAACTAATATTGAAGATAATTAAATCGCCGTTTATTTAAGCTTTTTATAAACTACAAAGCTCATAAAGCTCTGTACAATATCCTAGAACTAAGCTGATATTATTGTTAACATCAAATATGAGATTAAAAATGACGTTAAGCCTATAAAATTACAGGTATTTGATTATTTAATAAATTTGACAACAACACGGTTTCATTAAGGATTTTGACAACAACAAAAACTCGTACTTGTTTTAATAAATATTTGATGCAAAATGAGTATTCTTAAGAATACCTTGAAACTGAAACCGAATTTTTAGAGTAATATTGAAGATAATAAAATCGCCGTTTATGTAAGCTTTTTATAAACTACAAAGCTCATAAAGCTCTGTACAATATCCTAGAACTAAGCTGATATTATTGTTAACATCAAATATGAGACTAAAAATGACGTTAAGCCTATAAAATTACAGGTATTTGATTATTTAATAAATTTGACAACAACACGGTTTCATTAAGGATTTTGACAACAACAAAAACTCATACTGGTTTTAATAAATATTTGATGCAAAATGAGTATTCTTAAGAATAACTTGAAGCTGAAACCGAATTATTTAAACTAATATTGAAGATAATTAAATCGCCGTTTATTTAAGCTTTTTATAAACTACAAAGCTCATAAAGCTCTGTACAATATCCTAGAACTAAGCTGATATTATTGTTAACATCAAATATGAGACTAAAAATGACGTTAAGCCTATAAAATTACAGGTATTTGATTATTTAATAAATTTGACAACAACACGGTTTCATTAAGGATTTTGACAACAACAAAAACTAATACTGGTTTTAATAAATATTTAATGCAAAATGAGTATTCTTAAGAATAGCTTGAAGCTGAAACCGAATTATTTAAACTAATATTGAAGATAATTAAATCGCCGTTTATTTAAGCTTTTTATAAACTACAAAGCTCATAAAGCTCTGTACAATATCCTAGAACTAAGCTGATATTATTGTTAACATCAAATATGAGACTAAAAATGACGTTAAGCCTATAAAATTACAGGTATTTGATTATTTAATAAATTTGACAACAACACGGTTTCATTAAGGATTTTGACAACAACAAAAACTAATACTGGTTTTAATAAATATTTAATGCAAAATGAGTATTCTTAAGAATAGCTTGAAGCTGAAACCGAATTATTTAAACTAATATTGAAGATAATTAAATCGCCGTTTATTTAAGCTTTTATAAACTACAAAGCTCATAAAGCTCTTACAATATCCTAGAACTAAGCTGATATTATTGTTAACATCAAATATGAGACTAAAAATGACGTTAAGCCTATAAAATTACAGGTATTTGATTATTTAATAAATTTGACAACAACACGGTATCATTAAGGATTTTGACAACAACATACATACATACTGGTTTTAATAAATATTTGATGCAAAATGAGTATTCTTAAGAATAGCTTGAAGCTGAAACCGAATTATTTAAACTAATATTGAAGATATTTAAATTGCCGTTTATTTAAGCTTTCTATAAACTACAAAGCTCATAAAGCTCTGTACAATACCCTAGAACCAAGCTGATATTATTGTTAACATCAAATATGAGACTAAAAATGACGTTAAGCCTATAAAATTACAGGTATTTGATTATTTAATAAATTTGACAACAACACGGCTTCATTATGGATTTTGACAACAACAAAAACTCATACTGGTTTTAATAAATATTTGATGCAAAATGAGTATTCTTAAGAATAGCTTGAAGCTGAAACCGAATTATTTAAACTAATATTGAAGATAATTAAATCGCCGTTTATTTAAGCTTTTTATAAACTACAAAGCTCATAAAGCTCTGTACAATATCCTAGAACTAAGCTGATATTATTGTTAACATCAAATATGAGACTAAAAATGACGTTAAGCCTATAAAATTGCAGGTATTTGATTATTTAATAAATTTGACAACAACACGGTTTCATTAAGGATTTTGACAACAACAAAAACTCATACTGGTTTTAATAAATATTTAATGCAAAATGAGTATTCTTAAGAATAGCTTGAAGTTGATACCGAATTATTTAAACTAATATTGAAGATAATTAAATCGCCGTTTATTTAAGCTTTCTATAAACTACAAAGCTCATAAAGCTCTGTACAATATCCTAGAACTAAGCTGATATTATAGTTAACATCAAATATGAGACTAAAAATGACGTTAAGCCTATAAAATTACAGGTATTTGATTATTTAATAAATTTGACAACAACACGGCTTCATTAAGGATTTTGCCAACAACAAAAACTCATACTGGTTTTAATAAATATTTAATGCAAAATGAGTATTCTTAAGAATAGCTTGAAGCTGAAACCGAATTATTTAAACTAATATTGAAGATAATAAAATCGCCGTTTATTTAAGCTTTTTATAAACTACAAAGCTCATAAAGCTCTTACAATATCCTAGAACTAAGCTGATATTATTGTTAACATCAAATATGAGATTAAAAATGACGTTAAGCCTATAAAATTACAGGTATTTGATTATTTAATAAATTTGACAACAACACGGTATCATTAAGGATTTTGACAACAACATACATACATACTGGTTTTAATAAATATTTGATGCAAAATGAGTATTCTTAAGAATAGCTTGAAGCTGAAACCGAATTATTTAAACTAATATTGAAGATAATAAAATCGCCGTTTATTTAAGCTTTTTATAAACTACAAAGCTCATAAAGCTCTGTACAATACCCTAGAACCAAGCTGATATTATTGTTAACATCAAATATGAGACTAAAAATGACGTTAAGCCTATAAAATTACAGGTATTTGATTATTAATAAATTTGACAACAACACGGTTTCATTAAGGATTTTGACAACAACAAAAACTCATACTGGTTTTAATAAATATTTAATGCAAAATGAGTATTCTTAAGAATAACTTGAAGCTGAAACCGAATTATTTAAACTAATATTGAAGATAATTAAATCGCCGTTTATTTAAGCTTTTTATAAACTACAAAGCTCATAAAGCTCTGTACAATATCCTAGAACTAAGCTGATATTATTGTTAACATCAAATATGAGACTAAAAATGACGTTAAGCCTATAAAATTACAGGTATTTGATTATTTAAAAAATTTGACAACAACACTGTTTCATTAAGGATTTTGACAACAACAAAAACTAATACTGGCTTTAATAAATATTTAATGCAAAATGAGTATTCTTAAGAATAGCTTGAAGCTGAAACCGAATTATTTAAACTAATATTGAAGATAATTAAATCGCCGTTTATTTAAGCTTTCTATAAACTACAAAGCTCATAAAGCTCTGTACAATACCCTAGAACTAAGCTGATATTATTGTTAACATCAAATATGAGACTAAAAATGACGTTAAGCCTATAAAATTACAGGTATTTGATTATTTAATAATTTGACAACAACACGGTTTCATTAAGGATTTTGACAACAACAAAAACTAATACTGGCTTTAATAAATATTTAATGCAAAATGAGTATTCTTAAGAATAGCTTGAAGCTGAAACCGAATTATTTAAACTAATATTGAAGATAATTAAATTGCCGTTTATTTAAGCTTTCTATAAACTACAAAGCTCATAAAGCTCTGTACAATACCCTAGAACTAAGCTGATATTATAGTTAACATCAAATATGAGACTAAAAATGACGTTAAGCCTATAAAATTACAGGTATTTGATTATTTAATAAATTTGACAACAACACGGTTTCATTAAGGATTTTGACAACAACAAAAACTCATACTGGTTTTAATAAATATTTAATGCAAAATGAGTATTCTTAAGAATAGCTTGAAGCTGAAACCGAATTATTTAAACTAATATTGAAGATAATTAAATCGCCGTTTATTTAAGCTTTTTATAAACTACAAAGCTCATAAAGCTCTGTACAATATCCTAGAACTAAGCTGATATTATTGTTAACATCAAATATGAGACTAAAAATGACGTTAAGCCTATAAAATTACAGGTATTTGATTATTTAATAAATTTGACAACAACACGGTTTCATTAAGGATTTTGACAACAACAAAAACTCATACTGGTTTTAATAAATATTTAATGCAAAATGAGTATGCTTAAGAATAGCTTGAAGCTGAAACCGAATTATTTAAACTAATATTGAAGATAATTAAATCGCCGTTTATTTAAGCTTTTTATAAACTACAAAGCTCATAAAGCTCTGTACAATATCCTAGAACTAAGCTGATATTATTGTTAACATCAAATATGAGACTAAAAATGACGTTAAGCCTATAAAATTACAGGTATTTGATTATTTAATAAATTTGACAACAACACGGTTTCATTAAGGATTTTGACAACAACAAAAACTCATACTGGTTTTAATAAATATTTGATGCAAAATGAGTATTCTTAAGAATAACTTGAAGCTGAAACCGAATTATTTAAACTAATATTGAAGATAATTAAATCGCCGTTTATTTAAGCTTTTTATAAACTACAAAGCTCATAAAGCTCTGTACAATATCCTAGAACTAAGCTGATATTATTGTTAACATCAAATATGAGATTAAAAATGACGTTAAGCCTATAAAATTACAGGTATTTGATTATTTAATAAATTTGACAACAACACGGTTTCATTAAGGATTTTGACAACAACAAAAACTAATACTGGTTTTAATAAATATTTAATGCAAAATGAGTATTCTTAAGAATAGCTTGAAGCTGAAACCGAATTATTTAAACTAATATTGAAGATAATAAAATCGCCGTTTATTTAAGCTTTTTATAAACTACAAAGCTCATAAAGCTCTGTACAATATCCTAGAACTAAGCTGATATTATAGTTAACATCAAATATGAGACTAAAAATGACATTAAGCTTATAAAATTACAGGTATTTGATTATTTAATAAATTTGACAACAACACGGTTTCATTAAGGATTTTGACAACAACAAAAACTCGTACTGGTTTTAATAAATATTTGATGCAAAATGAGTATTCTTAAGAATACCTTGAAACTGAAACCGAATTTTTAGAGTAATATTGAAGATAATAAAATCGCCGTTTATGTAAGCTTTTTATAAACTACAAAGCTCATAAAGCTCTGTACAATATCCTAGAACTAAGCTGATATTATTGTTAACATCAAATATGAGACTAAAAATGACGTTAAGCCTATAAAATTACAGGTATTTGATTATTTAATAAATTTGACAACAACACGGTTTCATTAAGGATTTTGACAACAACAAAAACTCATACTGGTTTTAATAAATATTTGATGCAAAATGAGTATTCTTAAGAATAACTTGAAGCTGAAACCGAATTATTTAAACTAATATTGAAGATATTTAAATTGCCGTTTATTTAAGCTTTTTATAAACTACAAAGCTCATAAAGCTCTGTACAATATCCTAGAACTAAGCTGATATTATTGTTAACATCAAATATGAGACTAAAAATGACGTTAAGCCTATAAAATTACAGGTATTTGATTATTTAATAAATTTGACAACAACACGGTTTCATTAAGGATTTTGACAACAACAAAAACTAATACTGGTTTTAATAAATATTTAATGCAAAATGAGTATTCTTAAGAATAGCTTGAAGCTGAAACCGAATTATTTAAACTAATATTGAAGATAATTAAATCGCAGTTTATTTAAGCTTTTTATAAACTACAAAGCTCATAAAGCTCTGTACAATATCCTAGAACTAAGCTGATATTATTGTTAACATCAAATATGAGACTAAAAATGACATTAAGCTTATAAAATTACAGGTATTTGATTATTTAATACATTTGACAACAACACGGTACTATTAAGGATTTTGACAACAACAAAAACTCGTACTGGTTTTAATAAATATTTGATGCAAAATGAGTGTTCTTAAGAAATGCTTGAAGCTGAAACCGAATTTTTTACAGTAATATTGAAGATAGTTAACTCGCCGTTTATTTAAGCTTTTTATAAACTACAAAGCTCGTAAAGCTCTGTACAATATCCTAGAACTAAGCTGATATTATTGTTAGCATGAAATATAAGGCTAAGATGACTTTAAGCCTATAAAATTACAGGTATTTGATTATTTAATAAATTTGACAACAACACGGTACCATTAAGGATTTTGACAACAACAAAAACTCATACTGGTTTTAATAAATATTTGGTGCAACATGAGTATTCTTAAGAATAGCTTGGAACTGAGACCGAATTTTTTACAGTAATATTGAAGATAATTAAATCGCCGTTTATTTAAGCTTTTTTAAAACTAAATAGCTCGTAAAGCTCTGTACAATATCCTAGAATTAAGCTGATATTATTGTTAACATCAAATATGAGACTAAAAATGGCGTTAGGCCTATAAAATTACAGGTATTTGATTATTTAATAAATTTGACAACAACACGGTATCATTAAGTATTTTGACAACAACAAAAACTCATACTGGTTTTAATAAATATTTCATGCAAAATGAGTAATCTTAAGAATAGCTTGAAGCTGAAACCGAATTATTTAAACTAATATTGAAGATAATTAAATTGCCGTTTATTTAAGGTTTCTATAAACTACAAAGCTCATAAAGCTCTGTACAATATCCTAGAACTAAGCTGATATTATTGTTAACATCAAATATGAGACTAAAAATGACGTTAAGCCTATAAAATTACACGTATTTGATTATTTAATAAATTTGACAACAACACGGTTTCATTAAGGATTTTGACAACAACAAAAACTCATACTGGTTTTAATAAATATTTAATGCAAAATGAGTATACTTAAGAATAGCTTGAAGCTGAAACCGAATTATTTAAACTAATATTGAAGATAATTAAATTGCCGTTTATTTAAGCTTTCTATAAACTACAAAGCTCATAAAGCTCTGTACAATATCCTAGAACTAAGCTGATATTATAGTTAACATCAAATATGAGACTAAAAATGACGTTAAGCCTATAAAATTACAGATATTTGATTATTTAATAAATTTGACAACAACACGGCTTCATTAAGGATTTTGACAACAACAAAAACTCATACTGGTTTTAATAAATATTTAATGCAAAATGAGTATTCTTAAGAATAGCTTGAAGCTGAAACCGAATTATTTAAACTAATATTGAAGATAATAAAATCGGCGTTTATTTAAGCTTTTTATAAACTACAAAGCTCATAAAGCTGTTACAATATCCTAGAACTAAGCTGATATTATTGTTAACATCAAATATGAGACTAAAAATGACGTTAAGCCTATAAAATTACAGGTATTTGATTATTTAATAAATTTGACAACAACACGGTTTCATTAAGGATTTTGACAACAACAAAAACTCATACTGGTTTTAATAAATATTTAATGCAAAATGAGTATTCTTAAGAATAGCTTGAAGCTGAAACCGAATTATTTAAACTAATATTGAAGATAATTAAATTGCCGTTTATTTAAGCTTTCTATAAACTACAAAGCTCATAAAGCTCTGTACAATATCCTAGAACTAAGCTGATATTATTGTTAACATCAAATATGAGACTAAAAATGACGTTAAGCCTATAAAATTACAGGTATTTGATTATTTAATAAATTTGACAACAACACGGTTTCATTAAGGATTTTGACAACAACAAAAACTCATACTGGTTTTAATAAATATTTAATGCAAAATGAGTATACTTAAGAATAGCTTGAAGCTGAAACCGAATTATTTAAACTAATATTGAAGATAATTAAATTGCCGTTTATTTAAGCTTTCTATAAACTACAAAGCTCATAAAGCTCTGTACAATATCCTAGAACTAAGCTGATATTATAGTTAACATCAAATATGAGACTAAAAATGACGTTAAGCCTATAAAATTACAGGTATTTGATTATTTAATAAATTTGATAACAACACGGCTTCATTAAGGATTTTGACAACAACAAAAACTCATACTGGTTTTAATAAATATTTAATGCAAAATGAGTATTCTTAAGAATAGCTTGAAGCTGAAACCGAATTATTTAAACTAATATTGAAGATAATAAAATCGCCGTTTATTTAAGCTTTTTATAAACTACAAAGCTCATAAAGCTCTTACAATATCCTAGAACTAAGCTGATATTATTGTTAACATCAAATATGAGACTAAAAATGACGTTAAGCCTATAAAATTACAGGTATTTGATTATTTAATAAATTTGACAACAACACGGTTTCATTAAGGATTTTGACAACAACAAAAACTCATACTGGTTTTAATAAATATTTAATGCAAAATGAGTATTCTTAAGAATAACTTGAAGCTGAAACCGAATTATTTAAACTAATATTGAAGATAATTAAATTGCCGTTTATTTAAGCTTTTTATAAACTACAAAGCTCATAAAGCTCTGTACAATACCCTAAAACTAAGCTGATATTATTGTTAACATCAAATATGAGACTAAAAATGACATTAAGCTTATAAAATTACAGGTATTTGATTAGTTAATAAATTTGACAACAACACGGTTTCATTAAGGATTTTGACAACAACAAAAACTCATACTGGTTTTAATAAATATTTAATGCAAAATGAGTATTCTTAAGAATAGCTTGAAGCTGAAACCGAATTATTTAAACTAATATTGAAGATAATTAAATCGCCGTTTATGTAAGCTTTTTATAAACTACAAAGCTCATAAAGCTCTGTACAATACCCTAAAACTAAGCTGATATTATTGTTAACATCAAATATGAGACTAAAAATGACGTTAAGCCTATAAAATTACAGGTATTTGATTATTTAATAAATTTGACAACAACACGGTTTCATTAAGGATTTTGACAACAACAAAAACTCATACTGGTTTTAATAAATATTTAATGCAAAATGAGTATTCTTAAGAAATGCTTGAAGCTGAAACCGAATTTTTTACAGTAATATTGAAGATAGTTAACTCGCCGTTTATTTAAGCTTTTTATAAACTACAAAACTCGTAAAGCTCTGTACAATATCCTAGAACTAAGCTGATATTATTGTTAACATCAAATATGAGACTACAATATCCTAGAACTAATCTGATGTTATTTTTATCATCAAATATGAGACTAAAAATGACGTTAAGCTTATAAAATTACAAGTATTTGATTATTTAATACATTTGACAAAAACATTGTATCATTAAGGATTTTGACAACAACAAAAACTCGTACTGGTTTTAATAAATATTTGATGCAAAATGAGTATTCTTAAGAAATGCTTGAAGCTGAAACCGAATTTTTTACAGTAATATTGAAGATAATTAAATCGCCGTTTATTTAAGCTTTTTTATAAACTACAAAGCTCATAAAGCTCTTGCAATATCCTAGAACTAAGCTGATATTATTGTTAACATCAAATATGAGACTAAAAATGACGTTAAGCCTATAAAATTACAGGTATTTGATTATTTAATAAATTTGACAACAACACGGTTTCATTAAGGATTTTGACAACAACAAAAACTCATACTGGTTTTAATAAATATTTAATGCAAAATGAGTATTCTTAAGAATAGCTTGAAGCTGAAACCGAATTGTTTAAACTAATATTGAAGATAATTAAATTGCCGTTTATTTAAGCTTTCTATAAACTGAAAGGCTCATAAAGCTCTGTACAATATCCTAGAACTAAGCTGATATTATAGTTAACATCAAATATGAGACTAAAAATGACGTTAAGCCTATAAAATTACAGGTATTTGATTATTTAATAAATTTGACAACAACACGGCTTCATTAAGGATTTTGACAACAACAAAAACTCATACTGGTTTTAATAAATATTTGATGCAAAATGAGTATTCTTAAGAATAGCTTGAAGCTGAAACCGAATTATTTAAACTAATATTGAAGATAATAAAATCGCCGTTTATTTAAGCTTTCTATAAACTACAAAGCTCATAAAGCTCTGTACAATACCCTAGAACCAAGCTGATATTATTGTTAACATCAAATATGAGACTAAAAATGACGTTAAGCCTATAAAATTACAGGTATTTGATTATTTAATAAATTTGACAACAACACGGCTTCATTAAGGATTTTGACAACAACAAAAACTCATACTGGTTTTAATAAATATTTAATGCAAAATGAGTATTCTTAAGAATAGCTTGAAGCTGAAACCGAATTATTTAAACTAATATTGAAGATAATTAAATTGCCGTTTATTTAAGCTTTCTATAAACTGCAAGGCTCATAAAGCTCTGTACAATATCCTAGAACTAAGCTGATATTATAGTTAACATCAAATATGAGACTAAAAATGACGTTAAGCCTATAAAATTACAGGTATTTGATTATTTAATAAATTTGACAACAACACGGCTTCATTAAGGATTTTGACAACAACAAAAACTCATACTGGTTTTAATAAATATTTGATGCAAAATGAGTATTCTTAAGAATAGCTTGAAGCTGAAACCGAATTATTTAAACTAATATTGAAGATAATTAAATCGCCGTTTATTTAAGCTTTTTATAAACTACAAAGCTCATAAAGCTCTGTACAATATCTTAGAACTAAGCTGGTATTATTGTTAACATCAAATATGAGACTAAAAATGACGTTAAGCCTATAAAATTACAGGTATTTGATTATTTAATAAATTTGACAACAACACGGCTTCATTAAGGATTTTGACAACAACAAAAACTCATACTGGTTTTAATAAATATTTAATGCAAAATGAGTATTCTTAAGAATAGCTTGAAGCTGAAACCGAATTATTTAAACTAATATTGAAGATAATAAAATCGCCGTTTATTTAAGCTTTTTATAAACTACAAAGCTCATAAAGCTCTTACAATATCCTAGAACTAAGCTGATATTATTGTTAACATCAAATATGAGACTAAAAATGACGTTAAGCCTATAAAATTACAGGTATTTGATTATTTAATAAATTTGACAACAACACGGTTTCATTAAGGATTTCGACAACAACAAAAACTCATACTGGTTTTAATAAATATTTAATGCAAAATGAGTATTCTTAAGAATAGCTTGAAGCTGAAACCGAATTATTTAAACTAATATTGAAGATAATTAAATTGCCGTTTATTTAAGCTTTCTATAAACTGCAAAGCTCATAAAGCTCTGTACAATATCCTAGAACTAAGCTGATATTATAGTTAACATCAAATATGAGACTAAAAATGACGTTAAGCCTATAAAATCACAGGTTTATGAATTATTAATAAATTTGACAACAACACGGCTTCATTAAGGATTTTGACAACAACAAAAACTCATACTGGTTTTAATAAATATTTGATGCAAAATGAGTATTCTTAAGAATAGCTTGAAGCTGAAACCGAATTATTTAAACTAATATTGAAGATAATAAAATCGCCGTTTATTTAAGCTTTCTATAAACTACAAAGCTCATAAAGCTCTGTACAATACCCTAGAACCAAGCTGATATTATTGTTAACATCAAATATGAGACTAAAAATGACGTTAAGCCTATAAAATTACAGGTATTTGATTATTTAATAAATTTGACAACAACACGGCTTCATTAAGGATTTTGACAACAACAAAAACTCATACTGGTTTTAATAAATATTTAATGCAAAATGAGTATACTTAAGAATAGCTTGAAGCTGAAACCGAATTATTTAAACTAATATTGAAGATAATTAAATCGCCGTTTATTTAAGCTTTTTATAAACTACAAAGCTCATAAAGCTCTGTACAATATCCTAGAACTAAGCTGATATTATTGTTAACATCAAATATGAGACTAAAAATGACGTTAAGCCTATAAAATTACAGGTATTTGATTATTTAATAAATTTGACAACAACACTGTTTCATTAAGGATTTTGACAACAACAAAAACTCATACTGGTTTTAATAAATATTTAATGCAAAATGAGTATTCTTAAGAATAGCTTGAAGCTGAAACCGAATTATTTAAATTAATATTGAAGATAATTAAATTGCCGTTTATTTAAGCTTTCTATAAACTACAAAGCTCATAAAGCTCTGTACAATATCCTAGAACTAAGCTGATATTATAGTTAACATCAAATATGAGACTAAAAATGACGTTAAGCCTATAAAATTACAGGTATTTGATTATTTAATAAATTTGACAACAACACGGCTTCATTAAGGATTTTGACAACAACAAAAACTCATACTGGTTTTAATAAATATTTAATGCAAAATGAGTATTCTTAAGAATAGCTTGAAGCTGAAACCGAATTATTTAAACTAATATTGAAGATAATAAAATCGCCGTTTATTTAAGCTTTTTATAAACTACAAAGCTCATAAAGCTCTTACAATATCCTAGAACCAAGCTGATATTATTGTTAACATCAAATATGAGACTAAAAATGACGTTAAGCCTATAAAATTACAGGTATTTGATTATTTAATAAATTTGACAACAACACGGCTTCATTATGGATTTTGACAACAACAAAAACTCATACTGGTTTTAATAAATATTTGATGCAAAATGAGTATTCTTAAGAATAGCTTGAAGCTGAAACCGAATTATTTAAACTAATATTGAAGATAATTAAATCGCCGTTATTTAAGCTTTTTATAAACTACAAAGCTCATAAAGCTCTGTACAATATCCTAGAACTAAGCTGATATTATTGTTAACATCAAATATGAGACTAAAAATGACGTTAAGCCTATAAAATTACAGGTATTTGATTATTTAATAAATTTGACAACAACACGGTATCATTAAGGATTTTGACAACAACATACATACATACTGGTTTTAATAAATATTTGATGCAAAATGAGTAATCTTAAGAATAGCTTGAAGCTGAAACCGAATTATTTAAACTAATATTGAAGATAATAAAATCGCCGTTTATTTAAGCTTTTTATAAACTACAAAGCTCATAAAGCTCTGTACAATACCCTAGAACCAAGCTGATATTATTGTTAACATCAAATATGAGACTAAAAATGACGTTAAGCCTATAAAATTACAGGTATTTGATTATTTAATAAATTTGACAACAACACGGCTTCATTATGGATTTTGACAACAACAAAAACTCATACTGGTTTTAATAAATATTTGATGCAAAATGAGTATTCTTAAGAATAGCTTGAAGCTGATACCGAATTATTTAATCTAATATTGAAGATAATTAAATTGCCGTTTATTTAAGCTTTCTATAAACTACAAAGCTCATAAAGCTCTGTACAATATCCTAGAACTAAGCTGATATTATAGTTAACATCAAATATGAGACTAAAAATGACGTTAAGCCTATAAAATTACAGGTATTTGATTATTTAATAAATTTGACAACAACACGGCTTCATTAAGGATTTTGACAACAACAAAAACTCATACTGGTTTTAATAAATATTTAATGCAAAATGAGTATTCTTAAGAATAGCTTGAAGCTGAAACCGAATTATTTAAACTAATATTGAAGATAATTAAATCGCCGTTTATTTAAGCTTTTTATAAACTACAAAGCTCATAAAGCTCTGTACAATATCCTAGAACTAAGCTGATATTATTGTTAACATCAAATATGAGACTAAAAATGACGTTAAGCCTATAAAATTACAGGTATTTGATTATTTAATAAATTTGACAACAACACGGTTTCATTAAGGATTTTGACAACAACAAAAACTCATACTGGTTTTAATAAATATTTGATGCAAAATGAGTATTCTTAAGAATAGCTTGAAGCTGAAACCGAATTATTTAAACTAATATTGAAGATAATTAAATCGCCGTTTATTTAAGCTTTTTATAAACTACAAAGCTCATAAAGCTCTGTACAATATCCTAGAACTAAGCTGATATTATTGTTAACATCAAATATGAGACTAAAAATGACGTTAAGCCTATAAAATTACAGGTATTTGATTATTTAATAAATTTGACAACAACACGGTTTCATTAAGGATTTTGACAACAACAAAAACTCATACTGGTTTTAATAAATATTTGATGCAAAATGAGTATTCTTAAGAATAGCTTGAAGCTGAAACCGAATTATTTAAACTAATATTGAAGATAATTAAATCGCCGTTTATTTAAGCTTTTTATAAACTACAAAGCTCATAAAGCTCTGTACAATATCCTAGAACTAAGCTGATATTATTGTTAACATCAAATATGAGACTAAAAATGACGTTAAGCCTATAAAATTACAGGTATTTGATTATTTAATAAATTTGACAACAACACGGTTTCATTAAGGATTTTGACAACAACAAAAACTCATACTGGTTTTAATAAATATTTGATGCAAAATGAGTATTCTTAAGAATAGCTTGAAGCTGAAACCGAATTATTTAAACTAATATTGAAGATAATAAAATCGCCGTTTATTTAAGCTTTTTATAAACTACAAAGCTCATAAAGCTCTGTACAATACCCTAGAACCAAGCTGATATTATTGTTAACATCAAATATGAGACTAAAAATGACGTTAAGCCTATAAAATTACAGGTATTTGATTATTTAATAAATTTGACAACAACACGGTTTCATTAAGGATTTTGACAACAACAAAAACTCATGCTGGTTTTAATAAATATTTAATGCAAAATGAGTATTCTTAAGAATAGCTTGAAGCTGAAACCGAATTATTTAAACTAATATTGAAGATAATTAAATCGCCGTTTATTTAAGCTTTTTATAAACTACAAAGCTCATAAAGCTCTGTACAATATCCTAGAACTAAGCTGATATTATTGTTAACATCAAATATGAGACTAAAAATGACGTTAAGCCTATAAAATTACAGGTATTTGATTATTTAATAAATTTGACAACAACACGGTTTCATTAAGGATTTTGACAACAACAAAAACTCATACTGGTTTTAATAAATATTTGATGCAAAATGAGTATTCTTAAGAATAGCTTGAAGCTGAAACCGAATTATTTAAACTAATATTGAAGATAATTAAATCGCCGTTTATTTAAGCTTTTTATAAACTACAAAGCTCATAAAGCTCTGTACAATATCCTAGAACTAAGCTGATATTATTGTTAACATCAAATATGAGACTAAAAATGACGTTAAGCCTATAAAATTACAGGTATTTGATTATTTAATAAATTTGACAACAACACGGTTTCATTAAGGATTTTGACAACAACAAAAACTCATACTGGTTTTAATAAATATTTGATGCAAAATGAGTATTCTTAAGAATAGCTTGAAGCTGAAACCGAATTATTTAAACTAATATTGAAGATAATTAAATCGCCGTTTATTTAAGCTTTTTATAAACTACAAAGCTCATAAAGCTCTGTGCAATATCCTAGAACTAAGCTGATATTATTGTTAACATCAAATATGAGACTAAAAATGACGTTAAGCCTATAAAATTACAGGTATTTGATTATTTAATAAATTTGACAACAACACGGTTTCATTAAGGATTTTGACAACAACAAAAACTCATACTGGTTTTAATAAATATTTGATGCAAAATGAGTATTCTTAAGAATAGCTTGAAGCTGAAACCGAATTATTTAAACTAATATTGAAGATAATAAAATCGCCGTTTATTTAAGCTTTTTATAAACTACAAAGCTCATAAAGCTCTGTACAATACCCTAGAACCAAGCTGATATTATTGTTAACATCAAATATGAGACTAAAAATGACGTTAAGCCTATAAAATTACAGGTATTTGATTATTTAATAAATTTGACAACAACACGGTTTCATTAAGGATTTTGACAACAACAAAAACTCATACTGGTTTTAATAAATATTTAATGCAAAATGAGTATTCTTAAGAATAGCTTGAAGCTGAAACCGAATTATTTAAACTAATATTGAAGATAATTAAATCGCCGTTTATTTAAGCTTTTTATAAACTACAAAGCTCATAAAGCTCTGTACAATATCCTAGAACTAAGCTGATATTATTGTTAACATCAAATATGAGACTAAAAATGACGTTAAGCTTATAAAATTACAGGTATTTGATTATTTAATAAATTTGACAACAACACGGTTTCATTAAGGATTTTGACAACAACAAAAACTCGTACTGGTTTTAATAAATATTTGATGCAAAATGAGTATTCTTAAGAATACCTTGAAACTGAAACCGAATTTTTACAGTAATATTGAAGATAATAAAATCGCCGTTTATGTAAGCTTTTTATAAACTACAAAGCTCATAAAGCTCTGTACAATATCCTAGAACTAGGCTGATATTATTGTTAACATCAATTATGAGACTAAAAATGACGTTAAGCTTATAAAATTACAGGTATTTGATTATTTAATACATTTGACAACAACACGGTACTATTAAGGATTTTGACAACAACAAAAACTCGTACTGGTTTTAATAAATATTTGATGCAAAATGAGTATTCTTAAGAAATGCTTGAAGCTGAAACCGAATTTTTTACAGTAATATTGAAGATAGTTAACTCGCCGTTTATTTAAGCTTTTTATAAACTACAAAGCTCGTAAAGCTCTGTACAATATCCTAGAACTAAGCTGATATTATTGTTAACATGAAATATAAGGCTAAGATGACTTTAAGCCTATAAAATTACAGGTATTTGATTATTTAATAAATTTGACAACAACACGGTACCATTAAGGATTTTGACAACAACAAAAACTCATACTGGTTTTAATAAATATTTGATGCAAAATGAGTTATCTTAAGAATAGTTTGAATCTAAAACCGAATTATTTACAGTAATATTGAAGATAATTAAATCGCCGTTTATTTAAGCTTTTTATAAACTACAAAGCTCATAAAGCTCTGTACAATATCCTAGAACTAATCTGATATTATTGTTAACATGAAATATGAGACTAAAAATGACGTTAAGCCTATAAAATTACAGGTATTTGATTATTTAATAAATTTGACAACAACACGGTATCATTAAGGATTTTGACAACAACAAAAACTCATACTGGTTGTAATAAATATTTGATGCAAAATGAGAATTCTTAGGGACAGGTTTGAAGCTGAAACCGATTATTTTACAGTAATATTGATGATGATTAAATCGCCGTTTATTTAAGCTTTTTATAAACTAGAAATCTCGTAAAGCTCTGTACAATATCCTAGAACTAAGCTGATATTATTGTTAACATCAAATATAAGGCTAAGATGACGTTAAGCCTATAAAATTACAGGTATTTGATTATTTAATAAATTTGACAACAACACGGTACCATTAAGGATTTTGACAACAACAAAAACCTATACTGGTTTTAATAAATATTTGATGCAAAATGAGTATTCTTAAGGATAGCTTGAAGCTGAAACCGAATTATTTAAAGTAATATTGAAGATAATTAAATCGCTGTTTATTTAAGCTTTTTATAAACTACAAAGCTCATAAAGCTCTGTACAATATCCTAGAACTAAGCTGATATTATTGTTAACATGAAATATGACTAAAAATGACGTTAAGCCTATAAAATTACAGGTATTTGATTATTTAATAAATTTGACAACAACACGGTATCATAAACGATTTTGACAACAACAAAAACTCATACTGGTTTTAATAAATATTTGGTGCAACATGAATATTCTTAATAATAGCTTGGAACTGAGACCGAATTTTTTACAGTAATATTGAAGATAATAAAATCGCCGTTTATTTAAGCTTTTTTAAAACTAAATAGCTCGTAAAGCTCTGTACAATATCCTAGAATTAAGCTGATATTATTGTTAACATCAAATATGAGACTAAAAATGGCGTTAGGCCTATAAAATTACAGGTATTTGATTATTTAATAAATTTGACAACAACACGGTTTCATTAAGGATTTTGACAACAACAAAAACTCATACTGGTTGTAATAAATATTTGATGCAAAATGAGAATTCTTAGGGACAGGTTTGAAGCTGAAACCGATTATTTTACAGTAATATTGATGATGATTAAATCGCCGTTTATTTAAGCTTTTTGTAAACTAGAAAGCTCGTAAAGCTCTGTACAATATCCTAGAACTAAGCTGATATTATTGTTAACATCAAATATGAGACTAAAAATGACGTTAAGCCTATAAAATTACAGGTATTTGATTATTTAATAAATTTGACAACAACACGGTATCATTAAGTATTTTGACAACAACAAAAACTCATACTGGTTTTAATAAATATTTCATGCAAAATGAGTAATCTTAAGAATAGCTTGAAGCTGAAACCGAATTTTTTACAGTAATATTGAAGTTAATTATCTAAGAATTTTGACAACAACAAAAACTCATACTGGGTTTAATAAATATAGATCAATATCAAAAACTTGAAATAATTTGAAAATTTGCAATAATTTCGAAATAATCTCAAAAATACTGATGTTTTTAATTTGATATTTTCATAAATGATGAATTTGAATTTGGCAATTTGAATTTGATTTCGAAAAGAATGAATATGTTTTGTATAAAAGTGAATATGATTTGGATAAAGAAGAATTTCATTTCCAAATTGATGAGCCTGATTTGTTAAAGGTTGAATTTGGAGTGCAATACCTATTTATATATGAGCTTTCGTACCATTGAATGTCATCGTAGTGGTGAGATTTGCAATTTATTTATAAATTAGTTTTAGCTATACTTCAAACCTAACTTCTACGAGGTACTCATTCATTTACATTAATTTAGTAGTAATATATTTAGTAGTAATACATTAATTCCCGTCAAGTGTACATATTTTATTATGGTGGATGTTCTAATTGGTCTTAATTCGCTGGATATAAAAAGGGAGCAGGTCAATAAAACATAACAAACAAGTTGCAATAATTTTTAATAAATATTTAAACTCTGATTTATTCCACCACATGCAGTGCGAGGTGGCTTGAACGCCGAAATTCAGCTCTTTAGTAATAATAATAATCCTTCCAGGTAAAAATCCGCGTTTCTTGTATCTATTTTTAAAAAGCGTGACAAAAGCAACATAGAATATTATAGACCAATCGCACGTTTATTCAGCAAAATTGCATTAAATCGATAAATAAGATTGAAACCACTTGAAGATGATAGCTTAAGAATGTTTTTCAAAAACCATTTTGTTTCTCCTGACTAGTTATTATAGGCATCTACATTATCGACAATCATATTAGTTGTGACATTGTAAGTGACACTTCAATAGTACCATTTATATTCCATATATCCAGACCCGGAAATTTACTCAGAAAACCGCACAAAATAAAAAAAAATCAACTAACACACGTACGAATTAATTACTAATTAAAATAAAAATTAAATATTCTTGCAATTGCAAACAATATCCACTTTCGGCAAATTGATAATTTACACAACTAAACAATTATTGTATACGAATAAATATGCATACGCGCGTTGCCATAATGTCGCATAAAATAATAATCCTTATTTAATTTGTTTATACATAACAAATATCAACAAAACCGCATTATTCTATTATTGTTTGTAATTATACTACGTATAGTTAATTTGTTTATCTTTATAATTGACACGCATTACTTAATAATAAAAATAACTATAATATTGTGTACCTCCTGCAATATCGTGGTCGGTCATCTAAAAATGGGTTAAAAATTAAAACTGGTAACCATAACATCATGGTAATAATGTAAATAAATCTTAATGGTAGCCGCAAATTATTAAGGCAAATAAATGTATGACTATAGAATATATTTATATGACGAGAGGTCACACATTATTGTTGACGATTTTTATTTTCATTTTCAAACGGTTTTTAATGTAAACATTCAATTGTTTTTTTTTTTTTACTTTAACGTAAAGAAGTTTATATTTTATTGTTATTACTATTGTTATTACTTTTTGAATTAAAAAAATAAAAAAAAAATTCTGTTTCAATTTCAATAATAAATAAAAATTACGTGCTAAAAATTACAAGTAGTTTTCGTTTCTATACATAAGAAGAATATGAATATTTCTTTTAAGTTAAATTTAATGAAAATGTACAGTAAAAAAAAATGTTTAATAATTTAAGTGTAATAATAAGAAAACAAGCTGAATGGAATTGTGTGGCGCGCACGGGACCTTATAAGAATATCAAAATATTCTTTTCGATTTTTTTTTTTCTGCTTATAATAAATGTAAAAACTTTGGCTACAACATAAACAGTTAGCTATTAGTTTTTGTTTTTTATTTTATGTTGGGTTTCGTCGTGGAAATTGTAAATACATATATTATGTGTTTTTTGTTTTAACTTTTGACGAGTGAATATTATGTTTGTTTCGTTTATGTTTTAAGTTTTGAATAAATTAAAATATAAATTTATGGGTTTGTTTTTTTATGCAAATTGAGATTATGTGACTTAATTAAATTGTGTCGCACAGTCTTATGTAGAAGGTACCATACCAAATATACTGCCCGAAATAGCGTAACAAGCATTCAAATTGCAGTATCTATGTACGTGGTAAAAGCAATAAGTTAAGAAAACGTGATTTCACAAATATAATTTTACAATGATATTTACTAAATTAATATTTTTTTTTCAGTTATTCGCAAAAGTGGGTTTGTTACTCATTCATCTAAAACTCTCTCTAAAATAATATAATATTACACGGTTAAAACTAAAGAGTCAACCAGCGAACCTTTAAGAAATTTAACGTAATAGTTCGGTATATGGAGGTTACATGTTACTGCCCAACGAACCTTTAAGAAATGTTCGTTCGGATTCGTTAAATTGAAGTGTCAACTTAACAGAGCGAAAATTATCACGCAAAACTGAAGGAAATGTCAAAAATTCAAATTGTACTTTGTGCAAATCGCCTTGTTAATATCTCATGGTTTAAGTTTAAATTCAAATTTATTTATTGACATTCAAGTAGGTGAATTTATAACCGAATTATCAAAGATTTTATAAATTGTAATATCAAATTAATTTATTTTCGATTTATTTTCTTATGCCACCAGATCTATGTCTTTTATTATTTATGTTTATGTCCTTTAACAATTGAAATTTTTTAATTGTTAAATTTTCCGCAAGGAAAAACTTTCGTTAAATTCTGTTACATTTCTTACAGTTTCGCTGGATGGCTCTTAATTTGAACCCTGACAAAAGTGATTCATTTTCAATTGTGATTAAAACTGCATAACTAACATTTGCTTTTATACTGTGATAAGTACAAAACCGCATTATTTTGAGTTCTGTCGATTATATAAATTTATCGCAAAGTAAATTTAACATTATTTTGAAATAATAAAATTTGAGATTTTTAATTGTGTCGTGAGAATTTAACGAAATTATTTCCTTACAGAATATTTGACATACTGGCCACCGAGTCCGTAACAACAGACAAATTCAGTATTAAAATTATACTGGGAATTACAAAATTATTATTTTTGCGGAAAAGTGTGCTGTGAAATTGTTGATGTATTCTGACATTTCCTTCAGTTTGCGCGTTCATTTTCGCTCTGTTAAGTGACAGCTGAACTGAACGAAAAGTTCTTAAAGATGCGCTGGTCGATAACATGCAGTTTTTTTTAATTGCGTTCTTACTTAAAGTTGTTACTGACTCGCTGGTTCTGCCATGAGACTATTAAAGTGAACATATCGCTCATACACGAGAAGAGTGACACATCTCCAAATTTTCTATTTTCCTGTATTTGCAATAAATGTGATTGAAAACGCACAAAGTTTTATTTACCAAATCGTCATATTTGTGCTAATGCCTATTTCCGAGAGATGGCAAAAGTGTCGCTTTTCGGTTACGCTATGACGGCTACTTTTTTTTAGTATAATGACTTAACTCAGTTGAACACGTGCAGCACAATAGGTAAGTTCTTTCATTATATAGAAAAATGTCACATTACCACTTGAAGCACTATTTCATACTAACAAATAATTCGTTAAGCATTTGTTTTTCATGACAAAGTGATGTTTCTGAAATGGGACTGTTAAGTGTTTTTGCTGGTGGATAAAAAATTAAGTTATTATTTTGAATAGTGTCGGAACTGATTATGTGTCAGTTTAGTTAATTTTTTTCCTAACATTCTTGAAAAGGATTTGAGCCGGTTGGAAAAGGAGTAGGATAGCAAGCTGCCCTTCCCTGCTCACAAGGAAACGCTTCCGGATTATACTACGTGCCTAAGCTATCTGTATATAACTTCACAGTATACGATATTAAGAAAGATGCAGATTAATGTTACATTTTGTATGAAGCTGAGGGAAATCCTGGTGTCAACAAAATAGCAAGTTGTATATAGGTACAATTATTTACTCAATTTAAAAGAAGAATCAGATGATGTTGGCCAGAAACTAGGTGTGATATTTTATTCTGATAATTGTTGTGGGCAACAAAAAAATTATCACATGCAAAACATGTACAACTTTGCTATACAAAGAATGAATCATTTAAATAGTATTACACTCAAATACCTAATCAAGGGTCATACACAAAACAAAGTGGACGTGGCACACTCCATGATCGAAAAGAAAATCAAACTAAAACGTAAAAATCACACACATCTGTTCAGATTCCAGTTTTACTTGAATGAATAATTTTCCGCATTAATAAAACTTTGAATCCTTATTCTGAGCTACCCTTTGGTCATAGTTCTTAATATCCCTTTAAGGAAAATATACAAAAAATGTTATGTTTAATTTAGTGCATAACTTAAATTTTTTAAAAGTGTCACTTTTCTCGTGTATGTCAACATTGAGATAGGATGGAAATCCGGCAGTAAATATTGTTGCAGTAGATGTACCTCAAAATAATTTGTTGATAAGTACGGATACGACACCAAATAATGAATAGTATATTCAACCTGATTCCGGAGTCTTAACCACGGTACAAATTTAACCATGCCTAAAAATGACTAAACCACTGTTTATAGGTTGCTACTTTCATCCGATGACCTCATCAATATGCGTTTGGCTAAAGCGATAAACATATTACTGTGTTTCACGCGTATACAGCAGTAAAAACGATATCGACGATTCAGACGCAGGTTTAAATTTTAATGGTAGTTTATATGGTACAAGACTGTGTTTGTTAAACATTAATTGATAAAACAAGAAGATTAACACAATATTCCGGCTGAACCCCTAAACGATAGTGAAGGTGAACAAAATGTTCCTGATATTGAGATATTGTGCATAGAGAAAGAATAATCTCTAATATTTGTCTATAAAATCTAATATGAAGACACTATCTACAAAAAGGGAATTTTTTTAAGAAGTAAACCTCTCAGTTGGATTGATCCCCACTTACTTAGCGAAAATTTCACTATACTTATCAATAAAAGAAAGATACTCAAAATCTTGTTGATAAAATTATTCCGCAAATTTATTTTGATTCGTTTTTTAAAAATGCTTGATAAAAAAAAAATTGTTAAATGCTTGAAATGAGTAATAAGTTAGATTTTTCAGCTTTTGAGGTAATAGTAGATTATTCTACCAATAAAAAAAAGTGATAGTTGATCATCGAGTGAAATTGTTTAATTCACGAGCGAGTGCTATCGAGCGAGCATCCATTTTGGCGGAATGTGAGTCCAGTAATAAATTGAACCTATTAAGAAGCGGTCCGCTTAAATGATTTCGAAGAAAATCACCGCGGCCATTCCTGCTAATTCAGCAGGATGGTGTACGAATTAGAAAATCAAAAGCTTCCAAAAAATTTGTATAATTGAAATAAAATCATCCACTTGAATGTACATCTAAAAAAGGATTTTCTTTATATGATTTTACAAAAGCTTCCGCTTAAAAAAAATTAGCTCAAGTTTCCCGTGGAAAAATTAGGAAAATTGATTTTCCAAAAATCATAACAAAATCTGTATAAAATCAGCCTCCAGGGTGGCATGACCATCATAAATGGACTGGTTTGATGTGATTTTTACATAGATATGGCTGGAAAAAAATTCAGTTGAAGTTTCCCCTGGAAATTCTGGGAAAATTCGATTTTACAAGAATCATTAAAAACTACTGTTAAAATAAGTCTAAAGTGAAAAGTCGATAATGCAGAACCATGGTAATGGCAATCCAAGCCGAAAATAAAACTACCGATAATGCAGATTGCACTATCCCAGCCGAAAATAAAAACATAATTCGTTATCAATCGATAATATCAATCGCCCAAAAAATACTATGGACACATGGATAGTATCAAAGACATTTGTCAATATTCTTATGTAAAAATTGTGGAAAATTCGCGAAAACCCACAAAATATGTAAAATTCGAATAAAATCAGTTTCTATAGAGTATTATGTCTGGAGGTGAATTGCATTGATGTGACTTCTCAATAGCTACCGCAGAAAAAAACTCGGTAAAAGTTGCCCATAGGAAATCTCGGAAAATTCGTTTTTCCAACAATTATTAGTAAATTTGCATAAAATCAGCATCTAGAGTGTTATGTCTGTAGATGTACTTTATTGATGTTTGTCAATAGCTATTGCAGAAAGAAAATTCATTTTAAGTTTCTCGTGGGAAAATTCAATAAAGTTTCTAGCCGAAAGAAAATAATGAATGTATAAATCAACCTCTAGGGGATCGGTTAAATGACTTAATGTTTTATTGTAACCTTACGTTGCACTTTACCGAATTAAACCTCAAACTTCAAATCCGGAAATATTATTTTGGCACTGTTTGAACTTAAAAACCTTTGAAATCAAATTAGAAATTTTTTCTCAAGACTTAAAAAGCGAAAAATTAAAATATTTTCCTACCTTAGCGGTGCACTTAAAAAACACTAACAATTTTATTGACAAGTCAAATAAAATCAGGACCTTACATAAATAAATATTTTGATTGTGGAAGATTATAAAAATCTTGTTACAAAAAGATTTGCCCAATTTCGACATTTAAACCAGTTTAACCAGCAGTTTAATAAATCAGTGGTTGAATCTAGTGGGTTGCGCCTGAGCTATAACTAGTGGCAGTTTAGAATTGAGCGGAATTTTTTGGCGTATTTTGAGCGCCGTACTTTGCATTTTTAATTTTATCTAGAAACGGATCTCGGCAATCATTAACATGTGAAAACAAATATGTCGAATAAAAACCATTAAATGCGGCGCAAAGAGTTCTTTGTTGAAAGAAAATGCTCAAATAACAATTTCTTATAATTTCTTCAAAAACATAGAACAAATTTATAACCATTGAATAAACGTCAAATAGCTATTTTGTAAACAAATAATTTACATGAAATGATAATCCCGGGTCAGTTTTCGCCTTTTAACTATAAAATAAATAAAATCTAAATTGAATTTCAGAATTATACAACGATTTAAATATAATCCACACGAATTTTGCTTTTTAGGTAAAGATCCTGAATAACCTTTCTTCCGTCGATCTACCTCAATTTTCCACGAGAAAGTAGAGCCAGGACTTGCCACGTAAAAATGTTGACAAAATTATTCAAACTTATCCATACATTCATAGTAATTTTCAATACATAAGTGCAATTCACCTGCAGACATAACAGTCTAGAGGCTCTAGAAGCAAAGTTTCTAACGATTTCTGAAAAATCTAATTTTTCCAGATTTATGAAAAGAAATTTTAACTGAATTTTTTCTTGCGATAGCTTTTGACAAATCACATCAAAGTAGTCAATCTCCTAATATAACACTCTAGAGGCTAATATTCAAATGATTTTTGAAAATCGCATTTTCCAAGATTTCACCCCATAAACTTGAAGAGAATTTTTGCTAGCTATTAACAAATTTTTTCAAAGCATCCATCTCCAGATATAACACTCTGCCGGATTATTTTAAACCAATTTTAAATATTTTTTTTGGCTGGAATAACACAAACTGGATTATTAATATTTTACTGTCTGTTGAAAACTTAATCAAATTTTAAATAATTATCCACTGGAAACCTCGCCTGTATTTTTTTCTAGCGATAACATTTTAGAGGTTGATTTTATACAAATTTTCTAATGATTTGTGGAAAATGAAATTTGCTCGTGTTGGCCAAGAAAAATGTTAACTGAAATTTTTTCCTACTCTGGCTAATGACAAATCTCATCAAAGCAATCCATCTCTAGCCATTGTACTGTGCAGGCCGTTTTTATTTCAATTTTAAATATTTTTTTGGGCTAGATAAACTTTTTGTGAATTTTGAATTTTCGGATGAAAAGTTAATGAAATTTTACTAGATCTTAATTTAATTTAATTTTTTTCCACTGATTGCTATTGACAAGTCACATCAATGAAATTCATCCCCAGACAAAACAGTCTAGTGGCTGATTTTATATAAATTTTCTAAAGATTTTTGGAAAATCGAATTTTCCCAGATTTCCCTACAACTAATTTTTTTTCCAGCGATTGCTTTTGACAATTTACATCACCGCAATAGTTGTTCAGACGTAATACTCTAGAGGCCGATTTTATACAAAGTTTCTTAAAATTTTTGAAAATAGAATTTTTAAACATTTCTCACGAGAACCTTGAACTGAATTTTTTCCAGGGATATCTATTGAAAAATCAAGCCAATGTTGTCAATCTCCAGACATAACACTCTAGAGGCTTATTTTATACCAATTTTAATTATTTTTTGAGTTTTGCGAATTTTGGGGTCGCGAAGTGGGGAAAAATTTTGCAACATAAAAATATCGAAAAAAGTCTTCAATGCTAAATATACATCCCTAGGAATTTTCCGATAACAACTATCGACGGGCGGCTGGATTAACACAATCTGCATTATCGATTTGTTTTAATTTCGCTCGGAAATTTACTGCTGTCATAACATGGTTCTGCATTATCGACGCTTTTATATTCGGCTTGAAACTTTCGGCTTTAGCAATACTTATCACTTGATTATTGTATTAATTCACAAGTAAAAAATGTTAAAGTTCTTATTAAATTAATTTGTTAAAGCTAAATTAGCAATTTTTAATTTTATGTATACATACTTGTTATTTTGTAATTACAATTTGTCCACTGGACTTCGACTAGGTACTGATCAATTGTTCCTTTTTATAATTAGTACAGTTTTTATTTTTGGATATACACTCCCGAGCAACTGAATCGACTAGACCATCAAAACGCATATTTTTTTTAAAATGGCTGGATCGATTTTCGAAAAACAACCTTCTTTTGACAGCCTAGTATTTTATCTTTTCAAGGATACCTTTATCATTAAAATCCATACAGTACTTTTCAAATTAAAGCAGTCTTAGCAAAATGCGATGTTTCGGTGAAAACAATTGGCGTGATGCAATCTCCTATATAATGCCACATTGACCGATATTTGTCGTCACTTATGAGTCAGACGTTGATCTGAACAAATCTCTACCAGTTTAATTCATTGTTTCCTTAAAATCATAGATACCACTCCAGAAAAATCCGCACAAGTTGTTGCTTTATTGCAAGAAGGACGCAATCAACAAGAAGTCGGTCGTCAGCTTAACATGAGCCAATCTGCTGTCTCAAGAGTATTCAGAAGGTTTCAGGAAACTGGTACCTTCAATCGAAGATCACAAACCAGCCGGTTTCGGTGTACATCAGAGAGGGACGATCGATTTATCGTCCTAACTTCACTGCGAAATCGCCATTTCACGGGCGTCGATGTGCAGCAGGAGCTAAGACAAGTTCGAGATGTAGCTGTTAGTCAATGGACAGTAAGAAGACGCTTAAAGGAAGCCAACCTCACTCCAATACGGCCCGCTAGAGGCCCAAAATTGAGAACACGCCACCGCAAACAGCGACTCGAATTTGCTCGCGGAAACATCAATTGGAACATCGAGCAATGGACGTCCGTTCTATTTACTGACGAGTGCAGAATATATCTCCATGGTAGTGATATGAGAGACCGGGTCTACCGGCGTCCAGGAGAGCGATTTTCGCACTGCTGTTTTGCTGAAACAGTCTCATACGGCGGCGGTTCAGGATATATAGGGGAAGATTTCATATTGATGCATGACAATGCCCGGTGTCACACAGCTCGAACCACTCGACAGTTCTTGGATGAGGTCGGACTCGAGACGATGAGGTGGCCAGCACTCAGTCCAGACATGAATCCAATTGAGCATTTATGGGACGAACTAAAACGGAGTGTCCGAGCTAGAAATCCGGTACCATCTAACATCAGTGATCAGAAGATTGCATTAGAGGGGGAGTGGGGTGCGATCCCCCAAGTATTTGTCAAAACCTTAATAAGGTCAATGGGGAACCGCATGCGAACCGTTGTAGACGCAAGGGGGGGGGGCATACTTATTATTAACCAATAAAATGATTTTTGTTTTGCTTGAGTTTTTTGTTGTAATTTAATTTTAAACAACCCCAATATTTTTTGCTTAATCATCAATTTTGGTTGCGTTTTCATTCAAAATTCATTACAAAAAAAAGTATTAAACCAATTTTTATAAAAATAGTGTCATTTTAAAGCAAAAATATCCGGCTTTCAAAAAAATAATGTCTTATGAAAATCGGTTTGATCGTTCTAACAAAAATCGCCCTTATGTGAGCGCTTAAGATTTTAGTCGATTCAGTTGTTCGGGAGTGTATATACTATAATACAATTTTAGTACGAGTATTAGTACTTAAATATAAGTTGTACAGGTATGCATTTGGAAGAAGATCTTGCATGTGTCACATATTTCCCTAAAGACAAAAGTTATCCAAAAAGGTAGTCATTTTTGGATATCCTAGAGTGGTTTAGAAATTTAATTTATTTTAATAAAAGGACATCTTAGATAATTTAGAAATCAGTAAGTACAATATATACATACTAACTGTGTTAATCTGCTATTGTTGCATGCAGGTTTAAAGGACATTCCTATTTTAACAACACAATGATCAATAATATAGGGCGTAGATAGCCACAATGGTGATAACTTTTCTTTAGCATTTTCATTTTTTAATAAGACGTAATTTGTCTTCGAAAACGTAATGGAATTAAATGGTTTATCATCTAAAGTATATGTTATCCGTTGTATAAATTGAATTAGAATATTTTGTAATAGATGAAGGAATGTTAAATTTTGTCCGAAAAAATCTAATTCATGAGGCATGAAATTAGTAGAACTATGTGGAGTACTATTGTGGTAAAAGGTAATGTATGGTAACCACGCGTATCAATTTAGCGGTATGATTGTGTGAAGTTTCGTAAGTATTCACCTAACGTTTTGTGAAACCACTCAAGGGTTTGAGGTTAGATATTATTTTAAGAAGTTTACAAACATGACTAGAGACATCACTCATGAAATGTATACCTTTTGATTTGTCAAAATTTCGTCTGGAGTTCCAAAGATGCAAATAATTTTTTTTAACAAAATGTGTTTCTATCCTAATTCGGAATTGGTTTAGCTACTGAATATTTTGTAAGATCATCCTCAATTGTAATGATGAATTTATTATTGTCATGTGAACTTGTACTAGTCCTTCGAATACCCTTTGGAATCGGTTGGAGTACTGCTTATTTCGAAGGCTTGACAAGCTTATTTAACTATTTACATATTTGGAAAACGATAAAATGTTTGCATTCGTTTACAGTTTCAATATATTCCTTGATGACCTCAAGTGTAGTGTGTCAGCTGTTAACGGCTTGTTAGTTTTTAGTGTGTTTAACATGTGCGGCGATTATACGTACGGAATTTTGTAGAATTTTTGTTTTTGTATTTAAATCGTTACTGTTCTTACCGTGAATATTTTTTTTTGTTGCTGGAAGGCCACTACTAAAGAGTGTGACCACAGTTAAGTTCACCGTTTTCTTTATTTTATTATTTTTACTTTCTTGTAAAATTTTGTCTACATTCCATACAGCTTTTTAATTCTAAATTATTTTTTTTCTTTTTTTTTATGTTTCATTCATCTCCTCCTATATCTTCTGTTTATTTTTTATTTAATGTTTTGTTTTTCAGGTCTCATATCATCTCATTCTAGATTATAGATATCTAGGAATTCGATAGAGCCAAACTCCCAATCCGATGTCGAACTATGTGACCAATACCTCGACAGCGTCTTGGGTCACGTTTCAGATACATTCTCGGGTTCGGAGAGTGTTCTCCCCGATCTGATGGTGCACTTTCTACTACTGAACCCAGCCATTTAGGGAAACAGAAACGCCTTGGGAAGCATAACCGCCAGCGTATGAGGAGGAAATTGTCTGACCTTACGCTCGACACTATTGTTGAGGCACCTAGCAGCTGCCCCTCTAACACTCCCAAGTGCGCTCGTCCTACCACTGACACAACACCGGAATTGGCCGAAAAAAGGTGCGCTCCTATGCGCAGGCTGTCGCTGGATCCGTAGCGAAAAAATTTTGTATCCGTGATGATAACCCGAATAACATCCTGGACGAGGAACAGCTGGGAATTTTCCAGATGGAGTTGAGTCGGAGAGTTCTGAGGTCGGCGAAATCTTCTTGTTTCATACCGCTAATGCTTGGTGCTATTTATCAGATGGTGTATTCATCTGCAAAACTAGTAACGAGGAAACCTATATGTGGTTTTGCAATAAGGTTTCCAGCATTAAGGACATCTGGAGTGGTTGTCCACTTTCAGGTGGTGATCCTCCGAAGCCTATATTATTACACACTTGGGTCCTTGGTCCACCAGAGGATCCCAGCGTTGTGGTTCAAACATCTCGATCAAGGGTTGGAAAGTCGTCCGGTACAAACGAGAGGCATATCGTCAATCGATTGTTCTCAGGGTTGACTCTAAGACCTATGAGTATATTATTGGTTCCAGCCTAACAATATGTTCTTGAGAAGATCTTGTTTAAGGTTATCTCTGGATCATAAGCTCTACGTTTTTCGTGTCAGTTGGTGGTATGTTAATATTACTTCCATGCTTGAAATTAAATACATTAACTTGCACTACTGTAAGTCAGCTTCATTTGAATTAAGAAAGTTGCTTACTGGATCGCATACAGATTTATGTTTTATTCAGGAATCTTATCTTCTCGATGGTTCTGTTTATGGACTAAATATTCCAAATGGCAGAATTTTTTCAAAGAATTCTGTCTATAAAACTAGAGCTTGAATTTATATTTCTAGTAATATCGGTGAATCTCTTATTCACGAATGCAGTTCGGGTGAACTCTCAGCCGTTCTGATCAATTTCGAATCTGGTAAGGCTTGCACTGAACTGGTTGTTGCCTCAGTTTATCTTCCATTTAATTCTTCTCTTCCTCCCCCGTCGGAGGAACTTACAGTACTCTTAAAGCGGAGCACGGATAAAAATATCCCCTATCAATTGGGTAGCACTAATATTAATAACAGGGGCACTGCTCTGATAAATTATTTAAGGTCATCTGATCTAGAAATACTCAATAAATGCTGTGAGGCAACTTTTGTCAATTCTACGCGAAGGGAAGTTATTGATATAAGTCTGTGTTCTTTGCCTATTGTTGATTTAGTTTTAAATTTGAGGGTGACTAATGATACTCTCACTTCTGACTGACCACAGGTGTATCTCTTTTAACATCAACATAAAAAGACCACCTTCGGAGGCCGATTAACAGATCCGACCACGTTAAGCATTTAGGTGTCTTCTTGGACAGTAAATTTTCCTGGAAATTTCACCTGGATTATAAACTTCAAATATCGAATGCCATCTTTTGGCAGTATAGACGAGCCTTTGAGAAAACCTGGATCCTAACTTCCAAAATTCTGTCTTTCATCTATAAATCATTGGTTCGACCGATGCTATCTTATGCTTCCATTGTATGGTGGCCAGTGGTTAAATTAAATACTTCAATTATTAAACTTAATGGTCTACAAATTATTGATTGTAGGGCCATTACAGAAGCCATGGCCTCGACTCCCCTTCTTGCCATGGAATCAATTCTATTCTTCCCATAGATACATTCTTTCATTCTTAGCACGGCATGTTCTGCTGCGTTTCCGCTCAGGAGCATAGGAATGTGAAACACTCTTCGTTCAGTCGTGGGCCATACAACAATTTTAAATGATTTCGAATCATTAGTACCAGAAATTGATATGGTTAATGATAGACTGATGTCTGAATTTAATTTCGCTAAATTATATTCAGTGGTGCGACCTTCGAGATATCAGTGGACTGATCAGATAGACTGTGTCAAAATTTGTTAAGGACTGTAAATACTTTTTACATCTCCTCTGTTCTAGCAATAAAGTGACGATTATGTGGGTTCCTGTGAATTGTGGCATTGGGGGCAATGATGTCTCTGATTCTCTAGCGAAAGCTGGGGCTGAGTTTAAATTCATCGGTCCCGCACCAGTGGCTTCCTTACCATTTAGTTATGTTAAGAAGGCGATCAAAAACTGCGCTGTAAGTGAATTAAAATAGCAATGGCTTGCTTCACCATCGTGGCATTGAGTGCGGAACCTCGGATGGTTCCAACCAATTTTAGTATTAACAATAATAATTAACAAAAATAAAAATTGATGAGCTCTAATTGGTGAAACATGAAATTTATGAATCAATTGGTCAATTGCTTCTTCATCATCAAGATATCTTATTTATCGCAAATTTCTTCACCCTGCGGCCCCCGAAATAAAATCCAGGGCTCCAGAAAATTGTATTCAATAATAAAGAATTTACAGTAAAGCATTATGGGCATTCCTGTTCAAAGTTCTCAGATGTCCAGCGCAGCTTATCAATAGTAATCCATATCCGTGTTCCATAATTAAAAAAAAAAAAAAAATCGTGATCCTCAACCACGCAAGCTCGCGGAGGAAGTGAAGCTTCTTTAGTGCAAGGTTTTATTTGATTATTTGATTTTTTTTATGTCAAATTTCAAATTTATTAAACAATTTCCTAAGAACTACTGAAATGCATTAATTAAATAAAATGGAAAAATCGATAGGCCAATTATCGATATATCGCCAGAATTTTATCTAAAATTCATTTTAGAATCCATTTCCATCGTTTACGCTGAATTTTGTCAAAATCAAATCCGATAAAATATTACAAAGTTCCTTCCTAACTGGCCATGAAAACCATTTATGGTCTATAAACATGAATCGCGATTTTTCTCGTACGAGTAAAAATGATTCAACGATTTCTCTTAAATTACATTGTAAAATTTAAACTAGTCACTCCAGAAATAGTAAGTAAACAATTTCGAATGTAATACCATTGACAATTTTTTTAACAAACGCACATTTCCTAATAAAAGCTGCAAAAAATGTTTAAATCGCCGCCATATTGGAAAGTTCGCGCGAGAAAACACTATTTTGCAATTATTATTAGGAAATGTGCGTTTGCTAAAAAAAAATTGTCAATGGTATTACATTCGAAATCGTTTACTTACTATTTTTGAAGTGATTAGTAAATATTTTACCATGTAATTGAACAGAAATCGTTGAATCATTTTTACTCATACGAGAAAAATCACGTTTCATGTGAAAAGGCTTTTAAGAATCCAATTTTCATCGTATACGCTGAATTTCATCAAAATCAGATACAATACGCAAAATTTCAGAAAGGATTGTCTCTTATTTCTCCACTCGTGTAGCAAAAAATTTCAAACAGTAGGCGAATTACGATACAAACTCAAGACGCAGTATGTGTACATTTTATTATACACTGTACATAGTATTCTACTTGTTTTCTGTATTGAAATTGTTTAAACAAGCGGTAAATATACTAAATGCTACTTTGATTTGCGGTACATTTTTCACTTCAAAAATTTCAAACAGATACATCGCTACAGAAGTATCACTTCAAAAATTTTCTGCCAACCCAAAATATTCTTTCAGCTTCATCCGATTTGAAGGATTAAAAAATGTATAAACGCAAAAATTCTATAATTCCAGAAATTATTAAACATTTCCAAAAATATAAAATGAATCGGATACGGAACTATTACAAATTAGATGTAATTTTTGAGCTTACTATTCTGGATCTGTCAAAATTTAATTGTTGCAGGTTTCTCTAGTTCGGCCCCAAACGGATGCACATTTGTTACGGTTTACTGTCAAACGGTTTTTACTTAGGTATTTAACACCAAATTTAGATTTAATATATTCTTCTGAATTATTGAAAAGTGAAAATTCTGGAAATACTCGAAATATTAAAAACCACAAACCAAAACAGATTTTAACAAATCGAGAGCGGAAATTTTCACCGATACAGCCAATTTATCTCCCAAAATAGCATCTCATGTAAGTCAACCTGGTAAAAATTCTGAAAATTCTGATAGAATCGATGATATTTTAAATAAATTAAATGAAATATTGCGATGGCAAAAAGTATCTAACCTCAAATTTAATGGCATATTAAAGTAAATTGACAGTCTTATTGAAGAAAGTCTTCAATTAAAAGCCAACAATAAGATTTTAAGCGACAGAATCGAAGAAAATCTAATAAATATTGAAAAATGAAGCAGTTTAAATTCATAAAATATATTGAAATTGACGGCCTGATTAAAAATCCAAACACCACTCCATTAAGTAGTGTTCTCGAGCTGGGGAAATCGATGCAACTGGATATTAAACCTGAAGACATCAGAGATATTTACATTCGGGAGTCGAAACTAAATAATAGTCAATACTATAAAAATGAAACAGGAATTTATGAACAACAAAAAAAAAAATTAAGAGATCGACAGGACAATGTTTCTGTCTCTGAACGTTTAACACCGTACTATAATTACTTATCATATCAAGATTCGTCAATCGGATAACTCCGATATCATCGTTTCTACATCATTATTTCAGGAAAAGTTGTTAATTTAAAAATGTAGTTGATTTGTAGTGTTACATAAATCCTTTTTTGTTTTTTTTTCTACTCATCTCTCATTCAATTATTTATAAATTGTCAATTAGTTTAATTTTAATTCTCTTATGTTACATGTTTAAGTATTAGATCTTCATTTTGTCATTTTGCATCCACCATATTTTAATTTTTTATTCGCGCCAATTCTAAAATTTGTTCTAATTATATTTATTTAGTCAATTCTTATGATAATGTAAAATGTATAACTAAATAGTCCCCAAGGATTTCTTTAAATCCATAGACATTTATAACTGTTAAAAGAAAATAAAAACATACAAAAACAACTAACAAAAAAAAAATTTAGTTTTTCTTTACAAAATTCAGAGGTATTAAAAGTTTTTTAAGATGTTTTCTACTTCCAATTTTCAATGTAATTCTATAATGAAAATTTGAAATTTTATTTATGACAAATTCTTAAAAAAAAATCGCACTCGGACTCGCCATTGTATAGAAAATGGTACCTCAGCAGATGATAGTTGGTTCAGGTTATTTAATTAGATCAGTTTTTTGGTCACAAAGAACTAGGGAACCAAAAATTACTGAACTTTTCGATAATTGTTTAACTATAATATTCATAAGTTACCGAAAAATTGACTTTGCTAGAAAAACCGTAAAGAATATTTCTTCTTCTTTTACAAATTCTAAGTGAACACATAATTTGTTAGAATTGAAAGCTCAATTTTTTCATTGTTTGTATTAATAATTTGACGCAAAAACTTTGATTCTTAATTTTTAGAAAATTGACCGACCTCATTATTTTATGAATGTTTTCATTCGCTAGAAATAAAAATAAACATTTTTAATTAAAAGTTTACATATAGTCGTTTTAATCCTTAGCCCTTCGCGGCCACAAGGGGTGAAAATGTACCCTATAGGCCAAATAACCTTTATTTAAGTTATCAAAAACTACGAAAATCATACTTGTCGCGCCAGATATAGGTTGTCGAGGAATATAGGTTACTTGCGTGGTACATAGAAGGAAGAAAAAAGTATTAGTAAGTAGCTCTATAAACGATGAATTTCAGGAAGAGTAAGTCTTAGTTTCGACCGCAAATCTCGTTGTAATTTTAACAACGGGAAATATTTTTTTTGTATAGTTATGTGGGTATTTCGTTTGGATATGTATTTCTACTTTTTGACGTTTGATACAATTTTGAAAATGGTTGTAAATGAATGACAAGTTTAAGGTTGAGTAGAATTGCTGCTTGAAAAATGCTTGAGATTCGCACGAAGAAAGAGAGTTGTATCAAGAACGTGATTTCCGACTAAATTCTGAATTTATTAATTCAAAATTTACCAGAATATTCTTGAATTTAAAAATATCCATCTATAATTAGGTAATATTTTATTTATAACTTTGAGCCGCCATTTTGGCATATATACATTTGGCATCATCAGCCGCCATGTTGGAATTTTGTAATATTTTTGATCTAGGCATTTGAGCAATCACCACAAATTTTGGCGCGCAGCTCACCAAAATTCGATTTAATTATCACGAATCACATGTCATCTGTTACAGATGGCCATTTTCAATCCTAAAATTCCTCAAACCTGTTCTAAATAGATAAACAATATATACTACATGTCTTATTAATCAAAACATTCAATAAACGTCAAAATAAAAATGTATTGACAATATAGGGTGGTTCAATAATTTCTTAGGGGAAATTTTGTATTTTAGTATTAATTTAAAAATAACAACCAAAAAGCATCTAGGCATTAGTACTTTTCGGTTCTTATTTTGGATCTTTTTTTATTTGCATAGGTTACAAATTTTGTGTCGATACACATATTTTTTGTACATACATATATACTATCCGTGTGAAGAGCATTGCAAAAAGAACAACGAGCTTTGCTGTCGAAACGTACACTAATGATTTTTCAATAGTAATGATTTTTTTTTCTTTTCTGAAAAACGTCATTTTCCCTGACTTTGCGCATATATAATTTTTTTTCTCCCAACGTCTAAAAAGCCTCTGGGTTTTTGGGTATTAAAGTAGGCCTTTTTCATACTATTTTAAAAAATGTGTGTGTTGCTAAGCTACACTTTTAATCCTTGGTGTAAAAGTAAATGCACTTTTAATACTAGGAGAAAAAAAATATAGTGAAGACCCAATAATATGTATAATGTATATGAAATAAAAACAGCAAAAATCGCTTATACATATGCGCACTCATAAATGTTACGTGATTTTGATGGCAATAGGTTTAACACAATTTCTTTTCCTGTTTGAACCTCATCCGGTGGTAAATTTGATAAATCTCCTGAATCAAACATTTTGTTCGCAAGAAAGAAAATATTGAATTATAGCTTTGCAGTTTGACGCGTACAATAGTCAAACCAAACAAAAGTCATGATCTCCTTAGTTTCACAAAATATTTCAACAAAATTAGTTTCAATTTTGAAAGTCATGATCTCAATAAAATTAGTTTCAATTTTGAAGTTTTAATTATGTACATAATTTGTACTTGTATAATTAGTGATATACAACCGACACGACATGAACTCTTCGTTGGAGAAAAAATAGTATGTGTTATTCGGATTAAAAGTGACTACGTCTTTGTTTTCATTATATATGGGGGGTAAACCAAAATTTCAATGTGATGACGCGCGTCACGGAATTGACGTATTTACGAAATTTATTTGATTAAAGCAAGGTCTCTTGATAAATATAAATGTAATGTTTTAAAAACTGCAAAAATCAAACTATGCCGCGCCATATTGATTTAAAGGGGATCCCCCCGTTATCCATCTTTCCAAAATCCATTTTGCTAAAATCTGCCGTTTTTATAAAAATCCACTTTTGATAAAATCAATTGTTGTTGAAATCCATGATTGTTGAAATCTATTTATGACACAATCCACTGTTGTCAAAATCCTTGAGTATAATGTCACTAAACTGATGACCGTAACATATAACATACAAACCATATAGTAAAACCTCCAAAGTTGGACACCTCTTTAACTTGGACATTTCTATATATTGGACATTTCTTAAAGTCCATTCAAAAACACATGGATTTATATTTTTTTAAATCGAATTTACCTTTATATTTTGGACAACCTCCTTAACTTGTATGTTGGACAGAATTTATTAACGATAAAACAATTTTCCTTGGTATATTTACTCTATATGTTGGTTCTCTGTTTTCGTAAAACGCATTACATACACATTTCCATGATGTAAGATTCCGGCCACATAATACAACAGTGGCCGAAAATATAGCCGAAAAACTTGGATTGAATGAACGTGAAAAATTTCTTCAGCGGTACGATATGAGATATAAATCGTTAAGCGGTGAGGCGAACGAAATGAGTGCTAGTTTCATTTTTAGTTTTCGATTCATATTTGTACCTTTAGTTGAAGGCTATGAGCCGAAAGATTGTTTCAATGCTGATGACCTCGGTTTATTCCTAAGTTCTATGACATAAAAGTATGTTGTTGAAAAATGAAAATTATTATAGTGGAAAAATGTCGAAAGAAAGGTTGACTGTGCTATTAGTTGTAGTGCGATGGGGGAAACATTGAAACCATTACTAGTAGGGACATCTGCTAAACCAAGGGCATCTGAAAATAAAAAACACAATGATTTGCCGGTGATAAGGAAGTCAAATAAATCAACTTGGATGACCGGCGGCTTATTCGAAGAATGGATCCGTGGAATTGACGACATCATGCGTAAAGTAAAACGTAAAATTGTATTGACTGTCCAGCTCATATTGAAGATTTGACTAACTTTGGCTTTCGCTCTCAACCGGCAAGAATAACATCGGTCATTCAGCCTCTTGGCCAAGCCATAATCAAGGTTTTTAAAAGCTACTACAGGAGCCATCTAATAGTAATTATTCATTTTTATTTAGATTTTCCGGAAAAATGGTGTAAAATATTGGAAAACTGAAACTTATCTTTGAAACTTTAGAGAATTGTGAAGTTATTTTCATTCATAACTCAAAATCGACGAAAATACAGTTATCATGTTTTCCAAAAAAACCACAGAAATAAAAAGAATATTTTATTTTTTAATTAGATAATAAAATATCATTTTTCAATTTTTAAGAATGTTTCTATAACTTGGACAACTCCCTATGTTGGCCAAAATTTTTAGTCCCTTGAGTGTCCAATATACAGAGGTTTCACTGATATTTAGTAAATAATTACATATTTCATTATATCAAAATATATATGAATAGTTCGAATTCATTTAGTTGCTAGTTTATTCTTATGGATGGAAAATTTATTATTATTAGGAGGAGTTTGATATATTGCACAAATGCATCAAAGAATCGAACAAATGTTTGTAAGTGGTACAAGCTCTTCACAGAAGGCCAATAAGATGTTAATGATGATGAACGCCCTGGACGCCCCAGCACGTCAACAACCGATGAAAACGTTGAAGCAGTGAAGAAAATTGTTATGGAGAATTGTTGATTCACTAATAGAGAAGATGCTGAGGATCTCATTATATCAGTTAGCTTATGCCATGCAATTTTTGCTGATGTTTTGGGCATGAAACGTGTGGCGGCGACATCAGTATTTGTCATGCCTCAGTCACAGTATTCACCGGACTTGGCTCCCTGCGACTTTTTCTTGTTCTCAAAACTGAAAAGAACCATGAAAGGGTAAATGGATGTAGTTTTGCCACGATTGAGGAGATAAAGACCGCATCGCTGGAAGAGCTGAAGACCATACCAAAAAGCGCATATCGGAACAGACTCGAGGATTAAAAAAACGCAGGCATAAGTGTATTATATCTGAGGGGGATTACTTTGAAGAGAACAAAATAGATATTGATGAATAAATAAATATTTTTCGAGAAAAATAAAAAGTCACCTTTTTTTAACAAACCACGTATATGGGTAATACAGGTAATTTAAAAAAAAATTGGTTTTCATTGTAGCTGTACGTAATTAATTAATGTTATTTTGTAAAAGTAAAAGTATAAAAAAACATTTTGTAGTGATAAAGATTCGGAAATTATTTTCAAATTGCAGAACAAATAGCTTCGTATGCGGCAGCGGTTATATGACAGTGTGAGACTACCAGAACTTTCCATCGTTTTTGTTATTTTTGCAAGAATCCATCAAAAAGCCATCGAATCCATTGTTTTTGTTATTTTTTACAAGCCGCTTGTAAAAAATAACAAAAACGATGGATTCGATGGCTTTTTGATGGATTTTGACAAAATGGATTTCGTCAATAGTGGATTTTATCATAAATGGATTTTGAAAAAGATGGATTTTGTCAAAAGATGATTATGTCGAAAATGGATTTTGTCAAGATGGATTTTGTCAAAGAGGATAATGACGTAATGGATTTCGTGGGTAACTCGATTTAAAGCTATAAAATAAAAATAAAAAAATTCAAAAAAATTGTATTTTCATTATGTAAAATATTGCGAACATTTTATGAATAAATATGCTGTAAGAGTGTAAGACCTATGCAATCCTAGAAAAATGTATTATCGCAAAGATCAGGCCAAAAAATGTTTAGGTTTGCGAGTTATGGGACTTCAAAGTTTCCAAGTGACCGAAAACTAATTTGATTTAATAAGTCATTTGAATCGTTTAAAAATAAATTATGGGGTATATCCTCCAACAGGTCGCAAATAAACTATTTCCGCCTCAAAATCTGACTACTCGATTGATTTGAACATGAGTTTTTTAATTTTTTTTGTAATTTATTTGCTTTTGCGACTGAGTAGTAAAAACATTATAGAAAAGTTACCACCGAATTTTTGACGATGCAAATAAAATCAAGTAAGTCAAGACAATTAACACTACTCAGTCGCAAAAGCAAATAAACCACAGAAAAAAAATTGAAAAACTCATGTTAAAATCAATCGAGTAGTCAGATTTTGAGCCGCAAATAGTTTATTTGCGACCTGTTGGAGGATATACCCCTATATCTAGTAAGCTTTTATTAATAGCAAGACATACACTGTGTTTACACATGCTTTTTTGCATTACGTTTCTTTCCTCGTTTCTTTCCCCTGTACCTACAAACTCATTTTAGGGTGGGGAAATTCGTAATTCTTTTTTGGACAAAAAATATATTTAATTCTCAGGTTGCTTCGCACTAATACAAACAAAAAAGGAATATAAATTATTTCAAGGACATAATATTTTTTTTGTTTACCATAAGTTGGTTGAATAATTTTACACATACATATAAAATTAATTCAAAAGAAACGCATTTCAAGAAACCTCGTCTAAACGACGATTGATTTTTTGAAATCCGAGAAACGTAATGGAAGAAAGCAAGTATAAACACAGTGATTCCCATTTCTGTGACATTGACATTTCTCTTACGTTTTATTGATTTTTTGTAACATTTCAATGATTGAAATTTCAACGTTATATTGATCGATACGAGTACATTATTTGTAATTTAATCTATTAAAACCGCGTTTAAAGGTATTATTTCTGAGTAATAAATTCTCTTGGTATAAGGTCGTATATAAACCTTAATAGCAAATTATTACGGGACGACATTAGGGAGGGAAGGGAGGGGCAAGTTTTGGAGAAAGATTGTGGGACAAATGAAATGATATATGACGAGGAGGTGTGATGCGGTGTAAACAGATAATTAACATTAATTCTGATTTTGTATTATTTGTGATTTGTTATTTTGTATTCTCGAATGGTCCACAGTGATGCCAAGCACTAAGTGAAGAATCATATCGGTCAATTTTGACGTTGCTTACATAATATTGTGAATCGGTACAATTTTTCAGAACGGAAATTATGAACCTTATGGATGCTCTTTAGACGAAAAAATTAAATTCTTAAGGATTTAAGGCGGCATGAGTGTAGAAGATTTATATTATGGTGACTAATTGAGATATTGGAGAAGAGGTCTCTAAATTTAAGAAAATACCTGCCCAAAATGTTTATAAAATATAAATGGTTGGTTTGGTGATCTTTAACGGACGCTTTGTGGGCAAAGTGTTGTCGGAGCAGCCTGACAGAGCCAATTTTTTTTTTTATTTTAAAACGGCATTTAATTGTGGCCTACCGGCCTATAAAATAATAAAAATTATGTACAACGGGTAATCAACGTTTAGGCTAATACAGCCTAATGCATAACGATGGCATTAGAAAATTAACGGTTTTTTTAATTTGCAATTTCTAAATTTGGGTTTTATTTAAATTGTACAAATAAAGTTTTCTCAATTGTACGTAGTCCTACGTTAAAATGTCGTGTCGCGGATAAAAGCTCGTTGTTTTTTTTTGTCAAATTATCTTGATACTGGTTCTTATAAACCATTTTAGAAATTGAAAAACATGTTTCAGAATGTCCATGAATTTTTTCAATTTTTTTTTCTCAATATTTTAAATTTGTCTTTCTAGACCGATTTTTTTAGTGGGGTGAAAAATCACCCCAGTGAAAAACACTTTCGATTCCACGGAAGTTATGGTTGAAAAGTGTTAACTTGCAAGTTTGTAGCGTTGAATAGTAAATGATTTTATTTCTCAATCCTGGTGGACACTTTTTCCCTAATGGTTAATTTTCATGATAAACTTATTTAGATTTGGTGTTAGGGTGATTTGCAAATCAGTCAAAAGATTTTTGGTCTGAAAATTAGAATGACACCAATGACGAATATGAGATGTTTTTGTGTAAAACTAAGGTACAGTTTTCGAAAATTTATAAAACTTATTAATAATCTGTGTTTTAAAGGCATTTTGTCTGAAGACAGTTACAGACATATTCGTTATGTATTCCAAAAATTTACCAACATTTCGGTAATCAACCGTTTTACCGAAAATCAGTATTGGATTCCTTACAAAAAACTCGGCAGTAGAATCCTAGAATTTTTAATTTGGAGTTATCAACACTAACCTGATTTACAATTTAATAAAGCTGCCATTTAAAATCTAAAATATAATTCAAATTAGGTACATACTAAATTTTTCATATATCTAAGTTTATGTAGCTTTACTATAAATTCAGTTTCTTCATAATGTGGTCATTAAAGGCCATAATTTTAACCATGCTTTTCTGGTTCCGCTGATCAGGTTTTGTGATCTGAAATTCCTATTGATCTTCATTGTAGAATAAAAACTTGCCTACATCACATATCTTACAAAAATCATTAACACCACAGAAATTTGTAGCGGCCATTGACAGTAGGTAGATTTAGAAATTTATATGCGAGGAAGTTGTGCTGTTCATAAAAGATATTAGGGCGAGGTTTCAAGGCTCCCCAGGAACAACTCCACGGCTGCCTAGGGGGTCGCGGCCCACAGTTTGGGAAACACTGATGAGTTAACTTAAAGGATGAGTTCAGTGAATATTCAGTATCTTTGAATTAATTTGAATAATTTGGCGTATACAGGGACTTGTGAAGTTATTAGGAATTATGTTATTGTCAGTTAAGTCCTCCGGCCTGGCCTGCTGGATTTGGAACCAGTATCTATATCACAATCAATAGCTAAGTGAATCTGTATTTTTATTTTGCCGCCCACGCTTATGGATTATGGTAAAATTATATTCGTTTAAGCCAAATTTCCAACGCATGAGACAAAATGCTAAATTCTTTAAAGAACAAAGCTAAATTAATGGTTTATGGTCGATAAAATTCCGTACATATGGGTATAATCGAAAATGAATCACCGACCACATTATTGCCAGTAGCTCCTTTTCAACTGAGGCATAATTGATTTTAGATTTATTAAGCGGACGATGGGGCATGCTTATACTAAAGGTTGAACGTCAAATGGTATTAGTGTTTTGTATCGAAACTGTATTGTAAATTTAATAACACAAAGGAATTTTTATATTTTAAAATGTTTATAAGTCGCTGAGCGACGCGTTCAAACTTCGTAGCCATAAAATTAAACGTTAAACATTATTGTAACCTTTATCACGATGGTAATGACATCTGATGTGCGGAAACAAAAACAAACTCTTTTTGCATGCCCCATTAGGGCATGCTATTTATTATAGTTCTTAAAAAATTCAGAACTTGGGTTCTCCACCATTCAAGATTTTGTTTTTAAATAATTTTTCCAACTATATTTTATAAACTTAATCTTTTAAACGATGTGATCTTTTAAGAGACGGAGGACTTGTCTAGTTACTAAGCCATTATTACCGGTGTACTCGTATTGACAACAAATATCTTTAATCCCAAGTGTGTTTACAATTCAAATTCTAAAGAGTATATGGGGGATGTGATATTTCGATTTCCACTTTTTTGTTAGAAATGTAATGTAATGTAATTGTAAATATATTATGAGTAGATGGCTTCTTTATTTCACTGGCTCACCAAGTCGTAAATATTGGAATGCTATTAAAAATAATATATTTGTCTATAAACAAAGCTGAAAAGTCATATATTTCAAAATTATGAAAAAAAAACAAGTCAAGGATAATTACAAATTCCATTCATCACAAGCAAACCAACTGTGCCAGAATTAATTCATATTGAATTGAAATGACCTTCAACCAAAACTACGAAAAATTTGCTTATCACTCCACTGGATATTGTATTGTATTCATTTTAGAATTGGACCTTAATTTCAGGCAATAAATATTTCAAGATGGAAATTATAGCTGTGTATACTCCATTGTACGTGCATGTAACTAAAACAACATACATATGTGTATATACAATTTTGGTTTAAGCAAATTTACGAAACAGAAAATATACAAAAGTGTCAATCAAATGATTAAATTGACATGCTGACATAGGTCAATTTGAACCGATGTCCAAAAATACATATAATATCCTTTTATTTTTTTAAGAGCCGAATGAATAAATGACAACAAAAATTTAGATAAAAGTTTGAATATATTATCATCCATAACAAAATACACTCGGGGCTGCAAGAGTTCATTAAAGTTCCATTTCAGTATATTAAAATAACACAGTCGTCGAAAAAGAACGAAAATTCTGTGACCAATTTTCAGTTGTATATATTTTCTAATCTTCTCGTAAATGTCCAAAAGTAAAACATACATAATTAATAGCAATGTAAATGGCTTAAGAATTAGCTTACTTTTTGTAAATAATTATATGTATTTGACTGCTGGATTAAAAGAGGTTAACTTTCTGTATCAGTTACATACCAAAACTTATTGAAAATTAATTTTACGTATACATTGTTTGCTTGCTGCTCGTAAGCTATATACATCATAACAAAACGTAAATTATTTTGATAATTCAATACCTGTAAGTAAGTAAAAAAAAAATCAATCAATGTCCAGGGTGTACATATATTGAAATATAAGAATGATGTGTAAAGAACTTTAAACTTTTAAGTAAAAGTTAATTAATAAATTTGTTATTATTGATGTTTAAATAAATTTCCATAAACTGTGTATAGATAGAAATTTAGGTCGGTGAACTTTCAAAATGCACTGTCATTCATTTTAAGCATATATGTACGTATATAAATACGTTACTTTATAAATAATATTCGTTAAATATATTTTAATTGATTTGATCTTTTTGATCTCGATGTGTATACATAAACGTAAGAGTTAGTAGAGATAAGATGATAGATTTAGATGAATTATGCTGTTCAATTTGTTTGTTGTGATATTTAATTCGCAAAATTGCAATGTAATATTTCCGGAAGATGTCGAACTACCAAAAGGGGTCACAGCTTTGCAATTTTTTGTAATCATTAATTTATCTCCCCGTACGATATGATGTGCAGAAAATTGTCCTTATCTTTCTCAGCATCTCTACAAAGTAAAAATATCAAACAATTCCACTTAAAACGAGAATAAAAGTTAAAACCTAATCTAACGTGAAGCAATATAGAAATATATCTAATCAGATTAAAATTTAAATGACACATTGAATAAGACTATTAATTTCTGTTATCTTAACTTATATGTATGTATATCTTTGGTTGTACACAACGACGACGACAACGAGATACAGAGTTTCAACAACAACAACAACAACAACTGATAAAACATTAATTTTTAATTTAACCAACATTTAAAAAGTTAGCAATTTATTTTTGGCTTTTCCTTAATTTTACCTTTTGTTTTATTTAGCGAATAATAATCGATGATTTATTTTATATCTTTTTGGTTACTGATTCCTATACAAACAATATACACATGTACGTATATCCAGCAAAAACTATATACCTACCTATACATATTACCAATAATCCACAAGGTATCTTTCGATTATGCAGCCGTTGTATGGGGAGGGTGAAAACACTATTTCTCTTATTTATAAATTTTGTTCTCCAAACTGAAAACTAAATTACAAGAGATGAAATGAGTAAAAATATTGTGTGTGTACATTGTTATTGTTTGTATACATAATAAGAAAACTTTACTGGAAAATTCGTTAAAACAAAAAACAGAACACGAAAAACATACGTACAGAAAAATTATTGTTGCGTTAAGAAATCCCATTAAAAAAGGAAATTAATTTAATTTTATTTTATTCGGCTGTGTGTTTGTAAATTTAATTTTACCTTTAGTTTTTCTATATTTAAGTTTCAGTGTTAGTTTTGTATTTTCATTTTTAGAACCAACCGAAAAATAAATGGTTGAATAAATAAAAACGGAATATATATAATTTATATTTTATTGGTTATTAGCTTTTGGTATAATGGATAATAAATATTGAAACGTTTCAGGCAACCGTAACGCCATTTTATATCGGATATTTTGGCTATAATTTTGAAGAAGTATTAAATGTGGTGGATAATTTGGATTATTCTATATTATAATTATTAGATATTAGGTTGTTCAGAAATTAATGCAGGTTTGATGACTTTATTTGTTTAAACAATTTTTTAACAATAAAGAATTACGCAAAGGGTTTAACATTATACGTCATTTTAAAGCTTATTTTATGCTCTTTCTTACCACATAACCCATTTTTAATCTAAATTGTAGTTTTGTCTATTTTTAGACCTTTGAAGTTGAGATGTCAAAACAAGAATTTCGCCACATTTACTTGTATTAATTTAAACTCGGCCGCAGTGCAGCACAAACGGCTCGAAACATCAATGAAGTTTGGGGCCAAGGAAGTGTTAACGAATGCACAAAACAACGTTGGTTTCAAAAATTTCGTCATGGTGAATTCAATCTTGAAGATGAGAAAGGTCGCGGACGTCCCTCTGCCTTTGACGATGATGAATTGAAGGCTCTGGAGGAAGCAAATCCACGCACGACTATTCGAGAGCTTGCAGGGGATCTAGGCGTAGGTATTGGATTAATTTCGGAACATTTGAGCCGAATTGAAAAGTCGAAAAAGCTTGACAAATGGGTGCAACACGAATTGAATGAAAACTGAAAAAATCGGCGTTATGAAGTTTGCTCTTCACTTCTTCTGCGCAACAAAAACGAACCATTTCTCGATCGCTTTGTGACGTGCGATGAAAAGTGGATTCTATACGATAACCGATGATGTTCCGCGCAGTGGTTGGACCTAGGCAACGCACCTAAACACTTCTCCAAACCTCAGCTGAATCAAAAAAAGAATATGATGACTGTTTGGTGGTCGCCAGCCGGAATTATCTACTACAGCTTCTTGAATCCTGGCGAAACTATCACAGCAGAAAAATATTGTCAACAAATTGACAGAATGCATAAATAACTGAAACGTCTGCGTCCAGCATTAGTCAATAGAAAGAGCCCAATTCTTCTGTATGATAATGCTCGACCACATGTTGCACAGCCGACGCTGCAGAAGTTGAACTAACTTGGCTATGAACCTCTGCCTCATCCACCATACTCACCAGACTTCTCGCCAACCGACTACCACTTTTTCAAGCATCTCAGCTACTTCTTGCAAGGAAAAGTCTTCAACGACCAAGCAGCCGCAAAAAATGCCTTCGAAAAATTCGTCGCTTCCAGAACTTCAGAATTATATGCTACTGGAATTAATAAACTTGCATCTTGTTGGCAGCAATGTGTAGATTCTAATAGTTCTTATATCGATTAATAAAATTTATTCTAAACTGAGATGTGTCGTTTTAAATAAAATGGTTGAAAACCTGCATTAATTTCTGAACAACCTAATATTAAAAATTAATGATTCCAGCAATTTAACGTTATTTTAATTTAAGTAAATTTTGATTTCAAAAAGTATTCAAATTCCGAAAAAAAAAAAGTTTTCATACAAAATTTAAACTAACAACCTAATTTCGATTGATATACTTAATTCTAAATCAATCATTTTTTAATTTTTTTAATGTGAAGTTACACGATGTACCAAAGTTCAAACAAATTAATTTTGAAATCTTCATGGTCCCAAAATTCAAAGCTAAAATGTTCATTCGTTGTGTTGGCCTGCTGCTTCAGCATCTTTATTGAAGCACTACTGTACACGAAAGAATTATTTTCGGGCTCCAGAAGATACTGACATAATATTTTATAGCTTGTTACATTGTAAATATTGAGGTAATTTTAAAGTATACATTCTTCTAAATTCATGTGTACCTCAATTTAGCCTAAAAAAGTAAAAATGATTTTTTCATGGTTCGTCTGTACCAGATGAGTTATTCCTTTAAGTCTAAATTTGTGGTTATTCTTCAACCAAACCATATCACCAGATTTCTCTTACAGTGGAGTAGTATATTTGCATCTTATGTTTAAAATCGGCGATATAGTCATCATACGTGTAAAGTACTTGCGGATCTGTAAAGAATTCCGAAGGTAACCTTGGTCTATATCCAAAAATGAGCTCGTACTGCATAAACTCCGAGGTGGAATGAAGAATTGTATTATAAGCAAAAATGGAATAAATTATCCATGTATCCCAATCCATACCATATTCATCAATAAAATGTCACAGATATTCCGTTAGCGTACGGTGAGATCTTTCTAACGCTCCTGTTGAATAGCTGGAAAACATCTAAATCCAGAGTAGCCGGATCACCTAAAATAGAAATGTCAACATAACCTTAATCACAGAATTTTTCATTTATTAAACTCTATTAAAAACGTATCTTCACTTATTTAAAATGATTGTCCATTAAACATTCTAAAATATTAAAATAATTAAATTAATTAAGTAAAAATTAAAATTAGGAAAAATTATATAAAACACTAATATTATTGTTTACAATATTTTGAAGTTAATGTAGTGACGTTTAGTTTTATGACTTAACTTAAATTTTGTATTAATTTCATTAAGCCAACATTCAGGCTAAACATGTTTACATGTACTTATGTTTTAATTAAAATTGTAGAAGCTCTTAATTTAGATGTCGCGATTTATAGTACTTATTTATATTATTAGTAAATTTTATAGCAAAATTATAACTAGTTTTCCAATTTTTGCATATCATTTTATTACGATTGTGATACTCCAAGCCGAATTATTAAAAATTACTTAAAATTATATTACATATGTATATTAAAAGCAATAAAAATTTAATTTATAAATATACATTGAACAAAGTATTTTAATTGTGAGGAGCAAAAAATCAACGTTCGTAAATAAAATACAGTCCGCTAAGTCAAATAAAAACTTGGGATAAATGCAAAGGCGTCATAAACCACAAATAGTGCAGTTTTACTTACGACTGTCGTTGCCCCAACATTTTGGTCCTTCGAGCCGGATGGTCGGCCGAAGTTATCATCCAAATCAACATTATCATCATTTAATCTAGTTTAATCAACCGCTAGATCTACATATAAGCATCCAGGTGCCGTAGAATATCGGAGGCGTGACCGCGTGCTATAATCAGATAAGTAGACTTTTATATAAGATTGCTAAAGTGAAATTATAAAATTATAGACGCTTATTTCTCCGTAAACTTCGTAATTGTTAAAAGCGAACAATAGTGCGAAAATAAAACACAAGTGAAGCGAGAAAATTTGTGTATTTAAATCAACGGGCAAACCGCGTACCTAAAAGTAGCCATTTTCTATTATAACAAAAACTAAATTCTTAACCAGTTTAGAAGTGCTATTAAGTGACTTTGATTAAGTTTGTGTCTGTATATAAAAGAAAAACCAATTACATTTATTAAATTAACCAGTGATCTAAAACAATTTATTGTGAGTTTTTAGTGCTTTTGGTCTCAATATAAAGGGCCCCTATCGCGTTAACCAATAGCTAATTTGTTAACTATAATTGAATTCTCAATATGGCGGAAACATTGGCGGCTCTTAAAAAACAGCGCAGCACAAATAAGTGTAAATTAACTAATTTAGTCAAGTATGCGCGAGAAGATCACACCGCTACCAATGTAACCGAGTTAACCACTCGTTTAAAACGCGTCGAAAAATTAATGGAGGAGTTTACGGAATTGGAGCTTCGAATATTCACTGAAAGTGCTACTGAAGAAAGCGATTTCGCGTACGAGGAAAACTACTACGTTGCTACTTCGGCACTAAATAATTGGATTCGGATAAAAAATTTGAATCAAGGTGTAATAAATCTTGATGAGACTACCAATGCGACGTTCAGTGGTGAACACTCCCAAGTCAAATTGCCGAAAATACACATACCGCCATTTTCCGGAGAATACTCTGAGTGGCAATCTTTCCATGACATGTACACTAGCACCATACATGAATCACCAAATCTGAACCCAGTCCAAAAGTTTCAGTACTTAAAGGGACTTCTTCGAGGCGAAGCAGCGGTTTTACTACGCCATATTGCAGTGACAGAAGGCAACTACATTGGAGCGCTCAACAAATTAAAAGAGAGATATGATCGCAAAAAATACATAATAAATACCTACATCCGAACTTTCTTTGAGCAGCCATCCATTCACCAATCTACAGCAAGTAACATAAAACGTCTCATGGATACGTCAGATGAAGTCATTCGCGGACTTCAGGCTCTTGGTGAAATAGGCGAAACACGAGATCTTTGGTTGATCTACATATTGCTGCAAAAATTAGATGAAAAAGCAAAGGCGCTGTGGGCAGAACATTCAGCAGAAATGATCAATCCGAAATTCTCCGACTTTTTGAAGTTCCTCGGCCGAAGAATAGATACTCTTGAGTCATTAATTCCTGCTTCTAGACGAACCAGTAGCAAATTCGAAGTAAAAAGTCATGTAGTTGCTGGAGATCCAGAGAAACCAATTCAGGGTCATGCTGCGATTACATCAACGATTGATTATCAATGCGCAATGTGCAAAGAAAAGGGTCATTTTCTATACACCTGCAACAAATTTCAATCATTAGACGTAAAAGGGCGCATGGAATTTGCCAGCGGGACCAATAGATGCTTCAACTGTCTTAGTACAAGACATCCAATTTTCAAATGTCCATCAAAACGTCGTTGTCAAAAATGTGGTATGAAGCATAACACCCTGCTGCACTCAGAACAAAGCTCAGATGACGTCCAAAAGCAAACTCAGTCTACAGCACCAGAAAAAGTACACGCCCTTCATTCACAATATGAAGCAGCCTCCGTAATATACCTACGGCCATCATAAATGCAGTTGACGATTCGGGAATGCTAATCTCTTGCAGAGCACTATTAGATTCTGGGTCACAAGCCAGTTTCATTACTGAGTCCTGTGCGCAACGTCTTCGCTTGAAAAAGACAAATGCACGTATTTCAATAAGTGGGATAGGACAAACGGGCTCTGGAATATCCAAGGGTTTAGTCACCATTCATGTCAGGCCTAAGCATTTTCCTGAATTTTCGATAAATGCTCTTGTAATGGCAAAAATAACCAGCCAACTACCTCCGCAAAAGTTAGTTATAAATATAAAATCTGATAAAGGAATCGAATTAGCTGATCCACAATTTGATCAGAGCAAAAATATAGACATTTTAATTGGAGCTGACCATTTTTTTAACCTCCTCCAAAATGGCCAAATCAAATCTAGTCTGAATGAACCCATTCTTCAAAACACAGTCTTTGGATGGGTAGTTTCAGGGCAATCCAGTAATCGCAAAGATGATCAGCTAATTTCAATGCTAGCTTTGTCCAACCAAGAATCCGAAATGATAAACATTGATCGAAGCTTACGAAAATTCTGGGAATTGGAATCACTCAACAACCAAGAAATCATTCTTTCACCAGAGGAAACATTTTGTGAGAATTGCTTTACAAAGAATCTAGAAAGAAATAATCAAGGCCGATATATCGTCAAACTTCCCTTTAAGGAATCCCCCGACCAAATAAGAGAATCACTCGCATGTGCCATACAAAGGCTCGGAGGTATGGAACGCCGTTCCATCAGGGATCCTAGCTTTGCGAAGTTATATCAAGACTTGATGCTTGAGTACCAAAATCTTAACCATATGATTGAATTTTCACCACCAAAGGACCAACAATGTCAATTCTATCTACCACATCATGGTGTACTTAAAGCATCAAGCGAAACCAGCAAAATGAGAGTTGTCTTTGACGGATCTGCGAAATCCAGCACAGGTGTTTCCCTAAACGATTGTTTAGCAGTTGGGCCTAACGTTCAATCAAGTTTGTACGCCATCATTCTTCGATTCAGGGAACACAAATACGCATTTTCCGCGGACATCGAAAAGATGTACCGACAAGTCGAAATATCGCCCAGTGACGCAAAATATCAGCAAATAGTTTGGAGAGATGATTCTTCAAAACCTATCCGTCATTTCCGCCTAATGACAGTGACTTATGGGCTGGCTTCAGCTTCATTCCTGGCTACTCGAGCTTTAAAGCAGATCGCCGAAGAAAACAAAAATTCTTCACCACACGTCTCTCATGTCATAGCTTCTGATATTTACGTGGATGATCTTATGACCGGAGCTGAAAATGAAGATGAATTACACCAGTTGAGAGAAAAAATCTCTGAAATTTTAGAAGGTTACGGTTTTCACCTCCGGAAGTGGAAGTCAAATAGCAACAAAACATTAAGGAATATCGCTCATGAACATCAAGATGCTGATAACAACAAAATAATAAGAGATCACACCCAAATACCTTCAGAATCGGTTAAGGTTTTGGGAGTTCATTGGAATCCAAAAACTGACAGTTTCACCTTCACATCTCAACTATCGGATTCCACCAGCTATACAAAACGATCTGTTCTTTCCGAAGCAAGCCGGTTATTTGATCCACTGGGTTGGGTGTCTCCGGTTGTAATAACATACAAAATTTTCCTACAGATGCTTTGGGCAGATAATCTAGAGTGGGACGATCCAATTCCACACGACAGAGTTGTCGTTTGGGAAAAAATGAGGAACAGCTTGAAGACAATCAATAAAATTTCCATACCAAGATTTATAAATTCGTCCAAAGATTCCATTACTGACATACATGGCTTCTGCGATGCAAGCCAATCAGCTTATGCAGCTGTTGTGTTTTTCAGAACAATACAAGCAGATGGTAAAATTTCGGTGCAACTCATTTCCTCGAAAACAAAGGTAGCACCTATAAAGCAGCAAACACTGCCACGACTCGAACTCATTCAAGTTGTCAAACGAGAAACAACTACCAATATAAGCGAAACATTCACCTGGACTGATTCACAAATTGTTCTTGATTGGCTCGCAAGCCACCCAAGACGATGGAGCACGTTTGTAGGCAACCGCACAGCTGAGATCCTCTCCGGTCTATCTCAAAAAAATTGGAGACACGTTCCTTCGACCGACAATCCGGCAGACTGCGCTTCCAGAGGTTTATCAGCTAGTGAATTAAAATCACATCTATTATGGTGGAATGGGCCAAGTTGGTTGCATAAAGCTTCTGCTGCTTGGCCGCCTCAGGCAAGTCATTATGGTAATCTTGATGAAAAGGCCAATAAACCGATCACTTTTGCTTTCATTTGCACTAAATCCAATGAATGGTACGACGAAATGATCAGTAGGTACTCGTCATTTCACAAATTGCAAAGAGTTTTGTGCTACATTTTGCGATTTATCGGCAACGCATCAAAGCCCTTAGACTTCAGAATCAAAGGCAATCATTTAAGGCGTGACGAACTATTCCACGTAGTACGCATAGTTTGTCAGCACGAGCAACAACAATTTTACGAAGATGACATTAAAGTATTGCAGTTAGAAGGAGAAGTCAGGAAATCCAGTTCTCTTAAATCATTGGATCCTTTTCTTGATGATTCCGGATTACTTCGGGTTGGCGGTAGACTGCACAATAGTTTGGCCCCATATTCAACAAAGCACCCGATAATCATGCATCTTAAATCGAGAATTACAGCACTTATCCTACAAGACATCCATTTGGCAAATAAACACGCTGGTCCAACTCTTCTCCTATCCATTGCTCGACAAGATTATTGAATACCAAATGGGAAAACGAAGGCAAAGGAAATCATAAGAAAATGCGTTATTTGCTCTAAATTCAAAGCACAATGCCAAGAACAACTTATGGGTAGCTTACCCAGTGCACGAGTAGAGTTGATTCGACCTTTTCTGAAAACTGGTGTAGATTATGCTGGTCCCATATCGATCCACCTAACCAAGGGACGAGGACAAAAAACCTACAAGGCTTACATATGTCTATTTATATGTCTAAGCACAAAAGCTGTCCATTTAGAGCTAGCAAGTGATTTATCCAGCGATGCCTTCCTAGGAGCTCTAAAAAGATTTACTGCAAGGCGAGGAATTTGTCGTGAATTACATAGTGATAATGGAACCAATTTTATTGGCTCCGACCATAAACTGCAAAAGGAATTCAACAAGCTAATTAAAAACTCAAATAATGTCTCTAATTATCTTTCTAGTAATCGCATCACCTGGAGTTTCATTCCACCAAGTTCCCCACATTTTGGTGGACTGTGGGAGGCGGCAATAAAATCCACGAAATTTCATCTCAAGAGAGTAATAGGAAAGCATATCTTAACCCTTGAGGAGATGAATACGTTGTTAGCCGAGATAGAAGCAATTCTAAATTCAAGGCCTTTAAACACCATCAACGACGTAGAGGTCGACCCACTTAAACCATCGCACTTCTTAATTGGACATCCACATACCAAAATTCCAGAAATGGATATTACTCATCTTAAAGTATCGCATTTAACTCGGTGGCAACTCGTTCAACAAATGGGCCAGCACTTCTGGAAAAGGTGGTATATAGAATATCTCACCTCTCTGCAGCAAAGAACCAAATGGAGAACCAGAAAAGCATCAATCCAGGCAAACGACGTTGTCTTAATAAAAGACAAAAACTTACCCGTCAACCAGTGGCCGCTTGTACGGGTCATAGAAATTCATCCCGGTTCCGATGGTCTGGTCAGAGTAGTCACCTTAAAATCCGGCAACAATGAGTTCAAACGTCCCATAAATAAACTCTGTCTTTTACCAGTTTATCCAGAATCGCCAGATAAAACGCAACAACAAACACCATGATCATCCAAATTTTTATAAAATAACACAACAAAATTAAAATACAAGCAACAAAGTAGACACCGGGACATCATCACAAAATAAAGGCATTCAAACATTAGTGTTCCATCTATGTATTATCATCTTGAACCAGCCCGTTCAAAGGGGGGTGTATGTTGAATAGCTGGAAAACATCTAAATCCAGAGTAGCCGGATCACCTAAAATAGAAATGTCAACATAACCTTAATCACAGAATTTTTTATTTATTAAACTCTATTAAAAACGTATCTTCACTTATTTAAAATGATTGTCCATTAAACATTCTAAAATATTAAAATAATTAAATTAATTAAGTAAAAATTAAAATTAGGAAAAATTATATAAAACACTAATATTATTGTTTACAATATTTTGAAGTTAATGTAGTGACGTTTAGTTTTATGACTTAACTTAAATTTTGTATTAATTTCATTAAGCCAACATTCAGGCTAAACATGTTTACATGTACTTATGTTTTAACCCTTTCAAACGCCATTTAAAATTGACTTTCTTCCAAAAATAAAATACGTAGCACAATTATGCACTGCTATGATATGGCATTGCTCATAAAACTGTAGTGTGAACATAAATACATAAGAGAACGATCGCACAAGAGAAATGATACAAAAATTAAAAATTACGGTTGATCGAAGCGATGAAAGTTGATGTACAATATATTGTACAAGGCGTTTGAGAGGGTTAATTAAAATTGTAGAAGCTCTTAATTTAGATGTCGCGATTTATAGTACTTATTTATATTATTAGTAAATTTTATAGCAAAATTATAACTAGTTTTCCAATTTTTGCATATCATTTTATTACGATTGTGATACTCCAAGCCGAATTATTAAAAATTACTTAAAATTATATTACATATGTATATTAAAAGCAATAAAAATTTAATTTATAAATATACATTGGACAAAGTATTTTAATTGTGAGGAGCAAAAAATCAACGTTCGTAAATAAAATACAGTCCACTAAGTCAAATAAAAACTTGGGATAAACGCAAAGGCGTCATAAACCACAAATAGTGCAGTTTTACTTACGACTGTCGTTGCCCCAACAGCTCCATTGGTTTGAGGATCAAATGCGGTAGTGTTGAGTTTTGTTATTTTCAATAATTTGCAACATTTTTCAAATAACAAACTCATAAAATTAGAGCCCTGATCTGCAAGAATTGAAAGAGAGCAACCGTAAATACAAATCAAATGTGAGATTAAAGGCTGAGCTATAGTTGGCGCTTCTTGATTACGAATAGAAACGGCAATTGATAATTCGTCAGGTCATCCTACAATGTCAGAATATACTTATTTCACAAAAAATTCGGAATGAAAAGTACAACAATATTTAAAAAAAAAAAAAATTGAAATGGACGCTTAACCGTGGAAATAATTTTTATCGGAACCTTAGTTAGAGCACTGACCTTATAACGTTGACAAAATTTACGCGATCTTAAATATTTCACGATAAGACTCAACATTCGAGGAAAGTAATAGTATTTCCATGATTTACCATTTTGGCTAATTGGATCTTTCATTTATCTTATTAGCACTGTGTTGTTGTTGAGCTGTGTTGAATAGTTTGATTCATGTTCCACTTGGGGATTAATAACCTCAGATTGGTCGTTGTTTTCTTTCGATTCAGTGATATTAGTTTAACTACCGATTGGTTCTGTAGTGGTTTCGTAGTTTTTCGTTTGCGAACGAGTCACTGCATTTATTGTTTTTATTGGATTGACATTAGGCAAGATTATATTTTGGCTACAAGATAATGATGAACCTTAAGTCTGATTTTGATCTGCTATTAAAGAATTATTAAAGTTTATATTGTCGACTGTTTCGGATAGGTCTAAAACTACTTATTTTCAAGACAAATACGACTTAGAGCACCACCATTTTTCTTCAATGCACCTGCCATAAGGACGACTTCGAAAACGTACTCCTCAAATTCCAGGCGCCACCTCATAAGACGAGAAGAAGGATTAGACATACCATATAACCAAACTAGTGGTTTATAATCAGTCACGAGTTAAAATTTATCACCAAACACATGAGGCCTAAAATGTTTTATGGACCATATACGACTGCTAAAAGCTGTTTCTCTATCACAAAATAATTTTCCCAGCTTTTGTAAGGATTCTGCTAGCAAATGCTACTGGAAGCTTGCCAGAGTCATGGCTTTGCGACAATACAGAATCTATTGCAATGTTACCAGCATCCGTTGTGATTAGGAATTGGCGTTCGAGATTCGAGAACTGTAATATTGGAGGTTTCACTATCTCAGCAAGTAGGTGCCATTTTGTTTTTGAATTGCAAATCTTGTTCAGTGGCGTAACTACAAATTGTGGGCCCCCCCGCAAACATTTTGATTGGGCCCCTAAATTTTTTTTTTGTAGATACTCATGTGACGTTTCAGAATATAAAAAGTATATTGACGTTGATCTTTAAATAAAATGTTTTTTTTTTAATTTATTCTTAAAGAAAAATATAAAATGGCTTAACATTACAAATAAAAAGACTCAGCTTTACTTCTTTACTTTATCATAAAAATTGACTTCTTTTTTATCATTTTATTATGCGAGTGTAATTTTTAACTTCATTTTATATTATTTCATTACAAAACCCTTAAAATAATAACAAAACGTTTTTTCTTTTATTAATTTATAACTTTAGTCTATTAATGACTCAAAATTTTCTTTTCCTACTTTTTTTAGAAGCAAATTCTTTAATTAATTCATCGGTACTCATTTTTTTTGCCTCCTCCGCTTCAATTGCTATTATTGCTAGCGAACTTAACCTGCCTTGCAACATATTTGTCCTTAAATAATTTTTGATAATTTTTAGTTTTGAGAAAGATCTTTCAGCACTTGCTGATGTTATCGGAATACTAAGAAATAAAATTAGGACAGACGTAACTTCATTGAATGAAGATACTAAATCAGGAAAACTAAAAATTACCTCAATTAAATCGTATATCGACTTCGAGTTTTTAATTTCATTTTGAAATGTTTGTTGGAATAATAAAATTTGAATTACAAAAGACGGGCTTATGTCAGTTTTATACTGTTTAATTAAATTTTCTGCGAATGTTTTTATTTCCGTAATACTTAAATTAACTAGTATTTGTGGCTGTAAAAATGAAAAATAGCTTGATATTGTACGCATACCTTCAAATCGCCTCTTTATTTGTCCCGAAACTAAATCTATAGATCTATAAAATATGTTAACCTTAAACATCTCAAGTGCATTACTAAATCGGTGATCTACAGAAAGCTCGTCGAAATGCCTTTTAACTATCCTAACTCTTTTACTTTTAAAAATTGGGTTTACTCCCCACGATTCAGAAATAGATCTTGCTTCATCCAAAAAATTGTCAAACTGTTGGCGGTACGCGTTTAGTTCAACACAAATATTTTCCAAAATATCACAGGCTCTAATTAAATCTAAATTAATTGCTTGAAACATTTTTGAAGCTAGGTTTACTTTGGAAAGTATTTCGGTAACTAGCACTAAAATCGCTATAAAATCAAAATTTTCGATTTTATTTTTAATAACTTTTGCTTGATTTTGCACTTCACTTTTGTTATTTTCCAAATTAATTTTAACTAACGCTTTCACAATATCAGAAAATCTTAATTTGATTGCAATACATGATTGTAACCGACCTGACCATCGGGTAGGATTTAACTTTTTTAACGTAACAACAGACTCCCCGGTAATCTGTGATATGATATCCCAACGGTTGATGCTTTGACCGAAAAATAGATATAGTTCTTGAATTATAACAAAGAAATTCGAAATTTCTTGAATTCCACTCATCGTATCATTTAAAACTAAATGTAAATTATGTGCGGCACAATGAACAAACACTGCATTTTGTGATATTTCTTTAATTCTGGTTTGAACCCCAGAATATATCCCACTCATAGTACTAGCACCGTCATAACCTTGACCTCTACATTTCTTAATATCGATATCATAACTTGATAAAATTTCTAAAAGTTGATTCGACATACCTCTCGCTGTTTGATCAAGTACTTCAAAAAATCCTAGAAAAGATTCTTTTATTTTAAATGAGGTTTTGTTATCATTAATTTTTATTTCAACATATCTAATCACAATACTAAGTTGGTCTATTTTTGCCAAATCTTGAGTAGTATCAGCAATTATGGAAAAATAAGGTGCCGACTTTATTGCGTCAATTAGATTATTTTTAATTTTATTTCCTAATATTCCAATAAGCTCATTTTGAATTTGAGGACTTAAATACTTTGTTGTGCCTTTTGGCATGTTAATTACTTCTCGCATAACATCATCGTAATCGGCAATTAATTGAACATCAGCTAAAAAATTACCGTTGTAGATATCTGAAAAGTTTTCCCTGTGCCCTCGAAATGAATTTGAGTTTATTGATAATTTTAGAATTATTTTAACAATTCTTTCCAGCACTTTAACCCAAAACGATTGTTCCTTCATAATATTTTCATCTAAACTACCATCGATAAAATTCCCTTTCCTCCATTGTTCCTTAATGTAGCATGAATTTGTATGAAGTTCAGATTTAGCATGTAATTTAACTTTTTTAGATAACCCTTGCCAATCATTAATTCCTGTAACCCAACCAGAAATGTCTGAATGTCTGGAATTTTGAAACATCCAGCAGGGCTCGCAATATGAAACATCCAATTTAGGGGAATAACATAACCATAAATTTTCAAGTTGCACTCCTGATTGTGATGGTGATTTATAATATGATGTTGAAAAACAACGGTTTTTGGAATCTTTCGGAAAAATTCCGATATCCGGTCGACAAGGTCCCATAGATAAAATATATTTTTTTAAATTTATTGACAAGTCTTTTGAATAATAAGCAAAGTCTGTTGGATATTTTTGCTTATTTAAATGTTCAACGTTTACTAAATCGTCGTCCAATTTATTATCATGCTCATTGATTTCGTTAAGATTTACTGGATCAACATTATCTAAATCACAATTAGCTTCGTCATCGGTCGCAATATCTAGATTCAAATTAAGGCCCAATTCCGCTGAATCCAAATTTTCAATAGGTAAATTCTAAAACATAAAAACAAAGTAAAAATTATGTAAAAAATAACCTTTCGTAGTAGATAGGTTTTTGATAATTTTATTTGTATTTAAACATGACGGTTGCGAATTTATACTTAAAATAATTTCACTACGAGCACTCAAAAAAAGTTAGGTTGAATTAAATTACAGTTTGAAAACCATGAAATTATATAATTTTACTTACCGTTTCAATACTTTCATTAACATTTGTTGAACTTGTCGAATCTGCAGTTATGCCAAAGAAAGATGTTAATGGTTTTATTTTTTTCAGTTCTTGTTGACACTTATTCATGTCAAGCTTTCGTTTTTTACGTTTTTCAGCGCCACTAGGTCTAGGTTTACTGCTCATTGTGAATTTAAAATATTTTGCAGAAACTTGTCAATAAAGTTGCAAAAAAAAACACAGTAATCAAATTTTCGACAGGAAAAAAAAATTGTCTATTTTAGCATTTCATTTGCTGTAGCATGTGGGGAACAAGGAAACACTAAACACATTTCGTTTATTCACGTTATAACGTTATAATACGAAATCTCTTACACAGTATTTTTCACTCGCACACTAAATTTATTATTATTATTACCATCATAAATACTGAATATTATTATTTAATTTAATTTCAATTTTTGTTATTACAATAAAACATTAATCGAACGTTTTGAATATTAAAAAGGACATGTTACAATGGACATGACGGTACTTTTTATATTTTCTTTTCCTGTGTTCTCTTTTTCGTATCTTATTTGTTTTTATTTGAGTAAAAGGTGCGTTATAAACAAACTCTAAGTCGCATTCGATTGAAAACATGATAAAAAGCCTTTTTCGCTCGAGTATTAGACCGGATCATTAGCTTTCTTTAGTCTTGGTTTCGACCGCAAAGTTCGTTGTTATTTTAACAACGGGAAATATTATTTTTTTGCGGTTGTATCGATGTTTCTTTTGTAAATGGATTTGTAATGCAATTACAATTGTAATTGGATTAAACTTCAAAACTTATAAATACATATACAAATGAAATACCGACACAATCGTAAAAATAAAAAAATTTCCCGTTGTTAAAATAACAACGAACTTTGCGGTCGAAACCAAGACTAATCGTTAAGTCTTCTTTACTAAGCGAAAGGTTTTGAACAAAATATGCCTTTTCGTGAATATTAGATAAGGCTTTTTAAAAAAATATTTATTAATATATTCTCTCTAAAGCGTTTTTGAATATTATAAATTTATGTTTTTTTTTCTGTAGTTTTAAGTTAAACCAATTATTTGTTCTAAGCGGATTTCGTGGGCCCCTTACTCTCGTGGGCCCCCCCGCGGTTGCGGGTGCTGCGGGTACCTAGTTACGCCACTGATCTTGTTTAGATCTTTGTTGTATTTCCTCCTTGAGGGTTCGGGAAATAGCTTCTCTTAAGTTTGAAAAACTTCAGGCGGTTACGAATAATGATATCGGATCTTTGAGGCCATTTTGACCGCTCCCCTTCTCTTCAGCACAAGCTTCGCTTAAATTAACTAGTAATTTTTCTATTCGATTTGAAAAATTACGAACATCTTCATTTCTGTCTTGAATGGCTTGAATGAAGTCGAGTTGAATGCTATCCATTGACCTTGCCTCCTTTTTATTAAGTTCTTTCCATGTACTAAAATTTGATATCTATACACAAGAAATAAGCACCACCGTTTAACTTAATCGGTATACATTTCAAAAATGTTTCTAGATCTTCATTTTTTATTGAGTCTTGGAAACATTCACAACAATGAATACAAGGTATTTTTCAAGGTATTCACAAGGAGCATATTGAAGATTATCGTCTTCGAAGCTGGATCTGTGGTTTGCTTGGACATAAGGAAATTTTTAAGAGAATAATTATTTACAACCGGACCTTTAATAAAAACTAGCTACGAACCAACAAATTTAAACTGTTTTAATATTAATCTGTAAAGATATATCACGTCACAACTATAACGAATCAGCTCAAAATATGTTAAATATGTATTTAAAACAAAAACAATAACTATAATATTATTCATAAATTATTGAAAATAAATATACAAAAAATAAATTATTATATTCATGCACTATTTAAATAAATTGCTAAAATAAAAATTGTTTTAACCATATCTAAGTGTTATTCACTGTTCCCGTTGACGTCCGACCTTGTGATTAATAATAAAAGGTCTTCCTCTGTGATGAAACATCATAATCAGCTGTTGTGTAATTTATTTTGGATTAACCAATCGATGATTTTCCCGCTATTACCATGTAATATTTTCTGATCTTATAAGCATATGTAGGTGGACATTTATTCGCCGATCTCTTAATTATTTGTATCTTATTATTTATTTTTTGTTTTCAATCAAACTTTTGCAATATTACTTTGCTGAGTTAAAATTCTGAAAACTACACGAAGTGATTTTTTTACTTTTCCCACAATACTGAAGTTATATTGGGTAAGTATGTATTGTAATCGCGAAAACAAATTTGTTCCAGGTTTTCACATTTCTCGACGAATTAGATTACCAGGACACCGAAACACCGTTCAGAAAAATGTCGGGTCCGTCCTTCCATCCTTCCGTCCTTCCAGTCGTACCTAAATGTTTATTGTTTTTTTCGAAATTTTGTACAAAGATAGATTTTAGTAACAAGCAGTTGGTGTTAACTTTTAGGTCCATTTGAGTGTAGGACAGAGAGGGTTGCAGTGGAAGATAAAACTGCCAAACAGATTTTCTCAAAAATGGGACCGACGATTTTTTGGTTTATGTTGATGATATGACGATTTGACAATTCATCATCAACTTGTTCACAAAATTTGAAAATGATTGAAGCACTGCGTGGGAGTTATTTTAAAAAAAATAAAGTAATATAAATTTATTGATCTGTCCGAGGTAATGTCGAACTTTCCGAAGAAATATTTTTCTACAGTTAATACACCTTGCAAATTCCAACAATTGTTTCCTAGGTGTCTTTAAGATAAAATGAATAGATTACCGTGTAATATGGAATTTAAATTTCTAAATTTATCTAAAATACTTTGCTGGTGGCAAATAATATCGTCAAAACATTTAAAAATAATTATAACTAGTGAGCTTTTAAATATACCAATCATATTCCCGTTTCTATGGCATTGACATTTCTGACATTGCCATTTCTGTGACGTTTTATTAACATTTTATGACATAAATATTAATGATTGAAATTTCAACGACATATTCATCCATACATTATTTGTGAATTTCTTTCATAAAATCGCCTTTAAAGGTATTATTTTTGAGTAATAAATTCTCAAGTCGTATAAAACACTTAATAGCAAATTACAATGAAAGGCTTTAAAACAATATCACGCCATTAGGGTGAAACAGGTTTAGGAGAGCTGGGAGATATATGAAATGAAATGCTATAGACAAGAATGTGGGATTTGGTAACAAATGATAATAACGAGAATTCTGATTTTATTGTTTGTGTTTTATTATTTTGTATTTTCGGATGGTCCACAGCGATGCTCTGTCCGGACTGAAGCACTGAGTAAAGAATTATATCGGCCAATTCTCACGTTGCTCAAATAATATTGTGATCTGAACAACCGGCACAAATTTTCAGAAAATAATTTTTTCAACATTGTGGATGCTCTCTGAATGGAGTAAATTAAATTATTAAGGACTGTCAACGGTATACTAGCGGTGTATAACTGATCTAATTATTAAAGGTCGAAGATGAATAAATGGCGAATGCGACTTTGGTTGCTGTTTAACAGGTATCAGTTCTAAATAATCTAACATTATTTGTAAGTCTCTGATTTGGTGGTATGAAGGTAGAAGATTTATATTGTCGTGACCAATTATGATATTAGGAAAGAGGTCTCCAAAATTTCAGAAAGCGTCGGATAGGCCCAATTTTTTTATTTTTTGATTGGGCAGCAACGAGAACGATTTTGCCTTTTTCAGCAAATTATTTAACACTTTTAATACAAAATTTTAATAAAATATAATATAAAATTTCAATTTATCGTTTTAAATAAATTGAAATTTTGTATTAAAAGTGTAAAAATGAAACTTTTTATTTTTAGTAAATATACGATATTTTAGATATCGTTAATTAAAAATAAACGATTTTTATTATTTCAACAATTTGCTTAAATAATTTGCTTAAAAAGGAAAAATCGTGCTCGTTGCTTGTTCTCAATGTGTACCGGCAAAGAGTTTTTGTTTTTCTGAATAGAACTTTTTGTTAAACACAAATTTTTTAATAAAGTATTCGAGAATTCGTAACTCACAAACTGCACAGACTGACTACTAAGACAAATGTAACAAGAACAATTGAGTTGCACACCATGAAAAATAAATACGTTGTTACAACAATTCTTCGTATTAGTCGGGAAGATCCAGATTAAATTTTTTTCGTAAGAAAAAATCCGTCTCTGCCAATGTCCACGACATGTATTTATGAGCAAATTTGAGCCGATTATTCGTATGTATATCCGTTAAACATGGTTTGCTCTGAAGTTTTGTTTATTTTATGTTCAGTGAACTAATTAAAATCCGGGCAATGCGTCGGGTGGTCACAGGAAGATCAAATTTTTCCTTTATTAGCCTGCATGATAGACGGTTTCGTGTAGCTTCATTGCGAGTTAGACTTTTCTGGGAGCTAAGATCTTGGATAGACAATATAGTCCTGATTGCAATCCCATCGAAAACCTTTAGAGGGCATTGCCTGAAAATTTTATAGAAATGGACAGCAATATACTTCTATTAATGATTTTAAAAGTGCCATCCGTGAATGTTGGGTACAGTGTATAGATTGTGTATAGATTACATATTTTCCAATTACTGAAAAGCTTAAACACCATCAGTCTAATGAATATTTTATGTTTGAGTAGAACATTGTCAATAACTCTGGCTATTTAAAAAAAACAGTTTGGACGATCACACTTAAAATTAGGATTGATTAGAAAGTTGTCGATAAACGATGAATATAGAAACACATATCGCTTGCCTAAACGGTGATAACCTCAATGACCTACGGTCTAGTGATGATTTTCTATTGGACTAAGCATTGCAAATAATCCTGGCAAGATTTAAGAAAAAAATTTGGGTGATCATACTTAAAATTTGGATTCAATGTAGGTGTTGAACGTTGAAATGGACTTTAAGGGCTTTCCTTATTATTGTTAAGTTCAATGTCCATCCGACATAAATATTCTGTAATTTTTTATCTATAAGATTTTAAAAATTTTACCAATTCAATTAAAAATTCCTATGACTGAAGTATAATCTATCAAAAAATTAATAAATAAAATCGATGTGTGTTCCTCAAATTATTGCGCTGATATTTCCAAATAATCTCGAGAGATACTACAGCTTTTTCCATGTCTGACAAAATTTATTGAATATCTTGGATTCAAATTATAGAACCGAGAACATTTTTATACTTTTCAATTAATCCGTCGCAGTCATCTCATTGTTACCAATGTTCTCAAATATGCCAACCAACTTTTTTCGTCAGTTACTTCGGTATAAACTTTTAAAATGCTTTATTATGATCTTTTTGATAAATGGGTTAAATTCTTGAATCATTCATGTCTACAAACATTTTCATTCCATATTGGTTATCATCTTTACATCTGTGTGTGCTGGACCATAATTGTCGACTGAAAGCTGTATTTTCCATTTATTTTGTTTATTGAAATGGAAAATTGAAAAACCATTTATCAAAAATTTGAGAAGTAGACAACGTTGATTTATTACACAATTTTTTAATTGTTCTTTGTTTCTCTATTTTTCGATAACTAACAGCTTAAATTTCAGCATTAGCTGCCCTCGTATATATGAACCATTCGGGCGTAGTAACTTCAATTTTTGTTGTTTTTGTTACATTTCACAGTTTCCATTTCGAATCGTTCTAAATATTCCTCCTTATGAAATTTTATATTTCCGACGGTTGATTTTGTTACTCCACGCTTTTCGACAGCTTGTGCAAATTGCTAGGTTTTAAGTAATTTAAGACGTCATTTACACTTAATTCATAAACCTTTTTTATTCATTTTAGACAAATTTAAATAATTAAATGTAAATTTATGGCCCACAATTGTTCAAACGGAAAACTAAACAGAAATAGGGTTTAAAAAACATTGAAGGTATTTATTCAAAACAAAATGGTTATAATGACAATAAAAAACTTTTGATAACGATGTTCTATTCAGTCCTTATTTTAAGTATAATCGCACCAAATTTGTTTCTTAAAATTTACCAGGATTTTTGGCAATGCCCTAGTTTATCGAAAATCGTCTCTAGACCGATGGCCGTTGAGGTTATTATCGTTTAAGCAAGAGATATGTGTTCTTTATTTAACGTTCAACAACGACTTCCCTAAAAGAAGAAAACCGATGTATACAGGAAAATGCAGACAATAGATTTATAAATTGTTTATTATAGTCAATAAATAGTAAGTTTTGTCTAAGAATTAAACAGATGCATCCCAAGAAGACACACGCATTAAATTCACAAATTCATTTGTCTAGTCAAGAATTATCAAAATTCATATATAAGAAACAATCCGATGCATACAATAAAATTCAGACAATAGATTGGTAAGATTTTACTATACTCAAGAAAATATGTATTTTCCGGCAAAAGAAAATATCTGTTTATTTATACAAAATGCTACTTATACATATTAAGAAACGTGATTTTTCACGATAAGAATTTTTAGTTTTCAATCAAAAGAATCGGTTTCTACAAACAAACCGATTTCGTTAAATTTAAGAAATAAAAATTAACCATGAAGAAAAATCATATTCTCTATGTAATCACGTTTTCTTGTATCAAGGAATTAGTTTTCTCATATCAAACAAATAAAGATAACATTAATATTTTAGAAAAATTTTAAATGGAGAAACGTAAAGTTTATGGTGAGAAAACTATTGTTTAGCTAGAAAATGATGTACACATTTTCTTGAACTAGTTACTAGAAGTTGATTTCAACGGCCAACTGAAAACATCCATGCGGGATCTGAAATGCAGCGATTAAAAAAAAACAGTTCCCATTACATGTTTTGATATGCAAAATGTAATTAACTGCTAAAAATCAGAAATTAGTGAGGTGTTTTACCATTCAAAGCTATAAATAATATATAATTTAACTGCACATTAGTCAACTAGTAAGACGGTTTACTGCGCATTGTGGAATGAATCAATCGCAGGGAGAAGTGATTATGATATTGCTTCCGGTTTGTACAAAATTCTTAGAAGAATTTTTGCAAATAACGATTCCCGAGAAATAATTTTATTGAGCGATTCTTGTGTTCCCCAGAACAAAAACTCTGTAATATGTACGGCTTTTAAATATTTTATGTCGAAACACGCTAGTTTAGGAAAATTAACCATGCGCTTTTCAGTCAGTGGCATTTCAGCTGTGCAGGAAATTGATCATGCTCATAGTGGGAATGTTATTAGAAAAATAGAATTCTTTTCACCACAACGGCTTCTTCGAGTGTTTAAAAATATAAATCGTAAAACACATATCAGCTAATATAGTTATCCACCAGAGAGAGAGATATGTTTGATTTTGTGAAATTTTCAAAATCTTTAATTTCAAAATTGTTCCTTTCACACAACTTAAAATGGTGTGCTTTGAGAAAAATGTACATGATTAAATATAGTTTGGATTATAATGAACAAAACTTTAAAGAAGTCAATTTTAGATCCAAAGTCGCAACCAGAAACAAAAAAGCTCAACTCATATGTTTTGCCCAAAACAAATAATCCATCATTCGGGCACTAACGAGCACAAACAAAAACATTTGAAAGCAATGTTCAAATTTATGGAAGGGCAGGACAATACATTCTATGAAACCATTTTCAATATGTCTAGGAAGTAAAATATTCATACCGTTTCCTATTTTTGATTTCTTATCAATTCATATGATGTGGTAGATTCTACCAAATATGACAAAAAGTGATTTAAGTATCTTATACAATTCCATTGCTTACATATAATAAAGCAATCATCTAGAACTATTACAATATTATATATTTCAAAAATTTTAAGAAATTCATTGTTTTCGAGAATAAACTAATAAAAAACTTAGTCTCAAAATTTGTGCCTCTAAACGTTACATTTTTAACATTTAAAACTAAATGTATGATATATCAAATTTTTCTTTAATTAAAATTGTTTTGTAATAACAGGAATTTCTGAACCTCTTGTATTTTCAATATCATATTTTATCTCGCCTTGGAAAAATGAATTAGACATAAGTAAGTTGAGAACCTTAAAGCTGATTTAATTGATAAGGAAAGCGTAATAACATATTTAGCCTTGATTGATTAGTTTGACAATAATTTTTATAAGATTTGTAGGCCGCTTGGTACCGAAAAGACCACAAGTATTTAGGAGGTTCACATTTTTGAATAACCATAGGGTAATGCAGCATGAAATGATATTTTGGTTTCAGTGTATCATGAAATAATTCTGTATACATTTGATTATGGGTTTTTATCAAGTGTTGTACCCACCATAAGCGAGATAAAATTGATAAAGGTTTTCATTTCACTAGATATCATTTTGAAATGTCCATTTACAATATGATGCTTTTCAATCGGTGAACTAAAATTTCCGATTTGCGTTTCCAATGTAAACAATGTCTTTTCATATATGAAATATTGCAAAAGTTTTGATAAATCGTATTTACATACACCACCAAATAAATCGTGCATCATGTCACATGCAACATTATCAGTAACGTGAAAATAAGGGATCAAATTTTCTTTAACACCAGTCTTTTTAAGATCATTTGTACTCTAATCAAGTTCATAATTATTCGCGTTTCTTAAAAATTCAGAAAATTGGATTGAATCTTCTTGAATATCACGTTTATGTCTTTTGCAAATTCGACAAAAATAATTACTTTCAAAAGAAGATGAAAAACCTAAAATTGAATTTAAACCCAGATTATCTCCTAATATCTGACTTAATATAAAATAAATGTGATAGTTAGACACCATCCTTGGTTTCTATTTTAATTCCAGTATTTTCTAAATCTTTAATTATGGTTATTAATTTATACATAGTGATACTTCTGTTACCATATTCATTTAAATCATTAGAATTTATAAAACCTGCAGTGAACACATTGTTTAATCTTGAAATATTAAAGTTTGGTGTTACTGGAAAACTGTAATATATGCCCCAAACAGAATGTTGTCTGGCGTGTGAACTTAAGGGATTATTAATCTCGAAATCGTCGAAATATAGAAAATATGGAAGGATAAGTTGATCATTAAATTTAAACTTTTTTTCTTTCCACAATTTTAAAATATTATTATATCCTGTTTCCGATCTAGTCTTTGAACATTTTTCAAAGTATCCTTCAGCACATTTTCCGATTCAAAGTATTTTTGTAATTTGGAACTTACTGTCTAACAAACACCCTTCCACTTTATTGGTCTCAATAATAGGCTGCGCTGATTGAACTGTTTCAGCCAGTTCATCGCTAATCGTAAATGATTTGGATGGTCTATAAAGGTCAGCTGATTCTAAATACTTTAGGAGTTTATATTCCGTTTTAATTTAAAAAAATGGATCTAGAAGCCATTTAATTAAAAATTGTAGATTGGTGGTCAAATCGCCTTCCGTTTGTGAAATAATGGATCTGTTCATAATCTCACTAATTGGTTTTGTAATATATTGCGTGATTAACGCTTGGATGTCTAGAATGTTTTTACGATTTAAATTTGGAAGACTGTGCAAGCTCAAAGAAAATATAAGAATGGACTCTACATTTTTTTTAATGTATTCATTAAAACTGTCTTTATACATTATACAAGATCATATACAGCATAACGAAGAACTTAAAATTGAGAAGCTTTCCATGCAAGTCACAACAATCAAAATACAATTGAACATTAATAAAACTTGTAGTGTCTCAGCAATCTACTGCCCCCCAAGATACAATCTCAAACAAGGAGATTATACTAATCTTCTCAAAATACTAGGAAGTGTCTTTTTAATTGGAGGTGACTTTAATGCAAAAAATACCTATTGGGGATCACGGTTAACGACCACTAAAGGAAAAGAACTTTTCGCAGCAGGCAAACAACTAAAATGTGAATTTCACTCAGGCGGTACACCAACCTATTGGCCATCGGATATCAGTAAGACTCCAGATCTTATAGACTTCTTTATTACAAGAGGAATCTCAGATAATTATACCCATATAGAGAACAGTGAAAGTCTATCATCAGATCATTCACCAGTTATTATGACACTTAGCCAAACAATTATTATGAAACAGAGCAATCCGAAATTAACGAGCTTCAAAACCAATTGGGATCTCTTCCAAACACGGTTAACAGAAAGAATTAATCTGCAGAACCCAATTCAGGGATCAGTCCAATTAGAAGAAGAACTAGATAATCTCATCTATAATATCCAAAGTGCTGCGTGGGAAAGCACTCCTAATAACAATCATGAATTGAAGCGCAATGCTAGCTATCCGGAGGAAGTAAGGGAACTACTTAAAATCAAAAGAAAAGCACGGAAGAATTGGCAAAAACATCGAAACCCGGAAAATAAGAGGGTATTTAATCACTTGTGTAACAAATTAAAATATCTAATAAAAGATATTAAAAATCAATCAGTTAATAAATACCTCAGCACTCTAACTGGGCAAAAAGATACTGATTACTCATTATGGAAAGCAACTAAGAATCTTAAAAGACCCAAACTTCAGGTTCCTCCAATTAAAGATAAAGACAATTGGGCTCGAAATGCTAAACAAAAAGCTGATTTGTTTGCAAATCATCTTGAAGAAACATTTCAACCTTACCCAAAACAAACGGAAGAGGAAAATATTACCCCGATAAATAAACAGGATGAAATAAAAATTACACCAATAACATTGAAAGAACTAAAATGGGAAATCAAGAATAATCTGAATGCGTATAAGGCCCCAGGATATGATCTTATAACGGGTCAGATAATAAAAGTGTTACCGGAGAAAGCATTGAGGAAACTAATGCATATAATTAATGCAGCATTTCGACTAAGATATGTACCAAGACAATGGAAAGTTGCAGAAGTAATTATGATACTTAAGCCGAACAAACCTCCGAACGATAAAGCTTCATACAGGCCGATTTCTCTGCTACCAACATTATCGAAACTATTCGAAAAGGTTCTTCTTAAAAGACTAAAACCAATTATCGAAGAAAGGAATCTTATCCCCTCACATCAGTTTGGATTTAGGGAAAAACATTCTACTATAGAACAAGTACATCGAATTACTGATGTAATCGAGAAATCACTAGAAAGCAAACAAATATGCTCAACTATATTCCTTGATGTAGCGCAAGCATTTGACAAAGTATGGCACCATAAAAAAGAAGCAGAAGAACTGAAATTTCCAGATGGAAAGAACACATAAAAAAGAAGCGAGACGAACTAAACATAAAATTTAGAAAGATGCATTGGCTCTTAGGGATACAATCTGAACTAGCGATCCATAACAAACTGCTGTTATACAAACAAATCCTTAAACCTGTATGGACGTATGGTAGCCAACTCTGGGGTTGTGCCAAGAGGACAAATATTAAAATCATACAAACAGTTCAAAATAAAATCCTGCGATGTATTGTTAATGCACCGTGGTACATTCGAAACGACAACCTCCATCGAGATCTAAAGATCGAGCTTGTCGTGGATGAAATTAAGCATCATGCAACAAAACACCTACAACGTCTGCACCAGCATGAAAATCTGGACATACGCTGTATGCTGACTACCACACCAACCAGAAGACTGCAAAGAATAAAACCATTGGACTTATCGCGACCAGGAGGTCAGTAGACTTGCTGTGGCGAAAATCCAGGGGATGAGATACACGAAATGGGGGATAATCTTGTGATTGTGCCGACTAATCAAATACTTTATAATGCAATGTAAATTACTAAATGGGTGTAAGACTCAGTCGTAATATAAATAAAAAAAAAAAAAAATTAAAACTGTCTTTATCTACTTTATGATTATCATTGCTTGTCGAAATATTTATAGATCTTGAAGAACTATTAGCTTTATTCTGATTATTTATTTCTAGAGATTTTAAACTATTTGTATGCAGTATTTGATTACGTAAAAAATGGTCGTTGTTAGTACCAGATGTATCTTGTTTGTGTTTTACCAAATGCCGCTTAAAAGTATAAATATTTTAAAAGGTTTGTGTACAAGCTTTCTGAGCATATTTAAATTTAAAAATAGAAGGGGCGCCATGATAAGACTTCAAACGTATAATCAGAGAGTTTGCGAATTGCAGCCTGATGGTACTTGGTAAAAATATTCTTGAATAAAAATCCATACTAATTTGCTTGAATACTGTAAATTAAAAACAAATATAAGTTTCACGCAAATATACAATGTTTTTGTAAATGTTGGTAGTTTGTATTTAACTCCAACACAAAATACGTAGAAATCCGTTATTTGTTCTAAATTTTTACCTATCATAATAACCCGTGGCTGGATTTTTGTTCTACTTTGGAGTTTAAATTTTCGGTTCAAACGTGGTGCTGGTATTAAAGAATGTAGCAGTAAGATTGCAATACAAGACTTCGAGTCTGTAAGATGTAGAGAAAAACAGTTAAAACTTCAACGTTTGTACAGTTTGTATAGTTAATATATACCTGCATTAATATCGGCCCTTAAAAAGCTTTTATATAATTCTGAATTTAGTTTATCTTTGATTTTATCAAAAAGAACCGACGCTTTTTTAATAAAATTATTAAAATTGGTAAGCAGCAATTTATTTTTACCACTTTATAGTTGCTTGAAATCTATTTCTATCTGTAATTATAATAAAAAGTTGAAATGAGCGGCTTTATAAATGTATGTATGTATAACTAATTGAGCAGCGACGGGACAATGTAAGTAATTAGTTTCGAAAAATGAAACGATACCAAAATATTTTATTGGTAAAAACTTATGCTATCTGTACATTAATATGTTTCCTTAGCTTTAGTTCGTTCATATTTAACAAGAAATTGTACAAATATTATTAAAGCTCTCTAAATCTTTCCGGTCACATAACCAACACTTCCAAATTTCTTAAGTTAAATTTAATTGACTTCTTTTAGTGAATAAAACCATGTAAAAAGCACTTTGATTAAAATAACCTATGTCGTATTTATATGTTGTTGCAATTATTTTAGATTGTATTCCTCTCCCTCTATAGTAGAGTTAAATTATCAAAATTGTAGGGTACGTTAAACTAGTAGTTTAAAATAACATTTTAATAATATTTTATTTCTAATATTTACTGAGAGGAAGGGAAATATTAATATCAAATAATAGTCAGGACATTTAAATACTTCTATAGCAAACTATTTCACTAAACATTTGACTTTAGAGTTAAAGCCGGGAAGTTTAAATTTTTTACTTTAAGCAAGAAATTGCCACTCCTTTAATATCGCAAATAAATCTTTTATATCCTCCCTTTTCATTAGCTTTGTTCGATAATTGCTGAATACATTTGTTACGTAATGTCGTACTGACATACATCATTATAAGTAGTCTCTGTTGAGAAATCTGGAGGTACGATTAATGATTTAGTGAAACTACCTTTGTTGAGGTTTTGGCTGAACTTAAATCTGGAATTTTGGTAGCGATCATATAATTGACCTGATGGATTTTTTTTCCTTTTTGGCGATGAACGAAATATGTCTCCTGTCACAAATATGTATGTATGTACGTACATATATTAATGATGGATATAAATTTAATTAATCAAAATATGCATGTATATAGTGACTTACGGCAGTTTCGGATTTAAATTGCTTAGCGATTTCGGCTGATATCGCCGCCATATCATTAACACTAATTCGTCGTTGGTTCTTATAAAATAATCAACTATCGTATGAACCAGCTCTTTCTGGTTTTTAGGAGATAATTTATTATCCATTTGTAATAAATGTTTACCAGTAATTGATTGTTTCAAAATACCAACTGAAGGTGGACTATTGTTAAATTCTAATAAATCTCCATCTTTTTTTCGATTTTTTGAGGTCAAGAATAGGGTTTGCAAAAACCCGGAAATTTTAAAACCCTGGTTTTCGGGTTTGGAAAATACTTAAACCCGGGTACCCGGGTTAAACCCGGGTTTTGTATAACTTCATTAAAATGACAAAAATATTTAAAATAAGAAGTCAGAAATCCAATTTTATTCATGAAGTACCAACAGTAACAGCTCAATCGTAAAGTAAATTAAAAAAATATGTTAAATTTGTTTAAATTAAATAAGTCCTTGATGCAAAATTTTAATCGTAAAAAAGGTTTTAAAAATACTAAAGCGTGTATTGCATTATCACCTAAGTGCGTTCTGGTTTTAGCACAAATATTACCTGTAGTTAAGAATACAAGTTCTGCCTCAGTCGAAGTTGGCGATTTTGATAGTAAAGCTCTATATAGGGTATCTAAGTTGTTGGTCCTTTCACCTAAAAACTCGAACATAGCGCACTTTTTAAATAAATTAGAACTTTGAAGGGTTTGATTTGATTGCTGCAAAGAGGCCTAATTCAATTCTTCGGCCATTGATAGTTTGACAGAGACATCGCAACATACCTTTGGTAAAGTATCGGCGATTGCTGATGTTTAATATTAAAAAATTTTCCTCCGTACTCCAATACATGTGATTTTGTACTTTTACGGACAGATAATTTATCAACACGTTAAACTGACATTTGTATACGTTCCATAATTATTAGTTTACGCACATCTAGCAGTTTTAGTCCACATTTAAATTCAAATTTTCTTAAAGAAAAAGTGGGATCCTCCCCAGAAAACCAGAAATCACATAAAAAGTATTTAATTCCATTATACATAATTTTGAATGGTTCTATTATATGACGTGTCATTAAAAGAAATTATATAATCATCAGCATTTACCAAATAGTGATGTTTATCTGATCGAAATGGCCCAAATTATATGACTAAAAACGGTCCAATAAGAATCATATAAAATTCAGTATGTCATTGTTGTATGACTTGAAACTGTATAGCGAACCCTGTTGAATATTGTATTATTTTATTTGTGGATAATTAATGATCGATAAAAGACGGATCACAAAATAAATATGTTATGATTGTTATATGATCAGCAATAGTTTTACTATATAATGCTGATATATGATTTTCAAAATTTTCATAAAAATATATTTTATAATTCCTTAATTTTCCCTTTTTTCTTATTCAACCAATTATTACGTTATTAATTAATTTTTCTATCATTACTGAAATATTTATATTATTATTTTTTTGGATTAGAATTACCTTATTTTATTTTACCTGTGATATGTCCTCTCGCTGTATTTCGAACTCGTGCCATCTAAGAATACTAAATGTATGAATATATGCTACGCCTTAATTACCTTTGCTATTGCTGCTCCTAACAAAACTTGTTTATTTTCGGTTTTAATATTGTTTAATTTACGAAACGTATACAAAGAAAATAGATGCAAGATATCATTATTGTGGAACATGGCGCGATAGAGAGAGATATCTATATTTCTGTATATGACCATTATGAAGTTGTAATATGATCAAAAACAGGCTTGAAAATATATTAAAGCTAATATAAAGTATTCATATGATCATTTTATGACTGGAAAAAACGGTTAATTTTTGCTTGTAATAGAGTTAGCCTTCATTCTAGCGGTATTTAAGTGACAGCATTTAATGAGTGTACATCAGAGTGTATAAACGTGAGTTTTTTTATTTAATAAAATTAAATATTATAATCACAAATATGGCGTATAGTATTGTACAAACCAACGAAAATAATAAACCATACCTTACGGTTGTGCCTATTAATTGGGTAGATGAAAATGGCTGGGAGAAATTTATTACTGGGTGTTCGGATGGTATTGCTGCGAAATTAGATGGCATTGATTTGCTGTATTGGCCACCAGAAAAGGTTAAAGAACTTTTAAAACTAGCAGAAAGTGTACCGCAACCGAGTTGGAAGGTGGGTTTTATTATTTTGTAACATATATATTACAATAATAAACAATTTTATTGGTTTTAGCGTAAATGTGTTTTAATTTTAACACATCAAATCAAAACCAATAAAATTGCTTATTAATAAATAAAAGCTTACAAAATAATATTCATATATTTATATATTTGAATGGTTTTACTTGTCCATACATTCACTTTAATCGCTATTTATGTTGAATTATTTATTTTAGATAATGCGATGCAAGATAAAGAGGCGAAATTTGGAATTTGAAGAGGCTACTAAAACTCTAGAAGTCATGATGGAAATTGCAGAAACGGAGGAAGATAATTCAGGGGTAAAAAAAAAAAAAAAAATTGATGGAATGAGGACTTCTGAACTTTCAAACAAAAATTTTAAATCTCAGCTCATAGATATTAATGGTAAAAATTCATTTATTTCAAAACATTGCTTATTTATTCGTTTCAAATATTTTAGGCCCTACTGTAACGTCTAATGCAGAGAGGAAACCAAAACTAATTCGAAAGTTATACGGCCATCCTTCATATATCAAAAAAACGCCCGCGCTTATAGCTAAAAAAAGTAATTCGTTATTGAAAATACATGTTGATTCAGAGCAACAACAAATTCCAGAAACCAATAGCGATCCTTATGTCCAGGCCGACATAAATCGTTCTGAATCGATGTTGCACAAAATTTTGGAAAACGTCACTTCGTTTAGAGACAACATGATGACTAGGATGTCAACATTGGAAATGAGAGTCAGTTCCATCGAAAATCAGATTGGAAAATTACCTTCCTTAATGACGGAAGCTGCCAAGTACGGTCCACTTAGAAATAAATAATGTGTTGTTTTATTAACTTTTTACTAATTCTAGGCCTTTGCTGGAAGAATCAGCAAAAATACAAACAACTTTGGAGCAATTTTATTCGCGCAAGGAGTTACGTACCAAAAATCCATTATTTTGCGAGCCCTCGGTAACACCAACTGATTTACCTGGATTTACTATCATCGATTCATTATCGAAACTAGAGGAGTTCGAGGAAAATCTAAAGGATTTAAACTATTTTCAAAATTTGGTAAGCAGTTTACTCATTTTTATATACATAAACATATTTGTAATGCTACCATTTGTCGACCATATAATTTAAATGATGTAGTCGAAAAATTAGGCGCCGCAATGGAATGTTAAGAGTTGCAGCTAAAGTGAACGTTTGCTCTGCTTGCAAGTTTTATGTATTTCGCCATTGATACTGTTGTGCTTCGTAAACTGTACAGCAAATGCATTTTTGACCTCACCCAAATAGCCATATTTTAGCTTGTAATTTTATAAAATGCGTTTATGTTTTACAATTTATTCAATAATTTACATTATGTATTAAGATAATTATTTTTATGTTTTAAGTTTAATCGATTGAAATGCTTCAATAGCCAATGCAACGGTAGTGGGCGCACTGTTTGTTATGATATTTTAGACCGGATTTTAGCGCGCTCATTTCTGGCTACTTGTTCATGGACCGGAATAGGACGCCAAACTGCAAAGCACAGATTCGACAACCAACACAATGTAATTAAAATGTTTTGTGATGTTGTTTTGGTGGCAGATCCAACATTTTCAGTGTCTCAATGCGAAGATTTTTTAAACAAACAGTTACGAAACTCTACGGCTCGGCTTAACTCCAAATTGCTTCGTAAACCAACACAACGTCAACGCCTGCGTTGTGCGACTTCTACTACCACGTTAGATGTTGGCCAAATTCAGTAAGTGATAGATTAAAATAAATGCCTTAATTTGCTTTAAATATTGAGTCATTTCTTCTAGTTCTAGTAATATGTTTACAACGCCTAACACAATATTTATCACGTGCTCCTCAGATTTGTATGCTGTTTGATTTTATTTCTTCGTTTTATAATAGCACAATCATTTTATATTTCTTTTTTACAGAAATTCGCCAGATTTGGACGAAAAAATCATGACAGAGTTGGTACAGGAAACCAGAAATATTCCATCGTCAGACTCATCTTTTTCTCCATCTACTCCGAAGACAAATTAATGTTAAAAGAATTTTATTTTTATATTGAAAAATCGAAATTTATTGGAAATAAAACTCAGAATTAATGAATTATTTTAAATTTTATTAGAATTCGTTTTGTTTCAATTAAAATATTTTTTAGTTCAATGTGTGCTGCAGTGGTATAAACACAACTTGGTTATTTTCATTTTTTATTGCTACTAGCTTGCACAATATTTCTTCAATTGGATACAAATCACTAGAAATAAACTTAGTAGAATTTGTGGTATAAAAAATATTAAGATTAGATGATTCTATGGGGTCTGAAAAAAAATCATCCCGATATTTTATCTTTTGTCCAAAAATAAAATGTTTTGCATCGATTTCAGTTCCATATTCCATTGCAATGATGTCTTTCTTTATATTCAGGAACCACTTATTCTCAAAATTATTTTTGAGGATGAAATTTTCTTTTAATTGTATCCACCCAAATTTTTTTATATTCGATTCATCAAGTTTTAAACGATATTTATAAAATGGATAATTTTTTCTGAATTTATGGGGTGCGACACGTTTGGTTATTTCGGATAGTCTGTTTGCTAACTGAACTAGCGGCAGGCGATCATTTTTAATTTTTTGTTTTATTTGATACAACATATTTTCAAAAGGATATGTGGAAATTGTTGGCAATGGTCCAAAACGTTCAATTTCATCTGGTACATGCGAAAAATTATGTGGGTTTGATGTCAAATGATCGGGATATAAGAAAGTGTAGTTTTCTACAAAGTGCTCTGACAAAGATCTTCCTAATGGCCAATATTTTTTATAGTAATTAGAGGAGAAAATTGTAGTTGCACAGAATAACACAACAAAATTATAGTAATCATCTACAGGTAGGTAAGTGATCTTTTAGGATGACTATGCCGATATAATTAAGAAAAGAAGCAAATTCGCTTCGATATTCATATTAAAAATATTTATATTGATTGTGGATTATTTCACTATTTATAATTATATTAAATAAATAAATTATGTTTTTAATTGTATTTATTAATTTTATTTTTTAGATTCCTTATTGTGAAATTTGATTTGATTTTTTTTATCTTGCGATCAAGATCGATTTCGATATTAAAATATCATCGTCAGTTGGTAATTACTTTTTCTATACTACAAATATAACGGCTATTTTTTCTTCTTTATATACAGAAAAAACATTCATACTCCGTGTTTACGTTGATCAGAATTTTTGAAATAATACACTTTAGTTGAACAGCTTACATTGATTTACGAATTTTGTAGAATCAAATCGTATAACTTGTTGGTTGTGGTGTTAATTTTGGTATTCAATAAATATCTGTTGTTTTTGTTTTTGTAAATTTCGATTTCTTCCAAACGATCCATTGCATCCCCTTTTTTTAATCTAAACAATATTTCCATATTCGAATCCAAATTTATGTAGTTGTGTTGTGTTTCATTTATGTGCTGTGCGAAATTCGAATCGGTTCTGATCTTTCCTATACCTGTTATATGCTCTTTAAACCTTTGTTTAAACGATCTACCAGTTTGACCAATATAGAATGATGGGCAATCAGAACAAGTTAATTTATAAATACCGGTATCTAAAATTGTGTTGTCCTTAAGTTGCATTTTTTGTTCTAAAGAATTTCGGTTTTTGAACGCAATTTTATAGCCATAACTTTGGAATATTTTTTGTAAATGTTTACTGGAATTTTGATCATATTCTACGCTGATATACCTGGTATCCTGACCACCATCGCCGAAAATCAACGTGGTAAACTGTTGGTATTCAATTTTGCTCCGATATGCCGCATTCATGCTATCAATTTTATCAGGTTGATAACCGTTCTGGCTAGCGATCAATCTGATAACCCTCAGTTCATCATTATAATCCTGTTCGGACATCTTAATACTATTCAATCTTCGAATCTTCGTTCAATCAACATAAATTTAAAATTTATCGAAAACCTACGCAGACCAGTCATACCATCCATGCAAATTCCAATCACCCATATGCTCACAAAATTGCTGCTTATAACCATTTGATTCGAAGATTGAATAGTATTAAGATGTCCGAACAGGATTATAATGATGAACTGAGGGTTATCAGATTGATCGCTAGCCAGAACGGTTATCAACCTGATAAAATTGATAGCATGAATGCGGCATATCGGAGCAAAATTGAATACCAACAGTTTACCACGTTGATTTTCGGCGATGGTGGTCAGGATACCAGGTATATCAGCGTAGAATATGATCAAAATTCCAGTAAACATTTACAAAAAATATTCCAAAGTTATGGCTATAAAATTGCGTTCAAAAACCGAAATTCTTTAGAACAAAAAATTCAACTTAAGGACAACACAATTTTAGATACCGGTATTTATAAATTAACTTGTTCTGATTGCCCATCATTCTATATTGGTCAAACTGGTAGATCGTTTAAACAAAGGTTTAAAGAGCATATAACAGGTATAGGAAAGATCAGAACCGATTCGAATTTCGCACAGCACATAAATGAAACACAACACAACTACATAAATTTGGATTCGAATATGGAAATATTGTTTAGATTAAAAAAAGGGGATGCAATGGATCGTTTGGAAGAAATCGAAATTTACAAAAACAAAAACAACAGATATTTATTGAATACCAAAATTAACACCACAACCAACAAGTTATACGATTTGATTCTACAAAATTCGTAAATCAATGTAAGCTGTTCAACTAAAGTGTATTATTTCAAAAATTCTGATCAACGTAAACACGGAGTATGAATGTTTTTTCTGTATATAAAGAAGAAAAAATAGCCGTTATATTTGTAGTATAGAAAAAGTAATTACCAACTGACGATGATATTTTAATATCGAAATCGATCTTGATCGCAAGATAAAAAAAAAAATCAAATCAAATTTCACAATAAGGAATCTAAAAAATAAAATTAACAAATTCGCTTCCCTTCCAAAAAGCAAGAACGTCTGTACCTCTAACACCGCGATGTATTTCGTCCGGTAAACTAATTTTCAATAATTTTTCATTGAGGATATGTATCGTTTTAGAATCCCACTTTGTATTATATCCTAAACTGCCATCTTTAAACCCCAGTAAATATTTTTTTACAATTCCGAGATGTAGAATGTGTAGCGGATCTCCAACGATTACATCTTTTATCATATCTAGCGACTTAATTCGTAGTAATTGTGATATAATTGGTTCCAATTTTGTTCGTAAAATTGGTCCTTCAGGTACTTTTATTTTATAGTTGTTGTGGTGTAATCCATATATTCTCAATCGGAAGCCTTCGTTAGTTCTGGGAGGAGCATTTTGATTATGAAATACGGTTGTATTTGAATTATGCGAAAAGTGTCCTACCGTTGTTCATTTTAGGCAACCGTGCTTTGCATTAAAATAAACTGTTCCTTTTATAAACGACCGTGCCGGCGTATCACATATAAAACATCGTATTTTCACTGATACTTTATGGCCATTTATTTGTATTCCATTGTCCAGAATTGGAATGGTCTCATCAACAAATGGTTTTAAAAACTGTTCTATTTTTTGTGGTTTACTGGTTCCATAAAATACTCCAATTACCATTGGTTGAAATTCCGGAATTTCAAAAATGTTAAACAGTATAGGCCAAAATTCGGATTTAGAACTTCTAAAAATAGGTAAACCATCAATATTAATATTTAAAGAGATCACAATAGATTCCTTAAGTTTTGCAAAATATCTTCTTAAACAAACTTCCAATCCTTGATGCCAATATTCACCACCTTCTATTTTTATAAAGCTCTGAGCTGTTTGACGTGGAGTTTGCATTATTGATCTTGGATCGTTCTGTAAATTAGCTCCAAAACTTTTATTAACGTTTTTAATTAACGGTCTTAAAGCAGCTTGGTTTATATTATATTGATGTGCCCATGATTTTAAAAAATCTTTGAATGGTACGTCAACTTCCTCGCTATCACTGCAACCAGATAACTCATTTGCACTAGCATTATCACCATTAACTTCAATTTCATCATCATAAATATCTTCCTCTGGACTAAAATAATCAACGTCAAAAGTAGCATCAGGATTTTCACTATCGCTGTCACAGTAGTCTTCGGTTAAAGGGCTTCTCTCAACTTCAGTATGCTTAACCATAGTTTCTGTATTAGATGGCTGAATAGATACATTATTTAATCCTGATGTGGATGGGCCGGCGATGGACGAGTTTTCATTTTCCAAATTATGTACTTGTTCGCTGAATTTATTATTAAATATAATTATTTCTGCATCCTTAGTAAACTTTGACATTTTATCATATCTTATTTTTCGAAAATGTCTTTTGTATGTTCCGCTGTATTTTAATTGTTTCCAACTAAATTGATTCGTTTTCGGCTTATCCATATTTTTAATTTAAATATATTTGTATACTTTGGAAGCTGGAGCAAATGAACAATATAATAATTGCCAAACTTTTACGTCACTTGTGAAATGGATTTGTTACAAGTATGCGGCAATCTAAGAGTAATAAAATATGCTACTTTAGGACTATTTTGTGGTTTAAAATCAGGCCGAGTTGTACTTCGATCATAATACCAAATAATATAAAATAATACGTATTCGAAAAATGACCGACCAAAATTATGATTGAAATAAGAGATGTCATCTAGTCTAAGTCAATCTAATGATCAATATTTGATTCGTTATGGCTTTGTATCAAGTTTAAAACCGATACATGACCACTGCAGATTTTGTGGTCAACATAATGACTAACTTGTGACGTTTGAATCACCAGATGACTAAAATAGGACCATCATGTGATCAATCAAGGTTTACTGGGTCCCGTCTTAATACATCCATCGTTAATTTAATTAGGATAATACATTTCGAAAATCGTTCAATAGACCTAAGTTAATTTGTAAGAGTTCTTTAAGATGATTAAGATCTTTATAATGTATTTTGAATAGAATTTATTTGGAAAAATAAATCCGGGTTTTAAGTAAAAAAACCCGGGTTTTCGGGTTCATCACATTTGATAAAAACCCGGGTTTTTGAGACCGGGTAAACCCGGTTTGCAAACCCTAGTCAAGAATGATTTTCCGTAATGCAATTCGTAAATGTGATTTTTAACAACTAATTTTTTCTGTATTATACATTTGTACTTAGTATTTAAGTTAAAATTTTATTTTCTAAAATACTTTGTGATTTTGTAAGGTTACTATTCATTAGTTTTTTGTTACTGTATAATAGTTTGTATATAAATAAATAAAGTACCTACCTTATTGTGGTTTAACACACCACATCATTTTGTTTATTAGAGGTTGCAATTTGTTGTAATAATTTTTACGTATTAGAAAGACGTTCTACTATTTAACCTAGTACACTGTTCGAGTGAAATGAAATTTTCACTGGTTTCCAAAAATAAGAAGATAAATATGAGGTGAAAATTTAGTTTGACTAATTTCGTAAATATTTTAGTGCGTATAACTTCATGTTTTCTCTGACAACATATTTTATACCCTGTTAAAGTTAGCCGAAAGTAAAAAGTCGATAATCTAGATTACCTTATTAACGTTCCAGGCGAAAATAAAAAAATTTGTGGTTATCAGCTGAAAGTAAATGGGATACATGGCTTGTAATAAACAATTTTATAAATAGTCTTCCGTGGTAAACTTTGTTTAACCTAATCGCGGAAAACATTGGAAAATCAGAAGAATTCACAAAATTGAAGTAAAATCAACCTCTAGAGTGTATATATGAAGTTGAACCGTTTTTATTGAATTTGTCAATAGCTATCGCAGGAAAAAAAATAAGTTCAAGTTTTGCGTGGGAAATCTCGGAAAATTCGATTGAGTTTCCAGCCGAAAATAAGAAATTTATGTATAAAATCAGGCCTGTTAGCCACATTTTTTTTCTCAAATTTAACAAGTAACTAATAACAATACACCTTTAATTGTTTTGTAATTTTCTAAAACTACCATAAATCTTCCCCAAAAAACGGTTAGATGGATCAATTAAAAAATGTGCAGGGCCTGTATTATTGAAATTCACCGAAAAAAGTCGCTAGTAACTTTAGTATAAAACAATTTATATTTTTGACTGAAATGACGTATTTCACAAGAAACTCACCGACGACTTTGCACTGGGCTCTTAGGGGTACATAAATCTGTAGAAAAAAACAAAACGAGCGTATATATTGAATCATTTCAAGCCATTTTGATGAGGCTCAGAAACCTCTGCATAAAGACGGACTAATCTTAATGATTTTTGACGGGAATGACGGCAAACTTGAACTGAATTGTTTTCCTGCGGTAGCTATTGACAAGTCACATCAACAAAATATATTTCCAGACATTCCAAGCGGTTTTTATTCCAATTAAAATAATTTTTTTTGGGTTTCTCGAGTTTTCCACTATTTTCCAATAGGAACTGCAGCCAGGTTTTGCCATGTATGAATATTAACAAAGGTATTTAATGATAATCAAGCATGCTTACATTTCTTAGTAGTTTTTAGGCTAAACACCATCGGTCGATATCGACTTAATTTTTTATATTCGGCTGGGATAACACAATCTGCATTATCGACCTTTCACTTTTGCCTCCCAAATTTCGGCTAACTTTACAACTAAAACTCCCATTTCGCTACCTAAACTGTGTTCCAAAAATTGAAATAAAGCGGTGAAATTTTCAGTTTCTTTTGTGCTTGAGTCAATTTTATATGAAAAATTTTATTTCACTTCAGCAGCGTACCGGCCCTTAAAAGGTGAAAAGAAATAATACATTATTTTAAATTTTACTACATACACCGGTTAACGTTAAAATGATAAACTGTGTTTTATTTATGAGACTTATTATTAAAATGAATCTCAAATAATAATAACAATAATTGTAATATATTTTGTTACAGCATTTATTTAAAACATACTATTTGGAATAATTTAGGAACCGTTGTTATTTTTTTATGACGAATTGCCATATTTAATTTCTTATGTAGGTACATGATAATGATTCATAGCTAAATAGCTTTTTCTCCGTTTACTATAAGGAAAAACTTTCTTTGAATTAACTTACATTTAAGAATAAGTAAGTGGTTTTTATTATAAATTTTTTAAGTGCCACAAAAATAAGCACAAGAAAATAAAATAAATATAGCGTAACAAATTTGAAGTTAGTACGAATACATTTTTGTAATTCTTTATAAAAAACTATTTTATTTTTTTGCTTCAAGATAACTGGCAGCTGATGGAAATCTATTTTAGATACATAGTACCTGTATAATATACAAATATGTAAACAGACTATGTAGCGATAAACAATCAAATTGGCAATATAATTTTGATGTGCGCACCAGACAATAAATAAAACGGGATTGTACTCGTAGAACCAAAATAAATTAAACCTTCAAGAAAAGAATAATGCAAAATTTTTTATATTTCAAAAATAATATCTGCTGTAAAAATATACATTCATATTAAATAATATTAGAAACAATTTTGTTTTTTATTATTAATATTTCATTTTCATTTTGTATTCTTAAAATAAATAATAAACAATAAAGTTTCCAAAAACTTTATATGCTACTGGAAAAATATTCTTATTATTCATAATAAAACTGAAATATAATAATATTTTTTAACACAACAAAATAATAATTGTAAATTAAATTTTTTATTTTTAAATATAAAATAAAATAGTAGATGAAAATTATTATTATTATTATTTTTTGTTTTAAATTTAATAATAATAATGAAAATAATAATATGTATAATGAAAGTAATATGCATATGAAATAATGGGGGTTTCAAAACGTGAGCTTTTCTCTCTTCCATAATAATATAAAAAAATGTTCTCGTACTGTTGAAACTTTATTTTGACGTTCGCAATTGCAAAAAACAAGATGTACTCGTTTGTTCTATAGGAAACCTATGAATTGATATGTGCTTGTTAAAACACATTTATACTATAATACTAGCCGTACAAAAAATGTTATAATAAACAAACAAAACCACCACAAATGGAAATATTATAATTTAATTAAGAAAATAAACATAATATATTATGTATATGAAAATAAAAAATAATGAATTTAATTATTTAAATATTTAATTATCTCCACATACATATGTACATAATATTGTAGGTACAGGAAGATATTACAAAATATTTGTTGTGTGCGGTTATTCCTTACTTGGCAATATGTACAGATTACATACATATTATGAAAATAATAACAATAAAAGTACATAAACCATATATATGTATCTACAGATATAACAATTTATGCTGATGGCATATCCTCTCCTAAATTAGATATAGTATCGTATTTTATTCCATATTCATTTTGTATGTGCACCATTCATTTTAGATTTACCAGAAAACTTTTTTTTTTATAAATATTTTTTTAAAAAAATTTTATTTTTGTTAATTATTTTGTTACATTACGCCTAAAGCATATTTATACAGAAACATTTTTTTGTATACGAAAAATTATCTGAAATAAATGTATTATTTTCATCTACATATATGTATATATAATTAGCAAAAAATAAAACAAAAGAAAAATAGAACCTACAACCTACTTGTTAAATTGAATATTTTTTTAATGTATTTCAAAATTTTTGTTGAATTTATAATTTTGTAGAACTGTTCAGCATTAAGATAAAATTAGATTTGTGGTCGATGCAAAAATTGTTTCCATTCTAATATAAAATGAAATTACTGTTTTTAATTAGGAAGCACAAATAATTAATGTCATTCAAATAGATACTATTTTATTAACAATTATATGTAATAAATAAAAACTGTTCTAATTTAATAGGTAACAATTTAATTTTCAACCAAAAAATCACTCCTATTGTTTTCTGGAATTTTAATATTTTATCTTCTATAGCAAAACAAATTTTCAAGCAAATACTCGTATCGAAGGGGTGAAAATTCAAACTCAATTAATCAGATATTCTGAATTCTAAGACTGTGGCCGAAAGCTATGATAAATATTTGTTAGTACAAATTCTTGACATTTATTTTAAAAACATTCCCCTACATTCACAATTTTTTATTACGTTGTCCGAATTTTGTAATAATTTTTGGAAAATTTCCCCGCCTCATCTATCTATTGTCTTACGTTAAATACAATAATTTCCGAGAAATACGGGGGATGTTTTTTAGATCGAAAATGACAAATTTTGACATCAATGTTGTAGCCAACGGTAAGCTTCATTGCTCTTTCGTATTGCAGCCAGGGTGTGGCAAATTTAAAAAATAATTAGGAATGTTTTATATTTATACAAATGTAAACGTTTAATTAAATATTGACAGCTTCATGCTATTGCATTGTTAAGAATTGTATGAGAAATAAATGTTTGCTCGTTTCATTGTTTATTCAGTGTACAAAATGCCGCAATAGAACAAGTAATTATGAGATATAAATATCCGCAGAAATAGGAAATTGGCCTAAAAATCCATGGCCAATATAAAGGGTGGTCCATCTACCATTTAATTTTCACTTCCGGAGTGTGGCAACACTTACGTCATTCATGGTACGACAGAAAATTAGTTTAATATTTCACATTTACGAAATATTTCGCTTTGGGGAAATATTGAAAACTTACTATCAAACTGGTAAGTCTTCTACGCAAACTGTAAGAAATTTACATGGAAAATTCAGTAAAAATGAATGCATATACAAGGTAATTTGTGGATCAATTTGTGAAGCGAGTTCGTGAAACTGGATTGCGAAAGATAAGTATTACGCTAACCATCCAGAGATTATCCAAGACTGGAGAGATTAAATCGAAGTTGCCATTGATGAAATAGGATGGTAATGTATACCCTACTCTACCTCACAATACATACCTCTCAGTGGCGTTCATGATCTTTAATTTAGAGTATGCTAAAAAAGCTATACAATACTTACAAATTTCTGCAAGTGTCGATTTAACTTATCAATTTAATCTACTTTACTGATGAATTCAAATTAAGGATAACCTACATGTTGTTTGGGGGGTGACACGGCGGATACTAGCGGCCCCCCGGAGGAAGGTAGCATTAGCCTGAAACAGGGAATGCATGAAGAGGTAAGTGAGATAATGCATGGTGATTAATATTGTGCAGATTAATCTTCACCATACGAAGGCTGCTTCGGCGGCTCTCGTTCTCAGACTGACTAGATCAGGAGAGGAGCTAGTGTTAATCCAGGAACCTTGGATTAACAAAAACAGGATCTGTGGCCTTAAGGTGAAAGGGTATACAACTTTGTACTCAAGTAACTCTGAGAAGATAAGATCTTGCATTTTAGTGAAAAATACTTTAAAAAATTTTCTACTTTCTCAATACAGTAGTGGTGACGTTACTGCGATCAGTATGGAGGTTGGCAGAGACAAGTTTTGGCTGGTCTCTGCGTATATGGATCGGGAGAAGGAGATCCCGCCGGATAACCTGGGGGACCTGATCCGAGAAGCAAGGAAAAATAGGATTGGTGTGATACTCGGATGTGATGCAAACGCGCATCACACAATTTGGGGGAGCACTGATATTAATGAGAGGGGTGAGTTATTTTTTGATTACTTATTAAATACTAACCTTTCAGTCTGAAATGTTGGGCAGGAACCGACATTTATCATTAGCAATCGGCAGGAGGTTCTAGATGTGACCCTCGCCTCGGATACTATTTTTCATTTGATTAGGGGATGGAGAGTGGCGAAGGAGCACTCATTCTCTGATCATCAATATATAACTTATAACCTTAACATTCACCCGGTTACCCAGAAGCCTTTCAGGAATCCTAGAAGGACAAACTGGGAGAAATATGGAGAGGTGTTGGAGGAACTATTGCCGGAGGTCCCCGGACCTCCGGAGACAGTGGAAGAATTGAATTGCATTGTGGATGTTGTCACAAGAGCATGCAATCTTTCCTTTAATGCTTCTTGCCCCCTGATAAAGCCAAGGGGCAGGCAGAAACCGGCATGGTGGTCCATGGAGTTGGAGACCTTTCGGAAGGCGTGTAGGACAGCCTTTAATAAGGCAAAGAGCACGAGGCATGTACGGGACTGGGACTCCTATAAGGAGGACCTAAGAAAGTACAAAAAAGAATTGAGGAAGGCACAGAGGGGATCTTGGAGACTCTTTTGTGGTAGAATGGAAGAAGTCTCTGAGACTTCCCGCCTTAGGAAGATTCTATCTACTAACCCAACTAGTCCTAGTTACTTAATTAGACCAGACGGGTCATGGACAGCTTCAAGTGCGGAATCGTTGGAGCTTCTCATCGATACCCACTTTCCGGGAAGCTTTGATGACTCGATGGAGCCTGGAGCTCATCGAGGAACACCTCCAATAGATATGGAGGGCATATTGGATAGAGAGCGGATCAGGTGGGCGCTGCAGGGTTTTAAGCCTTATAAGTCGGCGGGCCCGGATCGGATTATACCAGCAGAGATTCAAAAGAACTCGGCAGCCATCATCCCCTGGCTAGAGGTTATCTTCAGGGGATGTTTGAAACTAGTCTATATTCCTAGGAATTGGACAGAGGTCAAAGTAGTCTTTATTCCGAAATCGGGAAAGAGCTCACATGCTCGTCCAAAGGACTTGAGGCCTATAACTCTATCATCCTTTCTGCTGAAAACCCTGGAAAGGTTGATAGATGTGTTTATTCGATCAAGAATTAAACCCAGGAATTGGGCAATGTCGCAGCATGCGTACTGTAAGGGAAAGTCGGTGGACACAGCTCTGCACGATCTAGTACGCACAATTGAGAAATCAATTTACTTGCAAGAGTTTTGCATGGTAGCATTTCTCGATATTGAGGGTGCTTTTAATAATGTAAAAACGGAGGCGATCATGGAAGGATTGTCTTTTTTGAAAGTGGACTGCTCTATAAGTAGGTTAATAAATCAGATGCTGGTAAGCAGGACTATTACCTCGGAGCTGGGAGAGTCCAAGATTAGAAGACGGGTGGTTAGAGGAACCCCACAAGGAGGTGTAATGTCCCCCATTCTCTGGAGTGCAGTGATTAATGGATTGCTGCTGGAACTAGAGAGAGAGGGGATAGGGGTTGTAGCATATGCTGATGATGTAGCGATAGCTGTCTCAGGCAAATATCTAGATACGATTAGGGATGTTATGCAGAATGCACTCCTGATCGTTACGAAATGGGCCAGCAAGTGTGGATTAGGGATTAACCCGTCCAAAACAGAGCTGGTACTATTTACTAGGAAATATAAAATTCCGGTGGTTAGCCCTCCTATCATTAGCGGCAGCGGACTAGTTTTTGCTGACCGAGCGAGATTTCTGGGCATAATCTTTGATAGTAAGCTCAGCTGGAAGCCTAACACTTTGGAAAGAGTGAATAAGGCTATTGTAGCCTTATACTCGTGTAGAAACGCTATAGGTAAGAGATGGGGCTTGAAACCGGAGCTGGTATACTGGCTCTATACCGCCGTGGTAAGACCTGTGCTAATGTACGGGGTGGGCGTTTGGTGGCCAGCTCTAGATAAGGTAACTTATAGAGGTATGATGGAGAAGGTGCAAAGAACGGCCTGTATATGCTTATAAGCGGGGCGCTTAGAACAATACCTACACGCGCTTTAGAGGTTATGTTCCACCTTATTCCAATCGACCTTTATGGTAAACAGATGGCAGCCAACGTGGCTACGAGGCTCTTGGCTGTCTCTCAATGGAAGTGTCTTCAGGTGGGACACTCGACGATAGGTAGATTCGCTGGCGAAGAACTGGCGAATCTGGATTATATCACACCAACGTTGTGCTTCGATAAGGGTTTCCGTACCATCTTTCCCTCAAGGGAATCCTGGAGAAACGGATCAATCTTGGAAAACGAGGCAGTGCAATTTTTCACGGACGGCTCGAGGCTAGACGATCAGGTAGGAGCCGGAGTCTTCTGTGATAAACTTAATGTTAATATTTCTGTTCGTCTCCCTGACTACTGCAGCGTGTACCAGGCTGAAGTGGTGGCGATCGGGCAAGTCATGACATGGTTGAAGCATAATGTGGTATCCGGGAGGGATATCACAATTTATGTGGACAGTCAGGCAGCGATCAAGTCACTTGGGGCAGTTTGTCTGAAGTCGCGGGTGGCGCTGGATTGCCGATCATCTCTTAACGAGATGAGCGAGTATTTCAGCATCCAGATAATCTGGGTCCCGGGTCACTCGGACGTCACGGGGAACTGCAGGGCGGACGAACTAGCTAGGTACGGTACGACTCTCCAGATGCAGCCGGAAATGGTAGGTCTGGGGAGGCCTATGGCAGTGCTAAAATGGGCGCTCAGTAAAAGGGCAATCGCCTTGACAAATGAGAGGTGGATCAACACTCTCACGTGCAGGGTAGCAAAGCAAGTTTGGCCAAAACTGGACTTGCGGCGCTCCAAGGTATTAATATCCCTGGGAAGACAAGAAATAGGATTGGTCGTAGGGATAATGACAGGTCACTGCCTTCTTGGGGAGCATGCGAGAAGGCTGGGGATACAGACGAATGACTTTTGTAGAAGTTGCATGGACGAAGAGGAGGAGGAGACTTTGGAACACTTCCTATGCTCATGTCCGGCGCTATCATACAGAAGGCATAAGTATTTGGGTGTGTACGGTATGGACAGCCTTTCGGAACTCGCGGACTGTGGAGTGCGAGATTTATTACGCTATCTAAATAGCTCTGGTTGGTTTCAACGGGAGTAATGGGGAGATGGGATCCTGTGGTATCACAACGGGCCATTGCTGGCCTAAGTGTGCGATAGCAGCCACTTCAACCTAACCTAACCTAACCTAACCTACATGTTGCATGGCACACCGCGCTCAAAGCGTTAACAGGATTTTCGTGTAAATTTCAAATACATTTTAAAAAAGATTATTTAAAAAATTCACTTAAATAAAAGACAAATTACATAATCTAATTTCTATATGAAGCATTAATTTTGAATGTGACCTGAGTCCATTCTCCGAAATGAAGTTAGATGTTATTATATTTACAATCCTTCGTTTACTTTTCAGTTTTAAAAAATGTTCTGTTGTACTTCTTTGCATAATCTTAGTGATTTTAAGTATACGGCACCATAAAATGAATGCACCAAGTGTGGCTTTCACTATAACTTTTAGGCTTAAGTTAAAATAAAAAAAAATATTAAATTCTAATAACATATTTAGATGTTGTTAGATCAATGCCAAGCTGTCGTTAAAAAGAAAAAACAAATACTTGTGTACACATATTAATAGTAACATTTTTACTATTGTCATTTTTTACTAGATGTTGACCTAACTTATAAAGGGTGGTGACGCAGAGGTCATCAATGAAATTCCGTCGTTTTACGAATATTGAACTGCGCATAATGCTCATTTGATCGCCGGAAAACTATTTGATTGAACTATTGATGTGGCTATTGATGGCACTATTAAAGGTTAGTAACACAAAGACGACACCTTCCTAATCTAGTTTATGTTTACTAAAATTAACCTTACAACTGCATTCTAAAATAATCTTTATTAGTTTGCTGCATCCGCTTCCTGGGCCCTTCCTAAAATGATAATTACAATTAATAAATATATAATTAATAAAATAAAATCTGATAATAATAAATTAATTTAAAATTGACTTAAAGCTAATAAATATAATCGAAATCTACGATCATTCACATGATTTCCTTCAAACTGGTCCCGGGCGCTACATATAACTATAATTTAGTTAACGTTATAATATGTACATATGGAGTTTCAGCAAGATCATCCATAAAATTCTATGAGTTTGATCTGTAATGGGCGCTATCCTTTATTGAATTATAATTAATGTTATCCGTAGGCTGTACGGCCAAGCATTATAGCAAGATTCCTGAACTTCCGGGCCCCATTCCGTACACCCATACCAAAATCAAGGATAGGATAGGATTGTTAGTTGGGAGAGACTAAACCCGGCTACGCAGCCACCCAAGCTATCGATAGTTAGTAAAATTGTTAGTAATTATATAATCACATAGTTAGCACAGAACAACACAATTTCAACTACGAGTACAACTTATTCACTGCTTTTGATCCTGGAGGTAGATTCAATTTATAATTCAATTCTGAAAATCAGGATTAATTTTAGTCCCTATAATAATGAACAATACTGTAACTAGGTTATATTCTAAAAATTAGTAACCATAAAATTAACCTAATAACCAATATCCTACCTATCTTGAAAGAGGAAATTAATATAATTGAAGTTTATTATTTATTTATTGATTAATTTATCGTTAAAGTCGATTGAAGCCTTCCCGGAGTTAATAATGGCCTAGCCTCACCGAACACCTAGCTATCTACAACATAAGGATACATTTGGATAGGTTAAGTTAGAACCAAAGAAATTGACCCGGTTGCATTCATCTAAGTATGAGTCTGCTGAGTCTGAACGAGTATTTATACGAACTTCTGAAAATTCAACCAAATTAATCAATAACCTCCAACTGCTACAATAAAATTAAACTAATAAATAAATATTCCACTCTCCGTATCCAGTAACTCGTAGAAAATTTCCTCCGGCTAAATAGTTTAACGTGCCTTTTAAATAGTAGTACTATCATTCAAAAATAGTTTTCCAAAATATTGTCATATCGTGTGTACATTATGGTGGTTTGAACACTGTCCACACGACATGTCATACGATTTACATATCAAAAAACCCGTCCATTATCGAATCGTCTTGTGCCGTTGTAACCAGAGCGTTGGGTGTAAAATAAATTAAGTGTAAATACGTAACAAAATAGAAGTTCGCTCTGGTTGAACAGAATTATTTATGAAGGGACCTCTCGCGGTAACTTTTGGCCGACTAAAGCTTAGGGTAGGGGTGGGGTTTGAAAGGTTTTCATAAAGCAGTAGTTTACCGCATACAAAGAAAACTATACGCAAATACACATTATACTAAAAAATATACAAATGATACAGGTTTGGAAACGTTAATTTAGCCGGACTATACTCTAACTTCACTTTACATTACTTTTTGGGGTGGTGTGTGGTATTCCCCAAATAATTAATTTTATTTATGTTTTATGTTAAATAAAAATGCAATTAAGATGTTATTTATTGTTTGATACTTTATTTATACACAATGCGTCCCTTTGTATTACGTCGTAACGTGGAACTATTTAGATAGGCTCCTACTGGGCCTTTTATTGGATTTTTAACGCTTTTCTAATTTTCTAACGTGTGCGCTGATTGTATTTTCCAATTCAATTGAAAACAATAATTTTTCATGGTATTGTTTTAACCGAAATTTTGTTTTTTCGTTTTTAAGACGTGCTGCGTTTAGGGAAAAAACACTCCTCCTTATTTATTGAGAGTTTGTTGATTTTCCACCTGAATTTAGCAATTCTATTTCTGTGTGCCTACTTTACCCCGCTGTCAAACGAACGTCAAACACATTATCAATTTTGTAGTTAATTTTGTGTGTTTGCGACTTACGTTTGGTCCACCACAATACTCCCCTTCCAATGAATTTCACCAGAAATTTACGTTGTACGTGTCGTGAGTGTCGGTGTGGTGTTGGTGTGTAGTGTCTTGTTAATAATTATTTCGAAATCTCGCGGGTGCTTTTACCGTTCTTCCCGTTCTCGTGCGTGTTGTATTTTGTGCTGTATTCAGATCGAAAGAAACTTTTTGCGTCGGTACCTGTTTTTGTGTTGTGATTGTCGTGTTGTCTTCCGCTGCGTGCTTTTGTGCTTCAGTGTTTTGAGTGCTTTTTGCTTGCGTGTTTGTTGTTTGCTCGAATTGTGTGTTCTCTTGATGGCATGGTTTCAATCTGTCAATCGATACTTTGGTGTATTTACCTTGTATTGCTATTGTAAATGCCTGTTCAGCTCTCCCTATCACTTCATGTGGTCCGGTGTAGGGTGGTTCTAAACTTTTCCGCACCGCGTCTGTTCTTAGAAATACGTGTGTGGTGTTATGTAAATCTTTGGCTATGAACATTTTTTCGTTGCTGTGTCTCGATGCTGGTGTTTGTGGATTTTGAAGATTTTTTTACGAATTCGTTCTGAATAATTTTGTTGCCTGGAGTTTGACCGAAAAATTGTCCAGGAATTCTGATTGTGCAGCCGTTGACTATCTCTGCTGGTGTCGTTTTTAGCTCTTCGCGATACGTCGTTCTTAATCCCAGCATGACCGATGGGAGTAGTTCTGCCCAATCCGTCCTTTTATTGTACCACATAATGGCAGCTTTGATAATGCGGTGCCACTTTCTAGCATGCATTTGCCATTGCATTTGGGATTGTAGCTTGTTGTTCTCCGGTGGTGGAATCCAAGTAAGGCTGACAGCTCTTTGAAAAGCTGGGATTCAAATTGTGCGCCTTGGTCGGTTACTTTGAACTGTGGTACTCCAAATCTGGCTATCCAATTAGCATACACTGCGAATGCGACTGTGGCAGCAGTTATATCCAGTACTGGAATCGCTTCAGCCCAACGTGAATAGCGATCAATTATCGTCACGCAGTATCGGTTGTTTCCGGAAATCGGAAGAGGACCAATGATATCGAGATGAATTTCTGCGAAACGTTGCGATGCAACTTTAAATGCGCCGAGAGGTGATTTGGTATGTTTTGAAATTTTAGATTTTTTGCATGGTATACAGTTTTGAGCCATTGTTTTTGAATCTATGGAAATTGAGGGCCAAACAACAGTTTTTGTTAAAAGTTTTACTGTGAAAGATTATGTAAAGTTTCAAAAACAATTTTCCGAAAAATAATTGGAATGAACGGTCTTGGTACACCTGTTGATACGTCACAACAAGTTGATTTATTTGTGTTGAAGGTGAGCAGTATTTGCTGGAGTTGCAGAGACGTATAGTTGAGTTATTACTAAGTAGTTCTCGGAGTTCGTTGTCATTGGTCTGAGCATCTGCTATTGCCGCATAATCAATACTTTCGAGGGATAGAAATTTGATTAATGCGTGAGAGGGTATCTGCGACGACATTATTTATGCCGGAGACATGTTGTATATCGGTAGTAAATTGGCCGATGAAGTCGAGATGTCAAAATTGACGAGGAGATGCTTTTTCGGGATTTTGTTGGAATGCGTATATTAAAGGTTTATGGTCAGTGAACAATGTGAATTGGCGACCTTCCAACAAGTGTTTGAAGTGCTTAATGCCAGATTAAGCTGCAAGCAACTCTCTGTCATAAGCACTGTATCGTTTCTGCGTCTCGTTAAGTCGTACGGAGAAAAAGCTGAGCGGTTGTCTAAAAAGACCAAAGTATTGAAATCCTGTCAAATATGACGAAAAATTTGGTTGGTCCAAAATCACTTTTCCCGACGTTTTGAAAGTCCCTGAGTCTGAAAATGCAAAAAAAAAAAAAATGTCCTTCCGTCAGTCTGGATGTCTGTGTGTCTGGATGTCTGGACCCATGGTATCTCGAGAACGGCTTGTCCGATTTGGATTTTTTTTCGCCAATCTGTTTCTATGGTCAAGGCGGAGATTTGAAAAGCTTTTGGAGACTGTACGTCAAGAGGGTGGGGTACCTGCCATACGAATTGACCCAAAATACCTGCTTTTATAAATATTTACGATTTTTTTATATATGCTGGTTTGATTATTGAATTGGGCATTGAATTTGGAATTGCTTTGAAGGTTAAGTTAGGGGTCAATTTGCGAGTTGAGTTGGAGTTGAGTTGGGGTTGCATTAGGATGTAGTGAGTAGATAATAAATTGTTTATATGATGGAACTTGCCTATTTATCAACCGATTATTATGAAATTTGATTTTTGTGTTAGAAATGAGATTCTAAAATGAGTTTTGGATGAGGTTCTGGAATATGGCCAAGTATGATGGAACTTGCCCATTTCTCAACCGATTATGATGAAATTCAACATGTGTATTGGAAATGGGAATCTGAAATGAGTTTTGGATGAAGTTCTAGAATATGGCCAAGTATGATGGAACTTGCACATTTTTCAAACGATTATAATGAAATTCGACATGTGTACTGAAAATCGGGTTCTAAAATGATTTTTGGACGAAGTTCAGGAATATGGCGAAGTATGATGGAACTTGGCTATTTCTTAACTGATCATAATGAAATATGATTTGTGTATGGAAATGGGAATATTTGATATGTGTGATGGGAATATGTGCTAAGTAAGATGGAACTTGGCTATGCCTTAACCGCGGGTGTCATTAAATTAGACATGTGTGTTGGGAATGGAATTATAAAATATTTTTTTATAAAGCTCTGGAATATGGCCAAGTAGGATGTAACTTGGCTATTTCTTAACCGATTATGATGAAATTTGATATGAGTATTTGAACTGGGATTTCAAAATGATTTTTGGATAAAGCTCTGGAATATGGCTAAGTAGGATGTAACTTAGTTATTCCTTACCCGTTTGTTATGAAATTTGACATGTGCATTATAAATGGGATTCTTAAATGAGTTTTAGGATAAATTTCTGAAATATGGTCAGTTAAACGGTTAGAAGTATCAGTATAATTTTTTATATTACTTTCGGTATAAAGTTCTAGAATGCGATTTTTCGTTTTAAATTGGATGCCTGTACCCATGTTTTTGAAGCTTTTGACCTGTTTGGCTGTTGTTGTATAAGTAAATATATGTAGGTTAAAATAGAAATCAATAATGTCAAAACTGTCACACAAACTTTATGATTGAAGATACCAAAGACCGAAGTTGTGATCACCTGTGAGGTTTCAGCCCTCTATATTTTTGTAGTTAATTTTGTGTGTTTGCAACTTGCGTTTGGTCCACCACAACTGTACCTTCATTTATCCTGATCTCACCCCTTATCTAGAAATATACTGGCTCATCACCACACACATTGAATTACAAAACAAAAATCCACCACGAATATTTACAAATTATTTACAATGGCTTTATTTAAGAAAATTAATTAACGGAATTGGTAAAGAGGGTAAAGATAACGAACCCAACAAATATATCAAAAAAAAATGTTTGTAAACTTATCGGTACACTGGTGGGTGGTTGACCCCTCCGGCTGGCTTCTTCTTATGGTATAGTTGTGGAGTAACTATTTTAGTTACTCGTATCCAGGTGTCAGACTTCTGACGTGTATTAAGGTTTTTTTCCTCTCCTTTTTTTTCTATTTGTTTGGTACCAATATGGTGGTTATACACTGGTACCCACTACCACACCCACACACTTGATTTCAGTTTGAGAAGAGGCAAGTGCAGTGAAGAGGCAATACTTCCTCTCAAGTTCTATGGCACACACACTAATGCTATGGCACACACACTAATATTATTATAATTATAATTATAATTTTACTTCCTTTTTCTAAGACTCTCTTTTTTTGACTACCGAAATTTTCCAAAAAAAAACAAAACCTCGATTCCACTAGTCACTAGATTTTTTTTTCCAATACTTTCATTACACCCAACACTAGTATGCCCAACGCTCATATCCGACTCAGTGCTACGAATTAAAAATTGAATTGTCGCACATGCCCTCATTCCCTTCCATGCCATTTCCCTTCTAAAAAACCAAAAGCAGTTCTAACTATCTCCGAAAACCGTATTCCAATTTATCGCCATCATCAAAGCGTCTTTCGGACTCCCTCCAATTAAAAATAGCATTGCTTGTATGGGATATATACATTCGGCTAAGCTCAGAAGGCTTTTCTTATCACTTCTTAGTGGGTCTCCATTACCGCTTAAGTAGGTTGCACTTCTTTTTCACTTCGTGAACCATGTCTCGATTTGAATAAAGCCTCCTTAAATAATTTGTATGGAACGAATTCATTTGAGAGCGTTATTTATCATTTTCACCAATATACGCCAAAACAATTCATCCCTTCCATCCACTGCTTGCTTAGGAATTGTACAGCAACCCAAATACACCAAATGCCGATGACACAACAACACTATTTGGCTACCCGTAGTAAAGTTTCAATCAAGTATGCTATAAACCCGTAATACCGGTAATTAGTATTACAAGTTTGGATACCACCGATATCATATAATATTCCATCGAATAAGCTTTAAAAACCGGTGTGAAGTTTTTGGACACTTTTTTTTTGGACAAATATTTATGCGTGTGTACATGTTTTAACATTGTATGTAACAAAAATAAAGCTATTCTAATAAAATAAGCCTTAAATAATTTCTAATGTAATTATTTCCAATTTTTTTTTTTTCATCAAATCCAAGAACTAAGCGCCATTTTAATGTTATGATATAAGACGTAGGGTTCTTGCAAAACAATTTAGAAAATTAATAAATCGACGGGTTTCGCTTGGAACAAGGACGTTGTTCTATATTATACTAACTAACACGAATCTCAGAAATTGGCTCATATAGTGACTATATAGGTTGTAATGGGTATACATTGCGGAATTTAAATCACTTAGTGCCATTTAGATATGAGCCGTAGGGCTCTTGCAAAATTTTTTGAATTTTAACAAATCGACGAATTTCGCTTGGAACAAGGACGTTGTTCTTCATTATATCAAATAACACGAATCTCAGAGATTGGCTCATATAGTGACTATATAGGTTTTAAAGGGTATACATTGCGGAATTTAAATCACTCAGTACTATTTTGATATGAGCCGTAGGGCTCTTGCAAATTTTTTTGAAATTAAACAAATCGACGGATTTCGCCGATTTTGGCGATGAAACATCTGAGCCGTCGCATCGAATGCACATGTATTTTTAATTTTTATGGCAGATTTATCTTTTACAAAAGTATGTCCATTTTTTAATATATGCAAACTAGCTTCCTCGCGATGAGCTACATTGGTTATTCCATTTACTATCGACTGAGGAGTCATTTGTGCAAACCATAGTTAAAACACGTTTCCCGAAGTGTTTTGGAGAATTTTTAATTTTTATTTTTTGTTTCACGCTTCGTCATGCATATCGCTGTCTGGGTCATCAGAAGTCGAGTTGACTGAATATTTTCGCTTTGGGTAAATTTTTTCAGTATGTTCGGACATTTGAACCATTTTCTCTAACTTTGCCGTTTTTTCCCTTAATGTATTAATAAATCTACCAAGCCGTAGATTTTCATGTTTTGTATAGTGGTTTTTCACTATGGAATACCAAGTTTCGGCATTTGCGTTGGACGAACGTCCAGATATTCCAATTTTTTTTGAAAAGCATGTTCCCCAGAGTGGTATATGCTATATACCGTTTAACTGTGAAACTTAAAAAATCTTCATTATAAAATTAATTTTGTTCACCATTGGTTTGTGCCTCGTTTGCTATTTTTAGTTTACAAATATTTCATTATACCTTGTATAATATGGGCTGGCACGGAATAATAGCTTGTTAAAAAAGTGTTTCTTTGGATATGTCTCCAATCAGCTGGATTTGATGCAGGTATGTTTAAACCTTCTGACGTTCCATAGATTTCAGTGCAAAACTTTTTCATTTTTAAAATCGCATCTAATAACTCTTCATTGGAAAATTTAGAACATAAAATCAAGCAATTTTTTCTAAACTTCCCGTATTAAGAATTATACAAAACAAGTCTAAAATAAAATTTCTTTCTTTCAGCGATGCCTTTGGAAAATTTTCTTTAATTTGCGTGGATATGATGTTCACAAAGTGGCTACAACATATGAATGCTCCTATTTTATTTGATGCCGGTTTTTGATCTAATACTAAGACTTCGTATGTATAATTTAAATATTGAGAAACATCCATTGAGTTGAAGCTCTGCAGAGCAGACTTTATTAGAGCCCAAGGCCAACCAGTCACGATGAATTTTGGAAAATATGATTTTGGCAAGTTATTTCTTAAAGTTGCTAAAAGTGACTTTATCGCGTCAACGTTGTGGCTCGACGAAATTAATTCATCAATTGGTATTATATTTGAATTTACGTTTATGATACACGCATAATACAGTATTCTTTTATAACTATGATAATTATGACATATTGCGGGTGTTTTACGACCGCATCGAAAAATATTCCGTCCACGACATATCGGCCTAAAAGATTTAATGTGGACTGTCTAAAACATATTACTTTTAAAGGTTCTAATTGTATGTTTTGAAAATGCTTATTTTTTTTTTGGTACTACCATCAATATTTGACATGCGTCAATTAAATCGCAGTCTTGTACTAGATCGTTACTTTTAAGAAACTCCGATTTAATTTTTCTTATGGTAGTTGGTTTAACAAATCCTTGTGAGTTTCCTTTGCGAAACAAGTCTAAATTAGTTTCAGCGGCCAAATCCAGAGCGACGTTATGGCAAGAAGTTCCCTCCAGTCTTTTTTTCAACATTCCGCGTGTAGTTCCTCTTACTTGTCTATATATACGGTTTTCTTTATGTGAACTACAGACTTCACCAATAACAAAAATATCAAGTACTGAGTTTCTTATTATAAACTTGTACTTGATGACAGAGTTCATTTTGGAGTGCCCGTAAATTATAATTTTATTTGCATTACGTTTCTATGTTCGAATTTTTTGATATGATATAATGCAAGGATTACTAATACCTGCTAAATTGTAATCAATCATGATTGATCAATCATCGTGTTTACGTTTTCTGTAAGAAATACGGTTTTTAAAAGTTTATAATGAGTTTCTGCACCATTAAATCTTCTTTCAATATTTGGTTTTAAATTTTTAGCCACATCTTCGGTTAAAAAAACACTATCTGGATTCAAATCAGTGCAATAACTATAATTTAAATTTTCTACGATGTCCCCTGCATCGTTTAAATTGATTAAATCGTGTTGAGAAACATTATTATAATCATTACCAACATTGTGCTCATGTATTTGGTAAATATTCTCATCAGTATCAGAATTATTCAACCATGAACTTTTTGACGTACGAAGGTCTGAAACACTAAGCGCATTACTAATAAAATACTTTTTCCTTTTTAAAGAATTAACAATTTTACTGCGATTGTTTTATTATTTTTCATTTCCAATCCAGTTAAAATATTGATTACCAATTGGCAATTCGGACTTTATCCAACTTCTAACTCGGTAATATCATTTACTCCAAGATCATTTAAAATAACAATTACATGTTCCAAATCAATAGCACTACGCTTAGATTTATAATTATACTTTATTTCAGACATAATCAGCAATAATATCTGCTTTCAAAAGTCAATAAAAATAAAATTTGGACCAAAACTATAATCGTTACAAAAAGAAAGTCCAAAAGAATGCCGAGGTCAAGAAATGTTAGCGAAAATCACAAAAAATTTAATTGAGTTAAGCCGAGATCAATAGTTTAGCAAAAAAATTGAAAAATTACAAAGCGAAAACAAAAATAAATCACAAAAAACTACGTTGCGATCCGAAGAGTATAAAGTCTGAATAGCTAATAAAACAAAAATTAAAAATTAAATTCCTTTTATACTTTTTTTTAGTCGATTTTTTTCGTCTTAAATTCGTTGATTTGTTAATATTCTAAATTTGTTTGCAAGAGACCTACGGCTCTATGGCTCATATCAAAATGGCACTGACTGATTTGAATTCCGCAATGTATACCCTTTATAACCTATATAGTCACTATATGAGCCAATCTCTGAGATTCGTGTTATTTGATATGTATAATAGAGAACAACGTCCTTGTTCCAAGAGAAACCCGTCGATTTATTAATTTTCTAAATTGTTTTGCAAGACCAAGAACCCTACGGCTCATATCATAACATTAAAATGGCGCTAAGTTCTTGGATTTGTTGTAAAAAAAAAATTGGAAATGATTACATTAGAAAATATTTAAGGCTTTTTTTATTTCATTTGTTTTTTTTTTGTTAAATACACTGTTAAAAGATGTAGACACGCATAAATATTTGTCCAAAAACCTAATTTATCTAAAATCTCAATTTTGTCCAAAAACTTCACAGTACACTTGCATAAATTTGTGTTAAAAAAAAAAGTGTCCAAAAACTTCACACCTTTGCTTTATAATCATAAAACCTAAACTCCAGCTAAATAAATCATAGGAACACAAAGGACATAGCTGTCAAAAATCGGCGATAGACGGACTTAATCCAAGGATGGCACTACCAGGTTTTTTTTTTACACCACATCTTTAAAAGTTCTCAGTTTTCCAAATAGATAATAAATACACAAGGGTAGTTACTCGCTGTCAAAAAAACGGCGATAAATGGAACAAATCTAAAGGTGCACTACTAGTTTCTTAAATATTTTTCTGCTGCATCGAAACAAAATGTAAACAAAAGCAAAAAATACGAATACTGACAACCAGACATGAATTATAAAAAAATTTGTTTCACTCTTATTCGTTTACCAAAAATTAAATTTGTTAAATCTTAACATCCTCAGGCGCTCACATCCCGAACTCAGCCTTCACGTATTAAAACCTATAGATATTATTCAAATGTATCCAAATTCTAGAAATATTTTCCGACAGATTGACCGGTTCTGCCACCCCACAATTTCAATAATGGATACCTGAATTGTAGAACCACTTTTGAAAATACGTATAATGAATAGAAACAACAGAGACATATTTCACTAGGTAATTATAGTACTAGGTCGGTTTGTGTATAAAGATTAGTAATTGTTTTTGTATTCAATTTCAGGCGCTCGAACATATGTGATTTTGTAATTGTTACATGCACTCATCAAGCCTATGGCAAAAAACAAGACTTATAAGAAATCACAATTAAAGATGCTCAAAATTCATTTTTGATACTCTTGCCAACAACGCTGGACGTCAACAAACATATTGAAACTCAAATGTCTTTTAAAACTAAGATTCAATCATTTTTATTTCTAATTGGTGAAACTTTAAAAATTAATAATTCATATACTGCGATTTAATTAAATACAAATCTTAAGTCCATTGACTGCTTTGACTATTTCAAGTATTTAACTTAGAATACGAGATGGGTATCAAAATCAGTCGGGCAGTTTATCCAAAAATACTTCTATAATTTAGAGACCAGCTATAAGTTAAGAAGTACCTAATATTTTTAATGGTATTTGCATTAATGTTTATTTCTTTAATTTAGTTTTATTTGAATTTAATATTTTTATTTAATTTATTTTGATAATGAAAATGATGTATGTACAACATATATTTACATAAATTTGCTATATAGTTTTTTGCCAAGAAATATTACAAAGTTTTATGTGATTTAAAAAAAAATGTTTAATGTTGAAATAAAAAATTTTATTTTGAATAATAAATTGGTATTTTATTTTCAAACATTAAATACTTTGAACGATAAATCACAGATGGCAGTGGGCAACTAAAATAAGTTTGAAAATAATTCAGATTTATCTGTTTAAATAATATAGTTAATTAATTGTATTAAAATTAATTACCGTTAATTTTTATTCCTTAAGAAAAAATAATTACATTAATTAAATTTCGTTGAATAATTAATTTAAACTTAAGTAACTACTCATTATTATAACGAACACACCTCAAGAATAATTCATTAATGGAATGTAAAAAATTCAATTTAAATAAAATTCGTTAAAGTAAAACTAAGTTAATAATTTCATAAATAAAAAATTGATGAAAACTAATTTATTTTTAAACGTTCCTTTAACATTTTGTTTATGGTTTAGTAAGTTGCTTACAATAGCCGCATTTCTTGACGCGTTAGTGATCCGGATCAGATCAAAGTTTACATTGAAAACAACAACAAAAATTAAAGTTTTGTTGTTGTTTCCAATGTAAACTTTGATCTGATCCGGATCACTAATACGTCAAGAAATGCGGCTATTCTATTTGTCGTATTTCCATGAGAAAAATGAATTCAAATTATTTTTGAATTATTTTTTCTCATGGAAACAAGTCGCGAATTATTTTTTCGAATTGAAATAAAACAACAAGTAGAAAGACCAAGTTGGCGTCTGGTGTCGGGTGGTATAACTAAAATTAGGAATGAATTAAATAATTCAAACTTTTGGTTTGAATTATTTAATTCGTATCGCGAGCAATTGTTGTTGTAAAATTCTCATGGAAATACGACTATTAATGAATTAATTGTGAGAATTAATACGAAAGAATATTTCTTTCCATTAATGTAAGGATTCCTTAATTATATACAATTATTTTTCTCGATGATAATCCACAAAATATTATGAATGCATGCATGCTCTAGTATCGAAAAACAAAAACTTTTTTTTTTTAAAGCTTATTCTGTGAATTTGTGGGTTTTGTTCGGCTATTGACTGTCATGATTTGGCATGTAGAGCTTGGGGTTTAATATAATTCCGATAGTTTCACTCTCCATATGTTTTATTCGGAGAGAAATGTCATTGCATGCAGAGCCTAGCTTTGTTTTATTTTCGATAGGTATCGCATTTTGCAGTTTTCCATTCGCCAATTTTGGTTAGTTAGAATAGAATAGTAAAAATAATGATCGACGCAGGTGTTTTTTTATGAATGAAATATGAAACAAAAAATCACTGTTTCGTTTTGATGAGTTTTGGAAAGCCTTCTTATTACGGTAGATTTAGTTAAGTTTTATAAGTTTTTTGTGCAAATGAATTTCTGTTTATACAATATATGAATGTAAATTCAAAAAAGACAAAGAGATAATTATAAAAACTCATACTATTTCATAAAATTACATCAACATAATACATAAAAAATGATTATTATTTGTTGGGAATTATTTTCTCATATAGAATGTTCATCTATGGTTCTGATATAAAGTGTATGTTTTGTAACACCAAATCGTTCAAATTAAATCTCATAAATTTATAGTACATCATTTAAGAACTAGGGTTTCCAACTCACAAACCAATCAAATCTAAATATATGTAGATTAAATCTTTTTTTCTGTTAAAGATTAATCTGACATTTTTTAGATTAATTTTACCATGCAAACACTTTTCTTTTAATCTATTTCCCAAATTTCAAATAATTTATTTATTTTTATTTTTTGTTCATATTTGAATTTACTTCTTATTACTAGGTACATTTATTTTTTTTTTAATTTCCATTTTCAATTTAATCTTTTATTATTTTTTATTTCGTTAAATGTTCTCTTTTCAGTATTTTTTATTATTATTTGTTTTTTTTTGTCAAAAGAAATAAAAAGTGAAAAATGTTTATTTTCCCTCTACCTGTTTTTTGTTTGTTTCATGTTTGAGTCATGTGCCTTGTTCGTTTTTCTTCCCTTCACTTGTCAAAATCAAATAATGTGAATATTTCAAATAATGTGGGTCGTAAAATAAAGAACATAATACGAACTTTTTTATTTTCTTCCAATGTTGATGATTCTTTTTCGTTTTGAGTTTATTTTTTGTCTGTATGTGTATGTGAGTGTGTTACATAAATATTTTAATCTTAAAGTTTAATCTATATTGGTGTTCAGGGTTATGAAGAAAAACCAAGGAAAAATAAACATGATAATAAGAAAAATCATTCATGGCATTATAAACCAGATAATTTCGAACAACAACAAAAAAAATAAAAAATAAAAAAGGAGGAAAAGTTAACTTTGGAATTTGATTTTGTGTCAACTCAAGACAGAAGTTTATTTTTTTTACTTTTCTTTTGGTGATTTTTATAACGCGGGTGTATATTCGTTCGCCGCAAACTGCGAGGTGATGTGGTGGAAGTTGATTTGTTTTTGTCAACTACAGAATATCAACATATTTAATCGGTTATATATTTGCCGTATTATAGCTTTGATGTAAGAAATTTGTATGTGGTGAACAACGAATCATGTTCTATGTGTGTATAAAAACTTGCTTTAACAAACAAACATCTGTAGCCCTAAAAAAAAAATACTACGATGCAATTATTCAAATACTTAAATCTGTTAAATTTCACAAATTAATGTTAAAAATTCAAATTAAATTTATGCCTCAACTAATACATGGTATCTGGTGAATGAATATTATGTGCGTCTATCCAAACAACAAAATATTTATATGAGTTCAAAAGATAATCAAATACCAGTGAACCGCATCAAATTAGTGGCCCAAATGATCCATTTAATTAACAACATAACTAATGACATAAAAAAAAAATTATATTCTATCCCAATCTAATATTTTAATTCCTTCTGTCTGTTACATTTTCTTCAGAGTTGTGTACATTTTGATGGATTCCATTAATTTTATTCCTTCATTTTCTTATGTATGTCTGTCTGTTTTCACCAACCAAGAATATAATGTGAAATAAAATCATATGAACCAAAAAGATACACCAAAAATACACAAAAAAAAAAACAACCATAAGAAATATGCTCTTCAATTTGTCTCAATGTCAAATATTTAGATAAAAAATAAAAATTTATACATAAATTGTACAGTCGGTTGGGCTGGATCTATAAGATTTGAAATGATGATTTTGATAAATTAGATTTCGTTTTTTAAGAAGTCGATAACAAATATAAAATATTTTTTTTTTATTCTATGCATCTTCTATTATTCTATTGAACATGATTTCATTTTAAAAAATTAATTTTATTCTATTAAAAAATTGATTTTGAAATGATTAATACGATCGCATTAGCTTATTTGAATTGGGATGCATCTATAAGGTTGTTTTATTATTCTCGTCTGTGATTTACGAGTGCTTTAATGTAGAGTTCATCTGAAGGGGATTTTTTCTTTCACCATATTGGGATTTTTGGTAACACTAACGAATACTGTAAGTTCATTCTATTTAACAATTGTAATTTATACGTTACATCCATATTTCTAAGATTGATTAAAAATGTTTATTGTTCGAATATCAAAAACATTGGCATCTTTGTTCCAGTTGGAAAATGAGTTCTAATCGCATTAGCTGCGGTTTCAAAATATTATGGATGTAAAGTTTTTCACACTTTCTTCCACAGTATTACGTATACAAATTTTATTGGAAGAACCCAAACAGAGTGAATATTGTACACTGGTATGAATCCATATAAATATAATTTTAATAAATTTCGATTTAAAAAAAATATTAAAATCAATGCAATGTAACTTTTGTTTAAATAAATTGTTATTAATCCGATACATAAAACTAATTTAATTTGCGATAGCAACATTTAGTATATGATATAACTATAAAACGATGTAATTTAATAACTGAATTGTTTAATCTTAATTATACAATAGAAAAATTATAATATTTTTAATAAAAACTGATTTTAAGAACAGCTAAAACAGAATGTTAAACTAGTAATTATATTTTTTCTAGTGCGGTTAAGTTTTTTCAACTAAATATCGAAGTATTAAAACTAGAAACCAAAGTTTCAAACCACAAAAAAATCAAATAGTTTTAGTTCAATGGTTCCAATTTGAGTCAAACTATATCCCACTCAAAATCAAACAACAATTAATGCTGTGTATCTTATTTCTGATCTAATCAATCTGATTGATCTTAGTACTAAAAGTTGTTTCTTATTTCAGCTCAAATCGATCTGATCAATTTTTTGCTGTTTCGCTTTCTTTCAGATTATGTAGAATGATTTTTTTGATTTGATTGTTTGATTGGAATGTACAGCCAACCATTATAGCAAGGTTTCCGAACTCTCGGGCCCATTCCGTACACCCGTTTACACATAACAACACCAAAGTTGCGTTCTTTCTCTCTTGTCTACTCGCCCCTCTTTCGATTGATTTTTTTGATTTGTAAAAATATTCCGATTTCTCAGATTAGCTTTAGTTTAGCTAACCTCACGTAATTCAAATATATACATTACCGCATATAGAACTGTCCCCTTATTCTTACATTACTTTCATCTACAAAACGGCTATACAGCTAATGATTTTGATTTTAATTTAAAAAATATTGTTTGGAATTCCATTTCAAAGGAAGTTGAAAAACTCTCTGGTATTAAGTTAAACGGGCAAAATTGCGACCCAAAATTTAAATTAATACATTTCTAAAGCTAAATAATAGCAGTAGTGGCCTGAAAAGGATGGATTTTGAGTATTGGGTAAATTGGACGAGATATTGGCAGCGATTCCTCCATGATTACTAAGGCCAATAAAGTTTCAATAGAAACAACAAACTCAAAGTCTGAGACTCAAAATTACATTTCAACCTTCTTCCCCAGAACCCCCAAAAAGGAAAAAAACGAGTTTCAGACGTGCAGCCTCGTAATGAGGAAAAATTGTTGCGGCAAAACCGCTTCCAGGACCGCTTTTTACCTATATTTTAAATTATTAACTGAAAAACGGGCATTGGTAGAAAATTGAAAAGAAACAAAGTTTTTTTTTAATTTTTCTAAAATTTAACGTAATTTTTACAATTCTAATTGTATGAAAGCAACCCTTTAACGCATTAATAAGTATTGTAGTACTGCATTTGGATTAGTGCCCAAAGAACAATATACTTAACACATACATATTATCCAGTGCAGTCGAAGTGAGTTCGATTTAAGTACTTGTACTACTTTTGCCTTGTGCTTACTCCTGTACTCCGCTATTTCATATTGTACTCCCCTGTTCTAATAACTGCTATACTAATACTTTTACACAATATTTTAACTTATCGTCTTTTGCTTGCACTAATTATAATATTCTGGGAGATAGCTAGATTTTTTCAAAAGCATTCATTCAAAATTTATTTATAATTGTTTCTGTCATTCTCCGGCAAAAATCCATTAAACGGTTTTCTTCTTTTTAAAAAAACGATATAGTTGCTAACAATTCTTTAAGTCCGTAAAATAAAATGAGCAAGCAAGACAATGATTACTATCGATAGAAATTTGTTCGCAAATACTTTGTTTATTTCATAGGAAAGTTGCTTGCTTGCTAATCAATCGTGTATCTACCCTTTTATCAATTCAAACATGTCAAATTTGCGAACTAAATAACTTCAACTTTACAGAGCTTTTTTTCAGAATCTGAAGATTTGTTGGAAATACTTATAAAAAATAATACCGAGTTTTTACAACTTATAAAAACATCAAGGAATACTGTAGGGGCACCAAATAATGAACTTTTATCTGCATTGGCTCAATAGTTAGATTGGGAACTCATGAATACCAAAATTAGCTGCAAGCCAAATTATGCGGTTATTTACCTGTACCACACAAAAACGATGTATGGAAGTCTGGATGTACAATAATCTCAAATCTTTCTTTAAGCTTCGACTAAGACTTCTATAAAAAAATAATACTGTAAGATAATTTCTACAGCCATTTAATCTCTTTTCTCAATAAATATTTCCTTTTTCCTCTTGACATTAATATTCTCAAATCCTTAATTTATATTTAAATAAAATCCAGACTCCATGCATCTTTATTGCCTGGCAAGGTTAAATTCTGACAGCAGAAATTGGCTTTCAGTTTTATTTTGACATTCTTCTTCTCGCCAGGTAGGATCTAGGTAGGAATAGGGTGACCAGACGTCCTTGTTTTTCTGAACGTGTTCTGGATTTTCAAATTTCTGTGTGCATCCAGGAAAATGTCCTACATTTCCCTGGTATTTAGATAATATTCCTGGAAATCCCTAAATTTATTAGCAGTAGGCCAAAATTCAGGAGGAACCAGAAAAATATTAATTTCAACAAAATTTAATTCAAACTAGAGCCCAAATGACTGAGTAAAAAAATTCTTCAGGACGTTATTTAATAAACATTGACAAATGTGTGTATTCTATTCGGCGCTGGAAGCAAATAAAATTATCTGGGTCGGCTGTGTATAGAAAACAAACATTGGTTAATCTAATTTTTGATTTATGGTATCGATCATAATCCCATTAGTACGAGTAGTGTTCCAAAATATTTCTTGCCAACGCACCACGCGAACACATCTATGACCCCCTGTTGAGAGTGCGGAATCCATGGGCCGACCCACCTTTCATGTCAGTACTATAGGCTGGCATGAAGCAATGCAATGTGCAGGTGGTTTAAACGAAAGCGGGTCTATAGCCGTACGTCCTCGAGTTGGCTGGCAACGGCGTAAGGTGGGACGTTAAAAGGGAACTGCGAAAGAGTTGGGAATGCCTTGAGCCCCAGAAAAGATTGCAGAGATAGAAAAAAAAAAATAAAAAAAAAAAAACGCACCACGCTTTATTTTAAAATTTCTGATCTCAGTCCTACCTAATGGCAGACAATTTTTTCACGCCTTGAAATAACAGGTTTTATAATAGGAACTTAGAAACTATTTATAGAATTTACAAAATATTGCGGATAATTAATTTCACTAAATTCCACCAACAAATATACTTGTTCCATTCATTTGATGCTGGAGACGGAGAAGGTATGCTAAATTAGCACGTACGTGAAATTTGTCCTAAGTTACCTTAAGTTGTCCTAAGTTGTCCTAAGTATGTCCTAAGTTTGTTTATATGTGTTGGTGTAAAAGTTCCGATATTAGGAATTTATTTAATTTATATTGAAATAATAAAAATTATGCTGACGTTTAATTACTCTAACAGAACAAATTTAGATTTTTTCTATGTCTGGTTAGCTATATGCCTGAATAAAATAAGATCATTTATTGAAAACTGAGGTACCCGTGTTTAATATGCATTTGAATGTTTTATCGAATAAATGATTTTCCGAATTTTCTTGAGAAAATCCTAGGAAGCGGCCACCAAAATGTCCTTTATACTAAGTTGTCATAAGGTCTTAACTATTCAAAAAATATTTCATTTTTGCAAAATCTACTTTTGAATGAATTTTTTTCGAAATAATAAATTTTTATTTTTTAAACAACTAGCAGGTGTTCAACGAAAAATGTAAAATCATAATTATTATATTAAAATCACAAATTTAATATTTGGATTTGAAAAATATTTTCCAAGAATTAAATTTAAAGTTTAGAAACTTTAAAATACTGTTATAGTTCTACAAGTGAAATGTTTTTGGTATACAGTTTTAAACTTAGTAAAAGTTATTTTGTGATTTTTAATTAAAATTACTATTTAACAGGTTTAAGCGATTTACTATTTAAATACAGTTACAGTGAATTAAGTGAGTTTTACAGTTATATAAGTAATACTTACTGTTATTGTGAGTTACGCTTAAGTGACTTTCACTAGTGTACAATTATTTATTGTTTTAAGTGAAATTTTTTTATAATTACAATTATTATAGAACTTACATTCATTTTCGATTTAGTTCTTAAAAGGGCTTCCAGATATTTTATTGTCTCATAATAAAATTTAATTTTAAAAATGTCACAATTAACTTTGCCATCATATCATAAACGGAGACTATATAACATTAAACAAATTGAAAATAGACTCATTTTCGTTCTATTGGAAATATTTGGTTATTATCTTCCAAATATTCCTGTGCCGAGACACAAATCTATTAATTTTTGAAAAATTGTCTCTAAACTCAATATTAAAAATTCATCAACTAAACAATTTGGTAATGCAATTAAATATAATTCAAATTTCAAAGAAAACGACATTGATCACTTGAACTTTACGAACGAATGCTACCCTAAACCTTTCAATATTTTAAATGTCGAAATATCAGGTATTTTGAAAGAAAACGAAGGTATGGAATTCCAAAACAAACCGTATAATTCCGATTATACAAGTACGTCAAAAAGCGAAAATCACAATTCATTAAATATAGCAGAAATGCCAATTGAAATTGATGAATCCAGTCCTAATGAGTTTATTCAACGGGTGTACATGAGCGGCGGTATATCTACGGAAAAAACTGTATCAATGGAGTCAGATGATAGTGAGGATTACATAATACACTTTTACTGAACCAAACTTAGAGGATACACCGTTTTATGCGCGATATAACAAATTTTAAATAATGTCTTAGCTGACTTAGCTGAAAGTCAATTAGAAGAAGGCCTGCATTCAGAAAATAAACTGTACTGTGCGGAATTTATAAATTTTGCAGTTAGAAGGTATTGAAATTTTTACCGTTGTGGAGTACCGTCTTTTTGAGAAAATTTGAAGTTACCAAGCGAGTCTCTAATGCAGTAGTCGAATGCTGGTTTAATCAGCTGAAAAATAATTTACTTGGTGAGTTAAATTTAAAAATAGGCAGATTTGTTGATAAATTGCAGCATACAACAGCGCTATTATTAAAATCTGTCGAATGTGCTCCACATCTTAAAGTGAGCATTAAAAAAAAGAAAAATTAACAAAAAAAAGGAAATAACGAAGCAGGATTGTTGGAGGGTTTATTTGGTGTAAACAAAAACGAAGGGGAACTCCTAGATATACTGGAAAATTGGCTTTACAGCGCCTTTTCATATAGCATCTTTTTTAAAATCCAATACAGAACATATTTCGAGACATACCGTCCAGTTTTTTAAGGCAATTTTGTTTTAGACTTCGTCCAGGATTATAGTCATTTTTGACCTGGTCACCCTAAGTACCTACTTTGGTATCGTCTGGCATTGACATTTCTTTAAATTATACGAAGATATCTTCCAATTCTCAGAAATTATCTTTGTGAATATAACGAACATGATCGCATATTTGACATGTCTGTTTGAAAAGGGTTCGAAGCTAAAGTTGCTTTAAGATAAATTTTCCATTTACTACTTACGGTTTCGCGGTTTCGCTCTTCTCTATACGAAAAAAAAACATAAAAAATCTCAAAACGAGAACCTACAAAAATCTATAATTTCGTGGAGAGTTGTGGTCGCGTTAATAAAAAATTATTTAGCTTGAGCAGCATATTAAGCTTAACGCTTTAATAGTAACATATAGATAAAGAGCTGTAAACCAATATATCAATCACTAAAAGCTATTTTAGTATAATTAATTGGATCGTGATTTTTTAACACAAAGCACCGACACAGTTATTTATGTCTAACGTCTAACTATTGTATTTCGTATGTGCTCCCTTCTGATTAGAAATACTCTTCTGAAAATTTGAAACGTACTCTATTTAAAGTTTTTAGAGCGGCCGCACTGATATTATCATTCAACGGGCGGCTGATAAAATTTTTGCACACAAGCAGCCGTGTATTGCTGTTTCGTGGTATAATTTCCTCAGCGTAATTTAACACGGTTGCATTCCCTTCGTGTTCGTATTCCTTTTCGTCTTCTTCTTCTTCAGAGTCGTTGAACATAATAATGACAGCTCTTTTTAAGTCGTTTATTTTATCAATCGAGTAGCGGTTTCTGGTGTTCAATTTTTAAGCAGGGGTCAATAATTTGTTGATGGTTTCTCGTATTCAATATTTTAAGCGTGAGTCAAAAAATCGGGTAAAGGTTTCTCGTGTCCAATATAAGCGTGGGTAAATAAAAATCACTGTTTAAATCACTAAATCACGTTGGCGTTGTTCACTAGCTAATGAAAATAATTTTTTTTTGACAGTTCGATGACAGTTGAAAATTTTGTTGACCTAAAAATTCTGAAACCTGTTGCTTCTTTCAGATCGACCAAATCGATTTGATTTCAGATTTCAAAATCTGGTTCTTTGTAATTCCACTATATAATCCGATACCGATTTTTGAACGGTTTCGATTCAATAAACACGATCAACAAGTAACTGAATCGATATCGGACTATACAGTGGAATTACAAAGGTTATCACGAACTTGTGGTTTTGATGATTTTTAGACGATGCTTTACTGGATCGGTTAATTTGCGGTCTAAAAAGTGAAGCTATACAAAAAAATTGCTTTCCGAGCTTTATTAGTGAGCATGGAATAAGACCAAGCCCAAGTAAAATTGCGGTTATTAACAATGCTCTAGTACCTCAAAATGTTGGCATAGGAACTGGCGCCACTCTACGAATTGACAGAAAAAGATGTAGTTTTATCTGGACCAGAAGGGCAACGATACATTTGGAAGATGCAAAAAGGAGCTGAGTGCGAACAACCTCTTAAGTCATTATGATCCAAGCTAGGAGCTGTACCTCATGTGTGATGCCAGTTCTTTTGGAGTGGGCGCCGTTCTTAGCCAAGTAACTGAGGAAGGCGATCGTCCGTTGAAGTTCGCTTCTGCGAGTTTATCTAAAGGCGAGAAAAACTTCTCGCAAGGGGTTAAGAAGTTCCATAAGTTTTGGTTTGGTCGCTCTTTTGCCCTAGTGGCAGATCATCAGCCACTAGTGTCACTGTTTAAAAGTAAAAAAGGCGTTCCAATTACTGCTACTAACAGACTTTAGCGATAGGCCATTATTTTGTCTGGATACCATTATACAATTAAGTATCGGCAGGGAAAAGACCTTGAGGTACCTGATGCTTTATCGCGATTACCTCAAAAAATCGAATTTAGCGGAGATGTGTATATTCAATCAGTCAATGCGTTTTTGCAAGACAATGGCCATTTACCAATGTACCATGAGGATTTGGCACACGTTACAAAGCAGGACATCGTGCTAAAGAATATAATGTCAAATGTCATGATGGGATGGCCTAGCTCTATTACTGATCCGGGAATGAAGCCATATTACATTTGCAAGAATGAACTAACTATCGAGGGCGGATGCCCATGGTGTGGAGTAGTCGTGTCGTTATACAATGGTCGTTACAAAAGCATATTCTTCAATAATTCCATGAGGAGCATCTGGGAGTCGTAAGGATGAAAATGCTAGCAAGATCTGTATGCTGCGGTGGCCAAATATGGAAGAAGAAATTGAGCAGGTCGTCAAAATGTGTAAAGTTTCCCAAAAATATCAAAACGCAAACACACCTGATTTCAAGGGCTCAAAGTGGTCAAGGAATGAACGAGTACGATCGCGTAAACTTTTTTCATTTTGGAGGAAGAACTGTATTACTATAGTAACTGACTCAACATCGAAGTGCAATGAAGTTCAAATAATGTATGGAACAACTGCTGCTGATGTAATCATTAAGCTTCGACCCACCATTTAGTTCATCGGAGTTCATAAAGTTTTGCAAATGTAACGACATATCATCGTTGAAGAGTCCGGCCGGCATACGTACCTCAAGCAAATGGTTTGGCAGAACGAGGTGTGCAGACTTTAAAGGAAATCCTTCGAAAATCATTGGGAGACGAAAGAAAATCAATAGACGGACTGCAGCGAGTATTGTAAAACGTCCTGTTCAGCTATCGAAATACTCCAAGTTCTACAAGTGTGAAACACTATCGAGCTATGTACTATGGTTTGAACCGAGAACCCGTTAGACACAGTTGGGACCAGCTTTTGGATCAACACCAGTAAAAGGTATACCAAAATTAATAAATATAATTCTTTCTAAATCATTCGCAGATAAAGAATATCTACTTTTCCGTTTGAGTGCGTCATTTAACTGGGAACCTGGAATCTACTTCAAATTTTGGGTCTGCGACGTTATATGGTCAATATATATTACAACATCAGATTCGGTCTATAGAGATCGATTCCCCTAAATATGATCAACCGGTTCAGACAGTTACTCCGCCTATTGAGAAACAGACTGAATTCAATGATACACAACTGACGGGGTCGAAAGAAAGCGAAGTTGCTAATCAACCTGAATCACTGTGAAATGAACCAGCTGCAACACCGCCGAGCTCGATACCCCGAGAAAAACTTATCGTGGACTTCAATTTAAACCTTTGTCATAAGTGTCTTAACTATGGATTGTATTTAAATATCTCAGTTAAACGTTAAAAAAAAAAATTTAAATGAGAGAAGTGTTACGTATCGCACTGTATATCTTGTGTACAGTCACTCTGTCACTTCATCTCTCTTTGGTCGTATTATATGTATAGTTGTATTGGCTGTCAATAAAGAATCAGTTTTTACTTTTATTTTGAATAAGAATCTCGTCTTTTGAATAAATATAACAAACTCAACAAAACTGTTTAAATGGGCTGATTTGCTGACCCACCCCTTCGCTCATCGAGCCCAATAACTACCCCGATCCAGAGGAATCTCCTTCCAGGAACTTTATGTACCAATTGGGGTTTTGACAGAAACTGATTAATGGGCCTTAGTACTCCTTGTCAGAGTATTGAATGCAGTTTCCAAGAGTACAAGGAGTAGCTACCTACTCCTTCACCCATCGAGTCCAAAAACTACTCCTTATCCAGGGGAATAAATTAGTTTAGGAACTTGATCTATCAATTGAGATTTTGACTGAAATTGATAAATGGGCCTTAGCGCCTCTTGGCAAAGATTTGAATACAGTTTCCAAAAGTACATGCAGTAGCTAACCTACTCCTTCGCCCATTGAGCGCTAAAACTAGTCGCAATCCAGAAGAATCAATTAGTCTGGGAACTTTATGTACTAATTGAACGGACCCTATAGCACTGCTTGCCAGAGATTTGAACTCTGGTTAATCTAGTACACAAAGTAGCTGGCCTATTTCTTCGTCCATCGAGCTCTAAAACTCCCCCTTGTCTAAGGGAATAAACTATTATATGAACTTTATGTACCAATTGAAATTTTGACATTAACTGATAAATGGGCTTTAGTGCTGATTGTCAGAGATTTGAATATAGTTTCCGCTAGTGCACATAGTAGCTGGTCTTCTCATCGATCGAGCCTAAAAATAGTCCCTACCCAGGGGAATAAATGTATCTGTGAACTTCATGTGTTAATTAAGATTTTGACAAAAGGCGACAAATGGACCCTAGCACTGCTTGCCCTATATTTAAATTCATTTTCCGCTAGTGCCCCCAGTAGCTCACAAACGCCTCCATATATCGACCCCAAAAAGTACACCCTGTCTAGAAGAATAAATTATTTTCGGCACTAACTACCCCTTATCTAGTGAATTAAGTTAGTCTAGGAACTTTATATTCCAATTGAGATGTTCACTGAAATATATAAATTGGCCATAGTACCGCTTGCCAGAAATTTTAATTTAGTTTTCCATAGTACACATAGTAGCTGACTTACTCCTTCGTCTATTATGCCTCAGACCTTACTTCTATCAAGGGGAATAATTTAGTCTGGGAATTTTATGTACCAATTGCGATTTTGACTGAAACTGATAAATGAGCCTTAACACGTTTTGCCAGGTACACATATGAAGTAGCTGATCTGCTCTCTGCCAAGGAGCCCTTTTAGTATTTCCTATCCAAGGGAATAAATTAGTAAGCGGTTTCTTTATTTACCAAGAGATTTTGACTGAAACTTCTTCAATATCCATTAAAACTTACTATTATAGATATTTGAACTTAGGTTCCGATGGTCGATGGAGTATGGATGGAGATTAAAGCGAAAGTGGACGGTATTGTTTAGGTTCTTAATGGTAACCCATTTTAACGATTATACACCGTCGTTAGCTCATAGCTGTTAACATTCTATATTCATAATATTCTCTGATATAGTATGTCCGAATCGTTCACTCTTATTTGACGTTACATTTTTTTATATTTGTTGTATACGCAATATTATGTTTTCTAAATCTTAATAAGTATTATTGAAAATAATTCATCATGTATCACAGGTCCTACCGCAAGGACATCATTTAATGATATATCATTAGTTGGTTTATTATATGCCAATGATATAGCGATTCGCGGGTGCGTCGAATACTACGCGTAGCTCCTTTGTTTTACTCGCTGGCTTTATGACACAATGATGTGGTAGATAAAAACATTTCTGATTAAAATTTAAGCCTTCTATCTAGCCTCCTCTCTTTGTCGATAAATTGTTTGTATTCTTGACTCAAAGATTCATTAGCTTTAAAAATCGTTTGTGAACTACATATTTGGATTCTCCTAACTGCTTGCAATTTGTCTTAAAAGGCAGCCGTACAGTGAAGCGGACTGTATGATCTCTTGTGTGTGTTCCAGCAAAATGTTCTTCGCACAATTATTCTTTCTTGGATAAATGCTTAGAAGGCGCCGATTTAATTATATCCCAAAATGTTGGCACTACGATATTTAAATCAGCCTGTGCGTTCTACTCTAGTTCTTCGTTCAGGATGGTTGAAAAATTATAAACTGTGTCATTATAACTTATACCAAATATCCATTCGAACTGCGTTTCCATCAATATTGGATGGTTTTTATTGGTATGCATTTTATTTAATTTCAATATCTTGTAGCAGATTTCTGCACCTAACAGGATATCAATAGAACTCGGTATAATAAACAAGGGATCCGCTAAGATTACATCGATTGGTATTGACCATCTAGATATGTTAATGTTATTGGAAGGAAAAGTTTATCTGATAACTGAAACTATTTGAAGTTCTATCTTCAAGTTCAATTTTATGAGAAATATCAGTTTTATTTTCATTCAGTAGAGAAATTGAATTTTTAATCCTAATTTTAGCTAATTTTAATTTATCGGCTGAACTACTGCAAATAAAATTTGATTGACTTCCGAAATCTAGTAAATCTAGTAAATCTCAGACAATCTTTAGGCATATGACAAGCACATAAACAATTTAGGCAAATGCGTAATTCCTTCAACTATTTTATCATGAACAAAAAGTTTGAGAAATTTTAGACAATTAAATACTTTATGATTATTTTTTTGGTTTGCAAACGTAACAACCACATCTGTTGATTTTATTTCAAAATGAATCATTGCTATTCGTTACATTATCTTTATTTTCGGATAATAAGCTCAAATAAGACTCTTGAGTTTGACTATAAGATGAAGAATTTGGGGAAGAAAATGATTTTGAATTAGTAGGTTTGATTTTGAATTAGTAGGTGTAAAAATATGAAATTTTCAAAAGGTTTTTGCATAACTCGATGGATTCTAAAATTTGACATTTACGCTGGATAAACGAAGTCACAGAATTCCATGTCGAAAATTGACTCATATTTCGTTGCTCCTCCCAAAGCTTACGAGTAGCTAAATCTAACGTTCTTTTAATTATATTGATAAGCATCCTTTCACAAAGGGAGTCTATATTGAAAATATAAAGGGCTAAAACCTCACAGGTGATCACAACTTCGGTCTTTGGTTTTTTCAATGAGGATTGCATTCACTTGTCACCTGTGTCATAAAGTTGGTGTGACAGTTTTGACAGTACAGATTTCTATTTTAACCAACATATATTTACTTTACATGCAACAACAGCCAAACAGGTCAAAAGCTTTAGTAACAGGGGTACAGGCATCCAATATAACACGAAAAATCGTATTTTAGAACTTTATACCGAAAGTAGTACACAAAATTATACTGATATTTTTAACCGTGTAACTGACAATATTCTAGAACTTTAACCAAAAATCATTTTAGAATCCCATTTACAACGCACATGTCAAATTTCATCATAATCGGGTAAGGAATAACCAAATACCATCCTACTTGGCCATATTCCAGAATTTCATCCAAAACTCATTTTAGAATCCCATTTCTAATACACATATCGAACATCAAAATCGGTTGAGAAATATGCCAGTTTCATCATACTTGAACTTATTCCAGAACTTCATCCAAAAGACGTGTTAGAATCCTATTTCCAACACACATGTCGAATTTCATCATAATCGGTTGAGAAATGGGCAAGTTCCAGCATACTTGGCCATATTCTAGAACTTCATCCAAAATTCGTTTGAGAATCCCATTTCTGACAAACATGTCAAATTTCATCATAATCGGTTGAGAAATGAGCTAGTTCCATCATACTTGGCCATACTCCAGAACTTCATCCAAAACTCGTTTCAGAATCACATTTCCAACACACATATCAAATTTCATCAAAATCGGTTGAGAAATGGGCAAGTGCCACCTGCTTGACCATAGAGGTGGAAAACTATCGACAATTTCAACTATCGATAGTATCGATAGTAACATAAAAAACAATCGATAGAAAACTATCGACAGAAATTAAAAGACTATCGATATACTATCGATACTATCGGATAATAAATTTATAAACTTTATTCAATTACATATAGGTTGACTATAACCAGAGACTATAAATTCAAGGGAGGTTATTATAATCGGAAAGTTTCCCAGTTTCCCACTTTGTTTTAAAAGCAGCCAATCGTTTTTATGTAAGAAAATCAGCATCTCAACATTTTTTGGCTTTCAGACCGTTTGGGTTGGATGATCACCAATAATTTGACTAGCATATAAAAGGAATGACAAAAAAAAAACGTAACTAAAGTTACATCGCATAATAGCAAATCGCTCTTGTACGAATAAAATATCAATATCGACCTATCCAATTAAGGCCATGAAAACGTCAGTTATCATAGTTTTAAGGGAATACGATTTTTGGATCTACGATGTCGAATTCTTATTATGATAAAATCTTAAAGTATTATCTCTAAAATTGATAAGGTTATGACTGATTTTATATTCTTAAATTAATGCGTTTTTAACTAAAAATTCAGTTAAAAGAATTCAAAGCCACTTTATAATACTGTTCAGTATAAACGATGCAATTAACGTTTCATAAACGATACAATTAAAGTGATCCGCTTATTCCTAGCAGCGAAAAGAACTAATTAAACCTTTATACTGCTATCCTGAAAAAACGGTATTTTTCACTTATCATATTCTTACTTAGATAGGTCGATATATCGATAGTATATAAAAAGTATCGATTGTTTTCGATAGTACGAAACTATCGATATATCGATAGTACTATCGATAGATTTCCACCACTACTTGACCATATTCCAGAACTTCATCCAAAATTCATTTTAAAATCCCATTTTCAACGCACATGCCGAATTTCATTATAATCGGTTGAGGAATTGGCAAGTTCCATTATACTTGGCCATATTCCAGAACTTCATCCAAAAAACATTTTAGAATCCCATTTCCAATGCACATGTCGAATTTCATCGTAATCGGTTGAGAATAGCCAAGTTCCATCATATTTGGCCATATTCCAGAACTTCATCCAAAACAATTTTAGAATCCCATTTTCAACGCCCATGTGATGAGAAATAGTCAAGTTCCATCATGCTTGGCCATATTCCTAAACTTCATCCAAAAATCATTTTAGAATCACATTTCCAACGCACGTATCGAATTTCATCTTAATCGGTAGAAAAATAGGCAACTTCCATCATACTTGGCCATATTCCAGAACTTTATCCAGAAATCATTTTAGATTCCCATTTCCGACACACATCTCAAATTTCATAATAATCGGTTGATAAATAGGCAAGCGCAAGTTCCACAATATAAAAAATTTGTTAACTACTCACTACATCCTAATGCAACCCCAACTCAGCTCCAACTCAACTTCAACTCAATCCTCAAATTTACCCCTAACTCAACCTTCAAATCAATTCCCAATTCAATGCCCAATTCAATAATAATCAAACCAGCATACATAAAAAAATCGTAAACATTTATAAAACCAGGTATTTTGGGTCAATTCGTATGGCAGGTACCCCACCCTCTTGACGTACAGTCTCCAAAAGCTTTTCAAATCTCCGCCTTGACCATAGAAACAGATTGGCGAAAAAAAAATCAAAATCGGACAAGCCGTTCTCGAGATACCATGGGTCCAGACACACAGACATCCAGACATCCAGACATCCAGACAGACGGACGGACATTTTTTTTTTTTTTGCATTTTCAGACTCAGGGACTTTCAAAACGTCGAGAAAAGTGGTTGTCGTCATTTTTGACAGGATTTCAATACTTTGGTCTTTTTAGACCGAAGTAATTCAAGGCATTCACACATGCAGTTGACATTAGTTCAATAAGTTTCTCAAATTTTATTAATGTTCCTTATTGCAATATGGTAAATTTAGCATATGATCAATATGAGAGTCTACTAAAATACAATTATTATTGTATTCACTATTTGGCACTTTTTACCTAGTATGATTGTTCTGTCCTGACTATACCATATGATCTTTCAGACCTGTTATCATCAAATTGTTCTAAAAAATCGAATACTTGTGATTGAATCTCACGAATAAAGTTATCTAATTCTGTGATATCTGACGTTACGCTATCAATGTCAGAATCGTCGTTCAACTCCAACCATCTTTCATTGACTCTATCGTGCTCTTCAATATGCTTTTCCAAAGCTGGTTTTAACGTTTTTAGACTATCTCTGCTATGCGCACTCTGATCAAAACTCTGGAGAAACTTATTGAGAACCTTTTTTCGAATAAAGTTTCTCTAATGTTATGAGCATTCAAATACATACACACCGCCGTCGACAATGATGCATGATGATGATTATGACACACCATAAGCGATATTTCCAGATGATCATGGATCATAAACAGAATAACCAAGAATGAAGACAATTTATTACATGCAATAAAGGAAATTTCAAGAGCAGCATCAAACTGGTACATAAACTCGACCGATGGCAAGTAGAGGGCAGTTGTAAACCATTAAAATGGTTACACAGGGGATACATTTGGTGTCATAGTCCCCACCAGTGGCAAGCGGACAAGTTTAAATAATGAAGTCAAACCAAATATCAAAGTGTATAAAAGTACAGTGAAATAAAGTTAAGTCCAGTGACATAAAAAGTACACAGTAACAATAATAACAATAATTTGGTTTGATACAGTAGTTATTTCGTACAAATCACATATAAATAGATTACGCATTATGCACCTTTGCGACTATTGTGTGGAAATATTTTTTGTTTTTTATTAAAAACTAGCTGGGTTACCCGGCGTTGCACGGGAGGTATATAATTAAAATACCTTGATTGTTATGCAAGAATTCTCTCTTTACATCGCTGTAGTTGCAATCACATATGAAAAGAAAATTATAAGTAGCTGTATTCAGTAACGGAACGGGTGCCTCCGTCAATACATCCAGGCGAAATTTTGTAATGATATTATTGGACATCCTGTTTGTGAGGATAGTTAATTAATTTTGGTTTGGTATTTGTTACCAATTGCCAAATAATTATACTCCATTTTTACAAACCTTCAACCAGATCAAAGTGAATAATAAATATACAGATATTTTAGTTAATAGCACAACGTTGGTAAGTCTTCGCCTCCTCGTTGCCCATGAAGTAAATTTGTAAAAACTTGGAGTCGTTGTTAGAGAGAGGAAGAAATGATCCAATTTTATGATAAATTTGTCCTTGTACTTTAAACGTGGGCATAAAACCTCTATCATTAACAATTTGGGTTGCTCCAAAAGATGTCATTTGAAAGCATGAGTTGTATTTTCGAATATTTTGTAGAAAATGTCTGGATAACTCAGTAGTTCCGGAGACGTAAGCTAGAAGAGGTTCAGGTGGATCATCCAGAGGAGGCAAATTCACTTTTCCATTTGAACAACACATTCCAGGCGATTCATTGTGAAACTTTAAAGCATGGCAATACAAACAAATGTTTTCCATTTGCCCAATTGAAACATTGTAATCATAGTCTTTCTCGTAATTGAATGCTGCTAACTTTAAATCACCTCTAAAAGTTTCTATTAATCGTCCAAATCGTAACCGATCGACTTCCAGCCGGGCCTCACGATGTTCAATGGTTTCAGTAGCTCTAGAAGAAGACATCCTGCTTCGAACATTTTCAAGTCGTGTTTCACGCTGTTCAGTTGTTTCATCAGCTCTTGAAGAAGATGTACTGCTTCGAACGTTTGCAAGTCGTATTTCGCACTGTTCAGTTGTTTCATCAGCTCTAGAAGAAGACGTATACTGCTTCCATCATTTTCAAGTCGTGCTTCACGCTGTTCGCTTGATTCAGCCACCCTTGCGGCTCTAGTCTTCTTCGACTTTTCGGTTACCTGTCCAATTGATCTTTTTTCGGTGGCATTTTTAAGCAAAAATGAAACGTATAGCTAATTAATCAGGAATGACGGGCATTCAAAACAGAAATTAGTATTAATTTATCAAAACGATTTTAATGTTCCCTTCGATACGTTTCGAATTTTTTTTAGCAAAATCAAATGTTATCTACAATCAAAAAGTAATCATAGATTAATACGTTTATAAACTGAAAACTTAAATCTAATAAGAATGTATATTCACTTGAAATAATATTTAATACCTGGAAAATATTCACCAACAATTATTTTATTGCAATATAGCTAACTTATCGAGAACAACGGCATCCGAAACACAAATTAATATTAATTTATTCGAAACGATTAAAACTACGTCCACTTCGATACGTTTTACCGCGAACTGTGGTTGAAAATGACATTTCGAAAAACAAAAGAAGTTTTTTCAAACTAAGGTAATTTTACACGTACAATAATTTGAATCCAAGGATGTTTCTTGTAAAAGATGCTATTTTCAAATATAAAACGCTAGTACTTTTCAAAGTAAATTAGTTTATACGTACAATATTTTTTAGTACCTTTCGTAGAATTGATTTTATGAAACTATTGACGTTTAGTATGAAACTACTATTTTCATTAAAAGCCGCCGGTTGAATTGTGGATTAAAATAGAATGTTAATTATTTCTGAAGTTATGTGGAAATTAGAACTCGCTGACTATGGTACATTTCAAAACAGGATATGATAAATAGGATATCACTAAACACTACATGTCAAACCATTAAAAATGGATTATTAGTATAGATAATATAAGTGTTCAGAGATTTGTCTTCAGTTAAAGTGATGAAAGATTGTCTTAAATTTAAATTAATAAAATTAATTTGAATAATTAAATCAATTATAGTAGAGGTATGATTTGTGAATAACAATCGCACGCTAGATATCCTTTTTGGTATATAAATTTGCGGCTAAGGCGCTATTTCGGAACATTTAAATAATTGTATCTATACATGTAAAAATGAATTCTTGATCCAGGGCAGACTTCCGGATTGGAGCATGGCACTAATTTCATATAACCCCTTTCCTAAAGTCATTCCCGTCAAAAAAATCTTAAAAAAATTGAAATTTGAGAAAACATTTGTACCACAGCACCTAGACCCCGGGGTCCAGCCATTTCAAAAGTATCGTTGGCTTGGTCCTGAACATGCAACATATACATGGTAATAATTTCATGGCGATCGGTAAAGCGGCTAAGGCGTTATTTCAGAACAATCAAATAATTGTATCTTTACATGTAAAAATCAATTTTTGATCCAGGGGCGAACCCCCCGAATTCGTACATGTCTCTTATTTCATATAACCCCTTTCCAAAACTAATTCTCGTAAAAAAATTTAAATTTTTGAAAAAATTTGTACCATGGCCCCTAGACCCGGGGTCCAGCCCCTTTCACAATATCGTAAGATTGGTCCTGAACATGCAACATTTGCATGGTAAACATTTCATGGCGATCGGTTGAGCGACTGAGAAGTAATTTTGAAATAATCAAATATTTGTATCTATACATGTAAAAATTAATTTTTGATCCAGGGCTGGGCCCCCTTGGATTCGAACATGTCAGTAATTTCATATAACCAGCCCCATAAACTCATTTTCGTGGAAAAATTTAAAAAAAATTAAAATTTTCGAAAAAATTTGTACCGCAGCCCCTAGACCCCGGGGTCCAGCCCCTTCCAAAATATCGTAAGGTTGGTTCTGGATATGCAACTTGTACATGGTAAAAATTTCATGGCGATCGGTTGAGCGGCTGAGACGCCCATTCGGAACAAACAAACAGGAATTCATTTTTATATATATAGATGAGGTGTGCAGTTTTCAGTTGCGGCAGTAATAATGATATTAAAAAAATATTAACCACACATATTTTATGTATTCATGTAACTTTTTCCCTAAAAGTAACAAAATATTGAAAATAATGGTTAAACTTTTGGAAGAGAAAGGACGAATTTAACCTCAAAACTGCAAAAATGTGTGGCATCCATTTTACTGATGAGGGCTTCGAAAATAAATTATAATTTGAAATGGGTAAGATGTTAAGTGTTGGATAATGCTTAAATTTTAATTAGATATGTACAATTATTTTAAGGATTTACAATGTTGTTGCTCTTCATTGAAGCCCGCAGTGCTGTTCCATCTTTGCATCCAGTGTTTAAGGTGAAACATGAGAGTGTTGCGAGAGATCAAATTCGAGGAATCAAATCCAAGTTAGGGATAATAAAAGATTAATCCCAACTTTAGTTAATGAAACGACATCTAAGATGCCGGAATGTAATGCTATTAAGGCAGAACAGTATGTATTTAAATGATGTTTCAGTTCAAAATCAGGGAGAATTTTAAGCGAGAGCATCAACTTCTCGAAGAAACTTTAAAAAAATCACAAGAAGAAATCCAAAGACGAAGCAAAAAGTCTTCAATTCATTTTACAGAAAGGTAAATTCGAAAGGATAAATATGGAGAATAAATTAGCTTAATTATTTACTTCGGACCCAATCAAAAAACTTACAAATGGTAGGCAGCAAGCGATTGCATGGGCGGAAGCTGATATTGATAATCTATTATTCTGTATTCGGCTAGCCCTCGAGCATATAAATTATTGCGAAATAAAAAATTGATGCGGTCCGTACACTATAAATGTGGGCACAAGAAACGTATATGTAAATTAATGTTTGGTCCAAATTAAAAAAAAAAATGCTTATCATTGATTGAAGTTCTAAATATAAAAAAATTAATATTATTTGTTTAAAAAAAAAAATTTAAAATTTTACCTTAATTCCATATTAACCATACTTTTTCTTATTCTATATGCTAACGACATCGCATAGGTGACGTATAATGCGCAGTAGAATACAAAAATGAAACACACGAAAATATAATCTTGTACATTTGATTTGTGGTTATTTCGGACGTTTTTATAACAAAGAATTCAATATTGGCTGAATACCTATTTAATTTTAAAATGTTAAATAAATCAAATTAATTTGAGATTCGATTTGATATGACTTGCATGAATTCACAAGTGGTATCGAAACATGGGCCTTATAGCACCTGTTGCCAAATATTTGAATACAGTTTCCAAAAGTACATGTAGTAGCTGACCTACTCCTTCGCCCATCGAGCTTAAAAATTATAACCCATCCAAGGGAATCAATTAGTCTGGGAACTTTATGTAAGGGAGAGTCTCCGGTTGCGGGCACAGTTTTGTTTTTAGCCCATAATTTTCCTATGATATCATATTATGCGGATATATGAATATCAATGGAAAGCTAGAAGCATTACCTAACTGTTTGCTAAAGTAACTACATTGATTCCGACAGCTAGAAAATTTTACGACCAATTTTCTGAACTCATCATTTTTGGCAAAAAAAAAATCGTAACCGGCTATGGGTACCCTTCGCAAATTAGCTGAAAATGAGAATAGTTTAAGGAAAACGCACCTAATTTGAAAGAATTTCGAGGTTTATTAATTTTAAAGGCCTTCAGTGGCAAATCTAACATAAAAGGATTTTTAAAAAAATTATTCAACTTCACTCAACTTCAATGGCAGAGGCTTCATTACAAATGATGTAAAGTCGATATCATTATCAGATGATGGAGAGTTCTTTTTTTTTAAAGCGTTTGGCCGACTGGTTGCCTTCTTTTTTTACTCTTCTTGGAAGGGGGGGGGGGGGAGGGGGAGGCGGCTGATCGCGTCAAAAAAGAGGGTGCCTACAACCAGTTATATTTAAGTGCCCACAACCGGAAATCACGACCATTCTCGGAGTAACCAAAAAAAAATATGTGATGCGTCATGATTTTGAGGTAAATCGATGTGGCATCCCAAATCACAATGAAAATGCTGTAGAAATATCGATAACACTCGCCTGTTTGAGAATATTCATTTTATGGACTTTTTTTTAATGTGATCGCAGCAAATGAACCAGCTCGCCCATTCAATTCGATATTATCTAGACAACTGCATACTGTCAAAATACGAGTACGACAACAGTCAGATCAGCCATATTTCCATTCTGTCAAAAGTTATGCAGGGGTACCCACAACCAGAGAGTGCCCACAACCGGAGACTATCCCATACCAATTGCGATTTTCACTGAAACTGCTAAATTAGTCTAAGCACTCTTTGCCAGAGATTTCAACTCAGATCCCGATAGTACACATATGAAGTAGCTGATCTGCTCTCCAACAACGAACCCTTTAAGATTCCCACTCGAGGGAAATAAATTAATATGGACCATGACATTTTGACTGGAAACTTTTTCAATATCCATTAAAACTTACTATACTTATAAATATTTAAGCTTAGGTTCCGATAGTGGGTGGAGTAGTTCCATAAATTGTTTTCCATTAAATTGATTAACTGTCCCCTAAACCCAGGAATAATTTAAACTGGAAATTTTTTCTGGCGATTTTTACAAAAAATTGTTAAATTTCAATTACACCATTTGCCAGAGATTTGGAGTCATTTTCTTATAGTCCATATTACCTTAACTAAATTCCATATGGCTCTTGATAGTTCCATTTTCTCAAGGAATAACTTTTATTTGAAAGTTTTTATAAAGAAATTAAATTTTAGTACTAAATATTTTATAATGAATCGTTTCCAATTGAAATGTATTTTAGCAGTGTGACTTATATAGAATCTGTGGATTTGTCGAAAACTTGAATGATGTTTAGCTTATAATTATCATGATACATAGGATCAGGATATACACTGAATTCTTAGGGACTAAAACGACATCGACTTCCAAAAAATCGATTTTTTCTAATCTCGATTTTTACCCATGATTCAGATCAACATATTTCTTCATGTCACCTTAGTGCCTCTCTTTAAGTTTGTGTTACTGAAAGTCCTTCAACCCAAAAGGGTGAACGACTTTATCATAAAAATACAAAAGCATAAAACAATAATTCGTGATCAATTAAAATTTTCTTGAAAATGCGCAGAAAAAACAAAATATACAAGACAAAAACCAATCCACATCTAAATTGGATTACAAACACACACAGACACTCGCTTTGATAAAGCTTTATAAAATATTATCTAACGCTTGCGGCTACAGAAACAAAAATAATAATTCCAGCATTTAATTCATAATTCTTTTCGCATGTATTAAAAATTAAAAAATAAATGTTTGTTATGTGTTTTATGTTAAAATGCAGGCAGATGTTTAATTTGAGAGTCCACGAAAGACGAAGCCAACAAAAAAACCCTTTATCCAGACAAAACTGCGCTCAGAAAAAAAAAATAATACTAACGATCGTGATTTGTTTTTTACGTTTTTTTTTTGTTTTCTTCTTTTTAGGTAAAACAAAACATAAGACAAACACAAGAAAAATAAAATAAAAAATAAAAGTGCGATCAACGAACGGCTAAAACCAAAATTTATCAAACAAGTTTTAAGTTTGTTTTTTTTTTTCGATCCACCTAAATATGAATCAAACCACTATATTCTGGCAGCTAATGTAAACGTACATATACATAAATAAGAAAATCAAAATTCAAACATCGAAAAGGAACACAAAACAATATTTATTTTTTTTTTAGTTTTGGATCACAATCTAATTGTGTATTCAAGACAAGATTCTGGAACAGAACAACAACAAAAATGTGAAATCTTTATAAATATCATCTTAGAACATATAAATTTGAAAAAAAATTATATTTGTGAGTAAAAAAAAAAAATATATTATATTAATGATCATCAACATCATGATGATCATTCAAAACATCATGATCGACAATAATGATTATTATTGTGATCGTTTTGATGATAAATTCAAAAACACAGTTTTTTTTTTATTCTTCGTCTTCGCTATCTGTATGAAACCTTTTTATTATTATTTTTTTTCGTCTTATGTATACTATTGTTTCTTGATCTTTTTTTTTTGTAAGTAATTTTGATAAATAAAAAGTAAATACGTAAAAGAAAAAAACATAATATCGTAAGAAAAGAAGGAAGAAATAAAATTATATTTATTATACAAGAAAATACGATAACGAAACTGGATTTGGTACTGTAAATATGACTGTGCATTAATTTTTTGATATATGCCCGCGCCGTTGGAAATTAACACATGAATTATTGGGGGGAAAATATCGAGATCAAATGTGAAGTGTTTTATTAGGTTTGGTTTAACGTTGTAATCAAATAGTGACAAGATGTGTTTGTATAAATTCAATCGGTAATTATGAGTTCAGGCACCTATATAAACGTGTTGTTCTTATAGGGCAATTAACAATATAGAAATAATTTTACAGATCGAATTAATCTGATTACGTATTTTGAAATAAAAACAGTTGTATCATGTTAAATAAATTATTAATTATACAAAAATAATTTGGGTCTTTTTCATTATTATGTGTGATTTGTTACAGTGAAATTTTGAGAATGAAGGTATTTTAGAGAATTCGTAGAAATTCAACATTGTGAAATCAAATCATTAAAGAGGAAGAGACATTCCATTTTCTAAGTGTAAACAAATTAAGCATCTGGGTGGTCGTTGAATGTCAAATAAGTAGTTATTTATATAAAAGTCTACTCAACAATTAATATCATTTGGCATACAGGAGTGCCACATTTATGATACTGGTTCGTTAAATATCTTATACGATCTAATGCTGGGCCTTAAGAATCGTTGGTTCAATGTATTACTTTTATTTGACTTGTCAAATGTGTTTAACAGCAATGATGACTCACACTTGGCTAATTAGTTGATTCTTAAGTGCAAAATATTAAAGTTGCAGCCGTTTATCATATTCGTTTTTTTTACTTAACTGTCCTGTGGCGACATCATTCACTAGTTTTCCTCGTGGTTAATAACATTTCGTAGCATTTCGATTCAATAATTTTAAAACCCATATTTTTATAATTTCGAACGTAAAATGTATATATTCACTAATTATTTGCGATATTGAAATAATAATAATCAAAATTGAATTTATTACATACTTCTAAAGTTCAGGAAGAAATTCGTATTTTAGTTATAATAAAAATATAAAATTCACTGCCAACTATATTTAAGGTAAAAGCACAGATAAGAATGGACAGATGTGGATCTTGTATGGGCCATATTTATATTCTAAATTTCAATACCAAATTCCAGTCTAATCCTTTTAGAGCAGGACGTATATATTATAAAATAAAATTTTGCTTGAAGTTGGTTTATGCTTGCTTTGATATAATCAAAATAGCCATGCCATGTTTGCTGTGATATAATCAAAATAGCCATACGTAAAAAAAGATAAAAAAAGACAGAAATGTACGTCCTGCTCTAAAAGGATTGGATTGGAATTTGGTATGTAAATGTAGCCCATACAAGATCCACATCTGTCTTCTCTTATCTGTGGTAAAAGTATTTGTATATGAGCCGTTTATTTTGAAAGTGGCCTAAGTCCATTTTTCAAAAAAATTAAGTTAATGACAACAATAGATAAATAACAGTATAATCTTTCTAACGGCAAATAATTTATTGCCAAAACGAAAAAAAATTAATCTCTAACACCTGTGCCAAAAATAAGAAAATTCAAAATCCCTTATGTTTTTTCATTTATTGTTTTTCTATTCTTTCATTATCTCGTTTCAACAAAATATGGACTTAAGCCACTTTCAAAATAAACGGCTCATATGTATATCAAATTGCTTATATTTGCAATATGATAAACGTAATTTTCATTCGGAGTAATACGAAATGCTTGTTAATTATCTCTAAAAGATAAAGGAATATATTTTAAATACAGTATTACTCGAATTAATGTGAATACAGAAAATAAATGAAACAAATTATTTGTTAATAAATTTTTTTACAATAATGGATGTTAATAAGATAAGTGTCCACCTTTGGCTTTAATAACGTCTTGCACACGTTTATGCTTCGAATCTTTTAAATTGTGACAGGATTCATGACTATACTACAAATCTTGACTGTTCGATTCGTTAACATTTCAAGGTTTGAAAAAAATCCATGACTCTATATAAGGCTATTACAAGTAATCATAACGGGAGATGCGCGAATACTTGTTGCATATCGTTTATTGATAGCGTTGAATTCATTGAAGTTGTATCTATGGTTCGTGAAAGTTTTGAAAATTTTCTATAACGCTGTCTCGAGTTATGGTCTTTAGAATTAATCCTTCAGTGAGATTCGCGAGCACTTATGGCATATCGTTGAATTCGTTAAAGATTTCTATACGGTTCGTGCGAGTTTTGAAAATTTTCTATGATGCTCTCTCGAGTTATGGCCTTTAGAATTAATCCTTCAGTAAAATTCGCGAGCACTTGTTGCATATTGTTGGATTCATTGAAGTTTTATCTACGATTCGTGAGAGCTTTTAAAATTTTCTATGATGCTGTCTCGAGTTATGGCCTTTAGGATTAATCCTTCAGTGAGATTCGCGAGCCCTTATCGCATATTGTTAAATTCGTTTAAGATTTCTCTACGGTTCGTGCGAGTTTTGAAAATTTTCTATGATGCTGTCTCGAGTTATGGCCTTTAAAAGTAATTCTTATGGGTGATTCGAGAGCACTTGTTGCATATCGTTGTATTCGTTAAAGTTTTCTCTACGGTTCGTGCGAGTTTTGACAATTTTCAATGTTGCTGACTTGATTTATGGTCTTTAAAAGTAATTCTTATGGGTGATTCGAGAGCACTTGTTGCATATCGTTGTATTCGTTAAAGTTTTCTCTACGGTTCGTGCGAGTTTTGACAATTTTCAATGTTGCTGACTTGATTTATGGTCTTTGGAAGTAATTCTTATGGGTGATTCGCGAGCACTTGTTGCATATCGCTGTATTCGTTGAAGTTTTCTCTACGGTTCGTGCGAGTTTTGACAATTTTTTATGATGCTGCCTCGAGTTATGGTCTTTAGAAATAATCATTCAGTGAGATTCGCGAGCCCTTATCGCATATTGTTAAATTCGTTGAAGATTTCTCTACGGTTCGTGCGAGTTTTGAAAATTGTCTATGATGCTGTCTTGAGTTATGGTCTTTAGAAGTAATCCTTATGGGAGATTCGCGAGCACTTGTTGCATATTGTTGGATTCGTTGAAGGTTTCTCTACGGCTCGTGTAAGTTTTGAAAATTTTCTATGGTGCTCTCTCGAATTATGGTCTTTAGAATTAATCCTTATGTGAGATTCGCGAGCACTTGTTGCATATCGTTGGATTCGTTGAAAATTTCTCTACGGTCCGTGCGAGTTTTGAAAATTATATATTGATAAACCCAAGGACTCGATCGCGATCTCATATATAAATCAGAATGATTCTCGCCGTCGAGACACAATCTCAAAGTCCCGTGTTGTGTAATATTCAGTAGGTATATTAACTTTGAATACAAAACGTGAGCTTTTCTCAAATCCAAAATGAAGTCCAAATGTCCAATAGATTTGTAGCGATATTCTCCGTGTCCAGGTACAAGCAGGTAAAATCAAAATGTAAAGCGGTATCTCTCGTTTCCAATGAATGATGCGGGTTTGATAAGTACAAGTGGCGGTATTTTAGAATTTCCAGGTTTAAGCTCGGGTAAATATAAATATATAAAACGATTCACAGTTTTATTACAATTTATTTTATTCACTGTTTTTATTTTAGCTAATGCTTCTTTACTCTATGAAGTTTTCGTGAAATCTAATTTTATTTTCTCTTAAAAATTGCAAATCATTAAAATCTTAAAATTTACTGTAAAGTGACATCTATCAATTAATATTCAAATATTGCTGCACTGCACTGTATTTAATTATTTTTAGTACATATTTATAGTGAAGCAATGTACAAACCTAATATAATATTTTTACAATCTTGTTTACAAAATGTCGAGACGTCAAACGAAAACATAAACAAATAAATTTATGGTAAGAAATAATTTTATACAATACAAATTGAATTAAATATTAATTTTATAATATTTTCAGATTACAGAAAGAAGTAAACAAACCCAAATCTGATGAGCCGTTCTCCAATTGTTATCAGATAAGTGTACAATGTTGATTTTTATTTTAAGATGATTCTTTGTGTTCTCTTCTATTTTTAGGGATAACTCAATTTGCATTGACCAGCATTAACATCTATGATGCTGTCTCGAGTTATGGTCTTTAAAAGCAATCCTTAAGTGAGATTCGCGAGCATTTCTCTAATGTCTAGATTTCTCTACTGTCTCGAAATATCGCCTTTAAAAGCAATCCTTCAGTGAGATTCGCGAGCACTTGTTGCATATCGTTGGATTCATTGAAGGTTTATCTACGGTTCGTGCGAGTTTTAAAAATAGTCTATGATGCTGTCTCGAGTTATGGTCTTTAGAATTAACCCTTCAGTGAGATTCGTGAGCACTTCTTGCATATTGTTGGATTCGTTGAAGTTTTCTCTACGGTTCGTGCGAGTTTTGAAAATTGTCTATGACGCTATCTCAAGTTATGCTCTTTACAAGTAATTCTTATGGGAGATTCGCGAGCACTTATCGCGCAGCGACCTGCCGCGTGCCCGTGAGAGTTACCGAAGCCGTTAGCCTCCACAATTCTAATATGGGTTGGCCACGTGTCACTAATACGTGTTATTAATAAATTCTTTATAATATACACTCCTACGTGCGGCACGCATTGCGACATGTTTGCTGATCCCGGCTCTTACGTCCCCCGAAGTTCATTTCTAACCCAAGTAGCACCAAATAACTTTATAGTTAAATGACCCATTCTCGACGTCAAGACAACGTCGAAAATTTCAAGAAATTTACTTTTTTCAAATTGAACTAAACATGTTAAGCTTTTCGTCGGCACGACCACAAAACGACGTTTTATGTTACCAGTCATAAGAGTGTTATTTTATAACTACTTGACAACATTTTTTACTATTTTCAACTATTGGATGGCTAATATAACACTACTGTATTTTATATAACCGTATACCGTCTAATTAGTTATGTGGTAGTAATATGTGATTTTTATAGACGCTAGGTAACTTTTTTGTCGTATAGAAAACCACTATCCAACTTAAGTTTTGTTGTAATTTGTACTAAATAATAGCGACCATATATATAAAACAGCGCTTCGGTTGGTTGTTTTTGTAAACAGCAGACAATAAGAAAATTAAATTTTTTTGTACCGATTACAGTAAAAGCCCATTTCTCTGCTTCAATTAATCGGATTTGTATTTCATTTTCCTCTTTTTTGCTCTCGCATTTAATTTATTTGAATTTGAAGACTCACAGAAAATGTATTTTGCTACATATTTTTCCAATTTACGAATTATTTAAAAAATATCATTTTGCAGTATACATTCGTTTAAACGTAATTTAGTTTGAGTAATTTATGGACATCAAATATAAGGTGAAATAATGCGAAATCATACCGATTATGTATTCGAGTATGTATTCGATTATCCTGAGTATTCGATTATCCGGCATTCCTTCATCCCCAAGCATGCGGATAAACGGGCTTTTAGTGTAATTATGGATAAGTATATAACTTATTTGTTGAGTAAATATCTTTACAGTCGAACAAACTAACTTTTTTGTGGTTTAAATATCTCTTCATCCATATTGCATTAAGAAAATCGCCATTTTTAATTACATATCTATACAAAAATTTGTATTTTTTGAAAACAAAATTATGATTTTCAAGCTTCTCATGACTACATATTATTCTAATGGTGGGGATTATTTCAATACGGTTTAAATTGATTTTGGAAAATTTTAATCAAACTAAAACAAAAATATTTTTCAAAGAACAGAAATATATTTTTAAATAAAAGGAATTCATAAGGCGCATGAGTTTTTAGTTCAGTGATAATTACACATTTACGATAAAAATTGCTTTGTTTATATAAATTTGTCGTATCTTGCCAAATTTTTGGGTTACCATTATTACAGGAAATGTAAATATTACATATTATGAAGTATGTTTTCATAAAGTCATAAATAATAAGATTGATGTTAAAGGAAACAGACATATAATTATTACATTTATTGACGATTGTAAAAGTAGAGAAAGCGCCTCTCGAGGACAATAGTTAAAATGACGCACCTGATAAAATGACATTTGTCACAAATGCGACGAAATAAAATTTAGCAATGCGGTAATTAAAAATTGTTTTTATAGTCCGAACTTGGAATAATTTACAATTATTAGCAATCCGGTAAGTAAAAATTGTGTTTACAGTTAAAAATTGGAATTGTTTACAATAATTTCGAACGTCAAATTATCAGGTACCTCAGTTTAAATTTTCCACTAGGTGGAATCCGTGATGCTCCAATCGTCAATAGGATAAAAGAAGGAAACATGATTATTTATATATTTTATAAACAATTGTTGTCCCATCTGCTAAAATTTAACCGCAACCTGAGACAAAAAAACTTGTTTTATGAACAAAATAGTTGTAAATATATTAATCACCCGACTTGTATTCTATGGTCAATTGAATAGTTATTACAACGTTGTTACAACCCAAGATTTATTCCCCAAAAGCGTTGTAACATAGTTTTCATACCGATATCTCAACGTCGACCAGCCGACCAGTAGTCATTTAGCCAACCATGGTACAACGTTATCCCAACACACTCGTGCTACTTGGGAAGGCCCCTCGGAGGGCTAAGCGGGGGGGAGCTCAGAGACCTCCCGTGTGCCCGTGAGAGTTACCGAAGCCGTTAGCCTCTACAATTCTAATTTAAATTAGTCGATGTCATTTTTCTTCAATTAATTTTCCTCAGAATAGAGAAAATATGTACAGGAAATTGTTATGCAAGATTTTGTATTGAAATATTTTATAATTGCAACATTTTGTATTTGCAATATTTTGTAATGCAATATTTTGTAATGCTAGATTACATACCCAATCCAGTTTTTCTATGTCCCTTATTTTAAGTCCATTTTTCACGTGGGCGGGTATTTCGAAATGGGCGTCGAATTCGGAGGTTAAGTACTGTTTACAACATTCGTAATCATTTCAGAAACTTCCTATCTGTTCCCGGATTTATTAGTGAAAGTCAATAAACAAACGTTTATTATATTTTGCAAACAACTACTACTTAGTACTTCTTAGTTTCGGCTCCCACATTTTTCCCACGCGCGCAGTTAAATAATAGAAACGTTATAAATCCTTAATTAATGATTGGTTGTTTATAAAATAAACTATATTTTGTGGTTTTTGATAGTTTATATTTTATTTAAATTTAATATTATTTTCAAGTTAATTCACCACTGCCTCGCAAAGAATAACCTACCTTCTTAACCTTATATTTTTGTAATATTATTTTAATTAATTCATAAATTTGTATTTTTAAGGTTATGAGAAATTAATAAATTAGTTTAAAATTAACTGTCACCCAAAAATTTCATCACTTTTCCGTTATTGCTGGCATTTGAAAAGAGAGGTAGGATAGACTATTTGCCGTTAGACAAGAGAAGAACGTAACTCTATATCAGAACAAATATAATAAATAAAATTATTTATATCTCAGCAATGCATCGACAGATTTAATTACCCTGTTTAGACGAGAAAACTTCAACGAATCCATAGTATGCGACCATAACTCGAGACAGCGTCATGGCAAGTTTTCGAAACATTCATAAAATCGAGAGAAAACTTCAACGAATCCAACAATATGTAACGAGGGCTCGCGAATCTTCCATACATTTAACATCTAAAGACCATTCGAGACAGCATCATAGAAAATATTCAAAACTCTCACGAACCATAGAGAAAACTTCAACCAATCCAACGCTATGCAACAAGGGCTCGCGAATCTCCCATAAGGATTACTTCTAAAGACCATAACTCGAGACAACGCTAAGCAACGAGTGCTCGCGAATCACCTATAAGGATCGAAAGATCATAACTTGTTAACGCATCACGGGATTTTTTCGAAACTCTGATTTTACGGTATAGAAAACTTTATTAAATCTATCGCTATGCCATAAGTGCTCACCATTCCTCGATAATGATATCTTCTAAATATCTTACCCCAGAACGCGTCATGACATTTTTTCGAATCGCTCACAAACGGTAGACGTTATTAAATCCATCAGTATGCGAGTCAACGGCTTGTGAAACGCTTATAAGGACTTCTTCTAATGACCATGTCTCGATAAATCGGAATTCTCACGAATTGCTTTTGTAACGTAATTACTTACAATTTGTTGATAGTGTGTTTTTGTACATATAGATAACTAGATTCTGTTTTTCCTCTTATCTAATAAAATATTTTTTATTGTTAGACTTTGAAAAATTACAAAGTGTCTTTTTAAATGTTGTTTATTCAGGTAATATCAAAAATATCAAAATTTGAAAAAAAAATTCATAATAACGAGAGATTCAATGTATATAACCAATTCATTCTCAGACGTAAAAAATAGGACAATTTTAGGACAAACTTCACGCCTGTCGACAAATACGTGCAGTTTGTCCTAAATTTGTCCTAAATTTTGTTGTTGTAATTTTAGGACAAAGTTAGGACAAACTTCATGCGAATTATAAAATACAAATTATTAATAAGTTTTATAAATTTGTCGAAACCTTTACCTTAGTTTTACACATAAAAATGTCATATTTTAAACATATATCGATTGATTTGCAAATCTACCCAAATCTACCAAATTTAAGGAGAATTCAATTAATCGGATCAATTTACCATGAAAGTTGACAAAAAGTAGGTACAAGGTTTGGGGAATAAAACCCTTTACTATTCAACGCAACAGAGTTTACTAGAATTACAAAATGAGTAGAAGTTTTGTTTAAAGTAAACAATTATGTGGGATTTTTTTTTGTTAGCCTCTCAACACTTTTTAACTGTAAAACTAACTTCCATGGAATCGAAAGTACCTTTTCGGTCGTAGTGCAGTTTTGTACAAAATATAAATTTTGGCCTGGTGACACATACATATTATGTAATCATAACTATTGATAAGCTTTGTTTAAGACTCAAAACGACCATATGTATAAAATTTAAATTAAACGTTTATATTCATTTCAAGCGGATGTATGTAGACCTTAATAAAATAATGAGGTCAGCCAGTTTTCGAAAAATTAAGAACCAAAGATTGTGCGTCAAATTTTTAATACAAACAATAAAAAAATTGGGATTTCAATTCTGAAAAATTATGTGCTCACGTAGAATTTATAAGGGAAGTAGGAATATTCTCAAAATTTTTTTTTAGGAAAGTAAATTTTTCGATAAATTACGGATATTATAATTAAAAAATTACTGAGAACCTAATTACCTCCCCCCCCCCTTCCCCAAATACAAAGTTGGGTAATTTTCGATTCCCTAGTTCTTTGGGACCAAAAAAACTAATCTACTCTCATCTTCTGAGCTTTTTTCTATACTATGGCACGTGTTGAAAAAATCTAAAAAAAAACTTTGGATAACTCTGAATTTTGTACAGAAAAAGTCAATTTATTTTTTAATGTTTCAGGTACTTCCAGAATTATCAAAGTTCAAAAGAATATATTAAATTTAAATTTGATTTTAAATATCTAAGTAAAAATAATTAACACCCATATTATAAACGAACCAAATTCGGGTCGGGTTGCGGTCAAATTATAGAAAAACGTGCAAAAATTAAATTTTGACAAATTTGGTATAGTCGTAAGCTCAAACATGTTTATCTTTAACATTGGTTTAGTCATTACGGTATAAGTTCTGCTTCACTCACATGTCCAGATAAAATATTTAGTTTCGGAGTTTTCGCAGGTATGCATAACTAATTTTTAATAGTACCTTATGTAGAATTCTATCATATTTTTTAAAACCAAACTTAACAATTTTCTGGAAGTCTACAATTTTGGCGTATAGGAATTTTTTTACTTGTAAATCGGATGAGGCTCAAAGACTATTTGGGTTGGTAGAACATTTTTTATATTGGCGGGACGCGGATATGAGACATCTGAGATCATTGAACAAGAATGCCCAAAATGCTTAGCTTTAAATTCATTATTATTGAACACAATTTTTGTTAGCCCTGGATTTTATTTTTTTCGATTTCGTGGGCTGCAATATGAAACAATTTGAGAAGCACTGCCTTAAAGGATATGGCCCGCCGCCTCCAATTCCCCAAAGATTTAATAAAATTTCAGTATTAATAGAAATTAAAAGGTTTTCCAAAAATTTGTGTTTTTTAATATTTATTCGTATATTAAAATAGAGAACTCCCCAAAGCTGCTTAGCATTGGGGCCTTTTCGCAAAAATAGTAGGAAAACGTGATAATTATATTTTTGAAAAAACAAATTTCAAATTCGCTTAGCATTAGTCCTCTCCGCGCTACAATATTCTGGTTGACGCTGGGAATTGGGAATTGAATTATTCTGATTTTTTTGTGTTTTTTTCAGAAGCATTCCGTGGCGATTTGTATTTTTTCAAATTTTGTAAATCGCAACAAAATTTTTAGGGAAACATAAACAACGGAACTGCTTTGGATGTAGGTTTTCTTCCCAAAAATTTTAAATAATTGAAAAATTATAATAATTTATTTCTAAATTCCCCATGGAAACCAGAATAGTTCCACAGCAATTGACTTTTAACAATTTTCCTCAAAATTCAAATTGATAAACATTCAATTTTTGTCTGTAGCCTAAATCACACTATCATTTTTTTATGTCAATGATGTTTTATCAAATATTTGATCATATTTAGCTTTACGAAGCTAACTTGATAAAATATAATTTTTAGAAGGAATTGATTATAAAAGATTCATCTCGCACTATCATTTATGTTTGACAAAGATATTTGATCAAACATCTTTGACATAGAAAAATGATAGTGTGGTGTCGGGCCTATTAGAAGCAAAACATACCCTTCCACCAAAAAAATAATTGTTCAGTTAATTGCAATGGGAGGAATAAAATCGAACAAGATTCATTGATTTTACTTTATACTAACATAAATGCCCATAAGCAAAACCAAGGCCAAGGTGGACCACCAAAAAAATTTTGCGTTCAGTATATGGTGGGCCAAAAAAAAGATTTAATTTAGTTCGAATTTGCTTAAATTAAGCCCGAGCTAAACGAGTTATTAAAACGAATTTTCAAAAGAAGACATTGCTTGTCGAAGCACGTGGAAGTGATCACTTGTCTCAAAAGTGTGTGTGTAAATTGGCTGACCAATTAGCTTATTAGTATTACAGTAGGCAATTCTATAATCTGGTAATAGTTCGTGGTGCGGCAACATTAAAATTAGAAAAATGAAACGTTTCCCTATACTTATTGACGGAGAATTGCCACCTAAAGTGATCGAATAGGATCGCATCCGCTGTTTATCGGTTGCAAAATATGGAATTTAGCAATTAACTTCGCAAGGCAATGCTTATATTCTATGATAGCTTAGTGAAAAACAAATATACTTCAATGAAGTTAATGTGCGGTTATCGGACAAATTGAAATAATTTTCCCTGTGCCGGGTTACTCATTTATTCTAGAGAAGAAAGTTAAGAGGGCTAAAACAATTATCAAACCCGAATGATTCCAGGAAATGTATGCGGAACACGGTAGTATTTTTAATTTAGGAACTTCAGATTGTCGAGTTATTATAGAACGTAAGTATGTAAAAGTCATATCCTAATTCGGCAAAACAGATCAATTAATATTCGCGGCGAAGTAGCGTATAAGTCGGATATAGGAAAATACAAATCAACCCCCAAAGAGGGGCAAAAATACGTGGGGCGTAAATATGACTCATAAAGTGCTCCCAAGTAGCGTTTCGGTGCAATCAGAGAAGAATAAAAATGTTAATCAGCTAATTAATAAGCACTCTGGCCGCATAATTGGAAACCTGATATTTTATAAAAATATTCGGGATGGAGCCCATCAAACTGTTGAATATATCCCAGAACCAGAAATTTGAAAGATTATGAAGATTTTGGAGATGAAAATGATTTAAGAGTTTAGTTATAAAAAAAATTTTAATTTTATTTTTAAAATTTAGACAACAAAGTGCAATTAAAGTCACTATTTTTTTTATCTGTATTCCGAATCATAATGTGGTATCTGGTAATTTTTACTTTTAGATTTTTAAAATAAATTGAAATAAAATACATCTTATCCTAGGTGATTGAAAACAAAACGTTCCTTATCCAAACTGATATAGCAAAAACGTCTTTATCCAATATGTTAAAATATACATACATGTGGTAAATATTTTTCACAACAATTATTCGAATTTAATCAATAAAAGTTGCGAATACAACAAATTTATCTTTTTGTTAGGAATAGGAAGTCTTTTTAATTTTTATTAAAATGAAATGTGATGGACATGAGCATGTTCTAATAGAAACATTTATAACCTTGAAATACTTTAAATCTAAAAGATTGTAATATAACCCTAAAGCTTGAGTATGTCAGATAATTGAATGAAATTTGTTTTTATTTATTTGCCAACTTACAGATTTTTTGGAGTAGATACCAATTCCTCAATTAGCATTTTTTAGTAAAAAACATATGTGATTTTGTAAATATATAACCCGATTTTAACCCTCTGCAAATGGGTGCAATCACAACACAGCATTTATTTATAATAATACATAATTACATAAAGTATTTAACATACATAATTACATAAAGTATTTTCTGCCATTAATATTGAATTCCGAAATTTCATTTTTATTAAACATTAAACCAACGTGTATTGTGTAATAGCAAAATATCATTAAGTGCCCAAAATCATAAACAAAATAATCACAATATTTTTAAATTAAAGGAAAACACCAATTAAATTAAATTATAACAGTTAAATGAATTTCGTTCCAATCAACTAAAAGTTGTAATAATACAATATATGTATAAAACACGAATAGAGCAACCGTAAAAAGGGTGCGCTTTTCAATTATATTACAATAAAAGCAAAAGACCAAAAAAAATTCTATTAAAAATAGGAAATTATCCAAAATTAAAATTAATAAATAACACTTTCCATATTACATTACATAAAGAGACGGACGATATTCATACATAAAAATACAACACATAAATGTTTAATGAAATTTTCGTTTTATTTTAATTTTGACCAAATTACCAACCATATTAAATTTGAAGTCGATTTAGGTAACTTGGGGCAGACCATAACCACTATACTACACAAACACATACACACACACATGTAAATACAACACTATAAATTAGAATTAGAGTCATGGCATCGATTAACTTGAAGACGATAAAAACTGGAATTAGATTAACGTCTTTAATTTCATGCCTTGCAACCATTTTTCGTATATGCTATACATATTATGTATGTGCGTTTCTGTTTTGGTAGACTAAACGTAACGAAAACAAGAAAATAAAAACGCAAAACATTTCTTTTCTTTTTATGTAAGTATGTACGTATTTAGTACGTACGTACACACGACACAATTCTCTACGAAGAAATACCCATTTAATTTGTACAAAAAAAAAAAAAAACCGAAAAATAAAAACGCGTTCATTAAATTAAATTTGATTGATGTAAATTAGTTAAAATTGATCATGGAACATGATCAAAATCATTATTATTTTAATGATAATAATAGCAATATTAATAATAATGATAATGGGTGTTCATGTTGATGGAATATCATGAAAAGTTTTTATGTGTCGCTGATGATGGTTGATTCCTTTTTTTTTTTCTTATTTCATAAATTTTGGTTATTGCCTGTTTTGCTGTCGTGTTACGATTTTCATTACTTACTCAATTTTATAGACATTGTTGTTATTCGTAATTTTGTGGTTCAATATTAAGACAAATTATTATTATTTTTATACTTACTACCAAACTAATAGCTTGATATTAATGGTATTAATAATTTGATTAAAATAGCTTCCGTCACTCTGGTGCTCTATAAACTTAATGGTGTATACGTGTTAGGTCATAATGTAATTAGAATTTTTTATTAGAAAATAATACATCATGCTCTAACTTGTTAAAGCCTAAACTAAATTATAGTACTAAAAGGAACAAACAGTTTTCGGTGGAAGTTGACTTTTTAAAATTATGGATTCGTCTTATCAATGGTCATTGATGTCGCGGTAAGTTAAATGTCTGTTTAGAGTAGATAAAAGATTCAGGTTTTTGCTATAATTACCAGAACCACCGCTTTGATCGAGAGACTGCAAGATATTATAGCACATACCAATAGCCTTGATGCCCGTTTCGTACTAAATTTAACAGAAAAAATGAATTCAGATTTAGATAATTTCTCTATGAAAAACGAAAGAAAACCGTACCCAAAAAATTACCATGCTCTTTCCATGTTTCTATTGTAAGTCAAGCACTAAACATAGCAACAGAAAAATAGGTTGAGCTAAAACATTTTAATAAACTTATCAAAATTTTAGCAAATTTGTATTCTCCATTTCACCAATTATATAAATTTCCCTCGAATGACCAATTTAGAAAATGTGTTTGGCAAAATTTAGTTTAAAAAAACATGTAGACGTTCGTCAGCATTTAAAAAAAAAGTTTTTCTCCCAACGTCTTAAAAGCCTCTAGTTTTAATACTGTTTTTGGGTATTAAAGTTGGCCTTTTTCTTACTATTTTAAAAATGTGTGTGTTGCTAAGCTACACTTTTAATCCTAGGTGTAAAAGTAGGCACTTTTAATACTAGGAGAAAAATATTATAGTGAAAATCCAATAATATGTATAATGTATGTATATGACATAATTATTTTATTTTTTTTATTTTTCGTTCATATCATAACCTCCTTAGTTTCACAAAACATTTCAACAAAATTAGTTTCAATTTTGAAAGTCATGACCTCCTTAGTTTTACAAAATATTTCAACAAAATTAGTTTCAATTTTGAAGTTTTAATTACATAATTTGTACTTACTCGTATAATTAGTAATGTAAAACCGACAAGACATAAACTCTTCGTTGGAGAAAAAATAGTATGTGTTATTCGGATTAAAAGTGACTTTGTTTGACTCGCAATTATATTTGCTTTTGCTCGGCTACGCTGCGCTTCGCCTCGCATGCAAATATAATTGCTCGTCAAACAAAGTATCACTTTTAATCCTAATGACACAATGTACTATTTTACATTTTCTACAACATACGATTTTGTATAACGTAAACTATAATCTATCTTCATTAAATCAAAACCAAAAACAACAAAGTATTTCCATCAATCTTAAACTCAAGAGACTAAATTTTTATGTATACACATTTAATTTTTTTTTTTTGGTGTGTTAAGAATGAAGATGAAATTTTGGATTAACATTTTGTTTTCCTTTTTTTTTTAACAGAAACCTTAAAATATTTAAACAAAAAAATGAAACAAAAAGGTTTCTCTAAGTTTTTTTTTTGTGTTCTTGTATATGAATTTAATATTTAGTTCGAACTTGTTGTGATTTAAACAATTTAGGGGTCTTATTTAAATACAATAGATGATTTTTTGATTGAAGATTTTGGGTGCACAGAATAAAACTAATAAAATTAAACTAAACAAAAATGAAACAAAAAAAGTTTGTCTTAAGGTTTCTTCAAAGACTGATACACATAAATCTTAAAGAGATATACGATTTATCATGAGATCCGACAAATAAATGAATTAATGTAAGAGTTTTTTGTTTTTTTTTGGTGTGTTTTTGTCTGTTTTGTTTTCATATCAAAATGATGCAATTTAGGTCTCGTCTTGAGTTTTTTTTTTGTTTGGATTCGGGTGTGTCTTATTCTACCTGAATCTGGATCATTTAAACGAGTTTAGTAAGATACACTGTGTAAGTACTGTATAATTAAATTAGTTTTGCTTGAATTCATTAAAGCACATGTGGAATAAAATCTTTGGATACAATTAACTTTGTCAACATTAATGGCCAATAACTTCAACAAGTAACAAGAACTGTTTCTTTGGAAACGTTATTTGCATAATGTAAAAATTAGTTCCAAGCGATTTTAAGCAATGTGGGTTTCTTGCGGGACTCATCCTTCAACAGCAAGACGAATTTTTTTTAACCATTTTTTAGAAGATTCCACTACGACATTAATTTAAAGATGCTATTACAGTTCTTAGATCATCGAACATTAAAGGTTTTTCGAAAAGTATTTAAATGGACTCTAAAATTTTTTTCAAAGAGATTATACCAATTATTCCAGTTGAATCAGAGCAAACAACTTCAAATTTAGTCCTGTAACTTGGTTATTTTATTCATATACCTATACAAAAGAAATCGCCATAATACAACAATAAATAAAAAAGTTCATGCAAATGTATAAATGTTAGCCATGTATTTGGTTTGGTGGTATGATGCTCGTAACCTTTATATGCCAATTTTCTAGGAGTCTGTGCAAAGTGAAATACGTCAGGTTTTGCCTAAATAATTTGCAGAATAACTTCGGTATTTTTAAATCTAACGGATTTTCTCAAAAGTAGGTTGTCCAAATCTGTCGAATAAAATTGTCTTCCTCTTATATTGGTACGTACCACATACATATTACCATAAAACGATCGTGAAATAAGAAATAGTAAAGGTACGTTAGATGTTTTAAAAAATTGTTTTCTGTATCGCATTACATTTCATTATCTTATAAATTAGAGGATGGACTGTTACATTTTACCAAAAATGGTCGATTTAGCAAACAGTTTTTAATATTTGAGATATTTTATTTGTTCGCTGGAAAAATATTATTACAACAAAGTCAATGTATATTAAGCTCAATTACCATACTATCGTAGTTTTCTTATTTATTACACCAAATGCAGTAAAATTCATTCAAACCAAATGACTATTAATTCATCAACTATTGTCAAGGATGAGACATAATACTTTTTGGTGAGACCCGGCTGAAACGTAAGTTTAAGAAGGAGGTCTTTCCCTTGCTTCACATTGCTGGCTGTAAAGATAAAATCTGAATCATTTTGGTTTTATATTATCAAAAGTTCCTTCCAGCACCCTGATTCTCTAAAACATTAGATAATGGGTAAGCGTGTAAACCTGCGAAAAGCAAAGCTTTCTTTTATTAGTTTATAATTTTTGTAGTAGTCAAATCGAAAAATTGCAAACTCATTAAAGTAAGCTTCGCTTTTGCAAGTTTACACGTTTATCCATTATCTTATTTTTTAGAGAATCAGGGCCCAGAAGTGTTAGTGTGAGATAGGGATAGTGTTAGAAATGTGTATTTTGTGTATAATGAAACAAAACATCGAATTCTAGATTTAGGTTTAGCAGGTTTTTAAAGTACACATCATTCAAAGTTGCTAATTGAAATTAACTTTCATTTAATGTAGCTTAGCTGTCTTTGCTAAAAGAAATTTTAAGTTAAATTTTCTTAATACTGTTTTGTTTAATCTCTTTTAGTATTTCTTGGAAATGTGGGCTGGCCTTTGTGTAATAGAGATAAAAACATGATTTGATCTGTTTGTTAATAATATGCATTACAAAACGTCTAAACTACTAAAGTAACAAAAATTTATATCGGAAATTTATCATAAGATACGTTTACATTAACCCATTAGTGACAAAGTTTTTTTTTGTTTATTTTACAACTTTTTTTGGGGTTTTCTTGTTTATTTTATCCAAAATAATAAGAAAGTTAAAAAGAAAAAATTACGTAGTCGATGGGAGTGGAGTTATGGGGTGGTGCACAAATGCACCACTGGACATTTAGAACCAATTTTTTTTTTTTTTTTCAAAAATATTTATTTATTTATTTAAATTATAAAATCCATAACATAATTCAAGAAATCAGAAATTAATAGTAGTTGTACATACAATAAATAAAAACTTAACAATTCACAGCCTAATTAAAGGAACAATTTCTTTAATAGGCCCTTTATTTCAAATATTTATGGAAAGTTGAGGAACATTTGGTGTGTAATGCGATATTTCGTACATCACATCTATAGTAAGTATGAGAATGGCATTGTTTACTGCGTAGCCGAGATTGTCCCTTTACAGAGGTATAGACTCCTTTTGACAAATATTCTGACTGTTTGGTTGATTTGCCTTTTATTTGTAATTTACCATGACGAATTAGTAAAGCCCTCGTTAATCGTCGCGGAAACTCCAATTGGTCCATTTGGCAGTTGTATGTTTTACCTAAGGACCATGCGTTGGAAACAGCTAAATCTAGTATCCATAAAATTATCGGCATGTAAAATTTTTTCCCTTGTATGCTCATGCGATAGTTCGAGATGTGTCGATCTAATAGATCTACGCCTCCCATAAATTTGTTATAATGGGCGACAACTTGTGGCTGAGGAATATCAGTTTTTTCCGCTCTGAATGTATATATCGGCGTGCTGTCGCTAATGGATGTGTCCCAAAGGCATTCGACAGGAGAGAAACAATTTTATTGTCCTTCCATTTTATTAAAATTAATTCATTCCGTTGATCTACGTGGCTTTCGTAGAATCCCCGTGCTTTTTATTCATCTGTTTTTTATCTGTCATTTTGATATTTTTTAACCGATTTACTCGGAGCGTACCTGTAACCTATTCCAGTTAGTGTATTTAGTAGCTTCGGGCCAGTAAAAAAATTACCGAAGAAAAATGAAAATGAAAGATCTGGAAAACGATCTTTAATTTTTTTTGCAAAATCCACTACAATAGATTCTCCTAAGCCCAATGTCATATCACATTCCTGATTGCGGACCTGGTAGATATCGAATAAGTAGCAATATCCTGAAGGACTAGCGGCTACCCATGCTTTATAGCCGAAGCGGACCGGTTTGTTTCTTATAAACTGCTTGCATGGACGCTTGCCGTAGTATGGAACTTGTGTCCTTGTCGATTAAATGGTTTCGCAGAATGAATATTGACAAATATGTCTTCAAATGTATTACGTCGCATTCATTTCGTTATAAGTACATTGCGCACGTCATCATCGGTTGCCCAATAAAGACGTCTGCGCGGAACTGTGTTATATACGGACAAAATCATTACCCCGTAAAATGCATAAAAATCATCGGGTTCGATGTTTATAATTTTGTTTCGTTTTGTTGCAGCGTAATTTACAAAAATCAATAAATTAAATCAATTGGATCACTCTCTGCACTTAGAATAAGTGCGTAGCTTTTTGTGCATTCACACTTTTTATGTTTGTAAAAAAAATGCCGCCAATCGAAGATCATCTTCATTCCCTTCTTTCCACTTTTGCGTGATTCGTTTTTATGCCAAATTCGTTGATATGTCCACAACCAGTTCATGGCAATTTTCTTCGTCGGGTTCATTAGTATCAAAGTTTAGTTCCACTTCTGCCAAAAGCTGATTTTTGGTAAAGGAATTGGGATCGCTTTATTCTTCTTCCCCAGAATCTTCATCCGTGTCAGAGTGAAAGTCCGGCGGTTCTAAATAAACATCGCTTGGCAAAGGGGTATCATCTGGAAGGTTCTCCAGAGCATCCAATATCTCCGCAAGACTTAAAGGCTTTTCCTAAAAAAAGAAAATAGAAAATGTCTTCGAAAATCGGTTCTGAATAAGATATCACAAAACAAAATTTTATTATTTTTATATTACGTTACGAACTTCAGAATCTTTTAAAGATAAACAATGCACAAAATAGTTTGTAAGACGTTTACATTAAACTTACCAATATCTTCTGGCATCAGGGTCCATGTTTCACAACACTAAATTTTGAGACACCTTTTCAAAACTCTATAACTATAATACTAAACCAAAATATAAATTTGTTTCACTTTATATATACTCGCTAACATAACGGGAAAATATCCCGCATTTGAATTCCAGGAAAATGATTATAGTTTTTTTTATAAAACAAAAAAAAGGAGTAGCATGTGCATTGGTGCGCTTTTGAATCAAATGTCACAAATGGGTTAATTCTGATGTGTATTTTACACAAATTAAGGTTTATTGATGAGTTATATTGTATCATCATGGAATCTTACGATCAAACATTATTCGTAAAGTTGTATTAGGCGATAAGTTCCATTTAATCGATTAAAGCAAATTTTATTTATTTCAACCTTTTTTAAGAAATATTTTTGAATTTTTTGTGAGAATATAAATTTCATCGAAATTAGGCTAGTTTTATGACATAATTGCTATTAATACTTCACTTAGTTATTCATGTGGCTTATGTAAGAATTATTCTTGAATATCTCACTCCGATTTGGAATCCAACTTATTCAATTCTCGTGGATGCGTTAGAACGTATACAATGTAATTCTACTAGATTTTTGAATTACAAATTCCACTCCGGTAAGGATGATTACTCATGCAGATTTGTTAGGTATGGTTTGATCTCATCAGCTACAATACCAATCAATAGTCAAGATCTTTTTGCTGGTTCTTTAGTCAAATTTGTAAACCAAATTTCAAATTCATTAGTTTAAGTACTCAGTCTAGTTTAATTATTATTATTCAGTTTGTTTAGTACTAGATCAAATAATGAAAATAATTTAATAACTTAAAATGTATTTTTTATTATTTAAAAAAAAAGAAATATTTGTAATTTTTTATCTATTAATTTTATGATCTATACCGACATGTAATTGGAAGTTAAGCTTCTGTTTGTTTATGATTGAATAAAATAAATAAATATACATCATAGAAATATTGTTGGTAAATTAACATTTTTAGTTGTGTAAAAATCCCAAATTAGTAAAATTATGGCGCTTCACTAAACGGGCAAATTAGATTTTGTAAATATTGTTTCTCTTTCCGCTTTATTGTACCATATTTTATTATTAATGTAAAAAGTAGGCTTTTTTCCGTGTTTGATGCGGACAATTTTTAGTTTCCTTGATGTACTTCGTCGAACATCACCGATTGAATGTTAAAAACACATTTTTGTTTTTTCCTTTTATAAATTTTAAAAATTCATCGATTGCCCGATTGAAAAAAAGTCTTTTATAGAACTCAAGCGCTTAATTATTAAAATCGAAAAGAAAAATCGGATTTAGTTTTTGATATAATTGACCGAATATACTATACAATACTATTTTCAATTTAAAAAAATAAGCAAATTTTTAATTGGGTGAGAAAATGAAATTTCAATTTTTCTTGCTTCTAAATAATTTTTTTTGACGGAAAAAATTGAATTTTCATTTTCTTACCTAATTAAAAATGTTGTTGAATTTTCTAAATTGAAAACAATAATTTATGATAATTGTTTGATCAAATTATTACATAATTGAATGAAAAACAATGTGTGCAACACGTCCGTAAAATGCTTTGTTGCTTCTAAAAGGTGATTGGCCTTCGTTTTCTTCGGCCAACAATTATCTATCTCACATGACCAAGAATAACTTTACGTTCTTGATATTCAAATAACTATAACCTAAAATTAACGTGAAAAGAAGGATTTTTTTTCTTTTTTTTATTGCCAAAACACATATTTTCTGTTGTAAATATAAATATAAATATAAATATAAATATAAATATAAATATAAATATAAATATAAATATAAATATAAATATAAATATAAAATATAAAATATAAAATATAAAATATAAAATATAAAATATAAAATATAAAATATAAAATATAAAATATAAAATATAAAATATAAAATATAAAATATAAAATATAAAATATAAAATATAAAATATAAAATATAAAATATAAAATATAAAATATAAAATATAAAATATAAAATATAAAATATAAAATATAAAATATAAAATATAAAATATAAAATATAAAATATAAAATATAAAATATAAAATATAAAATATAAAATATAAAATATAAAATATAAAATATAAAATATAAAATATAAAATATAAAATATAAAATATAAAATATAAAATATAAAATATAAAATATAAAATATAAAATATAAAATATAAAATATAAAATATAAAATATAAAATATAAAATATAAAATATAAAATATAAAATATAAAATATAAAATATAAAATATAAAATATAAAATATAAAATATAAAATATAAAATATAAAATATAAAATATAAAATATAAAATATAAAATATAAAATATAAAATATAAAATATAAAATATAAAATATAAAATATAAAATATAAAATATAAAATATAAAATATAAAATATAAAATATAAAATATAAAATATAAAATATAAAATATAAAATATAAAATATAAAATATAAAATATAAAATATAAAATATAAAATATAAAATATAAAATATAAAATATAAAATATAAAATATAAAATATAAAATATAAAATATAAAATATAAAATATAAAATATAAAATATAAAATATAAAATATAAAATATAAAATATAAAATATAAAATATAAAATATAAAATATAAAATATAAAATATAAAATATAAAATATAAAATATAAAATATAAAATATAAAATATAAAATATAAAATATAAAATATAAAATATAAAATATAAAATATAAAATATAAAATATAAAATATAAAATATAAAATATAAAATATAAAATATAAAATATAAAATATAAAATATAAAATATAAAATATAAAATATAAAATATAAAATATAAAATATAAAATATAAAATATAAAATATAAAATATAAAATATAAAATATAAAATATAAAATATAAAATATAAAATATAAAATATAAAATATAAAATATAAAATATAAAATATAAAATATAAAATATAAAATATAAAATATAAAATATAAAATATAAAATATAAAATATAAAATATAAAATATAAAATATAAAATATAAAATATAAAATATAAAATATAAAATATAAAATATAAAATATAAAATATAAAATATAAAATATAAAATATAAAATATAAAATATAAAATATAAAATATAAAATATAAAATATAAAATATAAAATATAAAATATAAAATATAAAATATAAAATATAAAATATAAAATATAAAATATAAAATATAAAATATAAAATATAAAATATAAAATATAAAATATAAAATATAAAATATAAAATATAAAATATAAAATATAAAATATAAAATATAAAATATAAAATATAAAATATAAAATATAAAATATAAAATATAAAATATAAAATATAAAATATAAAATATAAAATATAAAATATAAAATATAAAATATAAAATATAAAATATAAAATATAAAATATAAAATATAAAATATAAAATATAAAATATAAAATATAAAATATAAAATATAAAATATAAAATATAAAATATAAAATATAAAATATAAAATATAAAATATAAAATATAAAATATAAAATATAAAATATAAAATATAAAATATAAAATATAAAATATAAAATATAAAATATAAAATATAAAATATAAAATATAAAATATAAAATATAAAATATAAAATATAAAATATAAAATATAAAATATAAAATATAAAATATAAAATATAAAATATAAAATATAAAATATAAAATATAAAATATAAAATATAAAATATAAAATATAAAATATAAAATATAAAATATAAAATATAAAATATAAAATATAAAATATAAAATATAAAATATAAAATATAAAATATAAAATATAAAATATAAAATATAAAATATAAAATATAAAATATAAAATATAAAATATAAAATATAAAATATAAAATATAAAATATAAAATATAAAATATAAAATATAAAATATAAAATATAAAATATAAAATATAAAATATAAAATATAAAATATAAAATATAAAATATAAAATATAAAATATAAAATATAAAATATAAAATATAAAATATAAAATATAAAATATAAAATATAAAATATAAAATATAAAATATAAAATATAAAATATAAAATATAAAATATAAAATATAAAATATAAAATATAAAATATAAAATATAAAATATAAAATATAAAATATAAAATATAAAATATAAAATATAAAATATAAAATATAAAATATAAAATATAAAATATAAAATATAAAATATAAAATATAAAATATAAAATATAAAATATAAAATATAAAATATAAAATATAAAATATAAAATATAAAATATAAAATATAAAATATAAAATATAAAATATAAAATATAAAATATAAAATATAAAATATAAAATATAAAATATAAAATATAAAATATAAAATATAAAATATAAAATATAAAATATAAAATATAAAATATAAAATATAAAATATAAAATATAAAATATAAAATATAAAATATAAAATATAAAATATAAAATATAAAATATAAAATATAAAATATAAAATATAAAATATAAAATATAAAATATAAAATATAAAATATAAAATATAAAATATAAAATATAAAATATAAAATATAAAATATAAAATATAAAATATAAAATATAAAATATAAAATATAAAATATAAAATATAAAATATAAAATATAAAATATAAAATATAAAATATAAAATATAAAATATAAAATATAAAATATAAAATATAAAATATAAAATATAAAATATAAAATATAAAATATAAAATATAAAATATAAAATATAAAATATAAAATATAAAATATAAAATATAAAATATAAAATATAAAATATAAAATATAAAATATAAAATATAAAATATAAAATATAAAATATAAAATATAAAATATAAAATATAAAATATAAAATATAAAATATAAAATATAAAATATAAAATATAAAATATAAAATATAAAATATAAAATATAAAATATAAAATATAAAATATAAAATATAAAATATAAAATATAAAATATAAAATATAAAATATAAAATATAAAATATAAAATATAAAATATAAAATATAAAATATAAAATATAAAATATAAAATATAAAATATAAAATATAAAATATAAAATATAAAATATAAAATATAAAATATAAAATATAAAATATAAAATATAAAATATAAAATATAAAATATAAAATATAAAATATAAAATATAAAATATAAAATATAAAATATAAAATATAAAATATAAAATATAAAATATAAAATATAAAATATAAAATATAAAATATAAAATATAAAATATAAAATATAAAATATAAAATATAAAATATAAAATATAAAATATAAAATATAAAATATAAAATATAAAATATAAAATATAAAATATAAAATATAAAATATAAAATATAAAATATAAAATATAAAATATAAAATATAAAATATAAAATATAAAATATAAAATATAAAATATAAAATATAAAATATAAAATATAAAATATAAAATATAAAATATAAAATATAAAATATAAAATATAAAATATAAAATATAAAATATAAAATATAAAATATAAAATATAAAATATAAAATATAAAATATAAAATATAAAATATAAAATATAAAATATAAAATATAAAATATAAAATATAAAATATAAAATATAAAATATAAAATATAAAATATAAAATATAAAATATAAAATATAAAATATAAAATATAAAATATAAAATATAAAATATAAAATATAAAATATAAAATATAAAATATAAAATATAAAATATAAAATATAAAATATAAAATATAAAATATAAAATATAAAATATAAAATATAAAATATAAAATATAAAATATAAAATATAAAATATAAAATATAAAATATAAAATATAAAATATAAAATATAAAATATAAAATATAAAATATAAAATATAAAATATAAAATATAAAATATAAAATATAAAATATAAAATATAAAATATAAAATATAAAATATAAAATATAAAATATAAAATATAAAATATAAAATATAAAATATAAAATATAAAATATAAAATATAAAATATAAAATATAAAATATAAAATATAAAATATAAAATATAAAATATAAAATATAAAATATAAAATATAAAATATAAAATATAAAATATAAAATATAAAATATAAAATATAAAATATAAAATATAAAATATAAAATATAAAATATAAAATATAAAATATAAAATATAAAATATAAAATATAAAATATAAAATATAAAATATAAAATATAAAATATAAAATATAAAATATAAAATATAAAATATAAAATATAAAATATAAAATATAAAATATAAAATATAAAATATAAAATATAAAATATAAAATATAAAATATAAAATATAAAATATAAAATATAAAATATAAAATATAAAATATAAAATATAAAATATAAAATATAAAATATAAAATATAAAATATAAAATATAAAATATAAAATATAAAATATAAAATATAAAATATAAAATATAAAATATAAAATATAAAATATAAAATATAAAATATAAAATATAAAATATAAAATATAAAATATAAAATATAAAATATAAAATATAAAATATAAAATATAAAATATAAAATATAAAATATAAAATATAAAATATAAAATATAAAATATAAAATATAAAATATAAAATATAAAATATAAAATATAAAATATAAAATATAAAATATAAAATATAAAATATAAAATATAAAATATAAAATATAAAATATAAAATATAAAATATAAAATATAAAATATAAAATATAAAATATAAAATATAAAATATAAAATATAAAATATAAAATATAAAATATAAAATATAAAATATAAAATATAAAATATAAAATATAAAATATAAAATATAAAATATAAAATATAAAATATAAAATATAAAATATAAAATATAAAATATAAAATATAAAATATAAAATATAAAATATAAAATATAAAATATAAAATATAAAATATAAAATATAAAATATAAAATATAAAATATAAAATATAAAATATAAAATATAAAATATAAAATATAAAATATAAAATATAAAATATAAAATATAAAATATAAAATATAAAATATAAAATATAAAATATAAAATATAAAATATAAAATATAAAATATAAAATATAAAATATAAAATATAAAATATAAAATATAAAATATAAAATATAAAATATAAAATATAAAATATAAAATATAAAATATAAAATATAAAATATAAAATATAAAATATAAAATATAAAATATAAAATATAAAATATAAAATATAAAATATAAAATATAAAATATAAAATATAAAATATAAAATATAAAATATAAAATATAAAATATAAAATATAAAATATAAAATATAAAATATAAAATATAAAATATAAAATATAAAATATAAAATATAAAATATAAAATATAAAATATAAAATATAAAATATAAAATATAAAATATAAAATATAAAATATAAAATATAAAATATAAAATATAAAATATAAAATATAAAATATAAAATATAAAATATAAAATATAAAATATAAAATATAAAATATAAAATATAAAATATAAAATATAAAATATAAAATATAAAATATAAAATATAAAATATAAAATATAAAATATAAAATATAAAATATAAAATATAAAATATAAAATATAAAATATAAAATATAAAATATAAAATATAAAATATAAAATATAAAATATAAAATATAAAATATAAAATATAAAATATAAAATATAAAATATAAAATATAAAATATAAAATATAAAATATAAAATATAAAATATAAAATATAAAATATAAAATATAAAATATAAAATATAAAATATAAAATATAAAATATAAAATATAAAATATAAAATATAAAATATAAAATATAAAATATAAAATATAAAATATAAAATATAAAATATAAAATATAAAATATAAAATATAAAATATAAAATATAAAATATAAAATATAAAATATAAAATATAAAATATAAAATATAAAATATAAAATATAAAATATAAAATATAAAATATAAAATATAAAATATAAAATATAAAATATAAAATATAAAATATAAAATATAAAATATAAAATATAAAATATAAAATATAAAATATAAAATATAAAATATAAAATATAAAATATAAAATATAAAATATAAAATATAAAATATAAAATATAAAATATAAAATATAAAATATAAAATATAAAATATAAAATATAAAATATAAAATATAAAATATAAAATATAAAATATAAAATATAAAATATAAAATATAAAATATAAAATATAAAATATAAAATATAAAATATAAAATATAAAATATAAAATATAAAATATAAAATATAAAATATAAAATATAAAATATAAAATATAAAATATAAAATATAAAATATAAAATATAAAATATAAAATATAAAATATAAAATATAAAATATAAAATATAAAATATAAAATATAAAATATAAAATATAAAATATAAAATATAAAATATAAAATATAAAATATAAAATATAAAATATAAAATATAAAATATAAAATATAAAATATAAAATATAAAATATAAAATATAAAATATAAAATATAAAATATAAAATATAAAATATAAAATATAAAATATAAAATATAAAATATAAAATATAAAATATAAAATATAAAATATAAAATATAAAATATAAAATATAAAATATAAAATATAAAATATAAAATATAAAATATAAAATATAAAATATAAAATATAAAATATAAAATATAAAATATAAAATATAAAATATAAAATATAAAATATAAAATATAAAATATAAAATATAAAATATAAAATATAAAATATAAAATATAAAATATAAAATATAAAATATAAAATATAAAATATAAAATATAAAATATAAAATATAAAATATAAAATATAAAATATAAAATATAAAATATAAAATATAAAATATAAAATATAAAATATAAAATATAAAATATAAAATATAAAATATAAAATATAAAATATAAAATATAAAATATAAAATATAAAATATAAAATATAAAATATAAAATATAAAATATAAAATATAAAATATAAAATATAAAATATAAAATATAAAATATAAAATATAAAATATAAAATATAAAATATAAAATATAAAATATAAAATATAAAATATAAAATATAAAATATAAAATATAAAATATAAAATATAAAATATAAAATATAAAATATAAAATATAAAATATAAAATATAAAATATAAAATATAAAATATAAAATATAAAATATAAAATATAAAATATAAAATATAAAATATAAAATATAAAATATAAAATATAAAATATAAAATATAAAATATAAAATATAAAATATAAAATATAAAATATAAATATAAATATAAATATGAATACATACAAATAAAAATTAAAATTAAAATTTTTTTATTTAAATTACAATTGCAATTACAATTACAATTACAATTACAATTACAATTACAATTACAATTACAATTACAATTACAATTACAATTACAATTACAATTACAATTACAATTACAATTACAATTACAATTACAATTACAATTACAATTACAATTACAATTACAATTACAATTACAATTACAATTACAATTACAATTACAATTACAATTACAATTACAATTACAATTACAATTACAATTACAATTACAATTACAATTACAATTACAGTTAACATTAACATCAACTTACTATGTATACACTTGTAGTAGGTGAAAAAGCCGTCAAATAGCGAAGAGCTGAGCTGCACTCCGCCCAATGGTGTGAGACTAGACTCACTAAAAATTCACCTACAGGCCACGGGAAAATCCAAACCAGAACTGCTTCCACTATTGCTATTCTCTCGTTCCTCTATTGCCTCCTATGGATCCGCAAAGCAGCCCTCCTCCCCCTTACGTCGCAATATCGTCTCTATATGATATGCTACTGCCCTCTATGCCTCTTCCGACTGAAGCATTACCTCCACTACTGTGTCCGGCGTTATCTCCCACACTGATGAATTGAACCGCCTCCGCTTCATCGATAATCCATCGCAACTGAAGAAAGTGTGACATCTTCTCGCTTCTCCGGGTAGTGCAAACACTGAAGGGACCTCAGCTTTCCCATCCTCTGGAGGTAGGACCTGAAGTATCCATGCCACATCAAAAACTAACACACAAAGAAATTTTATTCACTTCATTTATTAATCCATGGACGAATGACCCTGATCAGTCTTACTGTCAATCGGCCTTTATCCGTCTTTTCCCATCTTCACTGCCATGCCTCCATGCTCTTGAGCATATATCTAACTGCAGCCTCCTGCCTCCCTATATCCGCGCTAAGCAGATATACATACCTTCCTCCGCTCCAGTGCCAACACGTTGATCGGTATTACTGCCGGCTTCCTCTGAATCGATAGCGTTATAATTTATAAAAACTTATTATCTGTTTCTGTTGATTCTGATGTTACCAAGATGTGTGGGCGATTGTCTCTTTCGTATATTCACAAAATGCCCAAAATGTTGGATCTCAAAATATTCTACTAAAAACAACTCCAGAACATTTTGGTTTAAAGATACGATAAAATATTTCTAAAATTAACATGCCTTCTTATACCAGCTTTAGTGCGAAGTTTGATTGAATAAATTCTTTCAAAAAATAGAACAAGTTTTAAAAATTTTAAAATTAAATTAATTCAGCTTTTTGAAAGTGTAACATGTAATGGAAAACATACTCATCTATTATTTTATCCATTCTGCTTTCGCCCTCACTTGATATATGTAGTTTAACCGCCACTTATTTTTAGGTCGAAATATGCACAATGCCGAAGGCGTAAACTATGCTAAGTAATTTGTGGGGTTCAGCGTGGTTTGCCCGTTTAGAGTTTCAATTATTGTTTCGACGAAGCTCCTTTAACATAAAAGTATATTTTCTTTAGACTCTTCTTTCTCTATACATTATTAGGACTGCCAATTTCATAAACGACTTGGGAACCGTGTCCTAATTCTATTGCGGGAGCCGTTAGTTTCGTGGTTTGCGCTCTACCGAAAAAGTTTTTCGAGGGAATTGGAGATTACAATTTGCTAATCAAATTGGTTTATAAACCATTTGACTAATACATTTGTTATAATTTTGTCCTGCAACATTAAAATTTTAGTACCAGTACATCGATTTTGTTAAATCGAAATATCATCATAAACTAAGCTTCACACAATTCTGAAAAATATTAAATTCAGAAAGTGTGAACAAATTAATACGTATGAATATAATCCGAGTTTATATATGTACCTATATTCATCTTTTTCATATCGTTAATAAATCATTATAAATACCTCCCTCTGGTGTTATAATTTTCATATAACATTTTTTAATATCAATCTACTTTCAATTTTATTACAGTATTTAGTCAACTGAAATAATTAGGTTTCTTTCTAAAAACTCATCATGGATTTTTATAGCCTAAGCACACATGTTTATCTCTACATTCGCTCCTATGTATTTTATATATCTCATGATAAAATTAAAAACAAGTGTACGTACATATACATATATCTTTATATTATACATTTTGTATTTATTTTTTGATCCTATAATCATTCCTATTAAATTATCTAACAGCTTTTTATGCTACATTTTTTTTTAAGAAGAAAAAAAAAATTGTTAGAGCAGATAGAATCAAATAAAATTTAATCTGATAAAAATGTTTAACATTGAAAGATTATATATATTTTGATCTGTATACTGTTTACTCGTAAAGCATATATACCTACACTCTATACGTACTACATAAATGTATAGCATGAAACATAAAAAAACACACGAGTTTTTTATTTATATTTGTTGTTATGCTTTTATCTAATTCAATAAAAATCAAATCATTTGAAATAGAATTTCTAAGAAATTTTATTTTCGATTTTATTCCATATATAAACTCCTCTTAAGTCTCGAAGGTTGGATACATTGGGTTTATTTTATATATAAATAATATATAGTATATGGCAGTATGGCTGGTATACTCAATATTTCAAGGAAACAAGGTCATATGTGTGAAATTTTATGTTTCGTTTGATGAAAAGCTATAATGGCTTCAGTTTTTTTTTTTTTTTTGGAAGGGTAATACTACGAATGAATAATTTATTGTAAATGGTGTAAGTGAAGTTAAAGCCTTTTCGAATTACGTTATTTCACGAAATAAAATAAAGCTTATAAACAAATTTCAAGCGTAGGACGACTCTACCATAATTCTAATATATAAATCAAGAATGACGGCAGATTACCCTTTGACAAATTGAATATTGTCTAATATAAAGGTTACATTTTGTTCCAAGCCCACACATCGGTGATTGAAGAACTTAAAAGTAAAAATAAAAATTCAAGTAGTGTGGAGACGCCGTGATTTCCATAACTAAATTGTTAAGGTTATCTCGTGAAATGGTCACGAGGTCTTTTCGATATCACAACAAACTCAATCAAAAAGTTTAAAAATTAAAAACCAAAATTGAAAATTTCGTAATAATCTGTTTTATTAAACCGTATAATAAACGTTTCCGAACATTAAGTGATCATCTTCAGATTTCATTTATAACTAAAATAGACTAAAAGCATATAGAACAAAAACAAGAGAGGAGAAATTCAAAACGTTACCACTAAATCTATAGTACCAGTAAATTCTGGGAAATTTAAAAACGAACCAAAATTATTGTCAAAACAAGATGTAAATAAAATCGACAAGAAAATAATTAAAATTGAAAAATTAAATAATTATCTGCTATTACTTAAAGATTTATTTTTAAAGGCTTTCTTTCGTTATCCTTTACTGCGATTTTTTCGTCTTTTAGTAGTATCAGGAAGTAAATTTTGTTCAAAAAAATGTGAGATTTTCCATGAGAGCTTTTTGTATACGAGCAAGCATCAACAATTTTTTAATCAAATGAAATCGGTTCAAATTTTGAGAAAAGAAGCCATATGAATCCAGACTGACCAGATATAATTTTGAATCTATGAAAATTAGGAGAATTCTGGCTGACGAAATTACTTTAAACAGCATATAGATGGTTTACTCGCTACCATTCTGAAAATTTCGATGTCAAAAATGTACCTTGCTCTGGTCGATGAAATCTTACAAAAAATCTAAGAAGACCGACAAATAAGACACTGTTAAGGAATTAAATATCGATCACAAAAAATGTTTTAAACCATCCAACCACCCAACCAGAAAAAGGCTAAGCATAAACGAAAAAGTGTCATTGAAGAATTACATACGAGCAGGACTGTGTGGAACTGTGTGTTTTCAATATAGTTATATTGAAAACTTCCAAATTATGATCGAAGAAATGTTTATATTTCGGGTCTTATTGATATTAAAAATAAAAAGCATATGAATCTCCTAAAATCAACAACATCGCCGCGTAATAGGACTCATTCGTCTGTTTAAAATTTATTAGTGTATTGATTAAAACTGACCGTATGTGAAAAGTGTTGTAAACAAATCTTGGATGTGACTGATACCATGTTGAAAACTGTTACTAAAAAATGTTTTTATTGAAAATTCGCTTCCTGACCATCGAGGACAGAGGACGCCATTCGTTAAATTAATATACATATTTACAATTGTAAATAAGTTAAAATTTACCAAATTTCAATATAATGATTATATAATATAAAAAATAAAAAGATACTGTGTAACATTGATAATTCATAACAACTTCCCCCTAAGATTTAAATAATCCTATTGATTATTTGATTTCAATATTTTTTTTATTTAATTTAGTACATATTTACAATTTTTGTTTTTGGTTTTTTTTTTCTTATTTAGTAATACATATTAAATAATAATACTTAACAATAATAAGGGTTCAATGTTCAATTTATTTATTTAATTCAAGTTTGAACAATTAGACAATATAAATATTTACAATAAATGCAATAATTAAAATTTAATGTTGAAACTTCTTAATTCGATTATTGTGAACTGTTTTTAGTCTATTGTTAACAAGTATTGTAGTATTGACAGGTGAAGGAATTTGTTTTATCTCAAATGGTCCAAGCCAGAGAGGTGAAAACTTGTTTCTTCGTACTTCATTTTTTAACAGAACAAAATCACCAATACTCAAATTCTTCACTTGGGTATTTGTATCGTAATAACCCTTAGACTTCTGTTTCTTAGTAATAAGGTTTTTCCTGGCTATTATTTCTGGTTCACGAATTAAAAAATTGCGTATGAATGATTTATGCCCGAATAATAACTCATAAGGCATAAATTTAGTTGCGGTGTGTGGTATGGTGTTGAAAGTAAAAATAGCAAACGGAAGCCAAGTGTCCCAATTTTGTTCATAGGATTGAGTATAGATTCGAAGATATTCAGTCCAACTTCTGTGAGAACGCTCTAATGCCCCATTTGTCTCTGGGTGGTATGCGGTTGAATTAAATTTTTTTATTTTTAAAAGCTTACACACGTTAGAAAACAATTCGCTCATGAAATTTGCTCCTTGATCTGATAATATTTGTTGAGGAACTCCGAATGTGCAAATTAATTTTTCAACGAATACTCGAGCTGCAGTATCGGTTTCTTGGTTATTAATTGGAAACGCCATTGAGAATTTCATCAAATCATCTTGGATGGTTAGGATATATTTATTATTGAGATAAGATATTGGAAGTGGACCGACTATGTCCAAAAATACTTTTTCGAATGGTTGTGACGAAGTTTTTGTTATTTGCATAGGCACTTTGTTTGTTTTGTTGCATTTGCTTTTCTGACACAACTCACAATATTGTATAAATTTTTTTATTCGAGTATATTTTATTGTAAGTTATAATAGAGTTTTATTCTTTCGGCAATACGAAAAACACCTTGATGACCTCCTAAAGAATTCGAATGAAAATCTAGAATAATTTTATTAATTTCAATATCATCAGTAAGTTGAATTATTTTTGAATTAGTGAACATGTTAGTAGGTCTTGAAATTGATTCGTTTACTATATCACTTTCTAGCAGTTGCTTATTTTGAGATCGTGTAACTACATGTACATTTGTTTCAATTGATTCGTCTGTTTCCATTTTTATTCTACTCAGTGCATCCGCGTTTAGATTGATGTTTCCCGGCTTATGAATAACCTTGTAGTCGAACTCATCGCGTCTAATACGCCACCTCATTAAACGAGATGATGGATTTTTTAAATTACAAAGCCAGATTAATGGCTTGTGGTCCGTAATAATTGTGAATTTTCGACCGTATACGTATGGACGGAAATGTTCAACAGCCCATACCATTGCCAAAGTCTCTTTTTCAATTGTCGGATAATTTATTTCCGCCTTGTTAAGTACCCGACTTGCATACGCAATCGGTATATCAAAATTATTTTTGAACTGCGATAGAACTGCGCCAATCGCCATGTCACTCGCATCAGTAGTAAAGGTAAATGTTTCAGAAAAATCTGAATACTGTAAGATTGGAGGTTTAGTTAATGATTTTTTTAATTTATTGAAGGATTCATCGCAGAAAGCATCCCAGACGAATGGTTGACCTTTTTTTAAAAGACTGGTTAACGGTTTTGCTGTTTCAGAATAATTATTAATAAATCTGCGATAATATCCGGATAACCCTAGGAATGACTTAATTTGTTTCTGATTTGTTGGTTGTGGATAGTTCTTTATTACTGTTATTTTTGATTGATCAGGTCTGATTCCATTTTCTGTTACATTATGTCCGAGATAAACAATTTCCTTTGACAAGAACTGACATTTTCCTAAATTAACTTTTAAATTGTTAATTTTGAAACAATCAAAAATAGATTCTAATTTAGAATTATGATCCTTGAGGTTATGGCCTGTTACAATTACGTCGTCTAAATAAACTAAACACTTAATTCCATTTAATCCACTAAGTATATGGTTCATTAAGCGTTGGAATGTCGACGGTGCGCCTTTTAATCCAAATGGCATTCTTTTGAATTGGAAATGTCCTAAGGAAGTGCTGAATGCAGTTTTTTCTTTGTCGGAATCATCTAAACATATTTGATGGTAACCATTTGCTAGATCTATTGTAGTGAAATATTTTGATTTGCCAAGATGGTCTAAGATATCAGAGATATTGGGTAATGGAAACACATCATTTACGGTGATATCATTCAATTTACGAAAATCTACGACTATTCTCCATTTTTTTTCGTCATTGTTTGATTTTTTCGGCACTACAATAAGAGAAAAATTCCACGGGCTTTTGCTAGGTTCAATGATTTCGTCTTCCAGCATTTGAGATATCTGCTTATCAATTTCTGTTTTAGTTGACTCAGGCAATCGGTACTGTTTAATATAAATAGGTTGGGAATTTGCTTCAGTTCGAATTTTGTGATAAGTAGCATCTGTCGCAGTAAGCTTGTCACCCGGTAAATAAAATATCTCATTATATTTTCGGCATATGTTTAGAATAGAATTTTTTTCTTCTGAGTTAAGAAGATCTAGGTTAATACATGATTGAATTATTTATATTATTAGACCATGGGTTCAAATGTATGACTTCGAAATCATCTAACTTATTTAATGGTAATTCTAAATTTTCGATTTTTACGTCATAATCGTTGGTATTAACAAGAATTACTGTTGTTAAATTGTTGTCAAATTTTAGAATTGAATTTGCTGTATACACATCACTGTGAATTTCATGAGATTGGCAAACGTAATCTATATTATTTGGAATATTTAGATGAACAGTAAATGTTTTTTCCGAACGAGCGGGAATTGATACGCTAGAATTACTAGCCAGAAGAACTAGAATTAGTAGCCAGTTTCAATAAAATTGTTTCATCATTTAATGGAATTTCGAAATTATAATTGGAAAAGTCGATTTTACACTTATGTTTGGATAAAAAATCCTTTCCAATAATACCATCACAATGAATAGGTAAAGAACTTGGAACGATTTGGAATGAATGTATAATTAATGAATTTGAAAATGTTATATTAGCATCACAGCTGGCAATGGTTTGTATTGTTTCATCAGTAATACCTTTAACTTTGCATTTCCTATCAGGATAACACAAGGTATCGTCATTTATGAAATTTCGTTTAACTATACTAATATCAGCTCCAGTATCGACTAAAAAATAATAATATTTAGGTTTCAAAATATCCAATTCTAATTCAATATATTTTCTATTAAGATTTTCGGAAGTGAGATGAATTGTATAATGATTTGAATTTAAAGAATTGGGTCTACTTTTTGATTCCAATGAGGAATTATAAGAATTAGTATAAAAATTGGAATTAAGATCTAGATTAGAATCAAAAGCAATGAAAGAATCAGATTGATTTATAAGAATTCTTGAATTTAAATTTGGATTTGGATTATACTTTGAACACACTAATTTGAAATTTCCCGGATCCGAACTGTTGCTGAAGATGATTGCTGTTTAGTATTAGATGTTTCTGTAGCATTTTTGTTTGTCGAGTTTACATATTGACGTTTTCTACACGAACTGATATGATGTCCAGGTAATTTGCAATATGCACAAATTACAGGTCTTTGAGCAATGCGTATATTTGGTGAAAATGGTTTAATTTCATTTGATTTGTTCAAAGTATTATAAGTCGGAAATGATCTATTGACAGAATTAGAACTCGTCGTTTGAACTGTATTTCGGCTATAACATTTATCAGCAGAGTGCCCATTTCGCCTACATATTTGGCATTTGATCCTGATATTCGCTTGAGCATAGTTAAGATGGTTTCGACTATTTACGATTAATTCTTCTTCACATGCTTGGTTTATCATCTTGAAGTTTAGTGAATCGGCTAGCTTTAATAATTATTTTTATGGAATCGTGAAGTCCTTCCTGAAAAGTCTTAAGAGCTGTTTTCGAATTTAACTTTGTGATAGTTGTTGCAGAATCAACTCCTTTGGTATCTATACAAACTTAATTTAATTCCGAAAGCAATTTTTCTAATTTACTTGCATTTGTAATTACACTTTCATTACGTTGTTGGCGAATATTAATTAGTTCTATTTGAAGTTGTTCGATTGAACGAGAATATTGAAATTTTTCACTTTCGGTCTTTACTAACCCATCATAAACAACAAAGATGTTAAGGTGAATCATAAACTTACGCATGTTTCAAAGCTTAAAGCTGATCACACGTGCAGAACGCCAATCGCTATTTTCAAAGCGTCAAATACAATTTTTTGAGTATTATATCTGTGCTTGTGAGGTATACCATACACCATGTATTGTTTGTATTATTTTACAGGATAGTGATTTGAAGTTTTTAAACAGATTAAATACGTAGTATGAAATCCAAATTAAAAAAAAAGTACATGGGTCGTATACCTACTGAGGGTAATGTTACTATAGGGTAATGTACCTCAGAAGTTCCGGTATGTATAACTATATATTTTGAGGGAATACTTTTAATATAAAATTAAACAAATTACCTTAATTTTAATTATATTTATTGTATTTAAATATTCGGACATTTTAGAAATTTCATGTAAAATTAGTGTTTGTATAAAATTAAATCCCAAATAAAATTAAATTTTAAAAAATTATTTCAAATACATAAAATAAATTTATTTATTAATTAATAATAAAATGTTAATAATAAAAATATTTAAACAATATATTTCATATAAAATTTAATAAACAAATTTCAAAAAATCGAAATAAAATGCAAATAAATGCAAATGTAAATAAATGTAAATGTAAAAAAATAATAAAATTGGAAATCAAAACTAGCTACATAAAGTCATAAAACTATAAGAATTCATATTTTATAAAAACGTAAATAATAAAGGTATTTCAAATACTAAAATAAATTAAACTTATTGCTAATAATATAAAGCAATTAAAATAAAAATTATTTTTTTTGGTTTGTCTCCGCCGCTCATGTTAGACGCCTGTTGGCTGACTTTAAGTAATCTTTCAAAAATCTAATGTTTTCGTGGTCTGTGTAATCTCCGAACTTGTGACGCACGGACTGTAGCAAAACATTTTGAATCTCCTTATAAAGAAGAAATGGTATGTTACCTCTGCTACCGGTGCCAGTCCAAGAAAACCTGCTTAAAGTTGAATCATGAATAAAGGTTTTAATGATATTTCTCGCATATCCCGATGCGTGCGGGCCACCAAAACTGCTCATGTAAGCAACATGGAAATAAATAAAAAAAACAATTCAGTAGGAGGGACAGAGACAGTTGTAGAGCTAATGTGATAGTAAATAACATAAGCGCATGCTATTTACATACATCACACTAGTGCTACAACGTATTTATTTTATTTAGTGAGGAAAACAATAAATAAATTATAAATTAACAATAAAATAACAGCAAACAATAAAAGAACATTAAGCCATATAGCCTAGGTAGTATTTCAGAAGGGTATCAATGAGTCGCTGTCAAATTTCATTCCTTAATAATTGATACAATCAAACAATAATTCCCCGTATAAACTTTTTCTACCTCTTACCATTTGTCTTCTAAATTGTGGGTCAGTTTTAATTTGTTCTTCACATAAATCAAGTGATTTGATTGTTGTAATGGGAAAATCGAAATCCGGTTTTACTGATGGGTGATTATTCCATTTTGGTGCTGATATTTTATCGAATAGCAAATCCAAGGATGCTTGTAGTGCTGCTTGGTTTTTAATGATTTGGGCTGTTTGAGTTATGAAAAGATGCATGGCGCTGTCAAATCGATTTAACAAAACATCTTCAAATCGAGGATTGCAATAATTATAGCAGCCGTTATCTGAAATTAAAAAAAGAAAAAAAAATTAGAATCAACTAAATAACTATATTGATTTTCTTTTGAAATGGAAAATAAAACAAACCAGTAGTATTACAATTATTAGAGTTCACTTCGTTGTTGTTTCTCTTATTTTCAGGAATATAATGTGATGATGTTGAGGTAGCAGCTAACGGTGTTGGCTCAGACGATAGACGTGCTAATGATGATGGTGATGAATCAAGTGACATAATATCCGATGTAGGTAGAGGATTGCAGTTGTGATCGTATGGTGTTTTTACTGGAGTTAAAGGCCTTAATTCTGGAGCAATTGGGGCTATCGAATCATATGGCGTAATTTGCGATGTAGGTGTTAGATTACAATTTTCCTGTTGGTTTATATTTTGCAAAAATACTTGCGTAAAATTTGGAGTCTCAGAAACCATTTGGATACGCTTATCATTAAGTTCACAAGCCTCGCTTTCACTACAGGAAATCATTATGGTTTCTCGCTCTTTGTCGAGGGCATCTTTTAGGGTTGCTATATTGAAGTTATATATAAGAATTTGTAAAAGATTAAAACCGCATTTAATTTCTGTAACTATGAGTATAAATTATAACTTACCAATATTATCTCGTAAAATGATGCATGGCATCTTCATCCAGCTTTGTTGTGGCGGAATGTATTTTTTTGGGCTCTGTTTACATCTTTGCTTTCGAAAGGATAAGATAGAATTAAATTATCCACCCAAATACGTGGAACTGCAGTACAATTGCGCTCTTCCTCTTCAACTGTTTCAACCACACAGTACATTCTGTGTCAATGTATATTGTTTAAAGATAACAAGTTCCAAAATCTTTCCAACTTTGAGAAGGGTAACGTCAATTAAATTAAAAAATGATTGCTATTTATTATTATGAACTTAGCAAACTAATGATATTTTGTTTAAAATATGTGGACTGAGACTTGATGGAAATTAAATTTGTGAATGGATAAGCGGAAAAAATACAGAAGTACTAGATGTAATTTCCATTCTAAAAAGTTTACATTTGATATTTTGAATTGGCCAATATTCCAAAGAATCAAAATTTAAATCTGCCCTATAAATATCTAATAAAGATGATTTTATTGGAGTTTGATAAAAATCACATTTGTTAACCAATTTGTTTCCGTACACTCTGGTTTCAAATTCTGATGAGACAGCATGTTCCATAGCTACAATGTCGTTTTCTAAACTCAAAACCACCTATTTGCATTAGAATTGTTTAGTTTAAAATTATTAACTATAGCCTCCTTGTCATTACAAACATTAATAATGTTTTTTATTGTTTCTGTATATAATGTGAACATTTAGTCTGCTCAGTTATGCGATTTGCTAATTGCTCTAGTGGTTTATATCCGGATCTTAATAACCGTTTTACAGCTCCAAGTTTATCTTCAAATGGGAAAGCGCTAAAATTGGCCAGAGGTCCAAATTTAATTACGTCGTCGTATAAATGAAGCAAACTATATAGATTATAACTAATGCTATCTGCACCATAAATCAATGCACATTGACAAACAAATGTTCTAAAATTGTTTTAGACAGTTTAGTATAAAAATTACGTTCTCTTATCCAAAACAATATCAATTTTTTCACAACTCCAAGACATATTAAATGCATATAATCCAATGGGAATTGTTTAACCATATCAATGGGTAACGTTTCCAGAACAGAATCGCTAGTGTGATATTCCTCTTGTGTTCTACTTCTAAAAGAATGGTCGGTTCTTACAGCTTCCATTTTAGTTGAAAAGCCTATTCGATGACGGTTATGAAAATATTCGCCTTCAGTAGAACAATATCCACACGAAAATAACCATTGTGTGACTTTATGCATTTAATAAAGGCCTTGGAAGGAGCATCGCAAATGAAACCTTCAATTTTTAGGAAATATGCCTTGTCATTTTTTGTAATTCCGTTAAGTAATAAAAAATTTAGTTCAGTGACAAATTCATTAAGGTATTCATTTACATTGGATGGTTTAGATGAACCTTTAAAAACACCTACAAGAAACGGTTTATTAGATATATATATATATATATATATATATATATATATATATATATATATATATATATATATATATATATATATATATATTTATATATATATATATATATATATATATATATATATATATATATATATATATATATATATATATATATATATATATATATATATATATATATATATATATATATATATATATATATATAGAGATAGAGATAGATAGATATCTGGAGCTCTTCCTAAAATAGACCAGAATTGATTCTTTGAGCTATTACTTATGGGTAAGCCACCAATATTAAAATAAAGTTTAATTTGCTCTGGCCAATCCAGAAGTTTAAACGAATTTAAAGCATTTTGTAAGCCATAATGCCAATAAGCTCCCGGTTCCAAGCTGGTAATTGATCCAATTATTTTCTCGGTTCGTAGTAGAGTTCGAGCGTCCATTGGAAGATATTATGACCATTGCTCTTTAATAATTTCAATAAACTATTGAGGGCAATATGTGAGACATTAAATTCAAGAGCCCATTGTTGCAGATTTTCTCCAAAAGTTATTACAGGAGAATTAATACCTTCAATATCTGCATTTTCAATTATCGTATTTTCCGGTGAAGTTTCAGGTTCAGAATTAGATAAAACTTCAGCAAATGATTCACTTAAAAATTCACTTTGATGAGATAAATTAAATTGAGAAACTTCTACATTACATTCGCCAGGTTCCACCTGTGAATTATACTGTTTCAGTCAACATTTTTAACATTTGAAGGATAACTGATTTGGTTAGTATTAGTAATTGTATCCTCCAATGACTGCCGTGAAGAACTTGTATTAAAATCATTATTTAAGATATTCAAAACTTTTCTTTTAAACGTTCTCGGGTTTATGTGGTTATATATTTTTCGTTTATGGATCATGAACAATCTGTTTCTGAATTTTAATTTAGAAATAGTTATTTACTAAAAAATAGTGAAAATATAATTGAAAATTACGTAACAAAATGGAAAAATAGAAAAAAGAAATATAAAAGTATAATTTTAAATTTTAAAAGAATAATTCTCAACAGTTTTAAACGCAACGTATAAAAATTAAAGTAAATGATTCGACGGTGGTCTAGAAAACCGATGCAATTCAAAAGCTGACATTTATTTCAAATTACCGATATACCACCCAATTTTCCGCCCACTCGAAAAGCAGAATAAATTTTCCGCAATTTGATTGGTAAATCAAACTGTTGAAACTATGCATATAATAGATAATTGCAGCAATAAATTACAGTTTTTGAGTTGTATCTGTTTTCTAGAACACCATCGAATTAATTTAATATATTGTCAAACCCGTGATTTAAACTTACAAACATTTGTTTCCCAACCAAAAATGAAGAGATTATTACCTAACCTATGTACATACGAGATTTTTTTCAAAAACACGAGCAAAATTATAATAATGCAAAATTTGGATTTTTGTATTTCTATTGATAATTAGTTACTACACAAATAAAATTGTTACTAAAAAATAGATCCGACCAGATATTATTTTATATTAAAAGATAGTCATAATAAAAGAAAGTAAATTATGAAAACCTAACTTACAATGACCAGACTGATGTATTTTATAATGTATTTTATAGTAATTTTTAGTAATACACTAAAACTGTAATGGATTAGTTGTTAGACAGTTTGATTTTAATTTGTTTTAAATGATTTCTTATCAACTCGAATTTAATAAAAATTATTTAATCAAGAGATAAAAAAATTCAATCATCGATTATAAAGGCCAGAAAAAATGTGGCATGCCGCCATTATGTTATATATTTTTTCTAACGTCGTACATACGTAAATATGTATACAATTTCATAATAGAGTATTTTTTTATTGTACATTGCCTACAACTCTAGTTTTAATAAAAATGTTGAAGACAAACTGTTTGTATGTAAATCTAAATCACGCAATTGATATTAACAAAAATAAAAGAAGTTATACTTATATGTACATATGTATACATAATCTAAATCACAACAATAAAACATACTCACCCACGCTTTTAATTGCCACCGAAACACCGTTATAATAAACCCTATTCTATAATAGGTACTGTTATAATAATTTGCAAAAGTAAAATTAACTACCACTAAACAGCTCCAAACAGTTTTAATAAATAAAGTACTTCTAGTTAGGTACTCAGTACTTCCGATATAATGAGTTTTATACAATACACGTGTATATTTTTTCACATTTATATGTTATTAGAGACTAACAGAAACACCGTTATAATAAACACTATTCTAAAACAGGAACAGTTATAATAATTTTCAAAAGTAAAGTTCACTACCACTAAACAGTTTCAATAATAAATAAAATTAGGTACTCAGTACTTTCAATTTAATAAATTTTAAACACGTTTTTATTTTTTTTGCACTTTTCAAGCCTTTAATATTCGACATTTCGACCAGTCTTACTGAAATTCGAGAAATAACTAAATATTTAACCTACTTTTTAACACTTCATCGCTGATGGTATCAAAACGAGTTTTTGAAACGTTTTCCAAAACACATTTGGAACGTTTTAAAACAGCAAAATTTTTGGTTCTCTTCGAGTTTTTTTTAACATAACTAAAAACGTTTTCGAAAAACTGAAAAATATTATTTAAGGCAAAATAAAACAAAGTAAACTCGTTCCGATTTTAATGAATAAAACATTGTTTTATTACACGCAATTGCTTAGTTTCATTGTCGTTATAAAGAAACTGTACCCACCAAAACTTTATTTTAATCTTTTAGTTATTATATACGTTTACAAGATCATTTCAAAAACGTTTTAAAATAACCAAAAGGATTTTTAGAAACTTTGGTTTTATTTTGTTGGCTGGGATACGAGGTAAAAAATTAAAATGCGGTATTTAGATTCGGCATGAATACGATATGTGAATTCGGTAAAATTCAATATAAACACTCTTTAAAAGAAAACGAACCTTTTAAAGCATTGAATATTATTCGACGTGGAATTTATTGATAAATTTTTCTTAATTAATGAAATTTACCATAATTTGTATTTAAATTGCAACGACGGAAACGTGCCAAATACTGACCGCGATTTGCACGATAATAATTATTCTGAAAATGAATAGATGAAGCTACCATATCCAATTAAAATAAAACCAAAAATTTAGCTTAAATTTAAACAATTTAAAATGGCATTTGGTAAAAATCAACTCAAATCGCTTAATTTTAATGAATAATAAAATTTAAATCACCACTTACATAAGTAATTTTAGTCTTTTTTTTTAATGATAATTATTAATTAGTTTGGAAAAACCGCTTAACTGACATTTTTTTTTTATTTAAAACCATGTTATGTTGAATTAAAAATCTTTAATTTTACCTGGGTTCTTAAGGAAATTGTAAAATATATCCCCTTTAAATTAAGCTTGTTTTAAAATTTGTTTGATAATTGCGGCTTTTGTGTATAGGAGACATCAAAAATTCAAAATGCATCATTTATTCAGGTGGTGCTAATAATTTCATCACCCAAAAATGTGCTAAACCTCGCTCATATTTAAAAATTAAGTTTAATACATTTTTTAAAGCTCTATTTCGACAATAACACTCGAAGTAAACACAACAAAAAACTTCTTTCACAATAATTTAATAAAAGTTTATATTCAATCCGCCACCCACATAGCTATATCAATAAAACAGCATTATAGAATTGTGATGATTACTTTATTTTTGAATCCATTTATTGTTATTATTATTGTTATTGTGATTATTATTATGATTATTTTATATATTTATGAATGAATGATCAAAAATAAAATTGGTTGTTGCTAGTGCTTTTGGGTGTTTAAATTAAATTCCAAATTTTGATTCGATTTGCTTTCTATGTAGTATCTGTATGTATAAGAAATATATGCGGGCGAGAAAATTTTGAAGGATGAAAATATAAATCAAGACAACAAAAAATGTTTGTGTTATGATGATGACGAAGAAATCATTTGAATTTTAAATTTGGAGAAAGAGAACAAAAACAAAGTAGTTTTGTTATTAAATATTTTTGTTATTTTATTAGATTTGTTAATCAACACAAATCAATAGATTTTATTATTTTTCGATAGCATTATAAATCAATGAAAGATAAATAATGAGTAGCACTTTGTTGACATTTAACCAGAAAAGATAGTTATATAGATAATTAAAATAGTAAATTGTACACCCATTTTGCACATACCCTCCCATTTTTAATTATTGAGCGCACAAGTAATATGCAACCAAGGTAAGTCCCGATACGTTCCTAAATTTAACTCACATATCATGGTCTCATTAATTTCAGATTTTTTTTTTTTCGTTTCTCTTAGACATTCATCCCAGACATATAACACTAAAAAACACAGCACAAAAAACCATTCGAACGCGACTTAAGACGTACAAAAAATCTTATTTATTTTAAAATTAAAAGCAGAAAAAGTATATTTATATATAAATTTGCATCTGAAGAAGAAAACTCAAGAAACGAATGAAGAGGAATAAAAAATAAGAAATATACAATAATACCGAAAGACAACAGAAGTAGCTAAATATAATTCCAATTCCTCTAACAATAAATAAAATTAAAAGCATAAAAAAATCAAAATAATTGGATTCTCAGTTGACAACAACATAAGAAAATCTCGTTTCTTTTTAAAAAATAAATAAAAAAATTGTATATTCTGAATTTCATTATTTTCCATTTTTCCAATCTCATTTTTTTTTTTTTTGCTTGCGTGAAATATTGATGACAGAATTTATTGTATTTCAATTCTGTGCTGCTGATTTTTACAATTTTTGTTTTTTTTTTCCATTTTATCTGTTTGGTTTTTAATCTTGTGCATTTGTGATTGATAAATTGATGTCTCTGGTTAATTGGATATCAAGTTTTATAAAAATAAAAGTCCTAAAGAATATTAAGAGCATTAAATACAAATTAAAATTTATCTTAACGATGATTTTGTGTGAAGGATATTTAAATACAGCATAATAATGTCGATGGTGAATGAAGTTTTTTTTTCATGAACTTGAGACAATATTGCGGTCTTGCGGAGTACCACAATATTGTCGCAGAATTGTTGCAACACGATTTCTGTAGCACATATCATTTACTGCTTTATTTTAAACATAAAATTATAATATCCAATAATATCATCACTTTTAATTCTTTTGTTGACGATTGGAAGACCATCACCGCTTAGCAGATACATTTGGAACAGCATGTCATTCGACGTTTCTTAGTTAAAATGTATTTATTTTTTAGTTTTGAGGTTAAAATAAAATTAAACCTTAGTACATATTACATTAATAATAAAATTACAATTAAAAAATAACAATAATTTTAAATTAGATAAGAAACGAGAAATATTAATGAAAATGAGAACAAACTTTTTATATCAAGACCAGGAAATTAGGAGATTTCCGTGATCGAAAAACGATCAATTTTGAAACAACCATCAATAATTTAGTCGCTTAAGATAATTTTGAAAGGGGAACTATATATATTATATAGTTTAATAATTTAATGATTAAAACAGAAATAAATAAAATAAATTAATACGCAAATCTTTGAATATATAAAGACAAAATATCGAATGTAATCTTAATGTAAAATTTACAAACAAAATTTAGTAACAACGAGTATATAGGAAAAATTTCAAAATTTATTTTAAAACTTTAAATAAAAACTCACAATCTTCCAGCTCAAGCAGCCAAATCCTAATTCCTTTTCAGAACGGATGAAGTCTAGTTAATTAATTTAAATTTTCTAGTATTTGGTTGTATAAAAGTGAAGCGTTATAGAAGTAAGATCGCCGATCAAATCCCTTCTTCGAAGTAGGTGTACCACAAGTTTTCTGTCGTAGGTCGTAAGAAGTTTGCTTAATATTACGGTTTCCTCTTCAAAGGAAAAACCATTTCAACACCTTATAAATATGCAAATTCCTCACACGAAGTATTACTGAATTTTTGAACAATTCTTGAAGTGAGCCTCGAAACATTATTAATAGTTCTAAGATTAATTCTTTGGGTAAAAATACATTTTTAAAACTTACCAGGTCCGAACATAAATGAGTAAGACAGATTAATAGCTCTTTCTCGAAGCCGCGGGAAATTCAAATTTAAAGAATCATGTTTGGAAATTAGATCGAAAATAAACAAAATATTTAAAAAATAATAATAAAGAAAATTAAAATTATTGAATAATAATTAACATTAAGTTAATAAATAATTAAATCCAAAATCTGTGGAAATTGTTTCATCAATTTTATATCTTTAAAAATAAAAAATACAAAATGTTAAACAATTTTTTCGAGTTTTATTTGCTTTTGCGAACGGTTAAAAAGTTAAATATTTTAGCTATGGTGGCGAAAATAATAAAATTTACAACATATTTGCATTTAAAAAGTTAAAATTTTGACGTTCGTCTGTTTTTACTTTTGGAAATAAAATTGTTTGATTAATAAATAAATTAGAATATCAAAAACGAATGCTAATTTTGGATTCAATAGTTGCTTATTTATAGTAATTCATATTTAAAGTTGTAAATTTTGTTGTAGAATTTAATTTCAAAATACTACAGTACCAAGAAAAGTGAAGCTATCGATTAACTATATTATTAAAAATCTTTAACGATTATTTAAAATTAATATAAAAGAAATCGGTAAAAATTAAAGTACTTAAAAGTATGAGGCTAGGGATGTTCATGACATGTCACAACAATGTAAAATTTTTAACTGGTATAGATGTGACAATTTAAAGTCTATGTGGTCAATATAATATGAACAATTTTACTTTTTTATCTTTTTATGCGGTATTTTTTCGATTCGCATACAGACTTAATAGTAAAAACTTTAAGTGTATTTCCTTGACAAATTTACATAGAATAAACCCACGCAAGAATAACATTAACCCAAAAAAATATTGGGTTAAATTAAACCCAATTCTAATTTTTGGTTATGATACCTGCCACCAGGTCATGTTACATATTAAACTTATATTTTATTTCGAAAAGTTGGCTTTTGCCAATTAAATTAAATTGGCTATTTTCTTGGGAAACAAATAAACCCAAAATAGTTTGGATACAATTTTGGTCAACAAAATACGCTAATTAACATAAAAATAGTTCGAATTCAATTTTGTTCAACAAAATGCTTAATATAACATTACTACCAACTTTTTGATGGCACAAATAAAATCAAGTAAGTCAAGATAATTAATACAAAGACCGTGCCCGAATACTGTGATTAATATTCATGCGTAATAATTTTTGGTATTAAACACACTCATCCAAATTATTATACCCTTTCCCTCTAATACTACTTGCAGTGCATGAATGAGTTTTACGGTAACATTTTTGCGAATTAATAGTGAGTGGGGAAATTTTTTGACATGTACTCGTATGTCACAAATTATTATTTATTATGATAATATCACTAATATATTATTCGGGGACGGCCTAAAAATTAAATATGAGTCGCAAATTATTTATTACTTTTATATTAAAATTGCTAATATGCGACAGGATGGTGGTACCATAAAGCAAACTGTCTGAGCACAGCAATCGCTACCAACCTAAAAATAAAACTATAATTAGAATTGTTAAGGCTAGAATATAATTACAATTATATTAATCTAATTTATGTTCCAATCACAAATTAATTGAAATTTAGATTTGTGTAAAACGTCAAACTGTATACGGATTCCAGTATGGCATAAAATTATCCATAAACTCTTTAAACTGCATACGGATTCTAGTACAGCTTACAATTATCTCATAATTAAAATTTGATGATAGAATAATTAATTTTTATAATGTTAGCCGATAGATGCCAGCGGTTAATTTGTGTGTTACCAATAAACTATTTGTGATGAGTACAATTTTCCTCATGCACACATTATCACTGAACTCTATTAGACATTTTTTCTATGTTCGTTCATTCGAACGAACATAGAAAAAAACAACGAGCGAGTTCACCCTCAACTCGCAAAATATTTATGTGAAAACTTTTTGTATAAATATCTATTAAATCATTTCAAGCCAATTCGATAAGGCTCAGAAACCCCTCTATAAAGACGGATGTGTTCGCTCAGTATTTAACCTAAGTTACATTTTTGGTTTAAAAAGTCAAGTAATTCCACTATTTTGAATTTGGAGGACGAACCTTACTAACATCAATTGAGATTGAGCAAATTACAGTTCTGTTAAGTTAATCAACTAAACCTGCCATGTATGCTTTCAAATATACCATTATTGAAACACAGCAATCTTGTTCAAGATTCCATAGTAATAAATGATCACGACAAACACGCTGAGCATAGATACATCGCATCGCTTTATCACTGATCAGTTTAAAATAAATTAAATACAGCGGTTCTATTTGGGCGCACTGTTGGTCGTAAAATAATTGCAATTGGAAAGACAGTATCGCAAAGCCCCCATAGCCAAACTCACGAACAGCATGAGCTTTACTAATAAGAAACATACCGAACCGATTAAACAATTTTAAAATTATTATTTTATTATGTTTCAATGTATATGTACAATTTTCACAGCTAACTATTTCAATTTAATTTTTTTACACACATGCATAATTTGTGGTCTTTTTGCTCGTAAAATTTTCATTTTCAAAAACACTTGCTGCTGCGGCCATATATAGCAGATATTTTCACAACAAAATTAATTAAAGTAGGCGATTTTTTTTTGTATTCGGCTCACGATGTTTTTGAAATGCCGGATGATGTTGTATATTGTATGTGTATGCGTAGATTTTGCATTGATTTTGCGTTTTATTTATTTTTTGTTCTTGTCGATATTCACACATACCTGCAATATTTTTTGTTCGGCACTTTTATTTCCGTAACCCGAGTTCTATACAATTTTTTACTTACTCCTGCCGCTAAAGATGTTTTCACATCAAAAATGTCCAATAGAGACAATTTTCAAGAAGACATAACAAAATTGTAAACGGCGACCATTTTATTTTTACATTAAAACCAGCCATTATTAACAAGGATATTTTGGTGTTTTTATCAATCGATCAAACTCTGCAATAATCAATTAAGTCGTGCACGCTCACAAACAAAAAAATTATGAAATACCTAAATGGTTTTCTTATTGTGTCGAGGATTTGTTATTTTTTTTTTTTTTTTTTTGAAACTCTAGCAACTATTCTTTGTGAATGTGGTGCAACAAACGTAAAATCAAACATTATTGGATTGATTGTTTTACTGTTCTCAAGTATTGGATAAATATCAAAATTCTGCAACGGTATTTCGAAAACCAGGTAAACTTGATTTACCGTCAATCAGAAAGGCATGGACCAGTTACAAATTACCAATGTACAAAATATTAGAGGCAAATTTTTAAAAAGGAAAAAGCGTGTGAAACCAAATTAAAACTCACAATCATCTTACAACTCAGGAAATCAGATGAAACTTATTATATTATAAAATTTTTGTTTTCTCATCTCTGCTCATCGGCCGCCTAGTAGCAAAGGGATTGCAACATTTTTTTTTAGATTAATTTTTACACTATTTTAATTAACGCACATTATATTGCTCTGTTCTATTTTGTAACTAGGTTATGTTGGTTAAGTAGAATTTTGGGTTAGAAATGTAGAATTGTTTGGTACAGGTAAGGCAACCAGACGTACTATTTTAATTTTGGTTTTAATAATAGCAGGGTTGACCACCATGTTGTGTGTTTTATGCATGTCAGAGCTGACATTTTGTATTCATCATTTATTTTATTTTATTTTATGATATTTGTTTATTTTATAATAAGTATATTCTTAGCGGAAAATATTAGTATTAGACTAGAATGTTGTCGTCATGTGCTATCGGTTTCATTTTATTTTATATTATATATCTAACAATAAGCACTAACTATTAATTATTTAGACGTATAAAACAGGGTCGATTCTTTAACCCTATACAGTCCGCCGTATTCGTTTGAGTACACCACCTTATAACGTAAAATCTTCAAATCTAACGGATTTAAAATATTTTTGTTTCTCGATTATTTGTCGTTCTATTCAGGAAAAACTATTTTCATTTGACTAACAATGATGAAATTGGAATTTCAAAAGATCGGATGTTCAAAATAAGACCGATTATAAATATGCTTAGGAAACAGTTTTGCCAGTAAGTTTTATTTTCACAAGGATGATCTAGTTGACGAATCCCAGCGGTAAGCCAGTGTGAGGCACGGGTTTAGAAAAATTGGATCATAAGCAGTTCGAGTGGATATTGTTACGCTTTCAATATTTAGTGTGGAGAACTAGCAGATGAATCAGAGTTAAGGACACTCATTTTTTCGCGAAAATAAGTAGCTTTTCTTTGAAATTTATGTTTTATTTATATTCTCTACTTATTAGCACTCTGTGATCGCAGTTTGAATGTTTCTTTACAGGTAGTAATTTTTTGGGCATAAATGGGTTAAATAAACTTTTCTTATCTATTTAAACAATTATTTTATTGGTATAGGGCCCTTTACTTTTATTTTTATTTATTAACACTTGACATTTCAATCTCAATTCGGGATCATTTTCAAAAGCATAATGAAAATTATTTACAAAATAGGCTCCTCTTTATAACGTTTTTATTAACTCGCTTTCTTGTATGTCTGTTCGGTACAAATTTTGAAATCGATTTTAAACCAACTTCCCGATGACCTAGGACTTGAAATTTTGAACACAGCTCAGAACTCGATGACAATGCAATATTCAATAGGTTGCGATATATTTCGACTTCAGGTGGTGCTGTAAATTACGTTTTTCGAGATCGTTACAATAAACCGACGTCATATAGTATGCTGATTTTTTATGCATACAAAATTATAGTATGGAAAAATTTAAAGTGTATTTCAAATTCAATGAAGACCTGATAAAAATTCAGAAGAAAACAATTCGATCAATAAACTGGCGCCTCCAAGTTATATTAATTATTTGGTGACAGGTTCGATAGGTTGCCGAACAAAAATTGGTTCTAAGTTTGTCTCCAAGAAACCGAATACATAATCATAAAATATTCAAGTATCCGAATACATGAATACAAAATAACCGAGTACTAGAAAATACATCAGCACCCTTGTTGGCAACACTAAAAAATCAGAAAATAAATTAAATAAAAATTATTTTTTAATATATCACGTTTTTAAAATGGACTAAAAAGAAGAAAATATCATAATTTTTTCTTGCCTCATAGTTCAGAAAATTCTGAGAATTTACGATTGTCAGTTTTTAGCAACTATGAGAATATTTGGAAAATTTAAAACGAAAAACTTGGAGCGCATATAATGGTATAAGCGCATAACGGCGACATATACAATACATACTTAAGAAAGCTAACTACGGTATTAAAAGAATTATAGTTAACATCACTTGTCAGGGACCATAATTAAATTGTTAATGAAGCAATAAAGAATCGTGTCGATTGTTGATCGACTCGACAATCATAATAGGGGTGCAAGTATCAAAACTTCGTTAGATGCGCTCCACGTTTTTCGTTTTAAATTTTCCAAATATTCTAATAGTTGCTGAAAACTTATAATCGTAAATTCTCAGAATTTTCTGTACTGTGAGGCAAGGAAAAATTATTTTCTTCTTTTTAGTCCATTTTAAAAACGTTATATATTAAAAGATTTTTTTTTTATTTAATTTTTATATAAAAAATTAACATAACACAATCAAACGTTTGTTACAAAAACCAACTTTTCATAGAAACGCACAGCATAGACAATTTTTCGAAAAAATTTCCTGGCTAAAGCGTTTTTCATGTAGAAAGGTTGTACAATTGAATAAAAATAAAATGAGATGAGACAAAAAACTTACATAAATAAATCATACGATTTGCCAACTGAGATGTTCATTTATAATTTGCTCAGAGTTTTTAAAATTTTTTTTGTTTGGTTTTTAAAGAAGGATAATTAAGGATAATTAATTGATTTTGATTAGGATTAATAATGGAGAAATTTCACTCAGATTTCCAGAAAATTGAAGCGTCCAGCGAACATGTAGTTTAGAAATTGTGTTGTCTTGTGCCAATTTTTGTATCGTATATATTACTAATAAAAACATACTAATTATCGATTGCTTAGGTGGGGTCGAATAGGAGAGTCAGCAGAGACGCAACAACTTCCACAAAACATCAAGCAACACGTGCTACAGTTAGTATAAATTTGAGTGACCGCATGGAAACGTGATGATGGAACGAAATCTGATCCCCTCACAACCGCCGATGGAAAAAATAGTGGAGCAACAAAAATCCTTATAGATTTTCAGAAAAACCTGCGGCAGTAATGGAGGGAATCGGCACTAATGCCCGTATTACAAAATCCAGAATGAACAAAATCCTGTAGATAACAAAAAACTGTATTACAAAATCCCGTATTTCATAATTCCGTATTTCAAAATCCCGTAGTATGAATTTTTTACGGGATTACGGGATTAATCAAATTAAAAACAATTTTTGGTTTTAAGTAACTATTTTTTGTATTTTTTTTTAATAAATAGTTCTAAAAATAATATTATTTAATTTAAAACTAAATTATTCGTGATCCTTGTAAATTAATAAAAATGAAAATCTGTATGTACGTATGCGTTTTATACGTTTCCACACGGATCATCTAATCAAATTGAGTTTTTGCATAAGGGTTTTATACCAAAATGAGCAGGTTTTCGTAGTATTTTTGAAGGGGTCAGGCCCCTGGGTCTTGGTGCCCCCAAACAAATTGTTTGTAGAATTTCGATGTAGTTACATTTTTTTGATATTTTATTGCCATCTTTTACTTATGAGCAGATTTTCGTGGTATTTTCGAAAGGTTGGGCCCCTGTATCTAGATGCCCTCGAACACTCTAATTAAGTTCAAACGGCTACATCCTGTTCGAATTGCGCTTGCTATCACCATAAATAAGGCACAAGGACAATCGCCGAAGTCAACTGGAATAAATTTAGAGCCTGAATGCTTCTCTCTTAGTTAATTATATGTGGCTTGCTCCAAGTCGGCAATCCAAAAAAACTATTTATCTATGCCACAGATGGTAAAACACGAAATATTGTCGAGAAGCTTTGGCTTGAATTAGGTACCATTATTTAATCTTATTTATTGAAATATATTTTATTACTAAAATGTTGTTATCGTTTATTTACATCAAGAACTTCGATTTCTTTATACTTTGAAACTACAATTATTTAAATTTATTTGCTTTAAGAGGTACAGATGAAACATTTGAAGTTTATTACTTTGCTAAAATAAAATAAAAATATTTTCTTTTATCCCGGGCAAAGCCAAGTACTCCAGCTAGTTCTTTTATAAAAATCGATTTTATTTTTTATTGGAGTAAACTTTCTGTTTTTTTCTGTTCCAATCTCCTGCCCCTTGTAATTTTTTGATTTTTATGATCCATACACAAATACACAAATACACACACACACACCCATGAATAATCGCGCGATTTTTAACCTAACCTAAGCCAATGTATCGTGATAGAATACGGGATTTTGGCATACGGGATTTTGGGATACGGGATTTTGTAACACGGGATTTTGGAATACGGGATTTTGTAATACGGTATTATTTATACGGTATTTTGTAAACGGTATTTTATTATTCGGGCAACTGTACTCAACCCCTAATGGAGAGCGCTAATTAGGAGATTGTGTTGTTTGGTGATTAGCTGGGCAAAAAAAAATATTAAAAAAAAATTTACTAATTATCGACTGCATAGGTGGCTGAAACCGGATCGAGTCTATAACGTTCCTTTCTTGTTCTTCGCTCTTGTTATATGTAACAGCGTCTCCCGGGAATGTTGCTTAGGCTTAGTCGTACATCTCAATCAATCAATTACTTAGGTGTCTGTGGAACCAATTCGATTTTTTAATACTAATAAATCTTTCTTATCCTTCGGTTTTGTTATATGTTAAATGGTGTATGGCAAATGCAAATACCGGGAGCCTTGCTTAGTATTGATCGTACACTGTAATCAATCAATCAATAGGCATATCTTAAAAAGTAGGTGGCAATAGAAATTTTATGTTACGCTGGCTTTCTGTATTCCAGAATAACTCTATCTAACAGCTGGAAATCATACAATTGGTGTGCACAATATTTTTGATGAAATATATGATGTTAAAACTCAACTAAAATGTTGGAAAAAAGAATCGAAATCATTGAAAGAGGTTAAAAAGGTGCAGATCTAATTATAAGTAATGTATACCAGTTGATGAAAAGTCTGGCATCGCAATACTCTAACAAACCTGTAATCTTATAAACTTCCAAATATTGGCACATGATATTAAAAATATCTTTAGAGTAAATCGTTAATACGAGCTACAAAGGAACAACATTAATCCAATTACATCATTATCATAATAATATTCTAGCACTGATTGCTTGAGTTCATCACCTATGCGTTTCCCACCTTTCGGTTCTTGTAGGCTTATTGGGCTTTTTTTGTGTTGAATATGTTTAGCTATTCGAGAATCGGACCATATATTTACCTTCTGTTTTGAGTGTTGATAAGATTTCCAGGGTAACATACATACGTATTAGATAAATCCAGAATCGGTGATGCCTCGATTTTAATTTTCTGCCGATTAGAAATGATGTTGATAAAACACTTTTTGAAGCTTCTCATTATTACACTATCACTTATTAAAATAAACTTAAATTTGTGTTTTGTTAAAATCAATATTTCTTCACACACCACTTGATAAATTAAACTTTCAAAAATTAATGTTTGCACTAATTTATACCTAACATGTTATGTCTGCTTTTTAATTACATTATACCTCTTAGTATACTTGTTATTTATTATAAGTGTGATTTTCAGAGGTGTTCAAAAAATATTGTACAGGTACAATCAGAAGTGTTGTATCTAACAAAATGCGTGACTCATACCAATATTTGATGTTTATTTACTAATTTTTGTACTCAATGTTTCTTTCTTTATTTAAACGGTTACATTAGCCGTCAAAAAACATTGCAGAAAACTAAAAAAACATTGCATTAAAGCTTGATTTTCACGCAACAAAATGTTGTGCTGATTTTAAGTATGTCTAATAGCAGAGCCTTCTAGAGTATAGAGCCATAATCATTATGATGTATTTTATAGAAGCTTTTTAGTGGTATAACCTTTCAGTCTTTCACTGATTTCCATAGGAATCCATAGTAAATATGGTGTTTTTTAGCTTCAAGTTTTTCAATGAAAACAGCAAAAATGTTACAAAATATTTATACAAAAGTGTTCTACATATCTTTAGCAGCAATATACAAGAAGGGTATATTAGTATTAAGTAAATATTAATTGCAGAAATATTAAAATAAAATTATTTCTAAAATATATTTTTCGAAATTTCATTTTGAAAAATATATCAAAGTTGGCTCTGACAAATTAAAATAATACTTGCTACATTTATCTTTAGTTTTACTAGTGTACGTTAGATGTCTATAATTGTTAGCAGAGAAATACGAAAAAAAATTATTTAATCACACAATTATAACACGTTCTTAATATTTTCTGAATTTGTTTTGCTTTCCTACAATTTTTGAACTCAAATTTCTCCAGGTGCCAATTTTTGGTAAGATTTTTCAAAATGTTTACTGCCCACTGCCATCTATGTATATTGAGTTAATGCACACGATTTGTAGTAAGCTTTTCTTTCCAATTTGACCAGAATGCTGTTGTTATGAACTTTTTTTTATATTTTGGTTTAAATAAATCAATTATTACAAGAAAATGAAAACGATTTACTTAAACGAGGTTTATATATGTTGAAATTCAAACATTTATGAAAATATTTCAGAAATCATAATTAAGAATTTGCAACGTTTTCATTTACAAATTTGTCTTAGGAAAAAAAGTGATTTCCCATATGTTTTATGTGTTTTACTATGGAAATTTTGGTTTTTTCCTCTTTTCTAATTCACTTATAAAAGCTTCGTTTTTTAGATTATGGCTTGTATAATCAAGGTTGCTTTGCTAGTAGGCCTAACTTCGGAAAAAGTTAAAAAAGCACATTAGAAAAAATTCAAAAAGAACAGGCCATTTTGAAAAGAAAGAAATAAAATATGGTACCATTTTGATAAATATTTTATAATCCCTATTGATTTGTCTTTAAACTAAGCCTAACTATATAATTTTGGATAATTAGTTTATTTTCTATAGCAATAAATACAAAACCATATACATTAAATTTTTAAATATTTGACACTGACACCATGTAACTTAAAAAACAAAAAACCTAAATTTGTTGTTTTCTCTAAACCTAGGCACTAATTTAGTGCTGCGATACATTTGAATTACTATCTATTAAAATAAACGATAACATGAGATTGTTTACAAGCTGGTACGATTCGCAAAACCTAATTTTTTTTTTTCGCTGGTGCTACATCCCATAGAGAGATTTGACCGCTTCATGGTGAAGTTTCGTAATCATTTTTTTTTTCAACGGATAATGTGTGATTAATTCATTGATCCTTAAATTAACCAGCCGTGATTTTTTCATCACACGCCGGGAATCGAACCCGGGACCTCCGGAGCTTCAAGCAAGCATGCTAACAACTGTGCCACCGGCTAAATACTTTTTGCAAAGTTAATACTTTTTGCAAAACTAAATATTTAATATTCACAGCCGGTACATTGCATATACACAAGAAATGAATATTAATTATCCAGGTTCGCTGAATGGTAATGTCCAAACAATTGTAAAGTAAGCCGAATGCAAGAGCTTGAGTATTGTTCTGGACCCACATTTCCAATCTCATATTAGTCAGTTGTGCAAGCGTATGATAATTTGGTATTTTTCATAGTTTAAGGCTAAAACTAAATATTAATTTAATAGACATTTATTACATATATACATATATACATATAGGACTTTTCAAATCACCGACAACTTTGATATATATATATTATATACATATCAGCATTTTCTTGTTTATTTTATCCAAAATAATAAGAAAGTTAAAAAGAAAAAACTACGTATTCGATGGAGATGGAGTTATGGGGTGGTGCACAAATGCACCTCTGGACATTTAGAAACAATTTTTATGTTTTTCAAAAATATTTATTTATTTATTTAAATTATAAAATCCATAACATAATTCAACCAATTAGAAATTAATAGTATTTGTACATATTCAATAAATAAAAACTTAGTAATTCACAGCCTAATTAAAGGAACAATTTCTTTAATAGGCCCTTTATTTCAAATTTTTATGGAAAGTAGATGAACATTTGGTATGTAATGCGATATTGCATACATCACATCTGTAGTAAGTTGTGAATGGCATTGTTTACAGCGTAGCCGAGATTATCCCAATTGGTCCATTTGGCAGTTGTATGTTTTAGCATAGACGAATGAAATACGCAAGACGTACAAAGCCATATACATTTTTCCATAAGTAACATTGCAACCCTGGATGTGTGTTAGTGTATATTTTGAACAGTAGCGTTCTGCAAGGCGGGGTTTCAAATTTGAAAACGGGATTTTCTTTGTTTTCAAGGAAACATTTTTGTTCAAAAATATAAATTTTTATTGCTTTTTTGTCTTTGTTGTTGTTTTCTTCTCTACACATTTCTTTTTATAAAAAAAACAAATGAGAGCACATTGGTTTATTTCCAAATTATACTTTCATGAGAATTATTCTTATTTGTGTTTTCGAATAGAGCGCTTGCGTTAAACGATATTCTATAAATAAATAATTATTTTACGTTTGCGATCATAGAAACAATTCATTTTGTATTCAATTTTTTGTTTTTATTGTCATTACCTTAGTCTTATTTATGGTGAATTCTAGATTTATTAATTTAGGTTTAATAATTTAGGTAATTGATTTGCCGCCCCGGTGGTACAATTGTTAGCATGCTTGCTTTAAGCTCCAGAGGTCCCGGGTTCGATTCCCGGCGGGTGATGGAAAAATCACGGCTGGTTAATGTAAGGATTAATGAATTTATCTCTCATTATCTGTTGGAAAAATGATTACGAAACTTCACTATGAAGCGGCCAAGTCCCTCTATGGGATGTAGCGCCAGGAAAAAAAAAAGAAAATTAGGATAGATTCATTACTTTAGTTTTATTTCTGATAAATTTTTAAATTAATAATTTAGGTTTAATATTTTAAATTAATCATTATACTCGTAATTTTTTATTTATTTATTATCGCTGAATTTTAGACTTACTATTTTAATAAATTTAGGATTAATATTTTCGGTTAGTTCCATCATTTACTAAAATTTAGAATTATTAATTTCGGTTCAGTTTGATTAGTCGTTATAATATTTACGTATTTCCATTACGCATACAACGACTTTAATTATTCAAGATGAATTATTTTGCTAAAGAAAATCATTTAAAATGTGAGATTCCATGTGCAATTAAAAATTGCAATGTTACTCGAAGGAGCCATCCTTACAAGAGGTGTTATAGCTTTCCAAAAGAAAACTGTGAATTGTTTCAGGTTTGGGTTGACAAATATTCAATTCCACATAGTTCTTTATGAAAAACATTAATTATATGTGAGGACCATTTCGAAGCTTCAGACAAAGGCAAACGCAAGCTAAAAAAGAATGTTTTTCCAAAGCTGAATTTGTTTGGCCTTGAAGTAAGATCCGCGGATCATGATCTGGTTTATGAAGCAACCTCAACTAAGTCCGAAGAGGTAGATTTGATTCAAATTCAACAATTCTGTGAAACATGAAAATATAGGAACTTACGATTCTTACGAACCCAAAATGACTAAATTTGATTTCGAGAATATAACATCTCCAGAAACAGGTACAAATACTTCTTGCAATATTGAGGTTAATTGCAGTAATTATATCAAACAAATAAATATTTCTGAATTTTACAAAAAAAAGTACTTGTCGCTCAAAAAACAAATTGATATTTTGAAAACAAAGTATATTACAAAGCGGAAATTGTTGATTAATCTACAAAGTAGAATCCAGGGAAAAATAATACCGAAAAAAAAATCCGCTCAGTACGAGAATATGAAAAATCAAATTGATAAATGCAATATTAGTCTAAATGCCAAGGATTTTGCAAAAATAATATTATGCCGAAATTCAAAAACGTAGAAATACCCAGAAGAACCTCGAAAGAGGGTTGATCACCCAAAATATATTTTTTATTTCTCCAGCCAGTTATAAATTTCTTCGAGTTAATTTAGAATTGAACATGCCGTCTAAAAATTCAATAATAAATTGGATGCCAATAAAAATCTTTCCACCGGTCAAAATCAAAATGTCATCGAAACTTTAAAAAAAAATTTCTAAATTTGTCAATGGAAAACCGAAATGCTGTTTTGTTGTTTGATGAAATGAATATCAGACGTGACTTAGAGTACGACGGAAAGAAAGATTTAATTCAAGGATATTCAGATGATGGGAATGAGAGAAAGCCTGAGATTGCAAAATATGTGTTAGTATTTATGGTTAGGGGCCTGTTTGGTCAATATAAATACATATTAACATATTATGCTTCAGAAAAAGGTATATCAGGGCAGCATTTGGCCAATTTAATTAACGACAATATTCTATTATTAAATAAAATAGGAATCCAGGTCCAAGAAATAGTTTGTGATCAAGGATCTAATAATAGAAAAGCTTTAAAACTGTTGGGTGTAAGAACTGAAACTCCTTATTTTTATTTAGAACACCTTCTAACAAAGAAAAATTTATGCTATTTATGATACCCCGCATTTGATAAAATCTATCAGAAATAATCTGATGCGATCAAATTTTAAAACACTAGACGGCATTGTCAGCTGGAATATTTTAAAAGAATTGTATGAGTCTGAAAAAAATAATTCAACTAAACTATGCCCCAAGATAACATATCGTCATATATATCCAAATACATTCGAGAAAATAAGAGTTGCATTGGCAACTCAAGTTTTCAGCAGAACAGTAGTTTTAGCGATAAGAACAATGCACGAAACGGACAAATTTACACCCGAAAATAAAAAATACGCTTTGGCAACAGCGAATTTTTGCGAGAAAATGGATAAACTATTTGATAATTTGAATAGCAAACAAAAATTTTCAAAAAATAAACTTCAGTTTGCTTTAGAGGAAAATAATCATATCGTCGATAATTTAATTTTGATGAAAACAGGTATAAGCAATTTAGAATGTCAAAAGAAATCGAATAATTTCTGTTTTAATGGTTTAGTAATAACTATTAACTCCATTCTACATTTATTAAATTATTTGTTCTAAGAAAATAATGAAAGGTATATATTAACTGCTAGGTTTAATCAAGATCCCCTTGAAAATATATTTTCGGTCATCCGAGGAAAAGGTGGTAACTGTAAAAATCCATCTCTTTTGGAATTTAGTCGTATTGTTGCTCAAATAATGTGTTTAAAATTACTTAAAAATACAAGTCTTTCGAACTGTGAGTTTGATGATGAGAAAATGATATCTAGTATCGCTGAATTAAACGGTGATGAAATTCACACTGAAGGTCCAAATGGCCAAAGCCCGGAAACTGAAATGCAAGATTTAACAAAACCAATTGACGATTATTTTGAAATTGGAAATTGCTTGGATCAAGGCGAGAGCAATTTAATTATTGATGAACCTTCTCTTAAGTACTTTATTGGTTACGTATTTTCAAGAGTAACAAAAATATAAAATGTTTCGTGTAAGTTGTTACTAACAAAAAAAGATGAAACGATTTCTTTAAAAAACGAATAGCTATTTTATATATTTTAAAAACTACACTCAAAATACGGACTTAGGAATTTTAAATGCCCCTTCCGAACTATATTTTAAGTTGTCCAAATATTATTTGGAAACGTTTTCCAAAATTTTTAGTAACACTCCACATATAAAAAATAATAAAAACTTTATAAAAGACAGATGAGATATTGATATCACAACCTGAATTTGTCAACTTGTTAAAATCTAACAATGAATGCTATTATCACCTCCAATCAATATTAGATTTTATGATTTTAGTTTTGATAAGGAAGCATTGAAAATAGGTAGTAAAAAATAAAGTTTCGCAACCAAAATTAGCAATACTGAATGATTAATATTATAAATTTAATAATTATTTCAATAGTTTCAAAAATGTTCCGGAAAAGGTTAAAAACAACATTTAAAATCACCATTACTTATCGTGCAGTGTTTATACACATTTGAAAGTTGTAAGAAGAAAATTTTGCTTGAAATCAATAAATCATAAAAATGGATAAAGAAATCATAAAAATGGATAAAGTAAATTGTATTAGAAGTTATATGTAAATATCCGCAGAGAGAATTACATATGTCAGCAGTTGGCCCAATACAATAAACCTATTGAACAAATGTTGATTGATGGTGTTGAATCGAATCGATACGACCTCACATCTTGCACATCCTTTTCTTAAACAAATTAACTTTTTGTCACCTCGGTTCCGGAAAGTTTTACCTGGACATTCTTGGGCGGAATTAAATTGCGATTTTTTTGAGGTTGTGTGCGATTGCCAGTTAAATCACTCTATCAGTCCCAATCTTAGTCAAAATAATATCTCGCTGAAAATTCCTATTCTTTCATTCCCGAGTAAATACAACAACAAATTCATTTTTTGTTGTTGATTTATTCGAGAATAATGGAATAGGAATTTTCAACGAGATATTATTTTAACTATACTTACCATACTCCGAGCTTAAACCACAACATAACTAAATAATATATTTATATATATAAAAAAACAGTAACATCTGAGAACTCGTACAAATTGAAAAGGATATTGACCGTGAGCACAATTCAACGGTACAATTTAATTCTTTAGAAAAAAAACCTATTTTTCACACTTCGGTGGTCTAACCGATTCTGCCATCTCAGCAAGAAAAAACACATCCCAATTATTTGTTTTATATGATAATTTGTTGCGGCCTTGAATTCATATCTTACTGATGACAAATATATCGGAATATTAATTTTAAATCTTTCAAATAGTTGGTGCACATCTTCAAATTTACCAATATCATATTCATTGCGAGAATATTATTTGAAGAATATTTAATTCTTACGAAATGAAATATAGACCAATTTTGCTCTAGTCGTGATATTTGCTAATATAAAATATTTATGTAATGGTTAGGTTCACATACACCGGTAATAATTGTTTTTAAAATTGAAGTTCAAACAGCGATTAAGTAATTAAATTTTTATAAATATTGTGTTGAATCACAATTTTAATAAATGAATATTTGAGAGATCGTTTAGAAATTTTAATTAAGATAAAATTGTCAGAAATAATATTTTGATCAAATTTCCACTAGCCATATTCATCCACCCATTGTACGTCGCCATTTAGTTGTTTGTTCACTTTTAAAACAAATTTATCGTGGTATTGATTACAAATACGATAAAACTGCAAACAAGATATTTTAATTTGGATTTACTGATTTAGGCTTCAAATTCGTAAGCTTTAGTAGAGTAAACGTCTCAATCCATTTACGCCACAAATTTGAATTAATCCCATTTCTTCATATTGTTTATCATAAAAATAAACCTGGTTTAAAAAAAATATTCTAAGGTAGACCAACAAGATCAAAAATTGTCTCTAAAATTGGACAACGGTCTCAAAAACAAACAAAAACCGAAAGCGATTTTGTTATTGAGGAAAGTGAAATCATGTATGACCAACCAGGTTTTTACCGGTATTCTATATTTAACGATTGTCTAATAAAAGTGCCAGTACAATCAACTCTACAAAATATTTCTACATTGATTGAACTTTCAATTTTTTTTGTTTTTAATTTTTTTTTTTTTTTGCCAAGTTCACCCAATCAAAAATTAACATTGAATCATATTCACGCGGCGCATACATAAAATCTACGCAGAATATTAATTTTGCTCAAAAAAAAATATTCACTAAAGTAAGAAACTACCTCATTTTTTACACATTAATCATACATATTATATCGACTGCGGTCGATGTTCTTTTCAGCATTTAATGTGAACACAATATAATGTATACATAAATAACAAACAAAAAATTAATATTTCAAACGATCAACGATCATAAATTAATTAAATAAAATGGTGAAGACAAAACAACAATTTATTTATTTAATTACATTTTATAATTTATTTTATATGATTTTGTTATCAAATTTGATCTTAACCAAATAAAAAATTTGTTTTTTTTTCGTGTGTGAAATTTTTCGGATTTCTACAATCGATCGTCAACTTTTGACATTCAAAAATTAATAAAAATATTTCTTAAAAATCCAACACAAAAAAAATTGGTATTATTGTCATAATTTTTTTTTATTTATTAATTCTTTTTTTTTTTTTACTTTAATTCTACGTGTTTTAAATATTAACAATATATAAAAAAAATTAAAATTAATTTGTTTTATGGTCGGATGACTATTCATAATTTTAACGTTTCGTTCTTTTTTTTGTGATATTGACTCTATTACCTAAGATATAATCATTATCATTATAACATGAAGGCTTGCAAAAAAAAAAAAAACAACTAACAGAAAATTAATAAATTGAGTGAATGGGTTAAATTGGAATTGAACACGAATTAGAAATTTATATACCTAAAGTTTTTTTTTTTATTTCTTCTATAGCTATTTTTATCTAACATTACTGTTTGTGTGTGTGTGTTTTGTTTACAATTAACCGATTAAGTATAAAACATTATAATTATTCACATTTTGTTCGTTTGGTATGTATCTTTGAATGTTTGTTTATTTACCTGCAAATATAATTATAATATACATATGTATGGGTATTGTACCTACGATATACCTAACCATGACAAAATTAAAATTCATTTATGCTTTGCAATTATTATTATTATTTTGTTTTAGTATAAAAGAAAATATCATAAAATTTAATGTTTAATTTAAAATGAAAAGCACATTTTTTTTTCTTTCTCGACTTTAGCTAAATTAACCTTTAACTTTGTGCAAATAAATTTATTTGTTCAAATAATGATGAAATTAATGATTTTTAATTCAAAATCGCGGTTTTTTTATTTTGCTTAAATTATAGCTCTGTATACGTTAATAAACCAGGAAGAAATGTGTTTTTGTTTTGTTTTATAACATTAATTGACGCAGCAAAGTTCATGTCTACTATGCAAATACTTGCCCACAATTTGTATCGACTTAAAATATAGCACCATAGACTGAGGCGTCTTAATACGAATAAAAAAAATATCCAATTATGGGGTGCCAATCCATACCATAGCAGGTGCTAATTAATAATAATCTTTAGTTGAATTAACCAAAAAACAGCGAAATGGTAAACAAATGTTGACTTGTGTGTACTTGTATACCAAAAGCAAAAGCAAAGTTCAATCATAAAATAAACTAAATAAAAACAAGATGTGTACATTTTGTGTTACAGCTATATGTACTATATTTGTATTAAGTAGCACTAATTAAATAGAAGAAAATTTAAAATATCTTAGAATAATTTAAAGATATTGTGTAACGATCATTAATACCTTTGGCCACAAATTAAATTGAGAACTTCAAATTTGGAATCTCTTGTAAAAAAACAGTATAAACATGCATAGCTATAAGCTATGTACTTACATAGGTTTTGTATGTCAAATTCACTCTTTTGCAAATGATATTCAATTTTTTGTAGTTCACTCGCAATTTTCTGCAAAACATTCTCAATATTTTCCAATTTATAAGCAAACTAACTTCAATTAAATGTAGAACAAATTCAAATAATTTTTAAAGAAATTCAATTTTTAATATTTCAAGTTTATTGCAATTTTCTGCAAATCAAATCTAATTCTCGTTGTTATACTTGTAATTAAATTATTTCTGCGTTTCGAATGCAGCCCTTCCTTAATAGAACTAAATTTAATCAACAAATGATTTTAAATAACCAATAGTATCCAATAGTATCAATGACAAAAATGATGTTGTGATAAAATTGAACGACATCTTTAAGTTTGGCGTTGAAAATATTGAAGTTTCGTATATGAGAAAGGTCATCGTAAGACGAAGTGGCCGTACTGGTAGTGGAAATTTAAACCAGTTCATGTTCAAATTTAAAAATGTGGAAACCAAGAATATTGTTATGGATCAAATAAGAACCAACGGCCCTCTAAAATTAAAGCAACTATATCCGGCAGCGCCTAATGGAGAACTTACAATTAATCTGAGAGATAATCTTACTCCTATAAATCAAGGGATTATGAAGCAGCTCCTGGACTTGAGAAAACATAAAGTAATAAAATATTGCTGGTTCCGTCATATCAACATTTATGTCAAATTCAAAGAAGATGATCGGCCGAAAATCATTTTGACAATAGATGACCTAAAGCTTATAAAATAAAATAATTGTATTTCATTGTTGGCAGTATTGGGTAATTAAGTAGTAATTAAATATTTAATTTTTTTTTTCTTTTTCTTTCTGTATTTAATTTTCAACTTTTGTTTTCAGTATTATTTCGATGTATGTTATTTATTCTTTGTTTTTTTTTCTGCAATTGCTTATTATAATTATACCACAGACTTCAAAGCAAACAAACATTTCTTAAACTTCTCCGACTTTGTTAAGGACACAAATGATGTATTGAGCTTAAATATTGTTTATATAAATATTAATAGATTGCAGAACAAGCTCACTGAACTAGAACTATTATTATCATCTTTCAAAATAAAAGTCGATATCGTTGTGTTAACTGAGACCTTTTTATATGAGTCAGCGATCAATTTCTTTAACTTAGATAATTATATAGGACATCATAATACTCGCGAATCTCGAATGGGTGGAGGCATCTCAATATTTTTTCATAGATACCTTGATTTTAAGCTGGTTAATTCTAAGAACAGTGATGAAAATGAGTGTATTACAATTTATTCTAAAATATTGAACTTATATATAAATGGTATCTACAAACCACATCACACTTCTCAGAATAATTTCTTGTCATTTTTCGATAATCTGATGTCTTCAAATAAAAACCAAATCTTTGTGGGTGACCTCAACATAAATTTACTTACCGAACATATTCATAATCGCAATACTCAACTATGCAATTATAAATCCACATTACTATTAAATAATTTCTTTATCATAAATGACATAAATGAGTTATTTGCAACTAGGATCACTCCATATTCTAAAACGATTATAGATCATATAATATCAGACATAAAAGAAACATTTTATGTGTATTACGGTGATGCTAGTCTCAGCGACCATCGTCACTTGTTTATAAAATTCGTTTTGACAAAAAAATCTGACTATTTAACCCGAACTAGAACTTCCGTTAAGTATGATAGTGTGCTGGCTTCTGTCTTAAACATTTATTCACAATCACATAATTTTGATTTTCAATTATTATATCAATGTATCACCTCTGCAATTAAAGAAAATACTAAAATTATTACCACTAATGTTAAAATATCAGCCTATAAAAAACGCAACGAGATTTGCCGAACACACGCAGGAAATAAGGAACGCACGCAATGATGTAAACCAAAATAAAAACATCAAATCTAATTTTGCTCTCCACATCATTAACGAAAAGCATACATACACAGATATAAGCAACAACATGCAAATTTTATATAAAATGCGTAAAGGTAACAATATGGACCGTCTGGAGGAACTAGAGATATACAGAAATCGTAACAATCCGTTATTACTTAATGACAAAATCAATTGCACATCCAACAAAAATTTTGACATGATATTATGCAGCGATGGAAACCGGAATATACGTACTTAATTCGTGTAAACTAAGGAAACCACTATATTGTAATTAGTTTAGTTGAAGGAACTGATGAAGGAAGAATTTCCGAAACCAGGTTTTCCATAAATTTAATAATAAAAAAAATAAAAAAATTATCACTACAAGAAAGTTCTTCTCAAAATTAGTTTTAAATTTAAATTGTTTATTTATCTTGTAGAAAAATATTTGTTTTAACAATTTAAAAAACAAATATTGTTTTTGATCGTTTAATAATAAAACAGTGAGAAAAGCCACAGCGTACCAAAATAAAAATGGATTTTTGCCATCTTTATAACAACTATAAAAAACGATGGTTCAATCCGCAACTTTCGAAACTAGCGTGTCTACGTGACAAATACTATAAACTGCATAAGAAGTATCCGCTAAATTCATGTTTTTTAAAAAGCTTTAATAGTCTAAACTTGGAACTAAAGAAACAAATTAAGAAAGCTAAGAAAAAGTATTATACTGATAGATTAAATAAAGATATAACTAACCCTAAAAAAATGTGGAGTTCGGTAAATGAAATATTTAATTGTTTAGAAACAAACAAAATTCTACTATTGAACTGTTGCTAAATGGCACTATCATTTCGGATCAACTGCGCGTTGCAAATGAGTTTAACAATTTTTTTGCTACAATTGCATTACATATTTCAAGCTCTATAAGCTCATATTCTCATGTTTTTACCACAGAGATAATTAAAAGGAGCCTATTAACAGTGGGTCCTATTACTAGCGAAGACATGGCTAATGTAGTAAGTTCCCTAAAGTCAGAATTCTCTCCCGAATATGATCAAATTAAAACATGTATAGTAAAAAACTTGACTAACATTGTTACCCCGTTATACACTGAATATGTTAATTTCATGTCTTAAGGATGGTAATTTTCCAGCGTTTCTAAAGATTGCTCGTGTTACTCCTATTCTAAAATCAGGTAACCGCAATTTAGTTAATAATTATCGTCCAATTTCCATTTTACCTGTTTTTTACAAAATATTCGAAAGAATAATTCATCTGGCACTAGTTGACCACTTACATTTTAATGAACTAATTAACAAAAATCAGTATGGATTTACTACCAACTCTAGTACTGCTTCTGCAGCTTTAAATCTCATAAACCTAGTATATAAATCTCTTGAAAACAAAAATGCAACTTCTTGTCTATTTCTCGATCTTAAGAAAGCATTTGATTGCGTTAATCGTGATATATTGATGAAGTAGTTGATTAGTTTTGGAATTTCCGGTAGCACCTTACAATTATTACTAAGGTACCTGAACAACAGACAACAATCTGTTTGTTTAGGTAGTTTTGAATCTGCCAAAGTGAACATTACAACAGGGGTTCCTCAAGGATCAATTTTAGGACCAACTTTATTCTTAATATATGTTAATGATATTTTTAATTTAAATTTGAAAAGAAAAATTCAGTTGTTTGCTGATTATGCCGCCCTAGTTTACAGTTCAACATCCTATCGTCAACTAAAACAAGATATGGAAAATGATATGACCATTTTAACTAACTGGCTATGGGGCAACAAGTTTGTATTGAACGTTAGTAAATCTAACTTTATCATTTTTTACTTAAAACACAAACCACAACATACATATATTTAATGAAATAGAATGCAGCAGCGGATCAATAAAGCGTGTGGACTCTGCCCGTTATCTTGGACTGGAAGTTAACTCTCAACTTAGCTGGATCGATCACATAAATGTAGTCAAGCAAAAGGTATCTCCTATCTATAACGCGCAAAACTATTACCCAGGACTGATAATCTGAAACCGGTATAATGATGGAAAAGGTAATAAAAAAAAATTAACGACCACTAGATTATCGGCCTGTAACTAGGCACTTATAAATTTATTTGACTACTCTTTGAATTTACAAAAAAAAACAATAAAAATGCACCCGTTGTGCTCGCTCTTTGCTTTTATGTCCTTCTGAACCGCTGACCCACGACTTCCACTCGCCACGTGTCTTGGATTTTATCACTAGGACCGCCTAGAATAAATTAGGCAGAAAAGACAACGGTTAGCAACCCGCGTAATTGTTCTACCACGAATATAGCGCGGTGACTCCCTCTCGACAGGCAAAATAATATAATACAAAATTGTTGGGCGCCACCCTGGACTTCCAGGGAGCCTGTTTGCGCGTTAACGGATACCCGTGCTTGCTCAGTCGAGCATTTCACTCTGGCGCAGGTGTTTGAGGAGAAGTGATTAGACGCTATATCAATCCAGGTAACACAAACAAAAAAAGGAATGTATATATACGGAAATTGTAACTGACTTACCAACTGTTTCAGAATTTCACGGCCCCTCCGACTTCTTCACATATACATATGTTTATCCATTCACATTTGATGGTGACCTCCGGTTATTTGCTTATTTTGTCTCGGCTAGTAAGCCACGCTTTGCGTAGTCCTCAACGCAAAACTAATCGATGCAAAAAAAAAAAAAACGGAAAACAAACAACTTCCGTTGTACTATGCAGAGCGTGCGGCACCAAACCAATTACACAACACACAATGTGTCGCCGTTAACTAGATACGGACACACTCAACTATTCCGCACACCAAAAGGTTCACACGTAGGCCGTTCTATAAATGTTCACCGAATAGCGGCGCACGCCGTTACCTATGAACGAGCTTCACACAAAGTATTTAGAAAATCACTAAAATTACGATCACACGTTCACGGTAATTATTTCTACACAAAATTATATTGAAATTGTCCAACAAAATTATTAAGTTCGATTTTCTCTTTTTTTTTTCTCAATCACACAACTTCTAAAAGATTTTTAATAATTAATAATTGCACTGTAAACCTTTATGATCGCTCATCACTACACTTCTTTTCTTTACAAAACACGGATTATTTCTCAATTTATTAAGTTTTTTTTATTTTTTTTTCGGTATTATGTGTAGTTTCATTATTATTATCAATTAAATCACTTGGCGTTCATGTATATCACGCCCAAAATCCGAAAAAACACTGTTCCCTGAGTCAAGCGGTCGTTCACCTTTTATCAAATTTCTTTCTTAATTTTGTTTCTTTTTTGGTTTGTTTTCGTATTTCCAGATGTGCAAAATCATATTCGTAACGAAAACCTTACAACAGCCGGTAATGTACAACAAGGTAGAGATTCAGGAGATGGAACATTTTAATGTTTTAAGGTTTGGAGCGTGGATATGTATGGCAAAATTATTTTTGTTTGTGATCGGACAAACTAATTGTCGATCTGACTTTCTTCTCCCCCAATCTCCACACCACAAGCTGTATCGACCGCCGGTAGACATTTCTAACAAGCCTGCCACGAAACACCAGGTTACATATCATAGGTGTATTACGCCGTGTTGATCGATTTATCCGCAAAACTTTGAAATACAATATATATTATAGATTTATTCATTGCCATTTCACTTACCTGATACAAATATGGGGTTCATTGAGTGCTGTTCACCTAAATGATCTCCAAATCCTTCAAAACAAGGCAATAAAAGCTCTTAACAACTTGCCTTTACTAACTCCATCTATATTGCTCTACAATGAAAATGTACTTCCTTTATCATCACTAGTGGAATATCAGTATATTATAACTATCTATAAAATCAGACATGGTCTAATGAAAAATAATATTGAGTTTTGTACAAATATGTCTGTAACGGACGAATTAACCCGTAGTTCTTTTCACTATCGTCTACCTAATTATACCTACCAAACCACTCAAAATAGTATTTTTTATAAAGGTCTCAGTTTGTTTAACGAGTTGATTGATACGCAGGGAGATGATAGGATTTTTCTTCTGAAATCATACCTAAAAAAACTGCTAATTAAGAAATTTACTGATTGTTATTACAATTCTCATCAGTAACCCAGTTTTTTTTTTATTCTTCTTCTTTTTGCTTGTTTTTTTTTTGACTATTTGCATTGAAGTCTGATCATTGCTTGCACGTTACGAATAAAAGAAAACAATTAATAAATCTTAATTAATAATATTTGCCTGTATAAAAAATTTGTAAAGATTTTTTTTTTTGGTAAATAAATTATAAAAAAAAAAAAAAAAAATAACAATTCATTTTACATCTGATCATCCTCTATGTATGTGTTACTCGATTTGTCGGTTTTATATAGTTTTTCATTGATTTAATATATGTTACTTATGCCCGAATTTATAGTCGTTGCTTCAACTGTAACTGCTGTTATAGTAACAGTTTTCTTATTTATAAACCTGACTATATGATTTATTTGTAATATAACAACGCTTAGGCCCGTAGTACATTTCAGCTAAGCTAAGCTAAGCAATGTGAGCTAAATTCTTATCCACAAGTAGAAAATAAAAAAATTTAATGGAAAGATATAAAATCAGCAATTTATGTGTGTATAAGGCTAGTTATCAGCTGGAAAGTCGAAAGGGGTGAGCTAGGCGAGCTAACTAAGCTAACGAAAACTACATTTCTCGCTTAGCTTAGCTGAAATGTGCAACGGGCCTTATAGTGATCAAAATCCATTACTATAAACATTGCTACAAAATATCCAAAACAAGAAAGTAAATTCGAAATTCGTATCGAATTTTATACATGATTATGAAATATTTTTCGAAAATCGTTGCTATAACAATAGCAATAGCTACGACTATAAATTTCAGCCTAAATATTTCCAGAAATCGCAGCAGTGATTCGCAAGTTTCAGAGCAACTTCTGAACTCTTTCTGAGAATGAGTTGGAGAAAATTTTGAGTGAACTACAAAAAATTGTATATCCTTGGAAAGAAATGAAATTGACCTGCAGAGCAATTCTTATTGAAGGATTATGTGACAAAGTTCCACAATAATTGGCCCTATTCCAGAATATTATTAAAATAGATTTTAGAACCTCATTTCTATTACGCATGCCAAATTTCACTAAAATCGGTTAAGAAATAACCAAATTTCATCATAATCGCCCATATTCCAAAACTTGGTAGAAGACTAATTTTAGTTATTGGTCGTTTCAACAGTTTGCCATTTGGAATTTTGACGGTAATAACCCGAATTAGATTTTCCTTTCCAGGATGCACATCATGAATCCGTGCTAATGGCCATTTTGATGGGGGTAGGTGTTTATCACGAAGAAGAACTATAGATTTCCAGTTTTGATTTGATGGTTCGGTGTGTGCCATTTGTAGAATTTATTTAACGAAGTGATGTACTCCAATGACCATCGGTTCCAAAAGCCCTGTAATAGTGACTGAAGTAATTGCCATCTGCTTAACCGATTGATTTTTATTGTTGAGACATCTGGTGCTGGTAATAGTGTCATTGGTTGACCAATTAAGAAGTGGCTGGGAGTCAGAGGATTGAAATCGCCATCATGAAGATCCTCAAGAGGCCGGAAATTTAGAAGGGCCTCAATCTGCTTAAGAAATGTAATGAATTCTTCGTAGATGGAACTTTGTTGCTTTTACTGTGGCTTCCCACAATCCACCAAATGTAGGAGCCGCCGGAGTAATAAAATGCCATTGTACTTTTTTGATCGGTACACCAACTAAGTATGTTTGTTTTCGTTGCTTGGTTTAGGTACTCCGTATAAAATCCTGTTAATTCCTTTTTTGCTCCAACTAGGTTTGTGCCGTTGTCACAATATAAATCTGTAGGAATTCCACGAATGGCACAAAATCGTCTTAAAGCTGCTAGGAAGCTGTCGGTGCTCATATCGGTTACTAAATCTAGTGTCGTGGCCTTAGTGGCCATGCAAACGAATATAACTACGTACGACTGGTACGTTTCGCTTCCTCGGGAACGATGTGTTTTTAAAGTAAATGGACGAGCTAAATCAATGCCAGTTTGCACGAATGCTCTTGCGGTGGGATTTACTCTACAATATGGCAGTTGACCCATGAGTTGCTGCTGAACTTTAGATTGATGTCGCCGACAAATTATGCATTGGTAGATTATGCGCCTTACTAGGTTCCTTGCGCGGGGAATCAGGAATCTTTGAGAAATGCTGCTCATGAGCAACTTCGGTTCGTTATGTAGATGCTTGACATGTAATTCCTTTACCATTTGCTCGACTATTGGATGATCTGCTGGTAATATCACAGGGTATTTTATATCATACGATACATTTGAGTGCTCCAGCTTGCCGCTAACTCGTAATAGCCTATAGCCATCCAAAAATGGAAAAAAATTAATTAGAGTTGAATTTATTAGTAATGGTTTTAACGTTTTTAAGGATCGGATTTCGTTGGTATAAATCCTTTCCTGAATGTCTCGGAATATTATAAATGCTGCCTCATTTATTTCGGATACTTTCAATGAATCGAATACACGTCGATGAGGGCTTAAGTTTAAATTTCTGATAAATCTTAGCAGCAATGCTATTATTCTTGTTAATTTGCGATAGTTTGCTCCCCTTTCCATTATCTCCTCAAAAATGGATTCATGTGTCGGTGTTGCAGAGAGCTTGTAGCTGAATTCTCGATCGTTGCAAGAAGGTAATTGAAGCCTTATCTTGTCACCCGGAGGACTGAAGGAGGGATTAAGTAGGAATTCGGGACTTTCAAACCAGGACTTTTGTTGACAGAATTACTTCGGTAACATACCTCTCGTCGCGCAATCTGCAGGATTTTGTTTTGACGAGATGTGATGCCATTGGTTGCGGTTCGTACAGGTAAGAATTTTGGAGGTGGGATTTGCAATAAATGTTTTCCATGTATTAGGTGGCTTAGATAACCAATCTAACATGATGGTGGAATCTGTTTACAAATAAATGTTGGGATGATTTAGCAAACGTAACGAATTTTGCACTGATTCTAAAAGCCGAACTAATTACGTAGCAGCGTTTAGTTCCAGAGGTGGGATTGCAGCTACCTTGACTGGGGCCACCATAGTTTTGAATGCAATTAAGTTGGTATGCACGGTCATACCACAGATAAGAATAGACAGTTGTGGATCTTGTATGGGCCATATTTACATGCCAAATCTTAATACCAAATTCCAATCCAATCCATTTAGAGCAGGACGTTAATTCGAATGAGACACCATTCCTCAGCAATATCTTGAGGGAGCTCATCGTCCCACACAATGCCCTTCGCCCACAGCGATTGGAACAGAATCTTTAACCGGATTGTTACAGGTGATAAGAGACCTAAATAGGATCAAAGATTCGAGCGGTCTCCGAGTCATATTTTATGCCGAGGACTGATATTGTTTTGGACTCATCGGATATTTCTCAGGAGGAAAGTTCTCAGTTTTCAATGCGAATAGTTTCCAATAAGGCGGGATGATTTGCGGACTACTTTCGTAATTTAAAGCCTCCTTGATTGAGCAAGTTTATGATTTCCCTTTGCAGTTGTAATGTTACTCTAATATCTCTCCGCCAGACATTAGGTCATCCATATAAAAATCTTGTTTAAGTATATTGGAACCAACTGGAAATTCGACACTAAATTTATCTGCAAGATAATGGAGGGTTTGAGTAGCTAGAAACGGTGCGGGACTAGTACCATAAGTGACTGTAGACAAACGGTAATGTTGGATCACTGACTGTGGGTTTTCACGCCAGATGATCCTCTGGTAATCTCGATCATTTGAGTGAACACGAATTTGCCTGAACTTCTTTTCGATGTCGGCTGATATAACAAATTTATGCTTACGGAATCGGATGATTAAATCAGTTAGATTATCCTGGATAGTATAGGGCCTACTATTAGATTATTGTTTAATGATTCGCCGCAGGTGGACTTGGCGGATGCATCGAAACCCGGACCTTGGTAGTGCTGCTAGTGGTTCTGATTACTGCATGGTGTGGAAGGTAAAATACTTGGTGAGATTTTTTTGCTATTTCATTTTCTGGTACAACTTCCATATGTCCTAACGTTAAGTATTCCTTCATAAAATTTACGTAGGCTTCTCTAAGCGACGGATCAGCATTCAATTTTTTCTCAATGAAGTAGAATCTTCGTTGTGCTTGTATAAGACTGTCACCAAGGTTTGGTGGTCGTTGAATAAATGGCAGCGGTATTGATACACGGTTCTCTTCAAATTTAACTTGCTCATTGAAAAGTTTCACAGATTTAATTTCTTCTTCAGTTAGGCTTGGCTTAGTGTTAACTTCTTCCGTTTCCCAAAACTTCTGGAGAAATTTTTCTATACCGGACCATTCTAAGGAGCCGTCTTTTAATTGAATATGCATTGAACTTAAGGGACTATTGTTCAGAATAATTGAGTCATTTAATTTAAAACTTCCACCGACAATCCAGCAAAATCTGCTGTTTCGTGCTATCAAGTTATCCTTATGTGTTACATAAGTAAAATATTGATGTGGGTCGACGATGTAAAATTGGGATCAGCTAATGGGTTAAGATATTTGAAATGCGACTGAATTTCATCAATATATTCTACTGGCACCTTAGAGCAAATTGACAGTAGGATATATGCTCTGGTACTAACAACGTAGTCGTGATCTACGCATGAATGAATTTTCAAAATTGATACTCCTTTCGATAATCCAGCCTGAGAATTATTCAATGTATCAATTGACACGTTCGCTTTTGATCTTGGGATTTTCAAATGGTTAATACACGATTCGGATACAAATCAATGTGTTGACCCCGGAATCGAGTAAGGCTCTAAATTTTGTCTAATTTCCGAAACTATCTTCGATTTCGATTTCGGCTGTCGGGAGAATAGGTACTACGCGTCGTTTTGGCTCAATGTAATTGGCTACCATGGTTTGGGATTTGGTCGGATCAATCGAATTTTCTGGTAACGACACATTAGTTTGATGTGGGATGGCTGCTTTGTAGTAAGCGGGATGGGAAACCATACATACATGATGTACTATTATTTTGACGTATACTGGCTTGAGGAATATGTAATAAAGAATTATGCCTTTTATTATATTTTTGGCAGCTTTTTACGTTTTTACATTGGGATACAATATATTCATCGCTTAGGCAATTAAAGCACCGATTTAACTTTTTAATCAATTCTCGTCGGGCGTCGATGTCCTGGTTACGGAATTTAGTACAAGTAAATAATTTATGGTGTTCGCTAGTGCATAATGGACAACGTGCTCGGCGGATTATAATTACGTTTCGTACCAGATTGTCCTATTGCGTCACTCCTTCGAAATAAAAATATCATGGAATGATTGCCAATACTTATAATTACCGTCAAAAATAGCGAGTGATAGTCTTGGTAACTTGAAATCGGATTTAAAATTTCCATGCGCAGATTGGTCGACGCTATCATCCATTTTGGGGACTGGCTGATGGTTAATCTTACGGATCATTGATTTGATTTTGGAAATAAGCGGAAAATATTGGTCATCCAACTCCTCCATTTCCGATTCTGCGTCGGGTTTTAATTGGAACAATGAATCTTCGACGGTAATAAACTGATTATATAATTCGTTTACTTTAGATAAACGGGAATTCAATTCGTCATAATCGCACTCCAAACCCTTACCATTAACGAAATTAAAAATTCTAGTTAATTGCCCTTTAATTACGGCCTTACGTTTTATTAGCGCACTAAGACGTTCTGAACCGTCATCGGGAGGCATTTTATCGAAAAAAAAAATAAAATTTCACTTATTCACGAAAAGCCCGGTTTAAATTCGGTAGGATTGGATAAAATAAATAAATGAATGTAAAACGGTTACCTGGATAATGGTGGATGCTTTTCCTTGGATGATGAATCGATAAAACTTCAATATCTTCTATTTCGATAAACACGTCGTGTCATTTTATTTTTTGTAGGTTAGAATCGCCTCGTGTCGCATTCGGCTCGAAGGACCAGAAAAAAGGTTTGATAAAATTGCTGATGCGATGGTTTCACTTCACAATTAATAATAATAATAATAAACTAATAATTTTATGATAAAATAATTCTGGAGTATTGGTGTCACACAAAATTTTATTTAATATAAATTCTTTTTTTTTTGGATCGACTATCACTTGGAAGGGCTGTTACTCGAATAATAAATTTATGTTTCAGCTGCTTTTCATGGATGTTCGGACGTAGATCAAATCCGCTAATGTATGTATGTAATTTATTTTCAGGTTTATTTATTTTTTAGGTTTGATATTTGAACACGAACTGTAGTTTAATATATGGCTATAACAGTCTTATGCCAATACTCATTATTCAATAACTATAATTCGTATATTGTTACAAGATAGTATTACATTTAACTGATACTATGGCACTTCACGTGGATTTATTTGGTTTACGACGTCTAAACAGTATACATATAGGTATGACGATATTTTGCCAGATTATTCACTAAATGTGGTCTAACATGCGGTGTAGCATCTAATCTGACTTGTAACCAAACACTTAGTGTTTTATGTCACAGATTTCCTTTTTTTAAGGAAGCGGCGAATAATTTGGATCAATTAATTTTATTTCTCATCACTCTACATTTCCTTGGATATAACATTTAAGATTTTTTTTATTTTTTGTCCTTTTATTATTTTTATTTATAAAGATTTTTTATGCTGTGTGCGAAACCTGTGATAAATAATTGTTAGTACTCATTTTTGACATTTATTTGGAAAAACTGCACACACCCAAATTATCATAGTCAATTCCTACGATAATTTATAACAGCTTATAACATACAACTATCCATTTCTCCAAAATTACTTTAATTAAAATGAAGCAACAAAAATGTCAAAAATTTGTAATAAAAAATATTTATCAGGAGTTTCGGATACAGTCTAAGTTTATAAATCTATAACCCAACCGCTTTAAGCGGGGCACACAAAAATAGGCAACGTGGTTGCATCACGTAATTTTAAAATCACTGTTTTTTATTGTGTTTATTTATTATAGTCTTCACATTTTTTTTTTTTAATAATATTTTTCCTACTTACATTCGACTTTATTTTTATTGAATATTTTTCCATCATTGCTTATACACACAGTCACCCAAAACACATATCATACGATCACCCAGTACAATATCTACATTTAAATTTTCTTGGATACCCAATATTGAAACCAACATATAGCCCTACGATGTGAATGGATAAAAGGTAAGGTGTCAAATAAATTAAATTTCTTGGCAATTTAGCTACCTGAATTCCTTGTAATTACAACCGGTCAAACCAAGTGCTCAACACTTATGGGTTATGTTTAGTTAATACCTACTCTTAGAATTGGCAATTTTTTTGATCTTAAATGATGTCGAGAAATTGTGTTAGTACGCAACGAATACATAACACAAGTGTAGTTAATTTCTTTCGGTTGTATAAGAAAATGTTACGCAGAATTATTAGGGTTTTTTTGATATTTATTTTGGCCAAAAATGTTGACTTTCAAATTTGAGTCTCATACGCAGAAATAAATTAATCCGAGATACATATCTCTCTATATACAAATCAATTTTAATAACAATGCAATTGTGAAAAAATGCGGTAAACCGATTATATGAAATTGGTATATAAATAAATCTTATCAAACCAACCAAAAAAATAATAATATAAAAAACCTAAACGGTCAACAGAATTTTTTATGCGGCCATAAATTTTCATACATGAATAACCATAGAATATTTTTGCCTCAATCGCATAATTATATTCAAAAATATGTTACGCAAAACTAATCAACAGTAATAATATTTCAACATTTTCATGGACGATAAAATTTTCTTCTTCGTCTTGTTCTTATCTCTATATTACGGCGGGATAATGTCTCTCCTTTATTCTATTTTTCTTTCGGTATACACATACAAAACAGTATATCTTTTATATCTATATAGAGATAAATTCAATTGAATTGCAAATTTATCACAACAATATAATCGATCCTACGCAAGATATTGTGAACGAACAACAGGAATGATAAAAAGAAGAAAAAAAAGATTCTTACAAAATAATTATTTTATGGTTTTATGAATATCTATTCTATGTGTATTATGAAGATACTTGAAAAATGAATCCTGCTGGGTGCAAAAAAAAAAAAAATATCTACGTTGCTTTATTTATTTCTGCGAGATGAGGGTGAATTATTTAATGTCGAACTTTATATTTTTTTTTTTTTTTTGTGCTCTATAGGCAAATAATAATAACAGACAATGATATTATCGATCAAAATAAGTAATAATAACAAACAATTGAGACGTCGTCTTGGTACGATTAGCGCGCGACGATCACACCTTATTGCGTCTGATTATATATACAAAAAATATATTTACTTCACTCGCCGTTTTGTTTGTAAATTGTATACCTACAAGTAAAAAGAAACCAATAAATAGAAAATTCACGATATTTAAAACAATTTACCGGTTAAATTGTCTTGGCGAACAATTTGAGTTTGTTGTGCGCAGATTATTCACCTCAAACAATTTTTATTTTTTTATTCATGAATAACAATAATCTATGATTAATCATAAAAAATGTTGTTGCTTTAGATTTATATCGAATTTAATAGTTTTTATATTTACAATATTCATTGAATTGATTTAAAAAATTGAATAAATTTTAATCATCATGAGTGATTGATTTTTTATTAAATTGACAAGTTGATTTTCGTTGTCGTAATTTATGTACGGTTTATGGTTAATTTACTGCGAGAAGTTCATTGATTGAAAGGTTAGTGTCAAGTGAAAGAATATTATTTTTGTCTACATAAATATGTATAAGCAAACTGCAAGATAGTGAGTTAATTTGACTTTATTATTATGTAATTGACACGTACAACACTCAAGACGAAATTAGTATTTCCTGGCACTTGGCATTGTAAATTTTGATCGCATGTTTTATGTACTGGTATTGTTTTGTTCGAGATAGTCATATATGTACATAATGGAGAATTATTATAACTCTTGTAGATAAATAACACTTCACTTTACTTTATGTTCACTTTGGTTGTCGTTAAAGGTATGTAGTAACACAACAAACGCGGACGAAAGAACGTACGAACGATGCTCAATTAATGTGAAATGGATAAATGTCGTATAGGCAACACGATTAATCTAGAAAAATTAAAACTAGTTAAAAGTTTTTTTTTTTCCAAAAAAAAGAAAATCTGGAATCAATAAAAACTTTGTGCTGAATATAGAAAACCGATGTTCTTATAAAATATGCCCCAAAGTTACTCCACTAACTATTACCACAGATAAGTATAGACAGATGTGTTTCTTGTATGGGCTATATTTACATTCCAAAATTTCAATACCAAATTCCGATCCAATCCGCTTAGAGCAGGACGTACATTTCTGTCTCATTTTATCTTTTTTTACGTATGGCTATTTTGATTATATCAAACCAAACATAAACCAACTTCAAATAAAATTTTATTTTATAATATATACGTCTTGCTCTAAAAGAATTAGATTGGAATTTGGTATTGAAATTTAGAATGTAATTATGGCCCATACAAGATGTAGATACTGTCTATTCTTATCTGTGCTATTACTTTAAAAATCGACGATTTCTTCATTTTATTCAACGAAGCAATTCTGAACTACCCTAGTCACATGTATAAGTAGCTAAGAAAATGTGTAACGTGCTATACACACCATAGCGGTAGCTTCAGCAGACAATTGTAAGAAAAACACCAATTGGGCACCAGTCTGTCGGCACGTAATTTTCCATGCTAAAATTCAATGGGAGGATATTTGCCAAAGAAAAAGCTAGCGCGTGATTTGGACACAATTCAACATAGTTGGGGATACGGGAAAACCGTGAACTATAAATTTCTGTGAACGGAACCACTCAAAGCATGCATAAAACTTTTACAAACGAAAATAGGAATATAAAAGAAGGATGACTCACTGTTTTAAGATGAACCCGTTCGTTCTTTCTCAATATAAATACCACAATCTAGTTGCTTTGAACACACAGGTGAACAGCTTGCTGAATGAGCTAGTTGAATTTAAAAAAGCTTAGTTTGCTAAATTAAACTATGTATGTATGATAATTATGTTTATGTTTATTGAGCCACTATTTAAATAATTGAACAAATTTTTGATTGATTTTTAATCCGAATAAGGAATTTTCCCAAAATCGAATTTAGTTCATTTGTCCCCACGCTTGGGCAGCGCTGATTACATTTTTTTTTTTTACATGCAAAAACTAGTAAAATCATGTTTACCAATAGAAGTTTCTTGTCTAAATTAGTGGATGTCCCCGTACTTTTTTTTATGATTAATAAAATTGAGTAGGTTGCGATTAATAATAAATATCAAATTTTAAAATTAATTTAGTCGAAATTAATAATTTAATGCGTTGGAATTCTATTTGGGAAAATCCCTAATAGGATTCAAAAGCTAAAGTTATAAAATAGTATCGACGTCATAAATTCGTGCAAACGATGCAGAAATCAGTAAGTTGTTGCATGAAAAGAGCGATGAAGAGATTCAGTGGGTGGGCAGTAAAACTGAAGGCAATTTATTAGAAGATGAAATAGAGAGTATTGCCGAAGGCTATGTGGTGAGTGTTTCACTATTGGAAAATCCATTGGACATTAAAAATGATCCTGAAACCTTTGAAAGTACTCAGTTCAGTATGCCGAGATTTATTGTAATGCCACAGCGTCAAAATCTCAGAGGCAAAAATGATCATCGTTGGACGGCGAGTAAAGGTAGAATAAGTGGGCCGAACAATCTAGGGGTCCCACTCGGATGAATATATTCCTTTATGGGCCTTAAGAATGATATAGTATATTTATACTGGTGACATGGTGGGGGAGATAACAAAAGGGACCAATGCTGAAATACAGCTTAAGATTCAAAGGCCTGAATGTAAAAGCAACCTTTAAAACTACAACTTGCGAAGAAATTCGATCCCTTTTCGGCATACTTACACTATCAGCTGCTATGAAGGACAATCATTTCTTCCTTTGGTTTGAAATACTAACTATTTTGTTTTGCTTAAAATAAGTAGAATTACCTCCTTCATATGAATTAATAAACGCGATGCAGCCATTGCTTTATAAATACTAAAGCATCGTCTATACGTAATTATAGATTTACCATGTAAATTGAGATTACATTCATATAAAATTTAAATATTTTCGGACTTAAAACTAAGCCTTGAGGTACTCCATAAATCATACTTTTTAACTCGCAGTAAATTGTTTTCTATTTTCCAAGTAGCTTTGCAATAAACAGTAACCTTTGAAAATTGGATTTAAATTATTCAGTTTTTTATTAACAAAATGCATTGGTCTACATCTACACAATCAAACGCTTTGTGAATATCTACAAAGCTGCCAAATAAAATTTATCATCTAGTGTAATTAATATTTGGTTTATTGCATTTGCAACAGCTAGTCGTATAGAAGATTTTTTTAAAATCCAAATTGACCCTTATTTAAAATTGAGTGAACCTCAAAAAAATGTTTGGAGCCGATTTAATATTATGGATTTTTCTCTACTTTTAATCAATTTTAGAAGTCCTCTATTCATTCACTCCTTACGCTTTTTAATTGCGGGTACAATCGAAAAAGAAAAAAATATATAGAATGGAAATATTGTGCCAGTTATGGTAACGCTTTATCATTTTTTATTTATTTCGATTCGGTTTCGGTTTTCGGCTTACGGTTCGGTTCCGGTTTTACTCTCTAATTTAAATAGATTATACGCAAGCCATTTGCTCCTCTCATCGACTGGAAATCATCTGAACAAAATATATCTTTACGAACAGCTGATTTCAATGAGTTAAAAACAAAATAGAAAAGTAACGTGAAATAAGCCAGTACTGCTAACAAAATTAAAATCAAATTGTGTATGCAGGTAGGTAACTACTAAATTGATTTACAAATTAATAAGGTTGAGTATCAAACGAAAAAAAAAATAAAATTGGTTGATCAAGTTAAATAAAGTCTTTTTATCTTAATGAAAAACAATGGTAGTGTGCGTAAATCTGTAAGTTCAAATAACCGTTTAATGTCTGTGAAATTTATATTGATGACTGAGTTTCTTCTGTATTAATACGGCCTAAATTTGACATGTGAATCTTTAGTGGATTTAACAAGTAAGCGTCCCTCTTGGTACCTTGATGCAAAATTCGCCTCGTTTTTTAAAATTCGAAGATCATTGAGTATTTCAAGATTGAAATTAGCTAGTCGATCATTTGTGTATACTCAACTTGTATCAGCATCTTCCAATTGAATATTTGACCATATTTCTTTTAAAAATAAAGATTTTTTTGCTTTAGCTTGTTGCGTCAGTCACTTTTTATTTGTATTCGAATTCATTCTGATGTAATAAAGATTCTAATAAAATCGTTTACGTGGTTCATTTTCACCAAACAATTAAATTTTCTGGATCGATAACCAAATTAAATACACGAGGCACTGATTATAAAATTTCACTAGAATTTATGTTATCCAACTGGATACATACCGAAAAACCGGATATTACGACATCATTCAATAATTCCTTTTGTTCAAAAACATTATCGTTCATGTACGGACTTAAATTTTGTTAACTTGTAACAGCGCATAAATGCGTTGTCACAATATTTTTTTTATATGTAGTTGTTACTGCGCATAAATGACCAGCAAACATTTTTTTAAGTTTTAAATAATGAAAGAAATGAAGCAGATCAATAATGAAAAGCACAAACAAATAATTAACTGGTTTGCTAATAGATGATGCACGTTGGTTCAAATCAACTAATGAAATTAGAGCGCGGGAAACTATGTTTCTTGGTGGAGTCGAAAAAAATGATATACATATAAGCGAGCCGGTGATGATTTTTTTTTGGTGGACAGTTTTGATATAACTTTGAAAAAGAAATGTTGGTGATAATTTTTAAGATTAAAAGCGATGAGTGATTTTGAATAAATTCTATAGTTCGTAAAGTAAGAAAGTAAAATCTGTTTTTTTTTAGATAGATTAAAATTAAAAAGTGGATTTTTTGCTGAAACCTCACAAGGTGATCAGAACTTCGGTCTTTGGTTTTTTCAATGAGGATTGCATTCACCTGGCACCTGTGTAATAAAGTTGGTGTGACAGTTTTGATAGTAGGTACTGATTTTTATTTTAACTAACATATAATTACTTATACATACAACAACAGCCAAACAGGTCAAAAGCTTTAGTAGCAGGGGTACAGGCATTCAATATAGCACGAAAAATCGTATTTTAGAACTTGGTACCGAAAGTAGTACCGAAAGTAGTATAGAAAATTATACTGATATTTCTAACCGTGTAACTGACAATATTCTAGAACTTTAACCAAAAAACATTTTAGAATCCCATTTACAACGCACACGTCAAATTTCATCATAATCTGCTAAGGAATAACCAAGTACAATCCTACTTGGCCATATTCCAGAACCTCATCCAAAATTCATGTTAGAATCCCATTTCCAACACACATGTCAAATTTCATCAAAATCGGGTGAGAAACGGGCAAGTGCCACCTACTTGGCCATATTCCAGAACTTCGTCCAAACAACATTTTAGAATACTATTTTCAACGCACATGTCGACTTTCATCATAATCGGTTGAGAAATGGGCAAGTTCAATCATACTTGGCCATATTCTATAACTTCATCCAAAATTCGTTTCAGAATCCCATTTCTGACACACAACATGTCAAATTTCATAATAATCGGTTGAGAAATGGGCAAGTGCCACCTACTTGGCCATATCCCAGAACTTCATCCAAACAACATTTTAGAATTCCATTTCCAACACACATGTCGAATTTCATAAAAATCGGTTGAGAAATGGGCAAGTGCCACCTACTTGGCCATATTCCAGAACTTCATCCAAAATTCATTTTAGAATCCCATTTTCAACGCACATGTCGAATTTCATTATAATCGGTTGAGAAATGGGCAAGTTCCATCATATTTGGCCATATTCCAGAACTTCATCCAAAACAAATTTAGAATCCCATTTTCAACGCACATGTGATAAGAAATAGTCAAGTTACATCTTACTTGGCCATATTCCTAAACTTCATCCAAAAATCATTTTAGAATCACATTTCCAAAGCACGTATCGAATTTCATCTTAATCGGTTGAAAAATAGGCAACTTACATCATACTTGGCCATATTCCAGAACTTTATCCAAAAATCATTTTAGATTCCCATTTCCGACACACATGTCAAATTTCATAATAATCGGTTGATAAATAGGCAAGCGCAAGTTCCATCATATAAAAAATTTGTTAACTACTCACCACATCCTAATGCAACCGCAACTCAACTCCAACTCAACTTCAACTCAACCCTCAAATTTACCCCTAACTCAACCTTCAAATCAATTCCCAATTCAATGCCCAATTCAATAATAATCACCATACATAAAAAAATCGTAAATATTTATAAAACCAGGTATTTTGGGTCAATTCGTATGGCAGGTACCCCACCCTCTTGACGTACAGTCTCCAAAAGCTTTTCAAATCTCCGCCTTGACCATAGAAACAGATTAGGGAAAAAAAATCAAAATCGGACAAGCCGTTCTGGAGATACCATGGGTCCAGACATCCAGACATCCAGACATCCAGACGGACGGACGGAAATTTTTTTTTTTTTCATTTTCAGACTCAGGGACTTTGAAAACGTCGAGAAAAGTGGTTTTATTTAAATTTTTTTTTAAACAAGGTTAAGCGTATATAATCCAAAAGTGAATCTGAAAAATGTTTCATTTCACGATATCGTCGAATCATACTAACGTTTGGGAATTTTTTACAGAAATCAGGGAAGGGTTAAATTTTTGTAATTTGCTTAAATGAAAGGTATATTTATTGCTCAGACGGTCAGTATTTTGTTCTTAATTTTGCGATCCTAAAACATTAATTATATCGGTTCCAGCACTTAGATATTTTGTAGCTACTACACGTGCATCACTGTTTCTGCGTCAATGTATCGTCGTGAGTCTTTGCGCTTTGCACGGACTTACTATTTTTATTGTTTATAATAAATGCATATAAATAATCGATGACCTAAAGATGGTTCAATTTTTTATAGACAAGGTTAAGCGTATATAGTCCAAAAGTGAATCTTAAAAATATTTATTCTTCACGATATCGTCGAATCAATATGGCGTAACTTTGGGATTTTTTTACAGAAATCTGGGAGGGGTTCAAATTCTGTATAGTTATTGTTCGATTGACTAGTACTTTTTAAAATTTTGTCAGCCAAATTGTTGTCGACCAAAACCATTGACCATCTGTGTTCCATCACCTAATCGATTCAAGTCTTTCTTAAAATGTTAATGATTTTGACATTTTGTGTTGGGGTGCAGTTTTTTATTACGTATTGTTTCATTTTTAAATATGTAAAGTAATTTAAATATCTGAGCTTTTGCGTATTTTTGGCGTCCGACGCAAGCGCAGTCCACCCGTTATAACTGAGAAATCGCTTTTATTGTTTATAATAAAACCATATAAATAATCGAAAATCTAAAGGTAGCTCAATTTTTGTTTTAAAAGGTTCAGTATTTATCACCCAAGGGAGGATCGAAAAAACCTTTATTTTTTAAGATATCAGCTTGTTAAAATGACGTAACTTTGGTATTTTTTTATGGAAAACTGGGAGGGGTTCAATTTTTTTAGTTTGCATAAATGAATAGTGCAGATTTTTTCCTTTCGACCCGATTTCTTTTTTTTTTAATTGACATACTTTGTCAATTGGGAACTGGGAGAGAGTGGGTGATTTTAAGTAAAATTAAATAAAAAATGTAATAAAAAAAAAAGACAAAGAAAAATTGTGGATTGAGTTTTATATATAAATAAGAATAGAAAAAAATTTATATAGTTATTTTATAGGGAAAAGTGAATTGCTGGAAATAATATAATAACTAATTACTCATAACAATTTTCCAGAAATGTACTGTGCTCTGTGCAAGTGACTGAGTGGATTTGTGATAAAAAAAAAATCTAGGAAAAAACAGTGATATAGTGCCTGCTGTCTAAAACAAAAACTCAATTGAAATTTGAAACATTCAAATATTCCATATTATTCCGTTTTGTTCCATATTATTCCGTTCCTCAGGTTGAAGCTATACATCAAGCTAAGTTCCAATAGCACGTGCAAAATTACTCGGGAAAATTCACCACACCACCTATATATGACAATCGTCCATTTGAGGCTAATCAATCCAACAATATCATTTGTTACAATTGTGATGATATAGCTAGGTCGTGTGTTCACTTGCTAGGTTTTGCTATCGATGTGGTGTGAAAGATACCGTCACTCCAAATTGCACTAAATGTAAGGGAAACGATCAGAGGGGACCGTGGGGAACTGGGAACCACAGTACCCACAAATTTGCTCAGCCCAGCAACAACCGGTAAGATGCTGCTTCCAACACAGAACCAGCGTGGAGAGTTCTGACCAAACCTGGAGCAACAGCCGGTCCGACATAACTCCTTCTGAGTCTTCGGACTCTTCTTTCTCTGACGAAACACCCTCAACTGATACCAAAAATATTTCTACGACTTGCAACAGCTCAAATCGTAAACGATACAATAGTGCCTAACGCAGTATAAGAAGTTGCATGTATTTTAAAGCCAAACGGAAGCATAAATCTGAAATAGTATCCTCGATAATTAATACTGACTCGATAGACAAGCGGCCTTGTGCACAGGTAACCATTAACGGTGTCGAGTACAATGGTCTGTTGGATAATGGTGCTACAATTAGCGTGTTAGGAGCTGTCTCTGATAAATATTTGAGAAATTCATACACTGGTTTTCATAGCGTAGTCGATATAGTTATTGTTATTGACACCCTAAAAATTCAACATATTTATTGACACTGCTGTATTTCATAAGAATTTTACGTAAATTGAGTTTATATATTGTTAATTTCTCTTTCTCTTTCGATAAAATGCATTGTTCCTCCGTTGATAATTATAACCGTTTTTTTAAGCATTTAGTCTAATAGTGCATTTTGTTCGATTAAGTCATCGTGTTACCTGTCATTTTTTTTTATGTGTTACTGGACCTAATTTTGCTAAGGAATACATTATGTAAGTACATCATATTACGTTTATTTATCAATTTTATTTATTTTTTAGTAAATATTTACTTTAGTTACATTTATATATATATATATTTTAAAGATTAAAAACAAATTTTTTTTAAATAAGTGATTAAGATAATTGTAGTGTCAATAATTAGTTCAATTTATTTGCTATATACAACTATTGACATAAGGTGTCAATAATTGTGTCGTATGGTAATATAATAATTAACACTATGTCAATAGTTGTATTTTTTAGAGGTGTTAATAATTAAACAAATTTCAAAATAAATTTACAGCATAAAATGCCCAAAGTAAGGCGTAACTAACCCGAAGAATGTCTTCAAAAAGTACTGAGGCGATTAAAAATAAAGAAATGTCCAAAAAAGCGGCATCTAAATTTTTTAACATTCCACGAGCAACATTAATTTTTCGTTTAGGACCAAAATTTACGAAAGTCAGGCCCGGCCCTCAAACCATATTATCTAAAATTGAGGAAGACGTAATTGAGGATTGGATAATCTCATCACAAAAAAAGGGGTTTCCTAAAAGGAAAGAAGACGTTTTAAATTCAGTTAAAGAATTTTTAGAACAAGATAAAAGGGACCATCCGTTTGGCAGTGATAATATGCCAGGAAATGGATGGTTTCGGGCATTTCTGGCTAGACATCCATCTATTTCATTAAGAACACCAGATCCGGTAACCTCTGCTAGTGCAGCCGTAAGTGCTAGCGATATTAAATCATGGTTTACCTCAATTCAAAACTTTCTTGAGGAAAGTAATTGTTTTGATATTTTAGAAGACCCAACCAGAATATTCAATGGGGACGAAACTAATTTCTTACTTTGTCCCAAAACAAAAAATGTACTGGCAGCAAAAGGAGCTCGCAATATTTACGAGGTTGATCGAGGTTTGGCAAAAGCAAACCTTACTGTTATGTTTACATTTGGTGCAGTTGGAATAATGGTCCCTCCGATGATTATATACCCGTATAAGAGGATTCCTGATGATATCAGAAAATCGGTGCCAAAAGACTGGGGTTTGGGTGTCAGCGACAATGGATGGATGACGAAGGAGGTATTCTACGAATACATCTCAAAAGTCTTTCATCCACATCTAATCAAGATTGGGACCAAATTTCCTATTGTATTTTTTGTTGACGGCCATACCACTCATCAAACATTAGCGGTCAGTAAACTGTGCGTTCAGCTTGGAATAATTCTAATTGCCTTATACCCCAACGCAACCCGCATTCTCCAACCAGCTGACGTTAGCGCATTCAAGCCTTTAAAAAACACTTGGAACAAACAAGTTGTTGAGTGGCGGCGTCAAAATCCTAGAGAATCTCTCACCAAATATAAATTTGCTCCTATGCTTGTTAAAGTAATAGATAGTAGCTTTAATCAGGAAATAATAAAGCATGGCTTTCGAGCATGTGGAATTTTTCCATTTAATTGTAATGCCATAGATTATTCCAGGTGTTTAGGAAAAAACAACAACTATGTCCCAGTTCTAGAACCAATCAGAAAAGCAGATAAACAAGTATCATACTATACATTTTCACAATTGCTTGGTTCTGACAAATTAAAGGAATTTGAAGAAGCTAGCAATGGTTTATGCAGTACGGTTAATTGGTCAGATGATTCCTGGATTTTATATAAAATGTTTCTAGAATTTCAACCTGATGATTTTATATCAAAAATCAGAGGTAAAAGTTCTGTCAGCACAAATTATTCAGAAGCTGAAATCTTATCATTCAACAATTTTGTTGACTCACCCAATGTTGCTACAGATATACATTCCATCGATGAATTTTTATATATAAATGAAGATATTGTTGTGGAAGAAAGTGTAGCAAACGTTGAAGTGACTGAAACGTCAATCGCGGAAGCAACACCGCTAAAGGTTGCTTCAATTCTCGAAGATTTTCTGGATTGGCCAATTACACCAGCACGACAAGGCATTAAACCGGTTAAAGCTAAAAAACCATACGTCATTACTGATCCATTGTGGATTAGGGCTGAACAGTTAAAAAAAGAAGAAAAACAAAAGGAAATTATAATTAAAGAACAAAATAAACTTAAAAGGCTAGAAAATAAGTACAAAAAAATTAAAGATAAAACCATGTCTAAATCAAAAATTTCAAGAAAAGGCTCAAAAAATATAGTACCTCCAAAATTAGTAAAGACTTCTCTTCAAGATTTGCCAAGTAATTTGAAAGAAAACGATAATGCCCCAAAAATCCGACCAGCTGCTTCAAACGTTGAGTACCAAAATAGTTTTGGTAGTAGTCATGGCCAAGGTTAGTATAATTCCAATGATTACAAAATTCACTAAATTAAAGCTTATACTGATCAAATTTTAATTGCAGTTTTACATTCGACTGATAAGTTTTGTGATAATATTATAGAAAGCTCTTCACCAAAACCCAACAAGTCTCACGTAAAGAACCTTTTTGAAGAAACTGAGAATTTCCAAGATATTGGCCAAAATAGAATTGCTGTTGGTGTTATGTGCTATAAATGTACATATTCTTTAAAAAACAAATTAGGCATAAAATGTGGAAAGTGCACTAGAGAATACCATATTAACTGTATACAACAAATGAACCTCGCTTATATGCCTAAATTTCTATGCAACAGTTGTAAATGATCGTTGTTTAGCATCAATACTTAAATGCAATGTTTCAAACATAGCTTAACTGTTCCTATTAAGTTTAAGTTTTAATTTTATGGTATATGAATCCGACGTTATTTTTATGTAATTATTTTTTTAAGTTTTGCGTAAATGAATTACGCGTTTTTTATTTTAAAGCGAAGAATAAAGTTCCTTTTTTACACGAAATAACAAATAAACTTATTTTTTTTCTTGAAGCTAACTAGCTACTTAGCCAGTTAGTAATCAACTATTAAATTACTTAAGGTAATTTTACATGTCAATAGCTGTACTAAATTGTGATGTCAATAAATACAAAGGCGTGTCAATAATTGTGGTTTTCTAACATGTTTTCAAAAGCTTGTGATTTAGCAGATTTGGGAACGCTAAATAAGCTTTTTGTATTTGAAAATCGTAAAGAAATATCTGAAGTAATATATTAACGTTAAACATTTTTAATTCATTGAAATTCAGCCTGGCTACAGCGCTTTGGTTACAACATTTTCTTAAGGGTGTCAATAATTGTATCGATTACGCTAGTTTTCCGTGCAGCGAAAGTACATATAACTAATCGACAAACCCAGAGAATATTTGGATACATAAACGCTCTAGTTAACTTTAAAGGCCAGGAAAAACAAATGAAAATATATCTGGCTCCTTCGCTAGAACAGCCCCTTTACCTGGGAATCGATTTCTGAAGATTATTTGGAATTTCATTAAGTATATTTGCCTTAAACTCTGAATCTTTTAAGAGTTGTGGTAGCAACGTGTCGGGATTACTTGCCCTCTCGCCGGTAGATCAGACTAAATTGGATAATATCATAACACTCTTTCCTTCCTTTGCTAAAGCAGGTCTGGGTACAACAAATCATGGTTAAGTATGTTATTGACGTCTGTGCGGCAAAGCCCGTCAAACAGAGGTTCTACTCCGTGCCACCAGTTGTCCAAAAACGAAAGTACGAAGGACCGTATGCTATCTTTGGAGGTCATCGAAGAGAGCCGGAGAGCTTGTTGTTCACCTATCACGTTGGTGACTAAGGTTAACGGTAAAGCTCGTCTGTGTTTGGATGCCCGTGAATTGAATTTAAGGATGCTTTTTGGCAGATCCCCCTTGACCCGCAGTCCAGAGATAAGACGGCTTTTGCTGTACTCGGACGGCATTTATATCAATTCACGGTCATGCCTGTCGGATTAAGCGATGCACCATAGACGATTCACCGAGGGGTTCCGCACGAACTACACGACCGAATATTTGTGTATTTAGACGACCTGTTGATCACATCCGCCATCCTAGCGGAACACTTCACTCTACTTACCGAAATAGCTAGTTTACTGAAACGAGCAGGTTAGATGATCAATGTCGAAACAAGCAAATTCGTGTTGAAGGAGGTGAGATATCTGGGCTACCTTGTTGGTGCTGGTTGTCTTCGTACCGATCCCGAGAAAGTTAAGGCAATTGAAGAATACCCAGTACCGAAAACCACAAAGCTAATTCGTAGATTGTTGGGGATGTGTGGATGGTATAGGAGGTTCATCCATAATTTTGCAACTGTCGCTGTTCCTTTGACAGACTTCGTCAAATAGCGTTAATTGATTTTGATTTTTTGTATTTTCACTGAATAAAAATTCAACTTTATCACTTAAATTATCCATTTTGTTAGTTAAATTATTTTGACCAGCCACTATTGCACTAATTATGTCTTTATTAGTTGTGTTATCCAAATTCATAATATCAATGAGCCCATCTATTTGCTGTCGTGTATTGGGGCCATTTTTCAAAAAGAAAAATGTGAGTCCAAAAAAAAAAATTGGTTATGAAATTGAGCACACACGATATTTGATAACACTAGGCAGCTTTATAAACTATAGCAGTTAACATTAATTTAAACAAATTTTTGAAATTACCTAATAAGAAACACACAAGCATCTTTAATTAAATAAAATCCACAAGACATCAACATTCACGTGTATTAACTCGAACGCCATAATAAAAAAAATTAGTGCTGTCATTAATATGCTGTTTTATATTTTGGGAAGCATAGTGGTCGGAAAGAAGTGTTCGATTTGTGGGAATATCATCTAACTGCGGCTGTCATCTGATGCGTTGCTTCAGATTTCAGATGCCACTTCGTTTGCCCTTAGAGGGGTTGTCGTTTCTTATGCTTACCATGACGTTCTTGCAGTCTTATCGACTTCACTATCAATATCACTTTCTGATGTTGAATATGAAGATTCCATTTCATTTCCATTCATTGCCAAAAATATTTTAGGCTTACTTACACTTGTGCAAATATTTCAAAAGGCGCCTTTGTATACGTCTTACGGTTATTCTCTAGACCAAAGATGTTTTAATTCGGTCATCTATAGATTATAATGGTCCTTCTCCCAAATTTTGAAGCATGAATGCCAGGACAGAAGGTGGCAGCGCTCCGACATTACGCTTTTACTGCCAGTTTAACTGGCAAAAGCATAGAAACCGTTTACTCTAGAACTCCATTTCGGCAAAGCTGATAGTTGATTTGTCGACGATCAGAGCTTTTAAGATGCAATTTATTGTTCTACAAAACCTTTTCTAATGTTTCTAACAATTTTGTTGGCTTCCTGTGCCCTTTATTTAACACAAAATGTCCACAAAGAGCAAGCAGCAACAACAAAAAATGTTAAAATAATTAAATTTAATTAAAATTATTTTTATTATCATTTCGAAAAAAGACAAAACTTCTAATCTCTAGTTATGGCTTATGAGACTGTCGAGGAGAAAAAAAGTTCACGTATTCCTAAAAATTGGAATCACATATTTTAATGTATTCAGCGATTTTTATTTTTTTTTTACAGAACCACCAAGTATCAAACTAATTTTGTTCTTGGTTTTAAATTTTTAATCTTTAACTTTTAGTTTGTGTATGGGTATATGGGTACAAGTATATGTATATGTTCGTTGGGTTTAAGTTAATTAAAGATAATTATTTGTCTTTTTTGTTTGTGATTTTAGTTTTTTAATTGAATTTTACGGCATTGTCATACGATAATAAGTGTTCTATACGAGTATATAACAAGAAAAAGTGTTCTTCGCTTTATTAAAAAAGTTATATCGAAATAGGATTATTCAAATTATGTAAAAACATATTTTTTCGTTTGCTTCTATTCGAAACAGGTACACACATTTATGTACATAACATTTATAGATATAACATTTATGAATTCTAGGAATTTTCATTTTCATTAAAATGGAAAAAGTATGTTTCTACACGATACATTAAACGTATAAAATCCATTAAATAGTAGCACGTGTTTAACTGTTTTACTAGACATGATTTTAAAATATTTTGCGGTACATTTCAATTCGTATCCGGTTAAATTATAATTATAATTTTAATAAAAGTGCGCATATAACAAGAAATTTTTCAAAAAATTTTAATTACTGCAGTAAGTTTGTTCCTTTTATTTTAATTCATTAATGTTACACGAATTTATAATATTTTGGTTTTTAAGTTACATCATCCGTTAAATTTAAATTTTCAGTTTTTATTTTTGTAAATAAATTAACACGATTATAACATATTTTCAGCAATTTATCTAATTTTCGTTTATTATACTAATACTAACTAATTACGAAACAAAATGAAAAGTTTTATATTTTCGTTATTTTATATTTTAATTTGAAGTTCATGTTCAATGTTTGGCATTTTGTGCTATAAATATATTTTTTGGTACAATTCACCTTAAAACCATATGATTTTAATCCTAACTAAATGAAATGAAATGGTGACATGATGCCAAGACAAAATCAAATTGTATAGTAAAATTTATTTTTATGCTGCTATACTAGAGGAAAGTTGGCTTCATCATCTAATCATACTACGAATGAAACAGTTCTAGTGAATTTTTTATTTTTTATTTTTATTTTATGATGCTGTATATACATTTGTTAGACTAGATAGCCTGTCTCCGAATAATTTTCAATTTTTTTTTTTTTTTTAAGTAAGTGGGAATAAAATTATTGGCATCGGTATAGTAAAATGTTTAAGTACAAATTTAACAAATTCATAATTAATATTGAGTATTTGAACATCATTTGATGCATTTGAGTTGTTATTAGTTTTATTAGAATCAAAATAAAATGTTGTGGTTTAAAGGCTAGTGTGTATGTAGACTTTGCTATTTTGGCAATAACTGTAAAATAGCAATATTTATAAATTAAAGTTTTTAAAATGTTGGCAAATTGTTTTATTAGAATGTAATTATGACCAGTTAATTTTGATATTTAATTGATGTGAAATGTATGTTTCCGTAAAAGCAAAATTGTCAAATTAGAGAATATATTTTATTTCCTGGATTACTCGTCTTTAGTTCACTAGAGTGGTAGCTAGCATACTGGTAAAGTTAGCCGAAAGTTGCCAGCCGAAAGTGGAAAGCCGATAATGCAGATTGTATTTCTACAGTCGGAAGTTTACAGCAGAAAGTAAAAAAATGGTAATGTAGATCGGAAGTAACAAAAAAAAACGGTAATGCAGATTGTGCACACCAGTTCTCAAGTTGGAAAACTTGAGAAACCCAAAAAAAAATTGTAATTGGAATAAAAACAGCCTCTAGAGTGTTATGTCTGGAGTGGAGAAGTATTTTGTTGATGTGACTTGTCAATAGCTATCGCTATCGAAAATCGAATTTTCCAATGTGATCCATTTCCAGACATAACAATCTAGAGGCTGAGATTTATTTTTTACTTTCGGCTGGAAAGTTTGTCAAATTTTCGGAGATTTTCCATAGAAAACTTTTTTTTTTTTCCTGCGTTAGCTATTGACAAGTCACATCAACAAAATACATCTCCAGACATAACACTCTAGAGGCTGATTTTATACAAATTTGCTAATGATTTTGGGAAAATCGAATTTTCCGAGATTTCTCACGGAAAACTTGAATTGATTTTTTTTCCTGCGATTGCTATTGACAAGTCCAATAAAAACGATTAAACTTCAGATATACACTCTAGAGGTTTATTTTATTCCAATTTTGTGAATTCTTCTGATCTTCCAACGTGTTCCGCGATAAGTTAAACAAATTTTTCCACGTAAGACTGTTTACAAAATGGTTTATTACAAGCCATGTATCCTATTTACTTTCGTATTCTATTTTCGGTTGGAATGTTATTAAAGTAATCTGCATTATCGACTTTTTACTTCCGGTTGGAAACTTTCGGCTAACTTTAACAGGGTGTAACTAGCGTCTTTTCATTACAGCTCGGAGATTTCGGGTTTAAGTAAACACTCGAATATTTCCAATGCCTACAATGACATTTAAAATTAGGAACATCACGTAAAGTCGAATCTTATACTATACCTATGTTAGATATAGTGTTGGTTATGAATTCGAAATCTAGAAACGAAATTTTAAAAAATTGAATTCTCCTTATTGTAGGATTATGTACACATTGGGCGCTGGAAACGTTCCGCCACAACGGCTTGCGGGTTAAGTATATCGTTTCCTGAATGCACCGATTTTTCGAATATCATGGCAATGTGATAGTTCGAATGTCATTCATAAATAATTTTCAATCCAACATGTTGCTTTTCGGGAACTGAAAGCGCTCATAATACAATACATCTCTTCCATTCACGATAGTAAAGTACTCGCAAGTACTTGTAGCTACTCACAATTGCACATTCTCATTCGATGGTGTAGAGAACAGAAGTAGATACGCTTAAAATTTTCACCAGGTGGATTTTAGTTGCGAAAATTCCAACAGACGGCTTTTAAATGGTTTCTAAAATAATTTTTGAATGAAGTTCTGGAATATGGCCAAGTATGTGGAAAATTGCCTGTTTCTCAACCGTTTATGATGAAATGACATATTCGCTGGGAAAGTTATTCTAAACCGGTTTTTGGATGAATTTCTGGAATATTACCAAGTGTGAGGGAACTTGCGTATTTCTCAACCGGTAATGATGAAAATGTACCACATCGAAAATTCCGATAAACCTATCTGTAACCTATCTATTAAATAGGATTCTAAATTGATTTTCGGATGAAGTTCTGGAATATGGCCAAATGGAGGAACTTGCCTATATCTCAAAAATGATTTTTGGATGAAGTTCTGGAATATGACCTATTGGGATGGAACTGGCCTAATTCTTAACCGATTTTAATGAAATTCGACGTGCGCGCTGGAACGGAGATTTTAAATTTATTTTTAGATGAAGATCTGTAATATAGCCAATAGTGAACTTGCCTATTTCTTAACCGATTATGATGATATTTATAATAATCTAAAATTATTTTTAGATGGCATTCTGGAATATGGATAATTAGGATAGAACTTATCGATTTCTTAACGGATTTAAGTGCGATTTCACATTTGCTATGGAAATGGGATTCTAAAATAAAAAATGAGAAATAGGGTTCTAAAATCTCTGGAATATGGCCAAGTATGATGGAACTTTGCTATTCCTTAATCGATTATATTGAAATTTGAAATTGGGAATAAGGATTTAAAATATTGTAATATTTCTAATTTCAAAACTCTATACACTGCCGTTAGTAGTTTCAATAAAGCGGCACGCTTTATTTTTTGTAAAATTACAGAACTGGCTGCAAAACTCAGAAAACGTAACTCAAATGGTTCAAACGAATGTTTGACAAGAAAAGTTTCTAACCCAAATTTTATTGCGGATATAATCTTAATCGTCTCCTTAATTGGCCATTCATATTATTTGCTAAATGTTCAATCTGAAATGTGAAAGGATCAATTTGAAGTGTAACACCTGTATGATGGTATGATGATATGATGGTATGGTCGTGTGATGGTATGATGGTACGATAATACAACGGTATGATAATATGATGGTATAGTGGTACAATGGTATAATGGTATGATGGTATGGCGGTATGATGATATAATGGTATCTTGGTAAGATATACTATATGTGCATGATAGTATGATTGTGTAATGTTATGATGATATGGTGGTATGACGGTTTTGTATTATTGTATGATGGTGTGATTGTATGTGTATGATAGTAAGTTTGATGGTATGACGATATTTATTATACAATGATTGTGTGATAGTATTGATGGTATGACGGTAAAATGGTATGACGGTTGAATGGTATGATGTTATGATGGTATATATGGAGTATAATGGTATGATGGTATGACGGTATACTGATACGATGTTGCGATGGTATGATGGTATGAAAGTTTCGTAGATTAATGGTAAGTTATACCATGTAACCATGGTAAGGTAGTATGTAGTGTGATGGTTTGACGTTTTTATGGTACGTTGTTATGATTGTATGATGGTGAATAGGGTTTGAGTTAAAATTTAGTTGGATTTGAATGAGAAGTTCGGTTAGGGATTAATTTGGGGTCGAGTTTAGGGTTTAGTGGGAGGTTAGATTGTTGAGTTCTTACACGTATGTACCTTTCGAATCAAGTTGATTTTGGGATTGGGTTCACCATTAAGTGTTGAGTTGAGCAGACGGTTCGATCTCATTTTATTTATCGCCTATATTATAATGTACAACTACAAAAGACAAAAAAAACACAAATATATTTTACTTGTATCACTTAATTTCTCGTTCCAAAGTACCAAATTTTACCCAGACGGCGGAATTTAAACATCCCGGTAAACTAACTTTTTGCCGTCATATTGTTGAAAAGTTTTGTATTTGTTTATATTACAATTTTGGCTGTTAGTGTACCTGCTAAAAAGCGGCAATAATTTATTAACTCAATTATTCGTCAAGTAAAAAAAAACAAAATGGTGGTGTATTTAAATGCGTTTGCTATATTAGACAACATAACTCATGGGTAGAGTGAGATAGATGCCTTATATCTCCGATGCGGAAATCTGTTTCTAAATAAATATTTACTCAAAACATACTCGTCCGATTGTCAGACATGAACAACTAATTTAGCTAATATCTCTGGTTTCAAACACATAGACGCACAAATATATAATACACTTAAAGAATATCTCGCTGTTAAAGTCAAGCTAAAAACTGCTTCCCTTATTAACACGAATTATGAAACGACACAGAGTATTATTATTAGAGTAAAGAAGAGCGACGAATAGGAAGGAAATGACAAGAAAGGATAAAATGGATTCCACACAAATTCTATTTTTTAAAATTGGTTTGAAGTTTTATAAGTTATATGTCAAAATAAAAGATGCATAGTAGATCCCAAACAAAAACGCTAACTTCGTGGATAAAACAACCTTCGAACTTTATTTATAGTACAAATATTACGAGTAAACTTTAGTCGAGGCATTGAAGAGATGTACAGATATGTATTAGGGGTAGGGGAGAGTCATGATACAAGGAATTAATAAGGTATGCTCAATAGATGTAATTACGCCATCCGGTGACAGAAATTTGTTTTTTATTTTTTGTTATTTCTCTATTTTATTTTGTTTTTAGCACGTCATTCGGTAGTATCGTGGTGCAGCATCGAATGACGTGCTAAAAAACAAAACAAAATAGAGAAATTTGTACAAAAAATAAAAAATAAAAAACAAATTTCTGTCACCGGATGGCGTAATTACATCTATTGAGCATACCTTATTAAGTCTTTGTATCATGGGGGAGAGTGTTCAACAGTGACACACCATAAACAGTGACACAATCAAAATATTTCCTTCTACGTTACTGTTTTTTTCTGTTTTGTTTCATTCCGAAAATTATTTGTTCGTTCTCTTTATTCTATTTCAGTTTGAATTTAAATGTGATCGAAAGAAGACATGTTTGAGACATGTTCATGTTGTTTTAATTTTTGCGGTTAATCGACTTTTTACATAAGTTAATAAAGAAATCATTTGAGTAAGTGCATCTATATAATACAAACTAGTAATTTAATGATATTTATGAAATGTGCATCATTTATATATTAGTTATAAAAATAATTGTGTTATAAAATAACAAGTGTTCATATAGTGCATACCTTAAACAGTGACACACAACTAATTGTCGAACAGTGACACAGTATGCCATTGTTTAACATATGTATGTCAGTGTTTAACGTATGTTAAATTAATTTAAATTCTTAAAATAACACTTGTATTTTTATCAATCAGTTTAGAAAACATGACTGAGCGCTTGCCATACGGGAAATTTACCGAACGGATTATGCAGGAAGCAATTGAACTGATTTAAAATAGAATGAGTGTTCGAAAAGCAGCTTTGGAAAAAGGACTGGCTTTCAAAACATTGTCGCGGTGTGTAAAACAATACGCAGATGATCAGGAGGATTCAATACTGAAGAAGAAAAAACTTTGGTAGATTATATCGTGACCTCCTCAAAAATGTTTTATGGTTTGTCCTTAATGGACGGCACAAGACTAGCTTACGAAACTGCATTTATAAATGACAAAAAAATACCAAGAAATTGGATAGAAAATAAATTAGCTGGAGTAGAGTGGATGCGCCATTTTAGAAAACGTCATCCATTATTATCTCTCCGGACTCCGGAGGGGTGTAGCCTAAGCGGTGCTACATCTTTTAATAGACATAACGTGTCTTTGTTTTTCACGAATTTGTCAAGCGTTTTAAACAGATCGGATACGAGTTTCATGAGTGGTAGCCGAATCTATAACTTGGACAAAACAAGTACGATAACAGTCCAGAATCCTCAAAAAGTATTGGCAGAAAAAGGTACGAAACAAGTCAATAAAGTAACTAGTGCAGAGAGGGGCCATTTAGTAACAACATGTTGCATAATAAATGCAACAGGTCAATATTTACCTCCAGTTATGGTTTTTCCTACAACCTAATTTAAAGAACATATGCTGTCTGGTGCCCCTACTGGTACTTTAGGGTTAGCCGTTCCTTCAGGATGGATGAATGGCCAACTTTTTGTTAAAATAATTGAACATTTAGTCAAGTATGCGTCAAGTTCTACAGATAATCCTGCGCTATTAATATTCGATAACCATGAGAGCCATTTAAGTGTGGAAGACTTAAATCTGGCGAAAGAAAACGGAATTACTATTTTAACAATTCCACCACATTCCTCGAATAAATTACAACCGCTAGACGTTAGTTGTTTTAAACCGTTTAAAACGGCATACAATTCATCTGTTGATTCATGGATGATGCGGAATCCTGGAAAAACGTTTTCTATTTACAATGTTGCGACTAGTGTAGGGTATGCATACGAAAAGGCACTAACACCATCAAATATTATCTCATCTTTTAAGCATACTGGAATATACCAATACGATGCAAATGTTTTCTCCGAAATGGATTTTATGCCGAGTAACGTGACAGACAGAGATATTGCTGCATCTGGCAATGGGTAACACTCTACCCCTGGCAGGTACCTAAATGATTTCTTTATGCTAATTAATTCAGACTAAAGATTAGAGCGATGAAAAAAATGAAATTGAAGAGCGACACAGAGCAAAATGTACATCAAAAGTCGTAGAACAAAAAAAAGCACGCAAAAAAGTAACAAAACAAATGAGTTATGAATCTGACGCCTGTGAGGAAATGTAAGTTATATTGCAGGATACTGACGATGATTTAGAAATAGAGGAAAATTTGCCTGTATTCAATGAACAGCGAAATCCAGTCGCAAACGATTTTGTGTTAGTAAAATTTAAAGTTTTCGGGCAACAAAAAAATATATTTTACGTTGGGACAATTTTAAGTATTGCTGATGAAGAGGCTATAGTAAGATTTTTTCGATTATCTGGAACTCGATTCGTTGAACCTGATGTGGAGGATATAGCAACTGTACGTGTGACTGATATAAGCATGGTTCTACCAAGCCCTATTCTTCATGGTCATACAAGTCGGCAAAAAGCATCGTTTTCTTTTGAAATAGATTTAAGTTGTTTTGCTGTGCGTTAATTGGAGTTCTAAACCAACATTTCTTTAGTTGTCGCTTGAAATGACTATACAATTTTAAGTTCTTAACCGTTTTGGGCACGATATGTCAAATGAAATAGGGTAGGGGAGAGGAATTATTATAATGAATTTTAATGTGATTTCAATTTTTAAGCTGTGATGTGTAACACTGAACATGTGTAATTTTTATTTTATTTAGTCCTTTTCTTTTTTATCTTTAAGAACGTATAAAGCTGATTTTTATGTATTGTTTTGCCATAAAACAGAAATATATAATTTTTTTATAAATTGTTAATTTTGTTTATTATTAATATATAAGTATGTATTATATTAAGTGTCACTCATTAACATATGTGTGTCACAATAAAACATTATCCGTGTCACTCTAGAACGCAGTGTGAATTAGTGACACATTAGGAGGGAGTTTAGGAAAACTTCTGAAGCCCCAGCAAGGTTTTATTTTAAGAACTTCTTAATTTACAGATAGATATGTGATACTTTAAGTAAATTCTCAGCCAAGTTTTATTGTCCTCGATCGTTTTATTCCAAAGATATTCCCATATAGAAAAAGTGTGTCACTGTCAGACATGTTTCATTATATACGTTGTTCAATATATTTTCCAAACAGTATATCATATTCGACTTATTTTGTCCATTCGATATTGGAATATTTTGTACCGAGTATTCGATTTTTTTATTTTCCAATAAGGAAATTTGTATTATGAAAAAAAAAAAAATAAAAAAAAATACAACCAACGGCAACGACGAAACTGCAACAAAAGCTCCAGAAAATCATTACTGCTGTAAAACAACAAGAAAACTTAACGGAAAATCAAGAGATCAATAGTTACAGCGAGCTTAAAGCATAAGTTCACCACATCGTTTGGTGATAGGTACAATTGTACCTTTTGCGCTTTAAAACTGAAATTAATTTTAGTCTATAAACCTCCAATTTTCCAGAAACAAATTTCAAACAAAGACACAAACAATGGGTTTTCAGAAACAAGAGAAGAAAATGAGTCATTTCCGTGCAAAAGTAAAATTAGGCAACAGTCTCCAGTCGAAGTGTTATTGTATCCGAAAATAAAAAATGTTGGCGTTATCGTTTCGATTGTGTTGAAGTTGGGCTTTAAGAATTAGATGTTTAAAGTTAATTACGTATAAATTAAAAATAGCTAAATAATACTGTACTTAGTTACGGGTACTTAGTAACAGTCATGTGGCAGCCCACATCAAATTTTTTATTGTTAATTAAAATATTTCTAAAAAAAAAAAATAATTATAAATCTCCTTTTGATAATAATTTACCTATATACAAATTTTCCTAGTATTTGAAACTTTATAAATATAATAATTTTTGGCAGTCGAGTAAAATTTAAATATTTAATCGGATTAAAGAATATTAATTATTCTTGGTATTTTTAATTGGTAATACGTTATTATATAATATTATAATTTACATAGTACATGCAACAATTTTTTAAGCACAATTAGCTCCATTTGAATAAGTTTCTGTTAAAGTTCTATTAACGGTGAAAATACGATGTGCTTATGTACGTATTATCGTTTCCATAAAAAGAGTTACTTGAAAATCTAAAAATGTATTTTTTTTCGTTTTTGATCGTAATTCAAAATGATTAAATACTCAATATTTATAAGAAAAAAGTACAAATACTATTTTCTATTTGTTTGTCAAAATGCACCGGGAAAATAATACAAAATCCTGAAACAAAGAGCTTCGTAGCGTCATAATTACTATTCATTCATCAAAATGGTATGTGCTGAATCGGTTGAATTTATAAAATATCGGTATTTTGTTATGTGGAACTGGAGCCAGGTTTTGCCATATAAGAATATTAACAAAGGTCTTCAATGATATTTATTCATTCTTAGTAATTGTTAAGCTAAACACTGCCGATTGATATCGACTTCATTTTTTATTTTCAGTTGGGATAACAAATCTGCATTAACGATGTTTTATTTTACTTTCGGTTGGTAAATTTCGGCTTCAGTAATGCAATCCAAATTACCGACCTTTTCTTTCATGTGATGTTATCGAGTGCAAGAATACTTTATCCAGATGGGATATTCGAATGCATGCCGGATAACTCGTCAGTACACCAGAACTTTTGTGGTGGTCCCTCTTAAGCCCTGACCTAAACCCCATTGACGGATATGTGCGTTAAAACAGCGGCAGTAACAGAAAACTTAAAATTTTCAACTAACTATTATTTTATATAAATTTTTGCTTTAATTTATTAATAGATAATTTGGGGGAATTTTTATACATTTAATTTTTAGATTAAACTAAACATCCGGTGTTGATAATTAAAATACATATTTTGACAAACTTCTCTGATTTCGAAAATCCGAGTGTAGTAAATCTGTATATGGTAACGACTGTACATAATTCATATTAAGATTAAACCATTAAATTATTTATAACAAATATTAAGGTTAATTTTTCAAAATTAATTTCCAATTTTTTAGAAGCATTAAATTGTTTTGTACAGTACATTCTCATCAGTTTTTCAAAGCAGTAATTGCACTTCGAGAAAGTGCCAATTGGGATAACGAAGTTAAGTCTTTATGCTTTTGAAAACAGCGCAGGATTAAAGCGAAAGAAAGCGAAGAAATTAGCCTGCACTCAAAGTTAAATTAAGATTTCTGCCAACTGCTGTAAAGTTTCTGACAAAATTTATCAATGAGTTTATTAACGCATAAAGGCAGTGTATAGTTGCCCTGAAAAAAAAATTTACGGCACTCAGTTTTTCGAAATCATTTTCGCTCAAATTTTAATTAAAATATTTTTTTTTTTAATTTAATTTAATTCGCTCGCATTTAAAACATGCCACAATTTGATCGAAGAGAAAATTAGGTTAATACCATGGAAAAAAGCATGATTGAACTTTTGGTAAGTACAGAATATTATGAAAAATAGAAAATTAGCTTAGTTTTAAGATCAAATTCAAGCTGCAAAGAATGAATAATAAAAATTTAATAAAAAACATAATTGTTTTATCTTTTAATATTCGTGGAATCTATAAATAATTCATGCAAATATTTAATTACCAACACAGGACATCTTTTTATTAAATTGAAATGTGATGTTGTAAAATGTTGACATACAAAAAATTTACTATCGAAATTAGTTACAAAAATTAATATTTTCAATTTCAATAATTGTTCAATAACTAATTGCTCATCTGTTGTAATTTCATGCTATTGAGTCGGCCAACTATTTCACATAACACAACAGTACCTCATCCACTAATTCACCCCGGAATATCACAAGTGATTTATCAACATTTTTTTGAACAGTTTGTACAAACTTTGATTGTTTTTCGGTCAGCATAAATGAAGTTTATAGTCGAGATCCAATGGAAATACTTTTTCGTTCAAGAATATGACATTGCCAAAATCCTTGGCTCGAAAAGTTTCCGGAAAGGCTAACCTCAATAACCTGTGGTTATGAGTTAATTTTTAACACCTGCGCCCAGATTCTCTAAAAAATAAGATAATGGGTAAACGTGTAAACCAGTGGAAAGCAAAGCTTTCTTTTATTAGTTTGAAATTTTTGATTTTATTTAAAGTAGTAGCCATATCAGAAAATTGCGAATTCATTAAAGTAAGCTTCGCATTTTGCAAGTTTACACGTTTACCAATTATCTTATTTTTTAGAGAATAAGGGCCCAGTGTATGATATTATATATCATTTCTTCTACATAATTCTGATTACAACCACTAACGTCGTAATTTCAATTCAGCAGCCAACAGTAGGAGGAGGGTATAAAATCAGAAAAATAAAGATTTTATTAGCATTTACGGATTTATTATTTTCATAATCGAATTATTTCCAAAAAACCGAATTAAGATTCCAGCCTTGCAAGTTTAACATGGTTTTTCACACTTTGAAAAATACCTCTTTTATTTAATAAATTTTGGAATATGTGGAGAAAAATAAACTTTGAAATAAACAATTTCGTAGCATAAAATTAAGGAAAGAACATCTTTTTTAAATTTTTTAGTGTTTTTTGAGGAGCGGAGAGATGAAAAATGAGCATTTAAAAGCTTCAAGTTTTCAGTTTGGAGATTTTTGGCAGAAAATTTGTGTGGGCTACGGTTATTACACAATCAACCAACACACCGATCAATTATGTAACTTGTTAATTTAGCTTACAAAGAAAGAAGAAAAAACAAATTGTCTTCTCTCGAATTTAACAAGTAATTAATGCTAAATTGTGATGAAAGTCGAAACAAATTTACGTTTACGAGCAAGACACTTGTTCCTTTAATGGTTTTGTAAAATTTTGATTAATCAGCCCGGAAAAACGATTGTGTCGATCAATTTAAAATGTGCATGACTGTTAGGGGTACATTAAGCCGTTAATTAACAAAATTAGCCTTGTCATCAACTTTTGTAAAGTAGCGGTAGATTTACTAAAAAATCATTAAAAGCAATTATTTTGTACTTTATTCAAATTAGTGTTGAGAGTGATATTTTTTTTTGTCAACAATTCATAAAATAGCTTCATTCGCTGAGATATCGATGAACAAAAACAAAAGAATCCTTTTTCATTCAAAGCCAGATATCTCAGCAGAAAATTGACGTAGAGAGACTAAATAAATCAAAATATAAGCTAAATTAACAAGCTAACTGACCGATGTGTTGGATTAACTGAAAAATAAAATATTTCCGAGACCATGGATCCTTAAAAAAATTAAAAAAATTGGAAAATTTTTGACACTCACTATTTCTTACGATAATTAATTAATAACAATATAAATCACAAAAACTTTCTGCTAAAAAATCGCGAAACAAGAAACTCGAATCTCTAAAATTTTTTTTTTCCATCTCTGTATACGACCATTTTTCACAAAAATTACTCTTCAAAAAACACTGAAAAATTTGAAAAAAAAAAAAAAAATTTTAGTTCCCGTAATAATTTGGGGTAGTGTAGTTTATGTAGCTAACTCTATTATTTCCTAGTAATAAATTCTTTTGGTGTTTAATCTCTTTAATCTCGTGCACCTATCAGTCTTATTAGCAAGTTATTACAGGCTTTATTCAAATCACACTATTAGTGCAGAGGAGGTTGGACCGGTTGGGACAGGGGCGTATGTAGCAGGAAGGCGGAGTATCGATCACAAAGATAAATCAGATTAGTTATAATTTTGTGTTTATTTATTTTATTTGTTTGTATTATGTTAAAAATGGTCCACAATGATACTTCAGATTGAAACACTGAGTAAAGAATTACGTCTGTCAACTCTCGCGTTACACAGTTACTTTTGTTATCAGCATAAGTCACAAACCTTCAAAAAATAAATTTTGAATATTGTGTATACTCCCTGAACGGTGTAATTTAAATTATTAGGGTCTTTCAATAGTAACAGATATGTATAATACTTAAAATCATAGAGTGACTTGTTAAAGATTGAAGATGAAAGGTGGCGAATACGATCTTGATTGCAGTTGAATACGGCAGTGTCCTAAATAATCTATAATTTTTTGTGAGTCTGTGATTTGGCGGCTTGGTGTGGGGGATTTATATTGTCGCAACAAGTTGAGATATTGGGGGAGGGTGTCATAATTTAGGACGGAAATTCAAGCTCGATTTTATATTAAATTATAAGAAAACTAAGAAATTATCAGAATAAAATTTAAATTGAAAAGTTGTCATTTAATAAGAATTGCAACATGATTTTAAATTTCAACAGAATTTCTAATGAAAGTGAAAGACTTTGAAAAATTAATATTAAATATTTTATTTAATTGCATAAAGCTTAAATCCGGCAATTTAACCCTAATCAGCATGGGTTGAGTCTCACAGACTCATTTTAACTTTATTAGCTAAAAATTAACCGAAAACTAATTTTTTAGGAAAATTGAGCTTTATGTATTCTAATAATTATTATTTAAGATCTAGAATCACCTACTAAGAATTTATTGCTTGTACCGATTATAGGCCTAACTTGCCCATTTTCAAAAAAAGAAGCATAAAAGCATGCGATGAGTCTCTTAGACTGAATAGGTGATAAAGAAAAGTTCAGCATTTTAAACTTACAGATTTTACTGGTAGAATAAAAATTCAAAGCCAAGGTGTATCTAATCGGGAGATACGTGAATACAACGCAGAAAATGGGATTTTAATTGAGCATGCGCAAGTGAAAATAGAATATAAAAGAAAATGACGTTGTTTGCGTCATCTTGATCGAAGTAGCAACGTATGTATAAGGTTTTCTTTTGATGCTATTGATTTAAACGACCTCAAATGGTCAAAAACAATTTGTTTTTAAAATTTTTGTTTCAATAACAACTTTGCTACTCTAAATTATTTCTTTTGGGAACTTTGAAAAATTTTCAGTAAAAACAAAATCTCTTGAATAATTTGGAAAATCTGCAAGACTTTCGAAAAAATGTTTAATCTCAAAATCTCACAAATCTTCAAAAGTAATCTCGATAACAAGCCACCCTGGAAAATTTGAAATATTTCCCCAAAAATGTTATATATGTAATTCAACATACTCCAAGTTAAACAGTCTATAGCAACATTCTATGAAAATTTCGGAAAAAATCACTAATCCTATCACGTCATAGCGCAATGCATACCCTTGTAAATTTCAAGGAATATTGAGAAATCCGAAAAATTTTGAAATAATCGAATAATCTCGAAATGGTTGAATCGTTTTACATTTCTAGAAAACTCCAGCTCAGATATTCAAAACGAGATTCTCAGATATTGAAAAACGAGAAACCACTAAGGATCTCGATTAATCTGAAAAATATCAAGCAGATTTTGCAAAACCTCGAATGTCCTCGAACATATTGAATAATATACCGGTTATAATTTGGCTGTCAAACGCCACTCAGCGCTATCCAACACTAACAATTTCAAAATCTAGATAAATCCAAAAATCTAACTTTAGAATCTCATCTCTGTAAGATCTCAAAACAGAATACTACACTGAATCGAACTCTAACCAAAACTCAAATAATCGAAAAATCTTTAAAAATTTTAATAATGTCTACTACGTTACACTCCGTGCCAAATAAACCTCAAATAAGCTAAGCTCTTCCTATAAAATATCAAAAATCTCGAAATAAATCGAACAAACTCGATTAAGCTAGAATAATCGCAATATTCTCAAGAAATTTCTAAAATTTCGAAAATCTCGAATAAAATTCGAATTCTAGAGTAAATTTCCTTTAATATCTCATATTCTATATGAGACCACCCCAAACAAATCTCGAATAAGGTTATAAATCTCGAAGAATCACATAAAATATCGAAAATATCGATGTACCTGTAAGTCAGCAACATTTCGAATAATCCCTATTAAGGCAATTACAATGTAGGTAAATGAAACTTTATTGAAAAAAAATGTTAATCCGAAAATTGGACGAGTTTTTATTATTATGTAGGTATGTACATTAGTATTAAACGAGTTTACAGAATTTTTTCAAAATTTGGACAAAACGTGATTATGCAAGTTATTTCCAGCTCTCGTAACGCATACATACATTATATACATAAGAGTGTTTCCCCACAATTGCGTCTTTATAAATTGAGTTCTCGAAACTCATCGCTATGCTAAAACGAGAGATACATAATCGGCACTCAGAGGTTACCCGAGAAGGTGAAATTGAAATGTGAATGGATTACGATAACTGAACATTGGCTATTGATTCTAATTCTTTTGAGAAATTATTTTTTTCACAATGTTTAATAAATAATTCAAATCGGTAAAGACCGGTTATTATCGGATCGATTAAATGAAAAGTTTAGATTAATTGGTTAACTTTAACCGTTTGTGAGTTCCCTATATGTGGTTCGAATTCTTTTTAATTAGATGCCAAATAAAACTCCAAATAAAAAATCAAATTATTTCTGTAGAAATGTTCTCAGCCATTAGAAAACAAAATCAAAAAATTCCAATATTTGCGTAACAATTTCGAGAAAAACTTTTTTCCAGCACTACATTTCATCTAAACTTGACAAATATGAAATGAAAATTTGGTAGATTTGCAATAGTTCACCAACAAATCCATTGAATTTCCGAGGAATTCCTTATTTTAAAAATGCAATTAGCGACTTCAAAAAAATGGAGAAGAATAGCTGTGTACTGCAATAGTCATTACAACGTCACATTGGAGTAGGTTTAGCAGTTTCGAATTTGTACAGAGAGTATTGAGTATCGGATTTTACATATTTTAGTAAATATCGACAAATTGAAAGTTCTTTAGGATTTATTTTTTAAGCGAGGAAGCCTAATGAATGAAAATTCAAAAATTTAGCCAACATTTTATTTCGTCGATTTCTGCGGTGACACATATTTTCTTCAAAAAAAGAAACTTACTCAATGACCTCTGGCCGTATTTTAAAAAATATAGATCAGAGTATAGCAGTAATTGTAATGCTACAGCAAGCCAATTAGTAAACGAAAAATGATGATTAGGAAAATATTTCTTGCAAATTTAGAACAGGAATTCGTTGAACATAATAGAAATAAGCGTAGATCTCTCTCTTCAAGTCTAATTCATTAATAAGGTGTTATTGCAACAACTTGCAGGAGGCACTTACTGGATCTTAGTATAATTCGACCGACCAATTCCCATACTAAATTTTGTGGAAATGTTCCGCGACGATTATTTGGCATTTATCGTAAAGTAACATATAAAACGCTTAAGTGCCTTTTTCCTGTAGCACTTAAGAAGGTTCGCCAGTTAAGTAACTAAAATATTTTCAATAATGTAGTAAATGTTTTCAGTTTTCTTTAAAATTACATACGCGACCTTAGATTAAAACGGTTGTAACTACCTTCATGTTTGTTTCGTAATATTGGCTTGCAAAGTTTTGAGATCTAATTTTTTGTATATTACTTATTTATGAGTCCGAGAGATTTAACGCATGCGTTTACGCAAGTAAAATGACCTATGCTGATTAGGGTTAAATTAAAATCAATGTGATTGATGAAGTGTACATTTTGTGAAAGAATCTCCAAGATATGCCAGATCGGTTCGTAATATCCTAAAATATACATATTCTCCGTTTAGAAAAAATTACGGCTTTTTTCGATTTATTTCATGGGAAATAAGAGAAATTTAAAAATTCGTATTTCAGGAACCGAACTAGCTATCTTGTAAAAACATCTACAAATCGCATTTCAGCATAACAACAACTATCCAATAAAGTCATAGATGTGTACCCTTTTCTGCAACAGAAATATGAACATATGTTCCATCTATAGCCCCAATCAAGTTGTTATAGGCACTATTACTGCTGAATTTCATTTTTGCGATCTCCAACCATCTTTGATGAATTTCTCATTGACTGAGTTAAATTATTTTGCGAAGAATTTTGACGTACCCTTTGACATTAGATTATAGATAATCTGTTAATATAATCTAATGCTAATAGGTAGATACATTTCTGTATGAATCTAGAGTTGACAACAGCCAAATTACTAAAATAGTTACGACGTTTTCAACTGTACAATTTTCTGAAATAAGTTTCAATACATGGTATGCTATCAAAGCAACCTTGATTATACAAGCCATAATCTAAAAAACGAAGCTTTTATAAGGGAATTAGAAACGAGGAAAAAACCAAAATTTCCATAGTAAAACACATAAAACATATGGGAAATCACTTTTTTTCCTAAGGCAAATTTGTAAATGAAAACATTGCAAATTCTTAATTATGATTTCTGAAATATTTTCATAAATGTTTGAATTTCAACATATATAAATCTCGTTTAAGTGAATCGTTTTAATTTTCTTGTAATAATTGATTTATTTTAACCAAAGTATAAAAAAAAGTTCATAACAACAGCATTCTGGTCAAATTAAATAGAAAAGCTTACTAAAAATCGTGTGCATTAAGTCAATATTCATTACATAGATGGCAGTAAACATTTTGAAAAATCGTACGAAAAATTGCCACCTGGGGAAATTTCAAGTTCAAAAATTGTAGGAAAATCAAAACAAATTCTCAAAATATTAAGAACGTGTCATAATTTTGTGATTAAACAATTTTTTTCGTATTTTTCTGTATAAATCTGAGACATCTAACGTACACTAGTAAAACTAAAGATAAATTTAGCAAGTATTATTTTAATTCGTCAGAGCCAACTTTGATGTATTTTTCAAAATGAAAGTTCGAAAAATATATTTTAGAAATAATTTAATTTTAATATTTCTGCAATTAATATTTACTTAATACCTATAAACCCTTCCTGTATATTGCTGCTAAAGATATGTAGAACACTTTTGTATAAACATTTTGTAACATTTTTGCTGTTTTCATTGAAAAACTTGAAGCTAAAAAACACCATTTTTACTATGGATTCCTATGGAAATCAGTGAAAAGTTATACCACTAAAAAAGCTTCGAAAAAATACGTCATAATGATTATGGCTCTATACTCTAGAAGGCTCTGTCTATACTCTAGAAGGCTCTGTCTATACTCTAGAAGGCTCTGATGCTATGCGTTTTAAGCGAAAGTTTTGTTGAAATTCTATTTCTCATAGAAGTTCACTGCAATGTGGGTCGGGTCCTTAAGACGGGTGACTATACGTTGTGTCATTTCGAATAGAAACTAGGTAGTTTAATGTTTTCGAATAGATTTAGTGAGGAATGTGTCGAGAACGAGAGGTCTGTTGTATGTGATGTGTGATGTGTATTTTGGTTAAATGTTATAAGAGTGGCTTAGCATTGTTTGATTTGTCCCAGTGGAGGGTTGCTGCAATATCGATTGCTGCTGCTCAAGTCTAAAGCGGATTATTGTTGCTAATGCTGATGTTTTTTTAATTTCACTTTGTGTGGATCCAATTTTGCTAGCTTTGAAATGATGGGTGATTGTTATTCTATTACAAATATTACATAAATTCGACTAATATTAGTACGTTGCGGGCAAATAATATTATAAAATACTTAGCACTTATTTAATTTAATTTTTTTTCTGTTTACTTATAATTTAATATTGTTGTGTATGCAGGTAACTTTAAACAAACTATACCATAAGGATTTCAGAGTATAATAATTTTTAGGTTATTTAAAGTACTACCTAGCGATAATTAACAAATTTGATCTGGATTTGAAGAATATCGGAGAAACCTAATTTAGATTTCCAGAAAATTTAAGTACCCAGCGGACAGGTAGTTTAGAAATTGTGTTGTATTGATTTTTCTCATCTTAATTCACAGGAACTCCAAGTCGTACTTCGTACTTTAGAAATTAATTAGTATCTTATCATTTTGATTTAGGTTACTGGTAGCGTTAATTGTAATTCATTACAGGATATCATTCAACACAGAAAAAACGTCTATAATCTTAGTGGCTGGTTCGCAGAAATGCTACATTTATAAAATCAGTTGAGGTAAACTGCAGTTTAAGTTGAGAAACTGGCCAGTATGGTGAAAATCATTTGAATAAATAGCAGAAACTATTTATATTTATTATGTTAAGTCCTCTGCGAACTACTGTTGATAAGTTCTAAGTGATACAACAAAATAATAAACGTTATTTCATAATGCAGCTGTTAGTCTAATTAACAACATAATTAGATTGAGCAATTAACAGAAATGGATTAAAAAATTGAGAAACAATTATTTTAGGGGCGGTGAACACAGACCTAATGAACCTGATTTATTAAAGTGTAATTAAGCCTTTATTTTGTTAAAACTTTCTTTCATTATCCCTATCCTAATATTATTAGTTCTGATGTATAGTAATTAGAATATTATTTACTGTACTTAGCTCAAAATCGATCAAAAAAAGTGTTTGAAACCCCAAATTAAGTATCATAGAAACGAAAGCATTATTCATTATTTTTAGTATAAATTCATATTAATGACACAGTTTTATACGACTTTTTTTTGAGATCATACTAATTAAAATGTAATTAAAATTAAATTATCAAATCATTTCCATTTGCGTTTTCACCAGCTATTTAATTGTAGTCTATATACCATGATTCTATATATGTAAGTATATAAAATTAAATTTTCATTTCAACGGCTCATAATTCACCTTGATTGTTTCTAAATATACTTATATACCTACATACGAGAATAGCTTAGAATTTTTCATTCCAAAACTACTGTTTATGACAGTCTAATTATAGCTGAGTGTATTTATGTATATGTACTTTACTTGTTTAACGTATAAATATTTTCAATCAGTAATTACAGATTTATTGATAAAAAATTTCGAGACAGGTAATAAAATATATTATACCTACCATCATAGTAACATTTAAATAAAAATGAATCATTTTTCCCTTGCACGCAACATAATTGATTTTTCGACATTAATGAGAGCATTTACACGGTTTTGTATTTATAAACATATTGATTTTTATTAACTTGAGTATTGTAAGCCTGACCTTGGCAAAAACAAAACATACGAATGAGTGTTAGTAAATAAATAGACGTTTTGTATCAATATTACCTGAAAATATTATATTGAAAAATGTTTGAAAACTCTGCTATCATAATACATTTAAGAATAATTTTATTAGTCTGCTATCGATAAAATTGTCATAAAATAATTGGAATGCCAATAGAATTTATTTTATTTGTCGAGTCTAGTCAAGTTCATGACATTTCAAGGCTTTATAAATTTACGTAATTCACAAATGATTTGAGTTACCTAAAAAAATATTATTTGTTTGAGTCCTTATATAGTCGTAAACATTTTTTATATTGCTGCAAAATTGTACACTCAAACCTTTGTTTTGCTTCTTTATCATACAATATTTCTAGGCGACAGTCAGTTACAGTGCGTTTGCTAAATTATTTGACTAACCGACTTTTTATCTACCCGCTTAGGTTTCAACAAACAGTTATTGAAGCTGGAAATACAAGTTTGTAATTGGGCCTATTATGTATTTTGGTGTAAGCTATTATTTTTGGAAAGAGAAATTTTGGTTATATCATCTTTTAGAGATTTATTCAGGTTTCTACATTATAATTTTTTAACTTACTACTGAAAGCACCTAAGTTAAATATGTAACTAGTGAAATCCTTTTCGAGAGCTCTAAAATTTAATTTAAATTCTCATTTTCTAACTCATTTTCAAACGTTTTGAACTTTTATTTTCTGAATGAATCTAATAAAAAATTTAGCTAACAATAGTGTAGTATAAACTAAAATTACAACGCTGAAGCTTTACAAAACTATAATAAAAGAAAAGCTTCTATTTTAGGTACTTGCAGGAACAAAGTTTTGTATCAGCTGGATCAGAGCCTTCTAGAGTATAGAGCCATAATCATTATGACGTATTTTTTCGAAGCTTTTTTAGTGGTATAACTTTTCACTGATTTCCATAGGAATCCATAGTAGAAATGGTGTTTTTTAGCTTCAAGTTTTTCATTGAAAAAGCAAAAATGTTACAAAAATTTTATACAAAAGTATTCTACATACCTTTAGCAGCAATATACAAGAAGGGTATATTGGTATTAAGTAAATATTAATTGCAGAAATATTAAAATTAAATTATTTATAAAATATATTTTTCGAACTTTCATTTTGAAAAATACATCCAAGTTGGCTCTGACGAATTAAAATAATACTTGCTAAATTTATCTTTAGTTTCACTAGTGTACGTTAGATGTCTCAGATTTATACAGAAAAATACGAAAAAGATTGTTTAATCACAAAATTATGATACGTTCTTAATATTTTGAGAATTTGTTTTGCTTTTCCTACAATTTTTGAACTTAAAATTTCCTCAAGTGGCAATTTTTGGTAAGATTTTTAAAAAATTTGTACTGCCATCACTGCCATCTATGTAATGTATATTGACTTAATGCACACAATTTGTAGTAAGCTTTTCTTTTTTATTTGACCAGAAAGCTGTTATTATGAACTTTTTTTTATATTTTGGTTTAAATAAATCAATTATTACAAGAAAATGAAAACGATTTACTTAAACGACATTTATATATGTTGAAATTTAAACATTTATGAAAATATTTCAGAAATCATAATTAAGAATTTGTAACATTTTCATTGACAAATTTGTCTTAAGAAAAAAAATGATTTCCCATATGTTTTGTGTGTTTTACTATGGAAATTTTGATTTTTTCGTCGTTTCTAATTCCCTTAAAAAAGCTTCGTTTTTTAGATTATGGCTTGTATAATCAAGGTTGCTTTGGCTGGATACATTATTGTAATAAAGCTTTCTACCTGAATTGTAAACTGTTATATCTCTTTTGTTTTTCTAGTCTGTAGAAATGAAACTACAACTCCATTTAATGTTAAAGCTCATTTACAACACTAACATTTAAAATAGAATTCATCAATTTGCAAAGCTCAAGCAGAAGGGTAAGAAATTGGCCTCGAATTCGACGGATTTAATCCTGCAGAGAATGATTTCATATTCGCATAAATACAACACTAGATCAAATTTGAAACTAAATATCGTGATAAGTATCGGGGACAGGAATTATAAGATTTAACCGTAATTTTCTGTTTTCCGTTTGTACCAAAATTTTCTTTATTTCATTTAAAATGATGTGGTAAATTTTCCGGTAGTTTGAGGTGCCATACTTCATGGAGGTATGACTTGGAGTTTAATTTTAGTGTGAACCTAGAGTTGTGACTTCGTTATTTTTCTTTGAGCACATCATTTTATTTTTTCGACGAATTGGGATATTTTGGCGGCTAAAAAAGAACCCCAAATTTCCCTGATCGCTATCCCGCTACCAGGATGTGCAGCACGCCATAGATTTGTTACACGCTGCTTGTATGAATTTCTTGTGGGTCGGAAAAATGTTCATTCCATGTTTCCAGTAAGTATAGATAATATCATGAAAGTTTATTCGACGATCCCGAATGACAGTTGACTTAGATATGGAATTATGGTGCGATCCCGTAATTCCTTCAAAGGGCTGTGCCCTTCTTTCTTGGCTATATTTTGTTGCTCGAAAGAGACTACACTCCTTATCCAATTTATCATTTTTGGTTTTTTTTTTTTTTAGTAAACGTAGAATTCGAGAGGTATTACTGAACCCCAAGGTTTTGAGAAAATAATTGGCGTCCATGGCGCTGCTGCTTACTTGCTTTTGCAATTGTTTTTCTGTAATCCTCGTTACGTACGAAAACAGTCATTACTCCGTTGCAGTGACGAGATAATGATTATAACTATGAATTTTGTAGCCGAACGATAAGAGCTTTCGCGTTGAACCATCTGAGCTCGTCCGTTTGGAATTACCTCGTAGTCAATTTGGCTTCGGAAGGTCTTGCTTGGATCAGTTCTTGTTTCTAAATGGGTAGAAAGAATGAGTTAGCAACTCTAAGATAGTATGAGTAAAGTACGTCATCATCTGATCATTATCGTTGGGCAATTCTATGTCGGGAATAGGAACCTAGGGATGTTTTCACTATTGCGGTCTAAAAAAAAGTAAACACCAAGCTTTCTGAAGTCATCTTTTCTGTATAACAACTTAGAGCTTTGATATACGTGGTTTCCACCTTTGATCTATCGAGTTTCTTGGAGAACAAAGAATGCTAGCCAACACTTGTTCAAGCTTAAGCTTGTGCTAGCCAACACTTGTTCACGTTTCACGTGCTAATCATAAATCTCGCATTCTGGTACACTAGCGGGAGTTTAATGTTAGTTTGACGGTGTCAATTTATTCGTTTCTTGACATTTATATAACAGTAAAGGAATTTACGGAATAAGACCATGACGAAAAAAATTTAAGAAATAAGTAAAATAAATTTCGGGTAATTTTGCTCGTTTCATTTTGTTTCATATGTCAATCAAACGAGCAAATTGAAAATAGATTTGTAGTATGTATTCACTTATCTGTTTGTTCTGCATTTACATTTTGTTAGTTTCCCTTTATGGTATTGGAAAGTTTGTGTTGAATTTTATTTTTTAATGGAATGTTGCCCTTCCAGTGGATTTATTGTTAAAGGACAATCAGAAACACAACATTCAAAGCACAACACCTAATCGTGATAAAATTCTAATTGCCACCACCAAAAATCGAACCCACTGTTAATTGCACCCCTCCACTCAAACCAATCATCTTTTTCAGTTCACTTATGTAGATATATAGCATGTTGAGGGTGGTGACAACACCTTGTTAAAGTTAGCCGAAAGTAAAAAGTCGATAATGCAGATTACACTATTAACATTCCAGCCGAAAATATACGGAATAAAATCAACCTCTAGACTGTATATCTGAAGTTGAATCGTTTTTATTGGATTTCTCAATAGCTATCGCAGAAAAAAAATTCAGTTCAAGTTTTTCGTGGGAAATCTCGGAAAATTCGATTTTCCAAAAATTATTAGAAAGTCATGTTTGAAATCATTGACAAGTCACATAAGAGCAATCTTATCCAGACATTACAATCTAGAGGCTGATTTTATACAAATTTTCCAATAATTTTTGGAAAATCGAATTTTCCGAGATTTCCCACGGGAAACTTAAACTGAATTTTTATCCTGCAAAAGATATTGACTGGTAACATTTCCAGACATAATACTCTAGGGGCTGATTTTATAAATTCACTTCTTACTTTCGGATGGAACCTTTATAAATTCCGAGATTTCCCACGGAAAACATGAACTGAATTTTTTTACCTGCGATAAATCACATTAAGAAACGTCTACGAAAATCTGACCTCCATTTGGGTATAGGTTTTCTGTATTGTGAATTCAATCGAAGCCTATAGCAACAGCAAGAGATAAAGTTATATCCGCTAATGATATAGAAAAACGTTAAGACCTTAAAGACAAACAAGTGTAGCAGAGGCAAGATGTCTAGTGCCCGAAAAATGGACCAAGAAGGTGATAGCGCATCATGAAACGTCATTAACCGGATAATATGTTTCTGTCGAACCAAAAGCGATTTCATACGTATTTTACAGGCACCACCCCAACACGCTAGCCCGTAGAGAAGAATAGAATCCACTAGGGCTTAAAAAACTAACCTACGTAGGTATAACGGACAAAAGAGACGTAAGACATACGCCTTCCTCGAAACTAGTAAAAGTTTATGTTTCAAGCCTCCAATGTGGGCCTTCCAATTTAGGTATGAATCAATCAAAATACCCAAATATCTAATTTCATTCACTACACTAATCTTAAAACATCCAAACGAAGTACTAGTCTGAGCTCTGTTACATCCAAAACCCTGGTAAGAAAGAGCATCAGTCAAATCCTGGATATCCCTAAAATGTACCATTTTAGTTTTCTCACTCAAAAGTAAGTTGTGGACTTGAAGCCATTCCGCCAGTAAAATTAAATCGTTTTCGATCCCTGATATGTTGACTTGTTTGCTTACACCAGAGTACAGAAACAAAAAATCGTCAGCAAAAGCGGTCAGGAAGCCTGCAAAAAGACGACCGAAAATTCCATTCACGTAAATAAGGAATAACAGGGGTCCCAACACCGAACCCTGAGGAACTCTTGTCCTAATTGATAGTTCACCACTTAGATGATGATTCACATGCACTACTTGGGATCGACCAGATAGAAAACTACACAACCAGCTGTAAATCATTCCGCGAAATCCACAGCAAAAAAGTTTCCGTAAAAGAACCGCATGGTGTGGACCTATCAAAAGCTTTAGTCATGTCGACAAACAGAGCAGATGACTTCAGCCCTAGATCGATGCTCTCACTTATTTGTTCAAGAACTGTTAAAATAGCTTGTTCCGTGTTTTTATTTTTTCTAAACCCGAATTGCAGTGGAGACAGAAAATTATTTTTATTTAGGAAAAGTATACCAACCTACTTTTCATAGCCATTTCAAAAATTTTGGAAAAAATGGAAAGAAGAGATATTGGATGGTAATTATCTAAATTCGATTTATAATTTTTTCTTTAAATTGGGGTAACTACAGCTCGTTCTAAGGGTAAAGGAAAAATCCCTGTATCGACACTTAAATTCATGATTAAATTCAAGACATCCACAAGATAACAAGCCAACGAAGGCGACGAATTATTTTTAAGCGAATTAATAATTGCATATAATTCACTAGAGGAGATCGGGGAAAAAAAGCTTCTCATCATATCGTAGCTTTCTATCATTAATCTGTTTTTTACCGACTCGTCTAAAGTAATAGTAGAGCTATATACCTGATTCACCTACTCGCATAAAGAACTTGTTAAACTCATTTGCAATGGCTCTTGAATCAGAGATAACATCACCCGGCCTACATTTTAATTCTTTAATTTCGGCAGACTCGGCACGGCCATTTATCAAGTCATTGCCTGACTTCTAGTTTTTCCTGGCATTAGTACCGTTGGAATTAAACTGTTCCACTAAGCTTCTTGGCATTAATGTTGTCACATAGTTTGCGACTATAGTTAGCAAGCCTTATGTCAGATGGGTGTTTACTTGCAAGCTGGTATATTTTATTCCTCTTGCGTATATCATTTATTAGGAGGTCAGACATTCAAGGCCTACGCTTGGCTCCTTTGCCTACTATTGCGATAGTTTTTGGGCAGCTTTTGCAGTGACCATTTAGAATATTCAGAAAATAATCAAATGCAAGTGACGCATTAGATTGGCTATAAACATCGCTACAATTCTCCAATAAAAGCCGTTCTTGCAGTTGGCCATAGTCAAAGCGGACAAACTCAGCAGAGTTTCTAATGACTGGCCTAAGAATAAAAGCACCAAAGAAACTAGTTTCAAAGAGACAGTGATCAGATATGCCCAAGTCTAAAATTTTGCATAAAACATTTCGGAAGTGCCTCTGGTCAAACCTATAGAGTACGTTATCGATACTGGTTGCTGATGATTTGAAAATCCTAGTAGATTCAGACACAAGAATATCAAGACCATTCCCTGACAGCACATCTAGTAAGTTATCGACATCCAAGTTTTTTAATAAAAAATCCATATTAAAGTCGCCCATAATTATGTATTGTAGTTTGGAAAATCGAACAAGGGCCTAGTGAATTCCGCAATGAAGTTGGAAATGTTGGAACAATTCAGCCTGTAAATGCAAAAGGACATACTAGTTTGGACCCTAACCTAAACGAAATACCTAAACCATCACAAGTGCTAAAGTCGAGCTTAATATATTTACAATTCAACTCGTTCCTAGCGTAAATTGCCACATCACCTGACCTGTAATCATCATTACACCCGGCAAGCAAAGTATAATTCTCCAGACTGAAATTCGTGATTTCGTCCTCATAGATCCAGATCTCCGAAAGACCAATCAAGAAAGGCTTTATATTTGCCGAATACAGATACGCAAGCAGCCTATCATGTCCCATGTCACAGGACTGGATATGGATGTAATGTATCCTAATTATATATTGGCACACACATAGATTTAAACCGTAAATTAAAATATTAGATTTGCCAAAGAGAAATTTGTTTTTCACATAACCAAACCAGGCCTTTTCTACAGTTCCAGCACCATATGGAACACGCATGTTTGTTAATAGATTTTGGTGAAATTGTATATCTAAGTTATTCAGCTGATTCTATAAGTAGTTCCTAATATAACGTTGAATTATTCACGTTCTAAAGAATTTCCCTGGGTCATATCATTAGAGGTCTGATTTTTTAAATAAAATAAAAGTCAAATCCAAAGAATGTTACGGAACACATTAATGTTATTATGGCTGGTAGCTTTAATCAAAAAATTTCTTCACCAAATCCCGTCTCCAGTATCAAATGGGACAAGCATATTTGTTGACGGATTTTAGTGAAATTTTATATCTGAAATATTTTGTAGATATAACAAATAGTTCCTTATTTAAAACCTATTATTTCATGACCCGAAGAATTTTTTCCGGTTGATCTGAGATAAGATTTTGTATATTGAAACATGGCCCAACGGTATGATTGTATTTTGGAACACTACTCATACTAATGTTATTATGGTCGATATAATAAATCAAAAACTAGATTTGCTAAATTTGGTTTTCCATACACTAATCCAATCAATTTTTCCTCCTCCAGCACCAAATGGAACACATTTTTCGATATATTTTTATTTGTATGACTGTAGAGTTTCATTTCTTAAATAAAATATTTAAATTGTATAGAAATTTTTATTTTTCTGGTTCCTCCTGTGAGTTTTTAAAGAGCTAATCCAAATAGCAGAGAAATACAATTATAGGAAAAAGGTTAATTCACGCAAAGAGATTTGGAACTGAAAGTTCGAATGAAGACCTAAAATTCAGAATTGTTAAACGTCATCTACTGCATCATACTTAGCAATTTATTTTACGATGCCAATTATCGTTTAACAGATAATTTGGCGCGCCAGCTGACAATAGCTGAACTAACAAATTTTCTTTCGACAAATCGTTGTGAGTTTCTATTTTTACGGCCAAAGACAATTATCTGGGGTTAAGATATTGGACCCGACTCAGAGATAACAACATTTATCTTACGTTATTTTAATCGGCCCCGTTCTATACAAATTTGCATTGAAAAACAAAAGTAAAAATCTAGCGTATTATGGATCGATTCTGGCTGATCTTTAATGTTACACAAAAAAAAAAATTATTTTACGAAATTCGTTGGGCACGCAAAACAATCGATTGTTTAAAAAAATTATTTTATTGGCGCGCCAATAACTAACTATTTGCGAACACTGCTCTAGAGTGTTATATCTAAATAATTCTGTTCAAGTTTCCCGTAGGAAATTTCGGAAAATTCGATTATCCAAAATAAATTGAAAATTTGTATAAAATCAGCCTCTATAGTGTTGTGTCTGGAGATGTATTTTATTGATGTGACCTGTTAATAACAATCGCAGGAAAAAAATTCAGTTCAAATTTCCAGTGGGAAATCGCGAAAAATTTGAAAAATTTTCCAGCCAAAAGTCGAATTATCCGAGTTTTCCGATCAACGATGGCTATTGTCAAATCCAATAAAAAGCTATTCAACTTCAGATATATACTCTAGAGGTTGATTTTATTCCAATTTTGTGAATTCTGCTTATTTTCCGCAATTATTTTAATCAAAGTTTTCCACGTAAAACTATTTACAAAATTGTTTATTACCATCCGCATGTATTCTATTTACTGTCAGCTGATAACCACAATTTTTTTTATTTTCGGCTAGAATTTTAATTAAGTAACCTGCATTATCGAGTTTTTACCTTCGGCTGGCAACTTTTGGTTAACTTTAATAGGGTATTAAAAACACTTAACAACTTGGAATGTATATTTTGGGAATAGTGGTATGTATATATCACATTCTATCAACAAAGTGAAAATTGTTAAAGTGAAATTGTGTTTCAACGAGTTTTTGTAGTAAACAAAAATAAGTAATGGTTAAATAAACTTGGTTACGGCCAACATAGCTGTACAAAAAAGAAAAACTATGTCAAGTATAGGCATGGATAATCTAACGGATAAAGATATAACGTAAGCTGAATATGCTCCGCATGTGCTGAGCAATAATAGGTTTAGCAGTATCGCTGATCTAGATCAAACTAATATGCCTACAAATAACGGCACAAACAACAAAATAAAATATTGTCCTCCTATTAACTATTAGAGAAATCCTCACAATTAATGACTGTTTTATAAATAGTCATAAACTAAAATTTACCGCATTCGTGTTCAATGCAAAACTTCATTACTCCACAAGAAATTATTACAAATATTGGAAGACATATTGGATATTTTTCGTATCAAATTCTAGATGACAGGCCGCTCACATTTGTGCTGGCGGGGCTCCCTGTAATGGAAACAAGCGACATTAAAAGTGAAATAATCAAAGCTGGTATTTCAAATGTTATCGACGTACAACCTATCATCATAAAAAAAAAAACGTTACACTGATCATTGCCTTTATATTGTTATAATCAAAAGGAAAACAACAAGCCTGAAAGAACTCAGACAAATACGACAATTATCCAACATTATAATAAAATGGGATATCTCCCGACATAGACAAAGCGGGCCATTGCTGTGCTCACGCTGCCAATATTACGGGCATGCATCTGCAAATTGTAAATTATAATATCGCTGTTCATTCTGCGGTAAAGATGGGCACGACATCAAAGCATGTAAAAGTGCCAATGATGTAAAATAAATTGATAGACAAAATGAGCAAACAGAAATTTTACCAGTATGCTGCAATTGTAATCAAAACCACCGGCCGATTTCTGACGAATGTCCAAAAAAGCGGGAATATGTTCAAATACAATTAAGTTTAAGCCGGAGAAGGCATATTAATCATTCTGCATATCCAAAAATGCCCGAGTTTGTATTGCAAGAACGAGATTTTCCAACATTGCCGAAATTGCATCCTAAACCGGTATCAATGATTCAATCTTAACTAACATTAGAACTAACTTAACTAACATTAGAAATGTAAGTGTTCAACATAATTATAATATTATTGCAAATAATGAGCCAAATAATTTACATCCTCTTGACGAATTGTTTTCTATATTTTTTTTTTTTTCGCTGGCGCTACATCCCATGGAGGGATTTGGCCGCTTCATTATGAAGTTTCGTAATCATTTTTTAAACGGATAATGAATGATTAATTCATTGATCCTACCGTTAACCAGCCGAGATTTTTTCATCACCCGCCGGGAATTGAACCCGGGACCTCCGGAGCTTTAAGCAAGCATGCTAACCACTGTGCCACCGGGGCGGCGATTGTTTTCTATTGATAGAGAAATAATTGTTGGTACGGCAAACTGTAAAACAACAGCAGATTATTTAATTTTAGTTGCTACACTATAATCGCTGGCGACTTTAACTCCAGACATCAGGCTTGGAATTGTCTTAGAGGTAACCAATCAGGTCAAGCTTTAATAAAAGTTCTATCACAATCTAGACAAACTACGTTATTGCGTCCAGACTCTCCTACTTACGTTCCTTTAAAACAATGCAACCCTTCGACCATTGATTTGCTAGTTAGAAATTTACCGCGGAAGATATCATATCTGAAAATACAAAATATCTTTAACTCTGAACATCTACCAGTTGAGTGCACCATATTCTGTAAATTTTACAAAGCTAATGAAACTTCTTATAAAAACTAATTGGAATAAGTACACGGAATAGCTATTTGAATTGGATTCTAAATCTATCTCTAATTCGAGCAGATTTAGGAACATAAATAATGAAAATCAGAGCATTATTGATGTTTATGTAAACAAATTAACAGATATGACTATCAGCGCGCGAAATATTTCAACTCCATTAAGAAGAAAAAAAGTATCCTTCCAAAGAATTGAATTAACCGGCGATACAATTTATCTAAAAAATATAAGAAATCAAACTCGCAGAAAATACCGAAACTACTTTAACGTTATAGATAAAATTAATCTTAGAATCATAGACAAAGAAATAGCAAAACGTATTCAAAATTTAGTAAACAAAAATTGGGCCACTACATTAAAGAGCATTAATATTCAGTCAAAATCGGATCACAATAAACAACTCTCTAAAATAAGTAAAATTCTCAAAAGAAATTCTGCTACTCAAATTCCGCCTCTTAGAGTAAACGACAAAGTATTCATAACTAATCAAAAAATGGTCAACTTGATCTTAAAAAATTATGAGGCTGCGCATCATAAAACTCACCGTTCTGTTGATCCTTTGCAGAAATTAGAAATCTCAAACGAAATTAATAGCGTTAAAAATAGATTGATAATAGAACAAAGCAAAACGCAATATCAGAAACTATGAACAAAACAGGAAGAAATCAGAAACGTTATAAAGATGTTTAAAAATCGAAAAGTAAACGGTTTAGATGAAATAGATAATCGCCTCATCAAACATTATCCAAAGAAAATGCTCATATTTCTTGCTTATCTGTTTTATGCAATGATTAAACTGAACTACTTCCCTAGCTCTTGGAAAACCGCCAAAGTTATAGCGTTAAAAAAACCCAACAAACCCCAGGATGACCCAAAAAGTTACAGGCCTATTAGCTCTCGACATATAAAAAGCGTTTGATACAGTTTGGCATAAAGGCCTTATTTATAAATTATCAAAATATGATTATCGTCTGTATAATAATGGTAATTCAAAGCTTTCTATCTGAAAGAAAATTTAAACTTTATTTTAAAAATACTTGTTCCGAAATGATTTTAGTTCCTACCGGAGTTCCGCAAGGTTCAGTACTTAGTCCAACACTGTTCTCAATATTTATATCCGACATGCCTATATAAATTGCAAGCTATGCTGATGACACTGTATTATTTACCTCATCATCACTAGCGCAAAATATTATTTCAAACCTTGAAATGGGATTCAACATTTTAAAAATATATTTCTCCAAATGGAAAATATTAATAAATGATGAGAAAACCCAAGCTATCTATTTTACAAGAAAACGAGCACCTAGATTTATTCCTCAGCGAAAGCTGCTACTAAATAATTCCGAAATCACATGGAAAGAAGAAATTATTTATTTGGGAATAACGCTAGATACAAAATTAACGTTCAAAGCGCGTGTATATACGACTCAAAAGGAATTTCAATTCATACGCTCCATGTATGGACTGTTAGGTAAAAATTCGATATTATTAACATAAAAAAAAAAATACTATTATTCAAATCTATAATACAACCAGTCTTATTATATGGATGCGCGGTCTGGGGTGATTGCGCTAAAACACACATATCAAAAATTCAGATACAACAAAATAAAAATTTGAAACTGATTTTTAACAAACCCCCAGATTCAACACTAATTCTATTTACTACATGTCAAATGTTAAAAAAATATGCGAAATTATTTCGGTTCGAACTAATCATTTCAATGAAAGTTGTCACTTTTCAACGAATCCTGTTATATTAGAGCTAATATCATAAAAATGTTATCATTTTTCGATAAATAAAGAACAGCCTACCGATCAAATTATTTCGTGGCATAGACAATAATGGTACAAGCAGGTATCTAATCATATAGATTATGTTTTAAAATTAGTTACCTATAGTAAAAATTTAGTTTTAAGTGATTTGGAGGTCAACAAAAATTTAACATACAATCATCAAATAAATATATTCAAACAAATATAACATCTGGTTAATCAAAGAATTATTAAACTAAAAAATAATTTTTCTATAAATTTAAAATAATTATTAAAAGTAGAATAAGAAATAAATATTGAACATAATTGGATTATTGTTAATTAAAAATTATCTAAATAAAGTCGAATTTAATTGAATGGAAAGTGGTATCTGTTTCCTTTTTAGATACTTTAAACTTAGAGAATAATCACAACTCCTAACGGGTTTTCAAGCTTTTTATGGACTGTCAAATATTTGTTCAGTGAATATAGGAGCGTGAACTAATTAGTCAAATTTACTGCAGTTTAGTTTATGAATATAAATATTGTACATGTATTCAACAAATTAATTTCGTTGTATGCACTTCTAAAACTATCGAATATCGTCATTTTTAAATTTTCAGGTAGAAAAGCAAAGATTCATTTCTCGAAATTGTTGTTATTTTGCAAACAAATTTTCCGGAAAGAAATTTACGCAAGCAAAACAAAAAAATTCGACAAATTTCAACAACGGACAAAGTCAAACCAAAACAAAAAACTTACCAAATATCGTTGCTGGATTTGACCCGGTTTTCGCTTGTGCTGATGGATACTGCGATGGTATGCTACGAGTATCATGGTTGCTCAATGGATTTACCTAGTCATGTGGGTGACCCAACCATAGAGGCTGTAAAATATGATTCAGATTATGTAACATTAGTACTGTATACTACGTGTAAACTGTATTTACCTTATTTTAAATATGATTATTTGCTTTACTAACCATAAAATTAGGAAATATAAAATAAAATCGATTTTTACATATGATTATAATATTTGAATATATAGCTAATTCTAATAATACAAATTAAAATATTATTATTTAGTAAATTATGTCATCCCCCGCGGATTACATATAATGCAATATTTTATTTATAAATAAACATTTTGGCAAGTATTATCAAATCGGAATTTTTCAATTTTTTTATTTACTATATGTACATACGTTGTACTTGAACATAACACAGTTTTCTTAGAAAAAGAAAGGTGAAATGAAAATTATAAATAAATTATTATGTGTAGGTATGTATGTATGCCCGAATCTACCAGAAAACAGTACACTCGTAATGTTAGACGTTTCTTGATTCTTGATGCAATTCATATATTCATATACTCGGTCCGTATATAATGCAATAATAATTTAATAATAGAATATTACGGTCAGTTTTTGAAAGAAATTCAAAAAATTATGCGATAAGAAACTAAAAGTATTTTTTATTAATTAAACGAAACCAAATTGTAGCGAAAAAAACTAATTAAATTTTTTTTTTGTTGCTTTTTTATTTTTTTGTCGTATGATGAATTATTTGGCGTATGCTAATTTATTAGACTGTTTGACGGCATTCGAATGTATGTGTGTCTATATGTAATGAAAAAAAAACGGTGTTTATGTTTTTTATTTATAAGTACGAGTATGTGTGTAGATAATTGAAGCTAATTTAATTTTAATCTTTTTCTTTTGTATATAAACAAAATCTTGTAGTATTTTAAAACTTGTTTACGTTAGAATTATATTTAAAGATTTAATATGTTTTGTATTTTGCTTTTTGCTTTTATGTGGGTATTGATGGCATGCAAATTATAATATCAAGTAGATGCTGCCACCTATGCCTAATAAATTATTGTTCCTTTCAACATTATTCTGTAAATTTGTTTCATTATTCATTTGTTTATTATTAATGTAGTTTTATAGTGACATAGCCCCATTGCTAATTGAACCAGTTAGAAATGTATAACAACTTTTCAATAAAAAGTTTGTTTTTATTTGAAGTTGTACAGAACAATATTTTATTTAATTCAAGCAGATTTAAACATAGAGATTGTTCAATGGCACGTCCTTACCTTCATGTTATATCCTATATTTGCTTAGATAGTTCATCCTGCACAAAAATGTTGGTTACTAATTCAATTCTTTAATGTAATTCTTCCAAATATTAATTAAGAAAGCCAAATATGAAGCCAATGGTGTGATAATTGGTTTTATTTTAAGGCTTCTATAGCCAAAAACCAATTCAATGTGCGTTTTGCGCTAAAACCGTTAAGCCACAAAGATGAAGTCAAATGATGAGGCAGGGAGATTGACATCTTTTGAAATCTAAAGAGATCAGTATATGGGCGTGAACCTCGTTTAAAGTTGTCAATCCAAAATTACGGGTTGGTGTCGTTATCCAAAATAAAAAAAAGAAAAAATCCCGAAAAATTAAGTTTTTAAATACACTGTGCCAAAATGAAATCCCAACAGAATTTTTTTTCGAAAAAATACCCGATTTGGACGCTAGTATCTGTTGAAATAATTCCTCTAAAAAAAAAATATTTTATTTTTAATGAAAGGAAATTGTGTCTCCTTTTCGACTCTGGAATACGTTTTATTTTAACTATTTTGTTTTTTATGACTTTTCTGAGTAAAATACAAAAATTGTCTGAAAGAAAAAAAATATGCTACAAATTGTGACTGTAAACGAACTTGCTCGATATTTCATCCGCAAATCCATATTGACCATTTTATAGAGCATTTAGAAACCTTGAAAACGATACTAAGGAAATTTCTGTACGACGACTCCTTATCGAGTTATTAAAGTTTTAGAGAAAACGTATCAAAAAGCTTATAAACGTTATTAAGTCCATTATTTTATGGAAAACAATTATTTAATTATTACCCCAATTCACATAGTCGTATCACGTCTTTTTGCAGACTGTAGTCACGTCACATCCATTTTCCTATTCACGTAGTCGTGTGTTACGTATAAAGTCACTTTATACGACAGCTTGAATGTTGTAAGTGACAGGCGATTACAAAAAAATGAAAGTCCTTTCTAGTTACAGTCGTGCCACTTGAATCGGTTTCAATTTACATGCGACGTAAGATGACTTAAGACACGTCGCCTGAAATGACACGACTATGGGAATTGGAGTATATTTGAAGAGTCAATCGAGATGAATCGAAGAGAGCAATCACCTGTGGCTTTATGTTTTATTTGGGAATAATTAAAGCACACTTTATTAATATATAAATTATTATTAGAATATATGGCATAACCTATGGCCGTCACAATCACTAATAGACTAAAGAAAATGATCATGAGGTGATCACGATAACCGGTGTACACAGTAATCGTTGTGTACGGTAAACACAACTTGAATATGATGGTACAATTAATACAGGGTGTACATTAAGAACGAGCACATTATTGTGATGTAGTAGGTTGAATATCATTCAGCATTGGAACAACGTCGACTGATGAAGTTGGAATGACTACTGATGGAGCGTCTTCCGAATTGACAACATCATTCGGAAGAATCGATTGAGGTTCCTCTATTCGATCTATCTCATTGATTGGCCTTGTTCAGTCTCTACAGTATAAGAAACAGGGCCTATTGTTCTTGTAACAGAAGCAGGTATCCTATTTGAACCCGAAGAGTAGTTTCGCGCCCAAACTGTGGAATCCCCAGACAGTTTTCGCAGCTGGTCGACCACTGGTTTGGTCTTGTGAACGCGAATGTTGTCAGGGTGAAGATGATCAAAGAAAGTTCGAATACAATGATTAAATAAGAGTTATGCTAGTGATCTGCCGGTTGCAGTTGATGGAGTTGCAAGATGGTGGTACAGGAACTTTGCCAGACGATGTTGAATGTCGCCAGAACTCTCTTTCTGAAGAAAATCTTTCGTCGTTTTGACCATTATTTCCGCCTGCCCATCTGAATGTGGATGGTATGGAGCCACATACACCGATCGAATACCAGGTGTATCACAGAATTGTCGGAATTCCGCGGAGTCGATCGCTATACCGTTGTCACTCACAGTGATATCTGGAATTCCATGAGTGGCAAATATCTTGCGAAGAGCCTGTATGCCTCAGGCACCTGATGTTGTGGCCACTTGAACTACATCTAACCACTTGGAATAAGAATCGATTAATATGAAATAAATCTTACTATGATGAGGTCCGGCATAATCGATATGGATTCTCGACCATGGTTTTGTCGTCTCCTCCCATGGGTTCACAGGAGCCTGTGCCACATCAGGAAGGCTTGATTCACTTTTTTTACAAAGACGCACAGCTTTCTCTATGTTTAGATTGGGCCACCATACGTAGTTCCTAGCTAGTGCCTTCATTCTCACAATACCTGGATGAGCAGTGTTTAGAGCAGACAAAATTTGTGCATGGTGAAGAATTTTCCATTGAAAGATTTGGGAGAGAACCGGTTCTTTGGTTGTAGAAGCGGCAATGTCATCGGCATGGACGGTCGGCTTGTGTACCGTATTTATAAGCAACACCTCTTCTTCCTCTGTGACGATCGTAGTGCCTAGAACGGGAAGCCTACTAAGACCATCAGCATTCCCTACAACCTTCTCGGCACGGTAGACGATTTTGAATGTGTAAGCATTGAGGAAAATCTCAGCTATAGAATCTGTGGAGTTGGAACCAATGTGGTAAAACGACCAAGAAGCGGCTTATAGTCCGTCACAATAACGAACTCTCGACCTTAGAGAAAATCATGGGATTTCTTCACTCCCGCAATAATCGCCAAAGCCTCGCGATCACCTTGGCTGTATCGTCGTTCCGTTTAGGCCATCGTTCACGAGTGGTAAGTTGTGGGACGCTCTTTCGTTCCCACTCGATGTGACAGTATGACGCCAATTCCATAGGAGGAAGCGTCACATACCAGCAAGAACGGATATTTCTCACTAAATGGCATTAGGACGCTGCTGGATATCAAGGCATCTTTAAGCGCATCGATACTGCGCTGCTCGGTAGGACCCCATCTCCAGAGGATATTTTTGTGAAGCAGCTGGTGTAAAGGTCCCGCAAGGGTCGCCTTATTTTGAATAAAAGAATGATAAAAATTTATTAAGCCTAGGAAATCTTGTAGCCGCTCTTTGTCAGTGGGTGGTGGGGTACTTATAATGGTGTCGATCTTCTGTAGCATTGGGTGTAAACCTTCGGGATCGATTACCTGAGAAAATCGGTGGATGAACAACCAATTTGGCATATGTCTTGTTTTAGACGGATACCAGCTTGATCAAATCATTGGAAGATATCGATCAACTTCTGGCGTAAATCTGTATCGGACGAAGCGATTGGTGGAGCCAGGAAACTTTCGATGGTCGATATTGGTATTCGATCACTACAAATCAAGGTTTTCAAAATTTATTACAGTAAATCGTCATCGATATAAATATTTCTTTCTGACATTCAATCAACTGTAATTGTGTACACAAACATTGTATGTATAAAGATAAATTGATCGAACAATCAGTGATCTTACCAATAATACTAATGATTTTAATGTTTTATTTAGATAGGTACAAATAGATATAATTCAAATTATTTATAAAATTTATGCTTAAATACTAATGATTCTTGTTTTTTATTTTATTTTAGGAACAACTTTGACGTCAACAGCGATGACGATGATATCGTCGAAATACGGTAAGACTCCTGGAATCCCTCGAAGTAGATTCTCCATGAAATTTTGGAAAACTCCTAGCGCTGTACTAATACCGAATTGGAGTCAGTTCACCTTGAATGCATCCTTGTGTGTTGTAATTGTTTATACTAGCGCGGATGCATCGTTTACAATTAGCTGTTGGTATGCTTGTGCGAGATCAAGTTCTGCAAATACGGAACCGTTTGATTTATCGATAGTAGATGATTTGCTGATGAAACCGGAAAACAATACGGTGTGAGAGCTTTATTCACCGTTGATTTGTAATCGCCGTAAATTCTCACACTGCCATCAGCCTTCGGAACAAGTACTATAGGCGTATAGCCCACTCGCTGTATTCGACCGCCTCCAGAATTCCCTGTCGAATCAATTTATCCAATTCAACTTCAACTGCTGCTCGCAAGGCAATTGAATTTCTTCGTGCTGGCAAACGTATTGGAATTACTTTTGGATCCACTTGAAAAATAATCGGAGGCCCACTGTATGAACCAAGGTCAGGTGAAAACAGGTGCCTGTATTTTACCAGTATATCGGAAAAACTGGCATCTGTGATTGCATGGACTCCTTGTATGGAAATTCCTAAAGGGTCGAACCAATCGACGCCAAGCACACTGGTTTTGTTCCCGCTGGTGATGTATAATGGTAAACTGTAAACTGATTGACCATTTTAATGTACATCAATGTCCAAACAACCCAAAATATACATCGGATTCCGTTGGAAATCGACCAATTTCAAATTTGTTTCACGAAGTGGTGGTAATTGTCCAAATATTCCTTGGAGTGTTGTCTCGGAGGAGAATCCACTACGAAACTACACGGGACATGTTTGTTGTTTACGGTAGCAGATGTATTAAAAAAAAATTTGTAAAATATTTTTTTTTTTTTAATTAGTATCACTTTAATTAGTATTTTTTCTATTAATTATTTTTAATTAAAATTAAATTACGTAGTGGAGTATTTTTGTTTGTAAAGTAAAATGTGCCCAGCTATATCTCTTGATTTTATTACCCTTAAGATCGGAGCCCAGTAATGTAAGGTCGTGCAATAAAAGGACTATGTAAAAAACAGGCCAGTAATGTAGGAGGCCCTTTACCAAGTGAAAGTTTTACCCAAAATTGGAAATTAAATTAATCCTGAGCAAGTTCAACCGATTAAAAAAATCTTCTTCGCGTGAATGATGTGTTCTGGCGAGTTTGGGTTACTAAAAGAGATTCAGGTTGATGTTCCGGAATTGGCGTTGACCAATATTGCTGAACCAACTGGCTACCACCCAACAAGCCGATTTTTTAATCATTAAGTTATCCACCACTTTTGGTACACTTTATTATGAATGAGCTCATTTGCTCAAAATAGGGTGTACCAAAATATATGTAAATTTATAATAAAAATAAATAAATAAAAATAAATAAATAAATAAATATTAACACCAGAAGGATTAGAAATACTTTTCACTTCTCTGTAATAACGATTCGAACGCTTATTGTTGCTTTTACGTTGGTTGCGACTGCTGGTTAAACGTATCCCATTATATCACAAAAGGAACACATGGTAGTACGGTATCGGCAGGTGGATCGGTCATTGTCCTCCCCGCAGCTGAAACACCCATGATTTGCTTCACTTGTTGAGCTTCAGTAATGACTTGTTGATTCTTCTCGGCAGCTTCTGCGGCAACGCTGCGATCGATAGCTTGAGGTATATAACTGTAAATCCTTTTCAGCCAAAAACATCTGCTGCAACTGAATATTGCGCAAACCGCAAACCAGGCTATCTAGGCTATCCTTGTGGAAGTTGCAGCTTTTGGAATGACCTCGAAGCTCGACTACATAATCTCCGACGCATTCTCCCGAACATTGGTCACGTTTGAAGAACGTGTACGATGCCGCAATTTCCGATGGGCGAGGGGAAAAGTGATTTGATCATGTTTCCATAATTTCTTTGATCACTAAATCATTAACCTTTTTGGGGTGCTATAACTAGGTCAACTCCCGGCGAATCTTAGTTTTAGACCAGGAGCGTTTTGGTCTTCTTTCGGTGGTTGAACCGTTAATTGGTGGTGTAATATTTCTTCCACGACTCCTGTTTTCATTCAAATAGTTACGTATTTTATTTGTTCGAGCTCCAATTAAATAACTCAAATTTTTTATTTGACTTATTTAACTCTTGTCACGTGCAATTGTTGTTGTAAATTTCTCAACAAAATAGACTATCTATTAAATTAATAAAACCGGTTTTCAAGAAAAATAAAACCGGTTTCTCGGTGACGTAAAATAGCAAAAACACACCGGGTTTTCGGTTACCGGTTACTAATCACAGGTATTATTTGAATAAATTATTCTCCTTTTATTCCTCATCGCCAATGTTTTATTTGGGAATAATTAAAACACACTTTACTAATATATTAATTATTAATATAATATTAAGGCATAACCTATTGCCATCACAATCACTAATAGACTAAAGAAAATGATGATGAGGTGATCACGATAACCGGTGTACGCAATAATCGTTGTGTACGGTAAACACAACTTGAATATGATGTTACAATAGAAAGAGAAGGTAATAAGATTCTTTCGGCTTTTTATAGACACAATATATTAATAATAATAACATTCACAACATTTTTCGACTTGTTAATAAGAAAAAATGAAGAGGCCAGTCATTTATAATATATCTACTAAAAAAGTAGAAATATCAAAAATCCCCCCCCCCCCCCCCCCCGTACTTTAACCCGAGAGTCAATGCAAAATGTATTGACTCTAAAAAATGAAAAGTTTTCCTTGATTTTTTTTGATTTATTGAATTTATAATTCGTTCTTGCCTCATACGAAGTTGGAATTGTATTTTTGTAGTTAGGTCGAAGCTACCTGATGAGTAGATCGAATTTTTTGTTTTGAAATTATCAGTAAGAAACCAGCCTATCACACAGAAAGCTCAAGGAAAACTTTTCATTTTTTAGAGTCAATACATTTTGCATTGACTCTCGGGTTAAAGTACGGGGGGGGGGGGGGGGGATTTTTGATATTTCTACTTTTTTAGTAGATATATTATAAATGACTGGCCTCTTCATTTTTTCTGATTAACAAGTCGAAAAATGTTGTGAATGTTATTATTATTAATATATGTGTTTTTTTCGGATGAATCGCGGTTTAATGCGTATATGTACCAAACGGCCGATGCAGAGTTTGGCTTTCACCAGGAGAACAAATAAACCCTAATTCCGTGATGCCAGTCATAGCAATTCAAGGAGGTTCGGTGATTGCAGTGATAGCATTTCAAATGAGGTTCAGTCGTCGATATTTTACGTCTCATATAGATGGTTGAAAACAACGTCCAAGGGAACCATTCCCAGAATTTATTATGATATAATAAATTTATTTATACCTTTAAAAGTCCCATTTTCAGATCTAAAAATTCTGCAGATTTTCAAGAAAAATATGCGAGCTGGTCCGAGCAAATTGGGCAAAGTACTTCTCAGGTTGGTCGGATGAATGAAATTGAAGTTCATGACCAGGAACATATTAGCGTTTATACCCATGCGTCGACACAATCTTTAATTTGTGATCCTCGCATGACATTTACTGCTCAACCCCAAACATCTACAACTGAACCGACGATTTTAAGTGTTAATCCAGTCAATTTGGAAGATTTTTAGACCACTTCATCTCACCCATCAAAACTATATCAAGATCAGGTAAAACCACCTCCATTTCTATCATTTGTTAGAACTGTTGACGAGTAGGACACCCTATAAGGGTAGGAAGTGATCTAGTGTGTAACCACATATTTTGTTATGGTTGTGGGACACCAAACGTATTGAAACCGCACTGCATTGTTTGTAGCCGAAAAATTCCGCCTTTAAACCCGATCAAGGAGATCTCAAATGGCTGGTCGAGACGTTCTAAAATAAAAATCCTTCAGAGATCTCCAAATCCAAATTTAATACCGTCAGCTACTACGGGATTCGTCGTTCCCTTACTTAATTTAAATCACGACAGCAAATGTATCGAAATATATTGCAAACTAAATTTCATGCAGACAATCGTCCCTACACAACAGTTTCCATTAATGGGACAGAATTTAAGAGTTTGCTTGATAGCGGGGCATTAAGGATCATAACCATAACTTACCTTTTCATCCAATATCTGCTTTTGTTCAAATTGTCATTGGTTCTCCCTTTATAATTCAAGGTTTTATAAATACTCGAATCTCATATAACCATAAACTTCTTGATATGAAACTATTCATTATTCCAGATGTATAGCAACCGCTTTACTTATGCTGTGATTTTTGGCGAAAGTTTGGAATCGAATCTTAAATAATTTCAACTCTTGCCTCGACTTTACCTGATTCTATTGGTCCAAGTTATATGTTTCCTGATAAGAACCAGCATAAGCTCTCAGATATTCAACATCAGAGGTTACAAGCCGGGGTGGAACTATGTCCTAGTTTCGAGCGTCTTGCGAGTTGGGCCGGATTCACCTGCTTAATAACACGATCGACGTTGGGGATGCCAAGCTTATTAAATACCGTCATTATGCTTTATCATCAGTTAAACAACAACAAATTTACAAAGAGAGACCAAATGATTGGGTTGGATGTTATCGAAGAAAGCCACAGCGGATGAAGCTCCCCAATGGCGATCGTGCCGAGAAAGGACGGCGGGGTTTGACATTGCCTTGACGCTCGACGGTTGAATCAATTAATTTAAAAGGATGCATTCCCATTGCCACTGATTTACGGTTTGCTTAGTAGGTTCGATGGTACCCGCTTTAGTTCGAGTCTGGATCTAAAGGATGCCTTATGACAAATACCTTTTAATCCAGCCTCGAAAGAAAAGGCAACGTTTACCATCGCGGAGCGACCATTATATCAATTTAAAGTTACGCCCTTCTTTCTTCGTCCACCGTGATTCATCATCAACTATATGTACATGGCTGCGTGTTCGTTTATCTGGATGACTTGCTTGTAACTACTGCTTACTTTGATGAGCATTTATCGTTGCTTCTGGATGTCGCCGGAACGCTGACAAAAGGTGGACTGATGATAAATATGCAGAAAACCAATTTTGGAGCCAAATCCGGGCAAGTTCGAGGCCATTTTCAAGTTCCCTAAACCGAAAAACATTCGAGAAATGAGGATATTTCTTGGCGTCACGGATGGTATCGGCGATTCATTAACGGGTACTCTACTTTGTCAGCTCCTCTCTCTGTTCTTCTTAAAAAAAATCGTAAGTTTGAGTGGTCAGATGAGGCTGAAGTGGCTTTTAACACTTTTAAAAATGCTCTAGCCGCAGCACCTGTGCTGGTGACTCCTAATTTCACAGAACACTATTTATCCAATGTGGTGCCAGCTCAACTGGGATAGGGGTTATACTATTTCAACGAGATTCGGAGGGAAATGATAGGCCTATAGCCTATATATGTCTCAGAAATTATTCGGTTACCGAACAAGAGTGATTAGCCGCCATAGTAGCCATAAAAATGTTTAGATTATACATGGAGGGTCTATCTTTCACGGTCATAACAGACCATGCCAGCCTTAAATGGCTTATGTCTCTTAACGATGCCACTGGTCGACTTGCCAGATGGAGCTTATAGCTTCAAGGGTTCGATTTTGAGATCGAATTCATAAAAGGATCCCAAAATGAAGTCCCTGATGCATGATCTAGGTCGAAATTGAATCTCTGGTTGTTATTCGGCTACCACCAATAGATTCCCCATTGCATGTAGACATCCCTTCTTCAGCTTTTCGTGACCCTGATTATGAACAATTGGCTGCTTCTCTGCAATATTCTAACAACACATAATCCTTTTTACAGTGAAAAATTTAATTTAAATAAATTTGTCTTCAAGTCAAGCTGTGATACCGGATATTCCTCCCTACAAACTTCTTATTTCTGAATCTCTCCGATTTAGCTTACTAACTTCAGCTCTCTGTCCGCCTACTGCTGCTCATCTGGGTATCACCAAAACCATCAAGCTCATCGGCGGTGTTGTTATTCGCCTACTATCACTTTAGATGTAACTCATTTTATAAATTATTGTGAAGTTTCTAAAGCCAATAAGCCTTCTAACCAAACATGCAAACCATCACTTGGATCTCTTCCTATGAGCTTTCGACCATTTCAGAGAGCATAAAAAATCAGCAATCAAAGACTCTTTCTTTTTTAAACAATTTTTTTACAAACGCAGCGTTTTTCATTAATTACACATTATCAAGTTCAACTGTCAATCACTGCTTATGTCATTTCACTGTCACTCGATGCAAGATATAATTATATCGTGTTAGGATAAGGAAGTGGGCCTTTGGTATTTTTATTGACATAATATTAATGGCATAAGATTATCTTTTAAATAATGCCGAAGTCATTATTATGACTTCTATGGGTTTTGTTTCATTTTTAATTCTATACATCTATAAAACCTGTCCATTTATGTGAAAATTATTATCCCGAGTGTTAGAAAAACTCACTTAGAAGATACTAAACACCAGGGCTTTAACCAAAAAAAGTCGAAAAGTTCCATACTTTTCGATTTGAATTATGACAAAATTTTGTTTTGTCAACCATTTGACCATATCAAATCGTCTACTATAAACAAATTCTACCAGTATTGCCTGAAACCTAAATTTTTGGGCTCCTTTAATTATCTGTTTACCCATAGTTTCGTTATACCGTCCAATCACTATTAGTTGGTGTTAATGATTCTGCTAGATAGCGCGATCCAAATAGTTCACATTTTGTGCATTTATTTAGGAAATCAAAACTTTGCTAACCAGATCAGGCGCTAACTTATAGCGCAAATGGTAAAACATTAAATTCTCCGGATGACCGCGGAAACCCCAACCCTAAATTTTCCTCATTAACATTCGCCACATATCAAACCCACATTTCAATTTTATAGATGGGAGCGCACCGAAATCTTGCAGTTACAAAATCTTGCAAGTACAAAATCTTGCAAATACAATATCATGCATTTAAAAAATTTTGCAGTTTTAGTATCTGTACCTGTCTTTAGTATCTATTATAATAAAATTATTTGCGTTGTCCGCACACCCAGAGAATAAAAATTAAAACTCAAATAAATTGTGCTGAGAATTTTGATTTCGTAATACGCTGTATAATATACGAGTACATAATACATAATGCAAAACTAATCTTATTAGATGAATGCTCAATGTGTCATAAAAAAACGTTTTAGCGATTGATAAATTACTAAGAGGTATTATGCAAACTGAAAGTCTAATGGGAGCAAGGTATTTGTTATGGGTGGTGATTTTCGTCAAATCCTACCAGTAATTCGGCATGAGACTTGATCTAATAGCATATATGCATGCCTCAAAACTTGCGAATTATGGACGAATATTTCAACATAATATTCTGGTTAAGAATATTTAATCCTGGACATTTGATTTTTGATATCTCAAGCAAAATTCTACTGTATAATTATCATTATACAGTAGAATTTTGTCAATGCGATTTGTTATGCAAGATTTTGTAATGCAAGATTTTGTAATGCAAGATTTTGTAATGCAAGATTTTGTACTTGCAAGATTTTGTAATGCAAGATTTTTAATGCAAGATTTTGTAATGCAACATTTTGTAATGCAACATTTTGTAATGCAAAATTAAGGCCCGGGGATAACTCTTTATAGATCTTTGACTGAATCTAGTTTTTCCCCAATTTTAAATAATTGGGAAACAATTAGATTCACTCAAAGATCCCTACAATTTGGAAAAAACTAAGCTAATGCTTCCTTACTTGTGTTTGGTTCAAGTTTGTGTAATCTTACCAAAATGTTTTAACATGTCACAATCGGAAAAATTGAACCAAAGAAAACTACAAATCTGGGATATCTGAAGTAACGAAACAGCTACAACAATAGATCCACGACTGCATCTGGATTATGATTGCCAACTGGTTAACACGAAAGGTCACTAAAACTGGGATAGGCTAAAACCGCTGAAATTAGCAGAAATTGGTTCCAGCATATAGGTAAAAACTCGAAGCATGAAGGATTCTATTATAATTCTATATTGAGTGAATCAAACTATCCTTTTCTTATAAGTGTTGCAGGGGTACTCAATTAACTGAATTAATACAAACCTTAATTTTAATATTGAAAGCCAAGATTATTAGAATATAGGAAAGAGCACAATCAATAATTGAAGAATGACATTAAATTATGCTAGATACCTAGACAATGCCACGCGCTTCTTTAATATAACGGTACAGTCAGAATGTTGAATCTCCAAGGCTCTTTACTAACTCTTACCAACTAAATTAATTAAACAATCAAAACAAAATTAATCAAATGTTTACTAAAAATAATAACATGTCACCTCCTATGTCTAATATCAAAGTTGTGTAACATTTTCCATACGAAAATTATTTATGACTTATGTACATACATATACCAAACCTGACGGAAGTTCAAACAAATTGATTTCATATGGTATATGCGAGTAGAATATTTACTCAGAAATACCGCACACAGCTGTCGAAATAATAAATTAACGATTCCACTAATCTACTAAAATATTTATGTTGTTATATTTATTTATATAGTGGGTGTGTGTGTGAATGTATCAATATGAATGATTAGAAAAACCACTTGGTACGAAACTCATCACGGAAAATAATTTTTCAATTTTTTTATGTTTAATGTATTTCCAATTAAACCAGTTTCTTAAAATAAAACACTAGCCACGAAAAATTACAAATACATTTTATGTATGTAGTATATAGAATATCGAGTTTATATACTCGTAAATGTACTCGTACGATAGCAAACAAGAAAACCGATAAAACAAAAAAAAAATTGATTTTTGTATGGGAAAACCATTAAATTTTCTAATTGACGTTGATTCTATTCTAATCTGGATATGTATAGGTAAACTACTAATTCGCTTCTATTGGAAAATATAATAAGGAAATGAAAATATGAAAATTAAATAATTATTTTTGTTTGTACTCGTTTGTTTGTTATTTTTGGATGGGAAAATACTAAAATTAAAGAAAACGTAAAACAAAAACAATTTTGTTGGCAATGAAAATAAATTGAAAATTGTTTAGAAGCACACAAAAAAAACTACAATTTTCTACTGCCAATGTCTAGGTTAAATAAACGAAACGTATGTTTTTCATGTTGAAAATATTATTTAAGAACTTAGCTCAAAAAAAAACAAAAACCATAGAAAATTTCAATTAAATTAATTAAATTTAAAATAAAAAAAAAATAGAATTTTCAACGCAATCTGGTTTGTGTTTTACAGATTGTCAGGAAAGAACAGTTTGTGTTTTGTTGCTCAAGGTATCTTCTGTTTTAGTGAAGATATTTTGATATCATTTCACCTATTATTGTTATATACGAGAATAAACTTAGAAACAGACACTGATTTGAAAAGCATTTAATGTTGAAATGTTTAACGTATACAATTTATTTTAGTTTTTTAGTGGTTTGAATAAAACAGAGTATCAGCTCAGAAAGTATATTACTTTGAATATATGAACGTTTACTTCGAGTATAAACTCAGGTTCTTTGAAATAGAAAGATTTGAGGTCATACATACTTTAAATACTGAGTTTATACTCAGTCAGAACGAACTTTATAAAAATTGACAAAATATTTGAAGTTTGTTAGTGAAATCATCTTTGGGTATATTTAGAAAATGATTTGTAGTGGTCTCCATATCGCTCATTTGCGGCAAGGGTAATATAACTCAAAATGGAAATTTTTGAGCTGTGTTTGGGTTATGGCCCCACAGAGGTACTATAACGCTACGTCTCCAAATTTACCGCTAAGTTATTTTTAAATTTATGTCCAAATGTATTAATATTCAACAGTTTTAAAATTGTAACTTCAACAATAGTAAATTGTAAGTTGTGCCATTCTTGCAGCAAATGATATTAAATCCTGTTAAAGTTAGGGGAAAGTTTCCAGCAGAAAGGGAAAAGTCGATAGTGCAGATTAAGTTATTAACATTTCAGCCGAAAATAAAAAACTTTGTGGTTATCAACCGAAAGTAATTAGGATACACGGATTGTAATAAAAAATTGTGTAAATAGTATTATGTGGAAAGCTTTGTTTAAGCTAATCGCGGAAAATATCGGAAAATCAAAAGAATTCACAAAATTGGAATAAAATTAACCTCTAGAGTGCATATATAAAGTTGAATAATTTTTATTGAATTTGTCAATAGCTATCGAAGGCAAAAATGCAGTTCAAGTATCCCGTGAGAAATCCCGGAAAATTCGATTTTCCAAAAATCATTAGAAAATTTGAATAAAATCAGCCTCTAGAGTGTTATGTCTGGAGAGGTATTTTAGTGATGCGACTTGTCAATAGTTATCATAGGAAAGAAAACGGTTCAAGTTTCCCGTGGGAAAATCTGAAAAATTGTCCAGCCGAAAGTAAGAAATGAATGTATAAAATTAGTCTCTAGAGTGTTTTGTTTGAAAATGGATTACATTGATGTGACTTGTCAATAGCTATCGCAGAAAAAAAGTTCAGTATAAGTTTCCCGTTGGATATCACGAAAAATTCGTAGTAATTAGAAAATTTGTTTAAAATCAGCCTCTAGAGTGTTACGTCTAGAAATAGCTGTAACATTACATAATGTAACTTGTCAATAGATATCGTAGGATAAAAGTTCAGTTCAAGTTTCCCGTGGGAAATCTCGGAAAATTCGATTTTGTACATTCATTTCTTACTAACCTTTTCAAATTTCCCGAGATTTCCCACGGGAAACTTGAACTGAATTTTTTTCCTGTAAAAGCTATGGACAAGTCACAACAATGTTATCCATCTCCAGACGTAACACTCTAGAAGCTGATGTTATTTCAATTAAAGTATTTTTTCAGGTTTCGTGAGTTTTGCACAATTTTCAAAGAGTAGGCCACATAAGAATATTAACAAAGGTCTTCATGCTATTCATGATCCTTAGTAATTTTTAGGCTAAACACTACCGATTGATATCAACTTAATTTTTTGTTTTCGGCTGGGGTGATAACACAATCTGCGTTATCAAATTTTTACTTTCGGCTAGAATAACACAATCTGCATTACCGTATTTTATTTTCGGTATATGATTCATGAAGAACATTCACTGAAGTTGATGTGCTCTCAATAATAGATGTTAGCAAGAGAGTGAACCGTTTTAGTTTAAGATACTGTATGATACCTTCAAATCATGCACAATTACTGTAAACCGAGTGTTACTTTGTGTGAGAACTAAATTCGCATTTAGCGGATATACACAGAAAAAACAAATGATTATTATCAAACAAAACCAGTTTTAACAAAATCAAGACCGATTTTGCCTATGCTCCGAAACTCGAATAGCTTTCTTACAAAATTCTGTAGTCTAAATTCTAAACTACAATATTTTTCTTGATTTTAAACTATCGTACTTACGACCAACAGTAGGACTTCTATTCCAAGAATATGAAAATTTTGTCTCGAAGCACACACGTTTTAATTGTAAAATATATTAATTTAGCTTCAAACAGCAAAGGTTTGTCCGTAAATATTAATGAAGACTAATACAAAACAAAATTGTTATATTTGAAACCAAATTTATTTCAAATCAAACAATAATTTAACGACAAACAAATCATATTTAATTTAATATTGAAATTGACAGGTTTGAAATGAAACGACAGGCATTTCGAGATAAAACTTATGTTGGTTGAATGAAAAGGCTAGGTGTTTGTAATGAAACGAACGAACATTAAAATCTGGTATATTGATGATCGAAGTTTAATGCAAACGAAATTTGTTATATTTAAATCCATTTTTATTTATACTTAAACGTTTATGTTTTAATATAAGCTATAATTTACACATATATATATATATATATATATATATATATATATATATATATATATATATATATATATATATACAATATATGTTATATATGTATATGTATAAATTATAAAAATACAAAATGTTTAATATTTATACATATTCACCTATGCGGATGATTCTAATAATTCCCGCAAATTTTTTATTTCGAAAGGAATATCATTATTTGTTGATAAATCATATATCAAGTGCTCCAAAAATTTATAAATTTTATAACTTTCGAACGGATATTTGAAATTCATTACGTAAAATATTTTAAAGTTTATGTCAATTGCATGCATAATATTGTCAAATTTATAAAAAATATCATCATAATATAAAAATATTTTTGAAATTAGATTTTCATTCAGTTTGTTTAAGGCGAAGGTTGAAGAGTTAGGCCAAATTCTGAGTATTTTATATTTTTATTGGCTACGATTTTTTTAATTTCTGCTTCATCCGTGATATAACATCCGTGACGAAGGAATCAAATGATTCTAATATTGAAGGCTTCCAAATAGAGTTGCTTTTAACGTTTTTTTTCCTGGAGGACGGAACCAATAGTCCATTCAACTGTTTAAACAGCTCAGCTATAATAAAATCTGAAATTGAAAAATATTGATATTTTTTATTTATTCAAAGTTAATGTAAAAGTTAAGTTTACTTTTTACGCTTAAGTCGAGGTTATCCTGTAGAAATTCTGGGCCTAAAATAATTTCTTTTATACAATTTCCTGCTTCTTGAATGGCTTTATCTTTCACTTTATCAGATATAAGTAAAAATAATTTTTGTGAAAACTCGTTAGACCATTTTTTAAATAAATTTAACGATTTATCCGGGTATAAGTATTCGAAATCCATGTCGATCTGTAATCGAAATTGCAAATAATTTTCCTGATGAATATAAAAAATAAACAATATATCATACTAGACGATAGCCCTTTGCACTTTTAATAAGTGGCCATTCGACAAGGAACTCTGTGATGTTCTTTTCTTTGGATTGCCGGAAATATTTAAGCCGACTCGAGGCCGTGATCCTCCAATGTTTCTCGACAGTCTCCCACGGTTCGCTGTGGTATTGTAACCAAATTTTCGAGTTGTTGGTGTCTTCAATGTCACTTTCACCTGGAATTTTTTTCAACAATTGATTGCAATGCAAACGATGTTTCAAAATAAACTACGTCAATAATTTTTATGATAATTACCTTCGACAACATCACAACTTTCAAATGCTAATCTTGCTTTTTTAGGTTGGCGGCCCTTGAGAACGCCCAGCTGCCGTAAATTAGTTTTATTATTCCTATATTTATAATAAAGCTTTCCTTTTTTAATTTTTCCGTCCTGAAAATAAAATTCGGGGTTTTTTGACGGGCAATATTGAATAATACAATTGGTTATTGTTTGGAAACCGATTGGAGTAAGATTAGAAATTTTTTTGTCTAATAAGAATGAAACCAATTTGCTGCATAAAAACTCCCTTGAACTGTTTTTCCGCGATTCATTTATAGCGTTCAGAATTTCCTGTATAGAAGGCAAGCGGAAAATATCACTTATTTCCTAACAAAAATAAAAGAAAGTGTAATTGTAATATTAAATAAGTTAAATGTAAAGTTACAGAACTACTTTTTTGAAATCATCGATGTTTTCAGGTATTCCTGATGAAGAAGATGTAGACGCTAGACGGTGATGGTGACGCCATTTGTCGCGTTACACACTCTGGGTTTATCGTAGCATTTAAAGTCAATATTATCTATAATTACCGTTCAATTTTGAGAATAAATATAACATATCCCATTGTTCTAGCAGAGTTGCTAACGGTAGATTGTCGTCAAGAACAATTAATATGTCTTCTTCTACATCTGTATTATCCATTTTATACCAGCAATATCAAAGAATCCACAGGTCACAATACAATTTTTTATTCTCAAACCAGTTAGTTGCACTTTAAATAATATATTAAAATTATATTATATTCGAATCACTCACTGCACAATATAATCCGCACAAAATAAAATTAAACTCGTATAATCATGAATCTATTCATCATCGTATATACGTAAAATGAAAAAAAAAATGTGTTTTTTGCTTTCGGTTTTCACGAACGCATGCGATTGCGCAGTTTGACCAAATCAAAATTAAAATTTTGATTCAAACAATTTTGGTTTGTTTTCAAACCTGATTTGCTTTGAATTAAATTTAAGGCTGGCGAAAATGGAATATTCTAATTTCGTTTCAAACTATTTACTTTTGTTTTAAAGCTATAACTTGCTTTGGGATAAATTATCGTTGAAGTTGTACAAAGCAATGTTCATAAATCAAAATAGTTCATTTTGTAACAGTTTTATGGTATGTAATTCGAACTGTAATTGGGATATGGAGATTTGTCAGATAATAAATCTGCAAATTTTCACTTACAACCTAGAAACGGGAAGACGATTTTGCGGTTAAAATAAACTCTTGCGGTTACTTAAATAAACTCTGTTACACCGAAAATTAACTATTTCTTAAAATAAATAATAATTACAAGAAATTAGAAATTTTCTAACTTTGCTGTATAAACTGATTTTAAAACATTTAAAACAACAAAAAAAATTGTTTTTAACTGGTAATTTTTCTGTTAACTATGATGTTATCATTCTGTACTTGATGTTTTTGAATCGATTTACTAGGGGTCAACAGTGGTTTCATGAAGAAATCATAATCAAATATGATATCCTACTTAGCTAAGGGTGTTAGCTACAATATTTACAAATCCTGAGGCTCAAGTTTGATTCCAGCATTAACAAAGATTTGTTTCTCTTAATGTTCATTGTGTTTTGTAACCAACGCAAAAGTGGTGGGCAGATGAAAATAGTTTCAGGCTAGTTGGCTGCGGCAAATTTGCCCTTATATTCCGATTATTATTATTGTTTTAAAGAGTGATCATAATGTTTATATGGCAGTTCATATCTATATATTAATACGTGAAGAGAAAACTTTGTACCCCTTTTACGCCGAAACTACCTAACCGATTTTCATAAAAATTACACCATTCGAAAGGTATTCTTTTGTAGGTGTGCGGAATCTTTGTTAAACAAAAATCGGTTCGATAGTTCAAGAAAAATCGAATGAGGAACTTTCCTTTACAATACATACACGTAAAAGCGAAATGATCAAAGTATGTAGTACAATAATACTTTAATTTTATTCAGTGAATGAAAATTATTTTGTTTGTATGAATGTAAATAAAATAGATTTTTCTTTAATTTACACTCATCAACGAAAATGTTATACATGTAACTCCAACGTAATTTAAAAGTTTTCTTTATTTAGAGAAACCCACTACAAAGGACTTCGACGGGACCAAATATGGTGTCCGTTGTAGTGAGGTTCCTTGAACTGAGGATTTGTGATTTTTTTTATAAGAATTTTATTTGGAGATAGGATTCTAAAATGATTTTAGATAAAGTACTGGAGCACGGCCAATTAGGAAGGAACTTGGCCATTTCTTGCCCGATTTTGATGAAATTCAGCATGCACGATGGAAATGGGATTTTAAAATGATTTTTAGATAAAGTTATGTAATATGGCCAATTAGAAGGAAACTTGGCCAATTTTAATCCAATTTTGATGAAATTCAACATTAACGAAGGAAATGGAATTCTAAAATGATTTTTAGTAATGTTCTGGAATATGGCCAATTATTAGGAAGGAATTTGGCCATTTCTCATCCGATTTTGAGAAATTCAGGTACTTGGCCATTTCTTATCCGATTTTGATGAAATTCAGCTCTTAAGCTCAGTTTACACCTCTCGTGAACATGAACGTGAACAAAACATTTTTTATTGATAAATCTGAAATTACTTGATTTTTTTCATTAAAACTGATTGGAATAAACTTGAACTAAAATTACGTATCGAATAATTATGAAAATAATGAATAACATGTCATTATAACAATATTTTGTTCAATTCCCCGATGAAATGTCTGTAAGATCGAAATTTAGAATGTACCATGAAAATGGGATTCTAAAATGATTTTTAGATAATGTTCTGGAATATGGCCAATTAGGAAGAAGCTTGACCATTTCTTAGAAATAGGATTCTAATATATTCTTAGAAATAGGATTCTAAATTGATTTTTAAATAAAGTTCTGCAATTTAGCCAATTAGGAAAGAATTTGGACATTTCTTATCCGATTTTGATGAAATTCAGGTACATGGCCATTTCTTATCCGATTTTGATGAAATTCAGGTACTTGGCCATTTCTTATCCGATTTTAATGAAATTCAGGTACTTGGCCATTTCTTATCCGATTTTGATGAAATTCCGCATGTACGAGGGAAATGGGATTCTAAAGTGATTTTCAAATAAAGTTCTGGAATATGGCCAATTAGGAATGACCATGGCCATTTCATATACGATTTTGATGAAATTCAGCTTGTACGATAGAAATGGGATTCTAAAACGATTTTAAGATAAAGTTTTCTGGAATTTAGCCAATTAGGAACGCTTTTGGACATTTCTAATCCGATTTTGATTAAATTCAGGAACTTGGCAATTTCTTATCCGTTTTTCATGAAATTTAGAATATACGATGGAAGAGGGATTCCAAAATGAATTCTAGATAAATTTCGGGAATATGGCCAGTTAGGAAGGAACTTGGTCATTTATTATCCGATTTTGATGAAATTCAGCTTTTACGATGGAAAGGGATTCTAAAATGATTTTTATATAAAGTTCTGAAATATGGCCACTAAGAAAGGAAGAGCTTGGCCGTTTTTTAGCCGATTTTGATGAAATTCTGAATGTAATTCTACAATGAATTTTACATAAAGCTCTGGAATGTAGCCATAGAAGGAACTTGGCCATTCTTATCCTATTTTGATAAAATTCAGTACAATGGAAATGGGATTCTAAAATGATTTTTAGATAATGTTCTGGAATATGGCCAATTAGGAAGATCCGATTTTGATGGAATTCAGCTTTTACGAAGGAAATGGGATTCTAACATGATTTTTAGATAAAGTTCTGGAATGTGGCCAATTAGGAAGTAACTTAGCCTTTTCTTATCCTATTTTTATGAAATTCCGCATGTACGATGGAAATAGGATTCTAAAATTATTTTTAGATAAAGTTCTGGAGTTTGACCAACTAGGAAGGCTTTTGGCCATTTCTTATCTGATTTTGATTAAATTCATGTCTAATTTTATCTAATCGTTTAAGGAATTGGCAAGAAATATGGTCAATTGGGCATCGCAGCAAGTACATTTCGATCATTCGATTGTTTGAGATTTTATATTTTCGAATATAATCGCCAAGGGCATTTAGCAAATGATGAAAGGGTTTTTACATAAAACATCATTTACACAGAAGTTCTAAATCATTAAATTCATTTTCAAACTATTTTAAGTTCAATAGACAATATTTAATTTTTAAATTTAAATTTTATATCATTCGAATAAGATGGACAAAATAACTGTGAAGCCCTGGGAAAACCTGGTCAGTACGGCAATAAAAAAGCCCAAGAATATTTGCGTTATTAAAAAAATATCAAAAAACAAATATGAATACAAACTGTAATTGTGTTTTTTTTTCAACTGTTAATAACTTTTAATTTTAAATTTCATACATAGGTATTGCAGGGAATTAAGGCAAAGAATACACGCTAATGACGTATTTGTAGATGCAAAATTCAAAACAATTATATGCAATGATTATAGAGGTATACTCTTTGACAAAAGAACCTCAATAACTCTCAAACTTAAAAATTTTATGAATTATGGTCGAATTTCGACCCACTGGGCGACCACTAGTATAAATACATATTTCAAAAATTATTTGGCGTATATTTGCATAATCAAAAGCATATGTAATGTTTGCAATAAATTTGTACGGGAGATAGCATAGCAGGAAAAGTGTATCGCGAACACATTAATCGTCTTAATCTCTGATGAAGTTCAATCGTATGCTAATCCCATATCAGATCAATAATTTCGCTGATCGCCAATAGGATTGATTTCAGAAGGCAAACACAAATTACGAAATAATTGCAAATATGAAAATAAAACTAGCTAAATAAAATTATTTTGATTTATTCAGAAATATAATATATATATATATACATATTGAATTATTTAAATTATTGGAATTTTAAAACATTTTTTACCATTTATTGGAAGTTTAATCAGATTAAATGGTCGATTGTGTACACTTAAATTCATCTCTGTCCAACAATAGTCGTGTAAAGAGTTGCCCATAATGTAGCAGTTATACGTTTTATCATAATTTTCAACTTTAATTTTCTCAAAAAAAAAAATTACATCTCTGTGATGTATTATGATTTGATATATTTTCAGAACGAACGACAAAGGTTGTTCTGATTTAAGGAAATAGTCCTTTTTATATTGTGTTCCCTTATATTCAATATGATCTGCTAGAACAATATTACTGAGATCCAAATTCATTGCTTTGAGTAGTGCTTCATATATTGGATTATCGAGGTTAGTCGAAAAATTACTGCGTTTAATAACGGATACATTACTTTCTGTACCTGTAAACATCATGTTGTAAGTAAATCGAATAGCACATTTTTTAGCGACAGATAGGGGCAAATTTCTTCTAGAGGTAATAGCATTTGTATAATATTTTAGTTCTCTGTGTTTTGACTCAAAACGCATACACCACATTGGTTTAAGAGGACCAGATTTTAATACCACAGTAGGATAGTGCAATAGCATATGATACTTTGGTTTCAGATTCTCTTTAAATAGACTAATATATAATTGGTTATGTATTTTAATTTTTATCTTAAGGCAATGTATGTCGTAATTAGAAAAACTTTCTTTAAACACTAATTCAACCAATTCTTCCAATGTGTGGACATAATCTAATAATGGTTCCGATAAAGGAATTAAATCACCAACGAAAAATAAAAAATACTCCAATAAAATATAATTATTATATAATTCGGTCAATTGGATATTCCAAATTTTAGCACGCCCTCCATCATATCATGCATAATATCAACGCAAAAATTCTCTGTTACATGGAAAGTACGTAACTCATTTAAAAATGAATTTCCCTTAATTCCAGTTTGCTTAAAAGTATCGGTATTGTATTTTGAAATTTGCTCATTGTATGTTTTCCTTTCACGAATAATTTCTATATCCTCCTCTAAACTGGTGTAAGTATCTTCCTTTTTCATTAAGCAGAGTCTACAGAAATAGTTATGTGAAAAGGATTGAGAAAATCCAAGTATTGAATTTAACCCTAGATTATCACCGACCACCAGACCAAGTACAAAATATACCTTTGTAATGGTTTCGTCAATGCTAAATTCGATTCCTTCAGTTTCCAGCCGTCGTAATTCATCAACCAGAGGAGCAAGTGCTAAATTATAATTAAACGTTTTAATTATTTTTGATTTTACAAGCATCGCGATAAAAATGTTACATAATTGCGAGTATCCCTCTGGAATTGTTGGAAAACTATAATAATAAGCTGCAATGGCTTGATTTCCCGACCTACTTCCTAATGGATTGTTCGTTTCAAAGTCATCGTAGAATAGAAATATCGGAATTACATTATCTTTTTTAATTTGTTGTAGTTTATGTCGCTACAGTTCACCTTGAACGAAATTACTTACGCTGGTGTTGGTTGCCATTAGATTTTTTCCATTTTCCAGTGTACTTTTCAATAATTGTTTCTTTTCAAAAAAAATTTTAATTTGATAAGAAATAGGCATTAATACGCCTTCACTTTTAATCTCTTTGAAAATTAACTTTCCCTTATCAACTTTCTCACCAACATGATTATTGATAATAAATTTTTTTGGTCCTGAGTAAAGTTGTTTTTCTGATAATTCTTTAAGGAGCAAATATTCTGAACGTATTTTGACAAACGGCTTTTCACACGAGTGCAGAAAGGTATCGAAAGTCTTTGAGTTGTCATCTTCATAAATTCTCCTGTAGTTTCTGATGCTGGTAATCAAGACACTCACAAGTTCTTGAACGTCGTCCAAAATATTGAGGCATGTTGAGGTTGGTAGACCCTGTAAACTGTATAACTTCGTCACAAATTTTAAGGCAGATGTATGTATATATTCCATATTTTATGTTATTTATTTCTTGTTCTTTTGATTGTAAATTAATTTCATGTGGAATTGGTTCACATACTGCTGCGCGAAAACTTTTATTGTGGATAACAGTTTTACCTATTAGAATTGTAAACATATAAAATTAAAAACCACCATAACATTTATTGAAGGATATTCATCATGATTCGTAAGTTGATCATCACTAGGCATCATAGCATTTAAGCTCTTGGAACAAGCTGATGCAATCCGAACTGCGTTATTCTTATGAACATTTGCCAAATGCCTTTTGTATCTGTTCAATAATGTAAACTTCTGAAAACAATGAGTTTGACCACAAATTAATATTTCACCAGGTATCCAAGCGTGCAAATATTTCAGGTGTTTGCAAAGAAGTTCAATTGATTGCAACGAATCCGAACATTTAAAACAAATATACATTTCGCGGGTTTCCTCATAAATAAATATTCATAAATTCTCGTAAATCCACACTAGACACTATATGAATATTTTTACACCAAATAAATAATTTGACAGCTCTTATCTTAAAAATCATTAAAAACTGCTTAGAGCCAAAACAAAACTTCTTGTCCCAAAACAAATTCTAAATACATTTTTTACAATCATGAAGATGTTTAATATTAATCAAACAAATAATCTTGTATTCAACAAGATTTACGTTTAATATGAACATAAAAATATTATTTTACATTAAAATAATTTCATTTGGTAGAAATCAGAGAATCTCAATTCAAACAAATTTTGTTTGTAACAAAAACTACAAACTACAATAACTTTTAAAGCTGACAAGTTTTGTGACAAAATATTACTGGTGTTTGCTTTTATACAATTATTGTTTAGAATAAACAGTATTGATTAATATCAAACAGTTTTATGATATTTTGACCGAAAATTTATAGCGTTTTGATAGTAAGTCATTATTTTTTTCTGTGTATATTTAAAACTGGACGGGCTCGTCTGGGTTGTTTAGCTAATATTTTAATTCTTCGAGCCCCGATCACTTCACGAGTTTTATACTAATATTACCTAATTGTGAGGTAAGGAAATTTTTTCCCTTTCAAATTTAACGTTATTAGCGTCAACATACTTGTTGTTCTTTGAAGTGAAAACTTATTTTGAAACATCGAAATTTCAATTGGATTGGAACTACGAAATTAACGATTTTGCAGGAGTCTGGAAATGAAAGCTTATAGTTCATGATGAACAAAAATTATTTTACTCTCGAACGAGTTAAATTTCTTAAAACAGCAAGCCATTTGTAATGAAGTTATCCTCTCCGGTTTCCAAAATAAAATCCAATCCTCTGAGATTTTATACAAAAATTGAATGACACATATCATATTAAAGTTTCCAATGTAATGTTCATATATGTCAAGGCTGTTTCAAATTACACGCAGTAGTAGAACGAGGGGTGATAGTAACATCTACTATTTTGTTATTAAATTTAAATCTGCTGAACATAAAGTAGACTTATGACTGAAAAGAAAAGAATAAGTCCTTTACTGAGCCGCCAGCCTTTTGATAATAGCAGCAATCCGGACTCCGGACAAGGATTTTTTGTGAATCATCGGTTAACTCAACAAAACTGGAAATCTTCGTTCTGTATAGACAACAAGTTAAAAAATTAATAAAACAGTCAAAATCACGGTATTATACTTACAAATTTACTAATTTCTCTGCCAATAAAAATCTATGGGAACTGGTTAATGAAATCCTCCATAAAAATCTAATTGCAACGTAAAGTTAGCAATCTCCTTAAAGGTAGATAATAATAAATTGAATGATCAAAAAGCAGTTGCGGATGTATTAAAATAACAAATCATATATGTTGGAAATGTAAACTACAATACATTGAACCATCAATATCTGTTTGGAGACGCTGGTAGCATTCTAGATGCTTTCACTCCCGCTAGGGCAGATGAAATAGTTGGTATTATCGACGGTCTGAAACATTCTAGCGCTGTTGGGTTCGAGTATTTATGAGCTAAAACTCTAATAAAATTGTAAAATACATTTATTCCTGTTTTATTCAAGGACATTGATTTTAATTCCTGTTAATTTTAAGTGATTTTATGTAGACACAAGATTCAAAAATTACTATAACTAATGTTAGGTATACTGTATGCCAATGATGTTTTGATAAAAAAAATGTTTATCGAATAAAACGTTTATACGATATAAACCCCGGTAAGTTGAATAGGGCTGGAATTCAAGGCAAAACTTTAAATCTTATTAAAGGTTACTTATCATATAGGCAGCAATTTGTTCATCTGAATAATGTCCAATCTGAATGGTTAACAATATATTACGGAGTACCTCAGGGTTCAAAATGATTTGTTTGATTTTAAATTTAATAGCATGTACAATTATTCTCAAAAGATGGAAAGTGACTTAATAAGTTTAAACCATTGGTTATTAGAAAATCGGGTTCAATTAAACTATATTAAAGCCAATTTCATTATTTTTAACCTGGCAAGTCGTTAGATTTCTAATATTTTTGATGAAATAACTATCACGAGCTCACGAGTTGCTGGGGATGGAAAGTCGCCTGCACGTCACCCAGCTTTACTACAGGAAGGCTAAACAAAACTGGAAGGTGCCTGGTATCCAGAGTCCGCATACTTTGTACTGATTAACCTGTCAGCCAATTATCCTTCGGCATATGCTGTTCCTCCTTAGATTAGGGTCTTTTGTCAAGGTTTTCTCGTTTAGCGCCGAAATTTAGCCGGCGCCAAAAGGCCATATTCTGCCTAGAGGTGTCAGTTACGAGTGGTTGTCACGAAGAGGCAGCACGTAAACTTGCGAATTGTGATCATGCTACCAGTTACATAATTGTACCCATCACGCAGCTGCCTAATACATGACCAGAACAGCTCACGTGATGCGTACCCTACTGGAAGGTTACGTAGCTGGTAGAATAATCTATTTAACTTTGGTCCCTCCTTCCAAACCAACCTTGACGCCAAACCACCTTCTTTCTCAGATTGTAAACGTTATAGTCGAGATACTGAGATTACTGTGCTTCTAAATGAATTTTGATAAAACCTTTAGTGATCGGTTCTAAATCCGATTTAAAACAAAGGTTTCTTTCACAGATTGTTGACTTTGTTTTATATCGGATTGTAAACCAGTGATTCAATCTAGATATTGGAGTTGATATACATCTTTATTAACAGTTTGCCAACTCCTGCGTCGTATTATAAGGCAAATTTTATTGTTTCTAGCCGAAATACACGCCGAATCAATACTGACTAAAGTAAACAATAGCCAATCTTCGGATGTCTCCGAAATTCTCGATTATCTAAACACACTTTCTGAATCGGTTTTAATGTAATTTTTATTAAATTTACAATTCGCTTATGAAACTGAGACAAATAAAGCTTAATTTAATTTACTGTAAAATGAAACTATATTGTGTGATTTTTCAGTTTTGGCCAATACGCGTGAGAAGGTGACGTACAGCTGCCCATGAGAAAAGCAAGGCGATCCTAGGTGCAAACTAGCAACCTTCATTGTTTGTCCCTGTGATTTGTTTACTATCATCGATCAATGGCATTTTCAAGAAGAACTGAAATGGTAAATAGTTGGGTATAATTAGTATGCGTAGAAAGTTGAGTGATAAGTATAGGGCATCCAATTTTTTGGCAAAAAGTAATTCCGGAATTTTCAAATTTATATGTTCTCGCGTTTCGGAATTCCGGAATCAATTCCAGAATAGACTTTTTATTAAATAACCTCTGATTAAAAATTAAAAATCAAAATTACTAATTAATTCCAAAACCAACTTTTTTTTATTTCGATTAAAATTAAATCGCAATTATTACTTACACAATTTTTAACACCCGCGGTCGCACTAGGACGATTTCGTCCCAAGTGAAATTTCACTTGGGAATTCCCGAAAACATAAAAGGGCAGGGCCTTGCGCCCTCTATAAAAAACTACAGTTATGGTCCTGAACGGATGAAAACATGCCAGTGCGGCAGGCGCGTAAGTTTAAGTCAAAATACAAGAGAGTTGATTTTTTGTCCAAACCTGCAAAAATTCTTTGTAGAAAGCCTGCTAGTTTTGCTGATACGCAGATACATCTAATATAAATTTTAGGTGTATTAGTCACTACGAAAAGTAATATAAAAAAAATATATTTAGTCGTTTGTCCCTCACACCACTCAATGTGTTATCAAACACACTACCAACGCCGATTGATATTTCATTTTAAGTCTTCATTCTGTATTCTAATTTATATACAAAATGTCAAAAACATATTTTTTATTTTTCGTAATGACATTTTTGCAGTGAAAATAATCTTTATCGAGGGAATCCTCGTTTTCTCTCTCGTTGAAATTATGCATATTCAAGTGGTCAAATAATTATACTTTTTTCGGCAGAAACGGTCAAACCCTGGTTTTTCTTGTACATTTAGTTGTCCATTATGAGAATTCATGGTCATTTATGTTTTACTATGGCGCATGTTCTGAGATATCAATTTATTGTAAAAAATATAGTAAATAATTGTGGATCCTCATTCTAGGAAGTTCAAAAGTCATCATGATTTTTTTTAGATTTTTCAAAGCGATTTAACTCGTTGAAAACTGTATGTGGACGATTTTCCACAAAGTGCGACCGCGGAAGTATCGAAATTATAGGGCGACCTCCGAAGGTTTAGAATTAAAAAAATGTATACAATTTATAATCTTTTTAGATTTGTTGTTATTAAATAAATTCTATAATTTTAAAAATTCTTTAAACGCCTAAAATTATATCAATCTTAGAAATTTAATAAACGCTACAAATAAAGTCTAAAAATCCAATAAATTTCTTATACCCTATAAATTCTGTATATTTGGTAAATTTTTTAAATCTAATAAATTCTGTAAACTTTAGAAATTCTATAAATTTTGAATTCTTTGAGTCCTATTAATCTACAAACTCAAAATTTACTTGTTTTATAAGCACAACAATTTCTATATACTTTATAAATTTTCTAAATTCTACAAAGTCTATAAATATTACAAATTCTAATATTTTTATAAGCTCTATAAATTCAATAAACTTTTTGTATTTTATAAATTTCACAATTCTATAAATTATATAAACTCCCCAAATTCAATAAATTTTATAAATTCTTTAAATTTCATAAATTCTATGGCTTCTATAAATTGTTTTAAATCTGTCAGTTCTATAAATTTTACAAGCCCAAATTTTACTTATTCTAAAAATTCGATAATTTCTATAAATCCTATAAATTGTATTTCTTTGAATTCTACAAATTTCATAAATTCAATAATTTCTATCAATTTTATAAATTTAATAAATTATACGAATCTATAAATTTTCTGAATAAAGTTTCAAAATTCAGTAAATCCAGTAATTCTCATAAATTGTTTAGTTCTTAAAAATTCTGTAAAGTTCTTCAAAGACTGTAACTGTTTAAATTTTAATATGTTTATAAAACATCTAAATTCTATAAATATTAAGGATTTTATAAATTCCAGTAAATCTATAAATTATATATTCTCCACAAATTCTATAAATTTTATAAATACTTTAAATTTTATGGATTCAACAACCCAACCCAGTCTATAAATTGTTCAAGACTGTCAGATCTGTAAATTCTACAAATTCAAATTTGGCTTATTCTAACAATTTCATAACTTCTATAAATTCAATAAATTCGAATAATTCTATAAATCGAATAAATTCTGTAAATCCTATAAATTTTATTATTTCTATGATTTCTCTAAAGCCTAAAAATCCAGTAGGTTAGGTTACTTGGAGTGGCATAGAATGTACCTTTACCCTTACTGGAACCATATAGAATTATTTATGTAGCGTAGAATATCGCGCACTTTACTGTTATCGAGAACCGACAGGTTGTTCTTCTTGAACTTATTCTGGACATGAGCAGAGAAAATGAACCATAGTCCCTTCCTCAGAAATAGAAATAAAACGATTTTGTAAAACAATTTTGCATCATCACCAGCAATTATTAATTATTTCCTTTTGTTTAGGAACTATAAAATCAAAATTTTTTTGAAACAACGTTCCCGCAATGAACATTCTGGACCAAGGGACAAGATTATTGAATTCATCAATTATATATCGCCGGTCGAGCTTGAATTGCTCTCATCAAATTTAAAACTGGAATTGGACGACGACAAAATTTCTGAATTTGTTTGTTTGAGTCTGAAACCAGACTATATATGGGGCTATATAGTTATGTACTAAGAAGTACCTTTTCAGTTTAAAAACTAAGAATATTTGCCAGGTGTATTTTAGAGACGGATAAAACTAAATATATAAATGCATCAGGTAATTTTTAAGGACGAGAAAAGTGAACGCACTATAGTAAAATACCAAGAACTTCTAAAAGTAGCCACCTCTCTATTTAAACCACCTCCCTAAATTAATCACTTTTTGTCAGTCTCTGAAATATTATTTATAATTATTTGTTACATTGGAAGAACATTTTCCTTTTTAGCCTGATTATGTATTTTCAAATTATTAGATTGTTTTATTGCTTAAACTAAGCACTTCGATAGATTGGCCAACATTTCTGAGTCATTTGAATAGTAACTTTAGCGAAGTTTCCCTGAATGTAGCTTTTTTTAGTACAAGAAAGGCAATGCATAAATTACTTAAATTAGTGTGAAAAAAAGAAATTCATTATTCCGGTTTAAGTGTTTTCAATTCCGGAATAACCGAAACCAAAATATGGGCCGGTATTCCGGAATTCCAAATTCCGGAATTGGATACCCTGGTGATAAGTAATCTTACTTCCATTACACAGCCTTGACGCATCGATACCCACCCACTTTTAAATGAATTCCGTGTGTAGGTACGCAAGATTTTTTCGGTGAATTGAGAAACTCAACTGGATATGAAGGGCTATAAACGGCATTGATTACCGTTACACAGCGCAAGAGTGGAGGTAATTTCAAGCAAGCGTTCATTTCGCCCGTGGGATTTCTCCTAAAAACGACTGGTAATATTTGCCGGAAGTCACCTGCCAACAGGACAATCCATTAGGCTTGAGTTTCCATTCATATTCTGCAGATTTCGATCCAGTGCTACTGTTACCAAAATTGGGTGGTAGTTTTAGGTTCAAGGGATCACTGCGACCACCATAAAGTAGCTTGGTAGCAATGCAGCTTACGAACTTAAGCCACCAGCAAATTTCCCAGATTTTCGATATCTTTGGACTTAATACTGATTTCCTATAACATCAGCTACTACTTCGTTAATAGTTGTACCACCGTTCTTGTTCCCTGTGGTTGGCATGAATAACCACTTGACAATTTTGATCAGGGATATGCTTCAGAGTAGTTTTAAAATAGTGCACCAGTTGGTTGTTATCATGCAGAACTTTCTGATTTTTTTAACTGTTTCTCATTCTACATCCTGAATAACCTGGCAATGTATATTTGTTTGGATGCACATAAAATAAATTTGTAAAAATACGATTACAGATTTGATGCGGGAAGAAGGGAACTATTCATATGATAGAATGCCACTGAATAGTAAAATTTGATGAAAAACCATCATTCCTGGCACATTCTTGGTGTCTTTTCTTTTCACATCAGTGCTCTACAAAATCGGCATTCATTAGTTATTCTCTAATAGCAAGACTGTCTATAACTGCCGTAATCAATTGCAGAAACATACTTAAAAGCTGCTTAGTTAAATACGTCGCAGGTATTTCTAAATAAATAATTGTCACCGCTGTGTCATTCTCAGTTAGTATGCTAATAAAACTGTAGTTTGGAAATCGAACTGGTGGAAACGAACTTAAAACTTTTACTGGTTTACTCCGACGCATAACGCTTTAGCTAATGAACTATATTATGAAGAACATAGCCTTTGTTTATTTTTATTTCAAATTCAAGTCACCCTCGGTGAAGGAGTATTTCACTTCAAAAACAAAACAAAATAACGAAATTGATAATTAGTCTCTGATTTGCTACATGTGGAATGCTTTGAAAACAACATGTTTTAACACTGCTCAGCCCCATAGCTACATAGCCTATGTAACTGTCGGCCATAAAACCTAACCAATTGTGAAAGCTTCATCAAAATCGGTTCGGCCGTTTTGGCTTGATTGAGCAATAAACAAATACACTTTCATAAATATCAGTAGGATAAGATATTAGGATTGTGTTGTGGATAAAAAGTGTAAATTCTTTTTCTTTTAATAAATAAATAAACAAAAATTAAAAATTTATTTCATATTTAATATTTTTGTAACTGTAATTTAGTCAAGAATTAGATATTTAAGGTAGTAGAGTAGGTATCCATAATTTTTAAAATTCTTGATATTCCCTTTTTATTTAAAATTTGAAACTTAGGATTGGTTATGTTCGCACGAAGTAATGGGCAAATTTCTCAGGATAACTAGAATAAGGCCATTGGTAGTGAAAAAACGTTATGCGCAACGCATGAATAAGTTTTTTGCTTTTCTCGGCTGCGTCTTGGACTACAAACAAAAAGCCCTTAACGCCATTTCGCGCATAAATACCTACATCATAAATCGATATAATATTTTTTTAAAAAGTAGGCAGCATTGAAGACAAAATACAATAAACATTGGAGACTAAAACACAACAGTTCTATCCTTATGCATTATTTATGTCATTTGTCCAGTCCTCTGAAAAATGGTCAAAACTAAAATAATTATTTCGTAATTTGGTAGATATCCAAGTTTGTTCTTCTGGTAGTAGAAAATATTATATGCTAAGGTAATTTTTTTTTTGTTTTTCTCGGTAGAAATATAGTTCTGTCATAAAATAAAGCAAGCATAAAATAACTTCCACCACTCGGTACGCAAATAAATATTTCTATAATTATTCAAATTTTACTTTCCTATTTTGTTTTCCAAGTAAGTTCAGTATATCGTTAGTTATGTTTTGCTTATAGTTAATGAAAGAAAGCGTCAATCTTAGATAACAGAATTTCAAACTGTACAACAAAAATTTAAATAATATTTACATTACTGCAATAATATGGTAATCCATAATCCATTATTAGAATTTGTTTGTACATCAATTTGCACATGCTCCATATATTGTATCCGGCGCCTAATAATATGTTATTGTACATACGAGATTGTTAAGTTGATATATTCCATAAATAAATAATAACGCGTGGACGCAAAAAATAAACAACAAGTTTTTACCCAGAATGCAGTTTAAGAAAGCAGCTACCTTTATCAATTAATCAGCAAAACAACATCATCCGCAGCAATTCTTAAATTATAACACCTTCAAATTCATTTCGAAATTCTTTAACATGTGTCATTAAATTATAATTTTTTATTATTATTATGTTCTCCTCCAGATACTTTTAACATAATATAAACGATACTTTCACTCCATCAAACAGATTAATCATCACTTCTTTTACATTATATAATATAACAAAACGTACGATATTATAAATTAGTTTCAAACCGGCATAAAAAAATAAAAATCTGACTCAACATCCACTAAATGAAAGAAACATATTAAACCTCAGATGAATCATCTGAGTATGTGATTCTGTGTGTATGAGTATGTATGTCTAAAGAAATTGTATTATGCATGTTTTAAACAAGACATACCATGTTTTTATGAATTCTTAATTTTTTTGGTCTTGAGACACACAAAAAAAATTAAAAATTAAAATTAAACAAGTTCAAGAACATACATCTATTGTATATAGACATATGCTTAGAGACGGAGGTGATTTAGCTACAAAACGAAATTTTATTTTGTGAGTGTGTGTATATCGGTTAGATATACCAATAAATTAGGTAGGTTGATAGGTAATAGTCATCAATATAGATAAATTGCCTACTAATAATCTAGACACGATTTTATGTTTTGTTTTAACGTTTATTTTGGTGGTGTGCTATGAATTTTGAAGATACATATCTAGAATTTATACAAATTTAAAATTCGTCAAATGGTCATTTTATTAAAATTACACAGGAAATGGACAGTTTTGTTATCACAAAAAAAAAAATAACAGAAAATTTTTCAGCCAACAAACATGACTATTATATACGATAGAATTCGATATACGTTTTTATGTTATTGTTGAAATGTATGTACACAACGTAGAATCGATGAAAGATGAATTTTAAATGAGATTCACCTTTTATTCAACAAATAATAACATTTGTGTGTAGGATTTTATAAAAATAAAAAATAAAAAAAAATACAGGTCTGACTGTCGAGAGTTCCGGAGAGGTGTGGCAAGAAAAGAAATAAATTACGCAATTTTTAGCCTTTGATTAGTTAATAGTTTTGCAAATTGGCAAATTATTTTGTTCGTATATTATATTTTATGTTGATTGAATTATAAGATAGAAATATATTTTTAGTTGTATGTTGTTCCTACACGACCAAGAATTTTAACGACAGACTGGTAACTATATATTGTTTATAGGAAATGAAGATATTGAACTTTTAAATTGAAATTAATAGCGGATGAGGTACTGTTATGCAGTTTATACATAAACTGATTCTAATCAGTGTAAATTGTAATTAATTAAGATTTTTCAATGAGTAGGGTATTAAACATTTAAATCTTTCAGTAAATTTTACAACAAATAGTTGCTAGTTCAAAACAATTAAAAATTTAAAGTTAATTGAATTTTGATGTTCATGCACTGAAAGAAATAAACTTGCTCATAGTAAGAAACGCATTTCTTAATACAAGCATTATCCAAAATTTAAATATAAATCAGTTTTTGCTTAAATCAATTGTAAAAACTATTGAATTAAATGTATTTTTCTTAAAATATGATTTTGTAACATTTGTCAAATCAAGAGTACGATATTTAAATCAAACAATTCAATGATTTATTAATACAATCAAAAACTGATTTAATTCAAGAAAAACATTTTACGAAAACCTCAGTTTTTAAAAAATTTCGAAAACTTTAGAAATAATGTGGATACTCTCGAATTTTGCTCGCCCTTCTTTGGAAGGACAGCTGATATAATGAACCTAAGGATTAATATACATACATATTTAGTTATGTCATAGTCACATTATAACAATAAGTTCGAAGTTTAAAAATAATTTCAATAAAATTTCTTTAATTTGTTACATGACAGTTAATAGAAAACCCTTGCTAAATTATAGCAACCTTATTAAAAATAATTGTTTAATTAAGCAAGAGTTTCTAAATATTATTAAGTTATTTTAATATTAAGCACGCCTTGCTTATTTTACGCCTGATAGCATCATTATAAATATTATGAAATGCTTGCTTAATTTTAATAACCTTATTTTAAATACTTTATTTAATTAAGCAAGCCTAGCAAAAACACAGCAAGATTTTTCTTATTTAAAAACGTGCTTTCTCAATTTAATTGTTGTCTATATAATATCAGAACCATCTTGAAGTGAATAGAGCCGGCATATGAAAAATGAACTTAAAATAAGGGATATAGAAACACTAAAAATTCATTTATTTTCATAGTGTTTATATGAAAAAACGCGATTTCGATTGACGATAAAATATGAATTAAAAGTTAAACCCAATTAAATAATTTTTTAAAAAATCGCTAACAAATAACTCAATGTCTTACTCATTTAAAACACAGATTCTCAAATTTCCATATTTTCCAGCAATAATCAAAAGAAAATAAGGGAAATTAAATTAAAAAACATTCTACAACAACAACAATGTGTATTAAAAAGAGAAAATTCAGTTTAATGACGACATCATATCTCCACATCTAAAACCAATGGTAACAAAAAAGACAACACGTCTCCGTTCAACAATCAAAATAAAAATAAATCATAAAGAGCAACAGCAAAAAAAAAATAAATAAATAAATCGATACAATGAGTGCGAAGAAAACAAAAAATCAAAACAATCTAGCATGCTTTGCAAATTCAAAATAACTATAGAAACATATTCGAATTCAAATTTGAATGGAGGCAATGAAAGAGATGATTATTGAATTTTTTATAAACGAGTTATGTTGATGACGTAGTATATTACAAAAACAACAATATTTAAAATTTCAAAAGTACCTTATTTTTCATGACGATTTTTACTTAGAAATAAACATTTTCAAAACTCGATTTTTCAATCAAATAATATTACATGTTTCATTAACATTTTCATATAAAAACAAAACAAAAGCTCACATTTTTAATAAACTAAAACTGTAAATGAAAATAATCGTTTTCCCATATACGTTCATAGTAAAGAAAAAATTTTATGTACCTTATTTTAAGCTTAGTAAAAAATACAGTCGATACTGGAGGCTCTTATTTATACAGTAGGCTCTGATAATATTAAGCAAGGCTTGCTTATTGTACGCATGCGCATTTTTATTTCTTCAACAAAACGCAAGGATTTTTTTTGCAAAATGCGCAGTCATTTCAGATTACCTAGTCGACAGTGAAATTATGAGCATGAAGTGAAGTTTTAGTGCAATAATAATTAGGCATATGTTAATTATTCTGCGAGTTATTAATATTGCTTTAAAAGTGAAAAATATTAAATATTAATTAAAATAAAGTTAAAAATTACAAAAAGTGCAAAATAAACTAATTTAACGTATGTAAAAATTATAAATTGTTCCGTTATGTATTCTAGAATATTCACTGAGACCACATTTTTTGTGAAATAAAGTTATTGTTTTATATAGAAATTTTTGAATCTAATAATGGATTCATATTTATTTGAAATAATTAATAAAAAATGTGTGATTGTGAGCTCAGTAATTGCTATTGGTTGTGTATTTTTATCAAATGATTATAGCTTTGTCATGATACAGTCTATTATTAGAAGATTGGAAACACGGGTTTATTTAATTTTGTAAGATTTCTTATTTTCTTTTAACTACAATCAATTTTCGTGGTAAATACAATAACTTAGAGAAACAATTTCATTTAATATTTAATCTAAAATTAAGAATTTTCCAAATGCCGTATTTCGTTTCTCTGTATCATGCACGTACGCTGCATGTTATACATCATAAAACACAATTACATACATAAATTCAAATTTGTGTACCATTTTGAAAATTAAATTATTACATTTTTATTCGATAAGCTTGCGCTCCAAGGAATTCTAGTTATATTAATTAAAACCGGTCTGCATGAGGAAACGTCACGAACCAGTTTCCAGGATAACTTTTAAAGAACGTCATTTTCAACTTACACATTTTTTGTAAGATGCTGTGGTACAGATTGTTTTCTTCTATTTATTAAAGTTGTCCTTAATTCTGTTCTTTGTGATCATTACAAATAATAATTTAATAATTTAAAGTTTTGGTTCTGTATTTTAATATGTAAATATTATTGTTCTATTTTTCTATTTAGATATTATTTGCTTTTAATAACTAACCCAACATTTTTTGCTAATTTACATAAAATTTATATTTCTTACAAACACATAAAATGTCTATTGAAGATAATACAGCTGATCGATACGTAAATAATGTATTACTGTTTAACTCATCAACAAATGAAGAGGAAAATCAATCTTACTTAAACTATGGTAACAAATTAAGCATTTTTATTAAAACTTGGGATTCCGACAAATCAATTACATTCAATTCAATCCAATTTTTTCTATATCTTCAATCTTTTTCTGACCTAGAGAATAGTTCGTTTAATGCTTACCACACGCTTGACTCTGGTAAGGATCAACCCAACGAATTGCATAATTTGTTAATCAAATGGGGACTGGAATCAACATGGGATAATTTTCAAAGTAATTCTAACTTCTAAGTCACAGTAAAACTGTGTTCTTTACTAACTTTTCAAATTCTTTTAGAATCAAATTTTGATGACATTATGGATTTAAAGATTTTAACGGAATCAGATTTGGATGCTTTGTTTCCTGACCCAACAGATCTTAGCAAAAAAAGTAGGCTCCGATCAAAAATTGGGGAATGGCGCGTTGCAAATGTGAGATTAATATAAAATTTAATTAATAACAATATTGCATTTCCGTTTCTTTACCTTTGATTTTTAGGGATTTCCTTTACAGTCCTATACATTGAGTAACAGCAATAGCACGATATCCATGGACATACAGATGAGCTCTTTGATTCCCAGTTCCAGCGCATCTTTAGCGTCATATGAAAGCGAAAAACATTCTACTTTTCACTTTGTAAATTTTAAACTTTATTTGCTTTTCATTTTAAATTCGAATTCATTTAATTTATGTAGGAATTCAAAACTTTCCTAAATACAGAGCGAGGTAAAAAATTTACTAATGCTTATAGCAAAAATGGTTCTCTGGACGACGATACCAGAAATTTGATGATTGAAAGTATCGTACATGAATTTATGGTCAGGGAAGAAAATATGACCGCTGCCCAGTTGGAACAAATCAGTCTTGAGATACAAAATTACTTTCCTGGCGAAGATAAGGCAAATATTGTTCTACATTATTTAATTATTAATTGTTTTTTTTATATGCATGGACATGTTTTAGTTAGATATTCTAATAACATTATTTCAATAAGAACTTTGAAAATTAGCAGATACTTAATAAACTCTTAAAACTTAAAATAAATGTATGCATGCATTTGATTTGTAATGGTAGGCACTTTTTTATGAGGAGGAAAAATATCGGCCGGAAAACTCTACAACAAATAGCGAAACAGCTACTGCAACCTGAAAAAAATTGGGTTTTTTAAAAATAAGGTCAAATTGCCATCGATAAAACATACACCAGGAGACAGAACAATCGATCAATCAGGTAAAAAATGTGATTTGAGCTTTACAATATCGTAAAATTTATCTGTTATTTTTTAAATAATTTAGAGAAAAATCAAATAGAAATAGAGCCAGAGTTCGAAGAAAACAAGAAATGGCTTTCTTACATGCAGTCCCCGTGGGAAACAGTTGAGCTTAAATGGAAAGACACTGCTAAAGGGCGTCACAAGGAATTACATGAACAAAATAACTTAAAGGCGGCAGAGATTCTTGACAGTTGGCCATTATTAAGATCATCTAATGGCTTTCGATTGGTAAATATTTTAATACAGTTAAATTAACTTATAACGCCCTCGGCTTTTAAGGCGCTATTTGAACTGATTTGCTATGTTACTCGTATAATTAAAATCCGTATATTACGACATTTTATTATAACAACGGATTCTCAAAGTCGTTATAAGTGAATTTCACTGTATATTGATGCAGATACATACAAAAAAGGGCTTTTTGCCAATACATATATTCAAGCAAACCCGATAATAGTATATTGTATAACAAGTGAAGAAAACGAGTCATTGCAATACGAAAGTGAAATTTGCAGCCTGAGCGATAGCGGGGGCTGCAATCACTTGAGTATTGCAATGACCCATTTTCACACGATATATAACTACTATTTAAAATTTTTTAAGTTTCTACTTATTTATAAAGGGCTATTGTATCGTAGAAAAAATAGCGTGTATCGACTCGTTTTCTTCACTTGTTATACAATATACTATTCTAGTTTGTTTTAACTTGAAATAAAAAATTTCTTGATACATTTTTTAGTATGTAAAAATTTGAAATTCGGAAGATTAAGATATTATAATTGTCCTGATCCATAACCGTATTATATTTCAACCAATACTTTTTCAACATAAAAAAATAATCAATTTGGGCACTTATTGCTGTATAAATTATACTTAATTTCAGATTGACATTGATTTTGAAATAATTCACCCAGACTCAACATTTGCTTTATTTGAGAAGTGGGATTTATTTATTAAAAAACTTCCTCCGATTTTATTTAAGAAACTCAAAAACAAAACTGTAATTCAGGAATTGAAATCGTTGACAAAAGACCAAGGTAACTTAATTCTTTAACCGAGTATTTTTTTGTTTTACTTTTATTTAATCACACAAACCCAATATTAGTAAGCACTAGTAACAAATTCAATGTTTTTATTTTATTTACAGACTACACAAACTATCAGTTGATCCAGTTTCTTCATTACATTCTCAAACCATCGGCAAGAGTTGCCGGCAAACTCAAAACAACTGTTTGGAAACCTTCAATTAAAAACTCTATGAAATCATTTGCTATAGAAGTTGGCTCAATAATAGAGCTAAAAAAAATTATTGAAGATAAAAAACAGCACTACCTCAATTACGGTATTACGCTTCAGCCACTAATCGCTGTTATATCTGACGGAAATCATTACCAGTATTCGATTGTGTTTGACGACATTTATTTTAAATTTGATAGCTTCATAAAATGCATGGACATTTGTTTTAAAATGTTCTTTGTTTTAAATTTAAAATATCCAATCGAATGCCAAAAAGTTTGGAATTTCATTCAAGTTAATTTTTACAAAATTCATTTAGATTCGATGGTTCGAGAATTAAAAAGCTTAATCTCGGAAATTGAAAAAGCAGAATAGTTTCCTTTTTTTATTAATAATCAACAAATTATTTTTTTAATTTAAGCTTTATTTCAATATTGGATTATTAATTATTTTTTCGTATTTTTACTGTATGACTTACATATTTTTATAAACATTTCAATTAAAATTAATTAATACATCAAATTTTAAACACATATTAATATTAAAAATTTAAAATTAAATTAAAAATTATTAAACAATTTTTATTAACAATTTAATATTAAAAACTTACCGTTAAACGATTAATCCGATTCATTACACACATATATCCGTATGTTAATGATAGCTGGGTTATTCTTTACTTAAATCATGTTAAACTGCTTTCTTTGTCTTCAAACATTTGGTACAGTTGACCTTTATATAAGACGCCTAAAATACATTCATTTTTTAAAGACATCTGATGAATTTAAATGTCTAACCAATTGCCCCTTAGTTTTCGAAAATATATCCTCATTTAAGAGACATTTGATCAAAACGCACGAACATAAGACGAATGCTCTTCCAATAAAAACTTCTATACCAAAATTGACCTCTGAACCAAAAAGTAACGAATATACTTTTATTAATTATGAACCAATTCATTTACAGAATGATTTTAAATACAATTCTGAACCGCATCAACAAAAAACCGCTCTTAATACAGTGCAATTTAAAGAGAAAGTAAAAAAATCAGTACTTGCATTTGTTACAAAAATTTTTAAATAATATTAATGTTACAAACACGTTACTTGAAAATATTTTAAAAGATTTAACGTCTCAAGTGCTTGAAGTAATGTTTTCCGAATTAATAAAAATAATCCCTTTGATTGATGCAAATGTTCAAAAGATAGTTGAAGAAATGTTCAAATTTTGTTCTGACCCGTTTCAAGAAATAAACTCAGAATATTTATTAGTAAAAACTTTAACAGAACGTAATCTTTATAAACCACCTGAAAAGTTTCTTATTAATTCTCAAACATCGGAAGCAATGCGAAAAGGGGTAGCTGTTTTAGCTAATAATAATACTGAAGGCATTTTAATGCCTATAGAATATCAAATAACAAAATTTTTTGAGCAACCGCATGTATTAACTCAAACAATAGAACATACTTCAAACCTTTTTGAAAATAAAATAGATTTTAAAAATAATTTAGGCCAGATTTCAAATTTTGGTCAAGGTGAGCTTTGGCAAAAGAAAATGATATCTTTTAAAGAAAAAGTTGTTATACCTTACCATATATACTATGATGTATTGAGCCTGGAAACCCTCTCGGTTCGAAATCTGGAGTACAATCTCTGGCTGCTTTCTATTATAATTTTCCAACTTTACCCTTAAAATATGCTTCTGGTGAAAATATTTTTGTTGCTATGTTTCTGAAATCAAGAGACCTAAAACGATTTGGAAAGATTAATTGATACAATTAAGAGACTTGAAACTGAGGGTATTTCAATGACAATAGCAAATGAAAAGATAACTGTATATTTTGTATTAGGGCTTGTAATTGGAGATAATCTGGGTTTAAACTCAATTCTAGGATTTTCTAAATCTTTTAATCATAATCAAAGTTGTCGCTTCTGCAAAATTTTAAAGAAAGATTTATCGAAGCATAACTGCGAAGTATCTCTCCTTATGAGAAATGAGGAAAACTATAAAGCAGATTTGCAGAAAAATGATTACTTAGATACTGGAATTCGGGAAGATTCAATTTTTAATGAAATTGAAAGTTTTCACGTAGTCTCCAATTCTTGTGTAGGTATCATGCACGATGTCTTCGAAGGGATCATTAAATATGGATTAGCTAATTGTCTTTACTATTTTATGACTAAAAAAAAGTTCTTTACTTTGGAAACATTTAATTATAGATACCAATATTTTGACTATGGAGAAATGGAGATTAACTCGCGCGGAGTGCCATTGAAATCTGATCATATCAAACAGAAAAAGTTGCACCTTTCAGCTAGGGAAAGTATATGCTTATTAAAATATGTAACGTTATTTTTGGGAGATCTGGTTCCAAAAAATGACAGAGTGTGGAAGTATATTATTATGTTACAAGATATAACTCAAAACCTTCTTGCTGAATCTTTTTCCGGTAAAGATATTGAATGGCTACATACAAATATTTCATTACACAACATTTTATACGAAAATTTATTTGAAGACAAGATCAAACCAAAACATCACATTTTGACACATTATCCTACAATTATCAAGCAATCGGGGCCTCTAATACATTATTGGTGTATGAGATATGAGTCGAAACACCGTGAAATGAAAAACTATACTAACACTATTTTTTCACGGAAAAACCTGTCGCTTTCTCTAGCGAAAAAAATGTTTAATGAAATTTTCTAACCGCATGCTGAAAAATGTTGGTTTAGGTTCAGATATTTGTGTAATAAAACATAACCCAGGCGGAATAAACTTAAAGCCATTTTACTTAGAACTTAAGACACTTTTGCTAAAAATAGCTGATATTGCTTACTCAGAAACCAACGTTATATTGATTACTGAAAAAGTAAAAATAATTCGGTACGATGACCATTATCAAGCATATATTACAGATGGTTCAATTGTTTTCAATTCATATAATTTTATTGTTTTGGATTCATATATTATAAAACCAATTTTACTTCATAAACTATCGAATGGCGCCAAATGCGTGAAACCAGGATTTATTTGAATTACGGCAAATATAAAACAATCTTGTTATTTACTATATTTATTTGTTATGTATTTATTTTATTTTATTTCATATAATAAAGTAATTAATTTTTTTATTATATAAATTAAATTAATATTAATTAATTTTTAAGTATTCTTTAATTATTAAAATAATTTTTTGGTTGCTTAGTTTACATTTTTTCTAAATTTTTAATCAAAGCCCAAGTTTCGAATTACCAAGGCAACTAACAAAAAAACCCAAAAAATTATTTTAAAATTAGGTATATTATTTGTTAATGCTGTAATCTATCATAAACAAACATAATTATTTTTTTTAATTTAAGTTAATAATTTTAATTAAAGCCAAATAAATTATTATTTATGAATGTAAAATCACAAAAGGTATTTTTAATTATTTGTTCAGCGACCATACTTTTACCTAATGAAAATGCTTAATAAAAGCAAAAAATTGCTTAAAAGAAGAGGGCCCTTGCTAAAAGGAAAAATTTCACTCGAATTCAATACAGAAAGTAGTTGCTAGAGTTAATAAATCATTTTATTAAATTAAGAACTATTTGTCTTTAATCTAGCGAAAATATAATCAAATTGATCAGTTCCGTGTTCACATCCAGCAAGTTTTTGTTTAAAATTTAAAAGCAAAATTCTTAATCAAAGCAAAAATCACTTAAAGGAAGAAAGAAGTCATTTCTCTCGTATTCAATAAAGAAATCAGTTGCTCTAGTTAATAAATCATTTTATTAAATTAAGAACTATTTTCCTTTAATCGAGCGAAAATATTATTAAATTGTTGTTTTATTTTACATATACAGTGAGTGCGCTTTTAAATTGAAAAAATAAATTCTTAATTAAAGCAAAATCATTCCTTAGTTATAGAATCATATGAGCTTGATTTTACGATGAGACGTATTAAATTAATACACTTATTTAATTACCTCAAGCAAGTCGCTATCTTTGTTTGAATCATTTAGTTATAATTATTAAACCTAAATTTAATAAAATATTTGCTAGATTTAATACTACCTAGCCTTTCTTCGATCTAGCAATCATTTCTTAAAGGAAAAAAAAAACGAAATTTTATTGTCCTATTCAAGCCGATTCTCAATTCAAGAAACGGGCTTGATAGGTTGAAAATCATTGTATTAAAATGATTAAATGAAGCAAGTTTCGTTTCATAAAAGCAATCTTTTCTCTCTGTGTGAAAATCTGTCAATACAACGGTATTGTTATATAATTGCAACAAATTTTTTATTGGTTTTGAGCTCTTTATTTACAAAATATTTTATAGCTTTAGCTTTCGAATCCAATTCGGATTCATTCTCAAAAGCAAATGAATTGTTTTTTCCAAAAAATTGTTTCCTCTATATAATAAAAAATTATGGCAATCACAAATTCTTTTTGAAAACCGACTTTTTATGGAAACGCACCGCTATATAATTTTTCGAAAAAAATTGTATACTAAAGCGTTTTCACGTAAAAAAGGTTGTACATTTGAATAAAAATAAATTTGATGAGACAAAACCAAATTAGATGAACAAATCATATGAGTTACCGATATGTGCGTAATCTTCTACAATGTTTATTGAATTTGCACTTGATTTAATGTGTAACATTTCCAAAATCGATCTTTTTCTAAAATTGTTTTGTTTATCGAGAATTTTGATATTATCTAAACTAATTTGGTGGTTTGTATCTTTCAAATGTCGTGAGAGTGCACTAATGTTTGAATTTTGATCTTTATTGACGTTTCTTCTGTGTTGGTAAAACCTTCTTTCCAAAAATTGTTTAGTCTGTCCTGTATAAGTAGCGTTGCAACTACAGTGGACCTGGTACACCACATTTGATTGTTTCTTTAAAGGTATGCTATCTTTAATTTTAGAAAACAATTCGTTGTTTAAACTTGTGGCTGCCCGTCCAATAATTTTGAAATTATAATTTTTGAAAAGATTTTTAATTTTTTCGTAAAGATTTTTTACATAAGGAATGGCCAAATAATTTGTTATATCATTTTCTGGTCGGGAAACCGGATTTATATGAAAATATCTTTGTTTCCAAATTATGTTATTTATTAATTTTTCAGGATATTGATTGCGAAATAATGTATCTTTCAAAATTTTAAGATTTTTATTGTGAAATTTAGTATCGGAAAGTTTAAGAATTTTTTGGGTTAAAATTTTAATGGTGTTAATTTTGTAAGATGTGGGAAGCCAAGAGTGAAAATTTAGATATCTGCCAGACCAAGTATCTTTGTGGTACCAATCACAGGAAATTTTGCCGTTTGGTTCACGAATCAACAGAATGTCCAAAAATGAAATTTCGTTATTTGTTTCTCTTTCTAAAGTAAATTTAATTCTGTTGTTTTTTGAATTAAAAGCTTCTAAAAATGAATCAACTTTGTTTATTGGTATCGCTGTAATTATATCATCGACATATCTATAATAGAACAAAGGTTGAAAGTCTAAAGAATTTAAAACTGAAATTTCTAAATTTTCCATTAGTAAATTTGCAATAATGGGACTTATTGGTGAACCCATAGGTGAGCCAAAAATTTGTTTGTAAATTTTGTTATCAAAAGAAAATTCTGAATTATTTAAAACGATATCCAAAGCAGTAAAAAATTGTATTTTTGTTAATTTTGATTTAGAATTTCTTTTAATATTTCTCCAATTTTGACTAATAATATTTTTTATAATTTGGCTATCGACATTAGTAAATAAAGAAGTGACATCTAAAGATATTAACAGAAAATTTGGAGGGATGGTTACATTACTGATTTTATTTTTGAAATCTTCAGAATTTTGAATGAAAGAATTGGTTTTCCCGACACTAGGTTTTAGAATATTGCCTAAATATGATGATAAAGAGTATGTTGGACTGTCTATGGAACTTACAATTGGTCTGAATGGTATGTTTGGTTTGTGAATTTTGGGTAAGCCATATAATTTTGGGATCACTGGTGTGTAACTTGTTAAGTTTTTCTTTGTAATTAAATTTATGTTGCCTGATTTCTCCCAGTCCCTTACTAAAGTATTAATTTTTGTCTGTATTGGTGTCGAGTTGTCCTTAAAAATCTGTATGTAAGTAGAGTTGTCATTTAGTAGGTTGTACATTTTTTCACTGTAGTCCGTTCGTAAAGTTAACACCGTTGTATTACCCTTGTCTGCCCTTGTGACTAAAATATCTGGGTTGTCTTTTAAAAATGTCTTTGTTTGTTTTAAGTATGAAACAATTCTTTTTTCTAGAGGTGTTAAATTTCTTGTATTCGTACTGTTTTTGTAATTTGTTATAATATTTATAAAATTGTTCCGAATGTTTACTCGATCATTGTCATTCAAATTAAAAATTGCACTTTCAACATCTGATATAATTTTGAAAAATGGTATTGCGGTACCAACTATTGGTGGACAAAATTTATTCCCTAAACTTAAAATGAATTTCACATGAAAAGGAAGATCGATATTGGTAATTTTAACTAACCATTTTTCATAATTTAAAACTAAACCGTTTGTTGTATCGTTTAAACTCTCTCTTATAATTTGATCAAATTTTGCTTTTTGTCTTACCTTAATCTGATTAAAATGATAGACGTATGTTGATTCTGCTTGTTGAAAAAATTCTTCGTAAATGTTGTTTGGTAAATCCTCTTAAAGAAGCTGGTTTAGTAAATTTAGATTGATTTTTTTGGTTTTAATGTTTATGATGGTAGCCGAAATTTCTTCATTCATGACTCCAAAAATAAAAGTGTTTTCTAATCGTTGGAAAACGTCCTTGTTTATGCCGAAGGAATTTTTTAATTTTCTACATTTTGAGAAAACTTTTTCTTTTCTGCATTTCAGTAAAAAATGCTGTTTGTTTATTAGTTTGGCCAGATGATATTGTTCATTCATTACGGATTTCATGTTGTTTTTTGTGCGAATGCCATATTCGTCGTTTATAAACCGGAAAAAGTTTTGAATTTGATTTCCATTTGTTGTCCCCATTTTTCAACCAGGAGATTTTTGTAATTATATTTATGTTTATTGAGCTAATATTTAAATAATTTTAACAAATTTTTTATTGGTTTTGAGCTCTTTATTTACAAAATATTTTATAGCTTTAGCTTTCGAATCCAATTCGAATTCATTCTCAAAAGCAAATGAATTGTTTTTTCCAAAAAATTGTTTCCTCTATATAATAAAAAATTATGCCAATCACAAATTCTTTTTGAAAACCGACTTTTCATGGAAACGCACCGCTATATAATTTTTCGAAAAAAATTGTATACTAAAGCGTTTTCACGTAAAAAAGGTTGTACATTTGAATAAAAATAAATTTGATGAGACAAAACCAAATTAGATGAACAAATCATATGAGTTACCGATATATGCGTCATCTTCTACAATGTTTATTGAATTTGCACTTGATTTAATGTGTAACATTTCCAAAATCGATCTTTTTCTAAAATTGTTTTGTTTATCGAGAATTTTGATATTATCTAAACTAATTTGGTGGTTTGTATCTTTCAAATGTCGTGAGAGTGCACTAATGTTTGAATTTTGATCTTTATTGACGTCTCTTCTGTGTTGGTAAAACCTTCTTTCCAAAAATTGTTTAGTCTGTCCTGTATAAGTAGCGTTGCAACTACAGTGGACCTGGTACACCACATTTGATTGTTTCTTTAAAGGTATGCTATCTTTAATTTTAGTATCTTTTGCTAGTGTCGGGAAAACCAATTCTTTCATTCAAAATTCTGAAGATTTCAAAAATAAAATCAGTAATGTAACCATCCCTCCAAATTTTCTGTTAATATCTTTAGATGTCACTTCTTTATTTACTAATGTCGATAGCCAAATTATAAAAAATATTATTAGTCAAAATTGGAGAAATATTAAAAGAAATTCTAAATCAAAATTAACAAAAATAAAATTTTTTACTGCTTTGGATATCGTTTTAAATAATTCAGAATTTTCTTTTGATAACAAAATTTACAAACAAATTTTTGGCTCACCTATGGGTTCACCAATAAGTCCCATTATTGCAAATTTACTAATGGAAAATTTAGAAATTTCAGTTTTAAATTCTTTAGACTTTCAACCTTTGTTCTATTATAGATATGTCGATGATATAATTACAGCGATACCAATAAACAAAGTTGATTCATTTTTAGAAGCTTGTAACGACAGACCAACCCGACTCACATGCCAGTGAAACGCAGCTGGACCGTCCCCACAGAATTTACCCAGGTGATTCCCGGCGGCAGCTTTTTGCCGACTAATGCTCAGTCTGGGGTGGGTTTTCTTTTGCCGAGAACCAACACTGGGTCTAGATTGCTGCCTGCACTCACCCCTGCACACACCTACACCATTGCACTCATTTACCTACGTTCACCCCCTGAAAATCAAAAATCTCTAAACAACCATATTTAAATTTTTCTTCAAAACATTATAAACGAATTTTATTATTAAATACATATACGTCTTCTTGTAAACTGAACTTTACTACATTGGTGTTTTCTTTCTTTCGTTGATTTTATTAATTTCCTTTGTTTCCCAAGAATACGAAACCGCGCTGTAACTTGAATGATTCGTAGAGGATGAAACGAGGAGCTCACCGTTACCCTTACGATCACCTGCAATAAAAAAAAAAAAGAAATCCACCAAACCGTAGTTGTGGTTAAGTTGAAATTATTTCTTATATTTACGAGAAGATCGATATATAGAACAAAAAAAAAAGAAAATATTAAATTACAAACAAACAAAACAAAAAAAAAAAAAATATGGTTGCCGGTATACGATGAAATCCTCTGCTGCAGTGCTCCTGTAAATCCACGAACAAGACGTTGAACTACCTATTGGTCAGATTTCCGACTATGCCACTCTGTTTATTTTCGCCAACAATTATAATACCACACACAAGTGATGAAAAAAAAATTGCTTATTTTGGTATAGGTTTTTTCCTCTGGTGTGTTCCTTTGAATGGTGTTCACTTGAGATAATAAATAAGACTCAGGTTTAATACACACCCTGTGACACGAACAAGAAAAAGTATAGTGTCTTGATGTTTTTTTGTTTTCCCGTGTTTTGTTAGCATGTGCACACTGATTGTTAACACCAACAACAAAAAAAAAACCTCGGGTTATACTATGCTGTGGTAGCCCCGATTTGTACGAAAGCGACCCAAAACGTGGTGCTTCTTGTCTATCCAACAAAAATTAATGGAAAAATGTAAACAAAATACCACAATTCAGCCAAACGAGCAGTTTTCCGTTTTTTATGACCCAACTCTACCGTTGACCGTGATCTCTCGATTTTTATTTTTTCCTTGTTCGCCTCTGATGTGATTGTTTTTTTTTTTTCACTCTTGATGGGTTATCCTCTTGGTTATATTTTTTTCTTTTATTTTGATTTATTTATTTTTTTATTCCAAGAAGAAAACTTTGAATCTGTCAATTCTCGTTCGACGTCCGCTCCGTTTCAACTCGTACCCCAAAAAAAAAGTTTTTATTCTCAAATTGGTTATTTTCTTCTTCCGATTTTTCTACTATCCCGCCATCTATTCTTCACCACACATAAACCCTATTATACCATTAAAAAAAAACAGTATAAGTTACCCTTTAAAAAAAATAATAAAAAAAAATGAAAGAGAAATCATTTCACGTGCTTATATTCGTCCCGGTCTAACTTTTGTTTTGTTTTTACGATCAAAGTGACATTTCACAACATTCTTTTTCCTCCCGGTTTTTAAATTGTGTGGTAAAAACAAAATAAATAAATAAAATATAAATAAAATGTTGCCCAAACACGTAACATCGTGGGGAAAACCCAACACCCTGAATAGTCTCATAAGCCGGGCAGAAGTATATACATATACACCAACAAAGTTACGTGAAATATTTTTTTTTTTTTTTTTACTGGGGAATTGAACAGCAGGATTATGCTTACGGAAAGGTGTACATTAGCTCCTTAGATCTTTAGCATGATAAATGCCTAACAATTTACCGGATGGATTGTGCACTTCATAGGCAACGTTACCAACTCGAGCAGTGATTATGGCCGGTACGAATTTTGGTGCCAATTTGGATGAGAACTTTTGTGATGCGTCGCTTTGAACATAAGTTCGTACAAATACATGTTGCCCTACGAGGAATTCGTGCGGTTGGCTTCTTAAATTATACAGCTGTTCACTTTTCAAGTGAGCTGCTCTTAGGTAACCCAGAACTTTATCTCTAATTACATCCAACCGGCTTGATTTAGCAGATATATAGGACTCATTATCTTCTGTACATCCTAGAAGTCGACGAAGTTCATAATCTGATCCGTGCGAAGTAAGATGCTGACCAAATACCAAAAAGTGTGGTGAATAATTTGTAGAAGAATGAATTACGTTTCTCAAGGTTGAAGCGACCTGTGATAAATGTAAATCCCATTCCATATGGTTGTTACCAATGTATGCTCGGATTGCCGACAGAATAGTGCGATTAGCACGCTCCGACGCGTTGCTCTGCGGTGAGTGAAACGGTGTTTTAATGTGTTGCACTCCATATTTGGTCATGAGATTGCCAAACAATATCGACTGGAATTGCTTTCCATTATCAGTTAAAACAGATTCGGGAACTGAAAATAAATGAAATACTTCTTTTTCGAGGTACTCACAAAGGGCGCTTGAGGATGCATCCCTTAGTGGCTTGAGAAGTAAAAATTTTGAATAACTGTCGAGAATAATTAGGACTACTGTATTGCCATGTCTGGAGCGAGGATAAGGCCCTAAGAAATCGATATACAACCTTTGAAAAGGACGTTCAACTTCGATTTGGGCTCCCATTTTCGGCCTTGTAGAAAAATTCACCGCCTTTACCATCTTGCACGTAGCGCAGTTTTTTATGAAATTCCGCACGTCTTTACCCATACCGAACCAATAAAACTGTCTTTGTAATTTTTCTAGAGTTTTTTGAACCCCCATATGACTAGCGGATGGTGGAAGATGTGCTTGCTGCAACAATTTAGGTGTTAAACTTGCAGGGACAAGTAACTTCCATGGTGAAATATCGGTATCGATATATCTCCAGCCATAATTGGGACATATTAAAATCTTTCCCTCTACGACTTTCAAATTAGTTTCCATAGTAGGATTTTCTTCTAAAGTTTTTATACGTTGTAAATACTCAGGGTCGTGAAAAGCAGGAGAGTTTAAATCAAGGTTTAGCGATCCTTCATTATTACTACTAGACGAGGCGACGGGGGTAAGTTGTTCACAATAAGCCCTAGAGAGTGCATCGGGGACGATATTTTGGGCTCCTTTCAAGTGTTCAATCTTAAATTTGAAGCTCTGTAATTTGAGGCTCCATCTGGCCAGACGACCCGACAGGTCGGATTGATTCATAAGCCAGCGGAGGCTCGCGTGGTCTGTTACAATGGTGAATTCGAACCCCTCAACGTACGGCCGAAACTTTTTCACGCACAAAACTGCCGCGTAACACTCCAATTCAGTAGTGCTATATTTACGCTGAGCTGAATTTAACTTGTGCGAATAATACGCAATAGGGTGTTCTGCATCGTCAAGTTTCTGAAATAAAACTCCCCCAACTCCTGTGGAAGATGCATCCACCTGAATTACAAAAGGTTTAGAATAATCCGGATGAACCAGAACCGGGGCGGTAGTCAATGCGGTTTTCAATGATTCAAAAGATTTTTGCGCCGCCTCATTCCATTGAACTTTGCATTTAGATTTTAATAAATCTGTTAAGGGGGCTGCTATTGCTGAAAAATTGGCAATAAACCGCCGATACCACCCACTCAATCCCAGAAACCGACGCAAGTGTTTCAGAGTTTTTGGCGCGGGGAAAGTATCAATAGCTCGGATTTTGTCAGGATCGACTCGGATACATCCATTCCCTATGATATGACCCAAATATTTTATTTCCTTTAATACAAATCTACTTTTGTCCACGTTGATGGTTAGATTGGCCATCCGCAACCGCTCAGCGACGAGTCTCAGAAGCATAAGGTGATCCTCAAAATTGGTAGACGTGACTAACAAGTCATCCAAATAAACAAAGATTCTGTCATGATATTGATGAGGGATCACCTTATCCATCAGTCGACACATGCTTTGCGGGGCGTTGCATAACCCGAAAGGCATAACAGTGAAATGGTAAAGGGGCCTACCCGGAACCGTAAACGCGGTTTTATGTTTCGCATCATCGTCGAGAGGAATTTGCCAAAAGGCATCCTTCAAATCCAAACTGGAGATGAAATTGGTATTTTCCAATCGACTCAGAATTCCGTCAATCAACGGCAGCGGGTAAGCATCCTTTACGGTCACTTCATTAACCTTTCGGGCGTCTAGACACAATCTAACCTTCCCGTTTGACTTTCGTACAAGAGTGACAGGCGAGCACCATGAGCTCTCACTTTCTTCAATCACACCAAGACTGATCATACGGTCTAATTCCGCGTACAGCTGAGCCTGAACAGCTGGTGACACAGCGTAAAAACGCTGTTTTATTGGTTTGGCGTAATTGATGTCAATTTTATGGGTCAGTAGATTTGTTCGCCCTAACCCCAATTGAACAGAAGAAGGGAATAGACTGATTATCTCATTTAAAGCATCGCGTTCGTTGGAAGAAAGATTGTGCATAATGGGGTCATTGGTGGGTGATACACTAGAATCTTTAGAATCAACGTTTAGTTCACTAATTTTAAATTCAATACCAAATAATCGAAAAAAATCCATTCCCAAATATAACGCCTGCGACAAATTTGGAGCTAAGTAGATCCGTAAGACTTCCTCCTTGCCGTTGAATTGAACAGTTGTACACACATAACCCAACATTCGTTCTTTTGAGCCATTTGCCGTAGAGACTAGGGACGGAAACTTGTGGAATCGAATTCCGGCTTGCGATAAAAATTGCTCGCAACCTTTCCCTAGAACACTTATGTTGGCACCCGAATCAAGGAGACCACTTAAGGAATTCCCATTAATTTTAACTTTTACGTATGGACGGTCATCTACTTGATCGGTAATTAATGATTCACAAATATCCCTACGCAAGGTTTTCTGTAGCTTAAAATATTTCCAAGCTCGACCAAATTTGGATGTGGTTCTGTTGGGGTGTGTTACAACGTGTTCTAAAATAGGAGAAGTTATGTTGGACGTTGACGTTGATGAAATTCTGGATCGACATTGGTCGCCGAATCTTCTCGAAGATCGGTCGGGATTTGAGATTTCTGAAGGAAAGGCTCCCGATTGTTTCGATCCTTCCAGTTGGAGTTTCCCGCACGCTTAGCGTGACATACCTGACAATCAGGGAAGTAAATATTGGCGAGTCCACAGCCGAAACAAAAAACATGCTTGATTTGTTCACGACAAAATTTAAATGTATGATCTTCACCTTTACAATTCCAGCAAAGAGATTTTGCTTTAGATTCACCTAACTTCGACTTAAAGCCCGTGTTGTTACGCGCTTGTGGAAATTTAAGAGCACAAACATTATTGTCATGAACATCATTATTCGAGACACCTGAACTACGATCATAACCAGCTGGATCTAATAACGTGTTCATAATTGGATTAGTTTGCGACAACTCATGTACCTGATATCTAGGCATCACAGACGGAGCGATATTTCCCTCGGGGTTATATTTTAGTTGGCTCCACAGATCCTCTAGACTACGACATTCTTGAGCTAGGTGGCTAAGACTGCGAATATGCTGGTTAGCTAGTTTTAACTGAAGCCCAGGTCGCATGTTATTCAATAGTATTGTAATGATTTCGCTATCTGGAATAGGCGTTCGAGCTTGTAAGGCGATTTTTAGGATTGCGTCTTGAAACTCGCAAAATGTTTCCCTGGGATACTTCTGTTTACGTGAATCTAACAGTTTTCGAATCTCTCGATCTGAACGGCAAACACAAAATCGTTCAATCATTTCATTTTTAATATTATCCCAAGTTGAGTTAGGATGTCGCTCGAGATACACCCAAAACCATTCCAACGCATCTCCTGATAAGAGACAAGTAATTTCTTCGACTGACTGATTCAAATTGATTCCCGCTTTCCTAGCCATTTGATCTACTCTAGTTACGAACCTTTCTACGGGGGTGTCTTTATTAGAACCCGTGAATTTTAAATTCCATGAACTTAGTGTTTTAGAAATATTAAATCCTTGCTGATACAAATAGGGCTGACCAACCGGGTTATTATGATTCACCATACGCTCCTGAGGAACGTTAAAGGTGTTATTCAATGGAATTGCCTGTGGAATGTTAATGGTAGCATTCTGCGGAACTCCTTGTGGAGGTATTGCTTGTAAATCACGAGAATTCATTCCCATTCCTGCTAATAAGGCTTCCAGTCCTGACATCATTTTATTCATATCGAACATTTGGGAGACGCTCCGCGTATCGGGTGGTCTCGTTTCTATTCTTGCTGCACTATGGTGCGATAATTGCTCGTGATTGAAATTCCTGATGCGTTCGGATTCATGATTCTGACGTTCATTAATTATTGGTAATTCTGTCCCTACCTGTGGATAACGACGACTTTGCCCTACCTGAAACCTATCACCGACTGATACGGATGGGTTTCTAATTGATTGGTGTCCGGATTCAAATCCGAATGCAACGTGGTTCACCGGTAAATTTGTGAGGCATGATCTATAATCAATTGGCGTTCTTTGATGCAATCCTACTTCGACTCTCGGAATATCAGAATTTGCTGAAATAATCTGCTCCGGAGAATTTACAACCCTATCATTGGTGTTATTGATATGACTCGCTTGAACTACATGATCGTTAAAATCTAAAAGCGGACTTAAATTCTGGTTTGCCGATGAAGGCAATGCAGTGTTCTGAGCATTTGAGCCGGAAAAAATACCATTAAGTTCTATATCACGTATAAGACTCGTCACTCGTTCGCATCTTGCAAACATATCCGGCAAACGATCATCGTGTAAACCCCAATTCTGTAAACGACTCAATCTACCCTGAATATGAGAAATGCGAGTTTTAAGCTCCGAAATCTTGTCCTCATTTACTGAATTTGAAACTTCTAAAAATGATGACATTCGGTTCATTTTGAGAATAATTAACTTGATTTCATGCTGGGGGTTATTAATGGCTCGATTATGAGGCTGTGTGGGTTTCAACAATGGAAATTGTTTCTCAGCCAATATTCTTGTTTGTAAAATCTCAAAGCCTTGGGAATCAAGAGTTATTCCTCTGATTTCGCTTTCTACCTGTACTTCTTCTGATTCTAGATGTCGAACATCCATTTTGCCAAACTAAGATTTTAATTAGAGACACGTTGTGTGAACAACAATTATTTTCAAAAAGAAATAATAGGAAAATTATATAGGTGTATAATACCCAAAAAAAAAATAATAATAAACATATACAATAATCAAATCAATATAATAGAAAAAAAATTATATAGAATAAATAACAAATATAATATGATTTTAAATATTAGGTAACAAAACTTACGAAAAGATACGAAATCTGAAATATTCCAAAGTACTCGTATTAATTGCTTCTAATCACTTTGAATGATTTCAGGAGATGAACGAATGTATGGTGCGCCAGTGCAGGTGTGCTAAAGATACAAAGAAAAATAATAATAATAATGTTGTTAAATTCAATGACCCTGATCCACACGAATCCCAAAAACTCCACCACTAAGAGATATCTCAGCAACTTGGATCAACATCACTGAATTCAACGTCCCCTCCGAAACCTGTAGCACTTCCATATCAATACACCGTAGTGGAAAAGAATGCAATATTTCGGAAAGGAAATTCTAACAAATCGATTAAATTACAACTAGTTGATGCATACGGCTCCCACAATGGAATCAAAGGAATAAATTCCTGACACATACGGAACCGTCATCAAAAGTTGCGAACTGAAACTAACGTAATATACAAAAAAAAAATTGCTAAGTGAGTTCGCCCAGTTCACATACGCGCTACACCTGACTCAAACAGATAAAATCCGGATGCAGATGCGACTATGCTCACTAACAAACTTCACGAATGACAAAAAAAAAAAATTACATTGAAATTGAATCTTGTTGATACACATCATTACCGAACATGACTCAAACAGATAAAATCCGGATGCAAATGCCGCTATGTACATCAACAACACTCAACAAAGAACTAAATAAAAACAGATTAAATTAGAGATACAAGATTACCTTATACCACCATTATTTGGGCGCCACTGTAACGACAGACCAACCCGACTCACATGCCAGTGAAACGCAGCTGGACCGTCCCCACAGAATTTACCCAGGTGATTCCCGGCGGCAGCTTTTTGCCGACTAATGCTCAGTCTGGGGTGGGTTTTCTTTTGCCGAGAACCAACACTGGGTCTAGATTGCTGCCTGCACTCACCCCTGCACACACCTACACCATTGCACTCATTTACCTACGTTCACCCCCTGAAAATCAAAAATCTCTAAACAACCATATTTAAATTTTTCTTCAAAACATTATAAACGAATTTTATTATTAAATACATATACGTCTTCTTGTAAACTGAACTTTACTACATTGGTGTTTTCTTTCTTTCGTTGATTTTATTAATTTCCTTTGTTTCCCAAGAATACGAAACCGCGCTGTAACTTGAATGATTCGTAGAGGATGAAACGAGGAGCTCACCGTTACCCTTACGATCACCTGCAATAAAAAAAAAAAGAAATCCACCAAACCGTAGTTGTGGTTAAGTTGAAATTATTTCTTATATTTACGAGAAGATCGATATATAGAACAAAAAAAAAAGAAAATATTAAATTACAAACAAACAAAACAAAAAAAAAAAATATGGTTGCCGGTATACGATGAAATCCTCTGCTGCAGTGCTCCTGTAAATCCACGAACAAGACGTTGAACTACCTATTGGTCAGATTTCCGACTATGCCACTCTGTTTATTTTCGCCAACAATTATAATACCACACACAAGTGATGAAAAAAAAATTGCTTATTTTGGTATAGGTTTTTTCCTCTGGTGTGTTCCTTTGAATGGTGTTCACTTGAGATAATAAATAAGACTCAGGTTTAATACACACCCTGTGACACGAACAAGAAAAAGTATAGTGTCTTGATGTTTTTTGTTTTCCCGTGTTTTGTTAGCATGTGCACACTGATTGTTAACACCAACAACAAAAAAAAAACCTCGGGTTATACTATGCTGTGGTAGCCCCGATTTGTACGAAAGCGACCCAAAACGTGGTGCTTCTTGTCTATCCAACAAAAATTAATGGAAAAATGTAAACAAAATACCACAATTCAGCCAAACGAGCAGTTTTCCGTTTTTTATGACCCAACTCTACCGTTGACCGTGATCTCTCGATTTTTATTTTTTCCTTGTTCGCCTCTGATGTGATTGTTTTTTTTTTTTCACTCTTGATGGGTTATCCTCTTGGTTATATTTTTTTCTTTTATTTTGATTTATTTATTTTTTTATTCCAAGAAGAAAACTTTGAATCTGTCAATTCTCGTTCGACGTCCGCTCCGTTTCAACTCGTACCCCAAAAAAAAAGTTTTTATTCTCAAATTGGTTATTTTCTTCTTCCGATTTTTCTACTATCCCGCCATCTATTCTTCACCACACATAAACCCTATTATACCATTAAAAAAAAACAGTATAAGTTACCCTTTAAAAAAAATAATAAAAAAAAATGAAAGAGAAATCATTTCACGTGCTTATATTCGTCCCGGTCTAACTTTTGTTTTGTTTTTACGATCAAAGTGACATTTCACAACATTCTTTTTCCTCCCGGTTTTTAAATTGTGTGGTAAAAACAAAATAAATAAATAAAATATAAATAAAATGTTGCCCAAACACGTAACAAGCTTTTAATTCAAAAAACAACAGAATTAAATTTACTTTAGAAAGAGAAACAAATAACGAAATTTCATTTTTGGACATTCTGTTGATTCGTGAACCAAACGGCAAAATTTCCTGTGATTGGTACCACAAAGATACTTGGTCTGGCAGATATCTAAATTTTCACTCTTGGCTTCCCACATCTTACAAAATTAACACCATTAAAATTTTAACCCAAAAAATTCTTAAACTTTCCGATACTAAATTTCACAATAAAAATCTTAAAATTTTGAAAGATACATTATTTCGCAATCAATATCCTGAAAAATTAATAAATAACATAATTTGGAAACAAAGATATTTTCATATAAATCCGGTTTCCCGACCAGAAAATGATATAACAAATTATTTGGCCATTCCTTATGTAAAAAATCTTTACGAAAAAATTAAAAATCTTTTCAAAAATTATAATTTCAAAATTATTGGACGGGCAGCCACAAGTTTAAACAACGAATTGTTTTCTAAAATTAAAGATAGCATACCTTTAAAGAAACAATCAAATGTGGTGTACCAGGTCCACTGTAGTTGCAACGCTACTTATACAGGACAGACTAAACAATTTTTGGAAAGAAGGTTTTACCAACACAGAAGAGACGTCAATAAAGATCAAAATTCAAACATTAGTGCACTCTCACGACATTTGAAAGATACAAACCACCAAATTAGTTTAGATAATATCAAAATTCTCGATAAACAAAACAATTTTAGAAAAAGATCGATTTTGGAAATGTTACACATTAAATCAAGTGCAAATTCAATAAACATTGTAGAAGATTACGCATATATCGGTAACTCATATGATTTGTTCATCTAATTTGGTTTTGTCTCATCAAATTTATTTTTATTCAAATGTACAACCTTTTTTACGTGAAAACGCTTTAGTATACAATTTTTTTCGAAAAATTATATAGCGGTGCGTTTCCATGAAAAGTCGGTTTTCAAAAAGAATTTGTGATTGGCATAATTTTTTATTATATAGAGGAAACAATTTTTTGGAAAAAACAATTCATTTGCTTTTGAGAATGAATCCGAATTGGATTCGAAAGCTAAAGCTATAAAATATTTTGTAAATAAAGAGCTCAAAACCAATAAAAAATTTGTTAAAATTATTTAAATATTAGCTCAATAAACATAAATATAATTATATAATTGCATTGATCTATCAAAAATAATTTTATTTTATTTATTCCAAAATAGGACTGCGAACAGATAAAAGTTCATTTACACGCTGCCACCAAATAGTATATAAAATAGAAAAAATCTTAAATATAAATGAATCGTTTAGTCTTGAAAGGGATCATGCCCACTTTTTCAAATTATTCACGAAAAAAAAACTTTATATTGTCAGTAAAAATAAATTTAGGAGGGAATTTGAGTTTGTGGATGAAAATGTGAGTTGCTATGAAATTGTAAACTGAATTTTGGGGTTATTTTTCAGCTGGTATGCTCATTTTTAAAGCATGTACATACATGATCCCTTTCAATAATAAACAAAAAAAATATATTTCAATTTCATTTATTAAAATTCATTAGGATCAAAACAAATTAGAAAATCTTAAAAAAGTAAAAGTATATATTTTAAGGACTTCAATAGTCACTGTCCTCTCTATTATATTACATTCCAGTTGGCCATTGCATAATTTCGTCGTAAAAATACAGACACTGAGCAGGTATGTACTTTAGGACTTTTTGCAGGTCATATATATTTTTAATATTTATTATGTTTACAGTATCAAACGCTCTTTGAGAAGGTAATCTTACCTTCTTCATAAATTCGGTAGTATTAAACCGTAGAAGTTTAAACGTAAAACGTTCCAAACTCTCAATAAATTCCCGGGCTTCCAAATTTCCGTCGCTGGTCATTTCAATATGTGAAAATTCAGAAACTTTAAATTTGATTTGTTTTTGCTTTTCTGCCTTTTGATTGAACAGCAATTACCTGGCTTTTGAAAAAAGTAGACCACCAATGTTTAAAGTTTAATATTTTATCTTTATTTGATAAAATATTTGTATTGATTTTTTGTAGTGTACTTGATCGGTTGATTCCTCTGGCAAATAAATTCTGTCAATTTTCATTAAATTTTTCTTGATTATTCCAAACACACGATCACACGGTAAAAACTATGGCCTCGAACGGGGAAATACTGATAGATTTTGGTCAGGTTTTTTTCAATACAAAAACCCATTAGAAATCGTAATACCATGTTATTACGATTTTGACCAGGGCAGGGTACATCAGAAAAAATATAGAGTTCGGTAGTCTCAGGTGGTAAATATTTTTCTATGAAATCACTGATCATCTACTTTTTTTCCATTCCTTCGTGATAAAGGTACATTCCGCTACATTTCATCTTCAAATCATAGATACAAAAAGTATTCTTCCAAAGCTGTCGATAGTAAAAAATTGTCTGCACGGGAATATGTGGTAACGGCAGATTCCGCATGTAATCAAATACTATGCCGTAGCAAGAGCAGCTGTCATTAAAGAAAAAAAGAAAAAATTTGTAAAAAGTTAAATACAATTTTTTTAGATCTTTTGACGTGGATCAACTTTTCGGCTATCGCAACCCGTTTTGCGTCATCATTAAGGATCGTATTGCTTATTTTTGCTGACAAGTCCTCGCATTTTCCGCAGACATCTTTTTGCGGTCTACAAAAGTGGTAATTAAAATTATCCTTAAGATACAAATTAATCGTTTAGTATTGAAAAGGCACATGTCCTGGATATGTGCCCTTTCTATAATAAATGATTTTTTTTTTTGCAAAGCAATGTCGTCTTGTCAAAAAACGTATATACGTATCTGTGATACAAAACCGTCATAATACTAATTTTGACAAAAAGTGGACATGAGCCCTTTCAATACTAAACTATTCTAACAATAAATGAATAATAATAATAAAAATAATATTCAAGCAATATAATAGTAATTATCATCGACATTTTGTCAATTTTTTTACACACTTTATCACACTTTAACTAAATATTTTCAAATTTTATTCATAAAATAAAAATCCAAAATTGAGTTTTACAAAAGCTTTCTATAATTGGCAAAGCCAAGATTAGTTCTAGAGAAGGTAGTAAGAAACAACATTGCATTTGTAACCCTACCGTTCGTGCATAAAAATTCAGACAAGATAATGAAGATGCCTCGAGGTGGATCGAGAAACTATTGTGTAAAACCGAATTAGGGGATAAAATGCCATCCGAATTTTATAGGCAGATGAAACAGTTAGCCGGTACTTCTAATACTTTCGGTGATAGTTTAATTTTAAAATATGTCTCAGACGATTACCTTCAGCCATAAATATTGCATTATCATCCCATTAGTTAAAGATAATAAAGATATAAATGACTAACGGAATTAGCAGATAGAATTCAAGACGCTTGTAGTACAACCATTGGTATTTCATCTATTGATGCTATGTCACCATCTGCTACAACTGTAATGCAAGCCGGAAAAGTGGATCGTCTAAAAAAGGAGATCCACGAATTGAAACGTATGGTGCGTGCGTTATCAACCAATCATTATTGTCACAATCAACGTTCACGTTCACGTAATTCCAGCCGATCGCGTATTAGAAATTCAGGTGATTTACAAAAGAAACTATTTTGCTGGTACCATTTCAAATTTGGGAATAAAGCTAACAAATGCGAGAAGCCGTGTAATTTTGTGTCGAGTGACAGTTCACAAGCAAGTAGTTCAACAAACTAGAAAGTTCCACCGCAATTGCGGCTAATAGTAGAACAAAACAACCAACGCCGCCTTTTTATCAATGATTTAAGAAATAAGTTGACATTTTTGGTAGATACCGGAGCTAACCTTTCGGTCATACCTCACACGTTATATGGCCGTTGGTATACTAAATTGTTGCACGTTGATTTAGGATTACGACGTAGTTTCGTCCATCCATTTCTATTAGCATCTGCCAATAGGCCCATCATCGGTGCCGATTTTGTAACAAAATTTGGATTATTGGTAGATTTAAAGGGTAAACACGGTTAATTGACCAGAAAACAAGTTTTACAGTAAATGCTATCACCAAATTAGATCCGAATACACCCTCACTATGGTACTACACTTTGGAAAATAATTATAGTTCTCTTATTGCAAGAATTTCCTTCTCTCGTTACAAGTCCTAATTTTGATTTACCATTAAGGCATTCTGTTGTTCATCACATCGAAACGAAAGGGCTTTTGCCATTTTGTACTCCCAGAACATTGGATTCAATAAAATTTAAAGCTGCAAAATTAGAATTTGAACACATGGTTCAATTGGGAATTTGTAATCAATCCTCGTCCTGTGTTTCGTCGCCACTTCACTTAGTTTCAAAGAAAGAAAGCAGTGACTGGCGTCCATGCGGCGATTACAGCCGTTTAAACGCAATTAGCTACTGTTCCGGATAGGTATCCTATACCTCACCTTCATAATTTTTCTATGAATTTATATGGTTGTGAAATGTTTTCTAGGATAGATTTGGTTAAGCCATACCAACATATTCCAATAGCTCGAGAATATGTCCATAAGACGGCCATAACAACTCCATTTGATTTGTTTGAGTTTAATCGAATGCCATTTGGTCTAAGAAATACTGGTCAAACATTTCAGAACACACGGCTCATCTTCAACAGCTTTTTAAACGTTTGGTTGAATATGGACTAAATATTAAAGCGTCAAAATGCGTATTTGGGGTTCCCTCATTGGTTTTTCTTTGACATACGATATCCAAAGCAGGAATTACTACATCGCCATCCCGAGTTGAAATTATTTCTAACTTTTCCTCGCCTTCATCCATTAAACAGCACACAATTTATCGGCATGATAAATTATTATAGCCTATGTTTATTAAAACAGCGCACATATTTTGGCTCCGTTACATTCCCATTTAGCTTCTATATGGTTAAAATAAAATCAAATAAAAAGTCATTCACCTGGCCAGAAGAATTCGAGGAATGGTTTAAGAAATGCAAAGAAGCGTTGTCTTTCTATTCAAAAAAATTCTCCCCAAATGAAGCCAAATATTCCGCGTTTGATAGGGAATTGCTCGGAATATATCAAGCTCTGAAACATTTCAGATAATTCGTTGAAGGCAGGGAATTTACCATTTTCACGGATCATAAACCGCTGACGAATGCACTTATGTCCAAAACCGAACTTAGCCCTCGTCAGTCTAAACACTTGAATTACATAGCGTAGTTCACCAATGACATAAGACATCTCAATGGAAAGCACAATGTAATCGCATATTACCTTTCTCGTGTAGGTAGTCCAATTGTATCTGCTCTTGGTATCGATGCTATGGATGTTAGTGCTCAAGTTATCCTTAAATTACAGCAGTCAGATGACGAATTAAAAATATTTATTTCCTCTCAATACAAAAAGCAAAATTCCAAATTTAAATTGGAATTGACGGAATTGCCTTTTACGAAAGAACAGTTGTGGTGCGACATGTCAACAAGCAAACAACGTCCGTTTGTACCATCGCCACTGAGGAAAAGTTTCAAACAAAAGAAGTGTCAATGAAGCAGCAAATAGGATCAGCAATAGGAACATTTAGTGTACCTCAAGCAAGATTTCAACACATACATTTGGATTAGGTTGGTCCTCTTCCAATATCTAATGGATGTTCTTACGTTCTAACCATAGTTGATAGATTCACTAGGTGGCCGGAAGCCAATACCGGAAATGTATGCATATACTGTCGCTAAAACTTTATGTTTACAGTACATAACACGTTTTAGAATCCCTTTGGATATTACCACTGATCGAGGTTCGCAGTTTGAATCAAAACTGTTTTCCGAACTAACGAATTTCCTTGGATGTCATCGTGTTCGCATAACTGCATATCATCCCCAATCAAACTATTATTGCTTCATACTCACTATCGCGTAACTATCTCAAAGTAAGGAACAATATAAAAATATCAACATAGCACACATATAATTTGATTCTTTATAATGATGTATTGTATGTATTTTTTATGTAATCTATATATTGTTATCTAAATAAAAATAAATTATTTTATGTACCATTAGCACACCATACCAAATACACAAAAAAACATTGTAATTTAAATAAGTTTTATGTACTTTATTGATTACCTATGTACAATCAAATAAATGTATATTTCGATGCAACGAAAACAAAATGAAAATCAGTTGCTGAGAAATTGTCAGCAGTAATATCCCAAGAGCATTGATAATTTCCCGAAATAATTTTATTATATTTTTCGAAAGCACGTTGCTTGGTAACAACCCGAAGCCGTAGGCCGATGGTGAGTTTATGACATAGGAACATAGAAAGATAGGGAGTGTGACACGACCAAACAAATTATTTAAAATTTCACCAGCCCCGCCTACTAGCCTACTTTGATCAAAAGTAAGAAATTTTACAACCAGAGCATGGAACTAATAGGCGGGGCTTGTGATATTTTAAATAATTTAATTGGTCGTGTCACACTCCCTATCTTCCTATGTTCCTATGATCCTATGTCATAAACTCAGCATGAGGGCTGTTAACAAAAAGCAACGTGCTTGAGGAAAATATAATAAAATTATGAGGTATTTATCAATGTTCGAGGGGTGTTCGATGAGAAAATTTTTTGCAATTTTATTTTATTCTAGTAGTAAGGCTGCTAGATTGTAAATTGTTCTATGAAAGTGTCATTTTGAAACAGTATTTATTGTAAAATAAAACTATAAATTTTTTTCATCTAGTAGCCAGAGTATGTTTTTCTAAAATAGCAAGCCTATTAAATCAGTCAATTTCGAGTCACGTGTACAAAATAAACCAATCAAAATAACATTACACTGATAACTTCCCTAGGGAAATTATCAGTTAATGTTATTTTGATTGGTTTATTTCGTACACGTGACTCAAAATAGACTGATTTAACAGGCTTGCTATTTTAGCAAAAAAGTTTCGTCTTAAAATCATTTAATCTGTTTTTCTATTGAGTGACATTGCGAGTGTAAGTGCAATTAGTTTAAAAGTTTATCCAGCTGTCTAAGTGGTTCTTGTCCGAATCAAGGGCCTCAATAATGGTTAGTAATTAGTTTATAAAGAAATGTTTCATCAAACAACAGTCTTCTTGAATTAAGCGACTGTAAGTCAAATATTTTAAGGATGATTTTGTATATTAAAAAGATGGTAAATTACCTCTGAACCCTCTCGATTTAAGCTTTGTAAATTTCATAGCAGGGACACCAAATCTGACTACAATATTCTAAACAACTACGAACTAAACTTTTGTATAATGTAATAAAAACATAAGGATAACGAAACTCTTTCCTAAGTCGAAAGTTAAAACCAAGCAACTTAAATGCTTTAGCACAAATGGCGGATATATGCCTAAGATTTGAATCAAATAATACACCTAAAACAGAGACCTCGTGAACCCTTTCCAGTTTGACACTATTAATTTTATATAGGGAAAGTGAATTTGGTTAATTTTCATCGTAAATAAAATCATAACACATTTCGTAATATTGATTGTTAATTTGTTAATGTTGGACCAAGTCGAAAGATTATCTAAGTCAAAATGAAGCCTAGAACAGTCAGTTGGCGTAACGATAGGCGTGAAAATTTTTAAATCATCAGCACGTAATAAATATCAGAAATAAAAGAAACTCAAGAGTTGAACCTTTTGATTCACACCTTATTTACCTATAATATCCCTTGATCCAAAACCATTAAATTTTATTTGCTGTATACGTTTAGAAAGGTATGACCTTAGCCATTTCAAAATTTACTCAGAGAGTCCAATTTTAAGACATTTTTCAAATAAAATATTATGGGATACCTTATCAAATGCTTTCTCGAAGTCAGTATAAACACAATCAACTTGCCCAACACTGCTGAAAATGCAGTTAGAGAAATCAATCAAATTGGTGGTGATGTTTAGGATAAAAACCATGTTGCGGGATGTATTAATTAAATGTTAATTGAAAATTATTATGTATATATCAGTTTCTCAAAACTTTTGCTAAAACTTATAAAATTGAGATGATCCTATAATTTTTTATATTACTCGCATCTAATTTTTTGAAAACTAGAACTAACTAAGCTTTTTTCAAATAACAAAGTTAAAGGTTTGGTTAGCTGAGATTTAAGTTGATAAATAAAACAATTAGAGATATTATCAGAGCAAACACCTTTCTTCGTATTCAATACTGATAGAAATTTGATTACATTCTGCTCGGTTTAAATCGATAGAATAATTTATATTATAATTGTTATGAACAAAAATGATGATTTGAGTCATACACCGATTCAAAATGATCAGCAAATATTTACAAATTTGAAGTGGGCTAGTAGATTCAACATCACCTAATTTCATACAGTGACTTATTTACAAGGGCCTGATAGTCCAAATTAACTAGGGATCTTTCTTTATGTGATTTTCAATGTACTTTGTGTAATTAAAGTAATATTTATTAATTTCCAGTTTAACGTTGTTATGCAGTTTGAAAAATATCACATATTCATTGAAAAAGTTTAATTTACGAAATCGATTAAGATAATTTTGCTTTAACTTAATTATTTAATTAGTTCTAAGAGTACCAAACTGGAAATTTGGCACGTAGTTTAAGCTGATTGGTAGGCTCTATAAAACTATAAAGAACTTCATAAGATTTCTCAACAGCTTTTAACCATTTCCAAATCACTTTGAATAGAATTATAGTTAGGTATTTTAAAATTAGGGTTTGGAAACTGCTGGTTAAGCAAACTCTTCAATAAACATTTTTCAAATCTAACAATCAGATGGGGATGGTGCACATCAACTTTGGAAAGGGAGTGAAGACTTTAATAGACATTAACAATACTACGATCAAGGTTAGACAGGCCAAGGTCCTGGATTCTATCATTAATATTTTAGACATGATTATGTTATTTTAATTCAGTAAATAACATAGTTTCAAGTAAATGATTAACTTATTGACCAAAAGAAGACGCTGGGGAGATAGCATCACAATCAGTACTCCAAGGTACACTAGGCAAGTTGAAATCCCTAATAACTAAAAATTGATAGGCAACAGGAGAATCTAATATTAAGTTGGGAAGTTTATTTCAAAAAGCTTCATAGTGCTACGATTTAGAGTAGTCTGGGAAATAAACTAGACAGACTATCAGAAATTTACCATCAAATATCTTAACTTTTATCCATATTAAAATGTCTTCAATCCTTTCAAGAATGGCAACACATCCAACATCAATCTTGTCAGTTATACTAAGGTTTCTATCTTTACGAATTACATAATAACATTACATTAAACGAGGTTTCCGTTAAGCCGTTAATTATTTAGTTATTTAGTTTTCAAATCACGGCCATTTTGGTAGTAGATATCCATAATTCACAATAATTATACTAAAAATACAAAAAACAAAAAAAAAATTAAATCAAGACAATAAATCAAATACAATTACTCTTAAACTTATCGAAATCCCTTAAATCTGCTGCTGAGGTAATTTCAAATATTTTATTGGTTCATTCTTCTTCGCTAAAATGACACCATCAGTAGCTAAAATGGCACCATCAGTTTGTAGCCCAAACGAATTGAAGTTAAGCGCCTCAGCACCCAATACTTTCCTGGTGCATTCAGTAACGAGCGCTTATGTTTAGGCAGGTAATCCATAATAATTATCTTATAATCGTGCTCAAAGAGCTTAAATATTTTAAAAATATCCTTACTTTGCGTTGATAGCGTTTTAAATTGTTGTTTAAAAATCCGGCTACTCCACTCAACAACAATTGCTTTAATTTTAGATTTCAGTTTTGCACGATATATTGCGTTAATAATATTCCCATCAAGATTGGAATTAATTGCCTGGCAGATATCTTGCAGAACATTAAACAGATTTTAATTATTTATAGATGCGATACCGTAAATTAGGGAACTGGATGTGTTGACACTCTTATAAGCTTTCAAATTAATAACTTCATGAGAATTAGCTCGAATTGAAGCTTCAAGTTCAGCAAATTTATCACACTTAAGTGTAATTTTCTCCAAAACAGTATTTTGGACTTCAATTTTGTCGTTTAAAATTTTGGCCATCTCAGTGTGGCTGGTGCGCAACACAGGAATTTGCTTTTTAATGTTACTCCAGGCATTATTAACATTAGCATCACTATACCCACAGTAAGAAGGCTGATTTAAGTTGGAATCTGTACAACAGCAGCAGGAAAACTCTCAAAATATTAGCACTGCTACCTGACAACAGATTTATATGGGGTAAAGTACTCAATGATTCATTATAATCCCCACTGACTGGAGGTCATTACATAAAAAAAATAAAAAAATTATATATGGGGCATTCTCTGTCAAATCGGCCAACACCCCTGCACATTTCATTTTATGAGATAAATAAGCTTTTTTTGGCTTAAAATTTTGCTTAAAATTTCTACATTTTAATGCTGTATGGCGTTTTTATGGGGTCCTTGGATTTTCAAAATGGCGGATCATATCTTCTGAGTAAGTCTTTAATTTTTAATAAAATTGATATAAAGACGTAATTTTAACTCTGCTAATTTACTCAAAAGTGTTTTTGGTGTCATAGATTAAACATTTTTTATTATTTTTTTACAATTCCAAGATGGCGGATCCAAGATGGCTGCTAAAATTGACAAATTACATACAACTGAGGATAGTAGCATGCACTACCGAAATCGATATTGTTAAAATAAAGACAAGAAATTTTTTTTCACTATAAGGAGACTTTTAAAAAATGTTTAATACATTTTGTTTGTAATAAATAAATGAAATAAGTGACACAGAAATAATGTATTCACGTTATTTAGCCACTGTAATGGCACAGCAAACAATCTTTCTAATATTGAAAACTTCCAAGTAATATTTTTCCCGCCAAACAAACAATACGCCTTGTTGTAGCCCCTTGACTAAAACATCTTAAAATCCCCTAAAAAATCGGTAACGAAAGCATCTTCTAGCAACCCTCGCTGTCCTAAAAGACGTGGCGGTTTTCATTGTTTAAACCTGGAATAAAACCCGCAGTCAGTTGTCCAAAGTTCATTTAAACATCTGTTTTCATCGATTGATGAAATTAAATTCTAGATGCCGGCCGATTACTTTACGAAATAGAATCCCCCGGGTAATTCTTTACAATTTAATTGTAAATGAAAATATATTACCGGAGAACGAAATAATGAACTGGACAACTGATGGCAACAAGAGAATCGAGCCAAAATCCACAGGAAATAAGAAAATAATCATATATCTAAAGTGGAGAGGCTTGAAAACAAAGGTACTTCAACGGATGATCAAAGCACAAACTTATACTTCAATAATGTTATTGATTCCTCCAACGTCGCGGTAGAATGGGCAGAAGAAAACAGTCCTCTGAACAACGAACTTTTGTTGTTAACAAGTAAACCGTCTAATTATACCTTTAAATAAATAATTTTTGAAGTTTAATTAAATTAACTAGACTTTTTTCAGAATTTTATATATGTGCTATATTTCACGTAAGTTTGCCTAAATGGATAGATATGAAGAATATATATGGAGAATTTGATCGAAGCCCTTTGCGGCGAGTGATGCATGGTTTATAAAATATAAGGAACAACACTTAAAAATACACAGGTAAAGAATTTCAGGACTTTATTCAAAAATCGTTTTAGAATCCCATTTCTATTGTATATCTGTCGAGTTTCATCATAATCTATTATGAAACATCCAAGTTCCTCTACTTGGTGATATACTAGAACTTTGTCCGAATATTATTTTAAAATCCCATTTTCATCGTCCATGTCAAATTTCACTAAAATCCATTAAGAAAGAGCCAAGTTGCATTCAAATTGGCCAAATACCAGAACTCCATCTCAATATCATTTTAAAATCCCATTTCCTTTAGACCTACGCCGAGTTTCATCGTAATCGGTTGAGAAATAGCCAAGTTTCATCTTTATTGGCCATATATTCCAATAATTCACCAAAAATTATTTCAGGATTACTTTTCCAAGACGCACGTCAAATTTCAGAATAATCTGTTAAGAAATAGCGAAATTTTATCCTAAAATAACATATAATGTAAACCGATTAATCGATCGACTAATCGTTCTAAAATGAACAATTAACCACTAGCTTCTTTATCTGACAACCAAAGCCGATACAGTCCGTAATTCAGAATTCTTTCAAACATTTGATTACCACTGTTTACGTTTATTCAATATAAGCAACCACTTTGTAGAAATTGGTTCGTGGAGAAAGATGATTGGAATGTGGAGCGTTTTATTAAGCTCCATACAAATTTTTTTAAAGACCAAATTTTTCCCGCAAAAAGTATAAGTAGATATTTTACTACTCTACCAAGATTTTGTGTTACCATCAGATACAGAATTAAATATTTTCTAATAGATAAAAGATCCGATAAAGTCTGTTTACCAGAGACATTTGACGTTTCTAAAATAATATTATAGAGATTAGAGTCCTGTACGATTTATAGAAGCCACATTAAATTAACAAGGAATATTCTAATAATTGATAAAATCACCTTATACATTGTATTCCTAAAACGATTTCTTTTTCTACATTGTATCACATTTTAAAACAATTTCAACATTTTATGATATGATCGTTCATATCGTAAAATCCCAGAGATATCAAAAAACAAAATTGTTAAAATATGTTATGGTTATTAGTAATTTTCTATATGTCTATTAGATAAATCTTACGCCTATATACAAAATTCCCGTTATACACGAGTTGTTCATAAAATGTACATGTACATTGCGTTGTAATTTGAAACATATCATTTCAATTATAAATACTGCATGTAATTTTACTTTGGAAATTTCGATTTAACAAAAACGAAAAAGCTATAGGTACATATGAGTTACAAAATAACAAAAACATGAATTTTAAAATATTTAAAAAACGATTTTTTTTTTTTTTTGCCGAAACATCCATCCAACCCGCTATTGGAAAATTTTTATTTTGCACGAGCTGCATGAAAAGGGTGAACATACATATATGTTGGAAAAATTTTCTAAATATGCATGGCTATATTGGAAATATCAATAATAAATATATGTATGTACAACATAAATACAAACTATTCCGCAGCTTTGGTATTTTTTTCGATCTATATTTTCGATTGATTGGTGAAAAAGCAAGTTTATGTTTTTTTAACTTTTCAATGAATTTTTCATTACGCCTTTTGTGTTTGTTTTTTTAGTTGAATGTGTTGTTTTTCTTTCCTATTTTTGGGGGTGTATTATCGATATTATTTTTTTGCACAAGTAAACAAAAACAATTCGGTTTTGTAGTTTAAATATTTAAAACTATTTTGATTTGTTTTGGCGTCGCACTGCAAATATGGGATCCATTCATTTCTTCCCACACAATTCTTCCCAAACAATTTTTCCCAACATAGTTCTTCCCAACACAATTCTTCCCGAACACAATTCTTCGAAAGAAAGGAATCGGAGTAATACATTTCTGGTTTTACTTATAATAAAGCCAGAATGTATTCCTCCGATTCCTTTCTTTCGAAGAATTATGTTTGGGGAAAATTGTTATATAATAGCAAAGCAACCTTGATTATACAAGCCATAATCTAAAAAACGAAGCTTTTTTAAGGGAATTAGAAACGACGAAAAAATCAAAATTTCCATAGCAAAACGCATAAAACATATGGGAAATCACTTTTTTTCTTAAGACAAATTTGTCAATGAAAACGTTTCAAATTCTTAATTATGATTTCTGAAATATTTTCATAAATGTTTGAATTTCAACATATATAAATGTCGTTTAAGTAAATCGTTTTCATTTTCTTGTAATAATTGATTTATTTAAACCAAAATATAAAAAAAAGTTCATAACAACAGCATTCTGGTCAAATAAAAAAGAAAAGCTTACTACAAATTGTGTGCATTAAGTCAATATACATTACATAGATGGCAGTGATGGCAGTACAAATTTTTTAAAAATCGTACCAAAAATTGCCACCTGGGGAAATTTTAAGTTCAAAAATTGTAGGAAAAGCAAAACAAATTCTCAAAATATTAAGAACGTGTGATAATTTTGTGATTAAACAATTTTTTTTCGTATTTTTCTGTATAAATCTGAGACATCTAACGTACACTAGTAAAACTAAAGATAAATGTAGCAAGTATTATTTTAATTCGTCAGAGCCAACTTTGATGTATTTTTCAAAATGAAAGTTCCAAAAATATATTTTAGAAATAATTTAATTTTAATATTTCTGCAGTTAATATTTAATTAATACCAATATACCCTTCTTGTATATTGTTGCTAAAGATATGTAGAACACTTTTGTATAAAAATTTTGTAACATTTTTGCCTTTTTCAATGAAAAACTTGAAGCTAAAAAACACCATTTTTACTATGGATTCCTATGGAAATCAGTGAAAAGTTACACCACTAAAAAAGCTTCTAAAAAATACGTCATAATGATTATGGCTCTATACTCTAGAAGGCTCTGATAATAGGCATATTTCAAGAAATCAATTCTTCCCAAAAAAATATTTCAAACCAAATTAATAATTTAATAAAACTAGTTGTTTGAATTGTAAAAAATGGAATACTCTATTAGCGAGAAAGGGAGAAAACGTTTATTGAATGAAGGATACATATTTTAGAAATACAAAAGTTATAGTTGTAAAACTATCTGGAAGTGCATTGATTTTGACAAAAAAGAAATGCCCTGCTAGACTTCATACGAATGATGCTGGCATTGTAAAAAATAAATCAACACAACCGTTCGGCGGACGCTGCATTTGTAGAAGCACAAGACTTTGGGTACGTAATGAAAGAACGAGGAAAGCGTTCCTTTGACTCCCCGCACCAAATTATTGCGACAACATCAACAATAATCCCATCGCAAGTAGCACCAAAACTTCCATCTGTTATTTTGATTAAGCAAACTATAAGGAGCCCATTTGAATACGAATTGTACTCCAAAATTAGTACCAAAATCCGCAAAATAACTTACATTGCATGAATCATATAAGTTAACCACCAAAAATGAAAATTTTGTTTTGTATGACAATGGAGAAGGATCGGAAGAAAGGATTATAATATTTGAAACCAAGACAGGTTTAAGTATGTTAAAAAATTCTGAACACTGGTTAGTTAATGGAATATTCAAAACTGTTCCTACCATATTTACACAATTATACACCATTCACAGTATTTTTAATTCCAACTGTGCCAGACGTATATATGATATTGACGAACAAGAAACAGTCTACATATGCGAAGTGCATACAGGAGTTATTAATATTAAATGTTGGACTTAACCCCAAAACCATTAACTAGATACCGCGGCCCGACCCTTCGAAAATACCACGAAAATCTGCTCATAAGTAAAAGATGGCAATAAAATGCCAAAAAAATATAACTCCCTCGAAATTTTACAATGTTTCGTCATTTCCGCTCAGGAAATTTCGATGTTAAAAACGGACCGCGCTCTGGTCGAGCAATCGTTGAAAAAGTCGATGAAATTCTCCCAAAAATTGAGGAAGACCGGCACAGTTTAGCTTATGATATCGCTGCGGAACTAAACATTGACCAAAAAACAGTTTTTAACAATTTGCATAAGGCTGGATACAATAAGAAACTCGATATCTGTGTACCACAAGAAATAACAGTGAACAATTTAATAGACCGAAGAGAACGCTTTGTGTTTGGCGAGATTGGAAGGGTATCATACATTATAAACTGCTCAAACCTTACCAGACGATTGATTCCACTCTATAATGTTAATAACTAATGCGATTATTAAAGATGCGATTATGAAAGGCGTTGTTTTCTATCACGAAAATATGAGACCACACCCATCTTTAATTACTATCGGCAAAGTTTGGTAGAGTTTCACTGGAAAGGATAGCCTGAACTTTGCTAGTCTGACTATCATTTGTTTCGCTATTTGCAAAACTCTCTTAATGATGTAAAACCGACTACAAATGGGGCTTGCGAAAATCACTTGGCTCAGTTTTTCTCCCAGAAATGTCGGAAGATCTACAATGATGTTATAATGGTTTTACCAGAAAATTGGCAAAAGTTTTTCGATCAAAACGGCACACGTTTGGTAGAATATATTTCATTTAAAATATAAGAAAAATGTATTTAAATTTTAGAGAAAAAATGCTACAAACATTTTCCTTGACCTATTATATACAATATACAGATGACATTACAATGTCATGTTGCAGAGGGATATCGACGACATCATGTATTTCAAAATTATTTGAGCAGCTTGTTTGCAATACCTTCAAGGTTATATTGGAACGTGTAAGGCCGCTCCTTCAACATGTTAATATAATGATAACCATTATTCTAGCTTTACAGGTTATGTGATGGTGGGGGAGATATTGTTAAGAGCGGATATATAAAAGCCAAACTTTTGACGGGGAAAAAAAATTGATGTGGGATAATAATTTATCAGAAATAAAATAAAATAAAACAAAAATATAGTAAAGACTAAAAATACAAATTAGATGTGTAAAAAAATGACCTTGACCTCCAAATGGCCTTGAAGATGAAGGTCAAGGTCACAGCTAAGCTCACTATTAAATTCCTTGTTGAAAATTACCTAAGAATAAACCTTGTTCATTTTTTTTTATGGAACTCCGCAAGATTTTTAGGGGATAATATATTTTAGGCTGCAGTGACTGCTGTTTTTGGTGTACGTGTAGTAGTTACAAAAATAAAAAAAAATGGTATTTAATTTTTTTGGTATAGGGCATATAAGGTTTGGTATAGGGCATATATTGAGCACAGGACACTGCAGTTGGAAACGAATAAACAGATTTAGTGAAAGTTCAACTGCTTAAATTAATTAAAAGTATCAACTAACATGTGCAACCTTATGTGATAGAGCAGTACTCACCGGTAAATAGAAAATTATCTGAGAAGACCGGATACATCAAACAAAAATCAAATGAACTTTTGACAGCGATTCAGAAAACGTTAGACGGCGACGACCAACGATGTGGTGATGGTACCAACGTGCTCCGAAAAGTAAAAGAAGATTTTGTATTATGAAGAGATTAACATCAAATACCAGTTTGATGAAGGAGATTATTAGTCAAGAAGATATTATTAATATTACTACTAAAGCAAATGAAACGTCAGGAAATTCAAGATTATTTGTTTTTCAAGAAAGTGCTACTCGTTATTTAAGGAAATTCAAGGACAAAATGTACGTTTTTTTTCAATAACTAAAAGCAGAAACTCGAAAAATAAGATATCAGACGCAACATAGAGCTTAGTAGAAAGCTTTTTTGAAGATAATGAAACATGTCGAATGATGCCGGGGAGGCCAGATGTTCTGCAGAAGAATCAGAAGAGGGTGTATTACTATGTTCTCTAAATGAGGCCTATATCAAATTCAAAACTCGTTACAGTCGTTAGAGATAATAGAATTTACAAAGTTTGCACAATTACGTCTACACCACTGTATACGATTGGGAGGTGGTCAACATAATATTGAAAACATAAAGCTGATTATCGAAAGCATTTTAAATGCAGTTAACTCCCGGGGCAATATTCAATTTCCGTTTAAAGATTTAAAGGATTTAATTTCATTCGTTATGTGTGGTAATGAACAATGCAGGAATATGCCAGTCATTACAATGTGTACAATTTGCTGTGACAATTGGTGTTTGGCAGAACTTGAAGATTTGTTGTGCAAATGATTCAATAACAGTCAGGTGTCAAAAATTAAGTGCAAACAATGGATTACCGCTAATAGATGCAGTTTGGAGACATTAACAGAAGGAATGACAAATGTTATAGACATATTTATTGATAAATTAATAGCTCATCATTTTGTATCGAGAGAGCAATCAAAATTTCTTAAACATAAAATAGAATCACTACAAGAAGATGAACTGCTTGTACAATGTGATTTCGCGGAAAATTACGCTTTTATCGTACAAGATTCAGTGCAAGGTTATCACTGGAATAATGCAAAAGCCATTCATCCGTTCGTTATTTATTATAAGGACCTTGAGAGCACTGCATTGAAACATAAAACATTAATTATTATTTCAAATTGTATGGAACACGATAGCATTGCGGTTCATCTATTCAAAACTATAATGATTGAATTTTTACAAAAAGAAATAGTGTTGAATATCAAAAAGATTTTCTTTTAGGTATGTCAGACGGAGCTAGAACATAATATAAAAATAGAAGCTATTTAATTAATCTAAGTGATCATGAAGAAGGTTTTAACATCGCTGCTGAGTGGCCAGTCTACAAATAAAGGAAAAGGGCTATATTCTGGTGTTGGGGAACATTTAAAAGAAGTACTTATCGTGACAGTTTAACAAGGGGTCAATTCAAATACCACAACAGTTATACGAATGGGATAAATCATGGAAATCAACAATGCATTTTGAATATGCCACGAGAGAAGAGATAATAGAATTTACAATAATTGTGCTTTGGTATCGACTTTCCAATTGTAATTTGACTATTAACACAAAGCGAATAATCATTGTTTTACACCTAAGGTAAAAAATAAATTTGTAAATAAATCATTTCCAAATTCAAAACTCTTTGGTGAACATTACATTTCAAAATAAATTTATAAATTGAACCATAAATTTTTATTTTTATAACCGTCTCACCCTTTAGTCAATAATTTTTCTTTGTTTTTTGTTGAGATGGTCGTAAATTTTGAAGAAGTGAAATGAAAAACTTCCTGAAACCAAGATTCATGCGAATTCGGGTTCCTAGTTTACTTACGTTGCTAAATTATCAAAATTAAAATGAGAAAAATGTAAAAGTGTACATGACAAAATTCTGAAAAAGTTCCAGAGTACTCACAATTGATAGGCATAATAAAGAATCATCGGTAGATTGGTACAAACAATACAGTACTTGAGAAAATGCTCGGTTGAATTGCGAAAATCCAATTAAATACGATTCATCAGGAATTTGGGCTCAAATTTGACCATGCTATCCCCATGGCAAAATTCTGAAAATGTGCCAGAGTATACTTACAATTACAATTGGTAGGCCTAATAAAAAATCATCGGGAGATTGGTGCCAACTCTACAGTACTTGATAACATGATCAATCGAATTGCAATAATCAAATTAAATACGACTCACAAGGTTTTGGGGCCAAATTTGACCATGGTATCCCCATGACAAAATTCTGAAAAAGTTTCAAAATATGTATACCCAACTGATAGGCCTAATAAAAAACCATCAGGTAATTGGTGCCGATAATACAGTACTTGAGAAAGTTCTCAGTTGAATTGCGATAATTTAAAATGTTCACTTTATACGAGTAGGTTTCCTTTCCCATGATAGTTTTATTTTTGGTCTGAGAGTCTGTCGTGATAAATTTTGCTATTACTTATTATAGAAATTTTTGCTGTGCTGTCATTCATTATAAATATTATTATTTTATTTTTTTGTCCAATATAAATTCAAATATAGTAAGTGGGGAAATAATATAACTGAAGATGGTGCCAGAATATGGAGGGTTCTATGAAATAATTTTATCTATTCGGAGTTTTCGTTTTTAAATATTTAATATTTCTACATAATATTACTTAACTAATATTAGAGAAAATTAATTATTTAATTCGTGACTTTACATTTTCTATTAATTTTCTCTCTTGAAAGTTTATTTTGTATCATAAGATTTGAAGTGGTGTTGCCAACGTTTACTATCATCATTTTTTGGGATATAATTTTGGGCCAACTGCACGACGGTTTTATTTTTCCTTAAAAGTTTTGTTGGGAATTATTTGTTTTCTGAATTTTGAAAAAATAACATTCACTACTGTATGCTTTGGAAGGAATACTATACCAAAATACACTAAAATGTCGTAATAAATCAATTCGCAATTCGCTACGAAAACCATTGGAGGCTTATTTTAAAATTCTCATTCTTCACACATGTATTTATAAAACTCCTCCTATATACCAAAACTTAACAATAATTTCAATTTTTTATTCCAAATATGTAATCCTAATAGTTTTTGTCACATCCCAATAAGGCAAAGCAAAACAGTAAATAACCAAATTATAAATAAATGAACCATAACTAAGCATATCGATCTGCAGATTATGAATATAAAGATTAAATTAAGATTATCTTAACGTTCATATGTCAAAATGTTAAAATCATCTGCCGTTATCAATTACATATTTCATTAAATCTAAATTATAATAATTCTTGTTAGCAATTCTAATCAAGCAAACACAACAGAATTCTCAAAAGCCACTTGTACATATAGCATCTAAATTTACGCTATGATACGAATATGTTTATATCAAGTGCTAAAATTCCCTAATTCTTAATCAAAATGATAAGCAAATTACATCATCATAATCATCATCACCATCATCATCATCAGCATCATCATCAACATCATCTGTTTCAAGTGCCAGCTAAATCATTTTATATAAAAACATTATTCTTCATATCATTATACATATTTTGAAGTTTATGTATTGTTTTCATATACACAATTGCTTATTATAATCACAAGAATATAATAAGACGAACATAAATACGAAAAAATAAAAAAAAACTTTATTTATATATTTTTGTTAGACAGTTTGACGCTGATACAATTTTTGTTGTACATACGAACTACGTATACAATGTGTATATTGTATACATTTTCTTCGTTCTTACACATTCGCTGATATTCACGTCTTACAATATTATACATACATATACAATACATAAACGTATTTGTATACAATATTGAGCATATAAATTTTATATTCTTATTCATAAGTCATGTCAGTCACAAGTATTTTTTTCTTATATAATTCTTTATATTTTTTATGGTTTAGCTTTTATATCATTCTTGTTTCATTTAGAGAGCGAGAGACTCTTGAATATAAACGTACATAATATACATATTATACGAGTATAGCTATGTATAATTTTTCACTTATGGCGTATTATAATACACAACTTAAAATTAAAATTAAGAATAATCGTAATATTTTGATATTCGCACATACAAACAAATCAAATAAAACGTCTTACGTATATACATATATAGTGCAAAATGTTAACATTGTTTAAAAGTTACAATTATATACGAGTACGTAAAATTGAAATGACATATAAATTGTAAGAAGAATTATGAAATTAGTTATAGCTGCTGTATGTTTCATGTAATTAACAAGAAATTATAATTTTCTTTTTTCTAATTTTTACTTTACTTATTATACATTGTGTATTCGTTTCTAAGCATTTTTATTCAATTTAAGATTTTTATTGGTTTTGAATTTAATGTGTGTGTGAGTACACGTTTCCCGTTGTATGTACAATTGTACATATTTCAGTTTTTTAATAAGATTATAAATATTACATAATGTAGGTAAATAAATAGATTTTTTTTTTATTAGAAAAACTGTAACAAGGAAGTTAAGCTGCTTATATAATTTAATTAATACATTTTTCAATTTTAAATAAATTATTTTGTAAGTACTTAGACACAAACAAAATAATTGAAAGATTAAGCTTTATTTTGTACCTAGATATGCACACTGTTCAAATACATGACAAATCAGATTTAAAAAAAAAAAATTGCGGTATAATACGATGAAAACGTATAAACCAATGGATCGACTTACATAACCAATTATTTTTGGTTAAATAAAAAAAAAATCGCGTACCTTAAGGGCTAAAATCATTATTTTTTTCAAACCATAAACCTTCTTTCAAATTATTCCTAATTTCAAGTATAGAGCATTACAATTCTTATTACAAAACGCCTTAGGAAATATTGTATAGTATAAGTTGTACAGAAACATACCGTAATTGTACCAGTAATTGCTGAAAATAAGTCTTTGATTCATGTTTACGATGTTGGTTTCCGTCTTCCAAATAATTTTAAAATGTATAAAGGCACAATTTATATTCGAAAAAGCTCAAAATCAGGCTTAAGTTGAACGGGATATTTGTGCAAAGAGCCAGAGTTGTTCAGTAGGGTTTTGCTATACGCCGTACCGTGACAGTGATTGGAAATGGTAAGGTCAGTTTTATCTCTTTCATTAAGAAGAAATATTGTTGAAGAGTGTAACGGTTTTCTTAGTTCACAGTATTTTGAAAAATTGTATGCCTTGAAACCGTTAACAGATATCCCGGTGATTTGTGTGATGGAGCAGCATTTTTCCGGCTAGATGAGAGTCGGTATGAGTGGGGATCTTACAATCAATCAGCGAGATCTTGATAAATTTGTTTATACTTTCATTTATATATATGAACAAATAACATAACATATATTAACAACCACTAACCTTTAATTAGACATGTTGTTCCTGCATTGCTTCATACATCACTAGGTCTGTGACCTTCGATGTTAGGCCACTTGTTCTTGTACCCCAACCTCCTACTTTTATCTTCTTTATACTTATAAAGCTTTTCCCTTAACGGTTTTGTTGAAACCTAACTCATCACAGCACTATTAATTTAATTTTGCATTTTCCTTTTTTCTACTATACACTTGTAAACTTAACACAAACAACACTTTTGATTGTACGCATAACAAATCTTAGCAACTGTAAACAAATAAGAATTCGAATGCACAAGTCTTCCCACCATAAAAATTCTAACCAAAATAATTAAAGAACCGTTTTGTTTAATAATTAGCAAATACTTAATTAATTTTTAAATGAATGAAAAACACTGAAATTTGCATTACTAATATTTATTAAATCTTAAGAACCATGGTCATAGCACTATAATATTTGGAATTTCTTGGAATAATGTTTGTACTCGTATATAAGAAAACGTTTTTATGTATTAATTAATGAACAATATAATCAATTAAAAAATATGATAGTATGTACATGTAGGTCTCTACTCGAATTAGTAAACATTTATTTTTATTTTTTGTTTATGGTCTTACCGATGGACATCATGAATGAATATTTTCCATCATCATAATCGTTTTATACGAGTATTTATCCCTTAATTATATTGAAACATATACATTTATTGTTCGTATTAGTTAACAATAATAAAAAACTCGCTTACCATATAAACGGGCATTTGCCAGTAGCCACCGTTTGATATATGTATCTATTTCGACCCGTTTCTAAAAAAATTAATTTTGTCACAAAAAATTCGCTTCAACAACTTTAAATCCCTAATTACCTTGGTAAGCGCATGGTTATATTTAAATCCAATTTCCTCATATAGGTATATTGTGCTTTAGCTCAAAAATGGCTTGTTACACTCAAAATAGACACGTTCAATTAGTATATTGTTTACCTATGGCAATGGCACTACTTGCTTATTTTATTTTAAGGGGAAACTTGTGCATTTACCAAACAGGTTTTATAATTAAACTTCGCAGTGAATGTTGCTGTTTAACACATTAGTACAGTCCGTGACTCAATTATTTTTCTTGAAATGCGCCCGTGATAAGTTGCGTATGCATGTTAGATAAATTTTCCAAAATGTATGTAACCATGTAACAGACTAACAGCCATCTGTTACAAGAGTTGAACGTTGGAGTGCCTTTTGTCGAAGGGTCGAATGTTTATTGTCGATTGTTTATTTAGTGTATTTTCGAGATTAGTAGTAGTTAAATTTATGGTATTAATAATTTATTTTGGTTTCAGTGAATAAAACGATGTAATGGGAGTGTTTTAGTTAGACAAATATTATGAATACAATAACAATTTTTGTGTATTAACCATAATTTAAAATAAGTTTAGCTAAATCGGATTTAATGAACCGCGCAGCCTGTCAAGGGTATAAGATCATAAGAAGAATTCTCGGTCCCATTAAAGAGGGAGCCACGTACAGAATGCGAATGAATCACGAGATCAAAAATGATCTCGATAAAGTCAACATCATCGGATTCATAAAACCGTTAAGGGTTGGGCGTGTGAACCACCGAACAGGCCTTGGAGTTGCCACCAACAAAAGTAGGAGCTCATGGGAGGCCACCTACCCGATGAATGGACGATGTTGAAAGAGACCCAATCACACTCGGTCACCATGTCTGGCGTTCTCGAATTATTTGGAGGAGCATCGTTAAGGGGGACAAATTCCTTCATGGGACATAGCGCCAGCGGGAGAAGAAGGACTTCTGGCTAGCTTCAAGGCGAAAGCTTTATATTTGGTTTTTAATAACCGATGAAACCAAATTAAATTTAAAAAAAAAAATTTATCACCAAACATTAGTTTTTTATTAATAATAATGAATTTTAAACCGATGTATCACTCCATCATCACTTACCTCAATTTATCTCAATTTATTGAAATTAATATATCACACAATAGATAACAACTAACATTTTTTTCCAGTAACCAATTTCAATTATTACCTTCAATTTCATAATTTCTGACACTTACAAATGAATAGACAGTCGTCGTCCCTTTCTCAAACAAATATCTGTATAAAAAAATGAACCAGCACGAAAACAAAAAACTTTTAAATTATAAATGTCGGTAATTACATTTCTTTTATTAACTCTTAAATTATATTGTCTTAATTTGTCCTTCGACGATATTTTTTATAGAAACTTATATTTCTTGTCGTTTAAATTGACTTAAAGATAAATTAATGATTAAAGTTAGTTTTTTTTTCTCTTAAATAAAAAATAAAATATTACAGCTACATGAAAAAATTGGAACAATATTATTTACTGAAATAAAATATATTAATTATTTTTAATTGAGATTTTTATTTAATTTATTGTAGTTTGTGTGTGGCATTAAATCTCAATACTTTATTCATTGTTTTTATTATTTGTAAACTCAAATTACTAGTTATGTATTTAATGTATTTTAATTTTGTGAAATAAATTTGATTGATTTATATGTGTTGTAAAACTATTTGTTAACTTAAATCGAATTTTTTAAAGCTTAATTATATACATACATATAGCGTTATGCAAAAATATTTTGTTTTTTATTTGCATCCAATTGAAAAGGTTAATGCGCCTACAATTTTTATGAATATTTAGTTTAATATCTTTTAGACGAGTTATAATGACGGTAATAATGTTTATAGTACTGAAATTGGCTGGCGAGGACATGTAGAAGTTAATCATCGTTATTTATGGTTTCTATTTCGGTGTAGATTTAAAATATGAAGCAAAATAGGAAATCTTGGAAAATTTTACTCCTGCTAAAATTGCTTTTAACTATAACCATTAATTAGCTTCAGACCTTGGGAATACACAGTTAAAATTATAGCTTAGTTTGCTTTAATATACAATTAAAATTATAATGGTAATAAATATAGCATTTAAAATTTAATTACATACCAATATTAACATTATCGTTTCTAAACGTATACTTTACAATTTAAGAGAATATTACTAAGAACAACATCATCATCCTTAAACCCTTAAATTTTGAAAACCATGTTACTACACACGATCAATAGAAACAACAATGCTTTTTAATTAGGTTTTAACAAACCATAAAATTCTTTTTCCTACATAGATTTCTGTCTTTTATTTAATTTTTCAATTTCTCGTTTGTTAAATTTTCTTTAAACATAAAAAAATTTTAGAGAATTTTTAAAAAGAAATTGGTTTTCGTTTTAATTAAATAAAATAATTTTCGATATGTATTTTTTAATTCATCTTGTTCAAACGAAAATTGAAAAAAGTCCATTTAATTAAAATTTTATTATTGAAAAGAAATTTAAGAAATTACATACACACACATACACGAACAAAAAACCAATTTCTTTTTGATGTTTCAATATTTGATTTTTGGTTTTTCTATATAATTGAAATTTTCCTTAAAAATATGTATATAAAATAATCACCACAACATTTTCTTAATCTAAATTTAGTTCCAAACTAGGTACGTTTAAAATATATTATGTATAAAACTTAAAAAAAAAAATAAATAAAAGAAACTTTAAAGGAAATTAAAAAACAAAAATCCTTTCAGGATTTGGTTTTCTTGTTAAACAGAAAAAAATATTTATTAGGATAAATATTCTATTTTATTATTATTTTTTTTTTAATTAATCAAGATATAATATTTATTTAGACTGTTCTATATATAGAGAGACTATAACAAGATATAATTTCTAATTGATCTACAAAATAAAAAAGGAATTTTTAAAATGAAAAAGTTAAAGCAAGAAAGTTTTTCGTCTACGGTTAGACAACACCACCAACAAGGATATAGAACAGACATTTCTTTTGAAAAACATTTTCTTAAAAAAACAAAAAAAAAATTGTTGACGTCTAATATAATTTTTTGTGTCGGTTTTTCTAAATTAATTTAGTTTTAATTTATTTTTTGAGATGATAGATTTTTTTATCTGTATGTAACACTTTAACCAAATTATCTAAACTTTTTAATTAGATTAAGATAGATTTTTTTATTTTTAAACTTACGGAGCAATATGGTGTGGTATCCTTAATAAATGAACGAATATTTCGAACCGATTTCAGCTTTATACCGCAGATAAATTAAGAGAGTAAGTAAAATTAAAATGTTTAAGTTATACCCTTCATTTTAATTAGAGGAAACCAGCTGTAAAATAAACATAATGTTTCACTTAAAATTCACCTACATCTACACAAGGGGTTGCTGATTAAAATTAGTTACGGTTTGTTTTATTGATTTATTTATTCCTTCTGTTTATAAAGTTAAAAAAAAATTTGAATATATTGAATCACAGCGTTTACATGGAAACAAAGAAATTTAACTTCATCCTTGGAAGCTATCAAACCACCAAGTTGAATAGAATCAAAGTACTCATCAGATATTTCAGATCCTCTAGTTTAAGCAATTAAAGCTGCGCATACGGTTAAGTATTGTTCCTTTGTTTACTATTTCTTAGCACTTGTTACTTTGGATCGTTTTTTTTGTTTCTTCTCGTTTTAGATTTCCATTGATTGGGGTTTATTTTGAAGCTGGACGAAGCAAAATTTATTTAATTTTATTTGTAAGTATTGCGTATCTAATCACGCCCACGTCGTGTGTACGCTAAATTTTGATTTTGAGTTTGGTTATGTCGCTTAGTTATCCCAATATAGTTCTAAAATCCATGTTAGTTGATAGGTCGTTATTGAATGTAGTTAGTTTGAATGTCCAAAGTCTAGTCCCAAATATTGACGAGATTCGTCACATTTTTAATGGCGCTCCAGTGGACATACTTTGTTTCTCTGAGACCTTTCTAAATCCAAATATCCCTAATTCAGCTTTTGCCATCAAAGGTTTTAATATATTTAGGAAAGATAGGACGGTACCTCCCCTTAATTATGGTGGTTTATGTATGTTTGTAGGTGACCACATTAAGGCTAGATTAGTTACCATACCTTCTTCTATTTCGGAATCGTTAGTATCGGATTTAGAGTTTTTATTTGTCAACGTTTTCATTAGTGGTCGTAAAATCTTATTCGGTACCGTCTATAACCCTCCAAAAACTAGTAAGAGGTCGTATGCCCAATTTGAAAAATCCCTTGTAGACTTAGCAAGTTTGTTTAGTTATTTCTCTTGTAGATTCGATGAAATATATATCAGGTGACTTCAATTTCGATATACTCCAAAATTCCGGCTTCCCTCGTGATTATTTGAATCTTTTAAATAGTCTTAATTTATCCGTCCACAACACTGTGGCGCCGACGTTTTGTTGTCCAACCGCTAGCGATGCCTCTTATTCCCTTATTGACCATATCATCTCTTTTACTGATAACTCTATTTGTTTTTCAATCAGTTGTCTCTCGGTATGGGATCCCATCATGATCTTTTAGTTTTTTCTGTGAATTGTTACTCTCCACCTAAGCCTAACAGTTTTAGCTTTAGAGATTTTGCTAGTATAGATAATTCCCGCCTTTACTTAGTTTGTAACTCGGTTCCTTGGGAGGATATTTTTTGCCTTAATTCGTCAACTACCCAAGTAGAATTTTTCAACTCGTATATTAGTTTGGTCTTTGATAGTTGCGTTCCGCTTAAAAAGGTTACTTTCAAAGCAAAATCTCCGCCTTGGTAGTCTCAGGAAGTTTCGAATGCCATAAGTATTAGAGTTAGTAAATATCGTTTATGGAAAAGGTATCCTAATAGTCAGTCTCATTTAGATTATAAGCAGGCTCGTAATAGAGTTGTAGGGTTAATTCGGATTGCTAAACGTAATTATTTTAAGGACAAATTAGACCCCTCCCTTCCTCCCAAGGTTTTTTGGCGTAATGTTCGTAATTTAGGCCTAGGCAGATGCAAGAGTAGTTCTAGTGGGGTGTTTAAGTCCAATGATATTAATAGTTATTTTTGCTCTAGTTTGAACTCGGGCAGTAGTACCGTCGATTTGTTCTCTAATGCGTCCTCTAATTCGTTTTCGTTTTCAAATATTTCTCTCGAGGATTTACAGTCTGCCATTTGGAATGTTAAGTCGGAATCTTCTGGTCTGGATAACGTCAATTTAAAATTCGTTAAACGAGTTTTCCCTTTCGTCTCAAAATATTTGTTACATATTTTTAATTTTATTCTCACATCCTCTTCCTATCCAGATCAGTGGAAGCTAAGTAAAATCATACCCATCCCAAAGATTAGTAATCCTTCAGAGCTATCCCATTTGAGGCCAATTAGCATTTTAAGTTCTCTCTCTAAAGCTTTCGAGATAGTTGTTAAAACTCAAATTCAATCGCATCTAAATAGCAATAGTTTAATTAGTTTCTTCCAATCTGGGTTTAGAAAATTTCATAGCACTTCTACTGCGTTATTAAATGTATGTGATGATATTAGGCGTAATATGAATAATAGGGAATTGACTTCTTTAACTTTGTTAGATTTTTCTAAGGCCTTTGATTCTATTAATCACAGAATTCTTTTTAACAAACTCTTATCTTAGTTTAGATTTTCGGTTTCCGCTGCCAGACTAATTTTTAACTATCTTTCTAATCGTTCTCAGGCAGTTTTTTTCGACAATTCTCTGTCTGATTTCCTTCCTGTAATTTCCGGCGTTCCTCGGGGTTCAGTGTTGGGTCCCCTATTGTTTTCTATGTACATTAATGACATAGAATCATCTATTCACCATTGTTCATTTCACATTTTCGCTGATGACGTCCAAATTTATAGAAATAGTCGTTTAGATCAGGATTCTATTGATAGGAATATTTCTCTGATAATTGAAGACTTAAGTAATATCGCTAGTTGGTCGGTCTCTAATAGGCTCGTTTTAAATGCGAATAATTCTCAGTCGATTATAATTTATAAAAAATCGTTAGACACCTCGTCCTTTCCTGGTATTTTTCTGCAGGATTCGCTAATTAGGTATTCAAATACTGTTAGAGATTTAGGCTTAGTTATTAATAAAACTCTTTCTTGGGGTGACCATTTAGTTAGTATTAGTAAGAGGGTCTTTGGTATGCTTAGTTGTTTGTATAAAGTAGTAGGATTTTCTGATAGTCAGTTTAGGAAAAAAATGTTTTTGTCTTATCTTCTTCCTCATTTTATTTATGGTGACGTAGTTTTATTCGGTAAGCTTCAGGAAAATATGAACGTTCTCCAAAGTTGTTTCAATGCATGTACTAGGTTTATTTTTGGTATTAGGAAATTCGATCATATTTCTGCCTACTCTAGCCTTGCTTTAGGATGTAGTTTATCTACCTTTTACGAATTTCGCGTTTGTCTTTTTATTTTTAAACTCCTCAAAGCTAAGAAGCCTTGTTATCTTTATATAGGAAGTTACTTTTTAGCAGGTCTCATTCCTCAAACTTCCGCCTGATTCCGGCCAAAAATAGTTGTAGGTCGCTAAACAAATCATTTTACGTTAGGGGAGTTTCTCTTTGGAATTCAATTCCATTGGAAATTAAGAGTTTAGGATCGGCCAAATTATTTAAGTCAAAATTTTTGGAGTGGCGTGATTGATGGGCAATACGTAGTTTATTAAATTTTTTTTTAATATTATTATTATTATTGTTAAATTTTAATATTATTTCACCTCTTGCTGTACATTTTATTGTAAATGAGCTATTGCTCAAAATAGAATGTGTATGCATGAGGTGGAAATTGTTTGAAAAAATTTAAAAGGTTTTTCTGCCTAATGGAAGCAGCTTCATCATTTTATTTTTGTTCTTTTGTTCCATTTACTCTGTTTCCATCTGTGCTTTTCCTTTTAATACTAAATTATTGTTAAAGTACAATAAATAAATAACCAAAGATTGCAGTGAATTCTTCTACGAGGTGACTGAGATATTGCACCACATGCGTATATGTTAGCGGAAATATCAATATTAACGTTTGTAACGAGCTCGCCGCTTTGAGCTGACGCACTTATTACTTATAGATCGTATGTGCTCCAAGGGACAACAATTTCCGAGGCATTTGGATTTTGTTTGCTTTGTGGGTATTTGACCGATCATATAGTACCGGCAATGGTCAAATTTGGATATTGTGCGTGGTGGTAGCGAATTCGTGTGGTAGGAAAATGACAGAAAAAAGAAAGGGGAGAACGAATCGAAAAGCGAAAGCGATCACATCGCACAAATCAAACAGTGTAAAAGTACAAAAAAAAAAAAACACAGAAATCGTTGAGATATTAATAAAAACGCAACGTGAAAAAAAATAAACAAAATTAAAAAAATAATTATACATAACAATTAAAACAGAAAAAATTAAATAAAAAAAAATTTTTAATATAAAACGTTTTTAAAATGGACTAAAAAGAAAAAAAATAATTTTTCTTCAAGTATAAGCGGCCAAAAATAGTAATTTTCTTTTCTTCCAAAAATATTAAGTATTTGTGTGTGTGTTTGTAGTCTGGTATGATTACCAAAAATTGGGATAAGCAGCTCTCACGACCCTGGATGAACACCACCACAATCCCACTCCAGACTGTGCCCTAGCCGGAGCAAATGCTGCAGGTGGTGACTCCAGAGTATATCTGTTACCGGTGATCCGCAAGGATGATCCGTTACAGTGACACCCAAAACGTTAAACGGCAAACGCAGTAATTTTGGTATTGTATCATTGATTTTCACTTTGTTTTCAGGTGGTTTAATTTGTATTATTGTTTTTAGTCCCATGTGCTTATACGCATTTGTTTCAAGGTCGTGTACCTTTTTAGAATCAAATGTTAGGTTTTGAAGTACAATTCAAATTTCGTTAACGTTGCTGTAATTCGTCTATCATCACGGTACATTCATATCGACCTTGGGTTTTGACTTTGGTTGTTCAAAACGTGGTGATGGGGTGTTACAACAACTTTTGTTAGCTAACAGTTATTGCATGGGCGCGCATTGGTTTCTATTGTTTCTACCTGTGGAGGTATAGAACTGCAATGTTTGGCTACCGCTTACAATAACTTGTCCTTTGTTTTTGTGTTGCGGTCGCAAGTACATCCACATGTGTTGATTTACTTGTTTGGTTGACGCAACATAACTTCAAATTATCATTCTAATTGCTTTGTTTAAATTTAAATTTTAGATCACACACACCTGCTAGTGCACTTACATGGTTATTTACCTCTGGATGTATTATTTATTTACTCAGTTACTTATTGCAATTGATTTGGATAGTGAGTCTGTCACGTTGGTAAATTTCGGTGAGTTAATTTTTTGGAAAAAATAGAGTTTTCATTTAAGTTTTTTTGGGATTTATTAGCTAAATCATCGAATTAATTAGTATAGTTTTTTGAAGTACAAATTTATATATTTATATTTTCGTTGACTTACTGTCAACTATTTTCAATTTATTTATTCCGTATTCGATATCAAATTAAGTGGTTAATTTATTTGGGTGTTAGTTTGTTAAAACTTTATATCATTATAATTTTTTTTTATTATTACTATTATAGTCGCGTTCAATTTATCTTCAATTTTTTTTGTTGTTTGTTTGGTTTACTAACCAATTTATCATTACCAATTTAATTTACATATTATTCATTATTTTTATATCATTATTATGGATGTTTGCAACTAATTTTGCAAGCAAGAATCTTATCGGAAAGACAATTCCCCGTTTTGGTTCCTAAGCGGCCACATGACTTGGCGGTGAGAAGGCCCCAGTCATGAAATAAAGTTATGTGGGTTCAAATTGGCACGAGTTGCTTCATGTATAAAATCCATAAATCCCAGCGATGTTACTAAATTTGGAAGTATAAAATCGCTTTTAATTCATGTACGAGGGCGTCAGATCAAGTTATACCGCTGGTAGAAAGATAGAAACAACTGCAAAACGAATTGCGTGACTGGCACGGGGATCAGTTATTCTCTACTGCATTTTCGGCAGTTTCACAAAATCAGGAATCTCTTCAGAATGTGGTGGCAAATCATAGTTTATCTCACACGACTTTAGGTCAAGGAAGTTCCAGGAACGATGATTTGGGAAAGAAGGTTACTATTGATCATCAGGTATCTTTTGTGCAAAGTAATGCCGATATAAATAATGTGTCAAGTTCACAATTTATCGGTAATCATTGCTCAATTTCTGATAACATATCTTACCCACAACACAATTTCGATGAGCGAGAATCGATGCCACCCAGCTTCATTAACGTACCAAATTTTAGTTCCAGGAATGATGACTTGGGGAGAGATGATACTTTTGTTCGACGGGTATCTTTTGCTCAAAGTAATGCTGATATTAATAATGTGTCAAGTTCACAATTTATGAATACGAATTCATCTATTCCTGATAATATATCTTACCCAAAACATAATCTTGACGAGCAAGAATCGATGCCACATAGCGCAAGCAACGGACCAAATTTAAATTCCATGATGAGTGAAATTGAATCTCTGCTAATGGATATCCGATGCAGGATGGCAAAACTGAATATGGTCACTTAGAACGAGTCCACACCACAGCGACCTTCAACGCACTTCCGTAACCATTTCCAAGGAATTCATAGGAATCAATTCGTTGAACCTTCGACACAAATAATAAGGCATTGGAATATTAAATTTTCCGGGAATCGTAGCGAACTCCCTATTGAGCGATTCATATTTAGAGTCGAACATATGTGGGTTAGGAATAGAATACCTCTTGAGAATCTCGTTGAAGACATTACATGTTTATTGGTGGGGGAAGCGTTAGATTGGTATTGGACATTTTTGGAGAGACATATGCGCAATGGATTAACCTGGGCTCAAATCAAATACGCCATGATATGGCGATTTAACAACTGCCGTTCAGACAGGGATATAAAACGAGCTATTGAAGCACGGAAACAAAGGTTTCCGAGGGAAACATTTAATGATTTTTATGATGCCATCGTTAAGATCGCTTTACAAGCCAAGGTTCCCATTCCTGATTCGGAAATCCTTGAAAGTCTAAAAGACAAGATGCTCCCAGGTCTATAATTGGCAATTGCTAATAAAAATATACTTTCTATTCGTCAACTAGCGCAAGAATGCAATTCATGAAGTCTGTCATTCCACAAATTCATGAAGTCTGTCAGTCCCTGCTTCTACCAGTTACGATAATGCCAGTTTATGTGAAATTAATTCAGCTACAACTTCTTGTTCGGCGTCTACCCAGGTTGATCCTGACGTCTGTAGTTTGAAAAATGTTCGTGGTCACAACGTTTCGTCTCCAGCAACACTCATGAATCAATATTTTAATTGTAAACAGGTTGGACATGCTATCAAATTTTGCAGAATTTCCATAACAGGCGTATTTTGTTTTGGATGTGGGTAAGATAATGTTTATCATCCAGATTGTACCGTCTGTCATAATAAGTATTCGGAAAACTTAAAGCGGAAGGAACGAACCAATCGGGACTCATTCCTTCAACGTTCGTCAGTCCCGATCTCTGCGACAGTGGAGGAAAATGCGTCCAATACGGATCCCTAATTGCGGGCATGGACAAACTTGTAATAGAACAGGGGGGCGCTAAGATTGAACCTCTCAAACATCTTGTACATTTATCAAAATTTAATCGTTCTTGGAAATATTTCCAAACCAAAAAACAAATATGTCGTCTAATATGCAGTAGTCTGATTATTCCGGGCACGGATGGTAGACCTTACACTGAAGTTCACATTCAGGATATAACGATCCGTGGTCTTTTACCAAGTTACCCATTCGGCCTTTGACTCAGTTTGTAGCCACAGCAAATGGAGCTAAAGAAAGAATTCTCGGTTATACCATGGTGCAAATTACATTTAATGGAATTCAGCACCAAATTCGTATGTATTTGGCTCCAAATCTTTCTCAGCCCCTGTATTTAGGATCTGATTTTTTCCAATTATTTTATATTCGTTTACAAATTCATGAATTAAACAGCCGTAATATAGGTTCCTCGGTGCCTAAAGCGGATTTGCAAGCGCATGAATTATCTTAGGTTCATCGTTTAGCTCTTAACCACATAATCACTATGTGTGCGTCATAGGCCATCTTAGGTCTGGGGCGAACACATCTTATCAAGCACAAACTGGATACTGGAGCAGCCACTCCGATTAAACAAATACATTATGCCATCTCACCTGCGGTTCAGTCTATTTTATATGCCGAATTAGATCGTATGATTCAATTGGGTGTCACAGAGGAAAGTGAGAGTGCCTGGTGCTCTCCAGTAACCTTAGTAAAAAAATCCAACGGGAAGGTTAGGTTGTGCTTGGATGCCCGCAGGGTTAATGACGTGACTGTGAAGGATGCCTACCCGTTACCTTTAATAGTCGGTATCCTGAGGCGGACATCTCGTTATTCCACATGAGTTCCATGACAAAATTTTCGTGTATTTAGATGACCTTCTAATTACGTCGAGCACCTTTGAAGAACATATATGTTACAACTAGCCGCTAACAAACTGAAATCCACCAACTTAACCATCAACGTGGAAAAAAGCCGATTCGCATTGAAACATCTGAAGTATCTAGGACACATCATCGGTGAGGGGAGTATCCGAGTAGATCCCGAAAAGGTTGAAGCGATCAGTGCGTATCCCGTGCCTAAAACCCTTAAACAGTTGCGTCGGTTCCTTGGCATGAGCGAATGGCATCGCAGTTTCATAGCCCAATTTTCTTCTGTCACATCGCCTTTAAAGGATTTGTTGAAAAACAAATCTAAATTAATTTGGAATAGCCTTGCGCAAGATGCGTTTGTTGAGCTGAAACGTCTGTTGATCACCGCTCCCATTTTGGTACACCCAGTTTATAATAAACCTTTTTTTATTCAAGTTGATGCATCATCTACCGGAGTTAGAGGAGTTATGTTCCAGTACCATGAGGGCGAAGAGCACCCCATATCATTCTACTCTCATAAACTAAACGCAGCCCAACGAAAATACAGCGTTACAGAGTTAGGAGTGTTATGCGGCGGTTTAATGTGTGAAAAAATTTCGTCCCTATGTGGAGTGATTTGAATTCACGATAATTGCTGATCACGTAAGTCTCAGGTGGTTAATGAACCAAGCGGATCTTTCTGGTCGCTTGGCAAGATGGAGCTTAAAGTTGCAAGGCATTAACTTTAAAATTAAGCAGTAGTAATTGAGCATCGGAAGGGTACCTTGAATACAGTTCCGGATGCACTGTCGCGGGTGTTCTGCGAAGAGATCACACCAACATCAAATGCCTCCAACTCCGAGCCTCTCCAAATCGATCCTAATTCGACGGCGTTCCTAGATGATAGGTATGTGGCCAAAATTAAACAAGTGGAAGAATCAGACGACATTCACAGCAATCTACCGGTAAAGGATGGAAAATTGTTATTTGCCCGAGATATGGCTATCGTTATCAGGATATATATCTCTCCATTTGGAAACTTGCAGTTCCATTAAGCCTCAAGCCCACTCTTGTAAAACAAGCACACTTACTTCCTTCGATGGCCCATGTGGGCGTTTATAAGACATTGGAACGACTTCAGCGGCAATTCTACTGGAGGGGAATGGCATCTGATGTAAGAGAATTCGTAAATAAGTGCAAACTGTATAAAATGTCGAAACCCGTTAACTACTCTTTACAGCCTAATATGGGACATCAAATCGAAGCTACTCGTCCATTCCAGCGACTATACCTGAATTTTATGGGTCCGTATCAAAGATCTAAGCTGGGTAATTGTTTCATTCTTATCATTCTAGATCACTACCCGAGATTCGTGTTGTTGAAGCCACTTCATGAAAAATCCGCTTCCTTGTTAAGTTCTTATGTGGAAAACGAAGTTTTTAATTTATTTTCTGTGACACAATCGGTATTTACGAACAACGGGAAACAATTCCAATCGAATCTTTTTCAAAATTTGGTGTCAAAATACGGAGTGAAACATATTCGTACGCCTTTTCACGTACCGCAGAGTAACGCTTCCGAACGCGTCAATCGGTCTATATTGACAGCAGTTCGAACATATGCTTCCGACAACCATAGCGATTGGGATGCCCATTTGGCGGAGGTCGCAGCGACATTGCGCAATGTGGTCCATAATAGCACTGGTTATTCCCCGCATTACTTGGTATTTGGGCAACATTTTATCACTCACGGTTCGCAATACACTTCACGTAATTTAATAAAATTGGATTTAGATAACGAATTGTCAATTACGCGTCTATTAGACTGAGTTTAGTTCGTGATAACGTTTTGAAAAACCTTAAGTCAGCTTACGAGAGGCACGAAAAGCTATACAACATTAGAGGGAATCCACGCGAGCTCGCTTTAGGTCAACAAGTCTATGTTCGGACGTTCGTTCAGAGCGATGCATCGAAATTGTATTCAGCCAAATTTGCCCCTAGGTTTATCCCTGCTGTTATAAACGGTCGAGTGGGTAATGTTGCTTACCAACTAGTTAATCCGGAGGGTAAAAGCATTGGTATTTATCATCAAAGAGACATCCGGAGTTAGCGAGCTGTTTGACTTTTCTTTACATATATCGGGTATATAATTTGACGCGAAAGTGACTTTTTAAAGCCTGGTTATGAGACATCTCAGGGTGTGGGTCGTCCCCACGATGTAACGAGCTCGCCGCTTTGAGCTGACGCACTCATTACTTATAGATCGTATTTGTCCCAAGGGACAACAATTTCCGAGGCATTTGGATTTTGTTTGTTTTGTGAGTATTTGACAGATCATATAGTACCGGGAATGGCCAAATTTGGTTATTGTGCGTGGTGGTAGCGAATTCGTGTGGCAGAAAAATGACAGAAAAAAGAAAGGGGAGAACGAATCGAAAAGCGAAAGCGATCACATCGCTCAAATCAAACAGCGTAAAAGTACAAAATAAAAACACAGAAATCGTTGAGATTTAATATTAATAAAAGCGCAACGTGAAACAAAAATCAACAAAATTAAAAAAATAATTATACCTAACAACTAAAACAGAAAAAAGGTTTGTAACGAAGGGAAAAAAATCTGCAGTCCGCTTGAAGTATAAGCGGCCAAAAATAGTAATTTTTTTTTCTGTTTATTCGACATATGTACTAAGGGGAGGTATCGTTAGTATAAACCCTAAAAATATTAAGTAATTGTGTGTGTGTTTGTAGTCTGGTATGATTACCAAATAGTCGGATAAGCAGCTCTCACGACTCTGGATGGGCACTACCACAATCCCACCCCAGACTGTGCCCTATAGCCGAAGCAAATGCTGCAGGTGGTGACTCCAGAGTATATCTGTTACCGGTGATCCGCAAGGATGATCCGTTACACGTTTTTTAAATAATCGGATCGGAATAAGTTGTCAAAAATATGGATGTTTTCAACAGTGTTGGTATTAGTTATATCCTCATCAGATTCATTGAATTTAATCAAAGTTTGAAAATTTTCCACATTATGAACAAAAACGTTTTGTTTACGACTTTTTTTTACATTCCAGCAGCTCTATGAATTTTGGTGAATAGTTATTTCCAGCCATGGATCGATGTAATTCAAACGACTTCAATTGGGTCACTTTGAAATTTCCAGCAAGAACGTAATTAACTTTTTCAAAGTGTTTTAAATAATTTTCTGCAATTTCAAGATATGTTTGTGATGTACTCGTATGTATGTATATGGAGCAATGGTAATTTTTTTTCCCCAAATCGTTAATTTTTTGGAAATGTGTTTTTAATATTCAATTATAATTAGAAGTGTTTAGTTCTTTGTCAGGAGACATGTGTCATTTTGAAGATAATAAACATACATTTTTTTCATTGGGTAAAATTGAATGACAATTAATAACAAATGCAGCAATAATTATTGAGCTTGCATAGCGTTTCCTTTTTAAATTCATTAGATTGATTTGATCAATAACTATATTCAAATAGTTCTTATTCAATAATTTCAATATTTTCCAAAAGCTCGGACAAATATGAACCGGCTTGGTTTAAATAATATTCAGAAGAAAAAATTGTATTGTCGCCATATTTATATCTGAAAAGTAAAGGTCAGGTTGACAGTATTTTATTGTTTGGAAGAATCCATTTTAATTCATAGGATGTCAATATTTGTTTGCTTAAACTTACTGCTTAAATATGAGTTAATATATAGTTTTGAAATGATAAATTATCATAGCCAATGAAAGAAAAAGTACAAACATATGGCCCATCAACTTAAAATTGTAACAATGAAGTACAAACAAATTGATAATCTGGCTTACTTAAAAGGGAATAGCTTTCAATTTTAACTTTTAATTTAAATTATTTAATATGTTACTTATTGTTTATGTTATATACATGTTAAATTATTAATATAATATTTTGATTTGTTATATTTGGTTTTTTTAAATTTATTGGTTTTTAATATTATTCTTTAATTTTTTGTATCATAAATTATTGCGGAGTTTTGGGTTTTGGGAAAATTATTTGAGAATAATTGTGTTGGGATGAATTGTGTTGGGAAGAATTATTCGGGAAGAATTGTGTGGAAAGAAATGAATGAATCCCCTATGATGGGTTACCCGAGTAACCTTTCAACTTTAATTCATAGAATTTTTATTTTAATAATGGAATTTCTCCGGACTCTAGGGCCTAGGAATGCTAAAATCATTTAATTATGAACACATTTTGCTATTGAAAGTAATCGACCCTATTTGGGTACTTGAGGTGTTTACCAGCTTACAAATTAAACCTTTAAGTCAATTATGGGTTACCCGGATAACCTTTTGCAAAAAAAAGAAAATTAAATTTTATTTCCTATACAAATAAAAAATTGGTTTTTAAAATTCAATAACATTTCATTTTATATATTTTGAAAATCAAAACAACAAAAATGTTAAATAAAACATACAAAAAAATACATTTATTAGGAATAAGACACGCATTTCGTTGTAACAACAGAGGGTTCATCACAATTGGGAAGATTGCACATCGTACAGCTTTATGAAATTTTCCATTTTCTCTTGGGTGTTGAGGCGTTGCAGACAATACTATCTCCTAAAACTGCAATTGGACCCGAAATATACCTTATAGGGCTGGAGTTTTCAACCTCAGATTAGGAGTTGGTTTACTAATGTACACTCTATCCCCGATTTTGTTGAAAATCTACTGATACAATTTGAAATGCTCGATCTATTACAAATAGAAGGCATTTCCAACTGTTTCCCAACGTCTGAGATTGAGGTTATTTTCCTTAAATTATGGGTCTGTTTAATAATTCGCACGGTGCGATGTAGTGCACTTTTTTTTTATTTCACTGCACCGCACCATGTAAATTATCAAACAGGCTATATATAAGAGCAGCTAATGCTGCAATGTCAACTACTTTGAAAAAATGGGGCATCTTTGGGTTTTTCTTATTTAATACGTAATTTTACACTAACTTGTCCATGTTGTCGACCCCTCCCTTAGTGCTACTATAATATTGGCAATACAGATGGCATCTCCAGACGCGAATTAGATGGAAGTACTTTTTCAGGTAAAAACCTTGTTCTGAGAATAACCCGAGAAATAAAATTCTGAGGGAGATAAATGTATATCAATTTAAAAATCTAATATTAGTCGAATAGGAATTTCGCAAATGCAACAAAAGATAAAAAGAATTTCAATATCAAATTGGAAAGAATAATTACATTTTTCCAATAAATCTGATAAGGTTACCCGGGTATCCCTTAATTGATTACTGTAAAAAAAAAGATACTTAAACACAAGGATTAATGGTGGACTTATAAAATATTTGTTAATTTGCGTTGCTAACAGCTAAAAGGGTAGAACAACCAAAAGAAAATAAATTGATCTATTAGTTGGGCTGTTAATTCCAATGTGAGGAGGATTCCTTTCAGAGAGGTGATATCGCCACTAAGAATGCAAACATCGTCAGCATATGCTAATAGCTAGGGTTATTTATAATACAGGCAGCTGCGCTGCGCCATATTGAGCTGACGAATAACGTATCCAATAATAGGTTGAAGGGAGTTTTAGCTATTGGGTCTCCGTAGCGCACTACAGATGTTATCTCGCAAGCATCCAAAATTGTGCCTTCTATAAGCACCTTACATATTGAGCAATTCATTTAAAGCTCGCAAATTTAAACCAATTTTGACGGTACGCCCAGGTAGGACAATTCGTTCCTCCTCATTTCGTATTCCTCTTAATGCTGTCGTACGCCTGTCGGAAGTTCATGAATAGACTGTATACAGGGGTGTCCTTTTCATAGCATTTCTCCAGCACAATTTTCAGCGTAAAAATTTGATGGTCGTTAAACTATTTGAATGAGGCTAAGTTTGTAAAACCTTGCAGTTTCCAAATGGCCCCTGGAGCCCAAGATTCCTAGCAATTGGAATAGCATTTCTTTGGAAATCCACCAATTTTAGCTCACATGGCTGGATAACCTCTTTTAATTCGACCAAAAATTATTGAATGCATCCTTTGAGATAATCGTAAAATTCGATTCAGAATCAACCTCAAAATTACAACGTTGATTATTTAAAAGAATTGTCACATTCTTTTTTATGTCGGTGATAAGCGCTGTTTGATTGACGCGTTCCGATTTCTTCGAGGAACGTTGATTATACTGCCAAGACTTTCGCAGATTTAAATGGTGTTTTGATGATACTGATGAAGGTTATCGTCACAAAATTATTTGAATTCAGCTGATATATAAGCGTTGACCCATTATCAGAAACAATCATGTCCGGTTATACAAGTGTAGCAAATAATGGCCGTAGTGATACGATTCCACATGCCGATAATGTTGTTCTTACAGGAATGACCTCCAATCACTTTGAGAATGAATCGACTACGATGAGGAATATTGCATTCCAGAATGGTCCGGCGAAATCAATATGTAGCTGTGACCATGGGACTGATGTTGGCTCCCACGGATGAACTGAAGCTCGGGGCATCTCAGGTCTGCCTTCTTGACCAAGCCTTAGACAGACCGTACGTAACTACGAGCAATCCGGAATGCATTATTTCAAAAATAATCTTCTGGCCATCTGGAATGCATTGTTTCTAAAATAATCTTTTGGCATTTCCAACAAGTAAGGAAAATCATTTAACGCCCAATTGAGCACACGGTTGTACTCGGAATCTTTGGTTGTCATCTGTGATATTTGAGACGCATTAATTTAAGATTGGTTTTATGATGGATTCAATCACTAGAACTTATTCATTTCCTCATCGGGTATTTCAATGGTTTCGTTAGGAAAATGACTAAGAAAATCGGCATTTCTCATATTTGATCCGGAACGATGAATGATGTCGAAATCATACGCGTTCAAGGAAACTCGGTATCGAAGCACTTGGACTGATATCACTGTAGGTATATGTTTTCCGGGACTGAATAACCCAATCAACGGACGATGATCAGTGATGATCGTAAACCACATCTATACAAGTAGATGTGAATTTGTTTAATCCCAGCAACAATGGCAACTGTTTCTTGATCGATTTGTGCGTAATTTCTCTCTGCTTTATTGAGGGTTTTTGATTAGAAAGCAATTGGTCGTTTAGTACCATCCTCTATGAGATGAGACAGGACAACTCCCATTAGCGAAGGTAAACTCAAATTGCAGACGCCTAACTCGAAATTCCCCCTTCGGGGTAACTATTGTTTGAAGCAATGACGATTCATCGTCAACTTGTAGTTGCTAGTAAGCTTGTGCCAAGTCCAGTTTTACAAAAACGTTACCTTCATTGAACGAGGATAAAAGGTAACTTATCGCTGGAATTTGGTGAGTGTGTGGCTTTAAAGCCTTGTTTAATATATATTTATAATCTCCACATATGCGAATACTCCCATCATATTTAAGAACTGGAACTATTGGAGTGGTCCAACTGTGGCCTCAGCTTTGATCGCGAGAGATACTGGTCGCACATCGAATTGGTTGAACTGAATGGTCAAGTTGCAAGGATATTTGATTTTCCTTATAACAACCCAACTCCTCGGCGAATAGATGCTGGAATATCGACGATATCATCAACAGGTGATTATTGTTGTACATTATGTACGCCTTGCAAGCTGATACCTAGCGACGAAAACCAGTTGCAACCAAGAACCTACATTATATTTTTCTCCATTTACTATGACGATTGAAAGGTAATCGCATTTCTTTGGCAATCCACCAATTTTAACTCACATGGCTGCATAACCGGTTTTGAGTTCGACCAAAAATTATTGAATGTATCCTTTGAGATTATCGTAAAATTCGATTCAGAATCAACCTCAAAATTACACGGTCGATTATTTAAAAGAATTGTCACATTATTTGGTTAGGTCGATTATAAGCGCTATTTGATTGACGCACTGAAAAAAAAAATATTTATCAAAATAGATATATTGACTTATCTTTAACATTTTTCCGTTCTTGAAATAAATATAGCTGAATATATATTAAAGTTCCAATAAATCAAATATAATCTGTATCTCAAACAACGAAAGCAGTTGCAAATACATATCCCGTGAATTTTATTCTAAAGAGATATACAACGACCTGATAGTGTAATAAAATGTTATGTTAACCAATATTTTGATCTGTTTCAGTTATACTACCACTACTTGCTTCAGTTTGAAACTATATCTATCATACTTAAATAATTTAACGAAACACTGTTAAATTATATCCATTTAGTGATATGATCATACCGCAAAATGTAATTTGTTTGTTATACGAGAAACAAATATATTTACAATATCCGTTTCAAATATCCATCCCAGATGAAAATATATTGAAAATGTATTTGCATCTGTATCATCCCCACTCCTCCACCCGCAATTTCTGCTTAACGAAACATTTTTTATGTAACTACAATATAACAACTACTACATTTACAACAGGTAATTTTCAAACATAAAAATATCTAAAATAATTATGAACGTATCTCGTTTCCTGTATTTGTTTCTTTCTTTCTCTTCATCTCACTCTATCGATTCTATAATATCGAAATGCAAAATGTACAATAAAAAATTATTAACATGTTATTTGAAGAAAACCTACAAAGGATCCAGATATAATCTGCATAAAGTGAACGAAAAATTTAATTATTTGGTGATTATGAATAATATTTCGGTAAGTAATTACTTTAGAATATTTTGTGTATGTTTTATAACTAAAGGAAAATTAATTTTGCTTAATATTTTAAAACATTTTATAATTAGTGGCGTATTTGAACAAATTTAAGAAAACATTTGCATTGGCGCGTTCTTGTGTACTGTAATGATTATTTGTAAGTGAAGTTAATTATTTTAGAATTTTTTTTGTGTAAATCGTAATAAATGTGTGTATTATAAATAGCTATGTAGTAAAGAAAGAACTCAAATTTATGTTTCTTAATTTTCTAATGTACCACAGACATACTATCTCAATAATTATTAACCTCGTGGATTACAATAATTTATTTATTTTAGAGGTTATGGTTCTTAATTTTTACATAACAATTTAACGTAAAAGTTTAAAAATAATGTTATTTATATAAAACTGATTTAAATATATTATATTTAATTATGTGACATTATAGTTTAATCGTAATAATTAAATTTGCCATTTTTAAATTTAGGTTAGAATATTGTCCTGTGAACTGTGATTTTCTTGTTTTTTGTGCGTGTATTTCCAAGCCATATTAAATATATATAATCTACAATATATTTACCAAATTCATTGTAAACTACTCGGTATAAATACATAAAGGGTGTTGCATCATGAACTGGAGCATGTAGAGGATACAATTTGCTATAGGCAGGTAAATAAATATGTATCTCCACCTAAGCAAAGTAAAAAGCGGGCGAGCTTCCATTGAACAAAATTGATTCCTGTAAAATCAACAAATTACAAAATACATTTTAATAACTTTTAACGAATTTATACATTGTAATACAACTGTGAGAATTGTGATTCTTATTATCATAGCAAATATATTTCTTATCTAATTATCGTATTATAATATGATTTTTTTTTGTAAACAGCAGGCGTGCTCATCCAGTACCATCAGTAATTACTCCGAGCTAATTGGAGAAATTGCCGAATTGCAGAATGCAGAAAACCATGAAATTGTAAGAAAAATATCATATTATTTTGATTTATATAATTTATATTATTTTTATCGTTAGGAACAATCTCAACTAATAATAATGCCTTCGTCCACCATAAACATTTTAAATGAATACGATGTATCTACGTATCTTGATTGCACAAAAGGGCGAATAATAAAATCATACTACGAGGGACGAAGTAGTCTCGGCCCAAAACAACAAACCGACCTCTCAAACTTAATAATTGAAAAAGAATTTGATCTAACGGGTAATTATAAAATAACGAGCGACAGATTGGAACAGTTAGCAATTCAAATAAAAGTGTTGTTTAAATCAGAAAACGAAAATATTTATTTTGTTCGCTACAACAGAAATACTAAACAATTAGCCACGGGAAAGCTGTACAGCGCGTACAATAAACTTCGATCAAAAATTAAAAAATCTGTCGTTCCAAGCGATATTAAAAATATTTCAATATCTCAACCTAACATTTACCAATCATCAATAGAATTTCTAAAATCAAATGTAGAACCGTGCGACGAAATTATTAAACACTGGAAAATTACCTCAGAATTTAGATTGCAACACCTCAAAGAACAGGAAGGTTTAACAATATCGAAATATTTTTCAGAATACCCTGCTTTGAAATGTTGTAACTTAATAAACGAATTATTTGAAATTGACTTTAAATGTATCTATAATGATCAAGCAAATAAACTACATGATGATTGGCCAGCCATTAACGAAATATTAATTAAAATCGCGAATTCTAAGAAAAACTCAAGTAGTTTTAAATCAATGGAACAAGTTCTTGCAACACCCGATCAACTAACTGGATTTTTTCTGCTTCCTTTCTTAATAAATAGTAATTTTGGAAGGAAAAGACAGTCTAATGGTTCCTTTAAATTGACCAAATCTGAAATCGCTGATCAATTTATAGCAAGAGCTGATGTAAGTAATATTGTAACAAGAATTTTTTTTGAAATACATATATTAATACTGTCGGTTTATTTTTTCAGGATATAACACAACTACATAATAAAATCCGTGAAATAAAGACGAAAATCGAGAGTTTGAAAGAAACCTTTCAGCCACTACCGATAATATTGGGAGACAGTAACCCAGTTGGATACATTTATATAGATGGACAACTATTTCTCATTGGCAGTCCTATAAAAACAATCGACCTTACGTTTAAAATTTTTCAAGTTATTAATTCAAAGTATCCTACTGGTGCGGAGGCAATATGGGTTTTCATTCAACAGTCTGTTTATGGAATAAAAACCAAGTGGGACAAAAACTTTATTTCCGTAAATAATTTGATTAGTTTAGTCGAAACTAACAAACGGCAACTTTAAAATTTCCAGTTCACAGGATCGGTATTTTAATTTTTTTTTTTATAATGAATTGTTTTAGTTGTAATCTAGTAATAAGTTCTTACAAATCATACTTAATGCATATAAAAACATTCCATAAATCATGTTATATTTTTATATGTAATGAGTGCGCCCCGAGGCGAGAATTCAATATTTTCGATTCATTTCGAAGACATATTGTAAAACATTTTCAAAATATTGAATCGAATACAATTCAAACCCCTTCTGCATCGGTTATCAGTGAAATTAAAGAAATCAAAAAATCGGTAGGCACTAATATGACATCAGATAAACAAATAATGCAATCGTCAAATCAAATGTTCTGTGAAAAAATAATTTTAAATAATATTGAAATTTGCAATTTAAACTTAATTAGTAACTTATACGCTAGTAACTTTAATAAATCACAGATTCAATCAGTAACAGAGGAAATAACGAATTATATTTCAAATATTTTTGTTGAAGTGCATAAAAATATTATAGTTCGAATTAGGGAATTAGGAGAGACGGCTACAAACGTCTCTACTCTTGAAAATAACCTAACTTTCTTGAGATTTCCTCTAGAAAAATTGAACAGTGATTATATGAGAACTAAATTTCTTGAACAAAAAAACGCCTTAATCAAACCTTCATCTATAAAAGTTGGAGAATATTTAAACGCAAAACGAATGCAAAATAATAACATTTTGAAGCCAATTCCTGCAAAGCTTAGCTATGTTTCAATTGAACACATCCTTAGGAATTTCTTAGAGCAAGGTAATGTCTTAAAATTCATTTTAGAATACTCCAAAGGTCTTGAAAATGAAAAAGTAACTATCAGTAATATAATTCAGACAACATTTTGGAAACAGAAATGTGATCAATTTCCTAACCAATGTATTACAGTTCCTTTAATAGTTTATTTTGATGATTTTGAAACAAATAATCCTCTTGGTAGCTCCGCCGGTTTTCAAAAATTAGGCTGTATATACATTTCAATAGCAAATTTACCTCCAGAATTTAGGTCGAAATTAGAAAATATATTTCTTGTACTGCTTTTTAATTCGATTGATAGGAGAGTTTATGGTAATAAAATAATACTGGCTCCTTTAATATCAGAACTCAAGCGATTACGAGAATTTGGGTTTGATTTATCAGTTAATGATCAAAATTTCCAAATATTCGTTACGGTTGTTCTGGTTGTTGGAGATAATTTAGGGCTAAACTCGATTCTTGGGTTTACAGAAAGCTTTAATTCAAATAAATTTTGTAGGATTTGTATTTGTACTAAAGCAGAAACTAAAATGTTATCTAAAGAAGATCCGCTTAAATTACGAAATGTTCAAAATTATGCGAGCCAACTACAAGATATTAATCATTTATCAGAAATCAAAGAAGAATGTTGTTTTAATGAACTCTCAGACTTTCACTGTGTAGAAAATGTTAGTGTTGATATAATGCACGATATCTTTGAGGGCGTTGCTAAATTAGAATTTACTTTGATTCTGCATAACTTTATAGTTGTCAAAAAATATTTAGATATAAGTAGTCTCAACTTCAGAATTCGTAATTTTAATTATGGTCTTAATAATAGTGTCAACAAACCAAAAGAAATGAGTTTGGATACTTTAAAACAAAAAAGAATTAAGGGTAGTGCTTCAGAAATGATATGTCTGGTAAAAAATTTGGGAGTAATGATTGGAGATGTTATTCCCCATTCGGATGAATTATGGAATTTGTATATATTATTGCATAAAATAAGCAACGTTGTTTTAAGCTCACACATAGACGATGGTGCTATTCAAATATTAGAAAACTTGATTGATGAGCATCATAACTTGTACATCAAATTTTTTGGCTTTACTTTAATACCAAAGCATCATTTTATGACGCATTATCCTACTATAATGCGCAAATTTGGGCCACTTATTCAAATGTGGTCAATGAGATTTGAAGCTAATCATCAAGTTCTAAAGAAAATAGCTGCTAATACCAGATCTCGCAGGAATATTTGTTCAACAATTTCAAAAAGAAACCTGCTGCAATTAAGTAAACGAAAAATAAATAATAAGTATTTAAGTTTACCCACTATTTTAGGGAAATCTGTTGACGGTTATATTCCTGACAAAATAACTGCCCAAATGAAAATGTTATTCAAAAATACACTATTGAGTCAAATCAAATCAGTAAGTTTTATTCAGTACAAAAATATTATCTATAGAAGAGATATGATCGTAGTATTACGAATTGATACCGACAGTTTGCCCATATATGGTTCAATAAAATCAATTTTTTCGCACAATGTTTTACATTTTTTTGTATGTCAAGTATTAGAAACGATGTATTATAGTAATCATTTTTGTGGAACTGTAGTAGAAGTCACACAAAATTTTGAAATTTTAAATATTGATAATTTGATTGATAACAGAATAAAAAATTTGATAAAATCAAATTCATATTTGTATGTTGTAGAATAAGTTATAAATGTGTATATTATTATTAAATGGACTTACAATATAATAAAACAAAAAAAAAAATTGAAATAATATACAATTATACCAGTATATTTAGAACGCGTAGTTTAAGTTAAAAAACAAAATATGTACATTGTTTAAAAATTTGTCAAAATTTAGCACAATTAATTTTTTATTTAAAATAAGAGTTTAATTTGCTATTTTATTTCTTGTAAAATATAAAATAATCGATGAATTGGAAAAATTACGAATTTACGATAAAATGTTATTTTTATATTTTAATTATTATTTTTATTATTATTATTAATGTAGACGTAGAAGACAGAACTCATCCTACCAATTTAATGTTAATTGGTAAATTTATACCAATTTGTAAGATTTTTTCCTACAAAACGAGTTCTGCACCCTGATTCTCTAAAAGTAAGGTAATGTGTGGACGTGTAAACTTCTAAAAATCAAAGCTTACCTTTGTGAGTTTGCAATTTCTCGATATGACCCACTACTAAAATAATATTGAAAAATTCCAAACTCATAAAAGTAAGCTTTGCTTTTTACAAGATTACACGTCTACACATGATCTTAATTTTTAGAGAATCAGGGTGCTGTAACGGCACATTGTCCTAAGGAATTTTTTCCTTTCGGAATGAATTCTGTGATAGACCAGATTGTTTTACATTTTTTGCGGAATGTCTATCTGGCCGTGGGGTTCAAAAGGCATTTCCATGTCGCTTCATTTTAAGTTGTAACATTAACATAAATGTATTTATTATTGCTTTAATTTTTATTGAAATGAAATAAATAAATATTAAAAAGAGTTATTTTATTTTTTTTAACAATAACGGTACATAGTAATGATGACTATGTATCTTTCTACTTGAGGTATACTTAATTATCTATTCGGTTGACAATATTATTTGGAAATGAATAAATTTATATCTAATTCAAATATTGCAAATTATTTGTGTTAGTTAATATTTGTTGAGAATATCAATAAAGTGTACATCAAAAATTGATAAAATAGTTTTCGCTTTAAGATAAATATTAAATTTTGCCTGACAAGTGAATTACTTACGTGGTTAAAAGGATGTAAAATTCATAAGTTTTTTATTTTCATAATCGATATGCATTATAACGAATTTAAATATTATGTATTTTAATAAGAATTAAATGTCAAGCTAATTGGAATAAATTTATATCTCAAACAGATATGAAATGGTTAGATATATTTTTCGTTTTTAGGGATATAAAATATTCTTATCCCTAAACGAGTTATATTTTATATATGAAAATTCATGAAAATATAACTTTGTGTGATATAATTTCTCTCAGTGCGTGTCCCGATTTCTTCGAGGAACGTTGATTATATTGCCAAATCTTTTGCAGATTTGAATGGTGGTTTGATGATTATGGTATAGTGGATCAGCATACCTTTTGAATATATCCTATTATGCCACACTTAGAACATACGGCATTACGGTAAGGACACGTAAACTCAATTAGTCATGTTGGAACATTCTTTGTATTATTTTTAATTAATGAGTGCCACAATTAGTCTACCACACTTTTTGAAAATGGAAAAGCCCGAGATGCCGTATAAATTGATTATGTCAATGTACGTGACGAATGCAATTCTGGATATTTAGAAAGTACTCCTCCTGCGGCTTTAATTAATTTCAAGAATTATTAACTTTTTGACAATACCATTATTCGAACCAAGAGATGTGCAGGAATAAACAAAATGAATGGGCCAATGCAAGATTGGGTCGTCCTGAATGCGTTCTTGTGTCACGAAACCACAATAAATAGCGTTTTATAAATCTAGCGTTTACTTATTAATTCAACCAACAACCTTCAGAACCAAACCACGCCTAAATCTATAAAACCCATAAAATTAAATTACAAGGAGTTTTAACAACCTTATCAATATTTTTGGTTTTTTTATTATTTGAATGAGTAAAATTAAAAGGATAATTTCAAAGAAGACTTTGGAACATCGTTGTTTAAATGCAGCATACATTTATATTTAATTATCTTATAATTATTAATCTTTACGGATTAAACGATGGAATAAGGTCACATTTGGCATATGTAGCACACAGAATAATGAGTGGGAAATGGTTATTTCAAGCAATTATTCGTAAATATTTTTTAGAACTGGAATCATCAAGGATTGAAACTCGATGTAGGTGTTTTTAAACTAAACTATTGAGCAAACAATCCAATGAATGCTTCTTTTTTACTTAACTTCAAATTTTTAATTAAAAACTAATTAGGTTTTTATTTATCCCACAAAAACATTCAAATCATAAAATTGTGGGTTAACCCAACCTTGAATATTATATAGAAATTATTAACCCATTTGTCTAGTATATGTAGATATAATTAATAACCGTAAAATGTATCTTCTCATGCACTTAATTCCCAAAATAATAATTATAGCCGTCTGCATCCGTAATAGCCAGCAAAAATAAACATAACCCTCAATTTGTATCTCAAGGTAAATTGCACTAAATTGACACTTCAACAAAAAAATTTCACTGTCTGTCTAGTTTTGGCTATGTATTTGCATCAATTGTAATAGAGGCAATAGGTATCATACGAACCGCACACAATTTATTTTTTGTTACAACATATCAAGGTAAACAGATACTAACCGATGTGTATCTCTCGCATTTATTTATTCATTTATATTTAAATAATAATAAACACAGAGCTATCATAAATTCTCGGAATTGTAACACTTCAACTGTCAGATCATAAAATAAAAAAAAAACTGTTGTTCAGCAATAATGTTAATGTGATATTATGTACGAAACACAGGTTGCAAAAAAGATTAAATTAATTCGTCTTACCCGCGTAAGCAATCAATCATAATCACAATGTTCTCAAACCAGAAAAATGTCTTACCTTTTCCAATCAAAATGCATTTGGCTTTTACAAAAAAACATAATAATAAATTTAGACATGGGACATTTTATTCTAAATTCGTACCTCCAAAACTGCACAAACCAATTCCACGAAATAATAACACAAATTGGTGGATATTTTTTGGTATATATGAGATTTGTGGGAGACATTCTGGTAGACGGAATATTGTTTACTTTTATTATGTCGCAATAAAACTGCTAATTAATTTGTGTTGTTTTGTTTTTATCTTGTCCGTCTTTGACTTACGATCACGTAGTCTGTTTCATAAATGATTAAAAGATGTTATGATGATTATAATTCTTTGTCGTTATATTAGTAAATGTATCAATTGACGTTCATTTTAATTTTGGCAATTTGACATTATTTTATAAACTAAATACGAAAAAAAAAATTCCGCGAATTCATAAATCATTATTTAAAATATATTTTGCGGTTAAATTATACCGATTATTCATTGTAAGATGAATTTGTAACGTTTTGTGTTAATGAACTTTAGACACATTTATTATAGGTATATACATGAGAAAACACAACAGCGGGTGGTTTAAAAGAAAAGATATTCGGTAATAGATGACTATACTGCTTCAAGTTGGTCTATGCTTACGCATTTTATATTATTTGTAAAAAAGATTTAATCGCGGTAAGTTTTTTTAGCAGTTTGGTATGTCCGGTTAAACCAAAAACTTTATATGTTTAACTAGCTGACCCGGCAAACGTTGTTCTGCCATATAAATTATTTCTAGTGAATATTTTGGTTGTTAAATAAAAAATAACGAATGTATTGTGGGGATGGGATCTATGACAGAAAGAGGAATGGAGCGCTATAGATGATGAACGCCGATAAAAACAAAAAAACACCAACCATTCATTTTTTCAATTCAATGTATTTCATTAACGTAACGGACATATTCATTGTTTGATCTCTTAAAAGTTAAATGTGAAGTGAAAAAAAGTAATATATTTTTATCCTATAGAGTAGGAAAATGAAATAAAGAAAATCAATATTAATTTCGAAGAGCGATATTTTTTGTCAGTCCGTCTTTAGCCAACACAAATAAGTTCGATAGTTTACGTGTTCTGTTCTACGCCTTAAGAGAATGTTTGTGTGCCATAGTGCATTCATCCCTGATGATAATTTTGCATTATTTCAACACTGTGGCTATTATTTTGAATATTTAGTGAAGCTGTTCTGCCTTCATCCAATAAATTTGCTGCAATGTCAGATGATGGTAAAAAATAATCCACCTTGTCCCGCCGAAACTGCCAGCATAATACGGTCGAAAATAATTTTATGTTCATGAGTCAGTGGTGGGACATTGTGAGTAACAATCGCTGCCATTTCTGCAGTATCGTACTGCAGTTCACGATTTATTTCGGTGTCCATTAAATCAGATGCACTTCGATTAAACGCAAAGATCCTCGATAGCAATCAATGTTTCATTGTAAATAGCGTCGCTAAATGTAATCATTAGATCGTTGTACCGTGTACGAATTTGATGCAATATAGGTATCACCAGTCATTGAATCTTTGTGCTTATCCCACAACGTGTCTGCTCGTTCCGGGAAACATGTAGTCAACACTATAGCGAATAGTAGACGAATTTTTTTTCTGTATAGCCCAATGCTGCTTCAGCAAGCAAATCGTCCCAGTGATTGTCATCTTTGAGCAAGCCGAATGCAAGGTGTGCATCTTTATATGTTGGATACTGTTGCCCATACACTTTGCGTATATCTTGAAATGGCAATGGGCCGGTCACATTAACCAACAACAGTAGCAAAAGGAAGCACTCAATCTGCCTTGGACTGACTGTATATTAGGCCCAAAGTATTTGATTTGAATAGGCCGGGCCACGCTTCAATTGGTGTGCCTTCCTTGCGGGGCAATCAATTTTTTGTTTGATTCCATGTGAACTAGCGTGGTACTTTGGAATGGAGTAGTGTTGTAGGAGCTGATGTACTGGCCAATTTTGTAGCGCATTATTTCGTCGTTGTCATTCAATCGATGAGCATTCACATCGGTATTTTGAATTTGAAACACAGCCATATCACTGCCTTTATTCACATACTTGCAAATGTATTTGATTATATTCACTGAACTGCAGAACTCAATATAAATGTGAGCATTGAATGTTTTCTTTAGCAGAGGCAAATATGGTACCACCCAACGATTGTCAAAGTCAATGTCTGCCATTATCAGTATTTCTTCGACGATATATTGGATATCCGTCGACATTTGTGATCGTGTCGTTGGTGAAATCTTTAGGAAAACGCTTTGTACATTTTTCATCTACCATGCAAGGCGATAAACGATTCAGATCACCGGATGGGCCATGAATCAGTTTCTGGTAACAATATCGAACAGTAGTTGATCAATAGATGAATCTGAAATTTTCGCGGAAATTACACTATCGATTTCCTCAGGGCGTATTTTGTCGACTAACTAAATCAAAATATATGCATAAGGTTATCCTCGCTTTTGCCATTCAACCGAATATATCCAGAAAATTCCGGGATCGAATACGTGTAATTTTGTAATAGAGCTCATTAAAGACTTCAATTTTTGTTTGAACATACGTGCTTTGTTGTCATGACGATGTATTGCAATTTGGGCTGGCAATAGCAAAGATGTAATATCCTGCCACTTTGGATACATGTAAACGTGGACTGCCTACGTACGATGATCGCAAAATGATAGATAGATAGTAAAATGATAGCGTCTCGGAAGTGAATGTATTCTTCCGCACGCAGTTTTTGTTGATTGTGTCGTTGGAATCGCAGTCGTTCGATCTCTACCTTCGCGTACATGTCGACATGAATTGTTGGCACAGCTCATGACATCGCAAAATGATGTTGTCCTGACCGCGTCGAATCATCATACGATACGCATAAAAATCCATCGAGTTTACTTTCTTGTTTGTTTCGGCTCCTGTGACAACATATTCATAAATATTAATTCCAAATGAGTAATGATGTTCATAATGAATGAATTACCTGTGGCGGGATCTCGTTGTTTAATATTTTTGCAATATCCGTCTTGACTCTCCCAGAAAATTAGCGGACATTGGAGAGCATCGTATGAACGGCGTGTGTGGGCGATGAACTCCAGATTATTGTGTCTTCTCCGAATTACGATTTCTCGCGTCGATGTGCGTTATTCAATAGGGCGTTCAGTTCGCCGACGATGCGCCTGACATTAGGCGAATTAAGGTTATTGTAGCCGCAACGTGCATTCACACGATTGGTGTCCTCACCGCCAATGAAGTAGATTTGTAAACAGTGGTTCGTTTGGCATTGGCAGCAATGAGCCCACTTGCCCTTTGATTTTGAACGTTGAATTGAATTGTTGGCCTGTTGCTCCGCACGAAATCATTTGGAAGCATGAATTTAATGTGCGAATGGACCTAAGAAACAGGTTTGAATCTGGATCCGTGCCGATGAGCAAGCCGTTCAATGGTTCTGGTGGTGTCTCAATATCTGGTAGTTGCACTTTTCCTGTTGCGCAACACATCCCGGCTGACTCATGTTTTAATTTGAGGAAAAGATTTTTAGCAAATTTTGTGCATCGTAAATTGAGATTTTGGCCAAAGAAAGGATTCACTCAACGCATATACAATACATAATATATAGAAGCGCTTAAAATTCGAAGATCATTCATCAAGCGCCAAATGATCAAAACTGTAACATTTGCTACATCTATTACGGCTACGTCGAATTAGAGCACGCCTAGATAAAACCAATACTCGGTGGACCGATTAAACAAGATATGAAGATGTTCGACTTAAGCCTCGTTCTCATTAGTCAAGTTACTTGATTTCAATTACCTGAATTCAAGTAACTTGAACCTACTTGACCAATATGAACGTGTTATTTTACTTGATTTCAAGTTTTAAGTAAAGTAGACGACTTTTGAACTTTTATATTCAAGTCGAGTCGCCTTAGAGTAACCATATTATAAAATTAAGCAGTATGGGCAGTAAGTACTTTATCAAAAAAGTGAATGTAGAATTTTTGACATCTACAAAAATGAATTGGAGCAGTGCAGTAATCATAATTTTTTGAAAATTTATCAATCCTATGAAGTTTTGTCAAATATTCGGCGATATTTTAAACAACTATACTTGACTAAATTAACTTCAATATTTATAACCGAAAACGTGAATTCAAGTTTCTTGAATCCAAGTACTTGAAATCAAATAACTTGACTAATGAGAACGAGGCTTTAGACGCCGACTAAATATCACAATCGGTATATTTTGATGAAAGTTATTTTCAAGCGGTTTCTTTGTTAAATGTCGCTATTAGAGCGTTCGATTCGAGAATTCTCGAGAAAAAATTCTCTAGAAAACCTGGGAAAAAATGATACTCGATTCTCGAGAAATCCGAAATTTTTTTTTGGAGAATATTTTTTTTTTTTAATCCGTTGATTCCATCAAATGAAAAAGAACACACCTACCATTCTATTATATTTCCTTAAAATTGATCTAGTACTTCAGTTTCAACGTTCCCAAGTATAACAAAACTGAATTCATCACCGACTTTTTTCAGCAATAATGTCCGACTTATTATAAGATTTACCATGAAAGTTTGCCAAACAAATTGGAAAATGATGAAAAAATAAAGTTGCAAACCAAATTTCATCATTTTCCGATTTTTTTGGCCAACATTCGGAAAAAAATTCATGTTTTAAGCTAAATGTCAGAAAAATACAAAAATAATTCGGATATAAAAATACTTGGGTTTTCTTTCACTTCTAGTTTGCTTTTTTCTACATTTTAATTTTGGTTTTGTTGGCAAGCCTTTTTCGAATGTGTTTTATATTTTGTTTTAAATCTGATAGAATACATATTCACCTTTAACTTAATTTGCGTTTAAAAATTTGACTACGTTTCTTGTCGTGGAATCTAGGTAAAATAAATATTTTAATGTTATTGTCGAAATTAAATACAATTATTTTATTATTAAACTTAAAACAATCAGTCATCATGGAATCAGCTGTGTGGAAGCATTTTAAAAAGTTACCGACAGGAGAAAAAGCTCTGTGTGGAAAATGTGCAAAAATGTTATCATGTCGAGGATCGTCTAATACTAGTCTCATCAGACATTTAAGCCATATTCATCAAATTAAAATTTCTGAAGCAAGTACGAGCGATGGTGCTCATATTAACCAATCAGATCAAATGACGTTATCCAGTAACAAAGGTTTAAAAAGACAAAATATGTCTATGGATAGTTTTATTAAAAAAGGGGCATGCTCATTACCGGAGATAATTGCAAAATTGGTTGCTTCGGATGGGTTTACCGTACATGCGCTTTCCAAAAGAAGTTTTATTAGACAATCCGTTGCCAAATGCGGTTATCCGTTGCCAAGAAGCAAAGGTGAAATCATGAAACTTGTTCATGAACTTTACAATACAACAAAAATCGAAACTTGTATTATCTTACAGAATTATAAAAAACAAAATATAAAATTCAGTTTGACATTAGACGAGTGGACTAGCAAACGAAACATGCGATACATAAATATAAATTTACTCACTCTTGGACCGTGATGATAAAATTTGGAGAACTAATTCCAGTACATCACCAACTATGCTACAATCATGCAATTCATCTTGCTGTTTTAGATGTATTGTATTCCAAATCCAAAACCAATGATCAACCTGACATCGCAGACTCTAGCACTGAAAATGATTCGGATTTGGAAAGTGAATATGTTGGAAGCACAGATAACAATCCCATGGAAATTTGTATTAGAGATGACATCAACAAAATTTTAAAGAATATTCACACAGTAATTAGACTGTTTAGAAAATCTCCTGTGCGCAACTCAATTCTACAAAACCATATTTTATCCGACTATGGAAAAGGATACGCCTTACTGCTAGTCTGCAAAACGAGATGGGATACCATTGAACAAATGACTGATCGATTTTTGTTAGTAAAGATAGTATTTCCAAAGCTCTAGTTGATTTGAGAATGGACCCCGTAAACAATTTCGTTGCCTCAGATATTTCAGCATTTTAGGATTTGCTAAAAATACTCAAGACGATCTTCTTCAAAGCGAAGCCGTGTTTACGTTTCTTTTCGATGCTTTAACAGAAACTAGTCGATCAAGTAGCATTGGTAGAGAAATTATCGAAGCCTTAAAACATCGTACTGATCAGAGAAGAAACGAGAAGTTAGTGTCTCTAATTAAATTTCTTCACAATCCACAAAGTTTAAAATATGAGAGCTCATACGGTACTTTGAAAAAATGCTCGAAGCAGGAAATATTTAAGTTGGCGAAGGAGTTCATGATGAGGCTGTTCAATTCAGATGCTATATCCGATTCATCTTCATCTGAAAACGATGAAACCTCTCAAACAGTACATAATATGTCTCTTTCTGAAAAATTGGACGCTACAATAAAATCGCATTTAACGGAAATCCCAATCAACGAAGACGCAAGTAAATCACTAATTAGAGAGATCCAAATATACGAGGCAACTGGGCAACAGATAATTTGAAATTACTACGAGTCTTTTTGTTGGCAAGCAATATACTATCGGTTAAAAGGCTTTCACTAAGCGATTAAAATTTAAATAGCATCTGTTTCTTGAAAAGTTACTTTCTAAAAAACAATAAAGCTCTAGTTTATTCCTAAAACGTTTTATATTATTTTTTCCATTTTTCTCGAGTTCTCGAGAAAAACTAATTGATTACTCGAATTCTCGAGAACAAAAATTGTCGAGTTTTCGAATGCTCTAGTCGCTATCCGCAATTTTCTTACGGAAACTTCATTGAATATATGTCCGATCATCCAGGTGACAATTCAATTACTTATCATTTATTATCTGAAGCGAAATTACCGCGCTTCAATGAACCATTATTCCAAAGCGACTTTTTGGAATGGCAAAATTTCTTTGGGTTGATCAATAGCAACGTGAATAAAAAGTACCATTTGCTGCCAAATGGCTTTTGAAGGATGTACCATTTGGTTTAAATAAACATTTATCAATTGCTGACACTATCTCTTCTGTAATATGGCTAAAAGGCGGCGACAATTATTTAATCGAAACAATTGTTTAACAACCGGTTATGAAATGTTTCCGTATGGTTCGAAAATTGGCTACTATCGCCAAGGAAATTATAAGAGGACTACAAGTTGTTGGACCGCAAAGGCAATTTAAACTCTTGGTTAATCTACATAATCGTTAAAAAATTAAACGATGATAGTAGGCAGTTCTGGTAATACTAATCGGAAATCGAACACAATACCCTCCAAAATTTAATTGATTATCTTCATACCAAGAAGGTTTAAAGGAAACGATACGTAGATATTCAAACAACCCTAAAAACAACTGTATCGCTCAACTGGATATCGCTCTAATGGATACCGCTCAACTGGAATCTAATGGTTGGGCCTACCTAGCAGCCTATTTGCCATTTTACTTCTATTCCCCAAACATATAATAATATTTTCCGGCAATTTAGAGAATATATCCAACCAAATTTTAAGAGGTCTAATATTGACAACCAGTTGGCGAATTGCATTTCAATGCTCCAAGATCTATGTACCTCTAAAACCAAGAGTTATTGCCTGTTGAAATAACTAACGGAACGCGCTCAGCCAAGTTAGAGTTACTAGCTCTGGAATGGTGTTTAAAAAACGACTACTTCCATTTTAAAATTCGCTTAACCCAGAAGTTACCAACACCAAACGAAAATTGTTTTTTGAAGCATTCAAATTGTTGACCTGCTCATTTGACTGTCTCCATCTACAATACAAGGTAACGCTTTAATAATAATAACACCAAGTTACCAGCCGAAAGTAAGAAATGAATGCATAAAATCAGCCTCTAGAGTGTTACATCTTATTTTATACAAATTTTCTAATGTCTTTTGGAAAATCGAATTTTCTGAGATTTCTCACGGGAAACTGGAACTGAATTTTTTTTCCTGCGATAGCTATTGACAATTCACATCAACATAATCCATTTCCAGACATAACACTCTAGAGGCTGACATTTATTTTTTTACTTTCGGCTGGAACGTTTTTCAAATTTTCCGAGATTTTCCACGGGAAACTTGAACAGAATTTTTTTCTTCCGATGGCTATTGACAAATCCAATAAAAACGATTTAACTTAAGATATACACTCTAGAGGTTGATTTTATTCCAATTTTGTGAATTATTCTGCTTTTCCAATATTTCCCGCCCCGGTGGCACAGTGGTTAGCATGCTTGCTTTACGCTCCGGACGTCCCGGGTTCGATTCCCGGCGGGTGATGAAAAAATCACGGCTGGTTAAGGGTAGGATCAATGAATTAATCACTCATTATCCGTTAACAAAATGATTACGAAACTTCAAAATGAAGCGGCCAAATCCCTCCATGGGATGTAGCGCCACCGAAAAGAAAAAAAAATATTTCCCGCGATTGGGTTAAGTAAAATTTTCCAACTATTTTAAAAACCTGTGTTTGCTAGAACAAAAATGGTAAGAAAAATACAAGAGAAACATCACGAGTAGCTGAGGCTCATTATTGTATGAAAATGTAGTTTTTTACAAAACATTTTTTATTTATAATTTTTTTTAATTAAACTCGATATTAATCTTTTAATTTTTTTTTTATATAATTTGCACTTAATGTGTTTCATTCGAAATTTAAGAAATACAAATCTTTAAGTTCAATCATAATGGCAATCCGAATCAAATCAATATACTCGTAAATGTATAACGCAAAAAAAAAAACAGAATTCAAACTTCGGGCAAGGCTATAAACATACAAAGTTTACAAAAAATAAAATCAATAACATATAATCAAAATTAATTTCATTTATTACAAATATTTTTATTTTTTTTAATTAAAACTTAATTTATATTTTATGTATGTAGCATTAAAACATTAAATTTATTTTTTTTTTTTTTTTTGTATTTTGTATTTCGAATGGAAAATTTATGGGTTTTTTGTTTGTATGATTATTATTACTATTACATATTAGTATTACTATTATTACTATTTCATATGTTTTTTTTATATTCCCATTTAATGTAAAAATGTGTAACATGTTTTAATGTAAATTTTTGATAAATTGATTTCAATCACGATTTCATAACTCTGTATAGAATACAAAAACCATGTATGTATTTGTAGCACTATATGGGATTTATATAATTTCCAGTGAAAACTAATAATTATTACTGGTAAAATGTAATCTATTTAAATTAGAAAAAAAACATAATGGGTTGGCTTTAAACAAACCCCGAAACGATTCAGTTCTTTTAATCAATCAAATTCAATTCATCACATTTAAAAACAAAAAGTTATTTAGATTGTCGCCAATTTGTCTAAACCAAGCGGTTATAGTTAACATTAACAAATTACTTCGTTCAAGGTGATTAATCGATTTAGCACAATCATATTAATTATTTACTGACGTCTATCCACTTACAATCTCTTCACTAAGTACAGTATAAATTAAATAATTAGCTATTCGAATTAAATTAAATAAGCAATATCTAATTAAGCATTTAGCTATGTCTTCAGCAAATTTACAAAACATTAGTATCTTTATACTGAAAATTAATAATAATTAATACAGCAACAACAACAATTTAATAAATCAATACATGCTACATAATAAATAAAATTGTTCGGTTTATTAATTAATAATTTTTATATTCTATAACGTTAAATTATGCGTGAAACTTTACAAAAAAAATATTTAATTTTATAAACTATAAGCTTCAGATATACTTGAATCATTGCAAATTTAACATCTGACAAAAAGTAAATCAGCTGCTATAAATCTAGCACTTAAAAAATTAGATTGTCATTTATTATTTTATAACCTAGAGTGTAACAACCAATATGCCGTCATATTTGAACCCGACATATAATCCCACTACACTCACAAATACATCATAAAGTTTATACAAACATATAATTATTATTATTATTATTACAAAACTTCTAAATGAAACAAAACAAACTTAATTAATTTTATTAATTTTTATTTAACTTTTTATTTCATTTTCATATTTTTATTTTTTTTTTATTTAACTGACAGTAAAATATCTATACTCTACTAATATAACAACACAGGCAAAAATATTTTGTTAGTTAACTACTCCACCACATCACAACCATCAATCATTTTAATTAATTTAATTTAACAATCCAATTCAAAAAAATTACACAAAACGTAATTGTTGTTGTATATTAGTTTTTATGTACCATTTGTGTTATAAATACAATTTAAGAGAGCGAGAAATACGAGTAAATGGGTATAAGAAATAAATAAAGTTAACTTACAATAACAGAAGTAAATTGTATTTATCTTCAAGGTGAACTGGAATTATTTAACAACCAGTAACAAATATGTTTTTTTTTTTTTACATGAAATGTAGAAAAAAAATTGCCGTCTTGCATAACATTAGAAAGGATCCAAAGTGGCTATACACTCGTACTATATATATACACAGTTTAAAATTAAATGTTAAAATTTGAAACACAAACAAATTAGGTGAACATTTTATGTACAAATTTAAAAAACATTCAAAGTTTTAAAAATTTTACACAGTGTGATCTGTATATGTTTGCAGATCCTATTTTCCACAAAATTGTTTTTTAAAAGCCTATTTATTATGCAAAGTTTTCCGACACTTTTTCAACGAATGATTTATTTATTTATATATGAATGTAAACTTAAAAGTTTACAAAACTTTTGGTACACTCCATTTGGGCCTTTTGCTCATTCTCAATATCCAAATTTTACTGGTTACATTTTGATTCACCTCGAGTATTTGATTTCCTTGGTGCCTGACATATCTGGGGCGTTCCCCAATCCGATATCTGGGAGGTTTCGAGTATAACTAGAAAACCTCAAACTAGGTTGTAATCAGAACTTTCACAGTGATTACTGCTGTTGTTTCTTACTGAAACAATCCGCCGCCAAATAACACCAGGTGATATCAATATTTACATGCCGTCACTATTCCTTGGCCTAGTTTTTAGTTCACCTTGGAAAATGTATTTCCTTAAATTTGAAAATTAAAATTGAAAAATAAGTTAAATAAAAAAAAAGAAATCCCTAATACTTACTTACGCAAAAAATAAGAAAATTGAAACTCCCATATACTTTTTCATTTATTACCAAAATGAAGATTGGAATGACAGAGAGGTGTTACGGAGCCGAATATTTTGAACAATTAGAAAAAAAACAACAACATTAAAAAAATTGGGTTCTTTCGAACAAAATTTGGTTAATAACAAATTCTGTGTATCCGATGCTAATGATTTTGACAATTGGTCATATAATAAATTAAATAGCTGGAAGCTATGCTAATACAAAAAAAACGCGAATTCATGCTTAACTCACAAAAAATTTATGTGAAAACATATAACATACACTGCGCCAATTAAAAAACGGAACAGAAATTTTCTTCGAAAAAATACCCAGATTTGAACGCTTGTATTTTGGTGAAATAACACTTGTCAAAAAAAATTTTTGTTTCTAGTTGAAGGAAATTTTGTTTTCTTTTCGATACTGGAAACCGTTTTATTTTATTTTGTTTTTTTATGACTTTTTTGAGTAAAACAAAAGTAGTCTAAAAAAAAAAAAAAATTTGCTACTGTTTGAAACTGTAAACGAACTTGCTCGATATTTCATTCAAAAATTCAAATCGGCCATTTTATAGAGAATTTAGATACCTTGCAAAATGATACTAGGAAAATTTCTGTGCGGCCACTCCTTGTCGAATTATTGAAGTTTTAGAGAAAACGTATCAAAATTCGTAGAAGTAAATATTTGTATCTTGTAAACTTAGCACTCTACGATAAAATGTTAAGTCACTTTACCATTAAAACTTTAACACACTAAAACTTCAATAACTCGACAAGGAGTGGCCGCACAGAAATTTTCCTAGTATCATTTTGCAAGGTATCTAAATTCTCTATAAAATGGCCGATTTGAATTTTTGAATGAAATATCGAGCAAGTTCATTTACAGTTTCAAACAGCAGCACATTTTTTTTTTTTTAGACATCTTTTGTTTTACTCAAAAAAGTCATAAAAAAACAAAATAAAATAAAACGGTTTCCAGTATCGAAAAGAAAACAAAATTTCCTTCAACTAGAAACAAAAATTTTTTTTGACAAGTGTTATTTCACCAAAATACAAGCGTTCAAATCTGGGTATTTTTTCGAAGAAAATTTCTGTTCCGTTTTTTAATTGGCGCAGTGTATGTAAGTTTAAGAGTACTTAGACGACAGGGCTCTAAGTTACGTTAACAACCTCATCAACAAGCAATTCAGGAAGCAGCTCGATAAAATAAACTCACTTCAGCGAACCATTTGAATACCGAAATATATCGCCAAACAGAAGCAATATCGCAAATAAATCCAACCAAGCGAATGTGACAAAATACCGAATCAGACGACATCGAAATTCAACAAACAGTTAAAGAAATACTCGCTGAAGACGATGATTATTCAGAAATCGACGAGAACCAATTCCCGGAACTACCGAAAAGAAGCAGTGCAGAAATACCTATTCATAACGAAAATAACAAGCTAAATATACCTCAGCCGTAAAATCTAGAAACAAGGTTCCAAAACCTCCGCCGATGATACTTACAAATTTTCCAATGGAGGAAATAAGCCAGCTATAAAATAACATAACCGCAAATCACCGGATGCAATGCTCAAAGTCCCTAGCAACAATGTATCTGTATTCATATACAATAAAAAAATTAGAAACACATTTAAAGTCGAAAACAAAGAATTCTACAAGTATGAACATACTCCCAAGCAAGAGAAACTCAAAACAATAGTCATGCGAGGAATAAATTCTGAGCAATCACCTGAGGGCATCATAAACGAGTTGGGTCGGCAAGGACTGGCTGTACCGGGGGTCTACCCAATAGATATAATCAATCAAGCAATTGGGAGCATAAGAGAAAACGAAACGGTTTCCAATGTAGGAACTGTCAAAATTTCGGACACTCAGCGTCAAACTGCTTCCTTCAGTATATGTAAATGCGTCAAATATGCTGCCAGCCACAACACAGGAACACAGGATATTGCCCCAGGTACGAGAATAACAATAACATACCTTTAAAATTTGCAAATTGCGGTGGAGAACATACTGTAAACTATAGCGAATGCATACAGAGGTAAGAATTTTTGGGTAAATCCATAAATTGTAACTTAAAAAACAGTCGACCTAATTTATTCAAATCTAGTTATATAAATAACAAACGAGCTTCGCTGAGATTGTCAGACCAAGTCTCAGACTGCCTGAAGAACCACGTGTAAATAGGCCAGAGACGAGGTCAGGAGGTAACGTTCAGATAAATTAACTCATGGAATTCTTAAATCAATTATTCGGAATAGACTTCCTCACAATAACCAATAATGTGTTGCAATTTATAGTTAAACTATAGAAAACCTCAGGGGCAAGAACATGCAAATAAGCATTTATCTAAATTTCATTTTACAAAACATGAAATAAAGATCCTTATTCGCTCAATTGCAACAGCCTTATGGGCTGATACAAGTTATAAATATAATGAAATTCGGAGTTGCATGCCTCAGCGAGACAAAGCTCTCGAACATACATGTGTTAAATATTCCCCGTTATAATGTTTATCGAACAGACGCTTCCAATGCCGAAACAAGGGACACCACCGTTGCAATATCTAAAGGATTTATCCACTGTAAGCCCAAAGCATATGTCCGTAACAACATTATAGCACTTCAGTGAGAGTAGGGAATAAACCATCAACCTTTACATTGATTTCCATATACTTCAGAAAAATTGAAATCGGGGACGAGTATATATCTAAAATAAATTCAAACTTAGTATTTACGGGTGATTTTAATGCGCATCTTATAGCTTACTGCGCTAACAAAACACAAGCAGCAATAACTTGTTCAAATTTTGCGAACAAAGCAACCTGGAAATTGCGCCTCAAACGGCCGTACTCGGGGATCGGCCACAATCGACAAGGTAGTAACCAAAATCGTAAACATAGGGGAAAGTAATAAAGTACTTAATGAGTTCTGCTCATTAAGTAAATTTCATAATCCATGATTAAACTTACGAAAAGATCACCTACGACCATAGAAATACTTACTGGTTATTTTTCAGCCACATTGTACACAGCAAGTTGAAAAAACACTATCACTGAGGCTACTGTAACTGCCACAGATATTGATCGAAATATTGCGCTGATCAAGGAAACCATAAAACTTGCGACAAGTGAATATATTCCAGCACTTCCCATACAATACAAAAGTATGCCGCAGGAGATTGAGTTTATTTAAGCTTTTTATAAACTTAAAAGCTCATAAAGCTCTGTACAATATCCTAGAACTAAGCTGATATTATTGTTATCATCAAATATGAAACTAAAAATTACGTTATGCCTCTAAAATTACAGGTATTTGATTATTTAATAAATTTGACAACAACACGGTATCATTAAGGATTTTGACAACAACAAGAACTCATACTGGTTTTAATAAATATTTGATGCAAAATGAGTATTCTTAAGAATAGCTTGAAGCTGAAACCGAATTTTTACAGTAATATTGAAGATAATTAAATCGCCGTTTATTTAAGCTTTTTATAAACATAAAAGCTCATAAAGCTCTGTACAATATCCTAGAACTAAGCTGATATGATTGTTAACATCAAATATGAAACTAAAAATTACCTTATGCCTCTAAAATTACAGGGATTTGATTATTTAATAAATTTGACAATAACACGGTATCATTAAGGATTTTGACAACAACAAGAACTCATACTGGTTTCAATAAATATTTGATGCAAAATGAGTATTCTTAAGAATAACTTGGAGCTGAAACCGAATTTTTTACAGTAATATTGAAGATAATTAAATCGCCGTTTATTTAAGCTTTTTATAGACACCAAAGCTCATAAAGCTCTGTACAATATCCTAGAACTAAGCTGATATTATTGTTAACATCAAATATGAAACTAAAAATTACTTATGCCTTTAAAATTACAGGTAGTTGATTATTTAATAAATTTGACAACAATACGGTATCATTAAGGATTTTGACAACAACAAAAACTCATACTGGTTTTAATAAATATTTGATGCAAAATGCTAGAACTAAGCTGATATTATTGTTATCATCAAATATGAAACTAAAAATTACGTTATGCCTCTAAAATTACAGGTAGTTGATTATTTAATAAATTTGACAACAACACGGTATCATTAAGGATTTTGACAACAACAAAAACTCATACTGGTTTTCATAAATATTTGATGCAAAATGAGTATTCTTAAGAATAGCGTGAAGCTGAAACCGAATTTTTACAGTAATATTGAAGATAATTAAATCGCCGTTTATTTAAGCTTTTTATAAGCTTAAAAGCTCATAAAGCTCTGTACAATATCCTAGAACTAAGCTGATATTATTGTTAACATCAAATATGAAACTAAAAATTACTTATGCCTCTAAAATTACAGGTATTTGATTATTTAATAAATTTGACAACAATACGGTATCATTAAGGATTTTGACAACAACAAAAACTCAGACTGGTTTTAATAAATATTTGATGCAAAATGCTAGAACTAAGCTGATATTATTGTTATCATCAAATATGAAACTAAAAATTACTTATGCCTCTAAAATTACAGGTAGTTGATTATTTAATAAATTTGACAACAACACGGTATCATTAAGGATTTTGACAACAACAAAGACTCATACTGGTTTTCATAAATATTTGATGCAAAATGAGTATTCTTAAGAATAGCGTGAAGCTGAAACCGAATTTTTACAGTAATATTGAAGATAATTAAATCGCCGTTTATTTAAGCTTTTTATAAGCTTAAAAGCTCATAAAGCTCTGTACAATATCCTAGAACTAAGCTGATATGATTGTTAACATCAAATATGAAACTAAAAATGATTTTATGCCTCTTAAATTACAGGTATTTGATTATTTAATAAATTTGACAACAACACGGTATCATTAAGGATTTTGACAACAACAAGAACTCATACTGGTTTCAATAAATATTTGATGCAAAATGAGTATTCTTAAGAATAACTTGGAGCTGAAACCGAATTTTTTACTGTAATATTGAATATAGATAAATCGCCGTTTATTTAAGCTTTTATAAGCTTAAAAGCTCATAAAGCTCTGTACAATATCCTAGAACTAAGCTGATATGATTGTTAACATCAAATATGAAACTAAAAATGATGTTATGCCTCTTAAATTACAGGTATTTGATTATTTAATAAATTTGACAACAACACGGTATCATTAAGGATTTTGACAACAACAAAAACTCATACTGGTTTCAATAAATATTTGATGCAAAATGAGTATTCTTAAGAATAGCTTGAAGCTGAAACAGAATTTTTTACAGTAATATTGAAGATAATTAAATCGCCGTTTATTTAAGCTTTTTATAGACACCAAAGCTCATAAAGCTCTGTACAATATCCTAGAACTAAGCTGATATTATTGTTAACATCAAATATGAAACTAAAAATGACGTTATGCCTCTAAAATTACTGGTAGTTGATTATTTAATAAATTTGACAACAACACGGTATCATTAAGGATTTTGACAACAACAAAAACTCAGACTGGTTTTAATAAATATTTGATGCAAAATGAGTATTCTTAGGAATAGCTCGAAGCTGAAACCGAATTTTTTACAGTAATATTGAATATAATTAAATCGCCGTTTATTTAAGCTTTTATAAACTTAAAAGCTCATAAAGCTCTGTACAATATCCTAGAACTAAGCTGATATGATTGTTAACATCAAATATGAAACTAAAAATGATGTTATGCCTCTAAAATTACAGGTATTTGATTATTTAATAAATTTGACAACAACACGGTATCATTAAGGATTTTGACAACAACAAGAACTCATACTGGTTTCAATAAATATTTGATGCAAAATGAGTATTCTTAAGAATAGCTTGAAGCTGAAACCGAATTTTTTACAGTAATATTGAATATAATTAAATCGCCGTTTATTTAAGCTTTTATAAACTTAAAAGCTCATAAAGCTCTGTACAATATCCTAGAACTAAGCTGATATGATTGTTAACATCAAATATGAAACTAAAAATGATGTTATGCCTCTTAAATTACAGGTATTTGATTATTTAATAAATTTGACAACAACACGGTATCATTAAGGATTTTGACAACAACAAAAACTCATACTGGTTTCAATAAATATTTGATGCAAAATGAATATTCTTAAGAATAGCTTGAAGCTGAAACCGAATTTTTTACAGTAATATTGAATATAATTAAATCGCCGTTTATTTAAGCTTTTATAAACTTAAAAGCTCATAAAGCTCTGTACAATATCCTAGAACTAAGCTGATATGATTGTTAACATCAAATATGAAACTAAAAATGACGTTATGCCTCTAAAATTACAGGTAGTTGATTATTTAATAAATTTGACAACAACACGGTATCATTAAGGATTTTGACAACAACAAAAACTCAGACTGGTTTTAATAAATATTTGATGCAAAATGAGTATTCTTAGGAATAGCTCGAAGCTGAAACCGAATTTTTTACAGTAACATTGAAGATAATTAAATCGCCGTTTATTTAAGCTTTTATAAACTTAAAAGCTCATAAAGCTCTGTACAATATCCTAGAACTAAGCTGATATGATTGTTAACATCAAATATGAAACTAAAAATGATGTTATGCCTCTAAAATTACAGGTATTTGATTATTTAATAAATTTGACAACAACACGGTATCATTAAGGATTTTGACAACAACAAGAACTCATACTGGTTTCAATAAATATTTGATGCAAAATGAGTATTCTTAAGAATAGCTTGAAGCTGAAACCGAATTTTTTACAGTAATATTGAATATAATTAAATCGCCGTTTATTTAAGCTTTTATAAACTTAAAAGCTCATAAAGCTCTGTACAATATCCTAGAACTAAGCTGATATTATTGTTAACATCAAATATGAAACTAAAAATGATGTTATGCCTCTTAAATTACAGGTATTTGATTATTTAATAAATTTGACAACAACACGGTATCATTAAGGATTTTGACAACAACAAAAACTCATACTGGTTTCAATAAATATTTGATGCAAAATGAATATTCTTAAGAATAGCTTGAAGCTGAAACCGAATTTTTTACAGTAATATTGAATATAATTAAATCGCCGTTTATTTAAGCTTTTATAAACTTAAAAGCTCATAAAGCTCTGTACAATATCCTAGAACTAAGCTGATATGATTGTTAACATCAAATATGAAACTAAAAATGATGTTATGCCTCTTAAATTACAGGTATTTGATTATTTAATAAATTTGACAACAACACGGTATCATTAAGGATTTTGACAACAACAAAAACTCATACTGGTTTCAATAAATATTTGATGCAAAATGAGTATTTTTAAGAATAGCTTGAAGCTGAAACCGAATTTTTTACAGTAATATTGAAGATAATTAAATCGCCGTTTATTTAAGCTTTTTATAGACACCAAAGCTCATAAAGCTCTGTACAATATCCTAGAACTAAGCTGATATTATTGTTAACATCAAATATGAAACTAAAAATGACGTTATGCCTCTAAAATTACAGGTAGTTGATTATTTAATAAATTTGACAACAACACGGTATCATTAAGGATTTTGACAACAACAAAAACTCATACTGGTTTCAATAAATATTTGATGCAAAATGAGTATTCTTAAGAATAACTTGGAGCTGAAACCGAATTTTTTACAGTAATATTGAAGATAATTAAATCGCCGTTTATTTAAGCTTTTTATAGACACCAAAGCTCATAAAGCTCTGTACAATATCCTAGAACTAAGCTGATATTATTGTTAACATCAAATATGAAATTAAAAATGACGTTATGCCTCTTAAATTACAGGTATTTGATTATTTAATAAATTTGACAACAACACGGTATCATTAAGGATTTTGACAACAACAAAATCTCATACTGGTTTTAATAAATATTTGATGCAAAATGAGTATTCTTAAGATTAGCTTGGAGCTGAAACCGAATTTTTTACAGAAACATTGAAGATAATTAAATCGCCGTTTATTTAAGGTTTTTAAAAACTAAAAAGCTCAAAAAGCTTTGTACAATATCCTAGAACTAAGCTGATATTTTTGTTAACATCAAATATGAAACTAAAAATGATGTTATGCCTCTTAAATTACAGGTATTTGAATATTTAATAACTTTGACAACAACACGGTATCATTAAGGATTTTGACAACAACAAGAACTCATACTGGTTTCAATAAATATTTGATGCAAAATGAGTATTCTTAAGAATAGCTTGAAGCTGAAACCGAATTTTTACAGTAATATTGAAGATAATTAAATCGCCGTTTATTTAAGCTTTTTATAGACACCAAAGCTCATAAAGCTCTGTACAATATCCTAGAACTAAGCTGATATTATTGTTAACATCAAATATGAAATTAAAAATGATGTTATGCCTCATAAATTACAGGTATTTGATTATTTAATAAATTTGACAACAACACGGTATCATTAAGGATTTTGACAACAACAAAAACTCATACTGGTTTCAATAAATATTTGATGCAAAATGAGTATTCTTAGGAATAACTTGGAGCTGAAACCGAATTTTTTACAGTAATATTGAAGATAATTAAATCGCCGTTTATTTAAGCTTTTTATAAGCTTAAAAGCTAATAAAGCTCTGTACAATATCCTAGAACTAAGCTGATATTATTGTTAACATCAAATATGAAACTAAAAATGATGTTATGCCTTTTAAATTACAGGTATTTGATTATTTAATAAATTTGACAACAACACGGTATCATTAAGGATTTTGACAACAACAAGAACTCATACTGGTTTCAATAAATATTTGATGCAAAATGAGTATTCTTAAGAATAACTTGGAGCTGAAACCGAATTTTTTACAGTAATATTGAAGATAATTAAATCGCCGTTTATTTAAGCTTTTTATAGACACCAAAGCTCATAAAGCTCTGTACAATATCCTAGAACTAAGCTGATATTATTGTTAACATTAAATATGAAACTAAAAATGACGTTATGCCTCTTAAATTACAGGTATTTGATTATTTAATAAATTTGACAACAACACGGTATCATTAAGGATTTTGACAACAACAAAATCTCATACTGGTTTTAATAAATATTTGATGCAAAATGAGTATTCTTAAGATTAGCTTGGAGCTGAAACCGAATTTTTTACAGAAACATTGAAGATAATTAAATCGCCGTTTATTTAAGGTTTTTATAAACTAAAAAGCTCATAAAGCTTTGTACAATATCCTAGAACTAAGCTGATATTTTTGTTAACATCAAATATGAAACTAAAAATGATGTTATGCCTCTAAAATTACAGGTATTTGAATATTTAATAAATTTGACAACAACACGGTATCATTAAGGATTTTGACAACAACAAAAACTCATACTGGTTTTAATAAATATTTGATGCAAAATGAGTATTCTTAAGAATAACTTGGAGCTGAAACCGAATTTTTTACAGTAATATTGAAGATAATTAAATCGCCGTTTATTTAAGCTTTTTGTAGACACCAAAGCTCATAAAGCTCTGTACAATATCCTAGAACTAAGCTGATATTTTTGTTAACATCAAATATGAAACTAAAAATGATGTTATGCCTCTTAAATTACAGGTATTTGAATACTTAATAAACTTGACAACAACACGGTATCATTAAGGATTTTGACAACAACAAGAACTCATACTGGTTTTAATAAATATTTGATGCAAAATGAGTATTCTTAAGATTAGCTTGGAGCTGAAACCGAATTTTTTACAGAAACATTGAAGATAATTAAATCGCCGTTTATTTAAGGTTTTTATAAACTAAAAAGCTCATAAAGCTTTGTACAATATCCTAGAACTAAGCTGATATTTTTGTTAACATCAAATATGAAACTAAAAATGATGTTATGCCTCTAAAATTACAGGTATTTGAATATTTAATAAATTTGACAACAACACGGTATCATTAAGGATTTTGACAACAACAAAAACTCATACTGGTTTTAATAAATATTTGATGCAAAATGAGTATTCTTAGGAATAGCTTGAAGCTGAAACCGAATTTTTTACAGTAATATTGAATATAATTAAATCGCCGTTTATTTAAGCTTTTTATAAACTTAAAAGCTCATAAAGCTCTGTACAATATCCTAGAACTAAGCTGATATTATTGTTAACATCAAATATGAAACTAAAAATGATGTTATGCCTTTTAAATTACAGGTATTTGATTATTTAATAAATTTGACAACAACACGGTATCATTAAGGATTTTGACAACAACAAGAACTCATACTGGTTTCAATAAATATTTGATGCAAAATGAGTATTCTTAAGAATAACTTGGAGCTGAAACCGAATTTTTTACAGAATTATTGAAGATAATTAAATCGCCGTTTATTTAAGCTTTTTATAGACACCAAAGCTCATAAAGCTCTGTACAATATCCTAGAACTAAGCTGATATTATTGTTAACATCAAATATGAAACTAAAAATTACGTTATGCCTCTTAAATTACAGGTATTTGATTATTTAATAAATTTGACAACAACACGGTATCATTAAGGATTTTGACAACAACAAAAACTCATACTGGTTTTAATAAATATTTGATGCAAAATGAGTATTCTTAAGATTAGCTTGGAGCTGAAACCGAATTTTTTACAGAAACATTGAAGATAATTAAATCGCCGTTTATTTAAGGTTTTTATAAACTAAAAACCTCATAAAGCTTTGTACAATATCCTAGAACTAAGCTGATATTTTTGTTAACATCAAATATGAAACTAAAAATGATGTTATGCCTCTTAAATTACAGGTATTTGAATACTTAATAAACTTGACAACAACACGGTATCATTAAGGATTTTGACAACAACAAGAACTCATACTGGTTTCAATAAATATTTGATGCAAAATGAGTATTCTTAAGAATAACTTGGAGCTGAAACCGAATTTTTTACAGTAATATTGAAGATAATTAAATCGCCGCTTATTTAAGCTTTTTGTAGACACCAAAGCTCATAAAGCTCTGTACAATATCCTAGAACTAAGCTGATATTATTGTTAACATCAAATATGAAACTAAAAATAACCTTATGCCTCTTAAATTACAGGTAGTTGTTTATTTAATAAATTTGACAACAATACGGTATCATTAAGGATTTTGACAACAACAAAAACTCATACTGGTTTCAATAAATATTTGATGCAAAATGAGTATTCTTAAGAATAGCTTGAAGCTGAAACCGAATTTTTACAGTAATATTGAAGATAATTAAATCGCCGTTTATTTAAGCTTTTTGTAGACAAAAAAGCTCATAAAGCTCTGTACAACATCCTAGAACTAAGCTGATATTTTTGTTAACATCAAATATGAAACTGAAAATGACGTTATGCCTCTTAAATTACAGGTATTTGATTATTTCATAAATTTGTCAACAACACGGTATCAATAAGGATTTTGACAACAACAACAACTCATACTGGTTTTAATAAATATTTGATGCAAAATGCTAGAACTAAGCTGATATTATTGTTAACATCAAATATGAAACTAAAAATTACGTTATGCCTCTAAAATTACAGGTATTTGATTATTTAATAAATTTGACAGCAACACGGTATCATTAAGGATTTTGACAACAACAAAAACTCATACTGGTTTCAATAAATATTTGATGCAAAATGAGTATTCTTAAGAATAGCTTGAAGCTGAAACCGAATTTTTACAGTAATATTGAAGATAATTAAATCGCCGTTTATTTAAGCTTTTTATAGACACCAAAGCTCATAAAGCTCTATACAATATCCTAGAACTAAGCTGATATTATTGTTAACATCAAATATGAAACTAAAAATTACGTTATGCCTCTAAAATTACAGGTAGTTGATTATTTAATAAATTTGACAACAACACGGTATCATTAAGGATTTTGACAACAACAAAAACTCATACTGGTTTTAATAAATATTTGATGCAAAATGCTAGAACTAAGCTGATATTATTGTTAACATCAAATATGCAACTAAAAATTACGTTATGCCTCTAAAATTACAGGTATTTGATTATTTAATAAATTTGACAGCAACACGGTATCATTAAGGATTTTGACAACAACAAAAACTCATACTGGTTTTAATAAATATTTGATGCAAAATGAGTATTCTTAAGAATAGCTTGAAGCTGAAACCGAATATTTTACAGTAATATTGAAGATAATTAAATCGCCGTCTATTTAAGCTTTTTATAGACAAAAAAGCTCATAAAGTTCTGTACAATATCCTAAAACTAAGCTGATATTTTTGTTAACATCAAATATGAAACTGAAAATGACGTTATGCCTCTAAAATTACAGGTATTTGATTATTTGATAAATTTGGCAACAACACGGTATTATTAAGGATTTTGATAACAACAAAAACTCATACTGGTTTTAATAAATATTTGATGCAAAATGCTAGAACTAAGCTGATATTATTGTTAACATCAAATATGAAACTAAAAATTACGTTATGCCTCTAAAATTACAGGTATTTGATTATTTAATAAATTTGACAGCAACACGGTATCATTAAGGATTTTGACAACAACAAAAACTCATACTGGTTTCAATAAATATTTGATGCAAAATGAGTATTCTTAAGAATAGCTTGAAGCTGAAACCGAATATTTTACAGTAATATTGAAGATAATTAAATCGCCGTTTATTTAAGCTTTTTATAGACAAAAAAGCTCATAAAGCTCTGTACAATATCCTAGAACTAAGCTGATATTTTTGTTAACATCAAATATGAAACTGAAAATTACGTTATGCCTCCAAAATTACAGGTAGTTGATTATTTAATAAATTTGACAGCAACACGGTATCATTAAGGATTTTGACAACAACAAAAACTCATACTGGTTTCAATAAATATTTGATGCAAAATGAGTATTCTTAAGAATAGCTTGAAGCTGAAACCGAATTTTTACAGTAATATTGAAGATAATTAAATCGCCATTTACTTAAGCTTTTATAAACTTAAAAGCACATAAAGCTCTGTACAATATCCTAGAACTAAACTGATATTATTGTTAGCATCAAATATGAAACTAAAAATTACGTTATGCCTCTAAAATTACAGGTATTTGATTATTTAATAAATTTGACAACAACACGGTATCATTAAGGATTTTGACAACAATAAAAACTCATACTGGTTTCAATAAATATTTGATGCAAAATGAGTATTCTTAAGAATAGCTTGAAGCTGAAATCGAATATTTTACAGTAATATTGAAGATAATTAAATCGCCGTTTATTTAAGCTTTTTATAGACAAAAAAGCTCATAAAGCTCTGTACAATATCCTAGAACTAAGCTGATATTTTTGTTAACATCAAATAAGAAACTAAAAATGATGCTATGCCTCTAAAACTACAGGTATTTGATTACTTCATAAATTTGGCAACAACACGGTATCAATAAGAATTTTGACAACAACAAAAACTCATACTGGTTTTAATAAATATTTGATGCATAATGCTAGAACTAAGCTGATATTATTGTTGACATCAAATATGAAACTAAAAATTACGTTATGCCTCTAAAATTACAAGTATTTGATTATTTAATAAATTTGACAGCAACACGGTATCATTAAGGATTTTGACAACAACAAAAACTCATACTGGTTTTAATAAATATTTGATGCAAAATGAGTATTCTTAGGAATAGCTTGAAGCTGAAACCGAATTTTTTACAGTAATAAGCTGTATATAGACACCAAAGCTCATAAAGCTCCATACAATATCCTAGAACTAAGCTGATATTATTGTTAACATCAAATATGAAACTAAAAATTACGTTATGCCTCTAAAATTACAGGTATTTTTTTTTTTTTTTTTTTTTTTTATTTTTTTATTTATTAGGCTTGGCTCCTATATCAAATAGATCCATATTGCCAAAAAATCAAATTTATACAATTCCTTTTACATATTTTTAATTCATAATTTCAATTTTAATTTTACTAATTTAATTTTTAATCTTTAAAATGGATCCAGGATACTCCCTACACAAATTCCGTCGGCTACTACTTCTTTTATATCAAATTGTTATTCCACTCATTCTAATAAATTCATACATTTCCTTATATACCAATCCGCCCTCATTCATTGAATCACTTAGATTGCTTGCACTCCGAAGGATGTTGAACCGCGATCTATATTGGTTGTACCTAGGACAAGCTAATATGAGGTGTTCAACATCCTCCACACTTTCACACAACTCACAATCTTTGTCCTCACTCAAATGACGTTTCCACAAACATTCCTTCCAATTTCCATGGTTCAGTCTGATTCTCTCAACCGTTCGTAACATTCGCGTATCTCCTTTGAGCTCCTTATAGAAAGGCGTTCTCAAAGGAGTACCACGGAGCACTCTGTACTTCATTCCTTTCGTCAAACTTTTCTCATTAAATTCACTCTCCCATTTTCTCCACAGATTCATCTGAAGCATTCGAAGTACGTCTCTTGCATCCTTTCTTTCGTACTCCTGAACCACGTCATTCAATGTACCCTTTTTTGCTAACATATCGGCTCTTTCATTTCCTTCGATCTGTCTATGTGCTGGAATCCATTGTATGGTCACATCACGTTGACAGCATCGAACGCATTCAAAAATCAAATCAACATACACATTGCCTTCCCTTCCACCTCCACATTTAAGCAAACATAAACCACTCTGAGAATCGGAAAATATTACTATTTTCCTTTCCCCTTCATTCATAGCCAGTTTAATTCCTTCAAACATTCCAATCAGTTCAGCATTCATTATACAGATGTTTTTGTCCACTTTAAAACAATTCTCAAAATTCTTACCAGGCATAAAGACACCAACACCTACTCCATTCTCATTCACACTAGCATCTGTATAAACGATATCGTATTGCCCATATTGCTGACTGATTTTCGCAAACATAATTTTAGCGATAACTTCATTCATTCCCTTATTATATTCCTCCATTTTCAAACATACAGTAAGATTATTAGGAACGGGTTGCGGACCAGCATTGCCTATACTCAGAAAAATGTTCATATTTTCAAGTGCAATGCTAGTTCTATATGTTGGTTTGAATACCGCCCTACTTTGTAATCTTACTATCATTTCATTCCAAAACTCATTTTTCTTAGTTATCATTCTCACTGACTCTCTCACTGTGATCCACTCTCTCTTGTAATCGAGAGGTGAATCACCCATTTCAGACCACAGAGTGTGTATTGGGGTTGAGTTAATCGCTCCCAATACAACTCTGGCGCATGCATTCTCCACTTTCATTAATTGGCTAAAAGCCCCTTTTGAACCATTTCCATACACACTAATACCATATCCAATTTTGGAGGATATAAGGGCCTTTCTTAACATGTCAGTCACACTCGGATGAGCGCCCCACTTAGGTTTGCTCACCCGTTTAACCACATTCAAACGTTCCTTGCAGTTATTCTGCCAAAATTTTCATGTGATTCCCGAAATTCAAACGTCTATCAATCCAAATACCCAAATACCTGTACACATTTACTTGCTCAATTCTATAATTATCCACACTAATGTTAACATTTGCAGCATTCGTTCTAAAACTCATATAAGCACACTTATTAGGATTCACTCTCAAATTCAACATTTTAAGTTTTTGCAGTAACTCATCTACTCCCTTTTGCGCTTTTTGAGCCGCCGCATCAATACTTTTTCCTTTTCCAATCACTGCAAAATCGTCTGCAAATTGCAGAACGATTTGATTGTCAGTATTGATGCGGTGTATCTCGCTGGTATATAGGTTGAATAGAGCAGGTGATATTTTACTTCCTTGCGGAAGTCCAATATTAGCAACTCCCTCCAACCTAAACCCACTTCCTTTCAAAACAATTTTTCTTTCACTCATAAAATCTTTTATCCACATACATACTTTCCGTGAAAATCCAAAATTCGAAAGAATTTGTTGTAATTTCCACGGAACCACGTAATCATAAGCTCTTTCAATGTCCAAAAATACCGCAACAGCTTTCATTTTATCCTTTTTCACTTCCCACACAAACTTTTCCACGCACTCGATTGCAGAGTGGTTCTTTCGAAATCCAAATGTTGTCGATGGCAACAAATTATTTTCATTCACTAAATCTTCCATTCGTTCTTTCATCATTCCATTTAAAATTTTTATAAAAACATTCAACATACATATGCCTCGATAATTTGTTGCCACATTTGGATCTCTATCCCGTTTAGGGATGGGGACCACTCTGCTCTCTTTCCATTTGCCCGGTATTTTGGAACCCATCCACACTTTGTTGAGTATCTCAAGCAAGTTATATTTAGCTGAGTCACTCAACAACCGAACCATTTTATAACTTACGCGGTTGGTCCCTGGAGTGGTAGATTTTGATGTTTCTAACACTCTCAGGAACTCTCCCCATTCATACTTACAATCCATTCTTTCATTTCCATTCATTCTATCAACTTCATTTATTACATTCAAATCATTGCTTACATTCAATACCATTCTAATAAATTCTTCAGCTTTTTCTCTGTTCTCACACACCACATTACGCCCATTAAAATGTTTCCCATTCACCCTATTAAATAAATTCCATACATCCTTAGTTGTTGTTCTATGTGTCATTTGGGACACATATTCCCTCCAACTTTTTCTTTTCGCTCTGCGAATAGCCTTTTTCAACTTCCCATTCATTTTACCATATATAATCTTGTTCTCACTACTCCTATCCCTATTAAACTCACGCAAGGCTATTCGCTTCCTTTCATACCAGAATTGAACTTCATTGTTCCACCAACCATTCACATTAATCTCTCTCATATCCACAATTTTTGTACACAGTTCGAATGAACTCGTTCAATTTCACTATCCAACTGGCTTTGATTTATTTGATTTTCTCCGAGAATCTCATTCATCTCTTGCACCCATTTCCTATTATTCATTAATTCCCGCTTTTTCTTAAACACCCTATTATCATTCATGATCATTTTGATCATGAAATGATCTCCACCCAAATTCTCTTCTTCTACATTCCAAGTGACCCGGCAGGCCAGTTCAATAGTTGTCAAAGACAAATCTATTGCGCTGGCCGTGCCACCCACATTCGCCATTCTAGTTGGCCTTCCATCATTCAAGAGCACCATATCGGAGTCTTGAATCAGGTCGGCCAACTGTTTTCCTCTTGCGCAATTGTTCATACAACCCCACATTCTCGCATGCGCATTCATATCTCCACATATAATCAGGTCACTTTTATCTCTCACCCACTCAAACAATTTTTTAAAGTCACTCAAGGCTTTTTTCCTTTCATCTCCATCATGCACCTGGGTTACATACATACTTACTAGTAACAGATTTCTTTCCAAATTCATCGTTGAGGCGGCTATTGCTTCAATAACCTCAAATGCGGGTAACTGTACCTCTTGAAGCGTAAGGTTTCTTTTGTGCATTATTGCCACCCCACCATAACCATCGCTTCTTGGTTTGGAAAGAAATCTGTACCCTCTCACATTCAACATCTTATTCATTCTTTCCCAAGTTTCGCTCATAAGTACCACATTCATGTTATTCTTGGCCAGATAATTTTCCAACATATGCTTTTTTGCGTAAAAACTTTGTATATTTATCTGGCCAACAATAATTCTTTCACTCATATCTCACAATCACACAAATTTCCAAAATTTAACAAAAATAAATTGGAATAATAAAAACAATAAAATTTTGTTTAATGATAATGATGTTGATGCATCATTCATACTGATGTTGATGTTGCGTGTTGTTGTTGCATATATTGAGTTGTCCAGTTGTCGATTTTATTATTTATTAATGATTTATTTATCTTCATTCATTGGTAGTGATGGTGTAATAAAATTGTCATTGTCCGTGCTCAACGTTGTACTATTATACTGATCGATGAATGCTTTTCGGTCTTTCGTACTTGTGTACCGAGTTTTTTTTCGACCGCGTCGACTTGAACCCGCATTTACAACCACATCCTCACCTTCCGTATCCATACAAGAAGAATCGGTTTCTGCTTTTCTCCCTTTGCTGTTATACGCTTTTAAATTGATCATCTCTTTAATATTTTCAATTTTGCTTTCTGCCTCTGCTTGTATTTGAGTAATTTTGGCTATATCGCTGTATTTAACTCGTTGTTCTTGCGTGGTAGTTGATTGTACCGTATTTGTATCGATCGAGCTTGTTTGTTGTACGGTATCTGATTGTGTTTGCGTGTGTACTTGTTGTCCATCTGTTTCTTTTGGTTGTAGTGTTTGTTGTTGTAGCTGCTGTTCTGCTATATTGTTACTATTGTACAAGAGTGGACATTCTTGTTTTTTATGCGTATCTTCTCCGCATTTGTAACACCTCTCTCTCATTCCATCGTAGAATATTCTTGCTTTTATGTTTTGTACATATATAAATTGCGGTATTTCTTTCTCGATCTCTATATATATACCTCTTACTCCTGAGAAGACTGGTAGTAGTGAGTTTGCTCCAAATTTTTCTCGCCTTGTTGACAATACATTCCCAAAACGGTGCATTGCTTCACTCAAAGTTTTGTCGGTGATTTCTGGTGGCAAATTAAACACCCTTACGTACCGCATTATCCCGCCCGCTTGCTCCTTTGACTGTTACCACCGTTGTTGTTCCATTGGTGTAGGTGAACGTTAAAACATTTGTCTCTCGTAAGAAATCTACGTATCTTTGTTCTGTGTTGAACTTGATGTAAATGCACCGCTCATAAAGGTCTTGGTACAATGTATGTACGTCTTTCGCCGTTAACCCATTGTTCAGGACAAATCTCATCATCTCCTGGTCAGACGGCTTAGCATCTGTCTTCTGGAACTGTATTTTTAGAGTGTTTTGCCGTAAACTTTCCATTTTATTCCACAACCTTGTTATAAACAGGTATAATAAATATTTTCGATGCGCAGAAATGCGCTATATAATTTGGAAAGTACTAATATCACAATCTCTTTATATCTTTTATTATTTAACACAACTAATTTTTATTTTTGCAATTCGCTCTGTACACCACAAAGGTTGACAATCGAATGAAAATTACAGGTAGTTGATTATTTAATAAATTTGACAACAACACGGTATCATTAAGGATTTTGACAACAACAAAAACTCATACTGGTTTTAATAAATATTTGATGCAAAATGAGTATTCTTAAGAATAGCTTGAAGCTGAAACCGAACATTTTACAGTAATATTGAAGATAATTAAATCGCCGTTTATTTAAGCTTTTTATAGACAAAAAAGCTCATAAAGCTCTGTACAATATCCTAGAACTAAGCTGATATTTTTGTTAACATCAAATATGAAACTGAAAATGACGGTATGCCTCTAAAATTACAGGTATTTGATTATTTAATAAATTTGACAAAAATACGGTATCAATAAGGATTTTGACAACAACAAAAACTCATACTGGTTTTAATAAATATTTGATGCAAAATGAGTATTCTTAGGAATAGCTTGAAGCTGAAACCGAATTTTTTACAGTAATATTGAAGATAATTAAATCGCCGTTTATTTAAGCTTTTTATAAACTTAAAAGCTCATAAAGCTCTGTACAATATCCTAGAACTAAGCTGATATTTTTGTTAACATCAAATATGAAACTGAAAATGACGTTATGCCTCTAAAATTACAGGTATTTGATTATTTCATAAATTTGGCAACAACACGGTATCAATAAGGATTTTGACAACAACAAAAACTCATACTGGTTTCAATAAATATTTGATGCAAAATGAGTATTCTATATTAGGAAATCGATTATATTTATGTGGTTTGTCAATAACAAACGCAGGAAAAAAATTCAGATAAGCTAGTTTAGAGCCAAACATTCATTTGTTTTATTAATCTATATACTGAATTTTATTTATAAATCACTTAAACGCAATCAATCTAGAGGCATCAGCCTGAAGATTTTATACAAATTTTTTAATAATTTCTGGAAAATCGAATTTTCCCGCAGATTTCCCTCGGGAGTCTTCAACTGAATTTTTTCTTGCGAGAGCCATTAAGAAATCTCATCAAAGCAATCTATATCCAGACATACCAATCTACTCGCTGATTTCATACTAATTTGAAAAAAAAATTCAGCTCTGGTAACACAATATGCATTATCAATTTTTTAACACTCTACAGGCAGATTTTATTCAAATTTTCTAATAATTCTTGGGAAATCGAATTTTTCCAGATTCCCCAAGGGAAACTTCCACAATGCACAAATGCAATCAATCTCTAGACATAACAATCTTGAGGCTGTTTTATACGAATTTCGTAATGTGAAAAATCGAATTTTCCCGGATTTCCCACGGGAAACTTCAAGTGATTTTTTCCAGCGTTAGCTATTGACAAATCACCTTAAATCAATCTATTTTCAAATTATTATCCTGAAGGCTGATTTTAAATTTCTAACATATCTTCTCTCTCTTTCCTCAGGAAGGGAGGAGCATATTTTTCTTTGGCTTAAGAATGCAACCAAAAATTATTTATGGAATAGTGAAAGTATAAAGGAATACAGATATATAGATAGATATCTATCTTGCGAATACGATATAAATGATGTTTTATGACAGCACAACAACATAGGCATACTCACACTTGCTACTGAGGTAAGAGAAACAAAAACGAAATTTTGTTTAAATTTTCTGCAACCAGTTGTAAATAGGACAACGATTTTAGGACCACTAAATACTAATAAAATTACAAGTCTGATAACATAACAAAAATTTTGAAGAACCTTTAAAATTTAAGGTTTCAGCAACCCAAAAAATATATAATCCATTTGGTCTGATTTAAGGAACCCTCTACTCATTTTTTTTTTGTGGTCCAGTGTAATCATTCAACATGATTTATCATTCCACCTAGAATATTGTAGTTTGTTATCATCCATAGTTTGGCGTGGTTACAATATATTACTCGAAACATACGGTTCAATGTAATATGGTTTTTCCCTGAACTGGATTGAGTTGTAGTCTATATCAGGAAGTTATTCAAAACAGTTTATAAGTATCCTATAATATTGCATTTTATTACTAAAAGTTGTGTAGCAAGTACAAATCAGTATAGGTTTGCTGCCAGAGTAATGGGGTTTTTATGAATAATTCTTGTAGTTATTTATGTTAAGTCAACTGATCCGAACCAGTCTATGGAAAGTGCATCGGTTTGTTGCGATGTTAAGTAATGCGGTCGGAATTGGAAAATGTGCCAGGTAATTGGATTATATACTATATATATATATTATTAAGTGTTTGTGTTGTGCAAAGTGCATAATGTGTTTTTTATAGTGAATCAACGTAAAATATGTGGTACTTGAACGGATGCAGGATTAATTACGTTCAAAATGTAGATAACGCTACTGCTCAGGTACTCGTTTGGCAGGTAATCTGGTGTTGGATGTGTCATTGGATTTGTGTGTGTACTAAAGATATTAAACAATAGAGAATTTTATATTGAACTTTTGGTACCCCGAATAGATTACTCTTTGATTCTACGTAGAGTTTTATTGTTTCATAAATTCTGGGATTTGGAAAGAAAGTATTTGGTGAACTTCTAGACTTTTTTATATTTAAATCAAGGGAAAATCAAACTTTCACCTTTCAATTTTAATTCGAGAACTTTTCAGAATTTACAAGAAATAACTCAAACATTTATCTGTTGTTACCTTTTCTGTCATAATTTTGTTTAGTGTTAAATTAAGAATGTTCAAAGCTATATTCCAATTATTAGGAAACCTATACGGAATTTAGTTCTATAAACTTTCATAAATGTACTTCATTATTTTAAAATATTTGAAATACAAAATATCATGTTTCAATACAAGATCGTTAATAATATCTTTCCGAACGTATAGTAAATTCTGGCCTAGGCCAGCAAAATTCAAAATTCTGTTGCATGTTTCTAAATTAATTCTGAAACATAAAAAAATCGATTCTTAGCCAATTTTTTAATTTGAATAAGTTAGCAAGATCCATTAGAAATTTTGGATTAAACGGTTTGATTTTACAATATATCAGATTAGTAAAATGTATCAGTCAGAAAAATCTCTTTTAAAATTTTAATTTTTTTTAATTTACAAAGTTCTGGGTAGCAGAATTTTTTCAAATACTGGTACACTTATATTCCACAAAATACATTTGAGGATTCTGATTTAAAAATTATTCAAACTTACTAAAGATTCATTCAACGAAGGTTACTACACAATTTTTTGGTGTTTTGGAAATGTATGAAAATTCTGTTATTCTGAAAAACTTTGAATTATCCATAAACATTATTTGTTTTTAAATTGTACATAAAATTTCTCAAACTTCAAGTTTTAATATTTATGAAAATTCCGAAATATTACTTAAATTCCCAAAATCATATTTTCGTTTTTAAATTAGTTTTAATTTTCTGAAATTTTAAAAATTGTGGAAAAATTTAGTCGCTCGAAAAATAGAATTATCGGAGATAATTGAATCACAAATTTTAGCTTTTAACCTCTAAATTCTTAGAAATTCCAAACAATTGAAATTTCTAGCATTATTTAAAAATGTCAAGGCCTTTCTGGAGGTTCCAAAATTTCGAAAAATCACCAAATTGCTTTTGTTAGATATCGAAATTTTTTAAATTTTTCAGAATTTTTTATAATTTTCCAAATAAGTTTTGGATTTTTCGGAATTCTGGAATTTCATCAGATTTTTTAAATTATAGAATTTGCTAGAATTTACTAAAAATGACTCAGGCACTATGTTATCGACTTTTTTACGCTAATTTTCAACTGTAAGGAAACTTATTCGGAATTAAGTTGTATTCTATTGCCTTTGATACAGGTACTTCGATATTTTGAAAATTTTCTAAAAGCCTAGCAAAATTTTAAATTGGGTAGAGTTTATAAGTTTTTTAAAATCTTTTGTTAATTTTTCTTTTAGTTTGTACGTTCGCAAATGTTTTTCTAGAAGTAGTTTACTAATATTTCAAAACTCTAAAATTTGTAAGATTTATCAAATAAATTCTGAAACCTAGAATATTGCTTAAATGTGAGGGTTCCTCTAATTTCAACATTTGCAAAAATCTAATATTCTGGCAATTTAAGTTTGTAAGATTCAAAACTGTAATTCTCAATCGAACGGTTTGATTTTACATCCGATTAGAAAGTCAGAAGAATCTTATATTTTAAAAACTTTCCAATCTAAAAGTTTCTGGCAGCATGGTTTTTTTGAAATACTAATAGACTTTAAAGCTAATAAATATTCAGAGCAAGAACAGAAGCATTACAGAAAATTCCATAATATTCTTGATATCTCCAACTTTTTCCAAGACCGAATCAATAGTCAAATATTATCAGTGAGCTCTCTGGGGTTTCAGAAATACTCGTATATGAAAATTTATTTATTCTGAATTTAATTTTGAAAGCCAACTTATAAATTCTAATAAACTTCGATCAATGTGAAATTTCAAACATTAAAAATTACAAAATTTTGGAAAATCCCAGATACCAAATACATAGTTTAAAAATTTACGTAAACATTATTGTTTGTTTAAATTTTTAGAAATTGGAATTTTGAGAAATTCTTAATTTTATTTAGTTTTGTAGTGCTTGGTTCCAAAATTAGGTTTCTCCACTAACGTTACTCGACTTTTCATTTTTTTTATAAAATATTGCGCATATTAGCGGGTTGTGGTTTGCCTCAATAGTTCGTTTCTAGATTTTCAATGAGGTGGTTTGTGCTACATCAAAAATATTATTCAGTGTGGTTGTCGGGGGTGCCTTGTAAAATAAAAATACATTTAAAAATTCTGAAAATTTTGCCTCTTTGTAATTTAAAAATTTGAAATCAACATTGTTAAATTTCTTGTGATCGTATATTGCTCGGCTTAGTTGAATTGTGCATATCGGAATATTGCTCTTTCTTCATAGGAAGATTTGTCGTTGATCTTGTGTACGTCGTACTTTGTATGGTTGTAATTTGGGGTTTGGAACTTGAACTTTGGGATTTGAAGTTTAGAATTTGGAATTTGAGGTTTGAAATTTGAAATTTTAGGTTTTTAGGTTTAGGTTAGTTTGGAATTTAGAATTTGAAACTTGAAACTTGGAATTCGAAGTTTGAAGTTTGAAATTCGGACTTTGGAATTTGAAGTTTGAAATTTGGAATTTAGGATTTTAAATTTGGAATTTATTTTTTTAATCGTCCGCGGTGTAGAGTTTTTGAATTCAAATAGTTTGTTCATAACATTTGGGTGGGGCAAGGTTAATAAAGTTTCAGATTTCTAAATCAAAATATTTCTGAATTTAAATGTATATAACATCCTCTAGCGGGAATTTTGTTGAGCATATTGTGCGTTTAAAAGTAAAATTAAGTTTGATTAGTGGTTGTAGGTATATCGGCATCGAGAAATGCAGAATGTGTAAGAGAAACAGTTTGCATCGATTGCCATTTATAAAATATTATAAAAAGTTTTTTTAAGAGGAGAAATTTAGAAAGTAATTAAGTGTTTGCTTGTAGACGATAAGAAGAGTGAAAAATAATTTTCATTGTCTCCTGAAAAAAATTGTTTGTGGACTTACACAATTTGCAATTCTCGACGACGATATAAACATAAGTACCTACGTAATATTCTAATTTAAAAAAAAAGAAATGTTGTCCGGTTTATCCGAAGCCCGTTATATCGGGGTCCGTTATATCGAGGTTTTACTGTAGTTATTACAAAGGATTAACACAGATTTTTATTTTAGGAAATTTTCAAGGAACTTAAGCAGTCAATGAACTTGAATTTGTGTTGTCTTATGCTAAATGATTGACTTAAAATATACTATATAGTAACAAATTTACTAACTATCAACTACTTAAGTATCTGGAACTGGGTTGATCCTTTGTTACTAACATACCTTACCTTTCCTTCGGTTTTGTTATGTGTAAAGGGCATACGGTAGCTCCGGTGTCATCCGGGAGTCTTGTTTAGGCCTGGTCGTATATTATGATCAATCAATCAATCAGTCAATTGGCTGTAAAGAAAATTATCTCTCGCGCGCTTAAATCTAAATTCAGTAGTAAAGTACATATTACCAAGTAATTGCAATAATTTTTTGAATTCACCCAGTTTATTATTTTTTTTTTGTGTGTGTTATACTCATATTATTATCGTTAACATTACTTTTTATTGTAACCATATACATAAATACCCAATAACAATAAATCTAATAAAATGCTTATTTCTTATATTTTATAGTATTGTCTTGTGCAAATAATTCAAATAAGTGTTTGTAAGCTGAAATTGTTGTATAAATTGTGACTAATACACACAGTACATATTAAGTATTATATAGTTTTGTTACAAATAAATTAGATAATAATAAAAATAAAAATAAAAACAATCTTGACCTAGTGCCCTTTATCGTTTAAATACATAATAATATTTTATAAAATACGTTTACTATACAGTCTTAAACATTTTTATTGTTGTTTTATTAATTTTCTTTTCTCCCTAATTCAGGCAGGCGTGTCAAACTTGTTCTACTTCTGCGGGGCTTATTTTAAAATTAGCTACCATCAAATATGGAATATGGATTGTCAGAGCCACAAAGTTGGTATATAACTTCAAATGGGGTTTATTTGGCCCGCAGAAGACATGTTGTCGATATATGCGCTAATATACGAGTATTTGATCGTGTTTTGCAGTTTTTTTTTATCACTTTTTGTGTTCTATGTACGTAAATGATTTAAAATTTAATTTAAAATGGATTATAATTTATCTTAATTTATTTCTTTAATTTTATTCGTTATTATGAAAATTTGCAATTTCAAATAATTAAGTAATTGTGTATGACTTATGATCGATTAAATGTAATTTATATTGACCTTAACATTTTTGATTGTTGATGTATTTGAAAAAAAAAAAAAATTGAGGAACTTGCCAGGAAAACTTTCATATTATTAGTGTTTTGAAATTTTGATTATTGTGTATAGAGTTCAAAAGTTTAAGATAGTTAAACTTAAAATTGCGTAAGACGTAGGTGTACTTAACGTTCGAATAAATGATATATTATTTCATATATTGGATAAAATCATGTTTAAGCTAGCAACAATAATTTTATTTCCTAAATCCACTTGCCGGCAAGGTTAATTAAGGTATTTTCGGTTTTAGCAAAGTTTTGAATTTTTTACAAACAAAGTTAAAATAGAATTTTGCATTTAAATCCCCGAGAGACTGTAGTGTTTTGTATTACTATCCTCTGTTTTATTATTCTGTAGAGAAACCAGTTTATATATGTATACGTGTACCATAGAATGAAAATAGCCAAACTGAAAACAACTACTATACTAGACATAGTTATGAAATGAAAGAAAAACTTTGTAACCAGAAGTACCTATCTACCTGAAATACAATATCTGGAAATAAATTTAAATTTGGATTTTTATTTTTATGCAATCGATTTATAAAAATTTACCTTTAAGGCATTTTCGAAATATGAACATCCAATGCAAAATTTTAGTTCCTTTCGACCATCCTTTTTTTGCAGTTATTATTGTTATTACCATTGGGTGTCTACGACTCAGTTCCTACTAGCTATACAAATAATTTGTTAGTTTAATAAAATGTATGATGTGTACATGTACATACTACATACCTACATTTTTGGTAAATCAAGAATCTTTTTCAATAAATAAGCGCTGATATACTATATAATGACGAATTTAGAAAAATCCTCAGACGCCTATTAAATTATATAAAATCACATCTTTACCTGTCTCAATTTTTAAGACTCGGTTGCTTTCCAAACGTGTGCAAAGTTCTAATATATTTGTTCAAATTGCTGTTGTATGTTCAAAAAATGAACTTTAATATTTATCATATTTATTCTGGAGCTGAAACAAATTCTTCAGAACTCAACGATAAACCAAAAATTGTTAAGCTTTTATTATTCTAAAATTATCCAATTAATAAATTAAAACTTAAGACTTCGAATTTAAAAGCAAAGCGGAAAAAATTTTACTAAGAAAGAAGATCCATCAAACGGACACATGATTTTGTAGAACAAATATTTCTTTTTAATTCAAAGGCTTTTGTTTCAATTGATTAATTATAGTCAAAATAACGAACTGTCGACAAATTTTGAATTCCTGTAACAAATTAAAATGCGCGTACTTTAAATTCATGGCCATTATTAAAATGATACTTTTTTTTAATTCCATGTTGAATATTAAGAAATGCGTTTCTTTTTAATATTGAGGCCAACAATTTTTCCAGCTAGTGAGAAAAAGGCAGCTTCGTACCTACACAAAAGCATAATACTCCAAAAAGTGGGGTATTTTTTTATAGGATTGCGTATTGAAGTAGCTGGGAATTATTTTGGAATATTCGTTTCTTACGATTAACTGGAAGTGTTTCATTCAGGAGCGATTCGAAATCCCGCATTATAAAATCTCGCATTACAAAATCTCGCATTTCAAAATCTCGCATTTTCAAAATCTCGCATTACAAAATCTCGCAATTTTAAAATCTCGCATTTCCAAAATCTTGCATTACAGTCTTGTTAATGTTTTTAAAAATAATCTATTTAATTTTTCCATACAATAATTTAATTCAAATTTTATTTAAAGTACAATTTATTAATAAAACTATCCCAATAAAATATTATGCGCAATACGCTGCAAAAAATCTGTTTTTTTAATTTTAAGCCTTTTCATAATAATTCTTTTTATATTTTTTATTTTTTTTTTATAAGTTTGTTGTTTTTTGGTATATTTTCACCACTGCACTTTCTCGACTTGCGCCTTTGCTAAAATGCTTTCCTTTCCCAAATCTACCAATATTTTGTATATACCGGCATGACGTTTTCCGACTATTACCTTGAGATGGCGGTGCTAAGCTTCTACGCTATTTTGTGTTCGCGGGAAAGTCTTCGATCCATTATCGTTGTCGCCGATAGCCCAAAATTCAGGTTTATATCTGGGCCGTTGACTGCCTTCTCCAATACAATTTTTTTTAAACCAAACTCCAATTATTAAAACGATTTATTTGTTTTTTAACTTATTTTTATTTTGTATATGCCCCTACGTTTCGACGGTATATTCCGTCATCTTCAGGGGGAAAATTAATTATAAACAAAATTTTTTCCATTCCGATTTTTTTTCAAATTTTACAGTAATGTCTAAAGTGTCTACGTTTATGGCCAAAAATAAATTTTATATAATACAAAGTTTAAATTTAGAAATAAGATTACATGAAAATTCAATTTAAAATAATATTATCATAATAATTTAACAAAAATTTGGAAACTTCTTGTATATTTAATAAATTTTGCGAATTTTGAATTTTTTTTATATGTATACTTTCCAAAATGAGTCTTTTAGTAAGATTCTCCTCCTTATCCAAAATTGTCGCATCCTCTATAGATAAAGAGTGGCCAGTTTGTCGTAAATGATTTGAGATTGCGCTGTGCGATTGGCTAAAGGTTTTTGTGGAATCATAAATATGTTGGTATAACCTCTTTTTTAAAATATTGTTTGGTTTGACCAACATATTCTCTTCCACAAGAACACTTCAACTTATATACCAAGTTAGATTGCGACTCTAAGGGAATTTTGTCTTTTAATTTTGTAAATAAAATTGTATCTAAACTATTAAACGGTCTACCAACAAGTCTTATATCATAATTATTTAATAAAAATTTAATTTTTTCGTATAAATTTTTTATGTAAGGGATCGAAATAAAAAGTTGACGATTATTTTCAACGTGTAAATTTTGATTTCCGTGCGAATTTTGTGAGTTATTTGTCGAAATGGTATTTTTATCGATAGCCTTTCTAATATTTCTGGCAATAACGTTCTTTGGGTAGCCATTTGAAACCAATACGTTCGTTAAAATTTTGAAATTCTCAGAATGAAATTCTCCATCCGATAATCTCAAAACTTTTTCCGCCAATAAAAACACCGTATTGTTTTTGTATGAAGATGGAAGCCACGATTCGTAATTTAGGTATCGACCCGACCAACTTTTCTTATGATACCAGTTCGTTTTTAAACTTCCATCTTCATTACGTATTACCAAAACATCAAGAAAGGCTAAACGACCTTCATCTTCAATTTCACAAGTAAATTTGATTCGCGGAGTAAAAGTATTGAATAATTCGAGAAAATAATCAACCTCTGAATTTGGAATGGCCGTAAAAATATCATCCACATACCTAAAGAAGAAAATAGGTTTAACGGAAGATGTTTTCAACACTTCAGTCTCAATATACTCCATCAACAAGTTAGCCACTGTTGGACTGACTGGTGATCCCATTGGAGAGCCAAAAACTTGTTTAAAACATCTTCCGTTAAAACTAAATTCTGTGTGATTCAAAACAAATTTTAATCCTTCCAAAAAGTTATTCAAATCTAAATTAGTATTGCTTTTCAATTTTATGTCATTCCAAAATGTTTTTACCAAATTTAATACCAACACCGAGTCTACGTTGGTAAACAAAGATTCAACGTCCAAAGATATTAAGATATAATTTTGAGGTAGAACTATATTTTGAATTTTATGTCTAAAATCTTCCGCGTTTTTTATCGATGAAAAATTATTTCCAACAAAACAATTTAGAATATTAGACAAAAATTTAGATAAATTGTACAGCGGTGATCCTAAATAACTTACAATTGGTCTCAGTGGACAACCATCCTTGTGGATTTTTGGTAAACCATACATCCGAGGATTGGTACCATTGTAATTTTTTAAGTTTTTTGCCACTACACTGTCAATTTTCCCTAAACGTTCCCAACAGCTTATGATTAAATTTAAATTTTTTTGAATTGAAGAAATGCCAAATTTTCTAATTTCACAATATGTATTGTTAAACTCCAATGTTTTTTACGTCCTCGTCATTAAATTTCCTAGACAAGCTCTTGTAATAATTATCGACTTCGTTTGATGGAACAAAGGCTATACTTTTTATCATCCTGATGTGGATTGAAAAATTTTCCTCATTTCCACATTTTGCCAATCATCATACGTTTAATCTCGCATAACAATTTCCCGTACATTTATGTAATCGCGCGCGCTATTACGTAAATGTACGGGAAATTGTTATGCGAGATTTATTAATGCAAGATTTTGTAATGCGAGATTTTGTAATGCGAGATTTCAAATGCGAGATTTTGAAATGCGAGATTTTGAAATGCGAGATTTTGAAATGCGAGATTTTGTAATGCGAGATTACATACCCAACCAGTTTCATTCTAGTGTCAAACTAAATGTGTTTTCGATGTGCAAAAATGCACTATTGATTTTCAAATTTTTAATGACGAAATGTTTTCAAGATCCTTATTTTGATTTAACGACAGTTTTGAGGTTTTTGACAAAACTGATTAAAGATAATGGTGAAAATACAGTAAAACAAACTCTTCCGAAAATCTGAGGATTTAGAGTAATTTTGCATTCCCCTTCTCAGCACGCTAAATCATATTATAAATTTGAGTCAACTTAGACTAAATAATAAATATACCATTTCTTAGACACCATGGTTTCGCTGCAGTAACATTTTTGACTTCAACCATTGACTACTTCTACCAAGACGCAACAATTAAAAATACAAAGCTCTCTAATTCTGAGGTATTATATAATTTAGTTTTCTCACTTAAAAGCTAGTTATGAGCTTTCAACCATATAGACCATATAAACAAGTCTTGCTCAATGCTGGAAATAGTTCATTTAAACTAGCGCCAGTGTATAGAAACGACAAATCATTAGTAAGCGCTCTGGCAGAACTATACAACTGCTGACTGAAACCTCCGTTAATATAGATTATGAATAGTAAATGTTCCATTACCGAACCCTGCGAAACTCCTACATTAATTAGCAAAATCTTACTCTTTCTCCCGAATATTCGCATCACCACTTATGGATTAAAAATCTAAAGCCACAACAATAAGATGGTTTTTAAAAAAATTGCAAAACAAGGCGAACGATTTCAGTCCCTGATCCCGCTAATCTATTGCAGTAAAGACAGGATTGTAATCCTGTTTCTTCTAAATTCAAGGGGTCAAGAGAATCAAGGGAGTTTTGACTTTCACGCCGGTTTGTTTGTCTGTTAAATATTTTTTTGTTTTCTAAATTAATTTAATTTCTGACTAAGTGATGTTTCTAAGCTATAGACCAGTGCTTCTCAAACTTTTTCATACTGTGGTCCCCGAAATCAAAAAATTAAAATCCAGGGCTCCCAAAAATGTTATTCAATAATAATAAGTTTACAGCTAAGCATTTTGGGCATTCTTGTCCAACCAGCTCAAACGTCTCATATTCATATCCGGCCAATTTAAAAAAAATGTTCTACCAACCCAAAATATTCTTTCAGCTTCATACGATTTACAGGTAAAAAATGCCTATTCGCAAAAATTGTATAATTTCAGAAAATTGTAAAGCTTGGTTTTAAAAAACATTAGAGGATTCTACATAAGGAACTATTAAATATTAAATGTAGCAGTAAAAACTCATAAACTAAATATTTTAGCTGGACATATGAGTGGAGCAGAACAGATCCGAACTAAACTAAATTCAAAGCTAAACATTTTTGAGCTAACGACTATTCTAAATTTGTCAAAATTCAATTTTTCGCTATTTGATTATTTGGTTCGTTTCTAATTTTTGTGCCAAATCAATATTTTCTTCTGATCGAACTACTTAAAAAAAATAATTTTTCTGTACAAAATGCATAGTTATCCAAATTTTTTTAAGATTTTTACAACTACCAATTTTCAATTTAATGAACCAATTTGGAAGCCTTGACCCGCCTAGCAGTTTTATAACCATAATTTGACATTGTATTTATGACGAGTTGATAGTAGTTCAGTTTTTATAATTAAATCAGTTTTCTTTGGTCTCAAAGAACTAGTGAATCGAAAATTACCGAACTTTTGAATTACCGGTTTTCGGAAATTTTATAATGTAATATCCGTAATATACCGAAAAGTTAACTTTTCTAGAAAAAAGTTAAAGAATAGTAATCCTTCCCTTATAAATTAATTCTAAAGGCGAATTCAGTGTTGCTTTCTTTCGTTTCTGATCATTTTTTTTATCCAATCAAAGGAGCCAGAATAAAAAATAACGTCATTTCTAAGCAATGAGATTGGTTTAAAAAAATTTCAGAAGGAAGGAAGGAACGAAAGAACGCAACACTGAATCCGCCTTAAGTGACAACATAATTTGTCAGAACGCTCAATTTTTTCATTGTTATTTATATTAATTTGACGCGCAAACTTCGGTTCTTAATTTTTAGAAAATTGATTGGCCTCATTTTTTTATTGAGGATTGCATACGCAAGAAATAAAAATAAACATTCAATTTAAATTTTATACATATCGTCGTTTTAAGTCTTAAACAAAGCTTATCAATAGTTATGATTACACATACCATTAAAAGGCATTTTCAATTCCACGGAAGTTAGTTTTATAGTTAAAAAGTGTTGTCAAGCTAACTAAAAAAAATCCGTCGTAATTGTTTGCTTTAAACAAAACAACTACTCGTCTTATAATTCTAGTTAAGCGTGTTGCGTTAAATAGTAAAGGGTTTTATGCTCCAAACCCATGGTGCCTATACTTTTCCTTAATTGCTAACTTTCATGATAAATTCAGATTTGGTAGATTTTGGTGGATTTGCAAATCAATCAAAAGAATTTTATTCTGAAAATTAAATTGCATAATATGTATGCCATTTTGATGTGTAAAACCAAGTTCGACCAATTTTTAAAACTTAGTAATAATTTGTGTTGATATAGTTAAATAAATGTTCGGTAAAAATTCGAAAAATTCACCAATATTTCGGTGATCAACCGGTAAATCGGTAATGGATTCTCTACAAAAAACTCGGAATTACAACCCTAGAATTTTCGATTTGGAGTTTTCAAAACTCCAAATTTCAAATTAAATTAAAGTTCGAGTAACTTTTTAGTATTACATATTAAATGCGTACATTTTAAATATCCAATTTCGAGAATATTCATAGGCCTGAGTTCCTATAGTTTTTAGTTTAAATTTCGCTCCTAAATTTTTGAGAATTTACTTCGGATATCGACCTCTGATTTAAAAATGTTGTTACTTCATAAAAGGCCTCAATTTTAACCATAGTTTTTTGTCCCGCAGATAAAGATTTACGATCTGTAATTCTTGTTCTTATTCATTGTAGAATAAGAACCTGCCGACCAAAATCCTCGTGATTGTGGAATTCATATACACATCACATATCTTACAAAAACAATTAACAGCACAGAAAATCGTATAGCGGTCATTGATAATAGGCAGCACAAGAAAATTGTGTGGTTTATTAGAGATATTAAGACGAGGTTTCAAGGCTCCCTGGCAACAGCTCCATCGCTTCTTAGGGAGCCGCGGCCCACAGTTTAAGAAGCACTGCTTATAATGACATATAATTATTGAATTTATTGGCAATGGTAACAGAATCAGAGACTGTGTTGCCCTTATGATCAATAATAACTATTATTTCAGCTGGTGCTGGACAATCATTTATTATTTCGATAACTGTTTGTCAATTTTTGTGAAAATTTTTACCATTTATTATTTAACTGTATTTTATAAAACAATTTTTTGTTAGTGTTTATTTGGAAATTTACTGTATCGTAAAGTTTCAGGCTTATTTATTTATTAACGTAAATTTATGAACGTAGGACTACGTACAATTGAGAAAACTTACAGATATTACTATTGGGTGATGGGAGTGGTGTGGGTGATGGTAATATTTTATAAATCATCACTTGTAGACTAATGATAAAAAAATAAACAAATTGACTGGATCAAGATTAGACCTTGTAGACTAATGATAAAAAAATAAACAAATTGACTTGTCAAGTATATTTCATTGGCGACTGGGTGTAGCCGAATCTACATTGTACAGATAAAAATTGTGTTAGTGATTGGTGCGAAATAAAAACATTTTATTCGCAATAAAAATAAAAATAAAAATCATAACATTACACGTGACAAAATTGAAACATACAAAGACCGGTTACAAATGTACTTTAAGGTCAACACAATGAAAGAAGACGATAAAACCCCGCTTTTTAATGGAACGTCTACTTACAAAATTTTGAAGTCGATCATGGTTCCAGAAGATCCAACCATGAAAAGATTCGTTCACCTATCAACAGCATTGATAAATCATTTCATTCCACGGGTCAATAAAAGCGCTGAGCGGTACAAATTTATTCGTGCAGTACACCATGATGGTGACAGCATAACGGATTTTATGGTAAGGCTAAAGGCGATGGAGACCACGTGTAAATTTGGCGAATTTTTAGATATGAAACTGGATGATAAAAAGTTAGAAGATCCAAAATTAACAGAAATAGATTACGGTGAAATCGTGAAAAAGTATAAAAATTTAGCCATAGACTCGTTAACGGATCGATTCATAGTGAGAACCCAAAATGAATTCATCCAGTCTTTAACGAAGACGGCTTGGACTTTGTGCAGTATTGTGCAAAGGCGTTAAATATTCGAATGAGCGAACGGGAAATAAAGGCGATTCAACCAAATTTGCAGTTAGCAGCAGAAAAAAGTGATGTGCAGATAAATAAAATTAATAAACAAGACAATGGATATCGTCAAGGTCGCCCAAGATCTCCATCGTGGAATAGATATAAAGCATATGGAAGGTAAATGCAGCGGTCATTTTGCAGAAAATGTAACGGCGAAAATGCAACAAGAGGAGTATATTCAAAGTGTATCGGTTGAGGCAACAAGTGCAGTATAATGAAAGTGCATCGGTTGGTAAAATTGAACCAGCTGTAGTATACTTGAAGGTTAAAGGACAACATCTGGAAATGAAGGTAGACTCCGGGGCATGCTCATCTATAATAACCGAAGGACAGTATAATATTTTATTTAAAAATTGTAAATTGGCTCAGATTACCAAACATTTTTTCTCAGTTTCAGATATGATCAACACATTGGGAAAGATTATTGTTATAGTGGAAGCTGCAAATGAACAAAACTGATTTGAATTGATTGTAATCAAAGCAGAACGAGATTTTGAGCCATTATTAGGCAGATCATGGTTAGAGGTGCTGTACACAGGGTGGAGAAAAATATTCTCAATTTTTTTCTCAATATTAAAAATTTGGTGAATATAAAAAATATTGATTTAATTATCGAAATCAAAATTAATTTCCAATATATCGTATTTGATCGGTTGATAAATCCAATTGAGGGGTAGAGGACAGAAATTGTTATGCGATATAATTCTACACCAATTTTTCACAAAGAATACAGCATTGAAAAAGAAATAAGTAGATTAGAAATTAAGATATTATAAGCCATGTTCAGCATAGCCGATAGGCTAGTCCAACGGTTATTGTACCAAAACCGATCGGAGATTTATGAATTTGTGTAGACTGTAAAGTTACGATAAACACATTTACTGAAACTGAACACTATCCATTACCTAAGATAAAAGATATGTTTGCTAATCTATCTAATTGTAATTATTTGTGTGTAATAGATTTAGCAGGAGCATATCAACAGCTCCTTATTTCGGAAAGTTCGAAAGAATATCTTGTGGTAAATACACATAAGGGACTTTTTCAGTATAACAAACTTCCATTCGATATAACGAAAACATATTTTGCTATTTAGACGATATTATCGTTGGCGGTATTTCAGAGGTAGAATGTAAGGAAAAATTGTTTCAAATATTAGCACGGTTAAATAAGCATAAAGTTAAAATCAATCTAAAAAAGAATAAATTTCTTGGAAAACCTGCAGTTTACCTTGATCACATATTCTATGTCAAACAGCAGCAGTAATATCTTGGATTAACAAATTATTATGGAAGGTTCATTCCAAACTTGTCACCTGAGCTATTAGATCTACAAAAATTATTACGGAGGGATGAACCGTATGAGTGGAAAACAGAGCAAGAAAATAGTTTTAAAAGAATTAAAACCTTATTGTTACAAAATAAGGTTCTTGAGTTGTACGATCCAAGGAAACCTATTATAATAGGGACGGATGCTAGACCTTGCGGAATGGGAGCAGTACTTTCGCATTTAGGAAAGGGTGAAGAAAAACTAGTAATGTTCGTTTCCAGTAGTTTATCAAGTGCTGAAAAGAGCTATTCTCAACTTCACCGAGAAGCCCTTGCTTTTATGACATAAATTTACAATTTATTGTGATAATCAGGCATTAAAAGACATATTTCAATCAAGAAAAGGAACATCGATAGTGGCAACAATCAGATTGCCATACTTGGCATGTATGATTATGACATAAAATTTAAAAGCAACTCAAAAATGAGCAATTTCGATGCATTATCAAGACTTCCTTTAAAGGAACAAACTGTTAAGCACCTTAACTCGCAAACCAAATATATTTCTTTAATTAAATAAATTTCGTAAATAGGTCAAATCCGTGACGCGCGTCATCACATTGAAATGTTGGTTACCTCCCTGTTTCGGTAGCGTATAGGCTAGTTAAATAATTCTCAGCAAAGTTCAAATAAAACGCTAATTATTTAAAAACATACTGTATTTATTCAAAAGCACACAAGGGAAAAAAAAATACAAAACTCCAGCTGGATGTCCAATTTTATCATTGTGTATCTGAAAGTAAAAACTCCTGTATTATTATTGTACTATTTATGTAACTAAATTATACTTAGCTTAATTATGTTGATTGTATCCCATTTATCTAAAATTATAGAAATTATCATTACTTTTAAATTAATTATTGTAAGAAATTTTTGTACTTACACCAAATGAAAACAAATAGCAAATATTTGACATTTGTGAAATTTGTTATGTAATTGCCGTGTTTTTTTATTAGCTCCGGATAGATTGTATCCGGAGCACCTAATTTTTTGTAATAAAACTAATGTTTGACAAGCTATTTATATATATAATTCATTTATTTTAAACTAATCTATAATTTTTCATTCAACTTTTTAACTAAAAATCAATAAAAAAATATTTAGCTCTACCTATTTATCTGGAGCTGCTATCCGGAGCTGCTATCGGGAGCAAAGGGAAATTTTATTATTTTTTATTTTTTGTACAACCCTTGAAAATTTGGCAAACTTCATTTTGGTTTAAAATGTTAATGGTTGTCAAATTGAAATATGAAATGTCATATCGGCGTAAAAATAACAGCGTTTGTTTATTAATTTTTCGATTTTATTTAAATGAACAGCGGTATTACGCGTTCAAACTAAATTTATAATGGATATAATAAAAAATTATGTAGCTTATACCAAAGTGTATGCTGGCAATTTGGTGTAGTTATTTAAACGTGAACGCAAAGATTCTAGAGTTTTATTGCTTCATTAGATGTTGTGAAAGCTCTTTATTGGTGTACTAACTGGGGAACGTATTAAATAATTTCAAATAAAATCTTCAGTTGTTATTCAAATTTACGTCTTCTTCATATCGGCGTCGAATGAGATTTATTTCTCTTGTCTTTAATGATTTTTCCACTTTGAGAATATTCAGTGTAGTTGCCGGTTGGTGCAAGTAACAAAGATTTTGGTGGAACTTTAAGATGCTCCTCGCCATCATATTTTTTATAAAATTGTGTCTCTTGAAATTCAAATTCTTTAAATTTTTGTAATATTCCTGTTGTAGTAATTTCAATTTAGTTGGCTATCTCGGCTGTCCATTACACCAACATATTTCTCATCTTGATCTCCGTCGTCTTCCGATAATGATGCATCTGGATTGTCCTTTAGCATTTAATAACCATTTTGCCTCTTCTACTTTAACATATTCCTGAACAATCTCCCAATCATTTTTAGGATCAAAGCCGCTCCACCGGTCTCGTTTTCCAACACAATCTAATTTAAGACATGTTATGCATGAAGTTAGGTACAATTATAGTTTTTTGATTACTAGCGACACACGTGTATAATCGCAAAACTTTCAATAGAAATTTCCCATATGCTCCCGATAGCTTGCTATCCGGAGCTAATAAAAAAACACGGCAAATATCTTTATTTATAACTAGTGCCATCTCTTGTAAATTATTATAAGTTAAAATTGTTATACTTACACGATTTTCTGTTCTAAATTTATTGTTAGCTTTAAGCTTTGTAAAGCGCTTTGCCCATAGGAAAACGAAAAACATAAAAAACGAAAAATTTTACAATTTTTAGCATTTTTTCGTTTTGCCTTGCCCATTACTAAACCGAAAAACTATTTTCGTTTGAAATTCCAGTATCAAAACTTGTATGTTTGTATCTGTGAGTTAATTTTTTTTTTTAATTTATTGAAAAAGAAAACGGAATTCTTAGAATAATATTAAAAAAGAAAAGAAAATGCTTTTGTGTTTAGTGTGTGAAGTTGCTATATCATTTATTTTTTAGCCGACATTACAAAATTATATTAAATAAATAAATTATGTTTTTAATTGTATTTATTAATTTTATTTTTTAGATTCCTTATTGTGAAATTTGATTTGATTTTTTTTATCTTGCGATCAAGATCGATTTCGATATTAAAATATCATCGTCAGTTGGTAATTACTTTTTCTATACTACAAATATAACGGCTATTTTTCTTCTTTATATACAGAAAAAACATTCATACTCCGTGTTTACGTTGATCAGAATTTTTGAAATAATACACTTTAGTTGAACAGCTTACATTGATTTACGAATTTTGTAGAATCAAATCGTATAACTTGTTGGTTGTGGTGTTAATTTTGGTATTCAATAAATATCTGTTGTTTTTGTTTTTGTAAATTTCGATTTCTTCCAAACGATCCATTGCATCCCCTTTTTTTAATCTAAACAATATTTCCATATTCGAATCCAAATTTATGTAGTTGTGTTGTGTTTCATTTATGTGCTGTGCGAAATTCGAATCGGTTCTGATCTTTCCTATACCTGTTATATGCTCTTTAAACCTTTGTTTAAACGATCTACCAGTTTGACCAATATAGAATGATGGGCAATCAGAACAAGTTAATTTATAAATACCGGTATCTAAAATTGTGTTGTCCTTAAGTTGAATTTTTTGTTCTAAAGAATTTCGGTTTTTGAACGCAATTTTATAGCCATAACTTTGGAATATTTTTTGTAAATGTTTACTGGAATTTTGATCATATTCTACGCTGATATACCTGGTATCCTGACCACCATCGCCGAAAATCAACGTGGTAAACTGTTGGTATTCAATTTTGCTCCGATATGCCGCATTCATGCTATCAATTTTATCAGGTTGATAACCGTTCTGGCTAGCGATCAATCTGATAACCCTCAGTTCATCATTATAATCCTGTTCGGACATCTTAATACTATTCAATCTTCGAATCAAATGGTAATATGAATATCAAAAAGATTTGCAAATTACTTAACGAACTTTTAGGAAAGGGATTTAAACGTGTTGCTATTAAAGAAATTGTTGTTGATGAGCAGCACGTGATCACACAAGACGTTGAGAAAGCTGAATTTTTTAACAAGTTTTTTGTTAGTGTGGTTCAAGATCAATAAATTAATGGTTTAAACGGAGATATTTATTGTGAATAGTTAATTGCCAACAATTCTCAACTCAAATATTTTGCTTTTTATGATACTTTTCCCTTAGAAAGTCTACAAGTTATTTTATCACTTCAATCAACAAATTCGTCGGGCAATGATCAGATTAGCATTTTTACAGTCAAAAAATTGCTAAGTGGATGTTTTTTCCTAGATAGTCAATGCTAGTTTTAGGTCTGGAATTTTTCCATCTAGACTAAAAGAAGCAGGTGTAATCCCGATATTTAAAATCGGTGACAAAAAAATTATCTAAAATTATGGTCCAATAAGCTTGCTTTCTGTCTTTGCGAAGATTTTAGAGAAACTAGCTTATGTAAGACTTTCATGTTTCTTAAATCACACAAATTTTTTACATAAAATGCAATTATTGGTTTCATGAAAAACAGAAGTACTGAAAATGCGTTGCTAGAGGTTACTATGGTTTTGTGAATAAAGGTCTCGATGTAGAAATTCTGTAGCTACAGTTTTTCTTGATTTGAAAAGACGTTCGATGTAAATCATAGGGTGTTATTAAAAAAACTATTTTGTGCTGGATTTCGTGGAGCTAGTATTAAATGGTTTAGTTCTCGTAGTCACACAACTTGTAGAATAGGGTACAGAATGTAAAAACAAATGATTGTGTTAGTGAAAGTCTAATAATTAATTATGGAGTTCCACAGTAGTCTGTGTTAGGACCATTGCTATTCTTGATTTATCTAAACTCCTTGTTTAATATTGAATTTTTTTGTGTAGTGGATTTTGGATTTGGTGGCTTTTGCAGATGATTTAGTTTTCATGTACAATGAACCAACAAGGATTGATACGGATGGTGTGATACGTATTTCATGTTACTGAGTACATAAACCAAAGCAATGTTTTATAATCTAAGTAGGTGCTTTTATTTCGGATCACAACATCATTTATCATGAATTGGAATGTAATCAGGCGACATGTTGAAATGAATGTCTTAAAATTAAATAATTAATAATTAAATAATTAAAAAATTAATGTGTTCCAACATTTAAAAATACCTTGGATTCACTATTGATACCTCTTTAAATTGGAAATATCAGACTGAAAATCTCCATAATTATCTGGTAGCGGCAAATTGAGGTTTTAAAAAATGATTATACAAATCAACATTGTCTTATGGTATAGTTTGTTGGGGAGGTACGTATTATGTTACGAGCCGGCCACTGGTTACTGCACAGACTCATATATTGAGAATTATGAATGGTAAGCCAAAATTAACAGACCACTATTTCAGTGTTTAGAAATTTTTCTACTGAGATATTTATTCGTGTTTAAAGCATTAAAAGAATTTTATTTTAACACAGGTAATAATACCGGTGTTTACAGTACAAATTGTAATCGAAGAAATAAGAAATACATCCACATACAAAAATTTACAACTACCAGCTTCCAAAATTCATTTTTATTTCCAAATGATTAAAAACATGTTCGAAATTGAATATATTCCCTTCGCGTTTAAAATCTAATATTTTATATTGCTCCAGTATAAATAATTTGGGGTACTTTCAAGTTTAGAGCTTTAATCTAAGAATAACAAAATTTTAAGTTATATTTTAAAGTTTATATAATGTCATTTTAAATTTTATTTTCAATATTGTATTATTGTTAATTGTTAAGTTATTATACGTACATACATATGTAAATATATACGATCGACTCTGGATTTGTAGGATCCACAGATTGTTTTGTTAAATTAAATAAATAAAATCTGTATATATAAAAATGGATCGTGGTTTATTCGGATGCTTAAAACTTGAAAGCGACTGGAGACGGTCATTCCATTTGGCAGCTCAGCATATTGTTTGTTCTCTTTGATTTGATAATTTGAGCAATGCGATCACGGTTAAATGACTTTCCGATATTTTTATCATTTTTCATTTTTCGAGTGAAATAGTTTACATTTACGAAATATATCATTGCGAATCTGTGCATTACCCATCTTTTACTGAGTTATATTATTGATATTTCGATCACAAAAAAAGTTTTTGTTTGTCGGCGAAAACCTAACCGAGAAGAAGAGTTGTTCGTGTTCGGCAAAGTGGATGAAGCAAGATCACAATGTGCGACTATTGAACAACAACGTCGACAACAACAAATTCCGATGAACATTTAACGTGCAGCCTTTCGAAATGAGCCAAACATTCAATACAGTTCGCACGTATCAGTTCAATTCGGTCAGAAGTCTATCGTTTGTCAGCATTGGAATGCCGTTAAATTTGAGAAAGAACCGCCTGAATTGTGTTGCGCAAGCGGCAAGGTGAAATTTCCAGAGTTGCTTCCACCACCAGAGCCATTGCGTACGCTGCTTTACGGTGAATCTCCTGATTCGAACCATTTCTTACAACACATCAAGATGTACAACGATTGTTTTCAAATGACGTTTGGTGGTGAAATTGTAAATGAACGAAATTACAATCAAACATTCAAGGTAATTTCACCAACATCAGCAATGAATGCTAATCCATAAACACTAACACCACAAAATTCACTAACACACCACACACAATACACGATACATCATGATTCATGATATAACACAAACAAACTAACACTTATCTTGCCAACAAAAGACAAAAATTACAGAATTTACCTTCAATTATACAGATTCATGGGCAAATTTTTTATCTTGCTGGATCGCTGTTGCCGCATCCAGATCAAGAACACAAATATCTGCAAATAAACTTTCTTGGAGATACAAATGATGAAGTAAATCGGCGTTGTGCTATCTTTAATATAACGAAAAGAGAAATGGTCATGAACACAATGAGCTCATTAAACTGTTTGCGACTTCATTGGAACAGATGCCATCCGATGATCACAGCATTGTCATAAAAGTGGACAAACGACCAGCAGGAACGACAATACAATGCACCTACAGTTAGTATTATATGAATTGTTGTTTTTAGTGAAAATTTGGAATCGCATCATATAATCATCAAAAGCGGAACTGAAAACGCACTACATCGAATAAGTGAGAGACATCGATCGTTTGACGCACTGCAATATCCGCTTTTGTTCTGCCGTGGTGAAGACGGGTATCACTTGAGATACAACATGAGAAATTTGGCCAATGGTTAATACAAAAAAAAAGCACTTTTGAGTGTCACTTCACTAATTGTAAATTTTTAGGGGTCGAGACAAATAAAAGGTCAGTTCAATGAACTTTTACGCATATCGAATAATGATTTGCCAAAGCATTGACAACCAGTTACTGTGATATCGCCGATTGTTTCCACAATATGCAATTGATAGGTACATTAAGGTTGAAACAGAACGACTCAATTACATTCAATTCAATCAGGCTAAGTTGCAATCTGAAGAATATATTCACTTGAGAGATGCGATCAAAAGCGACGCAGATATTACAGATGTTGGTTGCCTCACAATTTTGCCATCGACATACATTGTCAGTCCGAGACACACGCACGAGTACTCCCAGGACACGATGACTTGCGTGCGCAATTATGGACGGTCGGATTTGTTTGTGACGTTTACTTGCAATCCAAAATAGCCAGAGATTACGCAGTTATTGCATCCCGGTCAATCACCAAGCGATCGTAACGACGTTACAGCACGAGTGTTCAAACAAAAACTCAGATGTTTGACGGACTTCATTGCGAAACAACGTGTATACGGTACTGTACGATGCTGGATGTATTCAGTTGAGTGGCAGAAAAGAGGTTTGCCGCACTCACATATTCTTCTTTGGATGGTGGACAAAATTACACCAGACCAAACTAACGACATCATTTCCGCCGAAATTCTTGAATTCCTGAATATGCTCCACGGACCATGCGGATAACACAATCCCACTTCGATTTGTATATCCGACAATAAATGCACCAAACGATATCCACGTGCTTTTCTTTCGGAAACTCAAACTGGGAACGATGAATATCCACTCTATCGGCGTCGCTCACCAGGTGACACATGGATCGTGAAATATTCGCCAATATTGTCTAATTCATTTAAAACACATATCAATGTTGAGTATTGCAGTTCGGTGGAATCGATTAAGTATGTTTGCAAATAAGTCACCAAAGGAAGCGATATGGCGGTTATTGGCATTTTAGCAAGTTTCAAATGGACCGATATGTGAACTGCAACGAAGCACTCCGGAGAATATTTTCATTTGCGATTCATGAATGTCATCCGACTATTGTGCATCTGGCAGTTCAATTCGAGAATGGCCAAAGAGTGTATTTCAATGCAGAGAACGCAGCACAGCGAGTGGAAAGACCACCAGCCACAACATTAACAAGTTTCTTTTCACCTTGGGCAAGGGATACGTTTGCTAGAATATTGCTTTACTCTGATATATCTCGATATTACACATGGAATGCATCTTAGATGTAATGGTTACGCAGAAAGCAAGGCCGCAACCAGTAGATAGATATCCAGGTGTGTTTTCAACTGATGCATTGGCTCGAATTTAGCCAACACATCCAAAGCAGATTGGTTTCGGTTGCTTTTGGTTAATGTGCGCAGTTCAACATCATTTAAGTGATTGCGAACTGTGAATGGTACGGTTGGTGCAACATTTCGAGAAGCATGTCAACAGTTATAATTACTTGAACATGGAAATCACTATGGAATCAAACGGTAGACTATGCAATAACCTCTCGCATTTTCTGGAATTGCTACAGGACTATTGGAAGGTGGAAACACGGCACATTCAGCATTGAGCTTCCGTTGAACCTATAAATCAATGAAAATCCTGTTTGCAACAGTTCAAAGCAATCAGCCGTGGCAAAAGTATTGAAAAATTGTAAATTGATCATATGGGATGAGTGCACGATGGCGCACAAACAATCATTAGAAGCACTCGATCGAACATTAAATGATTTGCGCAACAATAATCGTTGCTTTGGTGGCGTGATGATACTGTTGACGGGCGATTTCCGAAAAACACTTCCCTTGATTCCGAAATCAACAGCGGTGAATGAGTTAAACACATGTCTCAAGCCATGGTATTTGTATGGCGATACGTGAAAACCATTCCTTTGACTATGAAATAAGCGAGTGTTCCTGCAATAGGATAGAGCCGCAGAAGTTTTCTCCAAAGAACTGCTGAGAATCGAAAATGGACAAATTTCGGTAGATACTTCCAGTGGTTTAATATCGATTTCATCTGAAATTTGCCAATTCACTTCAACGAAAGATGAACTCGTCCTTAATGTATATCCGAACATTGGCCAAAATTATCGTAACTACGATTGGTTGAGCGCAATTTTAGCAGCGAAAAAGAATAATCTTCTACAGTAGTTTTGTCGTGATTTGGGATGCCACATCGATTTATATCAAGAGCATGACGCATCACATTTTTTTTGGTTACTCCGAGAATGATCGTGATTTCCGGTTGAGGGCACTTAAATGTAACCGGTTGTAGGCACCCTCTTTTTTGCATTTAAAGTATCCGTCTCCACTCCCCCCTAAATAAGAGTAAAAAAAGAAGGCAACCATCGGCCAAACGCTTTAAAACAAAAGAACTCTCCATCATCTGATGATGATATCGACCTTGAATCATCTGTTTGAAGCCTCTGCCATCGAAGATGACTGAAGTTCAATGATTTTTTAAAAAGCCTTTTTTTGTTATGTTTGTCAATGAAGGCTCGAGATTCTTTCAAATTAGGTGCGTTTTCCTTAAACTATTCCCATTTTCAGCGAATTTTCGAAGGGTGCCCATAACCGGTTACGATTTTTTTTTTTTTTTGCCAAAAAAGCTGACTTCACAAAATTGGTCGTAAAATCTTTCTAGTTGACGGAATCAATAAATTTACTTTAGCAAACAGTTAGCTAATGCCTCTGGCTTTCCATTGATATTCATATCTCCGTATAATTTGGACAAGGAAAATTATGGGCCATAATCAAAACTGTGCCCTCAACCGGAGACTCTCCCTTACAGCAGTGTTTAACGATGACATTTTATCAATAATCCGATATTTTTGAGAAATGTAACAGCTACGTTCAGAAAATAAACTTTGATACTGCTCTAAACTTACAAAATAATCTAACTGCTATTCTAGGCAATGCAAGTTTTCCACTTAGAAAATTGAGTTTAAATAGCCACAGTTTCATGGAAGCAATTCCTCAACCTAACGGCGGGAAAGATTCAATCACAATTTAGGATATGAAATGTTTACCACGATCAATTTTTTTTCAAGATGACTAAACGAAAACTACTTTCGGAAACTGGGAAAATGTTGATCCCCTCGGGTGGCCCTCTTCGACAACAATTAAATTTAAAATAATTTTGCTTCTGGTTAATAAAGGTTGGATTTAATGAAACATTGCTTCGGGAAATTTAAAACGACTATGGGTGAAGATTAAATTGGAAATATCGCTTTTTTCACAACTAAAAATATCAAGATATACCAAGTAAATAATCATTCAATATCACGCTGTTCTGTGATTTTTCGGAAAAGGTTATGCTGCTGCCATTTATGCACGATTTCTGGGATCCAAAAATAAGGTAACACCACCAGTGGCGTATCTAGGTACCCGCAGCCCCCCGTAGCGAGAGTTATCAAGCGTTCGAATATTAGATCAAAGTCAAGATCAGGCAGATTGTAGCTCAGGTTAAGATTAAAGTAGATCACCCTTTCAAATTTGCAAAACGGAAAATTTCTAGGAAATTTTTATGAAAAGACAGTGGTCTAGTTTTGAGAGAAAGGAAACATCGTTCTTGTAGCTATTAAATATTTTCTTAAGAGAAGTCCAACAATTTCCTCTCTTTTGCTGCAGGTGAATGCGTATGAGTAATTATAAATACACGTAATCTGACTCCATAAAAATTAAAATGGCTTTGGGTTCTGACAAATATTTAGATTTAGAATAAAATTTTCCAAACTCGTTTGAAATCAAAGCTTTTGACATCAAACGATAACGATTTTAGTGTTTGCTGCTGGGTTGATTTATTTGTAAAATACGTTTTGCACTCCAAATTTACCTCTTTTGCACTTATTTTGATTGGAAAAGGCTGAATTGATTCGAAAAAGATTGAATGTGATTCATAAATGCTTGATTTATGATTTGAAGTGGTGACATTTTGATTTTAGGCGGCATATTGATTTATGACATTTTGTGAATTGTCGTAGACTTCTTGATTTTAGGCAGCATTTCGAATTTGGTCAGACATTTTTAATTAATGGGAGGCCGGACAATAGGAAAAATAAGTTTTTAACTAAAACTTTACTTGTTCATAGGTACAAGAACATTTTTAGTAGTGATGGGCTAAGTCGGTTCGTTTTTGTTAAAAACGTAAGAGAAAATAAGCAAAAGAGAACAAAAAGAACCGATTTAGCACATCACTAATTTTTAGGGGCTCAAGAAAAATTTTGCGGGGGGGGGGGGGGGGCGAAAATTGTAGTTACGCCACTGAAGCAGTTTTCTTCCAAGATTGGAGCTGTGCGAAGCGGTTTTATTATTTAATATTGTAAGACATAACTTGTATGTTTGAACTGACGCTACAGTTGTTTTAGGGTTGTTGTTTTGGTCCTTTTGGTAATAGGGTCAACTACTTATTAGAGTGAATATCACATCAAAATTGGAATCATGTTCCAACCTCGAATAATGCAACTAATTACAGCACTCGCGGATTATCACCACAGCTATTCGTCGAGAATACAGTCTGGTGGAACGTATCTTGATCTGTTTGGTGTAATATCAGCCATTTTACGAGGGCTTTCTCGCGTCGGTGGGTAGCTCGATAATGCAAATATCTTCTACATCGCCAAACACTTGTTGATTCAAATAGGAGCAAAACGCACGAAATGCTTAACTGATGCTTACTGATGCTGTCCTGGCTACTTTGAATAGTTTCACAAGCAGAAGAGGATTGCCCTCAAATATTTTTTGACGCTCAAAACTTTCAATGGTGAGATTAAGCGGCCGATTACTAAATTTTGCAAACTGATGTCAAATAGTTAAGAAATTGATTTTTTAACGAGTGGGAGTATGTTGAACGACAAGATGACCATCTGAAATAAAAACAAAATCTTGTGTATGTCCCAAGACGGTGAAAATATACACCTTAATAATACTGCTTGCGACAGGTAACGCTTGGATACCAAATACGTAATGATTATTTAAATTAAATTAAGGATTTAATCATTAGGAATATATTGTTGTAACATAAAACATTAGCAATAAGGCGCAATTATACATAATCAAATGTAATCGTTTGGCGATTTATTCATTAACTTGCCAGTAAGAATAACACTTAATTAGTAAACACAATTATCATTTCGGCTAGACTGAATAAAACACTGTTTAATATTGAGGGGATTTTATAAATGATTTATTTTCGTATCTAAGAAATCGAATACTTATATACATTTTCCAGACCACCTTGCTCTTAATTCATTTCTTTGTAAACTCCCCCATTATATTTTTCTCGAATTCATTGCGCATATCTTGATATAATAAAACTGTTAAAATTTACTAATTAGATCTACCACAACGCTAATTATAACAATCATTTGTTTGATCTTTTATTTTCGCAATTAACAACAAAAAACAAAAAAAAAAAAGTAAATGGCCCAAAATATTTATGCGCACTCCAATTTCGCATGAATTCATATATGTAGATGAATGACAACTAAATATTGTTAATTAATTTAAATTCAATGGAACCATCAAAAATATTGTTGTCGCTTTAAAACCAACAAAAATTTATCATTCTTTTGATGTTAAATAAAAATCAAGAGAAAATCTTTATTTTATTCTATTTTAAAAAATTAAATCCATTTTTATTAAGATTTTATTTGACTTATTCGTTTAATTTATGGATTGTACCATAGTACGGTTGAATAGTAATCACCGCATATAAAACGAAAACGTAATTTGTGGTGTTTATTTGTTCTGCACGACACGATACGTGAATGACATTGAAAACGTTTTTTTTTTTAAGATAAACTGCGAAAACTTAATTATTCATCATTTTGTAATACATTTGAAAATAAATTTCATTAGAATTTATTTTTATTTTATTTTTTTTGTATATTAATTTTCTGCGAAATGATTTTAATGGTTTTTGAAGCCAAACGTATTTCAATCAGCAACAATATAAAATACCTTGTGAAAATGGTTTTTCTATATATTGTATATATTTTTAGTTTAAATGAATACGTTAGACTGTTGTAATCACAATATTTATGTTGTATTTCACCATGGCCCATTTTAATCTTTGCCCAAAGTAACCCATTTATCACCTTAGTACCATAAATAAAACAAAAAAAAAATAATAAAGATGATTAAATTTTATTGAATGTCATTGTGACCTATATTTTCATACAAATTCTGTATATCTATATATGTATGTACAGACGTGTAGCGTATGTGCGAATAATACAATTTCTTATCATCAATGTGTTTATATAACTTAGTTACGTAATGTTATGATCTTCGTATAATTATATTAACCAGGCGGCATCTAATCGTGTGCATGTGATTTACAATGCAAGCTGCATTAATTATCATATTGTCACTTGTCCAAATGATTTATGTAATAAATTATCTGCAAATTAAATAATATACAATTAATGGTAAATAAATAAATAAATAAAATTACAGAAACTTACAATTATTATTTGTATTGATAAGAATATTGTAAAAAAATTTAATTATATGTATATTCGAACTCTATGTGGAGAAGAAATTTAATCCATTTCAATTTATAATTTTAAATAAATAAACTTAATAAAATGAAACAAAATTATGCAACTCGTTTATCAAAATTAAAATAAAAACCAACAACAATTTATAAATAATAATAATAATTTTCTTCCTAGCTGTGCATATACACATGTGTATATGCATGTACACAAATATTAGTCAGACTTTTAATTATAACGTAATCAGAATGTTTATAAATGATAAATAGTTTGTTAGTTTTAATCAGACATGTTACTTATTTCCTGTTTCATTAATTAATTTAATTTTTTTTTTCTTCTTATCTCTTATTATATTATAGTTTGTTCTGGTAAATATAATTCTTTTTGCGACTAAGGTCTCTTATACGACTTAACTCGACGATATCATAATGCTGTTGGTGATCACCATATGTGTGAGAATTATATAATTATTTTTTTTATTAAGCGACATTAGAACTATACGGCGTATAATTGTATGTACATCATTTTGTGTTTTGTATTTTAATAGAAACTATATCGCATGTGCCATAGAATAATCACACATAGTAAGTCAAAAACTCAAATTTTTCAGGAGAGTTAAAGATAAGCGGTTTTCTGGTGGTGCCAACATCCGACTTTCTAATCATTAAATCTGAGGTGTTCAAAAAAAGTGGTTAACTGCCAGAACCAAAATGTTGGGAAGATATGTAAGCTAAATTTGTTAATTCGATTGGATTTAAATAACTAAATGTCGTGTCCGTCCTTCCGTCCTACTAGTCGCACATTATTATTATTGTTGTTTTGCCTCCTATTCTCACAAATATTGATAGTTTTGGTCGAAATTTTGTATAAAGATAGATTTTAGTATAAGTAGTTTGTGTTAACTTTTAGGTCAATTAGAGTCTAAAATAGAGGGGTTGTAGTGGAAGAGAAACTGCCAAACAGATTTTCTCCAAAACGGGGCCGACGATTTTTTTGTTATGTGCATGATAAATTTGATAATCCATCTACATGTTCACAAAATTTGAAGCCGATTGATGCATTGCATGAAGTCATTTTAACAAAAAGGTGTAATATAAATTTCTTGATCTATTTACCAAGGAAATGTCAAACCTTTTGAAGAATTATTTTTCTTCGGTTAATACACCTTATTGTCCCCTAGGTGTCTTTAAGACAAATTGAAGAAATTACCGTGTAATATGGATTTAAATTTCTAAATTTACTTAAAAAACTTTGCTCGTGGCAAATAATATCGTTAACATTTAAAAGTAAATTATATCTAGTAAGCTTTTAAATATAACAAGAAAGGACATGTTGATCGATACTTTATTATTGTGAATTGCTTTAATAAATTCGCCTTTAGGCTCGTATTTTTAATCAAGAATAAATCGATGGACTAATCCACAGTTTTCGAAAATCCACTGATTTAACCGAGGTTACTTTTGGTAATTTTAAACGTGGATAGATTTGTGGATTTTCCATATCGTTATTTTGAACCAAGTTAAAACCGACAATTTTCGAATTAATAACTGCACAGAGATAAAAGAAATAGATTAGTCATCTAAGTTCAATTAGAGAAAAATAAAATTCATTATTTGCCTAATATTTTAGATATAATTATATAATTTGTATTTAGCTAATTCTACATTACGACAAATTGGAATCGAATAGTAAATTAAACTAAGAATTTCCGATCATTTTCCTATTTTTAAAATATTTATCTAAATACATATAAAATATAAACGAATTAAAAAAGTCGCCTACATTTGTTAGGTAGGCTTTCCATTTTTTGTATCTAAAATATATACTAATAAATAAATGATTGCAAACTAACGGTATTTTAAAATTACCGTTTGGAAAATTTGCCCATAAATTCTAGCTGAATTATTATCTTAATAAAAAAAAATTATTTATTTTAAGTTTTCTGCTTCAATCACCTAAATAATTTAGGCAATTATCTAAAAAAAAGCATGGGTTTCGAAATAAATCGGAAAAAAGTATTTTAATACAAATGTTCGAGAGAAGTAGATGTCGGTCCGAAATATAATTTTAATAAAATAAATAAAGTTGATTAATTTTGTAGTATTTACAGTGAAAAAGCGTATCTTAAAAACAATTAAGGTGTGTATTATTAATTTATATTGTGTACAAGGGTTTGGCTTATTTTTTAATTCGTAAAATAGTGTATCGAATAAAAAAATGGCAAGTGTTGAACTAACGGTACATTTTGTAGAAATTTGTGAACATACCGAAAGTGAAGCTGAACCGACTATCGAAAAAATTTTAGTTGAGTGAAATTTTTCTCGTCTAATTGAGGGATTTCAACGTAAGCTAACATATCTTTCAATAATAAACCATTCTTTTTGAAGCGCCTGTATTTTAAAAACATGTTTTTAATGAATAATTAAACCTGAAAGCAGATTTATTTGTATAATTTTCCTGCAAGATGAACACTTAGAAAGGATTGCACATTTACATAAAAAGGAACATAAAACATAAATGTTAGTTAAATATTATTGTACATTTACACTTATAGAGCCGTAAATAAATCTAATGAATCAGAAAATTATAGGGTCTAGGTTAAGCGTGATTTACACGTAGCGAACAAAATTTTTGCTCGATGCCCAACAATTTTTGTTAAAAACTTAGAGCTACGCGGAATAGAAAAAAATTTCATGTGATAAAAAGAGAAAAATATAAAACAAAAATGTCGGACGTGCTATAATTTTTTTGCGATATAAAATCGGCGATGTAATATTTTGGATGAATAGGGCGGCAATGATTCTACTTTATTTATCAAAATTACCACTTTTTTCCTAAAATGAAAACTTTTCGAACGTAAATTTTAATTTTGAATTAAAATTTTTAAAAAATAAAATGAAAATGCTATAAAAATTTTACAAATCGCCATTTTGACTGTTTTGTTTCCACAAAATATACTCGGGTCGAGTATATTTTATAGTTCAATTTTTGCTGTTTATAGTAACAAGTGTAAAAAAATAAGAAAAAAACGCCTAACAAAATTTTGTTCTCTCTGGCAAAAGAAAATCATGATATACTATCTTTTTATTTTTTGATAGGCATCAAACAAAAATTTTGTTCGCTACGTGTAAATCATGCTTTATAGGTTTAAGGTACGAGAAAATTATAGGTTCCCAAAATAAGCACTGCAGCATGCCAAAAGAATACAAAATATCAAAATTAAAAAATGGTTAAGTATCAACTTCATCCCGAATGCCTTAAGATTAGCAAAATTTCGTTTAAAAAACCTGAGAAGGCGCTTATCTTTTTCTTATTTGTTAGATTCGAGGTAGAAAAAATTCAGTGAAAACGCTCCGTTTTTGTATTGTAACAAATTTTTAGTTTGATATCCTGAATCAAACTGGAATGTTTATTTTGAGAATTTAAAATTACTCGTATACTTCTTCATTAGATTTTCCTACTGCACGGCTCTCAGTTTGTAAGTAGCAGATTAAATTAACATTTTTGTAATTTTTACAAACAGAGAAAGGTATAATATTGAAGTTCTTAAAGAACTAACCAGCGAGGATTTAAACAGCCTGATACCCGATGAATCATTTGGTTTGCGTATAAAATTTCGAAAACAATTGAATATGCAATTTCGAAAAGGGCACATGTCTGAAAAAATAAATTTTTCAGGAATTAAAAACACTATCTATTTTCTAAGGTAGTATATAAATTTATACAATTTATTTTAAGGTTAAGAGTAGTGTCAAAATTAATTGAAAATTATATAAATATTTAATGTTAATCTTTATTTTATATATTTTTTTATGTATTATATGCATACGAGATGTGCCCTTTTCGAAATTCAAGAAATATAAAGTAAATCTAACTAAAAACACAACGTATAAACTTTATGAAACTGGTAGCATAAGTATCAAAATGACTTCAGCGACAGATAGAGATATATCGCCGCCGCCGATTAATAAAATGCATTAAATTCGAAAAGGGCACATCTCCAATTGTGTGACCGTTTCGAAATTATCGTTATACAAACCTACACTGGTGGCCGTATTAACACAAGAAATGTGCCTATTTCAAACCAAATATAGATGCCGGGATATATTTCCATCACATTAACGTGAAAAACGGTTTTGTCAAAATTTTCGAGATGTGCCCTTTTCGAAATTGCATATTCAATTAGACCGTTGGCAAAAAGAACAGGTATTTATACATTTATACAACTGTTGATATACGTGGTTAAGTTCGCTACCAATTTCTATTGTCTCTGAGTCACCGGAACTATTATCGAGAGATCAATATAGCGTAGAGCAGTCTTCACCACAGCCATGTTCCAGTTCAACATTCCAAACTGAAAATAATTCCGGATCAACGTTTGTAAGTATTTTTTGTTAGCTAAATTATTAATTATTTATTTAATGATGTATTTATCCTGTTCCAATTTTACAGAATTTAGAAAAGAAGCTAAACAAAACTACAGGAACTTTTATTTTATCAAATTATAAAATAAATAAACTATGTGACAGTTTATAGTATAGGTAGCTGCAGAACATTTAATTTCTAAAAATCGTAGTAAATCACTTATTGGAAACCATAATTACATTTGCTGGAGTTGTTTGCTTGAATAATGCACTAAATGTGGGGCAATCACAGGAAAATTGTGATTAAGGAATTAAACCTTTCTGCTAAATCGCAGTCCCCAGTCCATAATCACAACCTTTTTTCGTCTAAATATTTACATCTGCCTATATACAGATAAAGTGATTTTATTAGGATAAATGGTTCAGATACCATTTTTATTAGCGATAATATAATTTTTATTTGGATCTTTCGGATACTAGCCGAATAATAATTTTTTTTTTTTACGTTGAGGTGAATTCAGAAAATCGAAATCTCATCTGATCGAAACTAAAATTGCCAAATTCATAATAATTTCACAATCAATTACAGGCTACATATTTTGGACCTAAAATACAATGTGGAAAATTACCAAAAAAATATTACACTCTTTTGAAGAAACTTGTAAAGGCAGGACTCATTGAACGGCCAAGAAAAAGCAAAATAATAGCTGAAACTACGGTTCCGCGTAAGATATTAATTACAAACATTGAGGGCCAACAAAATAAATATCTTTGGATGCAAAAAAATTTCAGTCCAGAAATTTTACTAATCGCAAAAATGGATTAACTCATACGAACTAAGAAGACGACACATTCAGGACGTAACCACAGCTATTTTGGAACAGTGGCCAATTTTAAGACAGAAAATTGGCATTTATCTCATGAGTTTTAATATTTTTAGGATCGATCGGGTACATATTAAAGTAGCATTTTTATTCCAGATTGAAATAGATTTTGAAAAATTATTTCCACAGAAGTCTAAACTGTTATTTTCAAAGTGGGATGGATTTATGAAAAAATTAGAAAAATATATGACCGAGAACTGAAAGATTCATGTTGCAGGCGGTTCTTACATTCCCTTAAATCAATTACTAATGCACGTAATACTCTTAAATTTTTGTTCATTTGCTTTATTTGCGTTTATTGTGATATTTGATAACATATTGATAGAATTTATTGAATCGTAATACATGTGCTATAGTTACTTGTTAATCATGCATTACAGGAAATTGACAAACATTGTATCTGTTTATTTGTTTTTGGTATATTCTATAGATTCAAAAAATTATGTAACAGCGATACTTCTGAATGGAATATTAATCCCCCCAAGTAATAAATGGCAAAAGGATTACAAAAATCTTGGAAACCTTCAATTAAAGATGAACAGAATTCTTTTGCAATGTATTTAGTAGTAAGTACAAATGTTATATTAAACTAAACCTAATTAAATTTCTTATATATAATTATTATAAAGAAAAAAATTTGCATTTGCAGCCGTCTGTCATCGTCATAGGTGATAATCCTTAAAATCTTACACAATTTTATATATATTTTAACGATATTTTATAAGAAATTGAAAACTTCTTAAAAGCAATGTATGTAAACTTATCCAGCTGCACTATATTTTAGGGCTCAAATATGCTGTTGAATGTGGACAAGTTTGGCAGCTCAAAAAAAAAATTCAACCCTAAATGCACTTTTAAAGGAACTGAAAACTCAGGTCCACGATTCGGTATTAATTTTAACTAGACTTTTTGTACATTTTTTATATTTAAGTTTATTTCAAAAATCTGTGAGTTCGTCGTACTTTATATTATTCATTTGAAGTTTGTACATAAACCCAAGGCTCATTTTCATTTTAACTGTTCTTTTTGCCCACAAAGTTTTCAGCCTATTTACTCCTTTAAAAAATATATTCTAAAACAACATGATCGTCAGACATATTCCCTTGCCCAATTGGTAGCGAACGCAAATGTTAATCATGACTTACCTAGAGAATTTGAAAACTATTCTCTTAATAACAGCGAGTCCATAGAGACAGCAGAAACCCGGATTATCACCAATACCTTAATCGCTAATGCACCCTTTATTCCTAAAAATATTAAAATATTATGGTTAATGTTTATTTTGTTTATGTTTGGAAAATTAGATTTTTCTAGAAAAGTTGCAATTGAAATTTTAAGATTTTTAGTAAATACAATTTTAGTCCCATTACTGGCAAATCTTGAATATGAAATAAAAGCCTTACAGTTGGACAAACCTATCATTCAAAAATTATTGGCGATTTGTTGAAATAAAAAAATTTCTAGAAGATCTAAATTCTGAATATAAAATTAAGCAAATTTTAAAATCGCATGATTTATTTACTGATCCTGAAGAATTTATTAATGATAGTAGATTGAATATTCAAACAATAAATAATTCCAAACAGTCCGGTATATTGTTACTGCGCTCAAAGAAAATTTACGTAGATTTTTCTCCCTTTCACAAATGATATGAGAAACAAAGAAAATTTCTTAACAGTACTAAAATTGAAAATATTTGCAGTGGGTCTGTTTGGAAACGAAAATATGAAAGTTTTAAAGGTAAAATAGTTTTACCTTAATTATTATACCAAGATGACTTTTAAGTAATATAAACGATCCCTTGGATCAAAATCTGGTATACATAAAATATTAGCGTTCTATATAAGTTTCCCCCTTTAGTACATCTAGCACTGTCAAAATTAGAAAATATTTTCCTTTGTTGTCTTAACAAAAGTAGAAGTCTAAATTTTGGCACCGAGCAAAACAATGGTCCACTTTGTAATGTTTTGAAAGATTTAGAAGAAAATGGTATTGAAATAATAATAAATGGAACGAAACATACAATATTCCTCATATTAGGTGCTATCATAGGTGATAATTTAGGGTTCAACACAGTTCTTTTCAGTAAATTATTGTTGTAGGATATGTAAATGTCCCAAAGAAGTTATGAAAGTTGAAACTGTAGAAGATAAGCATTTATTACGAACAAATGAAAGTTATTGGCAAGATTTGTTAGAAGGAGATATACGTCTAGAACTGGTATTAGTGAATGTTGTGTATTTAACAAAATTAGTTCTTTTAAAATGACTGATAATGTTTCGGTTGGTATAATGCATGACCTGTTCGAAGGTATTTGTCACATTGAATTGAGTCTCATTATAAAATATTTTATTTTGGAAAAGTAGTATTTTAGTTGGTCAATTTTAAATAGCAGAATTAAAAATTCCCATGTCATGTGTCAGATAAGTCCGACATCGCACCACAAATTTCTTTAAACCATATAAATAACGGAAAACTGAAAATGTCTTCTTCCCAAATGTTAAGCTTTCTGCATCATTTGTTTTTATTAATTGGAAACCTACTACAGGAATATGACGAGGTTTGGAAATTTTTGATTAAATTAGATAATTTAGTACAGCTATGCCTTTTGCCATCATATACGGTAACGAACAAATCGACAAACTAGAAAACTCCATTAAAATTCATCATGTCACCTACAAACAGCTCTTTGGTGTTGATTCATACGAAAACTTCATTTCATCCTTCATTATCCTTATGCTATCAAAAATCTCGGCCCTCCTAAAGGTTTGTGGGTAATGCTAATATATGCTTATGTGTGTTGCTCCAGACGGAATACTCTTCTGGGTATTGCTATTAAATTGCAATTCCATATAGCTCGGCACATAATAACGTCTTCATAACGGAATGTCGATTGAGAAGCTCCAATTTCGAAACATAATACCGATCATTTAAATATACAATATGCAGATTATGAAATAAGAAGTCATTCTTTTGATATTTCTACCTCGGATTTAGCAAATGCTTGATCACTGAGCTATGGGTATTTACCATTAATGATATTATTACATTTAATAATTTTAGTGAAGTTAATTTTTATTTAATTTCTAATATTATTCATTTAAATAAACAAAATTAATTATTAGTTATAACAAAAAAAATGATTATTGATCCAATGATCCCTTTAATTTTCACATTAATTGTTTTGTAGTTCGAAAATCTGATCAACAAATAATTGACATATTTGAATTAAACAAAATTACTTACCCACACACCTAATTTTTTGATTTAATTTACGGGAAAGTTGTAAAATGAAAGCCACCTTATTGAATTTAAGATATTTTTTATGTATGTATTTGAAATTTAATATGAATTACTAAATAAAAAATTTAATTAATAATTATGTATAGTTTTATTCGTTTATACCACTACACTATTGTTTTATAAAAAACTTTTCCAAAAAATAGTTTGACTTTATAAAATATTAATATAATGGCGATCTTCCTCATCCTTACAATTTCAGTTTCTACCTGAAGATCTGGAATAGGCCTCTACTTTAATATAATTACAGCTGAAATTTCAATTAATTGGCTTTTATCAGTATAGGTACAAATTAATTTACCTAATTTTAGATTAGTTATTTCTTCTAATTGGTTTTTAGAAACGTGATAACCCTCCTACAAAACCCACCTACTTTTTTTTAGACGTTACATTAGATCTTCTAAATCGGTATTAAGCAACATGTTGAAGTTATTTAGATAATTTACCTATAAAACTAGAAAAATTTACTACTTTAAAAGTAGAAAAAATTGTCACTTCAGCTACATTAAATATACAAGTTATCTAGATTTTTCGATACTAAGTTAAAACATCTAAATTAATCTTAGGCAAACTATCAACATTATATAGATCTAAATATCACTAGCTGCTTTGCATTTAGGAAAATCATCTAAAACACTTTTATTCAGTATATCTAAACGACGTAGAAGGCTGAAAATTAAAGATAATTTTTAGGCAAATTACCGATATTTTTAGAAAGATTTCGTAGTTTTCTCTCTGTGTGCTTGCTGGAACATTTGTCAATTTTTTTTGTTTGTTTTCCTCAAAATATTTTTTATTTTATATCGTTGACAGACAAAATTTTACTGTAGGATGTAAAGATCGTATCGACAATATTGTCCCCAATCTGATTAACCAGGCTTTTATGACGAAGATTAAGATTCATTAAATATATTTTCAAATATTTGTTCTTGGTCCTATGTTGTTTTTAATTTACATATTCAATTATTAACATAACTTAAACGGTAAAATTGTTGCTTTTGCTGATGATATTGCATTAAGCTATTTTGATTTAAATGCTATTGACCTAACGAACCAAATAAATTCTGACATGAAAATTCTTCGTACATGGTTTGATAATCACTCCTTGCTTTTGAGTAAAAAAACTAAGGTAATGTTCTTCAAATTGATTGGTGATCCTTATCGAAGTTTCATCCCCGAGATTTTTTATCAAGAGGATTGATTTTTTTATAATCATAGGCTCATCAGTTCGAAACTGGATTAATTTAAATCACGACTCATTCATTTCTCGATTAATCACGACTCATTGATTTCTTTATTTAATTCTTTGATTCGTAGTATTTTGGAGTATTGTTCGCCTTTCTGAAATCCTCAATATAAAGTGTACATTGACCCAATTGAAAGGGTTCAACAAAAATTTACCTGGTTTTATATTTTAAATTAAAAATTCCTTATGATAAATATGATAAACAAACTAAAAATACGTCAGCCACTTTTGTATAATATGCGCGAGGCCATTTACTTTGATATTGATACATCCAAAACTAATACGGTTCTAAATTCACCATTAATTAGACTTCAGATTTGATACAATAATATGTTTAAAACCCACGAAAATCTTTAAATATTTCTTTCAAGTTTTCTATATTCTAAAGGATTGTTAAGGAGAAGGTATCTTAGTATTCAAAGTCGTATATAACTCTTAATAGCAAATTACTATGGGAAGCTTTAAAATAATATCACGCTAATAGCAGAGCCTACTGTATAAATAAGAGCCTCCAGTATCGACTGTATTTTTTACTAAGCTTAAAATAAGGTACAAACAATTTTTTCTTTACTATGAACTTATATGGGAAAACGGGTATTTTCATTTACAGTTTTAGTTTATTAGAAATATGAGCTTTTGGTTTGTTTTTATATGAAAATGTTCATGAAACATGTAATATTATTTGATTGAAAAATCAAGTCTTGAAAATGTTTATTTCTTAGTGAAAATCGCCATGAAAAATAAGGTACTTTTGAAATTTTAAATATTGTTGTTTTTGTAATATATACGTCATCAACATAACTCGAAATTTATAAACAAAACAATAATCATCTCTTTCATTGCCTCCATTCCAATTTGAATTCGAATATGTTACTACAGTTATTTTGAATTTGCAAAGCATGCTATGTTTTGATTTTTTGTTTTTTTCGCACTCATTGTATTGATTTAATTTATTCTGTTTGGCTCTTTTTGATTTTTTTTAAATTTTGATTGTTGAGATATATCGAGACTTATAAAAAAACACAGCTATTGTTGTTGTTGTAGAATGTTTTTTAATTTAATTTCCATTATTTTCTTTTGATTATTGCTGGAAAATAGGGAAATTTGAGAATCTGTGTTTTAAATGAGTAAGACATTGAGTTGTTTGCTAGCGATTTCTTAAAAAAATTATTTAACTGGGTTTAACTTTTAATTCATATTTTATCGTCAATCGAAATCGCGTTTTTTCATACAAACACTATGAAAATAAATGAATTTTTAGTGTTTCTATATCCCTTATTTTAAGTTCATTTTTCAGATGCCGGCTCTATTCACTTCAAGATGGTTCTGATTTAACGCATACATGCTTCTACTATGTTCAAACTTTTCAAACTTTCACATGCTCGCAGATCGAAACTGAATTGCAAACTCTTAACAATTTCTCCTCTTCTTATAAAAAATTATCATTATGTACATATGTATTCCAAAATATCTATATTTTCATTTGTATATTTTCATATGCTGCTCTAAGAGAATATTATTTAGATTAAAGAACAAACTGCTTGAAGTGGCAACATAGGAAATTTTAGTCTAAAAATCTTTAGATTGCCAAAAAATAAAATTTTAGATACCAAGCAAATTAATGTTTGTCTATGTATTTCATACAAATGAAAAGGACTTGGGTCGGTAAAATATTTTTTTTCATTTAGAAAATGGCACTAATCGACGGCTAGTCGGCATACAAAAAACTTATCGATACAAATTTCCGAGATAAACAACAGAAATTCATCTGTTCGATCATCAATCAAGAAATTAAAGAAACTTTTAAAAATATGGTTTGGCTCAATAATTAATATAAATATACAAAATAAAGAAAAAAAATCCATCCAGTAAAATTTGCTAGAAAAAGATTAATATTTTTCAATATTCTAAAGTTCGATACCATCACATTTTTGAAGCAATAAAATATGAAACAAATCTAACTGAAACTAACTCAAAATTGGTTTGTCTTGAAGTTTCTTCACCAACCACTGCGAATCATTATGAAAATATAAAATCTATTCACAAGCTGGATGATGAAATACGGCCAGTAACTCTCAAAGGATTAAAAGAAGAAGTGAAAAGTAACATGAATGTTAAAAAAGCCCCAGGGTATGACTTGATTACTTGCCAAATTATCAAAGCTCTACCAGACAAAGGATTTCGTAAGCTACTACACATAATCAATGCGACCTGTCGGTTAAAATATGTTCCGCATCAATGGAAAGTAGCAGAAGTAATCATGATACCAAAACCTGATAAACCACCTAACGATAAAAAATCATACAGGCCAATTTCATTGCTGCCAATTATGTCAAAACTCTTTGAAAAATTATTACTAAAGAGACTTAACCCAATATTTGAGGACCGACAACTAATTCCTCCACATCAATTTGGATTCAGAGAAAACCATTCTACTATTGAACAGGTTCATAGAATCACCAACATAATTGAAAGAACGTTAGAACGTAAAAGAGTATGCTCAAACATATTCCTGGACGTTGCACAAGAATTCAATAAAGTTTGGCACAGTGGTCTGGAATACAAGCTGCATAGAGATCTACCGAGACAATTCTATGCCATACTAAGATCTTATTTATCCAATAGACACTTTCGAGTGAAATATGAGGATGAATACCCTGAGCTAAAGAAAATTTCTGCCGGTGTCCCGCAGGGGAGTGTCTTAGGACCGATCCTGTACATATTTACTATATATAAGGGACATACCAACCACAAATGAAGAAACCATAGCCACCTTTGCAGATGACAAAGCAATTATGGCAGTTGGAAGTAATGTAGCTGATGCAACGAGCAAACTCCAGAGGATGACCAATGCGGTTTGTAACTGGGCAAAGCGTTGGCGAATCAAGCTTAATGAGGCAAAATCCACGCATATTAACTTTACGTATCAAAAGGATTACCACCTACCTATAGAAATTAACTTGCGAGTCGTGCCATATTCAAATATAGCTAAATACCTTGGCATGACCCTCGTAGCATCGAGCTCAAGTGGAGAGAGCATGTCAAAAAGAAAAAAAAAGAACTTAACATAAAGTTCAGAAAAAGGCTCATAGGTAGAGGCTCTGAGTTTACAATTCACAATAAGCTGCTGCTATATCGGCAAATTTTGAAGCCGATACGGACATACGGTATATACAACTCTGGGGATGTACCAAGCAAACAAACGTCAAAATGATAAAGATGTTTCAAAACAAGGTTCTTCGTAGCATCGTCAATGCTGCGTGGTACTCAAAGAATGAAGACCTTCACAGGGACCTACGGTTGGAATACATGAAAAAAAATGCATGCCGCAAAACATGAAATAAGGCTCCAGGCACATGGAAACCCCTATATTCGCCATATGATAGATAACCCGGTCGTTGAAATAAGACTCCAAAGAACGAGGCCACTTGACCTAGTGAACTTACCAAACTAAAATTAGTAAATAGGTTTCATTAATTATGGGACTAACCAGTGGGTTACACCCCAACAAACGTGAATTTTACTAGAAATATAAAAATTTGTATTTGAAAGAAAAATTGCTAGCTGAGCACGGTCTCAGTTGTAACAATAATATAAATTGATAAAAAAAAAAAATAAGATAATTATCAGACAAATTTAAATTCCTGAAGAATTAAAAGGTGATTAAACAGTTTTTAGTGCGATATAAAAATTTAAAGTGATCAGTAAAATTGTGCGAAAATAATAAAAATTGATTTTGTGAATTATCGTTAATAAATTGTCTTGTAATAATTTTCGATATTACATAAATAAATTCGTTTGTGATAAATTGAAGTATCTGTTGTGCTTTATTCACAATCTACAGACCTTGATTGACAAGGCAAAAACGTAAAAATATGTAAAAGTAAATGAAGCGAATTGATTTGAAATTTTTTTTTTAAAACATATTCATTAAGTTTATTACACATTAATACCTACATACCTTCAGATTAAATTGAGTGCAAATTTTTTATTTCTCCTTACCAATTAAACTGTAACATCATTTTTTTTTTTTTATTATCTTTAAAAAATTTATGTAGCAATATACGGAAACCATTTAACTTTTTTATGGATGTAATTTAAATTTTAAAGTTATCAAACTTTTAATTTTTATACGCTATATGTTTTAAAAGGCAAACTTTTATGTTTTATTTTATAGAGATTATTTTTATTTATGTACATCGTTACCTTCTTTTACGAAAGCTTCAATAATAATGCGATATTGCTTAGTTAGATACTATTCACATGAAATAGCAATCGCGAAATGCGAAAAAAATCTAATTTACGAATTCGCTAATTCGATTGAAAATATTATTTCTATACGAACAGAGACGAAATTTTGCCCAAAGTGAGAGCCAAAATATTTTTTTTTTACTTTGAACAGTGTTGGCATTATAAATAAAATAAAAATTGCACGATTTTTACAAATAATAATTCTGTATGTGTCTGTAAATATTTTGTGTTGGAATTAAGTTTCTTTTTTATTGTGGGGTTTTAATTATTATAATCATGTGGCGTCGAACATTTGTATGAGGTGTGCTGTTCCTGGTGTGATTGAGAACGTGGCACTGTGCAGTGGATTATGCAAAAAAGTTGCCCACTATAAATGTGCCGGATTGAGAGGAAACGTTTTTGATATAATTTGTTGCTCGAACAGTATTTTTTTTGTTTTGTGGCAGTTATAAAGACATTTACAGTGAACAAGTGAACATTTTAAGTGAAATAATGAAAACCCCAATGAAAACAATCGAAGAGAAAGCATAGGTTACTATTAATAAACCAGCGCAATCTCACATTTCTGATCGCATCATTACTGATGATTATTCAAACTTGATTGTTATGCCTGTTGCCGATCAAACTCGAACAAATTGTGCTAATATTGTGAATCAAGAAAGCATATTCGAATCTGGAGATACATTTGTTACAACTACTGTCAAATCATTAATCCATGTAAAATCATTTGTCTTCTACGAGAATCTTTGCTGACGTGACTTCATCCACAATGAGTTCCAGTGTTACTCTGCCAGTAGTTGAAAAGAAATATCCTCAACGTTTGGACAGAAAATCGATTTGTGTTGCTAGATAGTTTGCCGAACCTTTTGGGGTAAAGGTCATTGAGGACTGCAAAATAATTAAACTTATTCTCAAACACCGCTACATTGAATCGTTGAAGTTTGTTTGCTACAAAATGGCGCTTATTCCAAATACTTGGCCGACTGGTTTACATATTCGGAAATTTATTAATAAACATTTTTGGACAACGTTGCCTCCACGAGTGAAGTTTCGGGCAACCACTAAAGCCAACTCTACATAAAATACGTTAAATTTTAACTTATATTGTATAGTAAATTTGTTCCAGATGATAATCTGCAGGTAATTGTAAATTATTCTATAAAATTTGGCCATTTACATGTCCGTAGTTTGGTTAAACATTTTAAAGAAATTATTATCATGTTAGAGTTATACAAATTTGATTTTGTTGCTTTAACTGAAATTCTCTTCTTAACAGTAAAATTACAAACAAGTCGCTCCTTATCAATTATTATAAACTAATACGTTTTGATCGCATTAATAATACGCGATGGGATGATGATTGTATTTATTTTCGGTCTACTTGTAGGGTCAGTAAAATATTCTCGGGTGCCTTTGGTAAGTTCTAGTTTTGAAACTGAACTTGTCGGACAATTTGATAAAATTCTTATTTTAGTTATTTATAACCCAACTCCTGCTTGTACTGATGATATTAATAATATACAAACAATTTTTTCTGAATATTTGTCACAGTTTGAAAAAATTATTTGTTGTGGTGATTTTAACATTAATATGTTGATTAGCAATAAACTAAGTGCTTGCTTGAGTTTAAATAATTTATTTTATTTGCCTTATCAACCGACTAGATTGGATCCCAGCCTATTGGATTTGATAATTTTGTATGAGGCTGATAAGCATAATATTATTTATTTTGCACAACTTGCTGTTCCGGCTATTTCTGATCAATATATTTGATTTTTGTCTGCTATAAGTTCAGTCGTACTAGAGATACAATTTGTTATACTGTTATTCCTGATTTTAAAGCAATCAATAATAAATATTTAATAAGTTGTTTCTTTTCGTTAGACTTGTTAAATTTGTATTTTTATCCTGATGTGAATGATATACTTGAAGAATTAAATTTAAGTTTCTTAAATTAGATACTATTTGTGTGCCTCGTAAAACAAGTATAAATAAAGGTCCCAGTACTCCGTGGTTGCACATATTTTGAGTTTAATATTTTGTATTCGCACAAACCTTAACAAACGTGGAGCAATTTAAAAAAACTATGATGCAATTTTGGCAGGGATCAGTAAACTTAACGATCCTTAGGTATTTTGCCTTTAGCCGATTTTGATTTTATTGGTTATGATAGCTTTGCTTTTATTTTTGATTGTGTTCGATGAAGTTATAGTATTTAAAGCAACTCGTTCAGATAAATCGGATTCGATGGCATTTGACAAGGTAAACTTCAATGTAGTAAAGTTATTTATTGATTTTTTTCTGTCCCAAATCACATTTATCATTAACCAGTGTTTGACAAAATCAGTTTTTCCTAATTTGTGGAAAGTGTGGCGTCGATTATTCCCCTACCTAAAAAGGTGTGTGTATTCTTATATTCGCGACATTCGCCTAATTAGAATTTTGCCTGTTCTATCCAATATCCTTGAAAAAATTATAAAACTTCAAATTCTTGCCTATGCAAATTCCAATCAGGATACAAATCTTGCGATAGTATTACTACTGCACTTGTAAATATTGTTGATGATCTATCTGCTATTTTAGACAAAGGTGATTTGTTTGCAATTTTAGCCATATTAAACTTTTCTAAAGCGTTTGATTGTGTTAATCATATCATTTTGCTTTAAAAATTAAAGTTATATTATAAGTTTTCCATTTCTGCTATTTTATTGCTTCATTCTTATTTGAGGAATCGTAAACAATCCGTAAATCTTGGTGATGCTCTTTCTGGCATAAGTAATGTAATTGATGGGGTGCCCCAATCATCAATTTTAGGTCCTCTACTTTTTTTCCACTTATATAAATGTCCTACCTTTGCATATTTTAAATTTGAGCTTTCATCTTTACGCTGATGATTTGCAACTGAAAATTGGTGGTGGCTAATGCAGATCTTAGGAACAGTTCGTGATGGACCAAAAATAATTCACTTTCCATTAATCCAACTAAAGGTAAAGCTTTATTGCTCACTAGAAATAATTCGCTTAATATTGCACCTGTGCTATTTTTGAATAATGATATAATCTCATTTGTCCCAAGTTAATAACCAAGTATTACTATTGAATTCAAAACTTACTTGGAATGATTGATAAAAAAGTTTTGTCCAGTTTACTCACGCTCTTAAAAAAATCCACTTGTTTTAACACCGACACTGGGAGTTGCATAAATTCAACTCCTTTTTGAAGTAATCTAACAACATCTCGACGGACTGAACATTTTTTAACTCCGCTAGATGTTCAAATACAATTTGAAACGCTTTTTGCAGTGCAGAGTCGCTTTTTTACAACCACTTAAATATTTTCACCGAAAGGAGTTTTTGTTTCATTTATATTTCATGCATTAAAAATATTTACTTGGCATCTGAAAAATTCCAATCATTTAATCAATTTAGATAACGTCAAAATTCTCGATAAACAAACCAATTTTAGGAAAAGATCGATTTTGGAAATGTTACATATTAAATAAAGTTCCTACTCTTATATCAAAACCTACTGAAGGGCTTGCAATCCCGGGATCCCGGGATCCCGAAATCCCGGGATTCCGGTATTTTTCATAATCCCGAAATCCCGGGATTGCCAGCTCTAATCCCGGGATTCTCGCTCGTATTAAAATGTACATTTGTTTATAAAATTTTGTGAAATTCTAAGTATTTATTAGTTTACTTTGCCGAGTGTTTTATTGATTTTATCGATGTGTTTGTGCACATGTGTTGGTAAAGGTGTACAGTGTGTACCAAAAATATTTTGCCCATGGTATACAACTTGCACAAGTTCTGTATAAAAAGGGGGAATACCCTACAAATCCGCCAGAATGTGAAGTTGAATTCTCTGATCGTGATTTGTTCGAGGAAGAGGAAATTGAGGAAGATTTACTGAACTGCATTTCAATGTAAAGTCAAAAGACTTCAATGTGAACGAACTAAAGTTCATTATGGGCCAATCATTAAAGGGGTCTGAAAAGTGATTATAATGTTTGAACGACCACCCTAGTTCCAATAAAATCAACTGTGGAAGCACTTTGTCGTCGAAATGCTGACCTGTTCACAGCCGACATTGCCATTAATTTTATGCTTAACAGATTAAAAGACACCGTCACTAGCATAAGCAATAAATTGCATGCGTCTCTAATGATTCGTATGCATGAACGCCGAACTGATTTAAGTGGACTTCTGCAATACCTTCGCAATGGTCGAAGCAATGTTCAAGTGCCTTCTTCATTTAAATGTCGAAAACTTTTGGCAGAGTTACTCGAAAGACTAAATGTCTCCAATCCTGCTATAGTACTTGCATCACTTGTTTCTGATGCACTAGATTTTTTAACTAAGGAACCTGAAATGGAACCTGAGTCCGTAAGTAATCCCCTGAGTATTGAAGATGAACTCAATCGTGTTATTAAAGAAGGATAAACACCGGTTCAGCCAATCAGACATGAGACGTTGTTGCCAAAAATACAAAAAGAAATAACACTACATATTTGTAAATGGGAGTTAGACGTGGTGATTATTTAGAAAGAGCTCATTAATTTTTAATGACTGTAAATCCGCAAGAGTCGAGCCTGAGCGGGCATTTTCTTCCGCTGGACTATTTATTCAGTACAAAAATTCGGAATTTTTTGGGCGATGAAGCTTTGGATGCGTTGTGCTTCCTGAAATCATATTTCAAAACAAAACAAAAATAATCTAATTATTTTTAAAATGAATAAAAATGCAATTAATTGTCTTTTATTTAATTAATTTGTTTTTGCTTAAACATGTATTTATTTTATTCTAGTCTTATCTGAATATTTTAATGATCCCGGGATTAATCCCGGGATCCCGGGATTAATAATTTTCAATCCCGGGATTCAAAAATACACCCGGGATTGCAAGCCCTACTACTGATGGATTGTATTATAAAAATAATAAACTTTTTGCGCAGGAGAACTTCACATTTTAGATACAGTTGTTTACTGATGATTTTGAAGCTGTTAATCCTCTAGGATCAAAAACAAAAATACACAAGATTTGTGGTGTCGATTTTACCATATTAAATTTACCATTTGAATTAAATTCACATTTTATCAGTGGCTCATGATAATCTAGGAGCCAACAATTTATATGGCCTTAATGAACCATTTAATTCAAACTATATCTGTCGATTCTGCTTATGTTTGAAAGATGACATCCAACATTAATTTCTTGAGAACGGCATTATTCTCAGAGATCCTACAAATGCGGCTTGCCATTTAAAGGGTAACGAATTTGGCTTTAAATCGTATTGCGTCTTAAATGTTTTTAAGTATTTCAATACTTTTGCATCGCTGAATGCTGATGTGATGCACGATATTTTGGAGGGCATCGGCCAATACGAATTGAAATTATTCTTGATATATATGGTTAAGAAACAAAAAATATTGACATCATCTGAGCTTAATGAAAGAATAGCGTGTTTTAATTACGGACTATTTGACAACACAAATCGACCTAGCTTTATAAATATTGGCAAACCAGGAAACTTGCTAGGTCAAAAAGCGTCTCAGTTTTGGTGTCTTATAAGATACTTTCCTGTTATTTTTCTAGATGTACTTCAAAAAAATACTGTAATTTTGGAACCAAAGTTTAAAGTTGTATGTTTTCTTTTAGAAATATTGCAAATATTATTTTCTCCACGCATTCCTATTGCCACGCTTGACAAATTACCTGAATTAATTGCCACCCACCTTCATAATTTTAAAACAGAATATACTGAACACAAAATTATTTCAAAACATCACTTTCTTATCCATATCCCAGAAGGACCCCTCATATATCTTTGGACAATGCGATTCGAAGGTAAACATAATACGTTTAAGCAGATGGCTGCTAACTGCCATAATTTTATTAACGTATGCAAAACTTTAGCGATAAAGCATCAATGTTTCTATGCTAAATCAAGCATTCTAAATTCATATAATCTTAAAGTTGAATATGACATAGATGAAAAAATTCGAATAGCAGGATTGCTACCTTCTTATTTGAAGGATAGTATAATTGAAAAATTCGCTTTAAATGTAAACAGATATTTACTAAAAATTATAAAATAATTAGAATTGGGATACATGTACCGAACTACTTTTTATATTTGCTTATTCTCAAATTATTTAAAATTGCCTCAGTTTGGTAAAATAATATTAATAGCTATTCTAAATTGAAAACAATTCTTTTTTGCGATTGAAAAATGTGAAACTGTGTTATTTGATAAGCATATCATGGGCTATGAGATAAAAAATACTACAGAGATTTATATAGAAGCATTTGACGAGCTCCCCATTAAAAGTCCTTTTGAAATCCACATGCCTATCAATAGCAACTCAAAATTTATTATTCCTAGATTTATTTTGTAAATTTGATAAATGAATATAATAAAATAAATAAATACATATAAATACTTATGTATACGTACTTGAATTAAAAATGAGATTTTTAATGTGAGTTTTCAAAGCTAATTGTCAAATTGTTTGCCAACTGCCTAATATTTAGAATAAGACAAATTAAAGGTTTGTATATTACCACCAAACGGAAATTTTATTTTACTCCAATAATTGTCACAATTAAACTCCGATATTAGTTGTTTATTTACTCATTTGGTGAAACGAAAACAACTAATTTAATGATTTTTTCATTAGCACCTTACATAAGTAAAAATCAACTTTTAACAGAGATAATTCAAAGCTCCTGAAAGTGATAAAATAAAACATACTTCCGGAGAAAATTCGCAAATACAAAGCAACAGTTCACTTATTGATGTTAGTTACCGATTAACACCGATTATCCATGGACTCTATTGAACTCCACACCAATAACTCCCTTTTTCTAAGAGTGAGTTTAATTATACTTATTTATCACAATAGCGATGTGGTATTTTCTAATTGTGGTAGTTGCTCAAAGCGGTTTCATGAGATTATATTTAATAACCGTTTTACCTTTATAGAACTGGTGTCTTTATTTCCCGAATAATTAAATCAGGTGTACCATTAAAGTTCTATCATACCAAGCGTGGGCGTCGGCGGCAAATTTAAATACACGATTTTTTGCTTATTTAGTGATATGAAATCTTTACTTGAACAAAAATAAAATTATTATTCATAAAACAATTTACAAACTTTATATTTTTATTAGAAAAATTACAATTTTAAGAAATGTATCGAATGAAGTTGCATTTGCCGCCGCGAAATTATGTTCCACACCAAGCGGCAAACAAAAATCGCTTTTCATCGCGAAAATTTTAAATTTAAATAAAACCAATCGAGTTATTTCGCATCGCACAACATTTTGTTTGTTTGTAGCACAATATTTTTAAAACAATGAAAATGTCAAATATTAATCAATTTCATTAAGCGTATTTCCTTGAAAAATTTGCAACAACAATTGCATAGGATAAACCCTCGCAAGAATAACATTAACCCAAAAAAATATTGGGTTAAATTAAACCAAATTCTAATTTTTGGTTATGATACCTGCCACCAGGTCATATTACATATTAAATTTATATTTTATTTCGAAAAGTTGGCTTTTGCCAATTAAATCAAATTGGCTATTGACGACTAGTATGGTGTGCTCTGGCGGGCGATATTGAACTAAGTAAACCATGTAAACAAAAATGTGCTATATGAAGTTATATGGAAATAGAGTCGATTTCATTTTAATTTTTATTTATTAAAATTATCATGATTGGAAAATCTAATGAATCCATTATGTTGTTTAACATGCGATTTTTATATACTTGATTAATTTGGAACAGTTTTATCATTAAAAATGCCAGAAAACTGTACAGAAAATTGCAGAAAATTAATGTCAATTTCACAATAAATATATTATGTTTGAGTCACAAATATTTTTGAAATTATATTATACCACGTTTTGAATGATAAATACATGGTTAAATTCAATATTTTTAAAATATTTATGTTTTTAGTAACATTAGATTAGTATGAAATTTCTTCAATTTTCATGAATAAATTTCTGTTATTTAAAATGATAAAACTGTTCAAATTAAACAAATATATAAAAATCACACGTTAAACAACATAATGGATTCATTAGATTTTCCAATCATGACAATTTTAATAAATAAAAATTAAAATGAAATCGACTCTATTTCCATATAACTTCATATAGCACATTTTTGTTTACATGGTTTACTTAGTTCAATGTCGTCCGCTTAAGGCGCTTTTTCAACTTTACCAGTCGTCAATTTTCTTGGGAAACAAATAAACCCAAAATAGTTTGGATTCAATTTTGGTCAACAAAATACGCTAATTATTTGTGTGAATGATCAAAGCTTACTGCGATAATTTTCTTCAAATCTGGATACGCAGCTTTTTTTTTTTTTTGCCGATAGAGCACACAGTATAATCATCAATAAAAATAATCACGCCGCGCTTGGTGTGATAGGATATGTGTGTTATATATTGTGGATTATGTGGAACATGCCGCGCCGCGCTTGGTATGATAGAACCTTTATAGTTAAATTTTTATGAATAAAAATTATGTGGAACACGTGGATCGTAATTTTTTTTTTAAGCGAGCCTGCGAATTTTACTTCTTTGTACGATATTATGTAGATCCTTTCCTAATTTCAAAGTATTTTTAGGGCTTAATTTATTTTATTTTGGTTTAAATAATCGTAATTATAAAAAAAATTACTCGAAATTAGCTTTTCACGCTTGGGGTGATTACTCCCTTAGAGCTTAAATTGATTTATTTTAAATTATTAAATAAAAGTTATGATATACTATTCTAGAGATTTGAATGTGTATCTTAAATTATTAGCGGTTTGCTTTATCGTCTTAACCTTACGTGGTTACTGACAAATAAATTTCTCATAGCAGAACAAATATGCAGGATAATTTGAAAAGCGTTACTAATGAGTAGGTTTAAGATTTTTAGGTTCTAAAATTTAGGTAACCAAAATTGCAAAATGTGTGGTAAAATATATGGTTAAAATGAAAAATATGTGGTGAAATTTTGAAAAGAAAACCAAAACTAGACCTTATCTAAGAGGATTTCAATTCACTCATTAACAAAGAAATATCAAGTTTTTGTTTATAAAGTTGGATACTCTAGCTCTCCTAAGTTACAAAGTGCTGGAGAAGTAGCCCAAAAATAGATTCACATCCAAACACTTAAAAATGTAAACTTGTAAGCGATATTTACTTCGAAAAAACACCGTGATGCTTGAGACTAAAAGATTCACGCTATTAAAGCAAGTTTTAAACTAAGAAAAGCTAAATAACGTTATTATGTTAGCTCAATCAAATTCTAATTCAACCTTAATTTTTAATTTAAGGTATATTCAATTACAGCTTAGAATTCATATTATTTTATAGATTAAACTTAGTAAACTAAAACTTAGTTTGAAAAATAAAACTTACACTTCTCGAATCATTTGAAAATGAAAGCTGAAATTGAATAGTAAATTTTGTAATTTAAATTTCATTCACAATTATAACCCAATTCCTCCTTCAATTTTGTTAATTTTTGGTTTCAATCAGTTTGGAAAACTTAGCCTATTTGTATTAAAAATATCACACTAATTGCACCTAAAATGTTGGAATTAAAACTCAACTTTTCTCCGAATTTTGCCCTATATAAACACAATCTTTTGCTCAAATCTATTTTATAATTGTAACATAATCTTTAATTTTTCTCTTGCCAGTTCAATTTGAAATTCAAACTCATCTTTTAAACTAAAAACTAATTAACAGTTTAAATTACTATTTAAATTCAATTTCTACTCAACATTTTATTCAATTACTGCTTAAAATTCAAATATTTCGATACTTACTCAGATTTCTGTTCAAAATTATGATATTAATTTAACAAACCGTTTACCCTAAACAAGAGTTTTAGAATATAGTTTAACTTAGCATTTTACTAACATTCAAATTTATCTTAAATGCACTTGCAACTAAAGCGGAAGTTGTTCTCCAAATTTCTATTCATGCACATTTAGACAAATCTTGGTTGGAATTTTTACTTCGTAAACAAAATGTTACAAAATTTCTAGCTTAATTTCAACCATAATTTTTTGTTAATTAAATTTGAAATTTAAACAAATTGCAACGAAATTTTTACTCAAACTCTCGATTGAATGAAATTTAATTTTTAGTGCAATCCAAAATTTCTTCAAATCTGGTTTTACCCCCTTCTAAATACAAATGTTGCTCTAATAATTTTAACTAAATTTTTAAAATACACTCAAACCTTTATTAAAAGTAAGTAGTCCGGATTCCAAACTTGGGTTTTAAGCTATAAGCTCATTTATTTGCTTAAACCAAATTGTAAATTAAACTCTATTTCTAATTTAAGTTCCTAGTTAAGATTTTATTTAATTACCCTTTCTTATTTTGTAGTTGAATACAAAAATTTGTTGGAATCGGGTATAGAATTTAAACTCCCTCACATAAAATGCAGTAAATATTTTGTTAAAATTGTTTTCAGAATATGTTTCCCAAATGCAATATAAAGAATACAATTTCTACTTAAAATTTTAAAATTCAAAATAATGTTCTCTCTTTAAAATTTCGTTCTCTTAATCAATTTTCTCTCTGTCGAATACAGTTGACCAGTTTAGGCTAGATTTATGTTTAAAATTTCATTTACCATTTTGTTCAACTTTGAAAACAGTTTGGGACTAAGTTTCTAATTAAAAATCTTAACTTTTTTCGAATCCATTATGATTTTAAACTAAGTTACTAGTCTGAATACCACACACATATTAAAAGGAAAATTACAATACTCAATTAGTAGAATACCTAAATTTGTTAAAACTTTAAATTTCACTCAAGTTTTATTTCAATTAAACTCAATGAGCGTGATCAAAATTACAATCAACATACAAGTACAGTTTGGTAGTTTAAATCAATTTCGGATTAAAATGTCACTCAACAATTATTCAAAGCCAAAAGGAATTTTAATCTAATTTTATTCTGGTTGCATTCAAGGTTTTATTCGAGTCCATTAAAACTATTTTCATTTCCAGTCTAATGTTTTGTTTCAATTCAAATATGTATTTGGTTTTCCCTAGACACATCTATTCTATTTTTTTTCGCTAACACTACAAGGCATACACAGATTTGGCCGCTTTATGATGAAGGGTGGCCAATCTATTCTTTACCCCACCTAATTTGCTCTCATTTGTTTGTCTTCTAATCAGAAACTCACTCAGTACATCTACTTATTGCGCAATGTAAATTTATATTTCTCTCAAAATTTTGTGAAATTAAAAATTCCACCAAAGATTTTAATTGGTTTGGAATACCAAAACCATTTTTTTAAGATTTAAGTTCCTAATTCAAATTTGACTCTAAATTTAAGATACAAATTTCTAAATTAATGTTGTTTGAGATCAAATCACATATTCCAATCCAATTCTTCCCTAATTACAACTCAAATTATGTTTAAACCTAGTTTATAACACCAAATTTAAACTCAGATTTTTGCTCAAAAACAAGTGGAATGTCCTAATCAATATCTAACCTAATTTCCAAATCAATTGTTAAACCAAGTAACAATATACAATAAAATATGATTTTCTAGAAGAATTCTGGATTGTCAAATAATTTACAGTAAACTATTGGGATATTTTAATTTGACGTTTATTTTGTTCTTAATTATTTATCTAACTTAGCCAAGTTTAGGCCAAAACAAAATATTTTTAACTTCTAAGAAATATATTTGTTGGCCTAAATAAATTTGGCTTATAAAATATTTTTACTTTATCAAACTTTAACCTATGAAATTCAAATTCGTTATATTTCAAGAAAAAATAAAAATATTTCGAATAAACCCTAAAATGTGTGTTAAAACCATTGAACATTATACATATAATGCTCAATGGTAAAACGTAAAATAATTGAACATATCATATGTTAAAAGTTAAATACCCAGTGGTAAGCCCCTAAGCCAATGATGAGCCAGTTAATGTACTAAAATCTAAGCTGTTTCTCATAATTTCGTAGTTTTTTTTGTCGAATAAACGGTAATCTTTTCTCTATATATCTCATCAAAAATACCTTTGCATTTCTGATTGTTAGTTTGCGTGTAAATTCAAAGTATTGAAACCTGTTTACGAGTGTTGAAAAAAAGGTAAATTTTTCACATTTTTTAAGGAATTGATTTTTGTAAACCCATATAAATTTTCTTAGTTTTAAAAATAATTGGAGGGTCACTTCTGGTTAACCATTTCGGTTATTTCTAGTTATAACGCTTATAATTGGTTTATCTATGCATACCAAAAGTGGGCTTTCAATTCATCCCTCTGCCAGAAAATATCATATTCCTAAGTCAACGTTGCAAAATTGTATTCATAAAGGAGCAGAGAAAGCCAGCTTTGGCCCATCGCCTATATTATATGAGGAACTAATAATATTGTTAGATGTCTTATAACAAATCATGCTAAAGGGTTTCCTGAACGGAAGCAGGATATTCAAAACGTGGTGAACGACTTTTTAGATGCTATACCGCAGCAAAATTCATTTATAAGCTAAATGCCGGGGAAATAAATGGTGTGACAGTTTTCTGAAAAGGCGCAAAAATCTAATAATACGCAGAAGCCATTACTGATGCAAGCTCGAAGGTTGCCGAAATGAACATCCATGGGTGGTTCAATCAAATAACGAATTATTTGGTAGAAAAAGATGTTTCTCGAGGATCCGACATAATAATTTCGGTTCAGAATGGGCTACATTGTATATGAAATTTGATTCTAACTGGATGAGGACCGAAGTATTTTATCGATATATAAAATATATATTCCATCCAAGCATTGTCGCTCAAAACATTAAATTTCCGGTTGTTTTGTATGTCAATGGCTACCGAACTCACCTTACTTATGATCTATTCAACTATGTGAGGAATAACAAAATATATTGATATGCCTATATCAAAATTACACCAGAATTTTGCAACCGGCAGACGTCTCCATTTTTGAACCTTAAAAACTGCGTCAATGGATTTCAAACTTGTGCCGCAGTCCAGATGCAATTGACAGCTCGAAGTGTTTAGGAAAAAACTCGGCCAACAATAAAAATCCTTTGGTAGATATGAATGCCAAGATGAATTATATGAGGAGAAAATAATAAATATGAAACAATTTAAGGATTTGGTTGGCCCAATAAAATTGTACGACCTGGAATATTGTTCAGTGATTCCACAAAATGAGAATTTTTTTATTCTTTCAAAAATTTACAACTGCCTCTAACCAACCGATGATTTAATTAACGTATATACAAATTATAATACAATAAATTCTTTCAATATAACTACTAGGTAGTACCCTAGGTAGGTAGGTACCATTTTTCAAAATTATGGTATTAAAACATTTATATTTATACAGGAAGAAGGTAAAACGAAGATTTGGGACCATGATGACGACGAAAATGAATCGGTACAGCAACCTGAGGATTTCAACGAAAACAACATGTCAAGATTATGGTTTCACGTGTAAACCAGCTGAATTTGTTGAACCAACATCTCTGGAGGTAGAAATATTGAAATTTGTTAATGAGGTAAGTAAACATGTGAACTACCCTAAAAGAATACTGGCATTAGTATTGACGCTATTTCTAAATTAGTTTCAGGGTCCGGAAAAATTTAATTTGTTATTCCCGTAATTTAACTAGTCGTCCCGCAAACACCTGTGCGAGTTACGTGCTCCCGACTCCACGATAACAATGTCGTCTACCAATAAAGGTATTTGATCATCCATAACATAAATGCTTTCTTATATATTAAATAATAATAATTAAATACATACAAGGAACAGCAATTGTCTTTGCAATTTAATTTATCTTTGAACTCAATGTTTAGCATTTCTGTAATCTAATAAAAATCAGAATTTTAATAACTACCAATTGAATAATATTCATTTAGTATAATGGATAAAATAAACTTGTTAAAGTAAAAGTAAAGAAATTTAGTTTTTAAATAAAATAACCACGACTGTATTATATCCATCGAGCTTTAACTCGCGCATTGGGATTTTAAACTTAGATCACCGCAATTTTATAATTTCATCAACTCCATTCCAGAGAATAGAAGAAGAAAACATCGACAAAAAACGTCAGGCTGATGTTGTTAAACAAAATCGTATTAACGTTCGAAAAATAAAAAACAAAAAGCTATAGAAGTAGCTAAAGCCCAACGTAAAAAGGGACGACTGAAGAAAAAATTAAAAACCGAGCTAAAAAAACCATTTGGAAAAGTTGTTGTAACCAAACAAACAAATAGAAGAAACAAATCCTTTCCAGGAAAGTGTCTGCCACCTATGTCGAAAACGAAACATCTCCTGCAGTAAGATGTAGAAATCTGCATACGGTCCAACATCACATTCAAAGAATGAGGCAGATAGCAACACAACCCTTATTCTCCAACTATTTTCTGAATACAACGAAGATAAAGAAAAAAAAAATTGAACAGCTTTATTGAAACTGGCATTTGTTACCAATGCGCTGGACACTTTACATGTACCAGAGTGGAAATAACATGCAACATTTGCAAATATAGTATCTACCATTTTGGCTGTACGAAAAGTATTTCCAGCAACATAAAAGAAAATGAAATGAATAATGTGATATGATGACACCAACTGATCTAACCATTGTGTGATTACAGATAAATGAAGTACCTTATATAGAAATAGTGAGTTAAGCTTTTAATTTAAAATGAAATAATTTTTATGATTTTAAGGCTAAACTAAAAAAATATTTATTTTTAACTAAGTTACTTTTTAAAATTGTTTTTAAATCTACTTAGTTAATTAAATCCATACTAAAACCTTTACCTACCTACCTAGGTACTGAAAAAAAAAAAATGATAGAAATCAAGGGGCTTATTACTGGGAAAAAAGGGCACATTACTGGAGAAAAGTGCCTTATTTTGATTTAAATCGTTTTATTGAAACTGAAAGGTTTACTTAACACAAAAAACAAAATGCCATTATAATTTATCCACCCGGTAAATCATAGGATATGGTTAAAGTCGAAAAAGTACTTAAGGGGGCTTATTAATGGGTGTATTACCCTATATGAATATACAAACATATTTAAAATATGTGGTAAAGGGATGATTCGCTTTTATTTATTCTAAAAACATTAACTATCCAACAAATTTGCGGTTTGAATTTCTCAACAAAAATATTTTTTTACATAAGAATTCTAAGCCTACTAATGAGGTTAAGCAAAGCAACCTTGATTATACAAGCCATAATCTAAAAAACGAAGCTTTTATAAGGGAAATAGAAACGACGAAAAAACCAAAATTTCCATAGTAAAACCAAAGCAACCTTGATTATACAAGCCATAATCTAAAAAACGAAGCTTTTATAAGGGAATTAGAAACGAGGAAAAAACCGAACTTTTCATAGTAAAACACATAAAACATATGGGAAATCACTTTTTTTCCTAAGACAAATTTATAAATGAAAACGTTACAAATTCTTTATTATGATTTCTGAAATATTTTCATAAATGTTTGAATTTCAACATATATGAATATCGTTTAAGTAAATCGTTTTCGTTTTCTTGTAATAATTGATTTATTTAAACCAAAATATAAAAAAAGTTCATAACAACAGCATTCTGGTCAAATTAAAAAGAAAAGCTTACTACAAATCGTGTGCATTAAGTCAATATACAGTACATAGATGGCAGTAAACATTTTGAAAAATCGTACGAAAAATTGCCACCTGGGGAAATTTCAAGTTCAAAAATTGTAGGAAAAGCAAAACAAATTCACAAAATATTTAAGAACGTGTCATAATTTTGTGGTTAAACAATTTTTTTCGTATTTTTCTGTATAAATCTGAGACATCTAACGTACACTAGTAAAACTAAAGTTAAATGTAGCAAGTATTATTTTAATTCGTCAGAGCCAACTTTGATGTATTTTTCAAAATGAAACTTCGAAAAATATATTTTAGAAATAATTTAATTTTAATATTTCTGCAATTAATATTTACTTAATACCAATATACCCTTCCTGTATATTGTTGCTAAAGATATGTAGAACACTTTTGTATAAAAATTTTGTAACATTTTTGCTTTTTTCATTGAAAAACTTGAAGCTAAAAAACACCATTTTTACTATGGATTGCTATGGAAATCAGTGAAAAGTTATACCACTAAAAAAGCTTCCAAAAAATACGTCATAATGATTATGGCTCTATACTCTAGAAGGATCTGGGTTAAGCCATTAAATGCAATTAAAATCATAATCACCCAACCACTATTTGTTTGGTTGAATCAAGTTAGCGATGATTTAATTCAATATAAACCGAATATGACACGATGACGGTATATGTATATTGAATTCATATTCTGCATTTTAACCTAGAAAAATGCTTTTTATTTTTTTTTATATTTTAAATATGTTAGTTGACATTTTACTAACTAAATATATCAATAAAATACTTAATGTCACTCTTCATTTCCTATACAATAATGTGGCATGTAAACACCATTTTTATTTACTGATATATTTTACCTTTCACGTTCGCAAGATTTTTTTTTTTAACACAAGTACGAAACACAAATCTGGAAACCTCATAAAAAAACTATTGACTCGAAAACATAATCAATAAAATCTTTGTACATACTTGTAATATCGTACCATAAAGCAAAATAATGTATTTCAAAAAAAAAACTAATTGCTGTCAATACGTGAATAAGTTTATTTGCTAAGTTTATAAATTTTGCTTATATAAAATAAAAACTGCGGGTGATTTTTTTTTTTTTTTTTTTTTTTTAATGTTGTTTTGTGTTTATACGAATTTATATGTTGAACACACATGATTAAAGGTTTATATTTTTTTTTATTGCTTCAATTTAAATTAAATTCATTTCCTAGTTCCATTTAATTATTTGTTATTAACGAAGAATTTAATGTTTACTTTATTGCTCAAATCAACAAAACAATTAATTTGCTATAAAGATGCATTTATATTTAATAAAAATGAATTAGAAAAAATAATGAAATAAAGCCGTAAAATAGCTTAATGTTGTTTTTTTTTTAATAAACTTGCATTTTATATTGCAACATGGCGAGTTTTAAATTTTAATATTTATTTGGGAAATATAAATCATTTGCATTATTGCGTCTAATTTTAAAAAGTATCAAGTAAATTTCAAAATTTTTAATTTTTAAAAATTAAACAATTTATCAGTTGATTTATTTATTTTGATCAAAGAAATTAAAAAATTTCGTAAAGAAACAATTGTACCTACTATAGCATTATTCTATTTGTTGACCCTGTTAGAGACATTGCGCTTAAAATTGAGCAACATTTAGGGTTATTTTTTTAATAATACAAGGGTCCTATCTAACATCTGCGACAAACCGCTATATCTGTCAATCCCTGCGAGTTGAGATCCAGTGGTAGACATTTGAAACTTTTTCATATTCTAAAACCAAATATGGATCTAGCTCTATAAAACACACTTAAATCCATCCCGTTGATATAGGGGTTTTCATTTTAATAAGGTAAGGGTCCTATCTAATATCTGCCATACACCACAATATCTATCAATCCCTGTGAGCTTAAACCCATTGGTGGATATTTTAACATAATGCTATACAACATTATATTTATCAATGCTTGTGAGCTGAGGTTCAGTGGTGCACAATTGAATGTCTCTGATATCTCAAGCTATATATGGGTGTGTAAAAAATCCTATTGAATGTAAAGTAAAAAATCCTATTGAAAATTCGGAAATAAATTTCGTTTTGTTTTTTACTATTTAAATGCTGGCAGTTAAGACATTTTTTAATGTTTAGCCGAGGAACATTTTGAAAAAAAAAATTTCGGGATGGATTTTCGGGCCAACTTCATATCCGACATTATCACTTAAGTCAGATTTAGTGAAGTTAGAAGAGAGATATAAAACGTTGAATATTGAAAATAATTTTTAACTTAAGGCGACTTAAGCGATTTTGCCTTTTGACCACAGAAATATGTCTTTTCGTAAATGAAGTAAGCAAGGATAATACGCAGGTTTTATTTAGAATCTCCTAGAAATACATCATGCATGATGTCGACTTGAAAAATCCTAATTTTGTTAAAAACAGAACTTCTTAATTCCAGTTGGATGAATATCCAAAAATTCTACATCGGTAGTAAGATTGCGCTAATCTCTTAAAAATTCTCTAATTGCTGATACGTCAGCAGTAGTTTGCTGATTGTTGCGTTTGCATAATCGACAGAAGATAGATGCATTAAATGTTGAAGAATACCCCAAAATTGTGCTACGCCCCAGGTTATCATATAATATTTGACCTAGGAGAAAGTGTATTAGACTAGTTGACGTTGATGTTTTAATTTTTAAGCCGCCGGTCTCTAGGTCATTCATTATATCAATTAGTGGCTTAAGGGAATCACTAACAAAACCTTCAACTAAATCATTATTTATTAAACAGGATGTGGGCTCGGATTATATTCCTATTCGTTCAATATGTTGAAAAAATTTATATTCAGAACTTACTAGCTCGAATGGATTATTCAAGAATTCTAAACATTTATTTAAGTCATTAGCTAAATATCAGATAAATGATTTTAAAATGGTGACAACTGATTTTCCGCTATGTAAATTTAGAGAAAATTCCAGCATATATTGTTTCAAATCTTCTACTGCTGCTTTATTGTAGTTTTGATGATTAGAAGGAGCATCGAATGAATTATCAGTAATACTATTAGAATCTTCATTTGTTGAATTTACTAAAAATTCGGAGCCACGAATTTCAAGTTTATTTTCTGGTAATGATTCTGGTAAACAAATATTAGAGTTTGACATTTCTAAAAGATTTTGTTCTTCAAAAGAATGTATATTCAAATGATTTGTGATTTATAGATGTAAATTAACTTAATTAAAATTAATTTGTATATAGAAAATTTGATTACAGTTTTCTTGAGTACATTTAACTTGGTATGCATAAGATGTTCCGTGAAAGACTTGTAAATGTTGTATGATTTCTTTTACATTACCAAATATTTGATTAAAAGGGTGTTAGGTGCTTCTCAATAGGGTAGGGTTTGACCGTCTATAGCCATGACTTTTTTGGACTATCTTCCAACCTTACAACTATGTAGAGACTAGCAAATGTGACTAGTATACCTCCAATTGGTAACACCTGGGAAACTTTTTTTAGAAATCAGCTAAATGCTAGAGGCGAGTGAGTTACACTATAAATATACAATATATAATGAACAAAACAGAAGTAAAAACTACTCCAGGTGGTGCACCAATGGAAGAATTGGGCAATCCACTCTCTGAGGAGACTACCTCTAGGAATTCTGGGAAGGGCCGATTTTTGCATACACAAAATAACAAGCATATCAAAATAATAAGAGTGAAAGGGTTACTACTTACTAGATCTCGAAAGACGAACCAAAAAAAATGATGTTTAATTGCATAGCTAGACATGTTTGTACTAACATTCAGATGTGACGAAAATATAACTAACATTTATAAGATCACTAGTTTATTAGGTTGCAAAGTGGAAATTCAACCACTTGTAAAGTCTAAACTAATTCCGCAATGCAAAAGATGTGAAGCTTATGGACACACGCAAAAATATTGTGGCAAATTTGTACGGTGTTTTAAATGTGATGGACACCACCTAACTGGAGAATGCGACAATCCGCAAGTTCATGTAAACTATGTACACAGTGGACAAGGTTATCCTGCTAATTATCCAGGATGTATTGTTGCAAAGGATATTCAGAAAATTAAAATCCAAAGAATGAATAAAACTCAAATGTATGGTCAGGCAAATCGATACGAGAGGCAGACAAAACAAGACAATGGGCAACCTAGCCTAGTCAATAAACCCCAGCAAAAATCGATAGACATCAGTGAAACATTACAAGATATTCTCATGAAATTAACAATATTTGAAAGAAAAGAAGAAATTTCCTTAGGGATAAACGCAAATCCAGAAAAAAGTGGCTCCCATAACTAAAGCTCCACAAGACAAAAAAGACTAAACAATCTTACTCAACAATTAACAAGAGAAATTTAGAAATACGGATTATTTGCTCTGGAAAGCAACTAAAACTCTGAAAAGGCTAAAAATGCCGATTCATCCTATCAAGAAAATGAATGGAAATGGGCAAAAAGCAAAGAAAAAGCTGAAAGATTAGCTAATCATCTTGAAAATATATTTCAACCTAATGAATGTCAATTACGAGAAACATTAAATGAAAACACAATACAAGTTCTCGAGGATGTCACATCTAGAAGTAGCAAAAGAAATTAAAAACAATTTAAACTTAAAGAAAGCACCAGGGTTTGATCTGATTACCGGAGAAATAATAAATCAGATACCGAGAAAAGCTACGGTGCAATTAACTAATATGATAAATGCTGCATTCAGGTTAAAATAAGTTCCAAAACTTTGGAAAGTGGCTGAGGTTACCATAATTCCCAAACCATATATCGGAATATATCGTTGTTGCCGATAATGTCTAAACTCTTTGAAAAGTTACTATTAAAAAATCTCAAACTAATAATTGAAAAAATATAACCTAATTCCGAATCAACAATTTGGTTTTCGCAGTGAGCATTCAACTATTGATCAAGTGCATAGAATAACCAATATTATTGAGAAGACATTAGAAGAGAAAAATGTTTGTTCCGCAGTATTCCTTGATGTAGCGTATGCCTTTGACAAGATTTAGTACGAAGGTTTTTTTCTACAAACTCAAATTAATCCTACCTTAACAGTGCAGCATAATACTGGAATCATATATAATGGAAAGATATTTCAGGCTTAAGCAAGAAGATGAAAATTCTGAGCTCAAGGAAATAAGAGCAGGAGTTCCACAAGGAAGTATACTCCACTTCTATATTTACTATACACTCGAGATGTTCTAATCCCACCAAACAAAACGATAGCCACTTTTGCCGATTCCACAGCTAGCATTGCAGTGGGTGACAATAACTCAGATACAACAGTAAAATTACAAACTATAGAGCAAGTATAAAACTGGACAAAAAAATGAGGGTAAATCTGTACATGTCTACTTTACAAACAAGAGATTCACACATTTTTTAAATTTTTTAAAAAACACTTGTTAAATATTTCGAAAAATTTCCAAAAGGTTTAAACAATCACTCGATCGATTTCGGCTTGTTAGGCCATCATCCAGAGTATCTAAAAAATGTGAGAGCAGTAAACATTAAACATTAGAAGGGGGTCAGTTAAACACAGGTATATGACCCCCCCCCCTTTTAATTTTTAATATTTATTGCTCTCCCCCATTTTTTAGATACTCTGGATGATGGCCTAACAAGCCGAAATCGATCGAATGATTTTTTAAACCTTTTGGAAATTTTTCGAAATATTTAACAAGCGTTTTTTAAACAATTTAAAAAATATGTTAATCTCTTGTTTGTGAAGTAGACATGTACAGATTTAGCCTCATTTAATTTTATGCGCATTTTTTTGTCCAGTTTTATACTTGCTAACCAGTATATCTAAATAAGCAAGAAATTCCACATGCAAACACTGCCAAATATCTTCGTATGACATTAGACGCTAAGCTTCGCTTGAAAGCTCATGTTAAAAAGAAAACAGAAAAGTTCGGATTAAAATACAATAAAATGAATTGGTTAATGGGAATAGAAACTCTTATATATCAATCCCTAATAAGCTTCAGTTTTATAAGCAAATATTGAAGCCGGTTTGGATTTATGGTTTACAGCTGTGGGGATTTACCAAGCAGAGTAAGATGAATATTATCCAACGATTCCAAAATAAAGTACTAAGAAATATCATCAACGCACCGTAGTTTGTCAGAAATAGCAACATCCACAAAGACCTGGGCATAGAATCCATAAAACCGAAATTATGATAGTTGCTAGACGTCATGAACAACGGTTACTTCACCATGTTAACATAGAGGCCATCCAGTTACTGCATAATACGGATTTAGTTAAAAGGCTCAAAAGTGTAAAGCCTTTTTATTTAGTGTAAAATCAGTTAAAATAAATCTTTATCTAGCGTCCAACAAAAGCGCGATCAAATAATAAAAATAAAACCTAAGGAGTACATCGATGGATGAACCCTTAAATTTCAGTAAAATGTAGTAATTTATGTTAGAATAAACTAGCTTATTAGTCTTAAGTCTTAGACTAGATTATAATTAAAAACTAAATAGTAAAGAAAAATTATTTAATAAAAAAAATAAAAAATATGTATAAAGCAATAAAACATTTTCATTTCAAAATATACACAAAACCAATTTAAACTATATGTAGATATCCAAGAAATTGCGATTATACATAATTAAAAATAATGAATGCGTTCAGTCAATATTTGAAAAGATTAATAATTGTTTTACCACTTGTCATGAAGAGCTGTCCCTCCTGAAACAGGACTTGAAGAGGAAGGTTGTTCTTTCATCCATTTTGTAACTGGACTGTTTCATTGATTTGGGGCCTATTTAACCACCGTACTTTGCAACTTAGCACTTATCACTTTTCAAAATTTAGCTAGGCAAAAATTTATTTTGATAAGTTCAACTATTTTGTTCCATAAAGGGAAAATTACATAACGTTATTGTATAAATATTACATGTTTAGTTTCGAATACATATGAAACAAGCGTCGATGCGATTTAGATATTAATGTAATAGGTATAATGTGATTTATATAAATAAATAGTAATACCGCTATACAAAAATCTCTTTGCAATCAATATTATTTGCTAAGTGATAATCATTTCTCTACAATGAAAATTTTTAGCAAATTTTCAGTAGAATTCAAAGCAAATATTCACTTGCACGTTAATGTGTTTTTTTCATGGCAAACTAGATAAAATTTACTTTATTTGATTCACAATAAAAACAAAGTGTTCTTAATTTTAAGTGCGTTCGTTTGTGGTGAATTAACTGAAGTGATTTGCCCGTTCGTTTGGTATGCTTTACTTCACTTAAAACTATTGAGCTACTGATTTATCTGAATAATAATTTTGCTTGTGTAGATAATTCAGATAATTGTTTTTGTTGTTTTTTGGCATTATTTTGTTTTACGCATCGAAGAAGCCAGGATATTTTAGAGAATTTTAAATTATTTTTCTGTTATAATGGATGACGATTTGATCGAATATATGAGTTTCGTAAATCACGAAGAATTTGCAAATGTGAAAATGTAATGTGACACACAAAAATAATTAATCCTTGAAAAGGGTTGAGTAACATTAAATTTTAATTATTTTATAACACAAGCCAATTACTTTTTAACAATTTGGCATTTATGTGAATTGTAGCAAACGAACGACCAATTCACTTCAGTAGCTTAATTATCTGAATAATAACTCAATTATCGAAATAGTAACTCAATATCAATTCAGTTAATTCATCACAAACGAACGAGCTTTTTACTTAAATTGGTTTCTTATTCATTCGCCTTGATATTAGTCACTTGCACGCAGAAAATAATATGGTTTCCACAATTATGTTTCAAAGCTGCTTTTAATTAATTTATTAACTTAATTTGTTGTTTATTTCATCACAGTAGAATTCATAAATAAAAAGCATTGACTATTTACTTTGGTGGAAGCTCCAAACCTGGTTCAAATTCTCTAAAACTTTGGACTCTCGAGGCGTTTTTAAAAATAATTTTTTTAACGTAAGCAAACATTTCTCTACATCGAGATATGTTGATCTTATAGTTTCAGCCACTCGATGTAATCCCGTGTACCAAACAAGTACCGTGTTATATTTTCGGGTAGACAATTTTAATTACAGCAGCCGTCGATAAAACATTAAAATTTTGTCTATCTTCACCTAAAATTTTAACGGAATCATAGAAAAGTCTAGCCACTGTGATACTATTGGCTTTGTCTAACATAGCAAAACATTTTGCGGCTTCCATCTTCATCGCTGTAAACCCGAAGGTAGCATGATATATAATATATCCAGCCGTTAGGAGATTTTTGATTTCATCTTAATCCCTATTTTAAACACCTTCCACAACATTAGCCACATATCTTCTTCTTATTGTATATATTCGTATTTTATCGCACTTTTTACTTGTAAAATAGTTTAATCGGTTATAGGCTTTTTGTAATTTTTTCGAAGAGTCGTTTATTCGGGTATTTTGAAGTTGTGTATTTGTAAATAAAATGAGTGAAATATAGATTTATTAATTTATTTACACGGATGTCAGAAGCTACTAGAATTTTGCATAGGTTTAAACAAAAAATCCGGATACGTGACATTTCCATTCTTCCCCTCAGATATAAACGTCTGATTTGTAGTTCTGTAGTTTTTTGTGGTATTTTTTTGTGTTTTTTTTTGGGGTATTATATGTTGATCTTCTGGTGATTTTTTGAGTGGAACGATTGTCACATTACAAATTGGACAAAATAACACTTGTCCATCGGTGAAACCGTCTGAAAAAACCTATTTATCAGTTGTTCAAAAATGAAAAAAATAAACATATCCTTTTATTGATTTATCGCTAAGAAAATTAGTGATTAGCCTTTTTAATTAAATTTGTGACAGCAAAACGTTCAAAATTGAAAAAAAAAAATAATTTTGTTAGTTCATTTTAATGTTTCTACTATGACAAATTTCCTCGTTTTACCGAATTAGTATAATTTATAGGATTTACAGAATTCAAAGCATTTATTGAAATTAAAAATTATAAAAATTAAAGAATTTTTAAAAATACTAAAATTTGTAGAATTTATAGGATTTATTGAATTTTTAAAATAAGTCAAATTTGAGTTTGTAAAATTTATAGAACTGAAAGACTTGAACAATTTATAACAATTTAAAGAATTTATAGAATTTGCAGAGTATATTAATTTGTAGAGTTGATGGAATTTATAAAATCTTTAATATTTATAGAATTTATAGGTTTTATAAACATATTAAAATTTATAATATTTCCAGACTTTGTAGAACTTATAAAATATATAGAATTTATTGGACTTATAAGAACTAAAGAATTTAGAGATTTGTGAAATTTAAATAACTTACTGAACTCTTAAACTTTATCCATTAAGTCTATAAAATTATTCATAAAACTTACTAAATTTATAAAATTTATAGAAATTATTGAATTTATAGGATGATTAAAGTTCATCGGATTTAATTTTTGAATTTACAAAATTCAAAGAATATATAGAAATTATGGATTTTTGTGGAATACATAAGTAAAATTTGTGTTTGTATAATTTATAGAACTGAGAGACTTGAACCAATTAATAGAATCCATATAGAATTTATAAAATTTATAGTAGCTATTTGTCTAGTTTATATAACTTAGAGAATTGATTTAATTCGTAAAATTCATAAAATTTATAGAATTTATAGAATTAGAAATTATAATATTTATAGACCATGTAGATTTTTAAAATTTATTAGATTTTTAAAATTTATAAGAACTAAAGAATTTATCAGATTTGTAGAATTTAAAACATTTACCGAATTTTTAAGCTTTATTTATAGAAATTATTAAATGAATTGTCAAAGTTTATAGGATTTATCAAATTTTGTATTTATAAAACAAGTAAAATTTTAGTTTGTAGTATTTACTAAACAGACACACTTGAAACAATTAATATAACTCAAAGAAACTGCAAAATGTGAAGAATTTATATTATTCATAAAATTTACACAATTTATAAATTTTATAGCATTTATAAAACTCTTAAAATCTAAAATTTTATAGAGCTTATAGACAAATTAAAACTTTTCAAATTTACAGTATCTATAGGATTTATATAATTTACAGAATTTATAGAATTTAAGAAACTTATTGGATTTTTAAACTTTACAGAATTTGTAGAACTTATTGAATTTAATAGGATTGTTATAATTTATAGCGTTTAAAAAATTTCTAAATTTAAACAATTTTTATAATTACTACAAAACCTATAAACTATAAATTTTTTAATATATATTAATTATAATTCTATAAATTTTTTAATTTTAAAAATTGTGTATATCTTAATCGTACCTACGATTTAGTATCGTTCATACATATGAGCATTAATTATAAACTTATCTAGTCTTTTCAACGAAATAAAAGAAATTTGTTGTTTTTTTGTAAAATTTTGATTTTTAATTTTTAATCAGTGATTATTTAAAAAAAAACGATTCCGGAATTGATTCCGGATTTATATAAACATTCATTAAAAATTTTTTAAAAATTTTATTTATTTTATTTTTTTTCCTTATAGTGAAACAAAAAATTGCCCTTGTTTTTATTTTGACAATATCAAAACTTAACACTAAAAATTTTAATTGTTAATAAATTTTGTTATAAATTAAGTGAAATAAGGGACACAGAATAGAATGGATCCTATAAATAAGTGATTCTTTTTTTACTAATCATTAATCTAAGAGTAATAGCAATAAAGTTATATTTGCAAAGTTTCTATGACCAGTTAAATTCTTTGCACTTAGCAAAATTTTGCAAAGTGCAAAGTGATAAGTTTTTGGTTAAATAGGCCCCTGGTTGCCGGATGCAACGGATTATGCTAAATTAGATATTATTATTTGAAAGAAAAAAATTACAAATGTTCAATGTGTTCGCATGCCGATCTTCTGAACTAGATAATGGTTGTTATTGTACAAAGAACATGGTCGAAAAAAAATTGTTCCACTGCATAGAAATTAAACAGTACCGTACTGTATTTCTATCGTAATAATTTGTACCGTGGTGATAAAAATTCAACAAATCCCGAGAGAACTTGTTTTGCCACCATTACCTTTTATTGTAGTGTATAATTATTTTAACAACTTCAGTTTTTTTCACGCTTAACACAAATTAGTATTATTACCTTGAGCCGTAGCTTATTGAAATAATTTCATACATAAAATATGATATTAATTTTATTTTTAAATAAACAATTTTTATTTAATTTGTGTCGCTACAAATGTTCATAACAAATCAGACATCTATTAATGATTTTCTATATTCAATGAAGCATTCTTTCAAATAGCGTCTATCCTACCACCTCCCACTATATGCAAAATACTGTATTATAGAGAGCTACATGTACATAAGTATTTACGTAACCAATTCATATTAAAAATTATTGAACAATAAAAATATCAATGATTTATATTTTTTCCTTTCAATAAGCAGAGTTGTTCATTAGTTTCCCGATATAGCAAAGCAGTAGTAGCAACAGCAAAAAAAATAGAAACTGTACAGATACAAAGAATTTTTTTTTTTTTTTGATTCAACAATTTTCCAGTGCAATAAAGGACATAAAAATAATAAATAAAATTGTTTGATGTTTTATTTAGTTTGTTTTTCCTTGTGTACAGTTTTATTTAAATATTCTTCCAGTGATTCCAACTTAGTATATTTTTTGTATGATTCTTTATTATAACGACTACTATTTTGTCATTATTATTACGACTACCAGCACTATTTGTTTATTTATTTATGAACAATTTTTTTTTTATTATTTGAGAAATAAACATTTGTAAATGCAAAACAAAAAATAAAAATGGAATAATTTTACTTATATTCCACTTTGATCACACAACCATAAATAATAGCAAATAATAGAAAAAAAATATTATGACTAGACAAATTTCGATCGATTTTATATTTATTTTATATTATTTTTCTACTTAAACTTTTCATTTATTTAGTTTTTATACTAGATAAATGTGTGAGTGTGTGTGTGTGCAGGAAGAGACACTACAAATTACAAATAAATTAGTAGTTTGTTATTTTCTATTTTCCTATATTTTTATTCAACTATAATAATTCATTTATTTATAATTCATATCATAGATAAATTGAGTTCAATTAATTAGATATCAGTTTTATATTTTGGTTTTAATTTATCTAGTCCCATATCAATTTTATACATTTTTGTATATTATGTAGAATTATTTTGGAAAAATTAGTCGACATATGTTTTACTATAATTATTAATATTAGTTTTTTTTCTGTTAAATAATTATAATGCATTGGGAAAATTAGCTGGAAGATTTGGTGTAGCTACATACTCGTACATATCATACGAATATTTAGTTTTATTTCCATTATTGTCATCTTTTTTGTTATGATTATTATTACATACTCTCAGAGGCCCGATTTTATGTACGAGGATAAATGATTAATCCTCTGATTTAGCGTAGTTTGCATTATTTCATACAAGGCAAACTACGCTAAACCAGAGGATTAATCATTTATCCTCGTTCATAAAATCGGGCCTACTTTGTTTTTTATAGAAGGCGATAATGCAGCATATTCCATAAACTAAAGTGTCACTTAAAACCTCTGCACATATTAAATGAGAATTAATATTTAAAATCCCTCTATTTTACTTTTAACTATGTACCTACTACCACCGAACTTTAGTGTCGTCAGTAGTGTCAACTATTTTTTTTTTGTTTAAAAGTTTTTATTGGTAATGATATACAGCAGTAATACATAAATGTTCAAGTCCACAGTAACCATATATGGTTTTATGTTGGAGATGTAATGCTAAAAGTAATATAATAATATAAATCAAGTGATATAATTGGGAAATGAAAGCATTTCAAGCAATTTATGCCTTAGGAATTTTTTTTCATACAACTTATAACTCCCTTTCAGCACGATCTGATACAATTGTGTAGGTAAATTCTAACCATCATATAAAACCATTAAAAACCCGCATTTTTGATTAAATTAGAACTAATTAACACAATTGTGTATGAAAATTGGTCGTGCCATATTATCCAAAAATGAAAAATATAATTTATGAGTTGTTGACCAAATGCTATATTTGTGTAGGTAACTTTCAAGTGTCTCTAAGAACTGGCTGAATTCAAACTAGAATAAACTCCTGAATATTGTTAAAATCAGGTTAGTTGTTAATGGAACATTCAGAATTTCTAAATTTAATTTCAAAAATACATCCGGTTTGGCCGTTCTGGCACCAACACAATTGTGTGGATTGGATTCACAGTGCTGTGGATTTTTTTTAAATTAATCAAACAGTACAGAATTATACAAAATTAAACTTTATTAATATCACAATTCATTCTTGATATCACAATTCATATTTGGAGAAATAAAATATTAACTTAAAATTAAATAAAACTATTTATAAGATCTTCAGTCTTTCATTGTATGGAATATTTTGAAACAGTTGTTCGTCTTTGACGAACATAAGTATATGTTACATTTCTCGCACCTACATCTAGTACGACATTTGCAGGATTTAAGGCGACACATCTTCGCTGTCGGTATGTCATCCCACACTGGCCAATGACCTGATGGTGAGTATCGTCTCCCCAAAGATGGCAGAGCTTCCATTTTCATTTTTTTTCGCACTGGTCCTACCGGATTAAGTTCCTCATCCGTATCGGTAGAATCGGTTCTTTCACTTTGAATTGGACTCTCACATATTAAAGAATCTGCCACATCCATTTTAAATCCCAGCAAATCAAGCCTTTTTGCGCTTGGTATACCCAAGGATTTACAATCGCATTTGTACTCCATCCACGCGTTTACAACAGCCAGGTCAATAAAATGATGGGCGATTTTAACGGGCCATTTCCTGGTTTTAATAAAGGTCCTGTAGTACTCCAATTGCTGATCGCAAATGTCGACTCCACCCATGTGACTATTGTAATCCTCAATTACATTGGGACAATCAATTTTCAAAATCGTTTTGCTCTGTTTGCACCACCTATCTACAGAGCAAGCAGGATTGATTCCACTAATAGTTGAAATTGTTGTTACGCACTTTGTATCCTTCCATTTAACGGCCGATATGTTTATGTCTTGCTCGGTCAGCACAAATTCTTGCGATTCGCCCCGTTTCAACTGTCGATCATTTTTAAAATTTACTTGTTTAAGCCGATTTAACATTATTGTTGCTGTAGCATGGAAGTTCATTTTTTCTAACTGCTTAAATAATCCAACCGTCGAAAAATATCTGTCGAAATAAAGAAAACTTCCAACAGGCAAAGTTTCGGTTAATCGAAGAACAACGCTTGGCCCTAAGCCGAGCTCCCGAAATTTTAAATTTGTCTTTACGCCCTGATAGAGCTCGAAGTCCATGACTAGGCCCGACGACGTAGTTACTACAAAATTTTTGAGGCCAACTGGACGAGGTTTTCCTTTAACAAACTGTCGAGCGGGCATCCGACCAGTGAATGGAATCATTTGCTCGTCAATGGAGAAATGTTCAACTTTACGTTCGATTTCATGACATCTTTGTCGAACTGAGTCAATTATCGGTTGTGCTTTCCAAAACAGATTTGTTTCGGTATCCGGTGTATTTAATGTATCCACAAAATGAATAGATGCTCGTAAAGCCTGAAATCTTTGTCTAGACATGCAGTTAGAAATTTTAGCAAACCCGATATTTTGGCTCCAAAATAAATGTATTCTAGGATAAGGAATACATCCCATATACATAAAAACCCCGTACAGCTTCCTAATCTCGCATTCACTGGTTTTCAATTCTTTACCGGTTGTTTTCAAATAGTACATATTAGTGTACATGGCGGTGTCTTTAAAATGCGCATCTTTAAAATATTTGTAAAAATATTGTATTGGCGTTTGAATTTCAATTTTAGGTGCACATGTATGTTGAATTGGTAAAATCTTCCTTGGTAAATATGCTTCAGTCCAAACTGGAACGCACGGTTTGACTGATGTTTCCAATGGAATTTCATTTGTGGCCGCCGCGTCGCTACATTCATCAGAATCAGATGAGGGTTGCTCATGACTTCGGTGTATTGGTAGCTCATAATCTTCGTCTTCAGAATCATCCGAGTTTTCGAGAAGCCTTTGTATTTCCTCTTGGTCGATTAACCATTGGCCATTTTCGAACACAACTAAAATAATTGATATACCATGAATAATTAGAAATGAATATACTAAGTACATTTAATAGTAAAAATAAAGTAAAATTGTGTAAATTAATAATAATTGGTACAATATGAATTTTGTTCTTAATTTTTCACGGTAATAATTTTTTGCTAACTATGAACCCAACTTACACAATTGTGTAAGTCACTTTTCTTTTTAAGTTTTATATTATTTCGAAATATTTATTGTTGATTTTTAGTTATTAAATTGAAATTTTAATATTTAAATAACACTATTGTTGCTTATTATTATAAAATACTTATTTAGATATAATAAAAATAAATACTTACTTTTTCCGCGATTACCTTGCGATGACATTGTTCACTTTTTGACGTAACAATAACTTTCCCGCTAATTTTTTTTTATATTTGACAATTGAAATAATAAGTTTGAATGTTCAAGTTTAGATGACATTACCATTAAGAAAGATGAAATAATTACAAATGCAACTAATTTCACGCTTCATTTAGTTAGTATTTTACTTACACAATTGTGCTACATGGATTTTAACGCCGATTTAAATTTAAAATTCATTGGTTCTATCAGACAGTTAAATTTTACCCACATAATTGTGTGAATTGGTTCTTGCTGAACACAATAATTTTTTTTTTGTGGATTTTTAAGAAAAGTTATTTTATCCACACAATTGTTACAATCGGGTTTTAACCAGTAAAAAAATAAGCCTTAGGTCGGTGCTGAAAGGGATAAACATAAAGACTAAACTGAAACTAAAATATTTACAAGTAACACTAACTAGGTATTGTTAGCACACCAACATATAAATCAATAGCGATGTCCTATCGCATTTAGGAATTCATTTGAGCTCGACATCCAGACTTTTATCCAGGTGTCTAACCGTAAACTAAGTAACCGTTCCGATGGCTGCCAGTTCGTGGAGGCATTTGACTGTACATTGCCTATAGCCAAAAAGCGCGGCCAGCTATCAAATACAAACCTTAAGGCCTAGTTATATAGACGAAAACGAAACGAAAACGAAACGGAACAAATGAATTGAATGCATGAAAGCATCCCTGTTGTAAGACTGAGCGCTCCAAGAGCGATCAATGATCAATCACGGTGATGATCTCTTATACCTCACCGTGATGATCATATGTCCCCATATTTCCCAAAAAAAGAACGAACAAAATGCGATCATTGTAATTTACTTCCATGAAAAACACATTTAAAAAGCGAAACATTTCATTTGTTTTGCTTTATACTTCTGTTTCATGTTTTCAACGTGCCATCTAAAACAAAATTTCTCGATTGCTCACGCGAAGTGCAACTGGGATATGAGACCAATTATATAGACGAAACGAAAGGAAGACGGCCGGTGAAATTGATTCAATTCAATTTGCTTTCGTTTCGTTCTTCCGGTAGTTCACTATCGGTTCTGTTTTTTTGACTAACCCTTAAAATACTATGCGATTCATTAGTATTTGTGATGAGAAAATTTAAGGTAACGTTTATGTTTGTTGTAATATAAAACCAAGGAAAATTACTTTTTTGAATTTTCTATTTGTTTTATTTAATTCAATTTTAAATAACGTTTTATTTGATATAAATTACATAAATAAATTCATAACTGTAATGCAAATAAATTCAATTAAACTTGATTCAATAGTATTTGTGATCCATATTTTTGATTCATTAGTATTTGTGATATGCAGAAAAATTTATAACTAGTTAGTAAATCAATTATTTTTAAAATTATTTTTTACTAATTAAATAGTGATTAAGTCACTTATAATTTGTGAACCATTGAAACATTTTTATTACGCCTCCATCACATCTCGGAAGTGACCAACAATTTTGTTCATAAAATCGCAGGGAATCTTATCCCACACGGTTTTATAAACACCCCATTATACATTTTTGGTAGTGCTAGATTGCGAGTATCCTCCGCTTTCAGTTAAACCCTCGCAAGGACAAATAAAAACTTTGCCTTGGCCTAGGCAACTAATTATATTCAATATTTTTATAAAATTTCGTGCCAAATTCTCCTTCTTGTGTATGGGAGCACTATTGCGCTGAAGAGCAAATTGAGGCTCGACTGTTTTTCAACAACTGGGAATACTGCCACATTCATAAACCGAAATTGAACATTGACCTTGAAGTGCTATAATTTATACAGCCACATAAACTTTTATTTCTTCCGCAAGAGATGCTAACGAAAGAAGTAACCACCGTATTTGATATTCTCTGTAGCACCAACATTTTGTTTTCTCCATATTTTCTAATTAACGACAAAACGCATTAATTTTGACATAACAAGGTTCTCCAGAGTTCAATTGGCAATCCAATATAATTACGTTAACATTTTGTTTCCTCACAGGTAAATCATATTCTGGTTGGCTATGTGTTCTATAAGCTACAACTCTTCAAGGCCAATGTTCAATTTCGGTTTTTTGAATGATATAGCATTCTTATTTGCTGAAAAATTAGTCAGGCCTCAAATTTCTCTTCAGCACAATAACGCTCGCATACACTAAAAGTATCATTGCTTCGAAATTAAATAAAAATATAGAACATAAATGGTTGCTTAGGCCAAGGCAGAGTTTTTATATTTCCTTGCTGGGGTTTTAATGAAATCGGAAGGTATTCGCAATCTACCAAGACTAAAAATGTATAATGGGGTGTTTATAAAACCGTGTGGGATAAGATTCCCTGCGATTTTATGAACAAAATTGTTGGTCACTTCCGAGATGTGATGGAGGCGTAATAAAAATGTTTCAATGGTTCACAAATTATAAGTGACTTAATCACTATTTAATTAGTAAAAAATAATTTTAAAAATAATTGATTTACTAACTAGTTATAAATTTTTCTGCATATCACAAATACTAATGAATCAAAAATATGAATCACAAATACTATTGAATCAAGTTTAATTGAATTTATTTGCATTACAGTTATGAATTTATTTATGTAATTTATATCAAATAAAACGTTATTTAAAATTGAATTAAATAAAACAAATAGAAAATTCAAAAAAGTAATTTTCCTTGGTTTTATATTACAACAAACATAAACGTTACCTTAAATTTTCTCATCACAAATACTAATGAATCGCATAGTATGTGTTTTTTAATTTTTTTTATTGGTAATTATACTAATAAATAAAAGTCGGTGTCCATTCCTTTGTTGTTTTCAAAACTTATTTTATTTGAATAATATTATAATTACACGAAAGTAAATTCTTGAAATAAAATATAACCAAATTGTCAAACGTCAAAAAACGAATTCGTCAATTCGTCTATATAACCATGACTCCTTCGTCTTTCTTTCAGCCCGTTTCGTTTTCGTTTCATTTTCATCTATATAACTAGGCCTTTAGACCTTTATTCTGGATCCTCTGGATCACGAGCTTTTGCGAGTTATTTGTTAGGTCATACTTAATTTGTACACCATCACTTTATTTTAATTAATTTTCACTTAATTTTTATAGTCCAAGCTACTAGCGCTGCCCATGATTAGATACGTGACACTGAAGGCCGCCGACGCCAGCCTTCTCAAATTTTTGATTTGGGAGGAGAAACTCAGATTACCTGACAAATATGCCCTAATATTTGGCTGATTTCACTAGATTGATCTCCTGGCTATCAACAGACACTGGGACTGCATTTTTTAATTTATTTTTGTATCTTGGATGTGGATAGAACAATATCAACTGTCTTTTGGTTGTGTCGATTTGTATATTCCATTTATTGTCGTAGTCTACAAAAGAATTTAAGTAAATTTGTATCCTGTTTGCGCATTGGAATTCACTGCGATTTGTGCAAAAAATTTCAGTATCATCTGCAAAGATTTGCAACCTGGTTTCCGGAGACATGGTAGGTAGTAGTTTGTCATGCGTAAAAATTATATAGAGCCTTGGTCTAAGCACCGATCCTTGAGGAACACCAGTAGTAGCGTTTCTTGTGGCGGAGTTACAATTGTTGTCAATGCACACAAAAAATGTTCGGTTCGTGAGGTATCACCTGATCAATGATAGTAGAACTGGCGAAATCTCGGAAGCAATCAGTTTGCTGATCAATCCATCATGCCAGATGGAGTCAAATGCCTTCGTAATATCTAGAAATATAACATACATTATTTTGCTGTGCCGCTTCGCCTTCTTGGTGTGGTTTAGCAATCGCATCATTGCATCAATTGTGCTCTTATGTCATATGAAACCAAACTTTTCATCAGGAATTAAATGGTGTACAGGGTCTCACAATCTTCGGAATATTACGCGCTCAGCTATCTTGCTAAGACCGCTCAGTTGGCTAATCGGCCGAGTATTTTCCGGTATACAAATTTTCCCTGGCTTTGGTATAGTTATCTTTTCGGTAATTACTCTCGGATCGATTACTGGTCCTTCTGAATCCAGTAAAATCAAAATAACTCGCCTAGATGGTTTCCCTGTTCTGATATATTTAAATAGGTTTGAACGATCCGGTTCGATGTCCTCTAATTTATCTCGCATTCTAAAAATGTGTCCAGATCCCGTCATGTATAGGCCTAGTCGTTCGATTTATTAGTGTAGAACTCAAGAGGGCATAGGCATCCTTCGATGCATATTTCGATAGAAATTCCTGACATTTATCATTTGGATATCGTAAAACGGAAGTTGTTTGCAATGTGCATCTTGACTGATGCAAGGGACATACTTTTCTATTGCCGTGGTCATTATCTGAGTAATTATAGAGACTCGCTGATTACATTCCGCAGCCGTAAAAAGTAGCTTTTCGGCAATTGCCCCAATTTTCTAGTGCACAAAATACCTCTAGCCTTCCCAATCTGCATTTCTTTAATCCCTAGTCTTAACATCGTTCAAGTCATATGAGTTTCCGGAATTTTCAGTTGAATTTTCAGTTACTCCAGTTGGGAGGTGATCAGAGCAAAACTCATCTAAAACGACCAGTCTGTCGTCAATATTTATGTATTTTGCAATAACCAGGTCAATCACCGAACTGCCTCGAGTGCCGCTAGAGAGAAAACTTATTCGAACATTTTCAAGCTCACAGTACTTGTACAGTAGTCTGCGTCTGGAATTAAAATGTTCGCACATTACAATCCTGTTATGCGTCCGGAAAAGGTTTTGGAGATCGGAATTATTAATCCTCCAAAAATAAATGGACATGAACGTTAAAGAGTCTTGTCTTCTCCTATACATACAAACCAAAAATGTTTAATATGGTTCCTGATTAAAATTTTTTGGCGTTGGTCCTATAGGTACTACTCTACGTAAAACGAGTGACTATGAATTAAATGTGTTTCATTTAGGCAAACAATGTGTGACAAGGCTGTTGCAATTTAGTGTGAGTAGCTTTATTTCAGAAACTGGCAGATAAATGGTAGGTTCATCGACTGCTGTGTTGTGATGTCCTCAATGGAATTTTGTTTAGTAAGGAAATTTTGACGTTATTTGTCAAAGAAACAAAATCCATCACAAAGAGATCTTGGAATTTATTGAAAAAGTTGTTTAGATCATTGGCCTGCTTGCCCTCCGTATATACAATTCTGGAAAATTGCGGTAGATCTAGACGATAAGGAGGCGCCTTTGGTTTAATTAATTTAAATTATTGACATTAGTTGGTTTGTTAAAATTACCTACAAATTGTCTCCGTTCTGGACAATCCGAACTCCGAGTAACTCGCAACATGGTTACCTCCACAATTGGCGCACTTTAGTGGGATGACTTTGTTTTTGTGTCTAGGGCAGTTTCCTGGATGATGGATGCTGAAAGAATACTTGACGCACTGTTATTTCATATTGCATGTAGATGTTGCGTGGCCGAAGGCCTGGCACTTTCTTATAGCAGGCAGCTGATCTTATAACCACATCAGCCGTGTACTAGCAGGAGATCTGAATTTTTTGTTTCAGCTTAGGCAGGGTAAAACAGGGTAGTTTAACTTGTTTTTCTACTCTGTCGTCTTGTTTTATATATTTTAGCATCGGGTATACTTCGAGAACTTTGAGACGCTTCCTGATGTATTCCCTGTACAATCATGACTTTCGGTTGGAGATTTTATGGTGTGTATGTGAAGAATAGAATGTTTTCGTTTTTTAGATTCTCTACAACCTATAAATTGGTGGTTGATATTTTTGGTGTAGATTGACACATTGGTTTGTGGCTGGTTGCTGGTGGTAATTCTTAGCATGATACCTTCATATTTATTTGCTATTTTTTCAGCTCGTGAATTTTACCAGTATAGAAAGACCTTAGTTTAATCGGCGGTGGTTTATGCACTGTGGTTTGGTCACCCACTGTATCCATATTTGTTGTTGCGTCAACTTGGAGAGTTTTAAGACGTCCACCGATGTAGTTTTCTGATTCCTCTATTGGAGTATTTTGGTTCTGGGAATTGAATTAAAATTGGTTGTCTTCTTGGTTATATTCATCCTCAAAGAAGAAAGAGTCTTTATCTAACATCTGCTTTACGGTTTCACTGATATCATGCATTTTTGAATGTATGTCGTTGTCTTGGCTCTTGACCTTTCTTGTGTCTTAGCTTTCACTTTCTTTCGTGATTATCTGAGGGTATCCTTGACCCCTTCTAGACTTTTTGTTTTTGGCCATGGTTTTATTGTGCATGCAGGCGCAGGACTATTTCAACCTTTCTTTACACATTTATGTTGTTTATTCTTATTCTACGACCTTGAGATGATGGTGATAGTACTTTCTTTTTATTTCTAGATGCTTTTACTCGTAATTTATCGTTTTTTTTGTGTCAACTATTATTTTTTGTGGGAGTTTATAGTAAGTTTAATAGTTCCATTTTAAAGATCTAAACTAACTTTTTGTTTTAGCAAGGTTCACTAGAGTTTTTTCCACCTATAAGAACAGCGATTCCATAGAAAAACTAACAAAAAAAAAATTCTCTACATGAAATAAGTTAACTCGCATTTTTTGTTTCCTTCTATGTTGGTACTGTTCGTCGGAGCAAGGTCATTCGCTGTTTTCTGTATTATTCAAAACTCAAATTTTCAGTGTTGCTGTCAAAAACTACTTATCCCATTTTATTGATTGATGAGGATAAAGTATCACTATTAGTTTTTATGAAAATTATCAAGTTGGTGACCTTGACACAAAGGGGTTTTCAAATTTTTTTCTAACCTTATTTACCTTAAAATCAAACAACAAAATAAAAAAATATCCGAGTGTGAAATTTGTCCTAAAAAATGTTTTTCATGTGAATGTATTACAGCGAGCGTTTGCACAATTTTGCACTTTAAGACAGTTTTATAAGCTGCATCAGGTTCATTCACACTCGCAACATATTTCTCAAACAAATAAACAACATTGTCTAGCCTTTTCACTCGCCAAGAACAATTACGTTAGTTACGTAAACAAAATCCGTTTCAATTGGCCAATAAAATAAATAAATAAGGCAATATAGATTTCTAGACAAGTTTTATTTTAATGATTTATTTTTGTTTCAATTCTCAATGCGTACTGACTCGTAATTTGAGTTTGTTAAAATGTAATTTTATAAATTTAAGTTTTAATTTAAATTGTCCAAAGAAAGAATAAATCAAAGTTCATTCGAAATTCATTTCGAAAAATTACAGATTGAAACTACAAGATGGAAACTAAGTGCTCACATATTTTACAGACAGTCGGAGGCCCCACTATCCAAGAAACATGACAAAGACTTCATTACGGATAGAGGGCGATCCCCTCAATCTTAAAATAATAACAACATTCAATAATCTAGAAGTACTGACTTGGGAAAACGTGACGCATTCCAATACCAGATTGCATTAAGTTGGATATTTATTCCACAATACACATAAACATGAATTTTTGTTAGTATTGGGCTATCTTCTCTATCGGCCTATCCTACCAAAATCTGGAAAATTTACCACTTAAGGACAGAAGTGATGCGTACCTTTATGCAGGTTCGCATAAAGTTAGATATTAAAAAATGTCTATTTCTGGCCCAAAGATCGAACCCAAGTGGACATATATTTTTATTAGTAATAGGTGATCTCCCCTATGTAAAAAATATAACATCTTTCAAAAATCTAGAAGATAAGTGGCTTAAGACAGTCGTGCGTCCCTATATGCAAGTTCGTATAAATTTATTCGTATTTTTGTATATTCGAAAAATTTTCATTCTGGCCAAAAGATCGTACCCAAGTTGAAATATATTTTTATTAGTAGTGGGTGACCTGACCTCTTCTATCTAAAAAATATTACTTCTTTGAAAAATCTAGAAGATAAGTGACTGAGTATAGAATTGATGCGTTCCTATATGCAGGTTCGCATAAAGTTGTGTATTAAAAAATGTCTAAGTCGGACCCAAAGGTCGAACCCAAGTAGGCGTTTATTTTTATTAGTAGTAAAGTAAGCGACCTTCCCAACCCGAAAAATATTACTTCTTCTATAAATCTTTTGAAGATTAATTATCGAGTGATCGCTAAATTTAACACGTGGTTACGAAAGCAATCAATTTCCTGGTATGCAGTTAGGTGAATCCGTTATAAACGCCACCCAACGTTCAGTTAGTAATGACGTAAAATTACCCAGGCTTAATATGCCTAATTTTTCTGGTTACTATCGCGATTGGCTACCATTCATAAGAATTCGTCCTTATCACCTGCTCAAACCTGAAAGGCTTGTTGAGAGGTGACGCTAGCGGATTAGTAAGACATTTTTCGATAACTGAAGCCAATTATATTGTAGCCTACCAAAAATTATGTAAACGGTATGATCGTAAAAGTGTAACAGCTAACGAGTTTATTAAATTATTTATGGATCAACCAATGATTTATCATGCAAATGCCGCAATTATTCGAAAGCTTCTAGATACCTCCGATGAAGCAACGCGTGGTTTAAAGGCACTTGGTACCCAACCCGAGTCAAAGGATGTATGGCTTATCTACTTGATATTTAATAAACTTGATGACGATTCAAAGCAACTTTGGAAACGATTGACCACTGATAATGAATTTCCTACATTGCAAAGATTTTACGAATTTTTAGCACATCGTTCGGATGAACTTGAAGGCCTTAAACCATTGAGCAAAATTCAACCACCTAAACCAAATGCAGTTGTTAAGGGATTTCATGTAAAATCTGAATTTAGTTGTCCGGTCTGTCAATCCAATGACCACCAGTTATTTGAGTGTATTAAATTTAAGTCTATGAATATTCTCGATAGACGAGACCTATGTAATCAAACGTGAATCATGCTGTTTTAATTGTTTAAATTCATCCCACGGAGTTTACGAGTGTGAGTGAATCACCTATTACTAAAACCCAACCCACTTCATCAACCGACGTTTCAACAGAAGAGAAATCAAGTACGCAGCTTAACGTGAGTGTTTACCATGCTCGTAGCACATCATGTTGTTCCTTATTACCAACGGCGCCGATGAAAATTAAAGATAGTACAGGTGAATGGCAATTATGCAGAGCCTTGCTTGATTCAGGGTCCCAAACCTCCTTGGCTAGCGAAACTTTGATTCAACGACTACATCTTCCATGAAAAAGTGCTCGTGTTACTATTTCGGGTATAGGTCACAGCAAAGCGGGAACATCTAGAGGCAAAGCTAATTTGCTGATATCATCTCGTTTAAACCAAACCACCTTGAATATTGAATGTTTAATCGTACCTAAATTGACATCTTACCAACAAGTTTCATTTATTGATCAGAATCTTTGGCAACATGTAAAACACCTACCTTTAGCTGATCTCAATTTCAACCAACCAAATCAAATCGATCTATTGATAGGAAGCGATCATTTTTTCAATTTATTAACCACGGGAAGAATCACCGGAGACAAACCAGGGCTAGTAGAATACAACACAATTTTTGGATGGATTGTCGCTGGTTCAATTACCACTAGCTACCACAAACCAACCACTACTCACGCTTTACATTGCAAAGTTGATATTGATAACTCATTAAGAATGTTTTGGGAGCTGCAAGCCGTTGCATGACCAAACCCGTTAGCAAAACATACAGAGGAAGAGACAGCTTGTGAAGAACACTTAACCAAATATACCACTCGTTTCGATAAAGGTCAGTTTATAGTGAAGCTTCCTTTCGAATCAACTCGACCACAATTAAAAACCACTCCCAACGAAGCAATCAAATTACCAGATACCAAAGTTACCATGTGGACGGATGCCAAAATAGTCTTGAGTTGGATGTCATCTCCTCCAAGGAGATGGAGTACCCTTATAACAAATAATACAACAGACATACTACCTTCAAATTCTTCACAACATTGGAGATATGTTGATTCACCAACAGCTGATTGCTCATCGCGAGGTATGATACCTGTATGGTTAAGTCAAGATGCATCAGAATGGCCACAGCAATCACACTTAAAATTTGATGAACTATTAGCGGAAGAGAAGAAACTCACAGTAACAGTGTTATCCGCAATTAAACCAAAATTGGCAGAATTTTGCATTTTAAACCAGTTAGTAACCAGAATTGCATCCTTCGAAAAAATTGTTAGAGTTCTTGCATGGGTACAAATATACGTTAAAAGAACTGAGATTTCATCATTAAAAGCCCACAACCAAATACCAAAAACCAGCAAAATTTGCAGATTACAACCATTTTTGGATGACGGTGAACTTTTACGAGTCAGCAATACGTTAGCAGTATATGAAGCAAACACTAATTCTCGTTGTGAGTTTAATATATTATTGGAGCTATTACAAATTATTTCCAAATAGAGAGATTTACATTTGTCTTTTCAACAAAAACAAACAACATAACCTATTTTAAGATAAGTTTATAATTTTTTTCTATACATTTTAAGGATAATCAAATTTTCTAATATTATTTATTTTTTAGATCAATATACAACTGTTGGGCTCAAACATCCCGCCCGCTTTGAATCTGTTGATTCAATTCAGTTTTTTAAAGTCTACACAGTTTATAGACAGGTCGCTTTAGATGTCCAGCTTGAGTTTTTAAGGTTACAGCTCTAACCACTCCATCTACTGCTCGATGAATTTGCTCTACCTGGCCTAGCAAACAATTTGTAGGTGGTAAATTGTCCTCAAGAATTAAGACAACATCGTCAACTGTAATTGGTTGACCTTTTGTTTGCCATTTGTTTCGTTGATACAAAGAGGTTCGGTACTTAAATTTCCACCTCTTACTGAGTGTTGTATTGCCTGTTGTAATCGTTTCCATTTACATAATTTTGTTAATTTTACTTCCAGTAAATTTGGTTCTGGTATCTGTACGAGCGGACGTCCGATTAAAAAATGCCCTGGTGTAAGAGCATCAACTTGGTCATCTGACAGAAGGCATAATGGTCTAGAATTTAGCACCGCTTTGGTTTGTGTAACTACGCTACTAAGCTCCTCATATGTGAATATCAGCTTTCGCATAACCCTCTTAAGATGATATTTGAAGGACTTTACAGCGGCTTTCCTTAGTCCTCCAAATGATGGTGCTTCATTGGGGATAAAGTGCCATTTAATATTTTCTGAAGTGAGAAAAGCAAATATTTTATTAGAATTAGATTTCAGGAATTCATTAATATCCTTCAAAACATTATTGGCTACGATGAAATTGGACCCGTTATCGGAATATATATCGGTGCATAATCTTCTGCGTGAAACAAATCGTTGAATTCTTGCAATGAAGTTGCTTGTTGTTAGATTAGGGCCATGAATTTGCTTTATTTGTAATGGTCCGGCGAAATCCACACCTAGTTTGATAAATGAACTTTGAAGTTGAAAACGATCTGAAGGAAAGTTTACTAGTGACTAGTGACTTAGGACAGACGTGTTCGGTCCCTGTATGAAGGTTCGCGTAAAGTTAAATATTAAAATATTTCTCAGGCTAGCCCAAAGATCGTACCCTAGTGGACATATATTTTTATTTAAAGTGAGCGACCTCCCCTCTAAAAAATAGTAGGTACATGTTTCAAAAATCTAGAAGATAAATGACTTTAGACAGAAGTGATTCTTTCCTATATGCAGGTTCGCATAAAGTTAGATATTAAAAAGTTCTTTGATTCTGGCACAAATATCATACCCAAGTAAACATATACTTTTATTAGTAGAGGGCGATCTCCTCTATCTAAAAAATAATAATATCTTTTAAAAATCTAATAGATAAGTGACTTAGGGAAGACGTGATTCATCACTGTCGCAAGTTCGCGTAAATTTGGATATTAAACAAATTCTCACTCAGGCCCAAAGGTCGTACCCAAGTGGACATAGATTTGTATTAGTAGTAGGCGACCTTCTTTATCTAAAAATTATAACATATTTCAAAAATCTAGACAATAGGTGACTTAGGACAGACGTGCCAGGAGATCGTATCCTAGTTCACACGTATTTTTATTAGGAGTAGTTGACCTCCCTTATCTAAAAAATATAACATCTTTCAAAAATCTAGACAATAAGTAACTTAGGACAGAAGTGATGCTTCAGTTTCGCATAAAGTTGTATATTCAAAAATTTCTAATTTTGGCCCAAAGATCATACCCAAGTGGACATATATTTTTATTAGTATATTACTTCCTCAATATTACAAAATTTCAGTGAGTTTTCTTCCAAGAGCTATAGGTAATGATCACCGATTTTGCAAATTCCAAAATCGCTAAAACGAAACGGTTATTTGCGCAAATTGGAATTATTACGTTCCGGATGCCTTGGTTTGTTAGAAGTCAAGCTCAGTATGTTCTTCTACCGCTTTATACATATTTTTGTTCCGGAATATTTTGATGATTTGGTATTGATCCAAACAAATATATTCAATTTGAACCTTGTTTAATCGCAAAACGTTTTCTAATTTTTGAAAGCGTTTTTTAAACTTTAAATGTACAGCCAACTCCACAGATTTTAGAGTTAAATTTATTTTATCTCGCAATACATCTACAAAACGACCTAATTTTAGAAAGCGCTCATTTATTAAATTATTTTTTAATAAGTTAAACCAACTTTCCACTGTTGCATTTGAAATTCATTTCATTTTCCACTCCAAATTTTTAAAGCAAAACTGTGGCCCAAAATGGTGAAAACCGCATATATTTTTTTGTGCAGAATGCTATGACATCAACACAAAATAATTTATTGTTAATTTATTGTAACACTACTTTCAAAAATATATGTTCACTTAGGTATGATTTTTGGGCCAGAATGAAAAAATTTTAAATAACAACTTTATGTGAACTTTCATGTAGAGCCGCATCACTTCTGTCCTAAGTGGCTTATCTTCCAGATTTTTGTAAGGTGTAATATTTTTTTAGATAGGGGAGGTCACCTACACTAATTAAAATATATGTCCACTTGAGTACGACGTTTGGGCCAGAATGAAAAATTTTTAAATATACAACTTTATGCTAAGTTGCATATATTGACGCATCATTTCTGTCCTCAGTGGTTTAAGTGGTAGTGTTTGGTAATATATTATATATTATAGATAGAGAAGGTCGCCCACTACTAATAAAAATACGTATTAACTTGGGTACGATCTTTGGGCCAGCCTGAGAAATATTTTAATATCCAACTTTCTACGAACTAACATATAGGGACGCATCACGTCTGTCCTAAGTCACTTATCTGCTAGATTTTTGAAAGATGTAATATTTTTTAGATAGGAAAGGTCGCCCATCTATGGGCTAGAATGAACTATTTTTAAATATACAACTTTATGCGAACTTGCATATACTGACGTATCACTTCTGTCCGAAGTGGCTTATCTTCCAGATTTTGCTAAAAAGTAAATTTTGTAGATAGAGGAGATCACCCGCTACTAATAAAAATTCGTATTCATTTGGGTGTGATTTTTGGGCCAGAATGAGAATTTTTTTTGATATCTAACTTTACGCAAACCTGTATATAAAGGGACCGAACACGTCTGTCCTAAGTCACTTATCTTCTAAATTTTTGGAAGTTGTTATATTTTCTAGAGATGGGGATCGCCCACTACCCTTGATGAAATCATTATCACTGTTTTTCGATAAATAGGATCTCCGACTTTCTGTAAAACATATGTCCAATTAGTTATGTAAGATCTTAATGTTATTAAATTGTGTTAAGTTTGTGTTGAACAATTTATATTAAAACTTAAGTTTATTTAGATGTTTTTTTGTAAATTTAAAATACGCAGTAAGTAAAATATTTTTTTTTCACGTAAAAATTCATAATAACGAGAGATTTATTATTCGTACTAGGTATTTAGGTAATACATTCAGGAAGAATCACTGGAACTTGATGGTTGACACAAGAGATACTTGTAGATTGTTGCTTGGCGTAGCCACAATTAATTTTAGTAGTTTTTCTAGTTTTAACGCCAAGCTTTTGTGGTACCAGCAAAAATTGTTGGGCGGATGATGTGAGGAATTGCTTCTGGGACGATGGTTATTATTGTTGTTGAATCGGTTTCTGCATCTACTGCGATCAAAGTATTCCTATTTGCAGTCCTAGTTTCATTAATGCTACGCCCCTATTCCTTTATTAAAGTTGAAGGGCAATTTGTGAAACAGGTTTGGATTGCGAATTGGTATTAATTACAGAAACTGTGGTGCTTTTGGCGTGCACAATTCTCAAGTTTTATCAGCGATCTCATGTACATCTGGAATAGCGTCCTTTCTCTCGAATAGCATGGATATACTTAGTATTGGTTGGTAGATATTCAGCCAATTGGTTTTTTTTAAAGAGATTATTTACTGCTTTTAAGGGCCCTGCCGGGTTCTCTAAGTAGAAAGTTGTTCCAGCCGTTTTGGTTTCCGACAGGGGTTTTCGTTTAATTTGCTGTAATTTGGGTTTCTCGTATCTATCTACTTCGGGAGGATTGTTATAATATCGGAAGTCTACCGGGACAACACTGGCTGTATATAAATATTTTTGGAAATTGGCTTAAATGCGTTTCGTGGTGGTTAAAGATTTTCGACACACAAAATGATTTGTTGATCCGCAATGTCGTTATCGTTTGCACTGTTATTTCCACTAGGTCATCACCGTTGGGCATTTCACTACGGACAATGTATATGTAATTGTGATACTAATAATATCTATTTCTATTTATTTCATCATTAAATGTTTGCATTGCCTGTTCATGTAAAATGTAGATTTTACATACATATTGTAAATTTTGTAGTTAAATAATTTAGTGGATAAAATAATCAAATACAGCTTCATTCACCTACCCATCCAAGGTATATTTACAAACATATGCAAAAATTTTGGATTTTTTTTATCTTTAGTCAATTTTTTGCTCGCTTTGTAGAAATTGCTTAATCAGATTCATCTGTCTTTCTAGCAATTCATGGATATACATACTTCATATGTACATATGCATTATACGTATATTTATCAAACAAGGATATATAATAGAGAACATAGATAAAAAAACAAATCTAACTACATATATACGGCATCGAAAAGCATAACTGTTTTTTGCCGATCTTATGTTCATTGACTTGAATTGATGTATTTTTATGCAAAGTATATAAACGAAACAGGATTCGCTTTTTTTCTATGTTCATCTAAAATATGTATTGAGATTGATGGAAAAAAAAATTTACCATGGATTTTTCTGTTTGCATTTTTTTTATATAATTCTATGAATTTTTTTTGCACTGCAACAGTACAGTAAAATTGAATTTATTGAAAAATGTTATTTGAATTTTTCATAACGAAAAATATTAATAATAATGCAATAAAAATTTGTTCCGTGAATTCATTCTTTGATTGAAATATGAAATTGGCTTCATATTTTCAAAAGTTTATTTATAAATGACGTCCTGTGTCGATTTTTATTGAATCCGTTGATATACGAGTATATATGTAAATAGAAAAATATGAATAGAGTATATAATTTATAAAGATTGCCATTTTTCAATGCAATCAAATTCCGTATTTTATTATATAGAATTATCTCGTATTCCACATCCATTTTCCACATGCGGACATCTGTCAAAATTCAAAAGAGCGTTCGGAAATTAGAATTCATATAATATGTATTATTGAATTCCCTACTAATGAAAACTTTTCGCTAGTAAGGAAATATTTTCAAATGGGTATAAGCCGGGGGAAAAAATTACCCATAGGAAAATGTCAATATTTACACTTAGACTTTAGATTAACAAAATTATTATACAAAATCATTTCGAAACGTTTTTTATATGAAAACGCATGAACAAGAAGACATGTTTTAGCTAACAAAACAAACTTTAAATTTAAGTAAAAGAAAACTAAAAGTACAACATAAATAACAAATAACTCGAAACAACTTAAACCAAAAACTTTACCAAAGCAATATAATAAGTCATGAGCAAAGCAAACAAAACAAAAATTTGTAAATTTTATCGTAAATGCGATAATCAAACAGAAACAATTATCAAAAATAATTTCAACGCACTAAACGAAATTTGACACAATTTCGAAGTGGTGAATAAGAAATTTCAAATGATTCAAGAATGTGGAATATACATAGGGAAATACCATGGGAATGAAGCATGTAGAATTTACATAGTGAATAGTAATTAGTGTTCCTTTAATTTTTTGGAGTAGTGTATATATTTAACGATCAGTTGAAACCGAAACACGACATTTTATCGCATTATTCAACAATTAAACTAAAACTCGGCCTAGCCATTTATTTTTGTTGTATGCTATTTGAATCAAAATATCGGGAGATACAGTGTTACACTAACTCCACTGCTTCTCGAATAGATTTACCATTTTCAATAGCCAACGAGTGTTTGCCGAACTTTGCATTTAACATTTTAGAAAACGTTCGATTTCAAAAGCATTTAATTATTCATAAAATAGAAAATGAAAACTCTATTTCCAGTAAATCATTACACAAAGAAGAGTTGTAGAGAATTATGAATGTTATACATTTAAGGGCATTTATAGTTGGACCCGTTGTAAAACAATATGATTTTTTAAAATTGAGCAGAACCCATTTAAAACCATTATTATTATATACTTATGTAGATTTAAATAAATATTTTAAATCATCTTTACTTTAAAATAATTTACTATTAACCTATTTTGAAATTTAATTTAAATCTAGAGAATAACAAAAGTGCAAAATTAAATAGTTTTGCTAATATTGTATATTTTGTGATTAAATAAATAATTATTCTTTACTAAAAATTTACTTTTTTTTATTTAAATTTATAAAAATTTATTTATATGTCAAATGCCTTAAAAGAAGAATATTATTGTCCTTCATTTAATAAATCAATACATGCACATAAATTCAATGTTAATCTAATAAACAATAATATATAAGGAATTATTCCTTAAATTATGGTATATATATGAAAAAATTAAGAAAATGTGCATTGAATTGTCAACAAATTTTCCAAAATTATTGGAAAGAATTTCCTAAATTTAATTAAATTTTTCTTAAATTTATGTTAAGTATTCCAAAATTATATGATTTTTATCCTTAAAGTAAATTCTTTGAAACTTTAAAATTAATCTCCGATGTCTTGAAATTACAGCTACGTTCCTTAAAATATGGCGACTAATGTCTTAACTGTATAACCAAATTTTAACATAAATCTTATGTGTGGATTTATTAAAACGAGGTATAAAATACGTAGGGTCCAGATCTAGTCACAAATTCCTTAATAATAAATACAAAAATCTTAAATCTACGCCAAATTTTTTTCAGTGTTTACTTCATATGTCTAAGTTGCAAAATACGAAAAAATTATTTAATCACAAAATTACCAAACGTTCTTTAAATTTTTTGTATTGGTTTTAATTTTCGTATAATTTTTGAACTTGAAATTTCCCCATGTGGTAATTTTTGTGTATCTAGTGACTAAGCTTTTTTTCAATTTAACCAGAATGATGTTGTTGTTAGTTGTTACGAATATTTTATAAATTTTAATTTAAATAAACCAATTATTTGAAGAAAATGAAAACAATTTTTTTAAGCGATGTTCATATTTATATGTTGTTGTTGTCATAATTAAGAATTTGTAAAGTTTTCATTTAAAAATTTGTCTTAGGCAAAAAATTGTTTTCCCATATTATGTATTGCGTGTTTTACTATGAAAAGTTTGGTTTTTCCTCTTTCCAATTCCTTTATAAAAGCTTCGTATTTTACATTATGGCTTGTATAATCAAGATTGCTTTGGTAAAAGTGAACAATGAATTTCAAAATTTATTTCTATATTTGCCAAAAGCGTTGGTGAACCATAATTTTGTAAACTGCACCAAATTAAAAAAAAAATATTGTATTCCTTAGATCAAAAGATTAGATAAGTACCTAATATTAATGACGTATAATAACACTTCGATATTGCCTTTCAGTAAATAACCACATTAGAGCACGTTCAGTTACTGTATCTCTTGCAGACCTGGGCGAATGGGCAAACCACTTAATTAAGATACGATACAATTTGAATTGGAGTACTTTAACAAAATACTTGAGACAGAAAAATCAATAGAATTTATTTTATATTCTAATTTTTTTTTTTTGTATTGGTTTTCATAAAACAAAAAATAAATTATGTACATTCAATTTCTTTATCCTGTCTCTAGATTTTCAATTTAAAATTCATTTTCCTTCATATTATCTTTATCTGAATTCAATTTTCTTTCATTCAAATAATTTTCATGTTTTGCTTTTCATTATTACAGGTTGAACACACAGATGTACGTGTACATTATACGTAGACTCAGGAGAACAACACAAATAAATTAATTTATTCATAATCTTGTTCTATCTTAAAAACTTTTAAAAATAATCTTTGGAAGCACAAAAAAAGTAGATAAAATAGGGATCTACGATTTTTTTTTTTTTATTCTAAAGAAAATTTGAAATGATGAAGCAAAGTGTATAGGAACGTACACATGGAAATTTTCTTCATCATTTCTCAATTCATTAGAGAAAATAAATATGAAGCAAAAACTAACAACAAAATTAACTTATAATATTTTCTTTAGAATTTCGTCTTGTTGTTTACCCTATCTAATGTACATACGAGTACATATACTATATAGTTTATTATGTATTTTTTTTGTTTAAGATTAAATGAGTTTAAAATTGAATGAAGTGTAAAAGAGATATATTAGATATTTCATTTTTATTTTTATTTTTATTTTGGTGTTATGTGTCTATGATAAATTTTCAATCTTTTTTTTTGAATTTTTTTTATAAAGATAATATGAACACATATATTAGAAATAAACAGACATTCATTCATATACAAACAACAAGAAAAGGAAAATATTATACACTTTGCTGTTTTCCAATTTTTCCATATATAGCATACAAACATTTTCTAAAGAATAATAATGTATATAATAGTGTTTAATGTTTATGTACAGAGGAAGAAGAGGAGAAGGGCGATGTACATAAATGGGGGACAAAACAGAAGAAAAAAAATTGTTTTTAACTCCTTTTCAGATTTTTTGGGGTGAAAATGAAAAATTGCATGTTCTACAGTCTGTTAAATTTTTTAGAGATTGAATTGAAAGGAACTTTATTATTTTCCAGTTTTTGTTTTTTTCTGCTCATCTTTTCATACTATAAACTACTTTACTACACATTATACACTATGTACATTGTACACAAAATAGATAGAGAGATATAAAAATGAAAAACAAAGTGATAATATTAAAGATGACGATAAAAAAAGGTGAAAGAAATATTACAAGTATTTTGCTGTGATGTCTCGTTCAATTGCAAGTATGTATATAAAAAAAATTTGTTTTCTTAAAAATCTTACACTATTTTAATCAACATATTTTATGAGATAATGTCAATGTAAAAAAAAATTCAAAAGTTTTTGATGTTTATTGATTACTTTGTAATTACTGTATAATACTCGCGCAGTTTTGTAATTCAATTAAACAAGTAATTTCTAAGTATAAAACACTGGATCGATGTTTATTTACTGTTAATTTGTATGATTTTAATATGTTCCGCAGATTGTAAAACAATTTATTCAAGTTTCGAACTGATGAGCTTATTTACACATGAATAGAGCTGAATGAATGTAGTGGGAAGAAAATAAAAGAGAAAATTTGGCTGTATAAGCATAATTCGCTAATATAACCTGCATAGTACATTCTGTATATAAATAATGTAAATTGTGGTACAATCAGTCCAGTCACGATGAGAATATTGATTGTTTCATAATCATAAGCTAATTAGTTCGAAACAGGATTAAATTGCCTAACAATCTTCGGAATATATTATTAAAATCATATAAATTAAAATTAAATATCAATGGAATACAAACCGTAGAATCCTAACCGTAGAATAATTGCTCATAAATAATAATTACTTATACTCTCTTAAATAAGCCAAAATTATGTCAAATATTAAATCAAAGTTTAGGATTCATTCAAAAAAATAAATAAATTGACGGACACTTACAACTACAGTTGGTACGCCACCGGAATGATATCATAATATCGACAGAATATCGTTTAACAAAATTGTTAAGTGTAAAGTAATACGAGGTCATGTAAATGTGCAACCAGTTCAGCTAGGTCCAAAAAGAAGTTATGAAATTTTTTGAAAAGAATTCAATCTGGAGAAAAAATTTCCTTCATAATGGATGAAAAGATAGACAATTCAATAAAGAGATATTTGAATGAACGCTGCATTCAGCCGAATATCAATCAGTTTTTAGATTGGTTTTAATTGCTGAAACCTTCACATCGGAGAAAACTGAGGAAATTATATGTTTCAAAAACTACAAAGACGAGCTAGACCTATGGCAGAATCATTTCAGCAGAAAGTCAATATTGTTATATAATCACGCGATACATTTAGAAATCGTAAAAATGTTTTGTACGAATAAACCAATAAAATGCAACTATTTCAGTGATGCCAGTCACTGGATTTTGGCCACAGGGCATTCATTATTATTTTTTTATTTTGCAAGATTGGTAAAATAAAAAAAAATCTTAGAAATCAAATATTTAAACTTCACTTCATAGAATAAAATATGTACGTTTTTTTAATAAATAATCACAAAAAGATTGATACCTCTATCAATAGGCTTTGAGACCTGTAATTGTCATACGAACGGCCATTTGGACCGGTCGGATATTTCTACACGTTCCGTGGAAAATTCAATTTTTTTGAAAATCAACTGAACTATAGCCCACAAATTCAGAGCCACAAAAATCGAAAATCTGCAAATGAGATCCGTTTTCTAGGATTGATATCTCTATCAATAGGCGTTGAGACCTGTAATTGTCATACAAACGGCCATTTGGATCGGTCGAATATTTCTACATGTTTCGTGGAAATTCAATTTGTTTGGAAATCAACTGAACTATATCCTACAAATTCAGAGCCACAAAAATCGAAAATCTGCAAATGTGCTCCGATTTCGATGATTGATACCTCTATCAATAGGGGTTGAGACCTGTAATTGTCATACAACCGGCTATTTGGATTGGTTGAATATTTCTACACGTTCCGTGGAAAAATAAATTTTTTTGAAAATCAACTGAACTATAGCCCACAAATTCAGAGCCACAAAAATCGCAAATCTGCAAATGTGATCCGATTTCGATGATTGATACCTCTATCAATAGGCGTTGAGACCTGTAATTGTCATACAAATAGCCATTTGGATCGGTCGAATATTTCTACACGTTCCGTGAAAAATTCAATTTGTTTGAAAATCAACTGAACAATAGCCCACAAATTTAAAGCCACAAAAATCGAAAATCTGCAAATGTGCTCCGATTTCGATATTGATACCTCTATCAAAAGGCGTTGAGGCCTTTAATTGTCATACAAACGGCCATTTGGATCGGTCGAATATTTCTACACATTTCATGGAAAATTCAATTTGTTTGAAAATCTACTGAATTATAGCCCACAAATTCAGAGCCACAAAAATCGAAAATCTACAAATGTGATCCGATTTCGATGATTGATACCTCTATCAATAGGCGTTGAGACCTATAAGTGTCATACAAACGGCCATTTGTATCGGTCGAATATTTCTACACGTTTCTTGGAAAATTCAATTTGTTTGAAAATCTACTGAACTATAACTGAACTGCCCACAAATTCAGAGCCACAAAAATCGAAAATCTGTAAATGTGATCCGATTTCGATGATTGATACCTCTATCAATAGGCGTTGAGACCTATAATTGTCATACAAACGGCCATTTGTATCGGTCGAATATTTCTACACGTTTCTTGGAAAATTCAATTTGTTTGAAAATCTACTGAACTATAGCCCACAAATTCAGAGCCAAAAAAATCGAAAATCTGCAAATGTGATCCGATTTCGATGAGTGATACCTCTATCAATAGGCGTTGAGACCTATAATTGTCATACAAACGGCCATTTGTATCGGTCGAATATTTCTACACGTTTCGTGGAAAATTCAATTTGTTTGAAAATCTACTGAACTATAGCCCACAAATTCAGAGCCACAAAAATCGAAAATCTGCAAATGTGATCCGATTTCGATGATGATACTTCTATCAATAGGCGTTGAGACCTATAATTGTCATACAAACGGCCATTTGTATCGGTCGAATATTTCTACACGTTTCGTGGAAAATTCAATCTGTTTGAAAATCTACTGAACTATAGCCCACAAATTCAGAGCCACAAAAATCGAAAATCTGTAAATGTGATCCGATTTCGATGATTGATACCTCTATTAATAGGCGTTGAGACTTGTAATTGTCATAACAACGGCCATTTGGATCGGTCGAATATTTCTACACGTTTCGTGGATAATTCAATTTTTTTGAACATCAACTGAACTGTAGCCCACAAATTCAGAGCCACAAAAATCGAAAATCTGCAAATGTGATCCGATTTCGATGATTGATACCTCTATCAATAGGCGTTGAGACCTATAATTGTCATACAAACGGCCATTTGTATCGGTCGAATATTTCTACACGTTTCGTGGAAAATTCAATTTGTTTGAAAATCTACTGAACTATAGCCCACAAATTCAGAGCCACAAAAATCGAAAATCTGCAAATGTGATCCGATTTCGATGATTGATACCTCTATTAATAGGCTTTGAGACCTATAATTGTCATACAAACGGCCATTTGGATCGGCCGAATATTTCTACACGTCTCGTGGAAAATTCAATTTTTTTGAAAATCAACTGAACAATAGCCCACAAATTTAAAGCCACAAAAATCGAAAATCTGCAAATGTGCTCCGATTTCGATATTGATACCTCTATCAAAAGGCGTTGAGGCCTTTAATTGTCATACAAATGGCCATTTGGAACGGTCGAATATTTCTACACATTTCGTGGAAAATTCAATTTGTTTGAAAATCTACTGAATTATAGCCCACAAATTCAGAGCCACAAAAATCGAAAATCTACAAATGTGATCCGATTTCGATGATTGATACCTCTATCAATAGGCGTTGAGACCTATAAGTGTCATACAAACGGCCATTTGTATCGGTCGAATATTTCTACACGTTTCGTGGAAAATTCAATTTGTTTGAAAATCTACTGAACTATAGCCCACAAATTCAGAGCCACAAAAATCGAAAATCTGTAAATGTGATCCGATTTCGATGATTGATACCTCTATCAATAGGCGTTGAGACCTATAATTGTCATACAAACGGCCATTTGTATCGGTCGAATATTTCTACACGTTTCGTGGAAAATTCAATTTGTTTGAAAATCTACTGAACTATAGCCCACAAATTCAGAGCCACAAAAATCGAAAATCTGTAAATGTGATCCGATTTCGATGATTGATACCTCTATCAATAGGCGTTGATACCTATAATTGTCATACAAACGGCCATTTGTATCGGTCGAATATTTCTACACGTTTCGTGGAAAATTCAATTTGTTTGAAAATCTACTGAACTATAGCCCACAAATTCAGAGCCACAAAAATCGAAAATCTGCAAATGTGATCCGATTTCGATGATGATACCTCTATCAATAGGCGTTGAGACCTATAATTGTCATACAAACGGCCATTTGTATCGGTCGAATATTTCTACACGTTTCGTGGAAAATTCAATTTGTTTGAAAATCTACTGAACTATAGCCCACAAATTCAGAGCCACAAAAATCGAAAATCTGTAAATGTGATCCGATTTCGATGATTGATACCTCTATTAATAGGCCTTAAGACTTGTAATTGTCATAACAACGGCCATTTGGATCGGTCGAATATTTCTACACATTTCGTGGATAATTCAATTTTTTTGAACATCAACTGAACTGTAGCCCACAAATTCAGAGCCACAAAAATCGAAAATCTGCAAATATGATCCGATTTCGATGATTGATACCTCTATTAATAGGCGTTGAGACCTGTAATTGTCATACAAACGGCCATTTGGATCGGCCGAATATTTCTACACGTCTCGTGGAAAATTCAATTTTTTTTTAAAATCAACTGAACCCACAAATTTAGAGCCCACAAATTTATAGCTACAAAAATCGAAAATCTGCAAATGTGCTCTGATTTCGATGATTGATACCTCTATCAATATAGGCGTTGAGACCTGTAATTGTTCCGTGGAAAATTTAATTTTTTTCAAAATCAACTGTACTATAGCCCACAAATTCAGAGCCACAAAATTCGAAAATCTGCAAATGTGATCCGATTTCGATGATTAATACCTCTATCAATAGGCGTTGAGACCTGTAATTGTCATACCAACGGCCATTTGGATCGGTCGAATATTTCAATACGTTCCGTGGAAAATTAAATTTTTTTGAAAATCAACTGAACTATAGCCCACAAATTCAGAGCCACAAAAATCGAAAATCTGCAAATGTGCCCTGATTTCGATGATTGATACCTCTATTAATAGGCGTTGAGACCTGTAATTGTCATACAAACGGCCATTTGGATCGGCCGAATATTTCTACACGTCTCGTGGAAAATTCAATTTTTTTTGAAAGTCAACTGAACCCACAAATTTAGAGCCCACAAATTTATAGCTACAAAAATCGAAAATCTGCAAATGTGCCCTGATTTCGATGATTGATACCTCTATTAATAGGCGTTGAGACTTGTAATTGTCATTCCAACCGGCATTTGGATCGGTCGAATATTTCTACACGTTTCGTGGAAAATTCAATTTGTTTGAAAATCAACTGAACTGTAGCCCACAAATTCAGAGCCACAAAAATCGAAAATCTGCAAATGTGATCCGATTTCGATGATTGATACCTCTATCAATAGGCGTTGAGACCTATAATTGTCATACAAACGGCCATTTGGATCGGTCGAATATTTCTACACGTTTCGTGGAAAATTCAATTTGTTTGAAAATCTACTGAACTATAGCCCACAAATTCAGAGCCACAAAAATCGAAAATCTGCAAATGTGCCCTGATTTCGATGATTGATACCTCTATTAATAGGCGTTGAGACTTGTAATTGTCATAACAACGGCCATTTGGATCGGTCGAATATTTCTACACGTTTCGTGGATAATTCAATTTTTTTGAACATTAACTGAACTATAGCCCACAAATTCAGAGCCACAAAAATCGAAAATCTGCAAATGTGATCCGATTTCGATGATTGATACCTCTATTAATAGGCGTTGAGACCTGTAATTGTCATACAAACGGCCATTTGGACCGGCCGAATATTTCTACACGTCTCGTGGAAAATTCAATTTTTTTTGAAAATTAACTGAACCCACAAATTTAGAGCCCACAAATTTATAGCTACAAAAATCGAAAATCTGCAAATGTGCTCTGATTTCGATGATTGATACCTCTATCAATATAGGCGTTGAGACCTGTAATTGTTCCGTGGAAAATTTAATTTTTTTCAAAATCAACTGTACTATAGCCCACAAATTCAGAGCCACAAAATTCGAAAATCTGCAAATGTGATCCGATTTCGATGATTAATACCTCTATCAATAGGCGTTGAGACCTGTAATTGTCATACCAACGGCCATTTGGATCGGTCGAATATTTCAATACGTTCCGTGGAAAATTTAATTTTTCTGAAAATCAACTGAACTATAGCCCACAAATTCAGAGCCACAAAATTCGAAAATCTGCAAATGTGATCCGATTTCGATGATTGATACCTCTATCAATAGGCGTTGAGACCTGTAATTATCATACAAACTGCCATTTTGATCGGTCGAATATTTCTACACGTTCCGTGGAAAATTAAATTTTTTTGAAAATCAACTGAACTGTAGCCCACAAATTCAGAGCCACAAAAATCGAAAATCTGCAAATGTGCCCTGATTTCGATGATTGATACCTCTATTAATAGGCGTTGAGACCTGTAATTGTCATACAAACGGCCATTTGGATCGGCCGAATATTTCTACACGTCTCGTGGAAAATTCAATTTTTTTTTAAAATCAACTGAACCCACAAATTTAAAGCCCACAAATGTATAGCTACAAAAATCGAAAATCTGCAAATGTGCCCTGATTTCGATGATTGATACCTCTATTAATAGGCGTTGAGACCTGTAATTGTCATACAGGCGGCCAGTTGGATCGGTCGAATATTTCTACACATTTCGCAGAAAATTCAATTTTTTTGAAAATCTACTGAACTATAGCCCACAAATTCAGAGCCACAAAAATCGAAAATCTGCAAATGTGATCCGATTTCGATGATGATACCTCTATCAATAGGCGTTGAGACCTATAATTGTCATACAAACGGCCATTTGTATCGGTCGAATATTTCTACACGTTTCGTGGAAAATTCAATTTGTTTGAAAATCTACTGAACTATAGCCCACAAATTCAGAGCCACAAAAATCGAAAATCTGTAAATGTGATCCGATTTCGATGATTGATACCTCTATTAATAGGCCTTGAGACTTGTAATTGTCATAACAACGGCCATTTGGATCGGTCGAATATTTCTACACATTTCGTGGATAATTCAATTTTTTTGAACATCAACTGAACTGTAGCCCACAAATTCAGAGCCACAAAAATCGAAAATCTGCAAATATGATCCGATTTCGATGATTGATACCTCTATTAATAGGCGTTGAGACCTGTAATTGTCATACAAACGGCCATTTGGATCGGCCGAATATTTCTACACGTCTCGTGGAAAATTCAATTTTTTTTTTAAATCAACTGAACCCACAAATTTAGAGCCCACAAATTTATAGCTACAAAAATCGAAAATCTGCAAATGTGCTCTGATTTCGATGATTGATACCTCTATCAATATAGGCGTTGAGACCTGTAATTGTTCCGTGGAAAATTTAATTTTTTTCAAAATCAACTGTACTATAGCCCACAAATTCAGAGCCACAAAATTCGAAAATCTGCAAATGTGATCCGATTTCGATGATTAATACCTCTATCAATAGGCGTTGAGACCTGTAATTGTCATACCAACGGCCATTTGGATCGGTCGAATATTTCAATACGTTCCGTGGAAAATTAAATTTTTTTGAAAATCAACTGAACTATAGCCCACAAATTCAGAGCCACAAAAATCGAAAATCTGCAAATGTGCCCTGATTTCGATGATTGATACCTCTATTAATAGGCGTTGAGACCTGTAATTGTCATACAAACGGCCATTTGGATCGGCCGAATATTTCTACACGTCTCGTGGAAAATTCAATTTTTTTTGAAAGTCAACTGAACCCACAAATTTAGAGCCCACAAATTTATAGCTACAAAAATCGAAAATCTGCAAATGTGCCCTGATTTCGATGATTGATACCTCTATTAATAGGCGTGGAGACCTGTAATTGTCATACAAGCGGCCATTTGGATCGGTCGAATATTTCTACACATTTCGCAGAAAATTCAATTTTTTTGAAAATCAACTGAACCCACAAATTTAGAGCCCACAAATTTATAGCTACAAAAATCGAAAATCTGCAAATGTGCCCTGATTTCGATGATTGATACCTCTATTAATAGGCGTTGAGACTTGTAATTGTCATTCCAACCGGCATTTGGATCGGTCGAATATTTCTACACGTTTCGTGGAAAATTCAATTTGTTTGAAAATCAACTGAACTGTAGCCCACAAATTCAGAGCCACAAAAATCGAAAATCTGCAAATGTGATCCGATTTCGATGATTGATACCTCTATCAATAGGCGTTGAGACCTATAATTGTCATACAAACGGCCATTTGGATCGGTCGAATATTTCTACACGTTTCGTGGAAAATTCAATTTGTTTGAAAATCTACTGAACTATAGCCCACAAATTCAGAGCCACAAAAATCGAAAATCTGCAAATGTGCCCTGATTTCGATGATTGATACCTCTATTAATAGGCGTTGAGACTTGTAATTGTCATAACAACGGCCATTTGGATCGGTCGAATATTTCTACACGTTTCGTGGATAATTCAATTTTTTTGAACATCAACTGAACTATAGCCCACAAATTCAGAGCCACAAAAATCGAAAATCTGCAAATGTGATCCGATTTCGATGATTGATACCTCTATTAATAGGCGTTGAGACCTGTAATTGTCATACAAACGGCCATTTGGATCGGCCGAATATTTCTACACGTCTCGTGGAAAATTCAATTTTTTTTGAAAATTAACTGAACCCACAAATTTAGAGCCCACAAATTTATAGCTACAAAAATCGAAAATCTGCAAATGTGCTCTGATTTCGATGATTGATACCTCTATCAATATAGGCGTTGAGACCTGTAATTGTTCCGTGGAAAATTTAATTTTTTTCAAAATCAACTGTACTATAGCCCACAAATTCAGAGCCACAAAATTCGAAAATCTGCAAATGTGATCCGATTTCGATGATTAATACCTCTATCAATAGGCGTTGAGACCTGTAATTGTCATACCAACGGCCATTTGGATCGGTCGAATATTTCAATACGTTCCGTGGAAAATTTAATTTTTCTGAAAATCAACTGAACTATAGCCCACAAATTCAGAGCCACAAAATTCGAAAATCTGCAAATGTGATCCGATTTCGATGATTGATACCTCTATCAATAGGCGTTGAGACCTGTAATTATCATACAAACTGCCATTTTGATCGGTCGAATATTTCTACACGTTCCGTGGAAAATTAAATTTTTTTGAAAATCAACTGAACTGTAGCCCACAAATTCAGAGCCACAAAAATCGAAAATCTGCAAATGTGCCCTGATTTCGATGATTGATACCTCTATTAATAGGCGTTGAGACCTGTAATTGTCATACAAACGGCCATTTGGATCGGCCGAATATTTCTACACGTCTCGTGGAAAATTCAATTTTTTTTTAAAATCAACTGAACCCACAAATTTAAAGCCCACAAATGTATAGCTACAAAAATCGAAAATCTGCAAATGTGCCCTGATTTCGATGATTGATACCTCTATTAATAGGCGTTGAGACCTGTAATTGTCATACAGGCGGCCAGTTGGATCGGTCGAATATTTCTACACATTTCGTAGAAAATTCAATTTTTTTGAAAATCAACTGAACTATAGCCGACAAATTCAGAGCCACAAAAATCGAAAATCTGCAAATGTGATCCGATTTCGATGATTGATACCTCTATCAATAGGCGTTGAGACCTATAATTGTCATACAAACGGCCATTTGTATCGGTCGAATATTTCTACACGTTTCGTGGAAAATTCAATTTGGTTGAAAATCTACTGAACTATAGCCCACAAATTCAGAGCCACAAAAATCGAAAATCTGCAAATGTGCCCTGATTTCGATGATTGATACCTCTATTAATAGGCGTTGAGACCTGTAATTGTCATACAAACGGCCGTTTGGATCCGCCGAATATTTCTACACGTTTCGTGGAAAATTCAATTTGTTTGAAAATCAACTGAACTATAGCCCACAAATTCAGAGCCACAAAAATCGAAAATCTGCAAATGTGCTCCGATTTCGATGATTGATACCTCTATTAATAGGCGTTGAGACATGTAATTGTCATACAAGCGGCCGTTTGGATCGGTCGAATGTCCCTACACGTTTCGTGGAAATTTCAATTTGTTTGAAAATCAACTGAACTATAGCCCACAAATTCAGAGCCACAAAAATCGAAAATCTGCAAATGTGCTCCGATTTCGATGATTGATACCTCTATTAATAGGCGTTGAAACTTGTAATTGTCATTCCAACCGCCATTTGGATCGGTCGAATATTTCTACACGTTTCGTGGAAAATTCAATTTGTTTGAAAATCAACTGAACTGTAGCCCACAAATTCAGAGCCACAAAAATCGAAAATCTGCAAATGTGATCCGATTTCGATTATTGATACCTCTATCAATAGGCGTTGAGACCTATAATTGTCATACAAACGGCCATTTGGATCGGTCGAATATTTCTACACGTTTCGTGGAAAATTCAATATGTTTAAAAATCAACTGAACTATAGCCCACAAATTCAGAGCCACAAAAATCGAAAATCTGCAAATGTGATCCGATTTCGGCGATTGATACCTCTATCAATAGGCGTTGAGATTAATATTGTCTTGTTTGGTATTCTTCTATAGAAAGAAACATTTTACTTTTCAGGCTTATATTGAGTTTTCAGAAACTTCCGTCAGTTTTCCGTCAGTTTTGACGGGCAATTACTAGTAGGCATGTAATTCTCAGTTTTGTAACTTCAAAAATAGCAGGCCCAATTAGTAGATTCGTCTATGCATCAAGGTACCAATTGGAATTTTATTTTTAAAGAACTCCTCATTTTGGTTGAATCCTGCCAAGCGTCGCTTGCAACAGGTCATCAAGGAGATATCTCGACTATTCCTATGCGGAACTAAGCGCAATATTTTTAACGAACACATCATATTAAGTATTAATTTACTGAACAATTTGTTATTGAAAAATTGTTGGAAAATACACATGATTTTCTATATGTGTTTCCATTTGTCGTATGCATCTGTTAGTTTATGCTCGATCAATAAACGCGGTTTCAATAATCTAGCCAATTATATTGAATTGAATGGTGCGGTTAGGAAACATCGAAACAAAGATAGATATTTATTTGGAATATTGATTATGTAAAGCAAATCAATAAGAATAATATTTTGAAATTATTGATAAAATTGAGTGGCATCTGTTAATAATTATTAATTCAAAAATGTTATAAACTTGACAATGCTAAATATAAAGAACTTTAAGGTAAAAAACAGAAATGATTGTTATCATTTGTGGAGCTTTTAATATAGAGAACGCTTTTCTTGAGCAGAATGTACATGAAATATTTACTACAACAAAGAAATTAGACACCAAAAAAGGAATAAACTACTGATCAGTTGATCATCTGAACTTATGATAGTTAACACCATTTTTCGCTAAGCTTTTTTTGTGGCTGTTTAAAATTAAAGCTAATTATTTTACAATTTGTGTTTGTTATAAAGCTCATTTATTTATAGGCATGGTTTCAAAGTATATACCTAAGTATTTTTTAGTTGTTTTTGCATTTTAAATTTTTTTAGTTCTAGTGGTTACAGAGTTTAGATGTGGTTTGGGTTTTATAACAGATATTATTGCCTTTTGGCAAATGGCTTAAGTTTCAAAAAATTTAGTTTTAGAACAGAATTTCATTACTTGAAAAAAGAAGTGATTTCTTTTTAATCTGACCTGACATGCAATATCAATATTAGTTAGCCTAATTGTTCTAGCATTGATTAGGTGGCAAATTTATTTGAAGTCTCTTCAGTTAGAACCAAATTAGGACAAAAGGCTATAATAAGATGTGAAGAGTTAACAAACCTTCCTAAGCAAGGATTAAATTTACTTTACCGCTATAATTTAACGATCTGTTGTATCGTGGATTATAATTACTGAACGTAAATTATTTCCAATTGTATAGGAAACAGGAAAAATATATTAACCGTATCTAAATTAACAATTTTATTAGAAATAGTGGAACCGATACATACCTTCTTTGAATTTATTGTTTCACTTTAAAGCGATTATTCGTTATACTAAATTATAATAAGCACATATTTCACACCCAAGCCATAATTAAAACACATTAAGATAAATAAAACATTTTGAATATTATACAAACGTTAGATGCAAACTTTAAATAGCTATATGTATAGCAATAACAATCCAAAAGTTGGCACAAGTTATACCAAAAATAAAAATAAATCTATTTTTATTATTTTATGGCTTTATTTTCCCCAAAAACAAAAATACAAAAATATATGGCAGCGCACACAATCCGATAAATTATATTCAATATATCAAAACCACCATAATGATTTTCCTATCATCAATTCCGTATTATTATTTTCGGAATTTTTTTTTTATTTTTTGCTTGGTTCAACATTACATACCAACATGGAAATAAATATTGTGTTCAATGATTTTGATAAAGGCGGCGGCGGCGGCCAAGCCAATTTATCATTACTATATACGTATACATGTAATAAATTTTTAAATAAGCTCATATAAAACTATTTTGAGGGTTAAATAGTTTCAGCTTTAGCGAGCACGTTCGTGAAGTTCATTAACAATATATAATATTAATTAATTATTTATCATATATACAAAACAATTAAGGAAATTAAATTTAAAAATTTAGCATATTGTATGAATCAACAAACACCACAACGCGATGAAAATCGCATATAAATTAGAAAATATTTCATTTTATTATAATAAAAAAAAATAATAATAATAGTTTGATTTAAGGTCATCCAGTTTAACGCATTTAGTAATTTTTTTTTAATTGTAATTTATATGTTAGATAAAATTGTTGAATACAATTTATATACGTATGCTGAATATTATTATGATAGTGGCGTTTACTTTTTTTGTAATTAGTCGACGAGAGCTCCATATTGTATTAGTACGTACATATGTACATGAATAAGAAATGTTTTAAAGGAAGTGGTGTTCATTAGATAAAAATGCAAAAAAATAGACTGTATGTGTTGATATCGTGCAATTAATTAAAGTTTAACGCGAATGACTTATGGCTATTACAAGTTGTGAAAGTGTGCAATTTAGATTACAATTAATATTCAAGCGCTATAATTTATCGATGCATTAATTTGTCTTAATTAATTTATTATACAAGAGAACGAGATTAGTAATTTTTTTTTCGCATTGATACATAAAACCGTATTTTCCAGTAAAGTGGTGAAAACACAAATTAATATTAGAAATAATTTGAGATTCTCGCAATTAATCTTATTCTTAACTAACTGAAATGAGTTCACATACCTAACTTTAATGATTAATTAACATTAATTTATGTCAGCACCGATCATTCAATTAATAAACTCGCACCATTACTTCTTCGGTAAATGATTCTTCAAAGTTACTAGTTTCTCCTATAGGGATGAACCGAAGTTTTATACAAGTGTAAAGTACAAGTAAAATACATCCAACCAAATGTTGGAAATTTTTCCGGTATGACACGTATAGGAATCGCATTGAGAGCACCATCGGGTTTATTTTGCTTCCGTTTATATTGATTCGATTCAGTTTATATTTTTTTATATTTCAACCACTCGATCGTACCATCTGCTGCGAAAGTAGAACTTCCATGGTGAGTTTGTCGTATACGAGTCATTTTCTAGTATGCCAATAAAACGAACTCCGTTTTACTGATAAACGAAAATATTTTTGAGATTAATTTGGCAAGACGTTTCTCGTACCAGTCATTCGATTCAATGGCGCCTATTACGAAAACAGTCATTTTATCGAGGATGGCAATTTTAACCTTGGCCTTAATGGGTTTCATGTTTGCGGTAATCATTTTGGCCAAAATATTTTTCCAACAGCTTTGGAAGTTTTAAAAAGCCTCTGGGGGAAGCCACTGAATATCGAAGTTGCTACAAAATTAATTTCCGAACTTAAATGACGCCACTTTAGAAAGTTTATATTAATCGATTTGCCCTATTGATGAGCGAATCCAAACTCATTGAAGGTCATTCCTATTCTAATGCCTGTGACTGTGATAAAGCATACGGCACTTGCTTATATTTACGATATATTCATGATAAAAGTTAAATAAAAGCTCAAAACGGATAATATTATCCGATTAAAACCGTTAGAGGCTAAATTTATGATCGATCTAATCACTCTACTTAAACTAGTTGGTTTCCGAGCAATTAAATATAAGGATTATTTTTATTGAACTGATTTCTCACCCTTAAATCACGCTGTGTTGGATCATTGAAGAGCCGTAAAAATGAAATTCGCCCTTTCATTCGTTGTTTGAGGAGATTGATCACTGACTCGGGAATGGCAAAATAAAATCATTCAGATGGTGCGACTATATTTAAGGGGACGGACCGACGGCCAATCAACTACTCAAAGTGAAATGATATTTTGGACGATAAGGACGCTATCCGGTAAGTATGTGCTACTCGATTTTCTATTTAAATTGTACACCTTAAATTCCGGGTCAACGAGTGATACATCATCTTTTAGCCAAGTTTCCGAAATTATGGTAAGATCTACATAAAGATTTTTTATATAAGAAAATGTTTCATTTACTTTATTGTTAATACTATGCGCATTCCAGATACAAATATTTAATGCGTTATTATTCAGATTTGCAGAACCATTATTTAGCATTATTACTGAAATAGGTTACAGTTAGACGAGTTAAAATAGTAAATGGTTTCGCTTTCGTCTTACATCCCGAAAGACTCGGGACGATAACACTTACCAAAGTTAAAATTTCTACATATTATGTATGTAAATAAAGAATCCTTTGAAGTGTTTCCTTGTGCTGGTAAATTAGCGGTGTCCAATTTCTTTTGGTTTACACTATAATTAGAATTTTATGATTTTTGATTAAAAATTGAATTCCAAGACTCATGCATCTGTGTTGGCCGATTGAAGATCCCTTAATATTATTTATGATGTTAGTTTTTTGATGTTTTCTTGTATGAGGATGTATTCCTTAAATTTTGGATAGTTGGGTGAGTTTACCATATAGTTTTTTTGACACAAGTAGCATTTCAAATTGGCGACCAAAACTTTACAATGTAATGTTTAACGTATCATGAGGTTCACCACATTTGAGACATCTTAGTATGTATCCGAAACGATACAATTATATGGTTGAGACTTTTTATTTTTTGGATAATCTTGAATTTAATGTTATTGCATTAAATTTTATTAGATAAAAACCATTTTGCATCGAGCCTTCTTTAGGATTTAGCTCAGTTAATTGGATGATAGCCTCACTGAGTGAGTACTTGTTTATTCTCATCCGTATTAATATTTTTAGGCAGACCGTTTAATATTACTTTTAATATTTTTTCTGATGGAGAACGTTAAGTAAAATGTTTAATATTAGTTGCTTACGTAGATTGTTGTAATCCAACTGATTTTGAAGTGAAATGTTTATCCCAATGCTGCATAATTTATTAATGTTAAGTTCTTTGAGATTTTGCCTCAATTTGTTTTCGGTGATGTTTCGTATTATTATAGGCGTTATATTAACCTTTGAGGCAGCCATATTACTGTTATGTTGCCATATGATGTAAACTTGCTTCATTGTATACGTGTTTTTATTTTTGAATTTTGAACGATAACACTTTTAGGGTCGCATTGGATCGACCTTTAGTTTCACTCGGGTTAGTTAGTATTATTATATACACTTATTTATTAATTTGTTAACTAGTAAATTAATTGTAAAGAATAATTATATATTAATAAAGGTTTTTAATAATAAATGGATACTGTTACGCAGAATAAACTCAATTGTAAACTCAAAGATGTTACCTCAATGATGGTTGGTAGAGAACTAAGGTCTAACAACTATTGTGTTTCGTACAAATTGGTTGTCTTGGATGGGTTAAACTTGAATCATGTTTCTGAGGTTGAAATCATTAATCGAAATATTTCATAACCATGGGCCTTATTCTCGAATTTCACATCTATTTTTCAAATGTAGACACTTGTCAAAATTCCTTAATAATTCCCTTGGTTCAATTTTTTTAGTGGTTTTTGAAGAGCTGTATCTTAGTAAAATACGGTCGTATAGAGCTGAAAAGAAAAGCATTTTAAAGCTTCAAATCTCTAGTTTTGAGACTTTTGAACGGAAAATTTTTGTGAGATACCGTTATAACGCAATCATAACAAAGAGCGCGAAGAAAAAAGATTCGAATTTTTTTTTTTTGTAAGGTTTTTTTTTGCAGCCTTAAAAACTTCAGTAAATTTCCTACAAGGCCCTTTAATGATTAGTTGAGAACAAATTTTTTTTTCACCCTCAATACTGATTTGAAAAAAGTACAAAAAAACGACTTTTTAGGTTGACTTAGTAAATCTACCGTTACTTTACAAATATTGATGAAAAGACTAATGTTGCTAGGTCATTTTACAGTTTAATGTACTCCTAATAGCCCTGTATTATTTTGAAATTGATCCATCCAACCGTTTTTCCGGACAGATTGATCAAAGTTTTACAAAACAATTAAAGGAACAAGTGATCATCAAAATAAAAAAACGACTTTTTCACATTTTGCGTTAGTTATTTGTTAACCCTTAATGATCGTAAGATTTTTTTGCAATACTCGCCCATAAGAGACGACAGAAAATTAAATAAAGTTCTGCAATATGACCAATTATTATGAACTTGGCAATTTCTTATCCGATTTTAGTGAAATTTGGTATGCGTTATTGAAATGGGATTCTAAAACGATTCGTGGATGAAGTTCTGGAAAGTGGCCCACTAGGAAGGAACTTAGCCATTTCTTAACCGATTTTGATGAAATTCGGTATGCGCGATGGAAATGGGGTTCTTAAATGATTATTGGATAAAGTTCTGGAATATGGCCAACTAGGATGGAACTTGGCCATTTCTTATCCGATTTTGATGAAATTTGGTATGCGCAATTAAAATGGGATTCTAAAATGATGTTTTGATAAAGTTCCGGAATATGGCCAACTAGGATGGAACTTGGCCATTTCTCATCCGATTTTGATGAAATTCGGCATGTTCGATGGAAATGGGATTATAAAATGATTCGTGGATGAAGTTCTGGAAAATGGCAAACTAGGTAGGAACTTTGCCATTTCTAATCCGATATTGATGAAATTCAGCACGTGCCTTAGAAATGGGATTCTAAACTGATTTTTGGATAAAGTTCCAGAATTTGGCCATTTGTTATGGAACTTGGAAATTTTGAATCCTATTTTTATGAATTTCAGCATTCACGATGAAAATGAGATTCATAAATTATTGATAAAATAAATCATTAAATACATGGAATAACCATTTTAGATTCTCACTTTTAAAGCACACGTCGAATTTCTTTTATTCGTTTAAGGAATAGGCAAGCGCCTTCCAAATTAACCATATAAATTTAACCAAAAATAACTTTAGACTTTTATTTCTATAGTACATGCTGAATTTGTTTAAAATTGGATAAAAAATTGCCAAGTTCCATCCTAATATCTAAACAGTTTTGAATCCCATTTCCATCGCCCATACCAAATTTAACTAAAATCGGTTCAGCAATAGGCAAGTTCCATCCTAGTTGGCCATATTCCAGAACTTTATCCAAAAATCACTTTAGAATCCCATTTCCATCGCGAATACCAAATTTCGCTAAAATCGGATAAGAAATGGCCAAGTTCCATCCCAGTTGGCCATATTCCAGAACTTTATCCAAAAATCATTTTAGAATCCCATTTCCATCGTTCATGCCTAATTTCATCAAAATCGGATAAGAAATGGCCAAGTTCCATCCTAGTGGGCCATATTCCAGAACTTTATCCAAAAATCATTTAAGAATCCCATTTCCATCGCGCATACCAAATTTTATCATAAATGGATAAGAAATGGCCAAGTTCCTTCCTAGTTGGCCATATTCCGGAACTATATCAAAACATCATTTTAGAATCCCATTTTCATTGCTCATACCAAATTTCATCAAAATCGGTTAAGAAATGGCCAATTTTCATCCAAGTTGGCCATATTCCAGAACTTTATCCAAAAATCAGTTTAGAATCCCATTTCCATCGTACATGCTGAATTACATCAAAATCGGATAAGAAATGGCCAAGTTCCTCCCTAGTTGGCCATTTTCCAGAATTTCATCCAAAAACTATTAGAATCCCATTTTCATCGTACATACTGAATTTCATCAAAATCGGATAAGAAATGGCTAAGTTCCTTCCTAGTTGGCCATTTTCCAGAACTTCATCCACGAATCGTTTTAGAATCCCATTTCAATAACGCATACCAAATTTCACTAAAATCGGATGAGAAATTACCAAGTTCCATAATAATTGGTTATATTGCAGAACTTTATTTAATTTTCTGTCGTCTCTTATGGGCGATATTGCAAAAAAATCTTACGATCATTAAAGCTGAATTCACCAGATTTGTCCATTGAGCTCGCCAAGAAAATGACAACTTGACGGAGTTAGAAAACCGAGTTAAAAATATGTTATCTCGCTGGACACAAAATTTCAGGCATACAAACATTGTTTTTCTTTTTCCATTCTTATTTTAGGTTTTGATAATTCTGAAATTTCTAAAAAAAAAAGCAAGATAACATATTTTTAACTCGGTTTTTAACTCGGTCAAGTTGTCATTTTCTTGACGAGCTCAATGGACAAATCTGGTGAATTCAGCTTAAGGGTTAACAAATAACTAACGCAAAATGTGAAAAAGTCGCTTTTTTATTTTGATGATCACTTGTTCCTTTAATTGTTTTGTAAAACTTTGATCAATCTGTCCGGAAAAACGGTTGGATGGATCAATTTGAAAATAATACAGGGCTATTAGGAGTACATTAAACTGTAAAATGACCTAGCAACATTAGTCTTTTCATCAATATTTGTAAAGTAACGGTAGATTTACTAAGACAACCTAAAAAGTCGTTTTTTGTACTTTTTTCAAATCAGTATTGAGGGTGAAAAAAAAATTTGTTCTCAACTAATCATTAAAGGGCCTTGTAGGAAATTTACTGAAGTTTTTAAGGCTGCCCTAAAGTTTACTGTGCAATCATTAGTTGCTGAGATATCGATGATCAAAGGCAAAAGGATCTTTTTTGAATCAAAGTCAGATATCTCAGCTAACCGACCTATGCATTGGTTTTACTTAAAAAAAAATTCCCGCGCCCATGGATCCTTACAAAAAAAAAAATAAAAAAATCGAATTTTTTTATTTCGCGCTCTTTCTTATGATTGCGTGATAACGGTATCTCACAAAAATTTTCCGCTCAAAAGTCTCAAAGCTAGAGATTTGAAGCTTTAAAATGCTTTTCTTTTCATCTCTGTACGACCGTATTTTACAAAGATACAGCTCTTCAGAAAACACTAAAAAAATTGAAAAAAATTAGTGTTTCTTTAATTTTTTGGAGTAGTGTATATTAAAATACGTTTCAATATGTAGTGCTATTTTATCTCTTAACAAGTTTATTAAAGTCTCTGTAAAACTATCGTAAAGTAATATTTCAAGAAGTTCATCCAACAGACAAACATATTTCCAAGCTCGGTCTTTCTAAGAACTGTACAAATTTTAAACTTTCAAGTGCCGACATTTATAAAGCTTTCTGTTTTTCAAATGATCATCTTTCATCAACGGTATTCGATTTGTGAATTCTCCGTAATCAAATTATTATGCATCTTTAATAAAATAGCTAATTGCATTTGATAAACCATATTTGATTATTAATTCAAAACAGTCATACTTAATATCTACACAAAAATTTTGAGTTAAATAAAACCCTTCCAATTTATTGAAATAAGACTCAAATGTTATTCCCTTCAGTTTGTAAATAGTCCTGATCCATATCATTCTTATAATTTTGAATTGTTCTAAGCTTAGTACTATCTTCATATTTGATGTTATTAATTTCATCTCTCATTACTTTACAAAACCGGCAAAAATATTTGAATAGTTTAGTATTGAAGAGGCTCATGTCCACTTTTTGTCAAAACTAGTATTATGACGGTTTTGTATAACACACACCTATATACGTTTTATAACAAGAAAACATTACTATATGGTTCATGAAACGGCACCTACCATGCAAAAAAAAAAAATTTATTCTAGAAAGGGAACCTGTGAAGGAAATACACCCAGGAAATGTTTTACTATTGGCAGCTTTGGATGAATGCTTCTGTATCTACGATTTGAAGAGGAAATGTAGCGAAATGTACCTTTATCACGAAGGAATAGCAAGAAAAGGCTCTTTGAACAGTGATTTCGTAGAAAAATATTTACCACCTTAGACTACCGAACTCCATATTTTTTCTGATGCATGCCCTGGTCAAAATCGTATTGCACAAGCATTTATTGCAAAAATAAATTCTCCTATGTATTATGTAATCAGTCTACAAAGTTTAGAGAAATCATCATCATGCGATTATGCATCAATTCCATTGAAATTTAGTATGTGACTTAACCAGCATATTTGATTATCAATGAATCAATTGCAGCACATCCAAATTTTGAGTCAAGTTAGCGAGTTTCTAGCGAAACTTTTGTAGAAGAGATTCCACCGCGTGTTTGTTTTGTGACCAGCTGATGGTCCTCACTCCTTACCACCAAACCAACTTAATATAAACATGTTTTGGTAATCAAATGCATAACAAATTTCGAAATTTCCCTAACTGCCCTAACTTTTTAAGTCGAAAATGTTCTGGTTTTTCAAACATCGCCCAGGTTAGCCCTCCTCCAACATTATTTACTTAACGTAAAAGCCTACCCATGTACAATGTACATATATAATAAATGTGAAGCTAAATTTTGACAGTTCGTCATTTAAGTTTCGACTGTTTTTATAAATTACGTCTGTATTCAATTTTTAAATATAAATTTGTAAATTGAAGTCATCAACGTCCTGGGTCAGCTTAAATCATAATAATAGAATACTTATTTTCTACAATATACAAAACAAGAATCAGTCACATCATTTTCAAATAAATAATTTTTTCAATAAATATTCCAAAAAAACACATTAAACTAATTAAAAGAGGCCAACTAATTTCGTAAATGTAAAATAAATAAAACAGAAGTTATATAACTCGATAGAATAATAAATTGATTTTTAAATTCCAATTTATTGGAAATAAAGTCATATTTTTAATTAAGTATTTTTAATTAAATTTTCAAAAACCAAAATAAACTAAATAATTCAATTTAATAATCACCAACCAATATTATCTTTATATATAGGTGAAGTACATATATACAGGTGAGGTATAAAATATTTTCATAACCAAATTTTCTTAACTAACTAACTAGGTAGCTATATACACGTAGTAGAATACTCGTAAATATTAGAATATACACATTTTTTTGTTAGTAAAAGTAAATTTATTATCGTTTTCAACAAAACAAAAAATAATAATAATAATAATAACACTTCGTAGGTAAAGTAAATAGGTAATATGTATCCAATTTCTGTTTAGAGTACAGGTTCGTAAGGTGTCTAAAAAATATTGAATTAAACATTTTTTATGTTTCCCAATATAACGAAGTTATATTGGGTAAGTATTGTAATCGTGATATAAGGTATTACCGGGACTAGCAAATTAAGCCCTAAACCAATTTATCGATAATTCAATTATTTTTTTTACAACTCACTAAGATACGATCGTCTCAGGCCGTGAGTGAATATGTTAAAAATATTTAGTTAAAAATTTGGTGAAAATCAAATTATCGTGGTGAAATATTTTTAACAACAAAAATAGAATTTGCTGTGTGAATTCGTTAAAATTTTGACAGTTGAAATTCATTCAAAATGCATCACATTTAATCATTAGCGTTTTATTCATACATTACATATATGCCTAATACTTTTTTCCCATACAGTTTTACAGTAAAATTCATCATATATAAAATGTTGGACTATTTTACATATCATATGCGGAATATTATTAAACCACCAGCTATTGAAGAACGAGAAGAATTCGGGGTTAAATTTTGTGTAAGGGCAAAAACTGGAATCTTTGCTAATGTTATCGGTGCTATTGACGGATGTCATATAAAAATTAAATGTACAGTCAATAAGCACAATAAAGCGTTAATAAAAGCTTTTACTCCATCCAATGTCAAACCTCTAGTAAATAGCCAACATTTATTGAACAACGTTCAATACTGAATGTTATTGAATGACGTTTTTTTTAACATTGCTTTCAAAATTTACAGACGGTGTCGATTGCGTTAAATTTTTTTTTGTGGTGAATAAAAAAAAATTTTAATTTCATTTGTCAAAATTTTCATTTTTAACTAGTTTTTAACTAATTCACTAACAGCCTTACATATGGTTTCCACTTGGATGCTTTGCGAATATTCGCAAAGGGAAATTTTTTGTTTCATGTCACTGTGTTAGAAAAATTTTGTATTTGTATTACCAAATAATTTTGTTAATTTCGACATTTCTTGACGTCAATAAAAAATCAAAATATAAACAATAAAGTATTCACGTAGGAAAAGAATTTCAGATTGCTTTGTTTATCAGAAGATTGAAAATGTTCCTAAACAAAATAAGGGAAATTTTTACTTTTTCTTGTAAATGGAAAGTTTGCAATGGAAAAAGATGTAGGCATGACTACTTTTGATTGCAAATCGTATTGTAAATTTGTCTATGGTTGCGTAGACAAATTTATATACCGATATGTATGTTTTTTCAATGTATACTATCCGTGTGGAAAAATTTAAAACAGATTGCGATTATTCGCAAAGGCATCCCAAGTGGAAACCCACAGATAATTGATCGACTGGTTTAATGTTCATGGCCATCTTCGTTTGATAGAAAGTTCCGATCATTCAAATATTGAAATGCATCTGAATAATGTGTTCGACGTTGTTTTATTCGCATAATTAATTTATCTTTAAGCGCGGTACTTAAAATGATTTGTTGTTGAGACAACTCATCAAACATAAACTACAAAACAATATTCGTAATTATAAGAGGATTACGTCTTCACAACAAAGACTTTCTACATAATATCTATATTATTGGAAGTAGAGCCGATATTACACTGATCAGTAATGCAAATTCTTCATCAGAAAAATTTATCGGAGTTTTCAGGTCAATGCGACTTTTTCTGATGCAATTTTTTTAATAATTGAAATCGTTCGATATTCAATAAACTGTTCCAACGCGGGTTTTCGGATCCAGAATTAATTCCAATTCGTCCTTTGTTGAATTTTCTTCAATTAGGTCATTCCGATTTCTGACATATGTTTGAAGAATAGAGTTCTTGATGGGTGATCTGCAGAAAATATTGACAACCTTTCGTATCTTGTTTACAAGCGGATGTATTTGTGAATTAAAATCTATATCGATATTTGATATTTGCTGTCTTATGGCATTTCATACTTTATTTCGAAGCCATATCGATGTCTTTCAGCGTCATCATCATCTTCGGTATCAACTTCCTCTTTGTTATTCGGGGCTACTACCGCTATAAAGTCTTAGTTCTCATCAACACCGGTTTCATCAGAAATATATTTTTTTTGTATAGAACATTGATTACAGCCAGTTGAATCCCGTGTACTAAACAAAGTTGATAATTAATCTAGATACTTTGGTCATTACAACAGCGCCACCTGTTATAACTGAAACAACATCATTAAGTAACGGTTAATTTTATAATAATTTATCCCGTAGCAGTTCGGCGCATTTTTCCGCTGGCAATGATCCGTGAACACTTGCTAAACATTGATATTCAGATAACGACGATTTTTCACTGATGTCCTTTCGTCGAAAGTCAAAATGAATGACAGCTCTGTCCTTATTTGCTTGCATAGTTTTTCGTCGTAATCTAAAACTGTTTTCCGGATCATGTTCAGAGATTCTGGAGAATTACAATACCCTACAGCTTTTAATAGCCTATACGTATATCATATGACGTGCAGAATATGCTGAATGGAAAGAAATATATTGTAACCATACGAAAAATAGTGGCAAACTTTCATCAACATTTTTTTTTTTTTTAATAATTTGTTATTGTTCCTGATCATGATTATGATACTGTTTCATTCGATATTTTAGTTATTTGTTCGATATTTCGATATTTTGTATTTGTATATCTTCACTTCTTGTGCTCTTCTTAATAAATTAATGTTGTGTTGACTCCTAAGGTGACTATACGCCATTTGTCGTTCCACCATTTTGAACTCGATTTTCGGTTTATCGGTTTATCGATTATCGATATAGCAATCCCTGTGTATCACCAGCCATATATTTTTATTATTTTTGCTTTGCCTCCCATTCTCATAAAAAGTTCTGATTGAAATTTTGTACAACTATAGATTTTAGTAATATTATAAGCAATTTGTGTAAACTTTTAGGTCCATTCGGCTAGTCTACAATAGAGGGGGTTGCAGAGGCAGATAAAATTAATAAACATATTTTCTCAAAAACAAGACAGCCGATTTTTTTGTTATGTTGATAATAAATGTGACAATCAATCATCTACCAGTTCACAAAATGTTAAAGTCAATTGAACATTGTTATGGCAGTCATTTAAACAACAAAGAGTAGAAAAAAGTTGTTTAACTATTTTCCGAGGTAATATCAAAATATCCGAATAAATATTTTGCCACGGTAAATAGATCTTTCAAATTCAAAAAAATGTTCCATAGTGGTTTTAGGATAAAACGAATAGACAACCGTGTCATTTGGAATTTAAATTTCTAAATTTCCTAAAATACTTAGCTATCTGGTGGTAAATAAAATCGTCACCATTTAAACATAAATTTGTCTAGTAAGCTTTCTAATAAAAGTTCGTTCTGTGTAGTTTTATTGACAATTAAGGCGGCTCCATGTATGCAGATTATTTGCGAATAAATATTTATCTGCAATTTCAACCAACTCACTGAAAATTAAAAACAATTTCCCCTCCCAAGTTGGATGCTTGCGGATAAAATTGCTCAAAGATACAATAATTGTTTAACTTGAGAGGGGAATTTTTTTTCATTTTCAGTGATTTTGGTTGGTTGAAATTGCGGGCAAATATTTTGTCCGCAAATTATCTGCATACATGTGCCCGCCTTTAAGGACATTTTATTGCTTAAAAATTCAACTACGTGTTGGTCGATACATTATTTGTAAATTGCTTTAATCAAATCGTTTTAAATGTGTTATTTCTGAGTAATAAATTCTCATCCTGTTAAAATTAACCGAAAGTAAACAGGACACATGGATTGCAAATAAAACTTTTGCAAATAGTCTAACGTGGAAAAGGTTGTTTCATATACTCCTGGAAATTATCGGAAAATCAGAAGAGGCCCAAAAATTGGAATAAAATCTATGATACATCTAGAGTAATTTGTTTGGAGATGGATTACACTGATGTGACTTATAAGCCATCGAGGCAAACCTGTGAAAATTTGGTATAGTTTCCAGCCGAAAGTAAAATTGATCCAATAACTATTACGCGAGAAAACCATTCCAAGTTTCCTGTAGAAAATTTGGCGAAATTCGATTTTCCAAGACCATTAGAAAATTTATATAAAATCAGCTTCTTGAGTGTTCTAGCTTAAGATGTATTGCATGGATGTGACTTGTCAAAAGCTATTGCAGGAAAAAATTCAGTTCAAGCTTTCCATGGAAAATCTTGGAAAATTCGATTTTCCAAATATCATTAGACAATCCATTTACAGATAGATATAACAACCTAGAGGCTGATTTTATTAACATTTTCTAATTGTTTTTTAGAAAACAGCATTTTCCCAGATTTTCACGGGAAACTTGAATTGATTTGTTTCCTGCGATAGCTATTGACAAGTCACATTAATAAAATACATCTCAAGATGTAACATTCTAGAGGCTAATTTTATACTAATTTTCTATTAATATTTGGAAAATCGAATTTTCCGAGATTTCATAGGGGAAATTTGAACTGAATTTTTTTCTACAATAGCTGCTGACAAGTTACATCAATATAATCCATCTCCAGATAAAACACTCTAGAGACTGATTTTAATCCAATTAAAATATTTTTTGGCTTTCGCGAGTTTTCCACAATTTCCTATTAGGAACTGGAGCCAGGTTTTACCATTTTAGGGTTGTGCCAGGGAATTCCCTGGACAAATTTCCCGGGAAAGAGGTACATTTGTATAAACCCGTCTCCAGGGATTTTTAAATTCAAATTTTTCTCAAAATTTATTCATTTTTTCAGTGAAATATTTCAAAATTGTTTTATTCTATTTAAGTAATTTTTTACAATAAGTGAATAATTTTAAAATTTGTATGTTGAGCCTTGATCTGAAAATTCATCTTGTTTTGTACAAAATTTTGAAGGCTACGGAAAATCGTTTTGTTTTTAATGGGACTCACATAATTTCCAAATACATCCGTAGAGGATACAGACTACATTTATGGGCTATCATATAATTTTACTAAACTCGACGAGGAAAAGGAGCAAAGGTATAATCGCTATGTCGGGTCGCGATAAAATGAACGCCGTATACTGCCGTGAACTCTAGATAACGTGAACGATTTTTTAATTACATGTACTACTCGGTAACGTGAGTAATTTGAGAGCTCGATAACGTGAACTAGATTTTGTATACTTTCGCATGTCTATAATTGCACAAAAAATTCTTAATACAAAATGTAATATATTTTCATATGATTCGGGAATTCCCAATTTGTTCCTTTTTTAATAATTTGAATTGAGTAAAGGTGAAAATCGATCAGTAAGATCACCTACTTACTACTGCGGTAACCTAGTGCAGTTTATAAATTGTTTTACGTGCTGACTGATTAATAGTTCCTAATTACAAAATGGGTAAACAGCAACAGATTTAATATTAGTGATATAATCTGGAACTATTAAATAATTTCGTAAACGGACAAGGTTACAAATTTATCGAAAACTACAATATTGTTAAGTCCACTGTTTCTGCAATTAACAAAAAAGTGAGTAGTGTGAATTTTAAATGCGGTTAATAACAGCTTTATTGGGCCAGGTAAGAGAAGAACCCTTAAACTGTCAGAATACTCTAAAATGTAGAAAAGGTTATATCGTTAGTTTCTTCGGCAGCTTGATAAAAGTTTTCCTGTAAGTGGCGATATGCTTTAAGAAAACTCAAAACTTTTCTTAGTAAAATAAAAGCAAATGAGAGCACTTTCCATGCAAGTAAAATTCGTTTTGGTGTCAGGTTCTTTAAAATTACTGAATGGAAGTTGTGCTCTTAGCTAAAGCTTGTGGAGCCATTTAAAAGACAAATGGAACCCAAAATAATTGAAGTTAATCTGTCTGTAAACCAAATTTATAATCCAAATGAAACAAGCTTATACAGGCTTGTATTTTAGCATATACTTTTGCAAATGAACTTCATAATTTACAACGTTGGTAATTTTAAAAGCTAAAAATTCCCGATCATTTAAAAATTGTAACTACATCTTGTTGACTTTGAACAATCAAAAGCTTCTTGGATGACAGCTGCTCAAAGATAGGTTCCATATCTTTGGTAATACCATTTATTATTTTTGGATTAAGAGTTGTGAGAAGAAGACGTGATGACGATCGGTGCATGATTGGAAACAATTTTCCGCATAGCTTTTTTTACCCAACTGATGTGCTTTGCCCCAACTGATGTGCTTTGTCCAGGTTGAAAAATAAATAAGGCGTATCTTCCCTAAACCCAAAATGGTACTAGATTACAATTTTCGAAAAGTCAAGGTCTGCCAGTAAAAGCGCTATTATTTATTATTGGATAATGCTCAATCACATCCACCTGAAAATGAATTAAAACCAAACGATGGACCAATTATCACACGAGTCATTCAGCCAATGAACCAAATTGTAATTATAATTTGGATTTAAACTTGAGGACATCCAAAATTTCACATAAAGAAAAATAGCTCCCGCAAACATGAACAACCTCTTTAACATGAATTCGCTTCGTTTTATTTTGTTCACGTTATCGCGAGTCAACTGATTGTAAAAAAACATATAAGATTTGTGCAGCAAAGGAAGCGTTGGTTTGATTGGCGTTTGGGTACATTCTCTAAGTTGTTGTTAAATTGGTACAAAGGCGCTTCTAATGAAAGAGCCAAGAAGTTGAATGGATATTTGCTGTTGGTATTTTTCTAAGAAGAGGAGTCCAACAATTACTTATCGAGCTGATTGTTTGTAAGTATAAAACTGAGTGGCCGCAAGGAAACAGTTTCTTGTTTCTCTTATTGGCGAAGTCACTGTGTCTATAGAAATTTTACCACACCAGAGAATGAGATTAAAACGTTCTTCTCAGTTTCCTCAGCCTTTGTTCGATTGCATTGGATACGTTTTCTAAAATTTTTCAAAACAAGCCGTGTAGGACGCACTGTTCCTTTGCGTTTGGAAAAAAAAAATGTCTCGCTGCTCCACGAAATATGTAACCCGTCAAGACTTATATTCATTTCAATGCCTTTTTGATTCCTCCTGAAAATACATTTCTTGCGTCTTTCCTTTTTCTGTGGATTGGCAATGTGAAAAGTTGACTGAAATTTCACACTTTCAATATTTCTGGCGCCTTCCAATGATTATAACTTCAGATTATTCTGCCAAAGTAAAACTATAACAAAATAAAACAAATTTAAGTGGCTACATCTAACAGTGTTGAGTTTTTGGTCCATCCTCTGAAAAACCAACTTCACCTCTATAGACTTAAAAAAAAAATATCAAAATCAGCAAAAAAAAACCGCTGTTATAGAAATTAGATTCTCATCCAGAACATTGTCCGATCAGAAATCAAATTGAAGAGTAATTTAAAATCGTGGGTAATTCTAAACAATAAGAATCATTAGATGAAGAAAAAATGATGTTTCCATATGTTTAAGTTAATTTCCCGGGATCGAGGGAAATTCAGGTTTATCGCTCCCGACTCCCAGGATTTTAAAAACCGTCGGGAAAGTAACCCTCTATTTACCATATTAGAATATTTTCAAAGATCTTCTTGCTATTCATGCATCCTTAGTGTTTTTTAGGCTAAACACTACCGATAGATATCGACTTAATTTTTTTATTTTTGGCTGAGATAGCACAATCTGCATTACCAATTTATTTGTTGGTTTATTTTGCTGATTGTATACAAATTTTGTAATGATTTTTGGAAAATCTAATTTTCCCAGATTTCGCACGGGAAACCTGAACCGAATTTTTTCATGCGGCAGATATTGACAAGCCACATCAATTCAATCCACCTCCAACTCAACACTTTAGAACCTGATTTTATATGAGTTTTCTATTTATTTTTGGAAAATCGAATTTTTATAGATTTCCCACGGGAAACTTCAACTGATTTTTTTCTGCAATAGCTGTTAACAAGTCAAATAAATGCAATCGATCTCTAGACATAATACTCTAAAGGCGATATTATACAATTTTAAATATTATTTTGGTATTCGCGAGTTTGAGGGAAGTTTTGCCACTTAAGAATATTATCAAGAGCCTTCAATGCTAGCCATGCATCCATAGTAACTTTCGGCTAAATACTCTCGACTGATTAAGACTTAATGTTTCATTTTCTGGAAATTTTTGGCTGACATTAGAAAGGTTCTGCATTATCGATTTTTTACTTTCGGCTGGCAATTTTCGCTTAATTTTAATTGTATTAAATTATCTTAATACATTAACGGTCATATCGACCTATCCAATTAAGACCATGAAAACCTCAGTATCATAGTTTTACGGGAATGCAATTTTTGGACTCTACGATGTCGAATTCTTATCTCTAAAATTGAAAAGTTTATGCCTGATTTTATATTCTTAAAATAATGCGTTTTTAACTAAAAATCCAGTCAAAAGAATTCAAAGCCGCTGTATAATACTTTGCAGTATAAACGATACAATTAACGTGTCTATAAGTGACTTAACATTAATTTATAACGAAAAACTTCTTTTGGTAATCAACGATAAAGTCACTTATCATATTCTTCTTCGGAAATAATATTTTAAATATTATGTATAACAAAGTTCGTTATACTTTTATTCTTGGAATATTTTTCCAACTGTTCGATTGAAAAGGACGGTTAGAATATTTTTTGTGGGACTATTTTTATTTTGTTCATTCGGTAAGTACGGTTATATTTTTGATCCATGGAGAATTTGATCTTTGATCATTTTTAATGAAATACTTTGAATTTGCGTTTATAAGACATGCACAGTTTTATTCCAAATGCATATGTTTCTAATACAAAGAAAACTCGTAGAACAAAAAGTTATCCGTTTATTCCTAGCAGCGAAAAGAAATAATTAAATCTTTATACTGATCTCCTAGAAAAACAAGATTTTTCACTTATCATATTCTTACTTGGATATGTCGATATATAAATCTAAATAGCAAATTACTAATAATGCCACAATATTAGGGGCGAAAGAGATTAAAGAGAGAGGCGGCAGGAGATAAAGAAAATGGGATGCTTTACAACAATGAGGTGGGCCACAAAAGATAATTGACGTAATCCCGTTTTTGTATTGCTTGAGTTTAATTTTCTTTTTATTTTCGAAATATCCGCTGCGATGATTCGTCCAGACTAAAGCAATGATTAAAAAATTATATCGGCCAATTCTCACGCTACTCAAATAATGTTCTGATCTGAAAAAAAGACACAAATTTTGAAAACAAGATAATTATGGATTTTGCACGGAGTAAATAAAACTCAAAAGGATTTCCAATATTCTATAGACAATAATAACTAGTCCTAATTGTTAAAGATCGAATATGAAATTTTTCAAATGTAATTTTGATTGCTGTTCAACACGTTTATGTTTAATTGAACTTATTTTACTTGTGAGTATGTGAATTGGTGACTTGAGAGTAGAAGATTTATATTGCCATGACCAATTATTATATTGGAGAAAGTGTCTCCAAATTTAAGGAAGGTAATGGCATCTTTTAAGGACCTAGCTCAAAATAGCAGACAATTTTTGTAAAATGTAAATAATTGGTTTGTTGATCTATATTTCTAGGAAAGTGTCGTTCGAGGAGTCGGATAGACCAACATTTTCTTCTTAATGTTGAAAATTCAATAATTATGAACATGAATGGGAAACTAAAAATAAATTTATTTTATTTTATTTATTATGAGTTCAGATTGCGTGAGAAATTTGAATTTATTTTAAACTACGAAGTAAAAGAAAAAAAAAAGTTTAATTGAATTTCCTATTTTAATTATAGAAATCAAATTTATTTATTTTATAGCACATTTTTCATTTTCCAACTTCGAAACCAAAAATAATAATATAATTATAATCATAATTAGAATAATATTATAATTATTTTGGTTAAGAAAATAATGATAGTTTTGGTATCGACTAATTTAAACTAGAAAATAACTCATGCATGATAATGTGCAATAAATTTTCTTGTTTTTCATTTAAGTTTGAATTTTATTTATTCGATTTTATTTGTTTTCCGTATTTAGTTGAAAGTTTACTTTTGAGTGTTACCTGTCTTAATTAGCTTATCTCTATTAAGAAGTTCTAATTTTACGATATTGAAGTATTTTGTAATAGTTTTCATGTTTTGAGACGGTAATGTGTTTGTTTTAACATCGCCATTAATCATCATGTATATAAGAAACTCGGAAGTGAGCTAGAAAGACTATAGTGAAATTTCTAACTCATATCTCAACGTTCTTAATGCAAAGTGAATAGATGAATTCGGACAGCACAGAGACAAAAATTAAGAGTTTTGTCTTGTTGAGAGTATTTGGAATTTTGTATTTTTCTATAAGTTGAAATTCAGCCCTCCCAAAAAAATATGTTGCCATTTTCAAATAATAATTGCCTATATTCAACAGTCATGAAAACATTAAATTTCCTTGACCCTCCCTTGCGTACCCCGGTACGTAGTAATTGTAATAATAATCGTAGGCAAAAGCCACGATACTTATGAATTATGCAGTTACATAGATGGAGTTGATATATTTTTTGAATATCTATCCAAAGTCTACAACAAATTTCTTAACATCAATAGAATGAAACGCTGCAGACGTATTAGTTCTAGGCAAAAAATCAAAAGGGTAAGAAATCCCCTTTTGTGCCCAATTGACGTCTCTTCTTTGTAAAATTAGGCTTCTGTTGAATTATTAGTCGATAAAGTGATCATTTATATAAATAAGTGTCGTATTATGACATTTTTATGCCCTCCAGTTTATATTACCAAATTTGAACAAAACTGTTAACTAAAAATAAACCAATTTCCTACGGTGTACTTAAATTCCATAAATAATATTTTTTGTTATGTCAAATTTTTAATAAATTTTACATTTTCTACCAAGTAAGGGGCAATACCAAATATATAAAAAAACAGCAAATAACGAGAACTGGCTGTAAAATATTTGTTTAGATTTCGAAAAAAGAAAATCCAATTAAAATTTAATATTTGATTTTTTGGTTAAAAATGAACGAACGAAGCAAAAGAACACCAAATTTATATAAGTAATCTACTCCAGACAAATCCCACTGGAATTAGAATTAAACAGAAGCACATAAAGCTGAAGAACAAAATACAAAAACAATTGTGTAGGTTTCCAAATAGCAAGTAGTAAATATTAAAGCTTCTTTCTTATATATTCTACACAATTTTCTTCGTCTTGAAGTTGTAATAAAATTTTCCGATTTTTTTTTTTTTTCTTGTTTAATTCTTTGACACATTTTATCTTCTTAATTTTATCCAATAATAAGACGTTTTTATACTTATCATTATTTTTTTTTTTGTTGTTTTCTTCCTTTATTCCTAACAGTAGCTTTTTATATATTCTTTTGTTTAGTTTATTATAAGATATCGAATATTTCATTGGTGGATATAGGAAAACAACAAAAACCACAACCAAAAGACAAAAATAAACTGTCAATTTATTTCGACAGTAATAAAACCGTAACAAAAATAATTCGATAATTCTTCATTTGTTTTGTTATGTGTATTGATTTTTTGTTGATTCTGCTGGTGTTTTATGATTTATTATGGCAAATACCTTAGACATTAACATCCCAGTATCTGTATAAAGTGAATAAAATTTCCGATAAAACAAAGTGGTAAAATTGTTTCTATGAAGTTAGTTCCTGCTTAAACCCCGGCATTGAAATCAACAGAACTAAACCAGTCGCCGATTCGCCCCTTAATTCTGTCTCAATAAAACTTAACTATTATAACATTTAATTAATTATGCTAGGTAAAATTCTTAGAATTTTTAAAATTTCTTCGAAAAAAATTAGAGAAACATATTTTTTTATAATAGACACATATTTTAGGAATAGTATTTCACGGAGAAGACAATTCATTACTAAAAATGGTTTATTCGCCTATCCAATTCGACCAAACAATTGATTTTAACCCGTTGAGACTATTAAAAAAATTAAAGTAAGAAATTAAAATTTCACTTCTTCTACAAATTTACAATTATTGATTGGTTCATATTCTAAAGCCTAGGTAGCTATAAAAATATTGATACAATTAAATATTAATTTGACGCTAGAGGTCTAATGTGTTCTTCTGTTTTATCGAACTGTAATACAAAATAGAAATTATAACACTTTATATGAAACGTCAAAGTTTTAAGTAAACAAATAAATTATTTTTGTATACAAATTATTTTAGGTAAATTACAAATTACTCAAATCAAATTGGAATATATAGATATAAATTATGGCCACCTTGAACATTTAAGCTATACGCTATTTTTATGATATAATATTAATAATATATTATTATTAAGTTTTAAATTTTATTTTTTTTTTAATAAAGTTTGTGCTCGAAATCTTATACATTTGAAACACTTCTGTGATTCTTGTATTGCTAGTTTGCTGCTACCAACTATCCAGTAATTATTTTTGAGCAGCGAACACAATAGCGACGGGCTACGATGTAGAAAATGTTTATGTTGATGGGCTACTATCATTTTGCTTATAATATTTGTGTGATGCAGTATGAACGGATGCTTTGTGTTGTATGAGCAAGATGCATGGTGCAGTCTTCCTCCGACTCGGAGTATACCGTGATGATTTAGGCTTAGATTTCAGTGCCTTATGATTGATTAATTCGTTGTTTTCTTTGGTGAAACTTGCTATTTGTGATGCCTTGATGCAAATTTTTTAGGCAACTCGTTGCTCGTCTGCAGTGATTACTCCAAAATACCCTTTTCTTGGATTTTTGCAATAAAAATAAAATTTCAAGCAAAGTGCGATGACTCGTTTCAACCTTGGCCACGATGATATTTTATCACATAAATCTTCGATATATGATTCATGCTCTGTGACAGCGAGACATACTTGTTTGTTTTCTCGAGTGTGGTGGAATAGCTTTTCTTCAATAATGGCCATTCATTCTCGTAAAGTTTTAACCAATCAGGTCCAGACCACCATAGATGATTTTCTACTAGCTGCATAGGTTCCAAACCACGTGAAGCAGGATCAGCTGGATTACTTGATGATGATGACAATTCTAATTTGAGCAATTTGATTGTCATCGTAGCTTTTGCAATAAATTACAGCCGATGAAGCGGCTTCATTGGCATCACAGAAACCATGTCATTGGATGCGTTCAGATCCATAAACCGTTTGTATTGAAATTTTTATCCGCTCTCAGGAAGCTTTTCATCCCAGGTAATATTGTGTAACCACAAACGTTGAAATAAAATTTTAATGGTGATAATTGCAGGTGACAACCAACCAAACGGGTCAAATAACTTGGCGGATTGTGACAGAAACTTTCGTTTATAAGTAAGCTGTCACCAGAGTATCCTTCTATCTTGTATTTGAAGCTGCATGTCTCAGGTTACCAATGAATTCCAAGTACATTAATCACTTTGCCATCGTTTTCGAAGATTGGTATGCTATGCTCATTTTTTGATTGATTGAGCGCGTTCATAAATTGTGATGAGTTTGACGACCATTTTCGCAGATTGAAGCCACCAGACTCCAGAAGTGCCACCACATTCTCCTGCAACTGAAGAGCTTGCGGTATTGTATCAGCACCGGTCAACAGGACATCCACATAAAAGTCCTCCGTTACTACCTTTGTTGCTACTGGATAATGTTGTTCTCCTTCGATGGAAAGTTGTTTCAGTGTACGCGTTGCAAGAAAAGGTGCGCACGATGTTCCGTAGGTCATGGTTTTTAAACGATAGTGCTCAATGTTAGATGTAGTGTCAAACTTCCACACAACTCGTTGACAGTCTCTGTGCGACGGCTCTATGAGAATCTATCTGTACATTTTCTCTATGTCAGCGCAGAAGATTATATTGTGCATACGAGATCTCATAATTATGTCAGTAAGGTCATCTTGTATAGTTGGACCGACGAGCAGCTTTTGATTTAGAGAGATGCCGGAGTTAGTTTGACAGGATCCGTCAAATACCACGCGTAACTTCATTGTTATTGAATCTCTTCAATATTGATTCTCTTTGATGACGAAGTGGTGTGGTAGATAGAAATGATCTGCCTCTTTGATATGTATTTACTCCGGTTGAATTCTCTCCATATGCCCGATTGCTAAATATTCTGACATGAATGAGTGGTATTCTGCCTACAAGTGTGAATCACGATTCAATTTTCGTTCTATTGCGACCAATCTCGAAACAGCTGGACTTTGAGAATTGCCCAATTCTTTACATGCATCATTGATCGGTAGTTGTACAACGAATCTGCCCAAGTTGTTTCTTCTAACAGTTTGAAAATATAGTTTTTCACACTGTAACTCGGAATCGGATAATTTGGACACTTGCCATATTTCTTCAGATTTCCAGAACAACTGAAGCGATCTGTCAATGTTCGCTAAAACCCAACCAAAAGTTGTTTTTTGTGCTGTGACTGACTTGTTGATATCTTTAATACTACCAACTAACAGTGTACTAAAGACTGTACTCGCATTTATAACTGGACTGAGTATGTTGAACCGTGGATCAGCCAGTTCAATGTGCTCAAATTATTGAATTCATGGTTTAGAAACCGAATTATTTGTAACAGATGTAAGTTGTGTCAAAATATGGGCATCAATTGTTATGTATTTCTCTGGATCAATTCTGGATGATATAGTAACCGATGTTTTAAATCGCGACGTTTTGTTGGATGAAATTCCGCTTACGGTAATACTGGACTTCTGCATTGGAAGTTGTAATTTTTGTACTAGTGAATTTGATATTAGATTGCTCATTGACCCAGAGTCTAGTAAAATTCTGCATTGTTGTAAATTTCCGTGAACATCAGTTACATTTACTATCGCCGTAGAAAACAAATGCTCAAGTGCCGAATTCTGAGCCATATTAGTCTGAGACACCGTTTTTGGTTGTGATATTTGATCAGTGAAGTTGTGAGTGCTACTGTCTTTGTTACTGATTCCTGATTATTTGACTTAGATATGTTTGTATTTGGCGAAATATGAAGCGTTGTGTGATGTTCACTATACGGCAAATATGACAAACGTATTTTGATTTGTAGTTTTGCTATGAATGTGCTACAAACATCCAATTGAAACAGACATTCTTTTCTAATACAAAAGACCTTCGGGATGATATATCCATTGCCTTGAAATTTGGACACTTAAAAGGTGAATGATTGTTTGTACATCTTGGATATTTATAAGAAGTATTTGTGGAATGATTAACCTTGGCAATTGCTGTTGCCTGCTTGTTGATGGATTAATGCTGAACGTTTCGCAGTTTTCAAGTGAATCACATCTGTCATTTACGAACTTCAAGAATGATTCAAATGTAGGAAAATCATTGCTCAATGTTTTTTTGTGCCCAAAGTTGGCGTGTATTCGAATCTAGCTAACTCAGTAGAATGTTTACCAGCCATTGATCTCTGGTTTCAGCCTCATCTCCTAATGCCCTTAGGCCACGAATAACTTCATCGGAAGTGTTGAAGAGTTGACGTAAATTAACTGGTGTTGGTTTAGAAACTGTCGAGATGTCCATAAATATTTGGATATATTTCGTCACCACTTGCATCTATTTATTGTAACGGTCAACCACTTTGGACCACGCTTCAAACAATTTGCTGTTATTATGAACGGATAGTTACCTCCAAAAAATGGAATAGTAACACTGAAAAAAAAATCCGGTGATTTTAACAAAAAAACACTGGTTAAATTAACAAAAAAAACTGTTCGTTTTCAGCCAACGCTGCACTTCGTAAATATAACGTTTTTTGGTTCGTTAATTTTACAACCATTTATAATTACCGGGAATTTTCGGATATTTTGTAAAATGTCTCCTCGTGCTTCGTAAAAACTCGTACAAAACATATCGTTTAGTATACAAAGGCCATTGTAGTATTTACAAAGTAATAATGTAAACTAAATTTTGGTTTTACGAAAGAATTTGTATAATTTACAAATTTCGTTGTTAAATTTATGAAACTTTGTCGTGCAGTTATCAAAGCGGGTTGTAAAATTTACAAAAATATTTGTACTCTCTACAATTTTTTGGGGAGTTTATACGAAGATTAGCGTAATGTTTACAGATCACGTTCGTTGAATTAACAAGGGGACTGTTAAATTTACGAAGCTGGTTTGTGATATTAACAAAAGTAGTTGTATAATTAACATTTATTCTTTGGGGTTTTAACGAAGATTAACGAGGAATTTACAAATTGTATTTGTTGAACTAACGAAGTGGATTGTTTAATTTACCAAACTGTTCTGTAAATTTAACAAAAGTATTTGTATTATCAACAAATTTTCCAAGGATATTATCGAAGGTTATTGTAGAATTTACCAAACGTGCTCGTTGAATTAACATAGCAGGATTATAAAGTTTACGATTCTAGTTGTTAAATTAACATATAATAATTAGTAAGTTAGGAATATATATATATATATATATATATATATATATATATATATATATATATATATATATATATATATATATATATATATATATATATATATATATATATATATATATATATATATATATATATATATATATATATATATATATATATATATATATATATATATACATATGTGTGCATAGACATATTAAATACCCTAAAATAAAAAATATTTAAAACACAAATTAATTTTATTATTGAAATTTTTTATTATTTATTTATAAAAAAAATTGTAACACGTATGTTATTGTTTAAATCGCAAATGAACAAATACCTAACATGGAATGTACGAGTATGTAGAAATAAAGAAATTAAATTGAAACAAAAATTCGTAGTTACATATATGTTTAACTTATTAAAGTTTTTTTAATTAAATAAAGAATATTTATTGACTTATTGTTTAATATTTTTTTTTATAATATTGAATCCTCCAATGTTTCGATAGCAAATTTCATTAGATTCAAGTAATGGGTTTTCCATCGAAATATTGAAGATTTTGTTCTAAGAAAAATAAATTCAAGAATATAAAGCTATAGCCAATTTGTTTTTAATTAAATCATAAAACTATTGTGATATTAAAATCAACCAATATATTTATAAAATATTAATTGAAATATTAACATAATAAAAAAAAATATCACAATTTCACATACAATGCTTATAATAAATGAAATAAATCATTAAAAAATATAATAATCGAAACGTATAAACAATTTCAAGAAACGATTAATTTACAATAAGTTGTTTGTACTTTTTTAATTCAAATATTTTTAAAATATAGTTTTCAAAACTATTGTAGTTAGCAAAATAATATTAAACTTTTTTAAAATAGGTTACAAAACTATATTTATTTATTATAATTTTTTATAAAAATTATATATTATCGTTCAAATTCATGTTATTTAAATCGTTAAGTAATGTAATTACGCTTGGCACATCCTGATCGAATTTCGTTTTAATTTCATAAAAATATTGTTGTATGAATAGCCATACATTATAGCATGGTTTGGGGTACTCTAGTTGAAAGACTTGGTACATTTTAAATACTTTATCTAGGCTTTCTAAGAAACTTCCACAAACATATTTGTGGTCATCTAAAACTATAACAAATTCTTGTATGTCCGTTTCTTTCCCAATGCCAATCAATAAGGGTTGTAATTGTATGTTTTGTTCTAAACAAATATCCTTTATTTTTTTTATAGTTTTAGGCAGCTCATGTACAGACTCTATTATGTTTATAAACCATGCCTGGCTATCTTTGATAGAAGACTTGCAATAACTCACGCCCTTCGATTTTAATTTATTTTTCACCGATGGTGGTACTACACAGGAAATTAGCTGAAGGATGTTTATGTTAAATGTATCTGAAATTGAATTTAATTTTATGTTTTGTATTACAATATTTTTGATATTGACCAGATCTTATGTAATCCTTACATTGGGACCAATTTTGGGGCTTAAATTTGGTGTTATGTTACTTTATTTATTTATTTCTTAACAAAAAATCATGTAAGGAACGGGGAATTCAAAATAACATAACATGGATTTTATATTTCTAAAATCAGCTACAAAATCATTTTTTTCTTTTCTGCTGTTATTTCTAGGAAACCTCTAAACATATTCCAGATAAGTCATACATTTTACTAGTGTTTTTTAAATACTACTTTAAATTTTATAAACAAATTACAGCGAAATATAAGCAAACAATTATTACTACGAATAGGGTCGGTTGTTTTTTACTTAAATATTTAAAAAATTGAATAGCTACAAGTCGAACAAACGACAAGAATTACCTGAATTTATATTTGGCTTTTTTGTCATCAACTCTGAAAGTACTCTTAAATGTTCTGGTTGCTTTAGGCTTTTTTTAATTACGCCACCTATGTTATTTATGAAAATATTCCAATTCGAATATATTGATTTATTCCCTGGATATGCACAGTTAAAATCGATATCGACCTGTAAAAATATGTGTTAAAACATAAAAATATTCAGAAATTCTATAGATATTACCAAATCAAGCATAATCGAGTTGCTAAGTATAGGCCAATCATTAAATATATTAAAAATTGTTTTATCGTTATTAGCTAGCATTTCTTTCACCCTTGACACTGAGGTACTTTTCCATTTTTCAATTACTAACTCCTTAGGACTTCGCAGATTTTTGAGTTCTGATTTTATTTTTAAGTAGCCTTCGTTGGACAAAGTTTCTGTTTGTTCATTGGATGCTTCTTTAATTGATGTTTCGTCACACTTTTTGAAAAATTTATTATATTTTCGGAAAATATAATCAAATCTGTTGTACAGTTGACCGGTTGGAGATCTTTTTGATTCACGATTTGTAAAGTACGATTTCTAAAAGTAATGTTTAAAATAAAAATCAATTAAAAGAAAAAAAAGAAAAGATTCAAACAATAAAATGTCATATAAAAAGTTATCCGGTTTATAACTGAATCTGAGCACTAAGCGTGCAAGAATAAAACTAACTATTTAAATTTAGTTTTTAAAATAGAAAAAAGGAAGAAAAAATTCCTGTTATCTTCTGTTACGGCTACATTATTTTATAAAAGTTTAATGATTTAACAATACATATTATTTTAAAAATAAATTGTTTTTAATAATTTACTTACTAAACATTCAGTGGGGAAACATAATACAATTTCTTCTGCTATTGATTTTATTTGTTTTGTTGAAGGTTTCATTTTTTTTTCCTTTAAGTAAAAGTCTACTATAATATTGCATATCATATCTCTTTGGCTCCTGCCCAATAAATTAATCTTTCCATCATAAAATTCCATAATCTGGATACCGCAATCATTTCTACTAAGGATGGAGGTGACTGACTGTAAAATAAAAATATTCTCTTAAAATAACAAAACTTATTTTTAATATAGGTATATATATAAATGTAAAACTTACTGTATGAGATGGTTGAGTATATTGCACGCAACAAATAGATGATGTGGAAGACGAGGTTGGCGTGAAATATGTACCTGATGAACAATTTGTTTTAGCAAATTCAGCGTCCGTTGACTGTTGTCGCTTTTGCCAGATAGTAAGATGATGTTCAAACATAATCCTTTTCCCCAATTCTGATGGCGCGAAAAGTTGGCATATATGCTTGTCTTGCAAGTATTTCAAATGTTGTATATCAATGCCAACTTCTAAAATAGAAACTTTTTGGTTATATATATATATATATATATATATATATATATATATATATATATATATATATATATATATATATATATATATATATATATATATATATATATATATATATATATATATATGATCCATTTTAAAGAGTCCACTCAAATATCTCCCAGGGGGAGGCCTAAATCAAAAGATCATCATTTGATTTCCCCCTAAAAATTGTTCAACTTTTATATTGGCACTTTTATGATATGGGATTTCCTCTGGAAGTTATTTGAGTGGATTTTTTAAACTGGATCACCCTGTTTTTGTAACAATAATATATTGCGTTACTTGTAAGACGGTTGTATAGCTCATCATCTGCATTCCAAGACTTCAATAAAATATTTAATTTATTTTCTTCAGTTTCTTCTTCTGTGCTCATATTTATGCAAGGTTGGTCTTCTTCTGTGTTAATATGTGAAGTCGGTTCTTCTGCGTTCGTTTTGGTTAACATTTCCGCCGCTTTCGGAAAGATATTAATTAAAGTAGCCACATCCAATGAAACGATACCGCCTAGTTCTAAATTTGAATGATCCTCGAGATTGCACTCGTTAAATTCCGGAAAGTTGATTACTACAGTATTTTCGTTATTTTCCTCCATAATACAACGTTGTTTTTAATCAATTAGTTCTATAGATTTCAGTTTTGTAAATTGTATGTTTGTAATAAATAAAAACTAATATCAATAGATCGATAATTTGACAGCTAAAATATGTCAGATTTGTTTGAGTGTTAAGGAAAACAAACAGCAGTTTATATGAAGCTATCCTAAAATGTTTGAAAATTACTTAATTTTAATAAAAATAACCACAGAAAAAACTGAAAACAAAAAATATTAACCCTCCTACAAAAAATATTAACAATATTTTGACGTTTAATTTGTTTTCCTTAACACAAAAAATCACAATGAAGTTGTCTAGCATTCAATATATAATAAAAATAACAAAACGCGTGCTCATTTAAAATAAAAACAATTGGTTATGTACGGCTTATAAATATTTTGTTTTAAAAATTTAAAAGAAATTTTTATTGCGAATAACAGTACCTTGTGTAGTTTGGTAGCTAAGTAACGGTGGACTGTTGAAATACGTTAATGGATAAATAAAATAATTTGGACATTCCGATACAATTTTAAACGATACATAATGCTTTACATATAAAGAAGTATATCTCGTCACTATTAAGTAAGGTTCTGTTTCTTTTTCAGGGATAAATATGCCTTTAACTTTATAGATCTCAATATTTCTATAAATGGTCTTGGAAATAAAATAATTTAATTTATAATTAGTACCCTTAAAAATGACAGATGTAAGAAATTTCGCGTTATTCATATTAAATTCAAACTTTTCGAAAATATTTAATGGAAAACTGTTCACAATCATTTTTTTCTCATCAACTTGCAATAAAAGATCGATTGGTGAAACTATTAAACTAGCAAATTTTAATTGGCTTTTAATTGCGATACTTAAAGTAATGTTTTTGCGAGTAGAAATATTTTTAGCGTATGCTTTTAATTCAGAATGTTTACCTTCAAATCTAAAGCAATATATATTTTTGAGAGGGCCGACGTTTTTTATAACCCTTGGATAGTGAATTAAAAAATGGTACTTTGGCTTAAGCGTATCTTGAAACAACTTTACATAGTCCTTATTGTGTTTACTAATCCTTTTTCCTAAATCAAATAGATGGTTATCATTAAATTGGGTTGAAACCAAAATATCGATTAATTCAACAAAATCACAAAAAAACAACCATACTTCATCATTAACTGGAACTAGATCACCTATAATAAGTGATAAAAAGTGTGTGAAAGACCACATTTCTCTAGCTGAAAAGGTAAACCGTTTGTTCTTAATGTGAATATCTTTTATATCTTTTGATAAATTTCCTATTTCTATATCTCCATATGGAAAGGTGCTCTTTAGTTTATTAAGAAAATCTAAAGTAAAGTATTTTTTTGTATATATAAGATGAAATAATATATGGGACAAATTATAATGGCATACGCCTTCAAATATGTCATGCATAATATCGGCTGCAAAATTGTTTGTAACATGAAATGAAGGAATGCTATTAAAAATGGACTCGCTATGAATTCCAGTTTCTTTAACTTCATTTCTTGTTACATCCAAAGCATAATTTTCTAAAGTGCGGATTATTCGAGAATCTTCTTCAGTTTGAGTTTGTGCGATTGCTTTATTTACTTTACAAAATCGACAGTAATAATGGCTTGAAAATGATTTCGAAAAACCTAGCAAATTGTTCAAGCCCAAGTTATCACCCAATATTAGACATAAAATAAAGTAAACTTTAATTACACCGTTTCTTGATTGTATTTCAATTCCATTGATTTCTAATGATTTTATTTCTTCTACAAGTGTAAACAATGAAATATCATTACCGTAATCTTTAATGAACTTTGACCTTATCAAAGCGGCGATTTGGATGTCTTTAAGTTTTGATATGGAAGAAAAAATGGGAAAAGTATAATAAATACCAGTGATACTATGTGTGCCTGAATGCGAGCCTAAGGGGTTGTTTACCTCAAAATCATCAGCATATAAATAGAAAGGTATTAAAATTTTATCCGGGTATAAACTGCGTTTTTGTTTCCAAATATTTCCCTGAATAAAATGAGACAAACTGTTCTGAGTACTTTCCAATGTGGTAATAGTTTTAATAGCATGGTCTAGCAGATCGTCCTTTTCAAATATTTTTTTAAACTGAAATTGCAAAGGGAACATTACACCTTTACAATTACTTTCATTTAAGAGTGGTATACCTTTTTGATATACTTCTGTTATTTGGTTATCTATAGAAAATTGAACTAAATTATGAAGCAAGTGGTTATCTTTTAAATATTTCAAAAATTTATATTCACTATTTATATTTTCAAAAATATTCAAAACGCTACATATATTATTTATGTCATTTAACTGAGTTTGAGATAGTTCTTGACTCAAATTCGTTATATTTTCTAGAAAATTGTTTAAATGTGACCTAATAGGTTTAATTATAAAATCACTTGTCATTTGTTGGATATCAATGACATCCTTTCTAGTGAAATTGTTTTTATTATGAAGTGAAAGAAGAAAGTTAATGCATGGATTTAGAGGCTGTGAAATTAGTTCATAGTTCTGTAGAGGTAAAATGTTATTAGATATTGAACAATTATTAGTTGCATTATCACAAACGCTTGAACTACTAATATTTGAATCGTCAATTAGGGAAGGATTAAGCGATACAAAAGGTTCGTTATTTATTTCATTAAATTCGCAAATATTTCCAATAACCCTATTTTCTTTTAAGTTGCTAGTCAAATTATTACTAGAGTCTTCAACACTTACTACACAAGTATTTGGATTGGAGTGTGGCAAATTTGCAATGTTATTCGCAATATTTAGATTTTGTTCTATAATTACAGAATGTTTATTAGAATGACGAAATAAGTGTCTCTTAAATGTACTAATATTTTGAAATGTCTGAGAACACTTATTTTGATTACATACAAAGGTGCTATTAGTTTTATATCTGTGTAAAAATTTCAAATGAGCAATTAACAAATTCACTGATAATAGAACAGCATTACAAACAAAACAATCATACATTCTGAAATACTTGATATTCGTACAACTGTACAATAAAATTTTATTAATATGACTCCTGATCCTCAAGAAAATCTTATAAGCTTCCGGAAATAGAGAGAGTATCTTTATACTACTCGACAACTCCTAAAATTGAGTTATGAACATTATATTAGTTTACTTAATACCTACTCATCGCAATAAGTATAGGTATACGTAAATCGGACATTTCTAGTAGATTTTGTAAGTACTATAAATTATCAAAATTGCTGGTATCGTTATTTTCAGTTTACCGAAGTTTTTTTAACAATAATATAACTATGAATTAAATAGTGCATTAATATAAGAATTCAGATAATTCAAGTACACCAACACTTATTGTAATGAGTAAATTTGAAAATTAAAAATATTTTAAACGAAATGTTCGTAATATTGTATATAGTGAAAAATTCTTCAAATCGCATTTTTTTGAAAGTTATGTTCGAATTTTATCATTGTTTTTATGTTTTGGATGGGTAGCACTAGTTAAACAAAACATTTATGACAAGAATTTTGTTGTTGTTGCTTTTTAAGATGCAAGGTGTTAAACATTTAAAAATTTCATTACTTGGTATTGTATTTATTGCTATACAGATAAAATCTAATTATGATGGGAGAAAATTGAAACAGAAAATTTCAACGGCCATTTTGAGAAAGAAGAAATGAAAGGTGGGTACCATTTTTATAATTATTTTATAATCCATATTCATTTATCTTTAAAATGAGCCTAATTTTATAGTTTTCGGATAAATAGTTTTTTTTCTTATTGCTATAGAAAAAAAAATTTAATACAACCCCAAGAGCATGACATTTTAAAATATTTGACACCCTGTATCTTCAAAAAAGTAACAACAACAAAAAATATTTTCCAAAAATGTTTTGTTTGATTAGTGCTACACATTCGAAACATAAAAATCTAAAAAATTAAAACATGTCGTCCAAAAAAATGCGACTTGATGAATTTTTCACTATATACGTGTAATATATTATAAAGTAAATATAGTAAACTAGTAATTATTTCTATATTAATTTCGTTTTTGCAAGAAAATATTTATTCGTACTTTGTTCAACACCCGCAAGACGCTTTGTTACCACGTTTTCAAAATTTTATACATACATGTTAAAAGTGTGGTTATGAAATGTAATCTCCAAAACCAATCCACCGGTACACATAAATATTACATTATGTATAACAGTAGTTTAGTGCCGCGGATTAGCTACATAAAATACTGTATATACATACAATTTGTTTTGTAATATTACTACAAAATTATTACCACACGTCCACATATTTTAATTTTCTTTTTGAATTTAGTATAGAGTAATTACTAATTTATACATTTACAACACTTTATATATAAAACACTTTTAAAAACTAAAACGAACCCACTTAATTATATTGTTTTATAATACTAACCTTTCATGCTATTAAATAATTCTTATTATTTATTTTCACTGTTATCCTTATTTTTATTAAAACAAACTGCACCTGCATTGCTTGTTAGCTCAAACCACAATGAATAATTTCGTTTAAACGTGTACGATCTACGATGAGTAGGGCTAATTTTACGAGACAATTTCGTAAAATTAACGAAGATTATTCTTTTAATAACAAAAATATTCGTAAAAATTACAAAGAAATTTGTTCATTACAAAACATTTTCGTACATTTCACGAAGCATAAACGTTATTTTACAATTATACTAGTAAATCAAATAGTTTTACAATTATTTTTGAAAAGTAAACAAGTCGTTTCTAGTTTTGTTAAATTAAATTTGTAAAGATGAGAGCCATTACAACCTTACGGAATGATTTCTTAAAATATCTTAAAATATCGTAATGCCTTCCCTTAATTTATAAATAAAGACTTTGAAGAAATATTTGTCTAGCATTTTGTATAAGGTGAAGTCAGTGAAGGCTTTACTAAATCAAGGTTTTTATAGATCTCATGTTGGATCGTGTCTACGCAAAAGTCAAATGGTTTTAATTTTCGTCGTAATTTTAAGCGACGCTTTATACACTTAACCTTAAGTGTGAAATGGATCAAATTATTTTGTTCATACACCATAAGAATATTAACTAAACCTAGTATATTTAGAATTCTCTTTGAACAATATAATATTTTACAATAATGCTCTAAGGAAGCAATTGGTGTGTAAAGACGTTTTTTTACATGTAGGAAATGGTACATGTCGATGTCCCCATGGAGACTCTTAATGGAATAATAATACAGAATAATGACGTAAGTACACACATTTTTAAATTTTTTATTAAAAACACATGTTAAATATTTCGCAAAATTACAAAAGGTTTAGAAAATCACTCGATCGATTTCGGCTTGTTAGGCCATGATTAGGATCCTGATGATGGCCTAACAAGCCGAAATCGATCGAGTGATTTTTTAAACCTTTTGTAATTTTGCGAAATATTTAACAAGTCTTTTTAATGAATAATTTAATACTGTGTGTATTAAGTGTGTTTCGCCAAGTGCCTTCGGCAGAAAGAAGTAATGACGTAAGTCTTGAATATAATCAAGACTTACCTTATTATTCTGTATTATTATTAGCACAAGTTTTTTCAAAGATGTGTTTAGTAAAAAGTGATGGATATTTATACAGAATTTGTTTGGTATATCAAAGTTTAAAAAAATTAGATTAATAAAGCTAATTTTTAGACTTGTATAAACTTACAATAAGGGATTACTGGGATTAATTCAAGCGAATTTGTAAAATTGTTCACAATTCTTTTTTAAAATTAATAAAAATTGTTTTCTAAAATGACAAATTACATAAAATATTGGAAAATTACATTACGATTTCCGCTATAAATGTCATTTAAATTTCATTGTAAGCTTGGCGTTGCAAAGAAATTGAGAATACGAAAAGAAATTTGTTCGATTTACGAATTATCCGTTAATTATACAATCCACATCGTACAGATCAGGTGCTAATTTAACGAAAACGTTGTGAAATTTACAATTTTTTTTTTACGATGCAAAGTTCATAAAAACAACAGAATTATTTGTAAAATGAAAAAGTGGATAAGTACGCTCCGTTATTTTTACCCAGAAATTTGTAAAATTATGTTACAATTTCCCGCGCAAACATTACTATTTTTTTTTGTTAATCTGGATTTGCATTGAAATGGGAGTTACGAATTGAAATTTGTTTCATTTACGAATGCTTTGTTAAATCTACAATGAAAACCTTACAAAGCAGGTGTTAATTTAACAAAAAGTTCGTTATATTTACAAATTTTGTTTTACGATGCAAAATTTGTAAATAAAACAGAATTATTTTTTTGAGTGAATGTGCGGCAATCGTACCTCGGATGTATGTGTATCGGTAATTTTGGCAAATCCCTCAAAAAATGATTTTTGAGTTTGTGCAAATTGGGTGATACTTTGATTAAATTGATCAGATGAATCTCGTTGGCCAATATTTTTGTTTTTCTCATTCTGGATGTGTTTCAATAACGCCTTAGCATCAAGATAGTACATTTCAAAGTACTCAGTTTGGATAACTTGTGAGGGTGCGTCATTATTATATCTTCAATTTTACTGAATTCACTCATATTAGTATCTAATATTTCAATCCAAACTGCAAGTGCCTCAATTGTCGTATCAGTATCCACATTTTCAATAAAAGTCTCTACTCGGTTTAAGCTGTGGAAAATTCTTTGCCGCTTTTCCAACAAACGTTCGAGAGCTTTCTCTTCAGTTGTCATTTTGACTTATTCTGTTACACTAGTTACACTATACGTAATAACACATATGCATGTTATTCTGGCACGTTGATAATTTTGCACTTACAGCTATCTCAAATTACAGCTATTTGATTTACAGCTATTTCGATTTACAGCTGTCTCGATTTACAGCCATCTCGGTAGAACCTACAAATAATGATAATGCACTGTAAACTATTAGATTCACTTTTCTTTTTCAGAATAAAATCCAATGCGCTCACTCTTATAATTTTTTTTTTATTTTTTTTTTGTGTTGTCTTTACAAGTTTTAAAAACAGAATGAATAGCAACCAATATTTTTTACAAAAGCACAAGGTACTATACAAATTAGAACATAATATAAATTAACTATAATATATTTAGTGTATATTACTTAAGCTGGATGGCAATTATCTAGAATTCGAAATGTCAAATTAATGTCAAATTTGCAAATGGATTACATTTGTTTTGATTTGGTCAGTATTTTATCCTAAATCATAAATCTTTTTCAGATACGGCTTGAGGCAAACATTTAAGTTAAGTACAATAAAATATTTTAAACATAATAAAATTAACCCTTAAGAGACACACTGGGTTAAATTAACCCAGCGTGGTCCTTGGACCATCGGGCCAGTGGATTAGGGAAGTTTGAAATGTCCACTAATATCCCACCTTAGGCCAGATAAAGTGCATTTATAGAAGCTGAGCAATGAACGTCGCAAAAACAGGTATGGGTAAAAATCACCCAGTGTGCCTCTTACGTTAGAAAAACGTCTGATTTAAAAAAATCTTTTTTGTGTGGTTGTGTTCAACTTATAGCCAGTTAGGAAGAAACTTGGCCATTTCTTATCCGATTTTGATAAAATTCAGCACGTTCGATGGAAATGGGATCTTTAAACGAGTTTTAGATGAAGTTCTGGAATATGGCCAAGTAGGAAAGAAATGGTCCATTTCTTATCCGATTTTGATGAAATTCAGCATGTACGATGGAAATGGGATTCTCAAACGATTTTCAGGTGAAGTTCTGGAATATGGCCAATTAGGATGGAACTTGGCAATTTCTTATCCGATCTTGATGAAATTCAGCATGCACTATGAAAATGGGATCCTTAAATGATTTTCAGGTGAAGTTCTGGAATATGGCCTATTTGGAAGGAACTTGGCTATTTATTATCCGATTTTGATGAAATTCAGCATGTTCGATGGAAATGGGATTCTTAAATGATTTTTAGGTAAAGTTCTGGAATATGGCCAATTAGGATGGAACTTGGCCATTTCTTATCCGATTTTGATGAAATTCAGCATGTACGATGGAAATGGGATTCTCAAATGATTTTTAGATGAAGTTCTGGAATATGGCCAATTAGGATGGAACTTGGCCATTTCTTATCCGATCTTGATGAAATTCAACATATGCGATGGAAATGGGATTCTCAAACGAGTTTTAGACGAAGTGCTGAGATATGATCAATTTGGAAGGCACTTGGCTTTTTTTAATCCGATTTTGATGTAATTCAGCATGTACGATGGAAAATATGTGATTCTCAAATGATTTTTAGACGAAGTTCTGGAATTTGGCCAATTACGTCGGCCATATCTAAGAACTTCATTTAAAAATAATTTTAGAGTCCTATTTACAACCTACTTCCTGAATTTCATCAAAATCGGATAAGAAGTTGCCAAGTTCCTTCCTAATTGGCCATATTCTAGAACTTCGTCTAAAACTCGTTTTAAAATCACTTATCCATCATACATGCTGAATTTCATTAAAATCAGCTAAGAAAATATTTTTAGAATCCCATTTCCACCGTACATGCGGAATTTCATCAAGATCGGATAAGAAATAGCCAACTTATTTCCTAATTGGTCATTTTCCAGAACTTCATCTAAACATCTTTTTAGAATCCCATTTCCATCGTACATGCTGAATTGCATCAAAATCGGATAAGAAATGGCCAAGTTCCATCCTAATTGGCCATATTCCAGAACTTTATCCATTTGAGAATTTCATCAAGATCGGATAAGAAATGGCCAAGTTTCTTCCTAACTATCATTTAAGAATCCCATTTACATTGGGAATGCTGAATTTCATTAAAATCGGATAAGAAATAGAATCCCAATAAAATTCTTATAAAAAAAATCACAAATCCTCAGTTCAAGCACCTCACTTCAATGGACAACTTTTTTGGTTCCGTCGTTATCCGTTATAGTGAGGTTTCTCTGAATATACATATTTTAGTTCAAATCAAACAGACAAAAATTATACTCCTATAAGTTTAACACAAACTCGCAATATTTAACAAAAAAGGATTTTTGAAATAAACATGTTTTTCAGACCTTAGAGACACACTGAGTAATTTTTACCCGTACCTGTTTTTACGACGCTCACTGCTCGGCTTCTATAAGCGCACTGTATCTCTTCTATCGATTATTAATTTCAAAAACGTTTTTTTTCACGCAAAATAGCCAAGTTTTAGATTTTACCTCAATTTTGCTGTTTTCAAAAACTCCTATTTTCGATTTGCAAAAAAATACAGTTTTTGCAATGGATGTAAAAACCCATAGTACCATCTTAATGTTCAACTCTTTAGCTTTTCATCGGTCACCTACAGAGTGTCAAAATATTAATTTTTGATAGAAATATAAGCATTTAAAAAAAAGACGATTTTTAAAAAAAGTTCCGTTAGTTTTTTGTAAATGTTTTTGCACATAATTATTTTATCGCAACATAATTATGTTTTTATGTTTTTGAGAAAATTATCTATCAATTGAAAAAAATTGATTTAATTTAATCAATTTGATCACGAGATATAAGCTTTCAAAGTATCGCTGGGTAAAAATCATCCAGTGTGTCTCTTACGTAACTTTTTGATAGTGTGTCCCTTAAGGGTTAATGCATGATATTTTGATTTCTAGGTTAACCTGTATGATGTCACCCCCAACCACTAATTTTAGTTTAACTAATTTATTTAATAAACCGGATATAATGGAGATGCGAAGACTTTCTATAATTTTAGATTATGCCTTAACAACAATAATGTTTTGCAAAAGTCGGTCGTCATTAACAGCTACACAAAAACCTTTACGAATACTAAATATTTTCGAGAAATACGGAAAGCTTGAAAGAAAACTGCTAGCTGATAAAATATATGGTTTGATCAAAAAATCGAGGGATTTTGAACTTCGCGGGCTTTGTGTCCAGTTGTTACAAGATTTTTGGTGTAATGATTCACTTACCCCTAACGTTTTGGAATTTGTAGCTATATTGTATGCTTAGTTAATTGACTGTAATTGACTTAGTTAGTTGACTGTCGAAGAGGTTCTCGGCAATTTAGTTTTTGGAACAGGAAGAAGTCGCATGCCATGGCCGGCAAATACGGAGGCTGAGACATCATAACGTTGTCGTTTTAGGACAAAAATTTATAAACAAGGAGCGAAGGGTAACTTCCAGGTAGTACTCCTTATTATTACTGTCTGGTAGGAAGAACTCTTAGCATTATTGGCATTAAAATCGAAACTCACTGTCCATCGAATATGACGATATTTTGTTGGTATTCCCTCTTCAGGAAGCTTCTATTAGGACCATTAGGCCTTAGTTTCGACGTCATATTCGTACACTGCTGTTGTATCACCAGTTAAGACCCGTTCGAGCAGTTCTGTGTACTGGTTTTCGTCGCAATTCAACAAACCGTTGTACACTTCTTTCAAATTCTTTGTTCCAGTTTTTTCACAAGTAAAAAATCGCCTAGCGCACCAAATCACATAAAACTTATCGATAGCTAAAAATTCCGCGTGTTTTGATCAAACAATCAAACCGCTCGCAAAACCTCTTGATCAACCATCGGAAATTTTACGAGTTTAGGGATATTTTATTCATTGGCTTAAATAGTTTTAGTTCTGGGTTTATTTCGTACAACAAATTAAGAAGCACGCTGCGTTTGGATTAATTACAAGAAACCGATAGCCAATGAGAGTTGTGACTAGAGTGATCAGGTCAAAAACGTCTTAACCTGAACGACGTCTAAAAAATTTTGGAAAAGTAGAACATTTCGACTTAAAAACCCAAGGCAGGTTTTAAGTCTCGAAATTTGTTGTGTTGATAAAAAAAAATCTTTATAAAATTGGTTTGGTGTTGACAACCATCAATTGGTTAGAAAACAAATTTGTAGTGAAATTACTTCTAGGAAAGTTAAAAAGGCCCCGTGCTTAATCGCAGAAGTTCCGTTTAGAGCAGGGATTGAGTCTCTTAAACATGGCCAGAATTCACCAAATATTCCAGGACACTGCTAATTAAATTCTGGTACATAAATTTAAACTATTTGAATGGTATTTTCAAGAACGATCATGTAACTAAACAGTTACGTTAAAAAATTAGATTCTTTTCAGTTGAATTTGGAACGTTTTTGTTGCTATTTATCTTGTCCTAAGCAATACTATTCAGTTTTCTAAGAACGTTTTAAGAAATTTTCAAAGAAACTCATTTGAAACCAAAAATATTGAAGTTGAAATTCTCATTCATAACGTATTGAAATGGTTTTGGGATATTTCATAAAAAAACTTAAAAAGTATGATAAAAAAATGTTTCTTTAAACCTGTCTTGAAACTAAACCATTACGTTTAATAATACACACAGACAACAAAACAAAAATATCATTTGTTTTTTTTTATTGCAATAATACCCAAGTTTACGATTTTTTCAGCTAAAATCGTCTGGAAGTTGATCGTATGTACCACAAAATACTATTAATTTTAACATTCAATTACATTTGTAATTGCTTTCAAATCGGATTTAATTTTTTCTGTAGATTTTCTGAACGGGTCAACGATAATTCTAAATAATGCCTTAGAACATGGTAACATAGTTTTGCGGCAGAAAAAATTTAAATTACATTTTCTGAGCTAATTGGAACATTTTTTGAATTTTTTTTTATTCTAAATGGTATTCTATAATGATAAGACCAAGTGCCAGAAGTTTTTAGCCAAAATAATGCGAAAACTTCAGAATTAATGCAGACAAATTAAATTCTGTTTTATCTTTTTTCAATGATTTCAGTTTTTCATAAACGTTTTTGAAACAGTGCATGTTTGAGTTTCTTGAAACCATAATTTTTGTGAACATTTTGGTTCTTTCGGGTGCAGAGCCGAATAATTATTTTACGAAGAATTATAATTTTTGTATTTTAAATCATGTTTTAAAACGTTTTTGATAGGTTTCAGTATGTGTTCATATTTGGAAAACGTTTTGGAAACATTGTGAAATTTGGCTTCACTTTACTTTAAGTAAATCAATCAGTCATTTTCGAAAATTCGTCCCGAGTGGTTTGTTTGTGTTAAAATAATGTAGTTAGTTTTCTTTAAATTTAGTGAATTGTGTATTTTTTGTGATTAAATATTATCAATTTGGATTAAATTTAATTTAATAAATATTATACAGGTGAATAATTATTATACCTAATATGATTAGTATTAAACTTGTGTCCGATAATTGTGTTTGTGGGTGGATTACTGGATTAGTACGCATCATTTTGTTTAACGTGGGTATGGTTTTGTTGGTAACGGTAAAACTAAAACATTTGTTTATATTAATTTGATGATTAAATATTGTTTTATGATTACTTTTAAATATTAACCTTCCTGTCAACACGACACACCTGGGTGTGTATTTGATTATTTGCAATTGAATGAAGATATTTTTTTAATAAAGTTAAATGAAATTTTCATTATGATATCGTTTCTATATTTAATGTTAATCCGTCTTTGATGAAAAATTCTTGATTAAATTCATACACACCAGGGGTTGGACGTGTTTGTAAAAGTGGTTTTATTCTCGTGTTGACACGAAGGTTAAACAATTAATGAATAATTAATTTTTATAATTAATATTACAATCGTGAACGGATACTTATGTTTATGAGTGGATTAGGCGGTATCATTTTGTTTAGCGTAGTTTTGGTTTTATTTTGCTTTTAGATTGCTTACATGAAGACCATTGGGGGACACACGTAGGTGGATGTTCTAGAAACATCCTTAAGGTGTTTATTGATATTCAACGCTTTCAGCATTTTCGTGGACAGGTTACTGGGGCCAGGCATAAAAAACCTTTCCTCCCTTACAAGGAGATTCATAATGTCATTCTGAAGTCAGTTGTAAAAATTTCCCGAATATACGAACCACGACTGCATACAATTTTTAAAATACTATTAGTCCGGTCAATTTAGACATTAAAATAGTGGTCAAATAACAAAAATTCCCGGACAGCCAAATATTGGTGGAGAGCTGGGGTTTACCATTACAAATAAAATTTTAAAAATCCCCATCGATCCTATGTGTGCTACAAAAGTTATTCGGGGTCAAAGGTCAAAATTTGAGATTTTTTGGATTTTCCTCGAAAACGGTAAGTTTTATAAAAAAAAAAAGCTCAAGCCAACGTTGTAGGTATATCTCAAAATTCTCTACAAAAATGGTCTTCATGATTTTTTTTCCTAAGAGTTACCATTCCTGAGATATCGCGATTCTAAGTCACATTACACATGATATGCACACATTTCCACGCCACCTATTATAGAAAAATCTATAATATTACTTGTCACTCATTCAATGTAACCATTCCAACCAGGTAGAGAGAAATTTTTGTATTTGCCATAGAACCATGTCACATCAACTTTTTTTGAAAAAGATACTTTAGATTCACTTTCATAATCAAAATTTCGCACATATATTTTGCAGTACCCAACCACGCCAGTGTTTTGATAGACCTGTATAGGTACATGATCCTTTGCTGCAAAATCTTTCGCTGAAAGAACTTCAGTTACTCGTGGCATCGGCTCTTCTTGTAATACTGAATCTTTGGGAGTCACAATTTGGATAATACCCATTATATGAAGCGTATTATTACCGTCCAAAGTATTTACATTAATGTCAGCATTGTCTGCAACGTATCGAATGAATGTGCCTGTTTCTGGTGGTAAAATATGAGGTGGACGACTGAACACTGCTGCTGATTTTAGTTCATTGTTTCACTGTAAGATGCGCATAAACCAAAAGACGAGAAAATTTGTATGACACGTTTCGAACCAAATCGCCGATGAAAAAAAACTGAAAGACCCAGCTGCAGTTTAGATTTAAAGGTTCTAGGCCGAACAGCAGTCATGATGCAGTGGCTAATATTCGTACAAACTAACTTTAGATGATCTAAATTATGACGCTTGTTTTTTAAAACGACTTGTTCCAAAAAAATATGACAATGATTCGGGAATATCGTTATTTATATCCTCGAACATTCTACCTGGTGGAGGGTACCTACATAGTATTATCGAAAACGCAAGATTGAATATCTTCACGAACAATTGCTGCTGAAGCTTTCAAAGTTTTTAACCGCTTGTTTTTTTCTTCCAAGTGTTTTTTATCAGACCAGACTTGACTTAAAATATCTTGGTAATTGTCAATAAAAAAAATAAATGTTAATTTTCCAGGCTTCTCTGTAATAATAATTCTACTGCCATACTTCAATTTCAATCGTATTTCTATAGTTCTGTCATCTAAAGATCCATCTTAACAAACATTTCAATTCATCCAACGAAAACTGGCAATCATCACCCGTTTCTATGAATTGAAAAATTTTCTCCACCGCAGAGTTTACAGTTTCATCTTGTGGACGGCCAACTTTATCACCAGTATTAGGTTTTAAGAAAGATGTGTAACAACTGTCATGGTATTTTGCATCAGCAGCGACTAAATCATACTCAAAATTAATACGTTCAAGAACAGCCTTTGAAACATCATCAGAACGACCTTTAGCTGATTTCAACAGGGATTCTTTGAATTTTAGTGTAGTCACGTTATAAATTTTTTTTCGAAGATGCTGTGCTTTCTTTTTCTCAGTTTCTTCATTGGCTTCATTGCCACAAAATAAACAGTATTTTCTAAAACAAAAATTTGATTCACTTACTCGCGTTCTTGTACGAGGTGGACTTTTTTTTGTAGTAATAGCCTGTTCCTCCTCATGTTGTCTTTTTACTGCAGCGATTGAAGTTTTCCGGGTGTATGATTTTCTGCAATCCACGTGTATTGTAACGGATTTTTAGTTCTTAAATACTCAGTAAAAGTAAAGATGAAGTAAACTCATCACCTCTCGCGACACTAGCCTCGATTAAAGTTGGCATTCCACGATCAACCACAACTGTTTCATCTTCAGTTAAAAGTTTATTATAAATAAAGCAAAACTGAGACATTTTTTCGAGCTATAAAATAGCACAAATAACCTAAATGATAGACGCTTGTAATAAGTACGTATATTCACTTGAACTGAACCTTTAGCACTAAAAGAAACAGGTATATGAACGAGACCTACGGACAATAGAATAGCCCGATGTTTTTCAAGGCCACGTGATAAATGTTTTCAGAATAGTATAATATATATAAAAGAGACACAAATAGGTGTTTATACTTGTCTTAAGTGCCTGATTATGTATAGTACGTGGCTTATGTATATGTACATTCATGTATAATGTGACCCTTAGAATCGCGATATCTCAGGAATGGTAACTCTTAGGAAAAAAATCATGAAGACCATTTTTGTAGAGAATTTTAAGATCGACAACTTTGGTTTGAGGTTTTTTTTTGATAAAACTTACCGTTTTCGAGAAAAATCCAGAAAACCTCAAATTTTGACTTTTGACCCCGAATAACTTTTGTAGCACACATAGGATCGATGGGGATTTTTAAAACTTTATTTGTGATAGTAAACCCCAGCTCTCCACCAATATTTGGCTGTCCGGGAATTTTTGTTATTTTAAATGTCTATATATTCACAGTACACAAAATAGAGGTATAATATACTCACTGGTTCATTTTCGTTCATTTTTGCGCAGCTGTCAAAAATTGCCAATATGGCGAATGTTTGAGACCTAAATATACTAAATAAAATAATTAGATAAATAAATTTATTTGAATTAAATAACTTTTTTATTTATTTATTGAAGATAACTTCTATTTTTTAAACTTTACTAGGCATGTACATATGCATACGTATACATATTATTATAAAAAGGTCTCTATGTTCCGCCATTTTTTCAATTTGTTGTTTTTGTAATTTTTGGCACATGCGCAATATATTACCTTTATTATGTGTACTGTGGTCTATATTGACCGGACTATATTTAAAGTCAGCAAATACTAGATTGGCGAGAACGGCAACGGTTCAACAAAAACAACTTGAGTGATATTTTTATTAAATGTTTTATTTTTAAATTTTTATTTTATTTTATATAATGCATATTTTGAAGCGAATTCAAAAATAAATATACTAAAAAATGAGGTTATGTTTATTTAATTTATGTGGAGTAATTGACTAAATCGTTATGCGTTAGCAAAATTTTAAACACTAAAAAAGATCGGCCATATTGCAACATCATCTACCAACATCATAACATCGTTCTCGTTTACATTACGTTAATGTTTCGTTAATTTCTGTATCAAATTCAATCCTACTTCGATTAGAAGTTTTACCCCTAAAATCGAGTTAGACAGTTCTTGCACAAAATGAGTATGATTGTTTTGGGTTTATTTTGTTTTGTTGGCACTATACTTATTCGCTTCCACTGAAAGAAGATGGATTATTAAAATAGTCAATTGAAAATAACGATGATATTCGACTGCTCGATATTGTTCAAACAAATTCTGATGAATTGTGTAATCTGATATTTGACCCGATATATGTGTTAAATCAATTATTAAATAGAGAAATCGTCTAAAATAAGATTTTATAATTCCATTTTACCTTCTTCCGTCCCTCGGGTCCATTTCGACCCAAATGCACTTTCTTTTTCGAAAATCTTGATAAGTATAAACATCACAAATGTGTAACTTAGTGACTTTGTCTAATATGTTCTACATAAGTATTATACAAAAATTTAATAATTTCCGATTTACCGTTACACCGCAGTAAAATAAGTGACACTAAATATCCTCGAGGTCAAAAATGGCCCATAGTAATTTTATAGACATGTAATTAGTATTTTCCCATTAACAGAGATTATATTGCATTCTTATCATATATTTAAGAAAATTGCCGAATAATAAATTCAGTTTTTACATTTTGTTCAATTTTACTGTAGTTTCGTTCTATACATTTTTTGTGCCTTTTCATAAAATCGTCCGTTTTCAAAACTACATAAAAAGCGAAATAGTGATGATATAAATTTTACTCTAACGTAAATTTTTAAATTTTTTGTGTGAGAATTTTCTGTAAGAAAAATTCATATTTGTTTTATTTTAATTAATAAAGTTTAAAATTAAAATAAAATAATATGGTTTTTGACGTAAATTCGTATGGGTCCATTTTGGCCTCAAGGAACTTTAGTGTTATTTATTTTAAGGGACGGATGAAGGTTAAACATATTTTCAAAACGTTTCGGAGAAACCATAAAATTCCATAAAAGTGGATGAAATTACGTTTTAGTAATGTTTCAAATAAATCATTCAGCGGAATAAAAACCAATCGTAATGGTTTTTATACGAAATCAAGATAACGTTCTACGATATAACATATAAATCATGTTTGAAACGTTTAAATGAGACTTAACAATCTTTAGCCATATTGTTTATTGACATTCTCAAAACGTTTCTCAGAAACACTAATTCAATTTTTAATATAAATAATGTTTCACGAACGTCTATAAAACTGTTTTGAAGTACTGAATGGTTTTAATGTACCTGGACAAATTTGTCTCAAAAGTAGTTTTTGAAAAGTTTCTATGAAGGTTCTGTACCATATTTTGATACCATTTCGATTTGAAACCTAAGTTCCAAATACGGTTTAAACCATGACTGAAACCAAAAATTGTTGTTTGGGTAGGTTATTAAGTTGATTCTTTAAGTAGTTCCTAATAGAAAAATAATGAATTCCAACTCTGAAGAATTCCTCCGGCCATATCATCTGGGGTCGGATGTCTTATTTAAACCATGGCTGAAATTTAAAAAAATATTGCGGAACACTTCCTAAATTTACTTTTACATACTGCCTAATTCAGACTTTCTTCTCAGTCTCCAGCATCAAATGTAACAAGCATATTTGTTGACGGATTCTAGTGAAATTTTATATCTGAAATATGTAGTAGATATTACAAATAGTTCGTAATATAAAACCTATTATTTCATGGGCTGAAGAATTTTTTCGGCATTAAGGTTGAGCTGGGATCAGATTTAGTATATTGAAACATCGCCCAATCGTATGATTGTATTTTGAAACACTTACCCCTACTAATAATTTTATGGTCGATATTATAAATTAAAAACTAGATTTGTCAATTTTGGTTTTCCATACATCAATCCAATCAATGTTTTGCTCCTTCAGCATCAAATGGAACACACACATTGTTCGATGTATTTTTATTTGTATGACTTTGGAGTTTAATTTCTTAAATAAAATATTTAAATTGTATAGCACTTTTAATTTTTCTGGTCTCTCCTCTGGTTTTTTAAAGATCTAATCAAAATAGCAGAGAAATAAGATTTGGAACTTTTGGAACTTCGAATGAAGACCTAAAATTCAGAATCATTATACTTCGTTACATCTACTGCAACATACTTAGCCCTTTATTTTACGATGCTAATTATAGTTTAACAGATAATTTGGCACGCCAGCTGACAATAGCTGATCTAACAGATTTTCCTATGACAAACCGTTTTGAGTTACGATTTTTACAAATGAATTGCACGCAAAAAAATCAATTGTTTAAAGAAAAATGCACGCCAATAACCAACTATTTGTGAACACTGTTATTGACGGAGAACGATTGATTAAAATTGAAATATTTTTTGGTTAAATTGCTATTATTACTTTGTGGGAATGCCATAAAAATTAGCAAGGCCAGAAAAAATTGGCATAAATATCGATGACGAATACAATTGGCAATAATTATTTCCGTAAATATACCAATCTATCCAATTATAAATTTTCCTTAGCACGCTTAACGAGTTTATCCATAATCAATTATTATTCAATACCAATAAAGTTCATTGCTCCATTTCGCTTAATCCATACAAAAGCGGGTTTTATATTTTGTTACTCCGTTTCATTTACATTTTTAACCATTTTTCCCCATTTGGCTTTAATCGTTTATTCAAATCGATAATAAATTAGAATGTACAAAAAAAAAAAAAAGAAAAATTCAAATTGGTGATTAAAATGGAAAAAAAGGATTAAACATTTGAAAAACATATAAAAACAAAACTACACTGAAAAAATATTTTCATTTAGATTTTCGTGGGTTTTTTATGTTTACTAAAATAAAAGAACCAAGTAACAATTCAGTTATTCTCACAAGATAAAGAGTTGAGCTTAGTAATTTCTTAAAGCTTCCATATTTTGTTTTTGTTCCAGTATATATTATGTACTATATAGTAACGTAAAATTTTTCATTTTCTTGTTATGTCTTTGAAGTTGATAGATGACTTTGTTTTCTTTTGGTATAAATTGTTGTTGTTTTTCAGCGCTTTCATTTTATTTTTATTTAACGGGAAAGATTTCTTTTGTCATGATGAATTTGAAATTTTTTATTTTTTAGTTTTTTTTTTGCTTTCCGTTTACTTCAAGTCGTTTTACACTTTTGTCTTTTTTGATTTTATATGTTGGTGGAAAAAAGGAAAAGAAAAGAAAACCGAAAGCCAACATCTGTTAGTTAGAAGAGATTTTTCTGTGTTCGTTTATCTTATTTTTATTTTGTAAAAAAAAGCAAAAAATTGGTGTATTTTCCTTCAGAATTGTATTTTTATTTATTTTCTGACGGAGGATTGTTTCTGTTTAAGAAAGGCACCAGCCAGATATATGTGTATTGTTCATAAACATACAAAAAAATATAATTATTGTTGTTGTACTTATTCTTATAACAAGGATTTTCAATTTTTAATAACATTTTGATGCAAAAAAAAAAAAAAAAAACACCAACAAAGTTAAAGGAAGCAAAAAAGTGATACGAAATAGCGTTTGGAATGTTTCTCTGTGCTTGGAAATGGAATTTTTAATTTTGATTATTCAAAAATGTTTTATGTATGGTTTTAAGTAGATTCTTGCCATTTTTTTGGTAAATGAACTGATGCAGTATCAGATGAATTCGCATATACATACATACATACATACATATAACAAAATTAAATTTATGATCTTGACTAAATCTTTTGCTCCTTATTTAAATATTGTATGTATGCTCGTGTACGAGTCAATATATATACATATGTACGTTATGTACTGGCTTTTAAGTAGAATTCAGAAAGATGAAAAATTGTTAAGATGTTTTTTGTGATATTCCCATATAGACCATTTTCTTATAAGTATTTTTGTTGTTGTTATACATTTTTGGTGCGCTAACATGTTACACTAAATAACTAGAGCTGATGTAGATATCAAAAAGAAGTGTTATTAAACTTGATTGAATGAAATTGAATTGCGGGTTGGGGAATGTATAAATGTAAGTAGAATAAACGATGGAAGTTTAGTTCTGTAAATATTATCAGATAATACTAATGCTAGTGTGGATTTAGGATTTTTCGTTGTTATATTGTGAGGTACCTTGCAATAACTGGAAATATGTATTTAAACAAAAATATAAGTACGATGCTTTATCAAACTAGTGGATAAGTATAAATTAAACAATTTTTAATACCAGCAGCCCAAATAACATATTGCGTCATAATGTTTCTTGTGCCATTCACAACTTCGTCATTGAATCATCACTGTTACATAACCAACAAATTCCCTGATATTTGGTCACACGTAATTTTATATTTATATGCGTCCTTTTCAATGTTGGTCGGAAAAATCTCATGTCTAGCCATTGGGCATGATGATTTGTTGATATGTCAAACAATATGTGAATGTTGTCGAGAAACGAGTTCTTTTTTAACCAGTCAACGAAATTATTGTTTAATGGAAAGATGTCGTAAAAAACAAAATTACGAACTTCGTAAAAAAAGAAAATTATTGGAAGATAATCTATTAAAATGTTAAGTAAGTATTTTTTGTTCTTCTAGAATAAATTAAGAATCGTTGAAGGACCTATCTAATATGTTGCGAAAAACCAATTGACGATTTATTATAGATGTATTTACCTCCTTGTATGTAAATGTATAATTGAAGGAATACCATCATATTTCCGAACGAAAAAGTCCCAAAAAATAAAGTAACAAAAAATACAAAAGAAAGTGCCCCATCGAAAAGGAAGACCCCATTAAACTTTTGTTAATTACAAAATGAGAACAAAAGGAATCTATATAATTTCATGCCATTCTTGCGCGGGAATGGCCAATAATAAACGGTGTTCAGGATTTTTTTATTATATAACGTAAATATTATTACAAATGTTAATATTTATCAAATTTTTCTGACGTTTCCTGTCAACCTTGCGCCAAGGGTCTAATGATAAGCGGCTTTGGGGAGTTCTCCATTTTAGTATGTGAATAATTATTAAAAAAACATATATTTTTCAAAAATGCTCTAATCCTTATAAATGGTAAAATTTAAACAAATTGTCGGAATGGTGGTTTGGGGCGGTACCCCCCATCCTTTAAGGTATAAAACGAATTAAAATAATATTTGAAAAATTTGTTATATTTATAAAACTGTTTTATTTGGGGATTTTTTTATTTTGGATAACGATACCAACCATAACCGAAATATCTAAAATTTAGTCAATAAAACTATATTCGTCCCCAATTACAACGGTTTCATTATATTAGTACAAAAAATAAAAGCAATGAAATGTATTTAATTGTGAATTAATAACAAATAATTACAGTTTGTAGTTAAAAGAGGTCTTTAAAATTTCCGTCGCAAAATGTATAATTCTAGCTATCTGTATCCAGCCATCCCATAGCATCGTTTAATGCAATATTATATAGGAAGTTTAATACTTTACTGAAATGTCTTTAATAATTTTAATTGTTTGAATGATCAAATGTTTGAAGACGATTATGAAAATTTAACCAAAGCTTGAGGATTTGAAAGGTACACATTTATTTCAAGAAATATCAGTGAATTTGCACAGTGTAGGCGGCGAGTAAATCGGTTCCTGCTTAGAAACATTTTATACTTTATTTACGTTAAAAAAGTTTCAAAAATAGCGTATTTTGAAAACAGAGTGCTTTATTGTGATTTGTGGAATTTTATGCGCATTCTTATGCTATTTAGATGAGTACGTTTTGGGTGCTAAGCTTCCTCGTTTTCTAAGTACGCCTTTACCTGCAAACTAACTTTGGGGTAGAAATATTTTTCGTGTATTGTTACATAAACACAAACAAAAGGTAACTAGAAAAACCTTTACAAGCTGGTAGAAATTTGAAGACCACCCGTATGTTCAGATTTTTGCTTAAGGCTCATATGTATACCCTCGTTCAAAAGTTTAAGACCACATTGCACAATGCACATTGCATTTGCTGACAACAAGTATAAAATCAATACTATTTTTTGTAATAGCTTGATTGATTGAATAGATTGATTAAAAATGCATGTTTTTGTCAACAATATAAAATTCAATTTTAGAATAAGATTGTTTAAAAGTCATTAAACGGCATATTTTGCAGTCGTCTTAAACTTTTGAACGGGGGTGTATATACTACGTAGTATTTATTGTACCAAATAATATTAAATATGAATTCAATGTCATGTAAATCATCATTATTTATTGCCTACCATATAAAAAATTAAATTTAAAATTTAAAATTAAAAAGTTGAAGTTAAAACGTTAAAGTTAAACAGTCAAATTTAAAATTTAAAAGTTAAAGTTAAAAGTAAAACTAAATACTTTTCCAAATTTATAAAACTAAAAAATTGAGTTTTAGAAATCTTTCTATATTTGTGATGGTGGTTTGGCGTCTATAGGAGAAGGGGGGGGGGGCAAAGCTGAGTGGACTAATCTACCAGCTCCGGAACCTTCCACTATGCGCACATCACGTGAGCTGCTCTGGTCATGTATTAGGCAGCTGCATGATGGATATATTATGATTTTTAGTGTATTTTGGTTTTCTTTTTCCAAAGAATACTGAGCGATTGATATTTGGTTCATGTTTTAGGAAAACAAAATTCCCAACAAAATATTTTTGAAAACTGTGCATATTTTTTGCTAAATTTAAACAGTGTGATCGACTTTTAAAAATAATATTTATGTGGTTACAATATGTGCGCAAGTTTTGTGGCCAAGGACTTTATTTTGTTAAATTAATTTGTGTTATATGTTATACGAATAAACAACTTAATGAAAACAAGCTTAGGAAAATGTCAATCGGTTTTCCAATGTTCAGTAAGCTCGTTCTAAATTGCAAAACAGTATATATTAAATAATTATTTACGGATACAATTTACAGCTTAATTTATCTTATAACAAATCTAAACAAACTTAATAATCATATTGTTTAGAATTTCTAAACATATTATTAAACCGCAACATTGTAATAAGAAACCACAACATTGTAATTTTAATTGATATTGCAAGAGAGTTTGTCGATAATTGACAAACAAAATCCATGTATTTCTTTGCTTAATTGAGCGATTTCATTAATACAATTGTTAATCACGCTTATTATCGATATCTATTGTACTATGCCGATATGGTAAATTTAAAAACAGAATTTTTTGTAAAATCTGACAGTTTTGTTTCAGGCAGGTGTGTCATAAAAAATTATTATTTAATAATAATTGATTTCAAAACAGATTAAATTTTATAGCGTTATTTTACTACTAAAATATAACCTTGATTTTCGATAATTTTTTGATTCGATTTAAACGTTATTCGATTCAATATATTCTTGAAGTTATGCTAATTTTTATGAATGACTAACCGAGAAGGTCGGTAGCAGCTAGTAAAATCCATTTTACCCATTACTAATAATATAAGTAGTCCTAGTGTTTTATGTAATTACTAATAGCTTTAACTCTAGATGATTCTGTGGTAACAACTTGTGCTTTCGCTCTTTCGATCGAATACATTTTTTTAATCAATCGTACAAAAGCAATCCTGATTTTACAAAGTCATAGTCTAAAAAACGAAGCTTTTTTAAGGGAATTAGAAACGAGGAAAAACCAAACTTTTCATAGTAAAAAACATAAAACAAATGGGAGATCACTTTTTCCTATGACAAATTTTTAGAAGAAAACGTTAGAAACTCTTAATTATGATTTCTGAAATATTTTCATAAATATGTGAATTTCAACCAATATGAATGTCGCTTAAGTTTTCATTTTCTTGTAATAATTGATTTGTTTAAACCAAAATATTAAAAAAAAAATCATAACAACAGCATTTTGGTACCCTGTTAAAGTTATCGATGATGTAAGTAATAATGCAGTACCGATAGAGAGTAGTTCGAAAATACTTTTTCTAAACCATAGTTTATTAACATCATTATTTGATTTAAAGTATTTTTAATTTTTGTGTTTAATTTATTTATTTTTTTTGAACCCATATTTTAATGTTTAATAAATGTATTATTATTAAACAATTATTTTTAATTAAACAAATTTAGAAATCTTGCTAGATTAGAATGATTGATTGAGTTAATATTATTTTTTTCATGTCCCAATTCAGTAAAATTATCGCCATAATTTTCAATGTCGTCATTATTTTCATTGTCGTCATCATTTCCACTATGGTCTTCAATGATATCAGCATCATTAGAATCGCGCATTTTAATGGCAATATTGTGAAGATTACAACAAATCGAGGTTGCACCTTCAGATAATTTAAACAAGGGGTAACAAATATTTCACAAAATTATACAAAAACTATTTCCTATTATTCTTCTTGTTTTTTAATGTACCAGATTTAATTGTTTTTCAATTTGATCATCTGGATTTCTCCTTTATGGTGGTATAAGCCAATATATTGCAGGATAAGCGGTATCACCAAAAATAACTGGTCCCGTAAATGAACGATTTTCAGGCTCAAATGTTGAAAATAATTTTGAGTTTCTGAGTACTCTGGATTCATGAACAGAACCAGGTCAATTTCTGGGCCACATACCATCGTTGCTTTAAGTGCATGTTTACCGTGGCGATTTACATATAGGTACATAGTTCGATTCATTCACATTAGGCACATTTATGTTAACCATCGTTCAACCACCTTGAGGAAAATCTCCAGCATTAATGAATTGTAACGCCAAATTTTGGGCGTTGTGGGGCCATCTGATAGTGTCATTCATCATCTCATTCACAATAGCATTTGTCACACGATGAATCGTCCTATACATTGTAGATTTATGAATGAAATGCATCGTTGCAATTTTGTAATATTGTGCTCCATTTCCCAGCCAATGCAATGTTGTGAATAACTCTTGCTAAGGACTTAATGCATTGTTTTTTGTAGTATTATGTTCCAAACGGGCACCAATTTTTTCTAGTAAATGTGTGATTTGAACACGCGTCAAACGCAAATTTTCTACTGTAATAATCGGCGCTAATTATATAATTTATACGACGTTTAACTAACCTCTGTGTTTGAGCTTCTTGATTTTCAAATAGTCGTTCGAATCGAATTATTTTTTGTTGTATTTACGACAAAAGTTCAAATTATAATGAGAAAAAATTCAACAAAATTTTCTGAAAAGCAATTTTTTTCTTATCCAAGTTTTGATTAAATTATGCATTTTATTTTTAAAAAGTAATAAGTTTGAAAAATGGGTGCTACAAAATATAAAAATAATTATAAAAGTTTGATTAGTCATCACTTTTAAAAAGTACAGTTATCAATTGTCGTTTTATTGCTTGATGCAACAGAAATTTGATAAGTGAGTGTTTTTTAATTTGAAGTTGGTGCAATAAAAATTTATCTAAATATGTAATAAGTTTATTGCGAGAGGGCGCAATAAGGATGGAATGTTGCGGCTTTTTCCTCGTGGTGATCGATTTTTGTAGATCGATGCTGCTTGGTTCACTCTCTGGATTCAATCAATAAACACTTTATTTGTTAGCTGGAATATTTGGTATTCCGCTACAAAATTACCTTTAGTTTAATATTTTTAATAAATTTTTAATTTAATTTTAAGTCTGGACTTCACCAGTTTCCTTTTATCACTCCCGTTTTTTTTTCCTTTTTTCTTTTGCTTTTGTTTTTGCACGAACGCATCCAAAACCGGGCTACCTAGTTTTTCTGTTGGCAACATTCTCCAACCCGGTAAGTTGGCTCATCGCCTGGATGATGTTGGCTTACCCACCTTTTCTGGTTGCACATCCAATACAGCCAGTTTCACGGCCGGTCTTTCGTAGACACCGCTACAGGTTTGTACGACAGCACTTCTCACCTGCCCATCCTTGGCAAGGTTTGTTTTAATTACCAATCCCTTCGGCCACGAATTTCGTGGTAAGTTATTATCAACGATAATGACCACGTTATCTTTTTCAAGCGGTTTTACAGGCTTGAACCATTTCGTTCGCTTCGTTAGAGTGGGTAGGTATTCGGTTAACCATCGCTTCCAAAATGTGTTCGCTAGGTGCTGCGACTTCCGCCAATTCTTTCTGAGTATTATGTCGTTATCATATTGAATTCGCCTGGGGGTTTAGTGCCGCTTGATGATCCCAGCAAAAAATGGTTTGGTGTCATGGCTTCAGAATCAGCGCTCTCAATCGAAACGAACGTTAGCGGACGAGAATTGATAATGTTCTCAACCTCTATTAACAAGTTTCGAAGCAATTCGTCTCCGGGGTTTCGCTGAGGCATAATCTGCTATAAAGTGTTTTTGATTGAGGGTACCAGACGATTCCAGCAGCCACCCATGTGTGGTGACGCTGGCGGGTTAAACAGCCATTTGAAACCCGGGGTTGTAAATTCTGCATGAAGGCAACTCTGATTGTTTTCAGTTAGGGCGCGACGCAACTCGGCCTCCGCTCCGCGTAGATTCGTTCCATTGTCACTGCGTATTTCGATTGGCGCCCCTCGTCTTGCAATGAAATTGCGAATACACATTATGCATGAATCGGTGGTTAAACTATGCGCTGTTTCAATATGTACTGCCCGTATCGTCAAGCAAGTGAATAGGACTCCCCACCTCTTCTCCGTACGACGTCCAACCGAGACGTTCATCGGCCCAAAGTAGTCTATGCCGACATAAGAAAATGGCCGAGTGAAAGATGCAAGCCGAGCTGTCGGTAGGTTCGCCATTTGTGGCTCACGCGGGAGGGCCCTCTGATTCTTACATCTCTGGCAGGAAGATCGTACTATTTTTAATAACTGTCGTACTCCTGGAATTACGTATTGCTGACGGAGTTCGTTAACTACGGTTTCATGGCTATGGTGGTGGTATTTCCGATGGTATGACATGACTAACAGATAAGTCACCCTGTGACCTTTCGGCAGCAATATGGTCGCTTTTGATTCCTACCTACGTCTTCCGAGGCATCGATCCTCCCATCTTCATCTTCAGAATGCCAACGTCGTCTAGATATGGTGAACTCCTATAAATAGGGCTGCTTTCCGGAATGTTCACTTGCTCATCTAGTGGAAGCGATTGGTTGCGTTGCAGGATTTCCACCTCCTTTAGATAAGCATCAAACTGGGCTCGACGATAGAGTTCATTTTTTCCTTTAACAAGCTCGGTTTGAGTGATTGGTCCTACGCTTACGGCCATGTTCTGGACTCTGCATCTTAGGTTATTTACATATCTCAACACATATGCTTGCACACGAAGAAGGCGTTGCCAGCTGGAAAATCGCTCTACCTTGATTACCGATGGATAATATTGAACCGTATGTATGTAGTGAGCCCGCCGTTCCTCAATGGGAGCTTTCACCACATTCCTAATACCCTTTCACCTTCTATTGCCGAGCTGATGGTCAGGTCTTTCTTTGTCTCTGACGTTGTACTGACTCTACCCAATGCTGATAATACTTTCGGAGCATTATATCTCCAATCTCTTATTTCAAACCCTGCATGTGTGTGTATTTCTTTGACCCGTTTTGCTAGTTCGATGGCTTCATCCGGGGTGTCAGCGCTGTCCAACCAGTCATCCACATAGTGGTTGTTTTTTATTGCGTCAGAAGCTCGTGGATACTTTCCTGCAAACTTTAGTGCGTTCACGTTTTTTACATACTGCGCCGAATCATAACCTGTATCACATAAACGTCAGGTTCTTTACTTTGGTCCCCGTCTCTCTATAGGAACCGTTGTGATTGTTAATCGGCCTCTCGAATGCGTGTCTGGTGAAACATTTCCTTTATGTCACCACAGATGGCCACTCTTCTCTCCCTAAATCCTTGAATCACTCCTGGCAAAGCTGCAAGTTGATCTGGACCCTTCATGAGAACTGAATTCAGCGAAACTCCGTTGACTTTGCTGGCTGCATCCCATACAAGGCGAACCTTATTCGGTTTATTCATATTCTTGGAAATGGCTCAATCAACTCATGTTGTAACAACTTACGCGCATAACCCTTGGCGAGATAATCACGAATTTTCTCCTTTAGGATTCCGGCCAAATCATGGTTTCGCTGCATCTTCTTTTCGAGACCTGTTTCAAACCGGTGCTCTTGGCGGATCGTTGTTGTCTCTAGTATCTCGCGCGCACGTTTTTCCATGCTAGTTTCCAAAATAATGTCAGGCTTCTTCACACCAAAGCTTTCTAACGAGAAAACCTCTTTAACCATAGCCTCCATCCGCTGATCACCGTTGCAATCACACATATGTAAACTATGATGGTAATGCGGTGACGACAAATTAGAATCGGCTGCTTTGTTTTGATCGTAAAAACCGTGCATAGCCCAACCTAATCTTGACGTTGCGCACTACGATGTAAGGCGCAATTAGCTACTGGTTTCACGCCTTCTTTCACTTCAGGTCGTACTTTGCCATGCAGCAGTGGGTGGTGTAACGCTTTACAACCCTGCGTGCTACATTGCTTGGCATATTTGCAACGAAAGTGGTTGTACAGTCTGAGACACTTTCGGCACAGACGTTTTTCTTTTACGGTATTCCAACGTTCATTGCGATTCATGTTGTTGAAACTCTCACAGCTTTTTAGAATATGGCCGGATTTCTTACACAGGTGGCATTTCCGATCATTAATAATTGTTTGATTATTTCTAGTATCTCAAACATGGCGAACGTGACGTCTGGACAACGATGGATTATTCATATGTGCCAGTAGTCCGGCAGCTTCGATCGCGGCGCATAGGTTTTGCACCGAAGCGCAAATGAAATTAGGGTTTCTAGCTTTTCTGCTTTCGGAGCAGGTTCGCCTCTGATCTTCTGAAGTAGTGTGTGGATGATTAATTCTGGGCGTCCGTACAACATTCTCAGTGTTGTTATCACATCCGACACTGACGATGGTAGCAGTAGACGGCATCTCACAGCCTCTAGTGCTTTCCCTTTCAAACACCGTTGCAGATGTAATAGATTTTCAACATCGGCCATTCCGATGGTTGCCCGCTGGAGTGAGGAAGCTCCTTGGAAACTGCCTGTCTTGCGGCGATCTGATCAGCCCTTAAAATGGGCGCCGTTGCCGCATTTGGTATAGGTAGTTGTTGGACATCCATAGACTCTGCAGGATGAATACAAGACGGTTGGTTCGTGTTGTTCAAACTGACCGGAATGGCGCCACGGTCATGTGAGACCGGTATCTGTCTATCTGAAATTTGTAGTGTATTTGTCTTCACACCGGGTACTGATTGTTGTCGATGTGGCTGTTGACCAGTTCTCGTTATTGATACGCTCGCCATTTGGTTAATGATAGGTACGACTGACATCCGCATGGTTTGACTTAACCCCGTTGTCTGGCTCAGAATCGGATTCATCGTCAATTTCCTGCTCGAGGATTTCGAACTTCCTATTTATATAAACGCGATCCTCGGCCTCTCTTTCCTTATGTCTGATTTCGTTTAACTTGCGAATTTCCTCCAGCTTCTGAAGTTCCAACTGTAACCTCTTGCCGGAGGATTTTGTTGATCGGGCACTTACGGATCTAAGTAATAGAATTGTCGCACAGCACCATAAAGTTGGTGTCAACGCGCTCGTAGTTACTGCAGTTCGATTCGTGTAGCACATGTTGTGGTAGCGATCGCACTTTTATTGAGGATTACTGGAAATTATTCACACCGTCCATTGTGTATATTGATTTGTATTATGATGAGCTTTATGAGTGATATTATTCCACTCAAACCAACCCAATCCAAGTAAAAATGCTAATTTTGTAGTTTATTGCGAGAGGGCGCAATAAGGATGGAATGTTGCGGCTTTTTCCTCGTGGTGATCGATTTTTGTAGATCGATGCTGCTTGGTTCACTCTCTGGATTCAATCAATAAACACTTTATTTGTTAGCTGGAATATTTGGTATTCCGCTACAAAATTACTTTTATTTTAATATTTTTAATAAATTTTTAACTTAATTTACCTTTTTATACCTAGTTTTTTCTTTTGGCAATAAAGTTGTTAAGTGAAAAATGATAATTGGTTGCTGCAATATGGCCATGGTCTAAAGAAAACCCAGTTTTAATTATTTCAAAATCTAAAAGAGTTGGAATAATTTGGAGTAAAAATCTGTGAAACATGGCCGATTATATGAAAATCCGTTAAAAAGTAATTTAGGAAAAATTGTCTATACGACACAGAAGTCATGTGACGAGTTTCTGGGCTCACTATTTTGACGTAAGGCACTAACTTATATATAAATAAGGTATACTTAGACTCAACAAAATTTTCACTTTAGCATGGTCGATATTTCGTTACAAAACTCAATAATATACTTATTTATATCCTTTTATATTAAAACGCCAAGTATATTTTTATCCAGATCACCCATAAAAATATTTTATTAAGCACAACTAAAATTCAAAATGCCATTATTAAATAAAACACAGCAGTATGTCTCTAAAAGCACGTCATAATTTCTCCCAGAAATAAGCTCATTCCGCTATTAAAATAAAGCACCATTCCTAGTGCATTCAATTAGGTGCCAAGCATAAAACGAAATTTCAATCTTTTTAAAAAATATATAGAATTACATATTTTTATGCAAAGCATATTACTTAATAGCATTATCTCTCAAATATATAAAATTAAAGATTAAATTATTCTGATTACATTTTTCTATTTTCTTATTAAAATAATAAAAAAATCTACATGTAGTGTATGGATATGTATTAATTTTTAGTTGCTTTGAGCAAAAAAAAAAAAAAAAACTAAAAAAAAACTATAAAAATAATAACACAACTACTTGGTTCTAGTCTAGACTGTATCCTATATTTTTTCATGATGAAGGATATTATTATGATTTTGTCTTTCTCACTCAAAAATTGCAAAATCTTTAAAAGAAGAGAAAACAAAAAATATATAATTCAACATTCAACCTTAAAGTTAAGAATTAAGAAATTAACTTTTTTTTTTGTTTGTGTAAAACTTTTATTTTATTTTATTGTTGGAAACGAGCTGATTTTAAAATTAAACTTTTTGTCCAAAATATTGAAAAACACATACAAACAATGAAAAATCGGGATCGAGTCAAGAGATTTCTCATTCCCTATATACTTAATATTAATATGTAAGTTTATACTAAACATAAAAAACCAACAAATTGTGAACCAAAGTAGTTTTTAGTTTTTAAATATTTTATTTTAATGTTGGGAGCTTTTATTTGAAATTATTTTTAGCTTGATAGAATTTTTTTTTTGTTTTGCATTTCCACAAAGTATAAGTTAAATAAAAAACAAAACAAGAAAATTGGTATGATAGTTTTGTTTTTTTTTTGTTTTGTTTTATATTTTGCTTAAATTTTAAGTTTTGTGCTCCTTCTTCTTAATTTTAACATTCATTGATTTGTTTAATTGTGAAAATTAACTTTATGCTCTTTCATTTAAGAAAAATAAAGGACAAAATGAATGAAAAATACAAGAAAAATAATTAAAATTACCAACAACAACAAGTACCAACCAGACAGTATTGAAATTAATTCCATTTGAAAATATTTGTATATTTTGGTTTTTTACCATTTTTATTTTGTTGGGTTCGCTTTTTTTTTGTGGAAGAAATTGAAACAATTTCTTTTCATGGTGTATTTTTAGTTTGCTGGTTTTGGTGCTTTTTGGTTTTTTGAAGACAAAAATCTTAAAATAGAATTTTTGTTTTTTTTTATTTTGCGAACAGTTAAATGAGGTTTGTTGAGAAGAATTTTAATGGTTTGTAATAGATGTAATAGTATTGCTGGAAATTTAAATTTCGGTGGAAAGGGAGCTTTTGGAAATTAATGTATAGAAATTGCTTGACAGAAATTTGCAAGTAGCGTAATAATGACAGACAGTTGTCCTTTAATAAAAGGCTTAGATTGATAATGGGCTCACAACCTTAAGAAAATAGTAATAAAAAAATCGGGGTGGGCTTATAAGATGTTGAGATTAATTATTTTAGTTTATTGTAGTATAAATTATCTGCCATGTTTCTTTACGCACAAATAGACACCAGATTTGCTCGGTCAGATGAGGGATTCTCTCTCTTTCTCTACAGTGCTCTCAACTAGGACTTGCCCATCCCCGGATCTTTTACATTCCCGGGTAAAGCTCGAGTATTCGATCTATTTATTAAGTCGACTTTAGCTGCTTTATTTTATAATATATTCAACGGTTTCTATCTCTCCTCTAACCTCACTAAATTTCATGTAAATGTTAATAACTTGTGGCCAAAGGCTTTGGTCGCAAGCCGTAGCAACTTTAGAATGCATAACTGAAAAATGAATATAATATTCAACTTTTTCTAGCTCTCTAGAAAAATGATGAAATTGGAAGTAAGCTGTTTTACCTTTTGACCACAGATTTGGTTTAATTATGTTGGCAGACTATGTACGTCCAACTTTTCTTTTTACTGCAAAATTTTCTTATAATCTCTGCAACATTGTTTTCCAAAATAGCCCATTTTGGATATTTAGCTCGTCCCAAAATGCATCGTCAATGATTTTCCATGTAGCAAATTCTTGATTCTTGGAGTAATTTTATTAGCGAAGCAATACCTGTATTTCTTCTAATGGCTATGTTTTAGTTTAGAAATTTGAACGGCTGTAATAGATCCCAGTTTTTTTAAATTTCGAAACAATAATGCCGAAGCCCGAAGTCGCTGCAGCTTTGGGTATGTCAATGTCTTCTAACGCATCTGATGGTGCAGCGGTTTAAGAACATTTTGTAGCTGGACAGTATTGCTCAATATTCGATAATCCGGCATTTCAATTATTTACAGTTTCTGAAGTGCTATATTTACTAAGGAAACGTTCCAGCATACTCTCTAAACTAGTCGAGCTGATGTGGGCTTCTAACATATTATTCAGTTGCGTTGCAATATTCATCGGCGACTATCTTATAAGTACCATGAAGTTAGCATTTGCAGTCACAACCTCCCCAGTCACAACATCCCCGGGAAACGGAATTCTTTAAATTTCCGAAATTTCGCGGAAATCCCGGGATGCAAGCGCAACTCTGAACCATTTTAAATCGCTATTTTGCGCTATTTTATGTAGAGGCTAATTATTTTTTTTGAAATAAATTATCCGCCACAGTTTCTTTACTCACATTCACATCATTGAGATTAAAATTGCTCCGATCAGATGACGTCATCTAGCTACAGTGCTCTTAAGTATTGTAAATCGCTATTTTGTAGATTTTAATTTTAATTAAAATTTATGTAGAAATTAATTATTTCAATTTAGAATAAATTATATGCCATAGATTCTTTACGTATAAATTAACACCAGAATTGTTCCGATTAGATGACTTGTTCTCTCGCTACAGTGCACTCAAACCCTGCAAATCGCTATTTTGTAGCTTGAATTTTAATTAAAATTTATGTGTAGATTAAATATTTTAATTTAAAATAAATTAACCACTTCTGTTTCTTTACGCAAAAATTGACACCAGAATTGCTCTGATCGGATGAGCCATTCTCTTGCTACATGATTCAAGAATTTAAATCGTGCGAAATCAGAGGCTTGCCTCGTCTCCTGCTGACATCATTGCGATGAGTGAGGCATGCAATCTACGGACCAACCTAAGAAATCATACATCACGACCAATAATCAAATTTCGTGTCAATTTTCTGAACATGCGGTGTAAGACATTATAACGTCAAAAAAATAAATATTTAATAGTAAAAAAAATTCTGCGGTTAGTAACTAGAATCAATAACGTATTCGGATCGAAAGGTCGACAAGGATACTATTTTGGCATGAAACAAGCTTTCGAATTTTGGCCATAATTTATTTTATTAAATAATTGTGTACTTTCATTTAGTGAGTTATCTCAAGTTCACAGACGCTGTCGAATTGGTGAGATTCTACAACATTATTAGTAGTCTAGTTACCAATATTTTCAAATTGTTTATTTCTAGATTTACAATGATTTTGAAGTCCTACTTCCAAATAACTATTATAATTCGATAGTTTCAAAATGTTTTGTAGTCTTACCAAAGATTGATTTATAATAATATTTGTTGAATTTATGTATGTATTGATTTCGTTTCAGGGACGTCTTTTCATTGTTGTTTTCCTCGAGCAACTTTTTACATACGATAACAAATCTGAAATCGAAGAAATAAGTTTCTAAAAAAAAGAAATTTCATTGCCAAAATTATCGATTCAAATATTTCAAAAATAGGATTAATCTTTAATTTGTCTATATTTGGCTTATAAATATTGTAGTTTGTAAATAAATCAATTCGTTAGGACATCTATCACTTTAGTGCGGCGCTTTCGAATAATACTATGCCGAAGAAATATAAAGGACGCTTAATCGACTGCCTGATTAGCATCAAGATATCTCAATTTTAATTTATTTATTACTCTATATATCTGGACTACAGTGATTTTGCGAACAAACTCATAAAATTTCAGAAAATAAGTCCAAGTCACTAATAATCATTGTCTTCTTCTCCACATGATGAAAACGTTGCAAATTCTTAAAAAAAGGAAAGCTTACTACAAATCGTGTGCATTAAGTCAATATATGTATGTACATAGATGGCAATGGGTAGTAAACATTTTGAAAAATCGTACCAAAAATTGCCACCTGGGGAAATTTGAGTTCAAAAATTGTAGGAAAAGCACAACAAATTCTCAAAATATTAAGAACGTGTCCTAATTGTGTGATTAAATAATTTTTTTTTCGTATTTCTCTGCCGACAATTGTAGACATCTAACGTACACTAGTAAAACTAAATATAAATTTAGCAAGTATTATTTTAATTTGTCAGAGCCAACTTTGATATATTTTTCAAAATGAAAATTCGAAAGATATGTTTTACAAATAATTTGATTTTAATATTTTTGCAATTAATATTTACTTACTTAATACCAATATACCCTTCTTGTATATTTCTGCTAAAGATAATGTAGAACACTTTTGTATAAACATTTTGTAACATTTTTGCGTTTTTCAATGAAAAACTTCAAGCTAAAAAACACCATTTTTACTATGGATTCCTATGGAAATCAGTGAAAAGTTATACCATTAAAAAAGCTTCTAAAAAATACGTCATAATGATTATGGCTCTATACCCTAGAAGTCTCTGGATATACACGCTAAAAGTTGATTTTCTACCAATTTTGTGAGTTCTTCTGATTTTCCGACATTTTCGGCAATTAGGTTAAACAAAATTTTCCACTTAAGACTATTTAACATTTTTTTATTACAGTCTATGTACCTTATTTAGTTTCTGCTGATAACCACAAATTTTTTTATTTTCGGCTGGAATGTTAATAACTTAATCTGCATTATCGACTTTTGACTTTCGGCTAACTTTAACAGGGTACCAAAATGCTGCTGTTATGATTTTTTTTTTTAATATTTTGATTTAAACAAATCAATTATTACAAGAAAATGAAAACTTAAACGACATTCATATTGGTTGAAATTCAATCATTAATGAAAATATTTCAGAAATCATAGTTTCTAACGTTTTTATTTAAAAATTTATTTTAGGAAAAAAAGTTATTTCTCATCTGGTTTATGTGTTTTACTATGAAAAGTTTGGTTTTCTCCTCGTTTCTAATCCTCTTAAAAAAGCTTCGTTTTTTGGGCTATGACTGTAAAATCAAGGTTGCTTTTGTATTAATAAATAATAATTTTTTATGACACAAATTTTGTCTGAAACAAAAATGTCAGATTTTTCAAAAAATTCTGTTTACAGACATTGATAATAAGCGTGATTTACAATTGTATTAATGAAATCGCTCAATTAACAAAGAAATACATGGATTTTTTTTGTCAATTATCGACAAACCCTCTTGCAATACCAATCAAAATTACAATATTGCGGTTTGTTATTACAATGTTGCGGTTTAATAATATTAGAAATTCTAAACAATATGATTATTAAGTTTATTTAGATTTAGATTAAGATTGGTTATGAGATAGATTAAGCTGCAAATTGTATCCGTAAATAAAAATTTAATACTGTTTTGCAGTTTACACCGGTACAGCTTTCGCGTGCTTTTTTTCATTTTATCGGAAAGAGAATTAATTTACATAATAAATCTGATTATCTTTCATCTGAAAAGGTTTTTGCTGATTTTTACACCCTAAACTGAAATATCTACTGTACTTAGTGCTTACGGAACATTTGAAGGCCGATTAACACTTTCCTATGCGTGTTTTCATTTTGAATTGTCTATTCGAATAAAATACAACACAGATTAATTTAACAAAATACAGTCCTATGCCAGAAAATTTGCGTTCCTATTTGACCACATAAATATTATTTTTAAAAGTCGATTAAACTGTTTAAATTTAGAAAAAATATGCCAGTTTTCTGGCTATGTCACTATAAAATTGTTGCCCAGTTTCAATGACGCGGTTTCACCTGATTTTTCTTTGTCGCTGATGTCCTTTCCACCTGTTTTTTTTTCGAAAACATATAATTTGATAATCTTACGCAAAATTTCACCTTAACACCACTGTACGTGAGATTCTAAACATATTCTAAATATGTACACCTAATGTATTTATTTTGGGATAAAATGATTCCATTTCTTAGCCATTTTGTTTATTTTTCCCTAAAAATTTTGCTGGGATTTTTTTTTCCTAAAACATGAACAAAATATTAATCGCTCAGTATTCTTTGGAAAAAGAAAACCAAAATACACTAAAAATCATAATAAATAAAAATTCCCTGACAAAACCAGAATAGTGCCACTAATGTTGAAATTATCATGAACTACGATCATGAGTCATCTAAAATCCATGAACATAGCTTAACCCTTTATTCTCATTAGCATAATGATTTTACTATTAATAAATTTACTTTTTTAACTTTGATGTTTTAACTTTAACATTTTAATTTTTTAGAGTATGCATCAAAAATTCGGCGTTTGCTTATTTTAGTTTTTTGACACATTGAAAAAGGTTTGTTGTTCTATTTTGAACTACAATGAAAATTTACTTTGAGTTTTAATATACTAACGATATAATAAATAGTTAAAGTTAGAATTAAAAAGTTAAAGTTAAAGTTAAAAATTTAATTTAAAAACTCGAAGTTAAAAATTTTGTTAAAAAGTTAAAATGTAAAAGTTATAGTTAAAACGTTAAAGTTTAAAGTTAAAGTTCAAAAGTTAAAGTTAAAAAGTTAAAGTTAAAGTTTAAAAGTAAAAGTTAAAAAGTAAAAGTTGAAAAGTGAAAAAATTTAAACTGTTTAAAAGTTAAAGTTCAAGTTAAAATGTTAAAAAAATTAAAAAGTGAAAGTTAACAAGTAAAAGTTAAAAAGTTAACAGGTGAAAATTTAAAGTTAAAAACGTTAAGGTTAAAAAGTTAAAGTTATAAAGTTAAAATATATAAGGTTAAAGGTGATAGGTTTGTTGAAAAGTTAAGTTAAAATTTGTTTTTAAAAGTTTGTTAAAAAGTTAAAGTTAAACCGTTAAAGTTAAATAGCTAAACTTAAAGTTTAAAAGTTAAAGTTTAAAATTATAATTGAAAAGTTAAAAAAATGTAAAAAGACTAAAAGTAAAAGTAAAAGTAAAAGTTAAAAAGTGTGTTAACAAGTTTGTTAAAAAGTTAAAGTTAAAACGTTAAGGTTAAACAGTTAAATTTAATGTTTAAAGGCAAAGTTAATGATTAATTGCGAGCCAAATGTTGTAAAAACTTATTGCACCGAAAGAAATCCAAAAAAAAAGGAACCGCAAATAAAACGTCTGAAATTTGCCCCGCAATATTACCTCGACAAGCCAAATGATATTGTTGTTGTTATTTTCCCAATTGGGATTACATGATTACCAAAAAGTTTAAAATAATTCATTTTACTGTTTGATTTCAGGTGATCATGACAACAAATGGAAAATAATGAAATTCAAGTTCAAGGATACGTTTATAAAATGTATTTGTTGTGATTGATTTTACTGATGTTTTGTGCTTGTTTTTCAGGTGCAATTCTTGATCATCGAGTGTTCCTCTCCAATTCGCTGAGAGATGCCGTCAATTATTGTAAGTTGTTGTGTTGGATTGCAACAGTTAAAAAGTTAAAAAAATTAAAAAGATTATAAGTTCAAGTTAAAGTTTAAAAGATAAAAAAATTGTAAATTTAAAGTTAAAAGTTAAACCATTTAAATATCAAATGGAACCATTTTACCCCAAAATGTGTTATACTTTGGAAATAATAATACCACTAAAAAATCATGATAAATAAATTCCCAATTCTCTGGGCCAACCAGAATAGGGCCGGACGTCGGATTTTAGATGACTCATTTTAGTGTAATTTATTTGTTGTTGCACGATAAAAGAAAAATTTTGTGTATAAATATATCTCATTTGTTCATATATGTATAATCTAGTTTGGTGTGGTTAAAATTAAATGAAAACGAAAAGATCGTTATGTATAAGCAATGAAATTTAGGAAGGTTAAATTCTAAACTCGGACATCCCTATATGGTAATGCATAACCAGACCACCAATAAGATTAACTGCGTTACTGGGCTGAAAAAGTTAAAGTTAGAGGTTAAAGAGGCCTGTGGCTTTAGGAGCATGGACTTTTCACCTTTCGATTTGATGACGTAGACATTTATACTGATAACACCGTCAAAAATGAAAAATGGAAATTTAAAAAATTAAATTTTAAAAATTAGAAAGAAAAAGTAAAGTTAGCGCGTAAATTTTATTTTGCATGATGCTTGGAAATATGTAAGTACCATGATTGGAGATAATGTACATTATATTCCACACATTTACGTTCTTGTAAGCTTATGAAAACATATTTTCATTTTCGTTCGAACAATTATCATAATGATCATTGATCGAACGAAATATAATTTTTGCATGCAGTTTTATTTACTGTCCAAATTACAATGAACTTGAAGCTTTTTTGATACCGTAGCTGGGTATAATTATAACAACAACAAATAAGCCCCACCAAACCATTTTTTTTATCTTTCTATTTTTTTTTTTTTTTTTTTTTGGGGGATTGAGATTATCGTAGAACTGATTCTATGTACGGATGTATGTGAGACTAACTTGTTCACCGTCTTTTATCTTCATCGTCGTTTTTAGCTGGAAAAATTACTAAAAACCAATTTTTTGATGACGTAGGGGACTCCGATGTTGACGTTTTATTTCCTTTTTTATTTTTTTAGTGGGTGTTCGTCATTCTACATATGTACGTATGTATGGGAAACTTCTTTATCGTTGTTGTACTAAAATTGCAAAATAACTTTGCAAGACATTGTTGAGATTGTTCATGGACCATAATCATGAACAATCTAAAATCGGACGTGGGATGTCCGATGTTAAAATTGTTTATGGACCATGTTCATGAAATATCTAAAATCGGACGTGGGACGTGAGATGTCCGATGTTGGAATTGTTAATAGGCCATGTTCATGAACCACCTAAAATCAAATGTGGGATGTCCGAATGTCCGATGTTAAAATTGTTCATGGATCATGTTCATGAATCATCTAAAATCGGACGTGGGATATCCGAAGTTGAAATTGTGCATAGATCATTTTCATGAAATATTATCTAAAATCGGACGTGGCCGGTCTGATGTTGAAATTGTTTTGATAAGTTTTTTAATCTTTGACCTTAAAAGACGACATAGACGACTACGATAATGACGTCTTTTTTTTGGATTGGGATTATCCCAGATCCCCACAAAATAACTACTTAAGTATATTACTAATGCACGATTTATTTACAGATATACATAATGGGTTTATTGATGTTTTGCCGGGATACCACAGCTTTATAGATATTATTATTAAAATATTTTTTTAGAGGATTATTGTTTTTAACACGATCGTATGTCGTCCGCATGACTCTTATTCCGAATGCCATTAGCCACCTTTCGTATCAGTCAAGGTCCCACTTTCACACCCACAGATCAACTCTCTATATAAACAATGTATTTGGACGTAAGATGCCCCGTGGTATTATTGTGTTTGGATATTTAGGTGTTTAATTTATTTATTTTATTTTTAATTTATTCGCATAATTTATTTAATTAAAAATTGTATAGATTTATTTATTTGTTAATGTACTTCTTTTATTATAATTTCAATTATTAACATTATTTTATTATTTTAAATATTTTGGTCAGTCGATAATAATTTAACAATCCTGTGTAATCTTAATGACAACTGATTACCAACTGTTAAGAGGTAAAAGGTACCACTTTTAAGTAAAAGTTTTTTTTTATCTCGAAGTGAATAATAACTACCTTGTGCTTACAAGAATTTACTGGAAGAAATTCAAGCGAAACCTATAACTCTTAACTTATTCTTAAGGTAGTACTTCTGATAATTTAATTCTAATTATTTATCTAAATAATTTGGTGCTTATTTGGTGCTAAATCAGTAAAGATTATTTGTATTTCATCCTCAGCTTTTTGTGTTGGCCTCGAATTCCTAGCTGTTCATATCTATTTTCGTCTTTTCCAACAAAGACCTAAATGTGATTCCTTCATTTGTCTGCATCTTCTTCGATTAAATAAAAATAGTTTAAATTATTTCCCCTGTTATGAAGAATTGCGCAATAAATATCAGCCATTGAAGCCCTTGCAGTAACCACACGGCAATGTCTTGTAAGCTTCTTTATGGAGATGTGGGCTTAATAAAGCGGTAGTTTTATTTATTCCATTGTCCTTAAGAAAGCCACTTTTATTTACTCTTCCAGTGAATTTAATTTCCTTTGTATAAAAAGCTAGTAACACTATTTGTACAACACCACAAGCAGCGTGATAAATTTCTTCTTGTCACGACCGGGATCCATCGGCAATTAAAAACAAAACAAAAATAGAACCTGTGAACCCTAAGTCACAAAGCAAAGCTTTACTCACTGTGCTCTGTACCCAGGATCATTTAAGTAGCGCAAAAAATTAAAACTTTTGATATCAACCTAGAGCTTCAGTATGAACGAAATTTAAACCAAGAATAGTCTTAAATTAAAGAAGAAATATCCCCTGCTATAATCTTTTCATTTTCAACGATAAAACCTCAAAATTTGCGTACTTTAAGTTGGATCCTCACATCCCTCGGCGTTCACAAAAATTTTTTATTTCTTGAATATTAATAATTCGGGTCATTCTGATCAACATAAATATTTTTAAACTAAACTCAAGTCTCCTCCTTGTACCCAACCTTAGAAATCATCAAACAGGTACGGAAGAAGTTAAGAATTACCTTTTTTTATTCGCATCTTCTTAAGTATGTAGTACTTGAACATTTTTAAGTTTGCTTATAGAGAAAGCAGTCATTTAAACTTCAAGTATTCAATACTCCATTAAGAATATACTTAAATTATATTCACCTGCTTACAAGCAGATACTTGAAAAAAAAAACGTAAGGTAAATCACTTACTTGTTTTTATTCACTCCACCCAATATCTTGAAGAAATTTAATCTTTTGAAATTTTAATTTCAGAAAACATTAGTTCTATTAATGGTGCACGAGCACGTACTCACATCCCCATTATTATTCTGCGAAATCATACCAATTCAAACATCAAAGAAAATAATACTAAATTTAGCGACAGAACCTGATTTTTCAGAAGAGAGCATCGAAAAGTAAATCTATTGGGTTGGGAATTTTTGCTAGAAAACAGTAAATTTCTGGAATTCACAGACAAGTCTAATATTAGTTGATTTATTTCTGTCAATTTGCAAAAGATATTTTATTGATTATTTTATTTAAGTTTACGAAGATTTAAATATGTTTAGTTATATTTTTAGATTTTGTCAATTTCAAATATTCGATTTCAAAAACGTTTAGACATAATTCAAGACTAAACCTATATTTCGAAATTCATGCAAACACCTGTGGGGACTGGGGAGCTATTTCATTTGTAACATTCGTATTTGATTTAAATTAATTCAAATAAGAATCCAATTCTTCGAAAACTCGAATACGATCAGAATCGAATTAACAAATAGCCCTGCAGATTTACAAACAAAGATTGCTGAAGTAATATGCTTTGTGTCAAATAGTAAAGATATACTCGGGATATTGTTTTGAAGCGGACAAATATTACGGTAGCAAGACTAAAATGAGTCGAACAGTCCACATACACCGCTGAAACGTGAAAAATAAGCAAAACCATCGCTTTAATTCCATACAGAGTAGCAAAAAATTATGTGTTTACCTTAATTTTTTTATTTTTATGCAAAAGGATTATTATTGTTATATAAAAAGGATTTTCATAAAAATTTTCGTATCCACAGCAAAGAAGGAGACAATATTTTTTATTTTTTTTTATTTTTTTCTACTTAAAAGTAAAATACAAAACTGGAAAGAAACAACAAGGTGAAAAGTTTTTGCATTAATTTTAGTCTATATGTACATATGTATATATGTATGTATTCATACTCGTGCTAGAGCTACCTAGTATTTACATTTGTTTTGTTGTTGTTATGTGTTACTCTTACACTGATGTTGAGTATTTTACTTTTGCTGGTGCTTCCATTTAAAAGGAAAAACAAACACACACACAGTGAGAGGAAAAACTTATTTTTGGTATTTTAGTTTTGCATTAATTTGACAATGTAAATTGTTGTTAAAAAAAGCCATTTACACAGAAATGAAAAATTTATTTATGAATATACAAGATTTTTATTTATTTATTTATATTTCAATTTTTGTTGTTGTTATTATTGTTGCTGCCATTATTATTGTTATTTTGTTTTACCAACTTTTTTGTGATAAATCTACAGTGCTTATAGACTATGTACATACATAAATACGAGGGGTTATAGAGAAGCGGAGGAGATAAAAAAAAAATTCGAAAACTTTTGAATTATATTATTTAAAACAGAATATAGTTTTGTTGCAGAAAGTACAAAAAAAATTTTTTGCTTTTTTTTTTTTGATTGAAATGGGATTTAGGAACTTTGGATAAAAATGTTTTACTATCCGTATGTACGTATATATGTATGTTGCTGTATATTTAAAATGTATAATTTTTTATCTGCTGCAAAAATGACGAAAAACTTTTTAGCATTTTCAGAATATTTTTTGAAACATTCAACTTAACTTTTTTTTTCTTGTTGCTGTATACCAAAAACGCAAGGGAATTTTGTAATTAAAATTATCTACTAATGAATATGGAAATTAGTTCTTAATGTTTATAATACGCTGTGTATTGTGCATATTCAAAGTATTTAACAGAAAAACTGATGTACATACTGTACATACTTCTAAAATTTTAGATGATTGAATTGACACACACTATTCCTTCTCTCTTTATATACATATACATTTTAGCCACCTTATGTACACCATCCACCTTTCAAATTAAATAGGATGAAATAAACGAACGAACGAAAAAAGGCTTAAAGGATATTTTTAAAAATATCCTCAATCAATTGGACATGGCAAACAAAATGAAAATTATGAGCACGAAAGAAGCAAAAAAGGTCAATGAACAAAGTGGGAAAATATGTATACTTATTGATTTTCGTGTATGCACATACATATAATCCTATGTATATCTAACGTATACTCGAGTATGTACATATCCTGTTGAATGAAGACGTACCTAACTACCTACCTTGCACATTCAAGGAAAATGTTATCCATATAACTACATACTCGTAGTCCTGTATGAGCAAAATAAATAAATAAATTAGATAAAATGAATTGAAAAATGTTTTACCATTTGTTGTGCGAAGTAAGTTTGTTGATAATATGTAGGTATGTACCAAAAGACAGCAATAACTACAAACTACAACTAAGTACGTACAAGTGAAATAGTTTTGTATCATTTCATCTGTATTTTGTATATCTAGATATATACAGACATGCCATATATACATAGATGGTGGTGTAGATTCGTTTGAAAATCGAAGAGAAAATTATTTAATGATTACCATTTTTTGTTGGGTTTTTGTTTAGTTTTTATCTAAAATTCAATTAGATAATGAAATAAAAATAAATTTATTTATAAAATGGAAATAAGTACAAAATATTTAAATTTGCAAACAATATAAGTAATTTGGTTTTCTGGGATTAGCTTAATGACTGCAGTAGGGGTATTTATATTCGAACATGTGAATCCATTAGAATAATTACGTTTGTCTGAACGATTTTTTGTAAAGAATATTAGAAATTAATAGTATCGACACATTTATAAATCGTCTACTCAGGCAGATGGTGAAATATTAATTTTTTTCTTTTCGATAAAAACCGTTGGCTCTGAAGATGTTTTTATCGCAAAAAAGTTTATAAACTGTAGTTGTTTTTTGTGCGACCATATCTCCACCGATTTCGTAGAAGAATCTTCAAAGATAGCCGAACAAAGAGACACTAAATCAGTAATTCGCAAACCGTGGAGCTGTTGCCATTACGCCACGAAATAATTCAAATTTTTTAAACGTAATTTTTAAAAATAATCCCAACTTTATACTAGGGTTAGCTTTTATATTTCGGAATAAGAGAACAAAAACAAATATTTATTTATAAAAATGGCTTTATTATTTTTCAAAATATTCTTCTTAAAGAACCAATTTTCGAAGAGTTTTCCCTCTCCAATTGAGGTACCTTCGAACAACAACCGGATTTGAGGGAACTGCGCCCCCCCCCCCCCCGCTAGTAAACACTAGTCCTTGATGTCGCTTCATCTACAAAAGTCTAATTAAATTCACCAATGCACTGTTTTTGAGTTAATCCACGTCGAAAGTTGTGAAAAATATACGCACGAAAATGTTCACGATTTAGTTCCATTTTTGCACTGAAATGAAATTTTGAAATCACTATAACGAAAAATCAGCATTACAAAAAACATTCTGAGTAAATATACCGTCTAAAACAGAGTTCGCAAGTAGTTGGTTATTGGCGTGCCAATACAAATGTTTCTTTAAAAATTGCTTTTTTCACGTGCCTTTCACGTATTTTTTTTTTTAAGTATAATATGTGAGATAACCTTTCTGGACGGGCGGGGTGGCCCAACGATTGGTCATGTAACGAAAAAGGAATTTTCTACGTTACGTGTAGGAAATGTGTATTTTATGTAGCAAACCAGTAAAAAACGTAGAAAGTTTACTATACAAATCATTGCGTGGATCAGCAAAATAAAGTTAGTTTTGAGTTCATTGACGAACTTTAAAATGTTCCTAACAATAATAAGCCGACTGTTGGAAGTTCTAAACCCGCAGCTGATGGCGTTATCGATCTGGTTTGCCAATTGGTGAATGGCTTACTAAAATCCATTGCTTCAATCGCAGATGCAGTCAAAATGTGGATCAAAATCGAAGAAGAATTCCCACATTCATTTACCCTCGATTTAGAATTCGACAAAAAATGGTGTTGAATAAAGAAAGCTTGATGGTAGCGAATTTTTTTCATCCGAAGTATCCGGGAAGCTTGCTCAGGCTTAGTCGTACATCCGTATCAAAAAATCCAAAGAATAGGGGTCTTAAGTTGTCAACCGAGCCACTCAAAATTGTCGATGAACACCTCATTGAAGAGCTTGACAATAACGGGCGGTTTGGGGTGCGTTTTGCGAAAGACATCAAAAATTCTAAAACTATCTGGAGTTTAGCACAATTTTAATAATCTCAACTTTCCTGTTTGGCTATAAAGCTTCTCGCAATTCCAGCGTCTTCAGCGAAAATTGAAGGGCTTTTTATTATTTTATTGAACAATGAAGAGTTCCTATTTATTTCGTTATTCTTTTATTTTATATTTCGATATAATACATTTGTAATTGTATACTGGCTGCAGTAATAAATATCGAAAAATATATAAATACGTAAGGCCAAGATGTGTTTTGGTATTTTGTTTAGAACGTTTGGTTCGTCGCTTCTTCAATAAGTTGATATGTACATTTAAATGAATAAATTTCTTTCATTTTAGAAGAGTGACAATTACGGGTGGCTCGACATTCTGGTTTCTCAGGGCATCTTCTGGTTTTTCAAACTTCTGCGGGCGTCCGGGAAAATGTCTTAAATTAGCCTAAAAACTCAGAGGACGGAGAGAAAAATAATAATTTCTGTACAACTTAAATATTTTAATTAAGAAATCAAACTGCAGTACAAATGATATGGTCCAAAAAATTCTTTAAGTTGTGATTTTGGCTATTTTATATTTTGAACTATTTAGGTATAGAATCGGCTTAATATCTCAAATATAAAATTTCACAAAAAACACATCGATAAATGTGTTTATTTCATTTGGTGCGGGAGGTGGCAAAAATTGATCGCATTGGCCGTGTATGGAAAACCAAAATTAGCAAATCTAATTTTTGGTTTATGGTATCGATATCGACCGTAACACAATTAGTACGGGTAATCTTCCCAAATATTTTTTACCGTTGGGCTATATTTTAATTTATAAATTCTGACTTCAGCCTAAACTTACAGGGCCGAAAAAAAATCTTCATGCCATGTAATAATAGGTTTTATATTTGGAACTATTTTTAATAACAACAAGATAGTTTGAATTGGCTCAGTATGCAAAAATTAATTTGGCGGATATAATTTTTGATTTATGATATCGACTAAACCATTATGATGCGGCTGAAGGAATTCTTCAGATCCGTAATTTTACATATCAAATCTTAGATGTAAAATTTTGCTAAAATCCATCCACAAACTTGTCACCTTGTTCGGTCCTAGATTATGGTTGTTCATGTAAAAAAATATTGGTGAAACAATTGTTGATTAATAGTACCATAATATCAATAGAGGTGTTCCGCAATATTACTTGAATTTGGCTCTTATTTTATTCAAGAAATTCGACCCCAAATTATATAACCGAAGAAATTCTTCAGGGCGTTAATATTTCGATTTTATATTCGGCTTACAGAATCAATTTATTAACGTAGATATAAAAGGTTACTCAAATTTATTGACAAACGTGGGTGTTACATTTGGCGCTGGAAGTTTAGAAAGGTCTGGATTGGTCATGTATGTGAAGTTAGCCCGAAAAATCATCCCGAAAAGGCTTTTTAAATTGTGGTGTATTTCTTTGCTAAAATCAATACTAGCCCGAAAAAAAGCATTTTCATCCCGAAAAATTAATGTGTCCACGCTAAATTCAATATAAAAAGCCTTTTAGCACGAAAAATCATAGAAAATTAAAGGCGCATTTTATTTGACCATTTGCAAAAAAATTGCTTGTAACCAATACCATTTTGGTATTCGTGAATACCCTATAGTGTACTTGGTTTTCAAAAATCCAATAGTGCTTGTGTTCAATCGGGCAAAAATGATAAAAAATATCATGATTTTTTTTATCGCGTTTGCCATGAAACGCACTCATTTATCACGAAAAAAAATCAAGTTTTTTTTCAGTTCTAGCTGTCAGAAGAAATTAATTTTGATTTTTGATTTTCAGTTAATTGTGTGCAATATTAAAATATAATTTTTATTAGAAATAATATTTAAAATGATATAAAACACCCAAATCCAATTTATAGTTAAGAAAATTTAATTCAAAAATTGAATTTATCGGTTTTATTGTTGTTTGGAAAACGCATTGACATTTAAAATCAATTTATCACTTTTTTATACATTTTGGCTGTTCAATCGGGTTTGACGTACAGAATTACGGAATAAAGTTAAAGTGTCTAAAATATCATGATATTTTTTATCATTTTTGCCCGATTGAACACGTCCAGTATTTTTTAGCAGGGACGCGATTCCGAAATGAATACCAATTTTGAATTTGGCAAATAAAATAGGCCTTAAGTTAAATTACACTTCATCCCGAAAAAAAATATTTATAAGGAACAAACTTTTTAGTCATGATTATTTCAGGCATTCATATTTTACAATCTGATACAAATAAATGCCTTTCAGCCTGAAAATAACAAAAAACACACCCAAAAACAATACAACCTGAAAAAAATTAGGTTTATTTCTGAAAACATTTACACATATTTTTCGTTTTTCTTCGAGACACATCTGAATAAATAAATGTTCTTTAATCAATTTATCATAAATTACAAGTTACATGTTATGCGTTCTTATAACACAGAAAGACACTGAAAAACAAAAGAGATTATGGATATTGGAACATTTCTGGACCAAGATTCAATCACATATTTTTAATAAAATTTTTTATTATTTCTACTATTGTATCTCTATTCACAGAGATTGCTAGCGCCATATTGGTGTACAACACTAGGTTAGTATGCCTATTGCCAAAGTAAAACATTAAGCCCATTACAATACCACTTAAAATATGTGATTGAATCTTGGCCCAGAAATGTTCCTGATCCCCATCGTATGGTAATGGGCTAACGTTTTAATTTGGTAATATGCATACTAACCTAGTGTCATATACCAATATGGCTAGCAATCTCTGTGAATAGAGATACAATAGTAGAAATAATGAGCATTTTTAATAAAGATATATTTGATTGAATCTTGGGCTAGAAATGTTCCTGATCCCCATCGTATGGTAATGGGCTTAACGTTTTAATTTGGTAATATGCATACTAACCTAGTGTCATATACCAATATGGCTAGCAATCTCTGTGAATAGAGATACAATAGTAGAAATAATGAGCATTTTTAATAAAAATATTTGATTGAATCTTGGGCTAGAAATGTTCCTGATCCCCATCGTATGGTAATGGGCTTAATGTTTTAATTTGGCAATAGGCATACTAACCTAGTGATGTACACCAATATGGCTAGCAATCTCTGTGAATAGAGATACAATAGTAGAAATAATGAGCATTTTTAATAAAAATATTTGATTGAATCTTGGGCTAGAAATGTTCCTGATCCCCATCGTATGGTAATGGGCTTAACGTTTTAATTTGGTAATATGCATACTAACCTAGTGTCATATACCAATATGGCTAGCAATCTCTGTGAATAGAGATACAATAGTAGAAATAATGAGCATTTTTAATAAAAATATTTGATTGAATCTTGGGCTAGAAACGTTCCTGATCCCCATCGTATGGTAATGGGCTTAACGTTTTAATTTGGTAATATGCATACTAACCTAGTGTCATATACCAATATGGCTAGCAATCTCTGTGAATAGAGATACAATAGTAGAAATAATGAGCATTTTTAATAAAAATATTTGATTGAATCTTGGGCTAGAAACGTTCCTGATCCCCATCGTATGGTAATGGGCTTAACGTTTTAATTTGGCAATATGCATATTAACCTAGTGTCATATACCAATATGGCTAGCAATCTCTGTGAATAGAGATACAATAGTAGAAATAATAAAAATTTTATTAAAAATATGTGATTGAATTGTCCAGAAATGTTCCAATATCCATAATCTCTTTTGTTTTTCAGTGTCTTTCTGTGTTATAAGAACGCATAACATGTAACTTGTAATTTATGATAAATTGATTAAAGAACATTTATTTATTCAGATGTGTCTCGAAGAAAAACGAAAAATATGTGTAAATGTTTTCAGAAATAAACCTAATTTTTTTCAGGTTGTATTGTTTTTGGGTGTGTTTTTTGTTATTTTCAGGCTGAAAGGCATTTATTTGTATCAGATTGTAAAATATGAATGCCTGAAATAATCATGACTAAAAAGTTTGTTTCTTATAAATATTTTTTTTCGGGATGAAGTGTAATTTAACTTAATTTTCTATGATTTTTCGTGCTAAAAGGCTTTTTATATTGAATTTAGCGTGGACACATTAATTTTTCGGGATGAAAATGCTTTTTTTCGGGCTAACTTCACATCCGTGGATTGGCCATGTATTTCAAGAACAAATGTCTCTTTGATAAATATATTTTTTTGATTTATGATTTGTACTTAAGAACCAAAGTATTATCAACAAAGTGTTGGTTGAATTTTGACCTTGTTTCATTTAAATAACTTCTGCCCCAAACGGAACTTTTTCAATTGTGCACCAATTCCTATGAAATTTGGTACCTGACTTAACCAGCAAATTTGATGATAAATGCATTGGTTTCAGCACATCGAAATGATGAATCAAGGTTGCCGCTTTTAAAACTTTTCTTGAAGAGATTAAGTAACTACAAATCTGTTTTCTAACCAGAGGATGGTTGCCGCCCCAAACCAATTTTTTTCTTTTTTTTATCAAACACATAACAAATATCGAGATTTAAAAACAGTACTGGTTTTTTTAAGTAGAAATTTTCGGCTTTTTAAAATGTTTGCAGATTTCGTTCAAGCTTAATTTTTTTGGCCTGGTCATCCCAGTGCCAACTTTCATTGACTATACTTTTCTTGTAATTAATACCAACGCATACCTTGAACTAAAACTACATAAGTCAATGAAGAAAATACTAATAAAAATGTATCGCAATAAAAATTTGCGATGGCTTATTGTGGCTGCTCGGTACATCTGAATTTGTGGGGAAACAACTCATGGCCAGTGTACCACGATAATACACTTGCTAACACTTCTCTACTTGTTAGTCAATTTTTGGACAAAACCGACCGCGTTATGATACTGACTGAGCACACCAAAACTGTCTTACCTTTTCGACAATCAACAATAAACTAAGAATCCAATATGGCTCAAAATGCCAAGAAATGTCAGGGTGTGTACCAACACAACCAAATAGAATCTGTGGCAAATGAACTTAAACAACCTACGAAATTGTAAAATTTGATGATTTTTAGATCAATCCAAATATTTTATCACCAACAAATTTTTTTTTTCGAGCTTTCCGTGTTTTTCAAAAATATTTGATATGCATTCCAATGGTGGTTATATGACCAAATTGCTCTCACGGATTCTCATTTCCCAGCATTTCGATATTTGGGCTTTATCAAAATTCTAGCAACGTCTTTTCCATTTATTGAAAGAATAACTGCAAAAAAGGTCGATTTTTAAAAATCCAAAAATTTTTTGACGTGCCGAAAAAAATGTTAAACATGCTAAGTTTGGCACGCGTCCCTCGTATTGGTCATCACTGGTTTAAAATGTCAAACGTTACGATAGAGACGTCAGCAACCTTATGGTAGCCCAATCACGATTTATAAAAGGCAACCCTCGTAACTTATGTTTATTTCAAAAAAAATGTTTACAGCAAAATAAAAAAAATTCTAGAGCCTAACATAAAATTTTGTTTTCAGACACAAAGTGAAAGGTGCTAACCCTTTCCGAACTTTTTCTACAGCGAGTGGAAAAAAAATGTTTTGTATGTTTTTTTTTAGAGCTGAACGTACACAGATTCCAAATATGTAAAAATATTTGACAAATTTTTCCGATTTCCAGGGTTTTCAAATTGTACATGGTAATGTACAGTAGTAACAAAGTAGTGTAAATTTTTACCTTAACAACTAAAATAAAATATTTTTTATTCGTGATATTTCGTAATATTTATTAAATAAATAAGTAAATTGCAAAAAAATATAATTCAAAAAATAAAATAAAATTTAAAATAAATAAAAATAAATCACAAAAGTTTATTAGTTCAGTCCTTTGGATAGTTTTTAGTGTTGATTTGCTCCTACTTCGTATGGTGGATAGTTTTTAGTGTTGATTTGCTCCTACTTCGTATGGAATTTATAAAAACAATTCCGCTTGGCCAAACAGCATAAATGCACCTTGCATTTTTCACAATACAGGTGGGTTCTTTCTATGCAGTCAGGCTGTTTACAGCGAGTAGCTTCCTTTTTTCCATCAAATAAAGGGAAGTGATTATATCCATCGTATTGTACTTCCTTGATCGGTCGGAATTCGCGTTTTATTTTTTTCGCATTGTTGCTTTCGTTCAAAACATTATCATTTCGTGGCCTTCCCCTCTTGTTTCCAGTATTACTATGAATTAAAAATTGCGCAATTTGTAATCTAAAATTTAAAAGGTCTAAAACTTCTTTTCCTTTTTTATTGCGCTTTGACATTTCTCGACGATACTCAATCCAACTGCTAGATATAGCGAAGTCCAGAAAGTGCGTTATGACTCGTAGTGTATATTTTGTAGATTTTATAAAAATTCTGTAATAACTTATGTACTGATCTAATAAATCAACGCCTCCCATTGAATGGTTATACAGTTTTACAATTTCAGGTTGGTTGATCGTAACAATTTTTTTCAATTTGGAGTCATACCTCTGAACGGTGCCCATATTCCCTTTACCCACAAAATTTGATGCTAAATGGACTGATCGATTATCCAACCATTTAAGAATTACTAGTTTGTTGTCACGGCTTACTAATTCTTCAACTTCGCCGCGATTTTTTTTTTTAAATAAATGATCGCTCGTAAAAGGAGGATTGGCAAATCTATTTATACGAACCGTTCCGGCAGCGTTTATTTCTTTCTGTTTCAAAACTTCAAGTAAGGCATAAGAAGTAAAATAGTTGTCAAAAAATAAATTATAGCCCTTTTTTTCGAGCCTTTGGCATAAATGTAAGACAATTGCTGCCGCAACACCAAATTGCTGTTTTAAGTTCAAAGGTATTTCTGTGTTTGCGCCTTGATACATTAGAAAATCATATGGCTGGCCACTCTTTCCGCACAGTACGTAGACTTTTAAGCCCCAAGGGCAAGGTTTTCCTGAAATTTACATTAAAAATTTTACATTTGACTAATATTTAAAAGTAATAAGTTGTATTTACCTTTTATATACTGTTTGATTGATAAATGCCCTTTGAAAGGTATCATTTGTTCATCTACACATAAATTACGTTCAGGCTCAAGTTGCAATAGACGACTGCGAATTGCGTTTAGCAGTGGTCGTAATTTAAAATATTTATCTTTTCTTTCTTCGTCTGATGCGGCCAAATTATCTACAAAATGTAAATTTGTCCGTAGGGCATGAAAACGATTTTTGGACATCACATCGCTCACCAATTTGATACCAATAAAATTATCCCAGTACATTTTAAGCTGAGGGAAACCTGTAGTTCCAAAAAATATGTGTAAGCCAATCAACTTCTGTAGTTCGGTGACATTGGTATTTTTAAAACTTGTCTTATTATTTTGAAAGGCATAGATATTTGTATATTGGACCATCAATTCGAACAGTTCATTGGTAAAATATTTCTTAAAATATTCCCCGGGGCAATCGTATGCCTCATTTTCGTTTTCTTCGATATAATCATAATTTTCAAAATTCACTTCTGATCTGTCATAGTCGACATATTTCCACTTAATTGCACTTTTTGGTGTAAGATTGAAATGTTGTAGTTCGTCGATGATTTCAAAGTTGATGTTAGAGGCAATTTCATAATTCTCTAGACCAGTAATACTGGCAATTGGAATAAGACTCATAGGATTTGGCTCTTCCTCTACAACAGGATCATCCTCATCAACGTTTATTTCCTGCTCTATTTCAACACGAGTTTTTTTCGGTTTCTTTATTTCACTCCGGGTAACTTCAATCTCATGATTTACTGGCACATATTCTTCTGGGAAGTCCCAAAAGCTTCCGTTAATTTCTTCTTCGGGCGATTCATCATCGCTTTCCATCAACAATTGAAGAATGGCCTCTTCAGTTAATTGTTCCTTCCGATGATTCTACATATATTCAAAAGTACAACATTATTATTCAATTAATTTAGTTAAAATTTATTGAGTAAACAATTACCATTCTAAATGCTCATTTAAATAAAATATAACCGTGATGACTGCAATAAAAATAAAATTATACACCTGTTAATAACTTTTGTACAGTGCCATGTGCATTTGAAAATATGTACATGGAGATGTACATTACTGTTGAGTTCAATTGTACATAGGGATGTACATGCTTTTCAAATCAAAAAAATGCCTTGTTGCGTAGCAATTATTAAATATTTCTTTGTTTTGAGATAATACTTACACTTTAAACATTACAAAATCACTATAAGATACTTGATAACTTCACTAATTACCGTTTAAATTTGCACTTGTAAATCACACAATTGACAGCAAAAATATTGACGCGTGCCTTTCGATATCTAGGTTATAACTAAATTGAAACGTACAGATCTATTTAACAAATAAACGGAAAACGAAACAAACAATAAATTGAGCAACAAAATGAATGTGTCTCTTTCTCTAAAAACGTTGTTCTACTTAGGATAAAACGCAGCCAAAGTCGATGTACAGTAGCATGTACGATTTTAACGAAAGGGTATGTATTGAATTTATGTTGAAAAGAAATTCATATCGAAACAACAAGAAAATCCAATGAATAGCCTGCTTTCAACTCTTTGTTTAATATTATGCGTGGATGAATAATAATGGGCGGGGAATTCTAATGGCTTTAAACCAAAACGCACAAATTTTGAAGACACAATACTAAAAATATCAACTTCCCCTGAAAACAAATTCTGGGATAACACCACATTCTCACGCACTACGCTCAATCATCACAAATGTATTCCTCCCACCACCGTGACTCTCAAACAACTGAATTGTACGCAAATAATATAAATTTTTGACGAGTTTGAAATATTTCCCCGCATTCTGATAATATTTGAAATTCAAGAACTAGTGTGTACTTATTTACCAGTTTTTGCAGTAATTGAAGATTTTGAGTCAACAAATTATGTTTGAGAGGCTAGTTGGGATAGTCCCACTTCCCCATCGGATCTTTTAATTCATCCCTTTACAGTCTCACGAAATTTTAACATCATTGTTTGATCATTTGAAAAGTTTGCTGCAAAATTGAAGACTTAAAAAAATTGCAAAATGCAACAACATTTATCTCACATTTTTTTGTCAAATTATTAACAAATAATCAACTGTTCTTTCATGTGTCAATTTAGAAAATTGTCTTCAACAACTAATTCATAATTTGCTTTAGTAATGTACATGGACCAGTCTCATGGCCCAAATTCGGAAACTTGCCTTGAGTCTCGCCAGCATTAAGGAGCAAATAAGTTGCACATTATTGTACAACATTTTTACGGATCCTTGGATAAAGTGGTTATAGGGAAGATAATTTTGCTAGATAATCAAGCGGCTGACGAAGCTTTTAATCTTTAGATGGTTAAATAAACTATAATACAAGCTATTTGTGGGGCGACTGATATATATTCCAAAAGTATGTTTCAAGCTCTGGGGTGCCTGTTTCATCTCCTTTTGCTGGTCTCACTATTTTGGTAAATAAAACAGATGATTCTAATGACTGTGTTAATCGGCTCCACAATCAGTAGTATTTGAATCCCCAGGCCGAACATTTTTTTAGATTTACTATATAGGTGGAGCTTCACCATTTTTGCCGTGGCTTCTGTCACTTAGATATTAGTTTAAATTTAATATTTATGTAAATAATTATTTAATTTTTTTAAAATAACTACACATATACATTTTTATACATTCATTAAAGTGAAATTTAATTTAAATTTTTTAGAAAAAAAAATTAAATTAAATTTCACTTTAATGAACGTATAAAAATGTATATGTGTAGTTATTTTTAAAAATTAAATAATTATTTACATAAATATTAAATTTAAACTAATATTTTTTTAGATTGTTAAATCTACCAAGATGCATATTGAATTCTAAGTTTATAACGCTTCCCTATTTGAGTTGATTACATCCCTATTACACGTCTTGCATTGCGATACAATTATTCTGATTGTATAACTGCATACAATCATTTGGCGGGAAAAGTGGAGTCGAAAAAAACAACAACAGAACAAATCTTGTTTATTGAATGGAAACAACTAAAAAGGTAAAAAGAAACGGGATGACACACAAGTAGTGCTCTCGATCATTAAAATAAAGCGAAAAATAAAACAAATCAATTGTGTGAATTTGCTATCATCAAACAATCCTTGGCTTGTTCCGGATAATTTTCCCTTGGCTGCAAAATATATTTAAGTTTATATTGCAAGTATCAGTTATTCCGTTAGTGAAAGGACATTACAATTAAATAGGATTTGCCTGCGGGGAGGCGAATTCTAGGAAAATATCATAAAGTATAAACACTCGCACACCGTGGGAAGTTAAGGTTCGTGAACGGTGTGGCGAACCAAGCCTTACACACACACCCGTGCACCGTTGGAGGGCATATGTGAAGTGAATTGGTGGAACAGGAACACTCCTGTTTAGACTGTCGTACTGTGCGGTTGTGTTTTTTAATAAAAATTCTTTAAATTAATCTAATCAATTGATGTATTGGCTGTTTTGTATGCATATACGAGTATAATAGTGTTCATAATATTGTGCTGTGTTATTAATTTATCTTATCATAATTAATATAATATGTAATCATTTTCCGAACTAAATACATTGATTACAAATCTCAAATTTAAGTGAAATAATGTTTAATAACAACGTGTCCATTGTGCAATACGAAACGGGAACATAGCAAAATATAAGAAATATAGACTCATTATTTTATTTTTAACGGGATTTCTATTACGATTTAATCTGTGTACGAATAATAATTAACAACTCTAGTGATTCATCCATAAAAACTCTGTGATACAACTTATAATCATAATTATAACATTTATATTCCCGTTTGTTATAAACATTTAAATATTTTAATACAGTGAATTTTTAATACTGATAATGTCTTGTGTAACATGTAACAAAGTTTTTTCTACTACTGACGTCGTTTCATGCAAACTTTGCGACGTACGATTTTGCTATGATTGTTGTGGTATTGATCGCGCCGCTATTAACTCTATGAAAAAGTTTGCGAATTTATGTTACTTCTGCAATAGCTGTAAAATTTGGTTCATAAATAAGGATATGACAAAGCTCTTAAAAAAAATTGACGTGAAATTGAAACGGAGGTTGCTGAAAACCGCAAATTGATCAGTGCCTTGCTGGATAAAAACACTAGTGATATTGCTAATAAACCATTATCTGCAGTAGTAGCTGAGACAGTGTCCAATCCCATTAGCTATACTTCGTCAGGACTAACACAAGTAGTTGTGGGTACTGGCACTCAGATCGACTCGATTAGAACTGTACGTTTGCCGAACAAAAAATTTTTATATGATATATTAGTCGTTTTGATCCATCTGTCACTCCTGAGCGAATTGTGGAATACATTTGTGATAAACTGCAGGACTGTTCACCAGAGGACGTTGAATGTAAATTATTACTAGCCAAGGATCGTGTTATCGATAACTCACTAACATTCATCTCATTTAAAATCGGATTGAAGGAAACCCATTACAATATGCTCAATAATTCTGAGGCTTGGCCACTTGGGGTCATAATTCGGCCATTTACCAGCTATCCACGTGTGGCAAAAAACCGGACCGGGGTAACATTTCGTTCCAAACAATAACATCTGCGCCTGCCATTACACCATCTTTTAAGCGAACAAATCCCCAGCCTTATTCATTCTTAAATATACCACCACAATTCGGGCGGCATTCGAACTAAATCTAAGTCTCTATATCTGTCAATCTTGGAGGAAAATTACGACGTTATTTGCATCACGGAAACGTGGTTGACTGTTCACTACAGAACCCAGGAGTATTTTCCACCAACTTATGCTGTTTATCGGAGAGACAGACATTTACAGCAGGACACTTATGCCAGAGGTGGTGGTATTATAATAGCTGTCTCTAACAAATATTCATCTATGCCGATAACGTTAACCGACTGTGGTACTGAAGTTGTTGCTGTGCGCTTACGGTTTCATTCATACTCGCTGATCATTGGTGTCGCATATATACCATGTCATTCAAGCGTTGCGGTTTATGATATGTTTTTGGACACCGTGAAACTTAATATTACTACACTCCTCCAACCTGAGGACCGCTTATTTATCTTTGATGATTTTAACTTGCCAGGTATTGTATGGGAGTATATGGATGACAATTTAACTCCCATAAACATGAACGATGATGTGGAGAGGTTCATATCTGAAATTTTTTCGTTGGGACTGAAACAATGTATCAATGTGAAGAATTCCAGTAACAACGTGCTAGACCTAGCCTTTGTGCCAATTGATCATGAAATGACCGTCACAACCTGTGATGATTTAGCTGGATCTTCAAGTATTTATCATTTGCCGCTGAATATTTCAGTTTTGTTTGAATACAGTGAATTAATCGAAAATAATACTGACTCTGTCATCTATAACTTTAAAATGGGCGATTATGTTTCTTTAAGTGCATTTCTTGATGGGTATAATTGGTCTTTATTTTATAATTGTAATAATATAGACGATATGTTGGACGAATTTTATAAAATTGTTCATATGGGCATTGAAGCATTCATTCCTAGACTGGCTGTTTCAGGCTCCAAGAAGGAACCGTGGTATAACAGTGAATTGATAAATTTGAAAAATAGAAAGGATAAGGCTCATAAACTGTATAAACTTTATCCGAATACAGTAAATTACAACTCATTCAAGGTTTTACGTAAAAAGTATATATTTCTTAACCGATTTCTTTACAGTAATTATGTTTTGGAGGTGGAATCACAAATTAAATCGAAACCCAATCATTTTTGGCATTTTGTTAACTATAAAAGAAAATCTGATGGTTACCCTTCCACAATGTATTTGAAAGACCGAGTCTGTGTTAACATTCTAGATAAGGTTAATTTGTTTGCGGATTTCTTTGAGAGCGTTTATAATCCAGATTCAGGTTCTAATTTCTGCGGCTTGAATAATGTCACGAGCAATATGAAATTTTCAATGTTTCGTTTGGAAATTGATACAATCTTATCGGAATTGTCAAATCTTGACATTAACCATAGTGCCGGCTTTGATTTGTTACCGCCTTTATTTTTAAAATTGACCGGTAACGCAATTGCAGCCCCGGTGTGCTTTCTATTTAATAGAAGTCTAAGAGAGGGATATTTCCCTACTCTTTGGAAGTGATCGCTTATTAGACCTATTTTCAAATCCGGGATTCGTGGTAACATTGAGAACTATAGGGGTATTTGTATAATTTCAGTCTTACCCAAGTTGTTTGAGAAACTTGTTAAAGAACAATTATTTTTTCATGTGAAAACTTTTATCTCTCCAAAACAGCATGGTTTCTTTCCAGGCAGATCAACTGTTACTAACTTACTCTTGCTTACCAATTGCGTCTCAAATGCCTTATATAGGGGGAAAATTGTGCAGGTTGTGTACACTGATTTCTGTAAGGCCTTTGATAAGATTGATCAGGACTTGCTGTTGAGGAAACTTGATTCCTTGCATTGTAGTTTTCTCCCACTGGACTGGATCAGATCTTATTTTGATTCCAGAACTCAGATAGTAAAGATTGGTGGTTTCACATCCAGAGTTATTAATGTCACCTCGGGAGTGCCTCAAGGTAATCATTTGGGTCCTATGCTTTTCATACTATTCATCAATGATGTAGTTGATTGTTTGAGTTATTCCGACATCCTCATCTATGCGGACGACATTAAAATTTTTAAAACCATCTCGCAAAGAGACGCATTTCCAATCCGACTTAAATAATTTTAGTATGTGGTGCACAGCTCAGAATTTGACCCTAAACATTTCCAAATGTAAAACAATCCGTTTTACCCGTGCAATCGCGCCCGCTAGTTTTGATTTTTTCCTGGATGTATTATTGATGATGTTGATACGTTTGTGGATCTAGGTATAACATTTACGTCGAACTTATCGTTCAATAAGCACATTGACATTTGCATTTCTAAAGCGAATTCCATGCTTGGGTTTATTAAAAGGTTTTCGAGGGATTTTCAAGATCCTTATTCTATTAAAATATTATATATTTCGTTTGTGCGTTCGTTGTTGGAATATGGTGCAGCAATTTGGAATCCGTTTTATGGTAACTGTTCAGACCGAATTGAAAGTGTTCAAAAGCGCTTTTTAAGGTTTGCTCTGAGAAGGTTGCGCAGAGATGAGAACCTACCCGCTTTTATACTTCCACCGTATCGTGGTAGATGTAAGTTAATAAATATTGTACCGCTCTTTATCCGCAGAATCGAAATTGGCGCGTTATTGGTTAGAGACTTGTTGATGTCTAAAATTGACTGTCCTGAGATTTTGGTATTGTACGATATATATACTCCGTTACGGACCATTCGCATTAGAGACTTCCAAATTAAGCTGCCTTACATTAGGCATAACTACGGTAAATGTGAGCCTATTTATCAATCTACTGTTTCTTTTAATAAAGTTCGATCGGCTTTCGATTTTAATCTGTCAAGGGAGGCATTTAAGAATTTGATGTCTAATGTTCTTTTAACTTATTGGTAATTTTTCATGTTTGTTTTACTTTGCTTTTAGTATTTATTATTGTATTATTGAAAAATTTGTAACCAGATTGTATATAATTATAAAGTTGGTAAATAAATAAATAAATAGAAATTAACCTCATATTAAGATTTGTTTATACATATATACATTTTTTATTTTAATTTCTCTTAATTTAATTTGAATATTATGTACAAGTGGTAGTGCAATAAATAGTGTGAGATTATTGGTTATCCGGAAAGGCATAACTTGAAATTGGGATAATCCTCCTCCAGGTAAAGTAAAATCTGTTTTTTCCTAGATTTTCTTCGTCCAAAGTAATTTGCAAGGAGGTCGGAAAAAACCATCGTAGACAGGTATTTAGTTGCAAAATAGAACTCGACCATGGACTATTTAGCGGCTCATTCGTTTGGTGCAATTCATTATAAATTTGTATATCTGTGTACGGCGCGGCGGTACTGGGTATCTACTGTCTTTGCTTTAGTAAAGCAAATCCACTAATGTCAATTTCATTTTTGAATAATTGAGTTCTACCAAAGTTGTCGGAAGAAAAAAATTGACTTGCCGTCTCAACAATGATAGTATATTAGAATTCACTTTATCTGTTAACCTCAGTCACCTCACAATGTTATTGTATGCTGAGATAAGTTTGAATTTTTTCCAAAAATCCATTCCTAAAATTATTTATTTCGACAGTGAGGGTATAAATAACGTTGAAACCATATGACATCGCTACTGGAATACTTATGATATTATATGCATAATAACGATCAATATGGTTTGCATTATCTGCTGTATTTATTATTGACCCAATTTCTGTTAGCTAAAATCGCAACGATGTGATTAAGCATTCTCCAGTCTTACCTAAACCAGTATGGTTTGTAACTGAATCTAGGAAGCATTTAATATAGGTTTGAAGAGGCTATGTTGTCACCAGCACCCGAATTCCGGTTCGATGACAAATTTCTCATATGGGTTTTATTCGTATAAAAAAACCTAAAGGTATAAAAACTCAGAAAATGCGATTCCGGTTTGATGACTAAGAAAATAAAACCCATAGAGAATGTCAAAAAACTCAGGAAATATTTTTTTTTTATGAGAAGTGTTTTGTGTAGATTATATAATTATTTAGTTGATGAACAATGAGTAACAATTGTTTGTAATTTTTAATCTTTAGAACCCAGAAAGAAAATGTAAGAACCTAAAATTATTGTGTTGTCTGTCAAACTTATCAAAAAAGCTTATTTGGCCCGAAAGGGGCTCAATTTTTACATGTTTTTTCCAAGACTTATGACTCAAGGTAACAAACTTCACCAATTTGAATTATTCGAAGGAGTAGGTAATGGGCCTAATAAAAATATGGGCCATCGTAATAAATTCTCAACTGTTGATAGATGATAATGGTGCATTATTGATTTTCTAAAGCGAAAGCTGGGATTTAGCTGAATATCGGTAATTTTCCCCTTAAACTTTCATTTTACCATACCGTTATCACTTATATTCAAAGCTTCTACATAGTGGTTTTCTCTTGCGCTTATTTCCTGTCACTTTAGTTTCCCTTTTCAAGTTCCAGCAATAATCGAGACGTTTTGATCCCATTTTCCATGAGCCCGCTGCTCCATCTCTTACAAGTCTTTATGGAATCGTTCCCCTTGTTCCTCACTAAAGTCACCCAAGTTTTTAGGGCAGTTATCAAGGTGTGAACTTATGAAGTGCAACTTGAGATTCATATTGCAGTCTATTTTATATTTGCTCATAATTATCACTTAATAGGTTTTGAAAACTTATCCAAGTTACTTTTTCAATATGGTACTCGTTTTTGCTATAAATTCATTGTCTCCAAACATTCTACGGATTTGTGGTCCATCGAATAATCTTTCATTTAATTTGCATCTGATTTGAAATATGTAAAGTAATCTCCTTGCTTATCCAGAGCTTTCAAAAATTGATGGGTAGACGAAAGATTTGCTGAGGATGTTTTTAAAACTAGGATCGAAAGCTGTTTTTCTGGGCAATTTTTGTTTTAAGCAGTGGTTCTTTTGGTTTATTCCATAAACACATTTATAACAGATATGTTTAGTAAAACCACTTTGTTTTAACGAAGTATCGTCGAAAGAATTTCAGGTCACCACATATTTACTATTATGTTTGGAGTATTGTAGTTTTTCCAAGACAATTTGGATATTCAAATATTGCTCTTTCATGACCGCTGCTTATACATTGTTGTTATGTAGTAAAACATCTTTCAGACTATACGCTTTAAAGAGTCAACAAACAATCTTCATTCTTGGTACTTGTAGATGTTTTGAGTCTACGAAATTTTTTCTCTATTATGATATATATGGTTACTCTTGACAACAAATTTTTTTCGTTTCAGTTCAGAAGCTAAAAACTCAGCACCTTCATTTGCTAAACCCAAATCGCCTCACAAGATAATTTAATTGGGCCTGCGTTAATGTCTGTGAAAACTGTCGTCTTCTTCTTCGGCTTCACTGTTGCTCTCATTTTCATTTCACATTATTTCGTCCCTCTAGTAATGAAACAGCGTATAAGAAAAATAGCAGTTTTAAAATAATTCGCATTTAAATGTTTTTGGAAAAATCTTTTTAAAATAAAATCGTTTATTTCATAGAAAATTAAATTTTCTATAAAATAAAAGAATTTATTTCAAAAAATTTGTTTAATAAACATTTAAATGCGAATTATTTTAAAACTGCTATTTTTCTTATACACTGTTTCATTACTAGAGGGACGATTTGTAACCATTTTTATTTTCTTGATCGAAACTGTCCTTTGCATTTTCTCTATTTTCAAAAACTAATTTTGTTTATAATGGTTTTAACATACTTGTAACATCAGGATACACAATTCTAGATCCGAAGCGACTGAGTCAGCGACTAAACATCATTTTACAAGAGCTACAAATATAGTACGGTACCCACTCTGTCATTTCGTCTAACATTTCAGACCATAATACTCTTTAAATGTGATCCTTAGTTTTTCGTTTATTTTCTACACTTTCTGTTATCAATAAGTTCACCAGATACATAACCAAAAATGTTGGGATCGTTTTTAGATAAATCTCCATGTAATTTTCTTATAGTTGTATATTCAACACTAGCCAAATTATCCACTAATATTGAACTGAGATTGCCTGATGACGACAAATTCAGATCTGCTTTTCCACCATCGCCAATCGCCCGTACTGTGGTTCCGACTTGGTGCATTGTAATACGTTTTTCCATGTGTCTGCCATGAAAGTGAATGAACAGTGTGAAAGCGGTGATTCAAAGATTTTCCTAGACCAAGCAATTACTTTGTTGCCTACCGTCACCATAGACGCAAGCACACGAAAAATATGACGACCAGTGATACCAATATTACTTTCAAAAGCTTACGTAATCGGGTTGTTGGAAGAGAGTTGTATAAGGTTTAAAGATTACAAAGATAATGTTGTAAGGTTTTTGGGCTTGAAAAGCTAACGTAATAGAGTTGTTGGGCTTCAAGCGCTCCCGATACAGCATTGTTAACCTAGGGAAATCTCTAAAATACTGGTATTAAAATGGTTATATTATGGGATTGTAAGGTTTGAATAAATTTTAGTAATGGGTTAAAAGAGCATTCTATCTTTCTACATCATGTCTGAATGATAGTCCCTGTTTGTTGATTAATTAAGTTCAGTCAAATTCCCAAGGAGAAGGCCTATAAACATTGGATGTTATTTGTTTAACCCATGTTCATCCCAAGGTAATCGCTGTTGGCCTGTTTAGTGTCATGCTTTAGCTCAGAGCTATGTGTCATATGCTACAATATTTTAAACGAGATATTTCGGCATTTTGCAGAAGACCTAAGACGACACCTATAACAATAATGTCAATATTCGTTAAATCCCATTATTAATTCCGCAACGTAAGGAGTACGGTTAACCCAAATTTTACTAATAAATACTACATTTTCCGTAATTTTCAATATTTAATTTATTCCAATATTTTACTATCTAACATTTAATTTCTGTCTTAGTGACCAAATCTGTTGCTCATACTAAATTTTGAATCATTCAACTTAAAATTCGTATACGATAATTCGTCTTACAAAATTAACAATTATAACATACGTTGATATTCTTTTATGGCAAAATGATTTGTTTGTTCATATTATTCTCTGCACAAATTAACATAATTTATGTAAAATTAAATTTTCCCACCCATATCAAAAGCAATACAGAAATGCATTAAAATATTCTGAAAACTAATTTAAATAACTAACATTGTTATAAACATACCTTGATATTGTGCCTCTACTTAAAATAATTTCACACAATTAACGCAATTTACATTAATTATAAACATAAACCGACAAACATTTTTTGAATAAAATTCATATTTAATTTAATACTGTAACAATACCAACAATTATCAATTTCATTTATAAATATTAATCACAAAAATTATTATAATTCAATTATTTTATTTTGTTGACCTACAAATTGTATAAATTAAAATTAAATCTAAATATTTTAATCTATACAATAAATAATAAAAAAATAAATATTTGAATTATCCCAAAATCAAATCAAATATAAAAACCATTAAGTACAAACACATAATAATGATCTTGATTGTACTACGTATATATGTACATATATCATATATTTGTACAATATAAAATATATTTACTTTTCAATTTCAACGATCTGTGATCTCTCCCACGCATATTGTGCTAATTCCATTTATTCTCTTTACTTAACAATCAAAATTCGATTGTGTATTTGACTTCACAAAAAAAAAAAAAAAAATCATTCATTTGTATCAATTTTATTTTGTGACATTTCAATTTAATTTGATCTTTAAAAATATGATCGCGCGATCATAATACTTAAATGTTTGTATTTTTTTTTTGTATTATAAAATAATAAATAAATAAAATAATTGAAACCTAATAAAATTTATAATAATTTAATGCCACATTTAAATATTATAAATTATATAGACAGATCAAGTGATAATCAAATATTTAATAATTTTATGAACACATGATTTAATGTACGGTAGTGGAAATATTTATACGTAGGTACATTTTACAACAGGCCTTCAAAATATTTATTTTTTTTATTATTTACATCTGGGTGAATGGAGCGCGTACCTTTCCGATTTTGTCTTATTATTAATGATTTTTGTTAAATCAAGTTACAACACCTACATTTTAAAACAATAATAACAACAATAATACTTAAAACAATTTTCTTATCAGTTAATTTAAATCTTAAAAAAAAAACTTGTATACAGCTGCTTGTGTTACGTACGATGCTTACACCAATTTTATTTCTGTCTGATGAAGTAATTGAGTTTTGTGTTTTATTGAATAATTTATATAGGTAGTAATAATAATTCTATGGTTAATAATGATTAGCTAACAGATTTTTTTTTTAAAGTCATTCAATTATAAATAAAACAGAAAAAAAATTGAGTTTGACAACTTCGTGCTTTTCATATAATTGAACATTAAAATTTTTTGTAATTAAAACTGTGTACCTATATAGAACTATTCAAATCAATTTACCAAGATGATGCCAATTAAAAGTGAAAGAAAATGTTTACTTGCTAACTGGAGTTGTGAATGTATTATGGAGGTGGATGGTTATATTTGCATGTTTGGCATACATACATTTTTTTATAAATGCATACAGATTTCACTAGGAAATGTCTATCGAGCTTTTGAGTGATTTGCTATCAATTTTAATATATATTTTTCTGTTTAGAAATTAATATAAGTATAAGTTTTAGGTTTTAATTAAATAAACTCATAAAGGCTTCATTGTGAACGATAGATTCACAGCAAATTGAAAATTAAACTTTTGCTACAAAAGTTTAACTTTTTTCGGTAAAATCCTCTGAGAATTTATAAATATTTTTTTTTTTTTTTAAACAGGATAACTGCATAAAGTTAATTGTTCAGAAAACGCATTTGCAATAAAAACTGGCTGTAGCTTTTAGTAGTAAAGGCGGGTTTTGAGTTGCATTCGTTCGTTCGTTCTTTCGTTCTGAATTTTTTTTAATCAATCGTATTTGTATAAATATAAGGTGATTTATACATCCCACAAGTATCCAAAAATGCCAATTATTTAATTTAATTAATTATTTTATTTTAACAACATTATAAAAATATGTAATTTAATTTTACACGGTATAACAATACATAATTGAATTTATTAGAGTTGTTTGTTTGGCGTTTGGATACAGAGTACTGAATAATTTTTACAATTGACCATCACGAAGCAAAATTCTTCTTGATGGTATATAATAGGTACATAAGGGAAAAATGGTAAGGGTAATGCAATAGTACATTCAATTAATGAGTAGGGGAATTATACATAGAATAATAAATAGATAATAATAAAGTTATGTAATACATAAATATAATAGCTACTTAGTCTAGAATCTTCTATGCGCGTTATATACAATAATTTGGGTAATTGACAAATAATAATAATACATAAAGATAGATATAATTATAATACATAAAAGGTTATATAATAATAATAATAACATGATGACGATTATCAACCTGTTGACGGTCGGGTAATATGTTGTGTGGATTGCGCGACAAGACATGAGATTTCCATTTAGTTTAAACATACCGCCGCCGTTGACTCGATAGAGTCAAAGTTAGGAAGTAGACGTAGTTTATAAATGGGGCGTTTAAGAATGGTTTCATTAGGTAATTTAAGATATATGATACTGGTCGGATTCCAGGTGGAGTTGATAAATCCTGGCTAGTGGCCTTTTGATGGGTGGTAGTATGCCATTTATAATATATATTCAGGGAGGTGACATACTCGGGTGGCCACTGCTTCCAAAATTCACGAATTAACTATTGGATTAACTGCTATCGACTTAGGTTGAACATCAAATTTTGAAGGCTAGGCTCAGGAAGCACTATTAATGGTTACATCATCAGAAAATGTGCAGGGGTAACGGTTCCATTCATCGTCCTGGAGTTCTCACAACGGCCTGGAGTTTAAAAAGGCGTCGCTTTGCTTGGCAATTATCAGGAATTAATCGTGGATAACTTGGACATCCCCAATCACTCGACGTAAATGATATTTACAAGATTATGGTAACCTTCGGATGGTATGTTGTAACGATTCTCGAATGGTAACTAATCAGTTATGGATACTAGTTGGGTATTCGTCATCATATCCGCGGTAATTTTAAGTGGTTTGGCCTTGGGTGCCATAATTTATACGCTTTGTGGATAATGGAATCAGCTAAATCAGCTCTAACTTCGATGAAAATTGTCTAGCTATCTGGATACTTCGACGTGCAGGAAATTGTCCCATCAGTTGTTGTGTTTTGGCTTATCGTCGGCAGGTGCAACATAATTGAATAATTCTCATATGTAATTATTCGCCTGTGAATTGTTACTTTCTTTTTGTTAATAGAAACTTGTGACTGGATGCAGATTTTTAGATGAGATTCACGGGCTATTCTCTCAACAATGATATGGTTCTGTAGTAATGTAATGGAATGGTTGGCATCATGGGAAATGATTGCGTTCTCAGAACATCCTCTCATTTGCATCACAGCATGGTTGTCGATACATGGAAAAAGAGAAAAAATTTTAAATGTTTTGGCATTGATTAATATCATTAATAATAGGTTAATTTCGGGTGTATATGTTTCGTACTGAACGAATCGAAATAGGTGTTATTCAGCGACTAATACATCATTTACTATGCTTTATCTTCCTTGATTGAAGATCACGGTATGCTTGAAATAGGTTGAGCATCTTTGCTGGTTTTGACATCGATTGTAATACAATTGTCGAGTCGGTATTTAAAATGTTCGGTGGTTGTTCATCACCCCAATTGATGTCTTCTAACCATAATACCTGGAATAAAATTTTCAATCCAATCGTAGCCAGTGATAATAGTCCCAACGGATTGAAAATGCATGACGTCTTCGACAGGGTTGTTCGCCTGGTAATCGTAGCTGGTGGTGATGGTAATGTTACTCTTAAAATGAAAATAATATGCCAAGAGACGGAGTGAGGCTGTGGCTAAAAATCGTGGAGGTGAGGTGCCGTAGGCCACGGTGTTTAAATGGCACTGTTCTAGTTTAGTAGTTGGCTTTTCCATCCATAGGATACGATTATAATCTTTTTCTGGCCCGGAAATTGCGGTCTGCCTAAATATCTTCACTAATGATTTTTCGGTGTTTTTTATTGGTAATTTTGATGTTATTGTTGGTAATATAAAAACTTCTAAATCCATCTGGAAATTGTGATCGATGGGTGATCTGAGATTAAATAGCGACTTTCCTCTCGACATACAGGCTTGCATTTGGTTGAGTGTGTTAATAGTGATGCTGGTTTTAATACGAGGAACCTTCAGGCGCCTTCTCCTGAACTTCCGTATACTGAACTTACTCGATTTGTGATCCGAGCCAGATGGCTGATTCGAGGTAACTTCGGTCTGAAACTGGGATAGGGTTATCGAAGACTCGGGGATATCGGCTGCAGCTGTTGGATTGGTCGAAGCAACTACGAGGTTCATATGAGTAGTTTTATCGGGTGCTTCTTTGCTCATGCAGGGCTGAGAGCTTGCCTGGTTACTACGTGTATCTGGTAAAATTGGTATAATGAAATTCATAGAATTGTTATCTGACCCAGATGGCTGAAGCGAGGAAACTTCGTTCTGCAACTGGTATAGGACCACAGCTGGCTCGGTGCTATTGGCTGCGGTTGTTATATTGTTAGCAGCTACTACGAAGTTCGGATGCGTAATATTATTTGGTGGTGCCTCGCTCATGGAGAACTGGGAGCTTTCCTGGTTGCTACGTGTATCTGGCACATAATGGAGCAGCGTGTTATGTCGTCTTGGACACTTTTGACAATGCCATCGATTTCTGCATTGGTCCATGGAATGTTCATCACTGAGACAATTAAAGCAACGATTTGAATTTGTGATGAAATCTCTTCTTGAATTAACATTCATTGCTTGAAATTTGGTGCAGAGGTACAACTTGTGGGGTTCACGCTTACAGAGTGGACAAGTATATTGTTGACCAGTTGTATACAAAACTCTTTCATGTGGTATTGGATTCGTTATAAAGTTACATCTTGTGGTGGCATCAATTGACTTTCTTCGAATGAGAACCTGTGTCCTTGTTACAATAAATGAATATTGAGCGTCGATTGTATCCCTCTCCGATATAACTGTATTATCCAATTCGAACATTCGATCTTCAATTGTTGCAAATGTCTTGTAACAATCATGAGTTGTAGCTAATCGAATGGACAGGTCATCAGAAGTAGCGATGTCTCCGTTGGTGCTGATATAACTGGCAATCCTGGTCATTTGACCTTTAATCACACTCTTTCGTTTTATTAAGGCTTCCATTTTAAATTAAAACTTGCTTGTAGATAGCGGTAGAAATGAGTATGCAAAAATGTTAAATGGTTAAACGACAACCTGGAATTCACTGCACTTGGTTTTAGCGGTATAAAATTATGCAAGCGTGAATACGACTAATTAACAGACTATAGCTTTCACTGCACTTGGTGAGGACTATAATTACGTAAGGCATGAACAAGATACAATATGCGTACGATTAAATAATAGACTGAAATTCTCTGCACTTGGTAGTAATGGAATAACTTGCGTACATGTGACGCGATTAACTAACCGACCGGATTTCAATGCACTTGGTAATAACGGAACAAAATATGTGCATGTGAATGTGATTAATTAAATGACTGGAGTTCACTGTACTTGGTAATAACGGAAAATATATTCACATGAGAACACGCTAAATATGCGTATGAATACTTAACCGACTGAATTTCACTTCACTTACGGATATCGGAATAATAAATATGAAGCACAAATATTCAACTAAAAATTATTTAACTGATAATATAAATATAACTAGAACAAAAAACGGATTACCTGATTACCAATGGATGCTTTCAATAAAAATTGGTAACAATAATGATGACACACCACACAGGCTGGCGAATCGGCATTCAAAATTCAAATAAATTGATGCGTTGGACCGCATACGGGTAATGTCGAATACTTCCTGGCAAATAACTGAATTTAACAATATGACACACCACACATGCTGGTGAATCGGTATACAAAAATCTAGAATAAAATTGATGCGTTGGACCGCATTCGGTTATAGTTGACTGATTGCTAGCAAATAACTGGATTTAACAACAATGATGACACACCACACATGCTGGTGAATCGGTATACAAAACTCTAGAATAATATTGATGCGTTGGACCGCATACGGTTAATGTCGAATGATTGCTAGCAAATAACTGGATTTAACAAATGATGACGCACCACACAGGCTGGCGAGTCGGTATACAAAATCCACAATAAATTGATGCGTTGGACCGCATTCGGTTAGTTTCGACTGATTGCTAGTAAATTATGACACACAGGCTTGTGAATCGGTGTACAGTTAATACAATAAACTTGATGCGTTGGACCGCATTCGGTTGATAACAGCTGATCACTTGTAAATTATGATGACACACAGGCTTGTGAATCGGTATACAGTTAATACAATAGACTGGATGCGTTGGACCGCATTCGGTTGATAACAGCTGATCACTTGTAAATTATGATGACACACAGGCTTGTGAATCGGTATACAGTTAATACAATAAACTGGATGCGTTGGACCGCATCCGGCTCGAAGGACCAAAAAATGTATAAATATAAGGTGATTTATACATCCCACAAGTATCCAAAAATGCCAATTATTTAATTTAATTAATTATTTTATTTTAACAACATTATAAAAATATGTAATTTAATTTTACACGGTATAACAATACATAATTGAATTTATTAGAGTTGTTTGTTTGGCGTTTGGATACAGAGTACTGAATAATTTTTACAATTGACCATCACGAAGCAAAATTCTTCTTGATGGTATATAATAGGTACATAAGGGAAAAATGGTAAGGGTAATGCAATAGTACATTCAATTAATGAGTAGGGGAATTATACATAGAATAATAAATAGATAATAATAAAGTTATGTAATACATAAATATAATAGCTACTTAGTCTAGAATCTTCTATGCGCGTTATATACAATAATTTGGGTAATTGACAAATAATAATAATACATAAAGATAGATATAATTATAATACATAAAAGGTTATATAATAATAATAATAACATGATGACGATTATCAACCTGTTGACGGTCGGGTAATATGTTGTGTGGATTGCGCGACAAGACATGAGATTTCCATTTAGTTTAAACAGTATTCCTTGAAAATGACGTTATTTTTCGTTCGTGTTCCTTTGATTGGATTAAAAAAAATTCAGAACGAAAGAACGAATGAATAACTGCAACTCAAAACCCGCCATAATTTTTCAACATTAAGTGTGTCTTGTTGGCCAACATTTAATTCGAATAATTTTGGGTTTATTTTTCCCCCAAAAATAGAAATTCTTAAAATGTAAATTTAATATGATTATGATATCTGGTGGCATATATCATAACCAAAAATTAGAATTATGTGCAAATAAACCCAATTTTTTGAGGGGTTAATGTTATTGGCATCATAACTCAAAATTGACAAAAATGAACGCTACATAAGTAGCCCAAAATGGTGTCAGCAAGAGTAAAGGAGATATATCATGTGGTATCAAATTGATCGTTACCGATCTAATTGGGCTTAAACCGCCACTCCTATTAACCTATTCTAACCATGGGATAAAACAAAGAGTAGTAATCCCGAAAATATACGGTATTGAAAATTTTGCAGTGTCTGCAAAAGTGATTTCGTTTTATAGCCTATCTGTTATTTATCTGCGGCCTTAAACCACAAAGAAGAATATCAGAGGCTTCATACAGAACAAGGAAATGTCCAAAATCAAAAGCGCCAATTTCTTTTAAACTATATTTTATAAGCTGCTACTGGAACCCAGCTATTCTTTTTTAGTTGAAAGTAATGCCATCTATGGTGGTTTGGCGTCTATTGGAAGGGGCTCCGTAAACTTCCAGTAGGCGCAGGTGTACGTACTGCCTCCTCGTGGCAACCACCGGTAACTGTAACCATTAGGCTGAATGTGGCCTTTGGTGACAGGCTAAAGTATGACGCTAAAGGAGAAAACCTTGACAAAAAATCCCTAATCTAAGGTGGAACAGCATATGCCGATGGATGAATGGCTGATAGGTTAATCAGTCTATATATGCGGACTCTGGATACCAGGCACCCTCCAGTTTTATTTAGCCTTCCTGTAGTAAACCTGGGTGACCTACAGGCGACTTTTTTATTCCCAGCAACTCGCAAGAGTTAAATCAAAACGGTAGACGAGGCACGGGAAGGAATACACGGGAGTGGGTCTACCCTCTCAAAATCCTTGAGTCCCAATGCTACCGCTTTTCTAGCAGAAGTAAATGTTATTACATCTAGGAGGGAGAGCAATGAGCCCAGATAGTATGTAACGCGTGTAGAAGTACTTCCTACAGTAAACATTTAGGAGGGAGAGCAATGAGCCCAGATAGTATGTCCCAGCAACTCGCAAGAGTAAAATCAAAACGGTAGACGAGGCATGGATAGGAATATACGGGAGTGGGTCTGCCCTCTCGATGTTCTTGAGTCCCAATGCTACCGCTCTTCTAGCAGAAGTAAATGCTATTACATCTAGGAGTGAGAGCAATGAGCCCAGATAGTATGTATCACACACCGGTCGGCAGTATTATCAGGTTCTTTAAGAGCCTAAATATTGGCTGGACGGATAATTAAAACATCTAGGAGGGAGAGCAATGAGCCCAGATAGTATGTATCACGTACCGTTAGGCAGTATTATCAGGTTCATTAAGAGCCTGAATATTGACTGGACGGATAATTAAGTAGGGCTTAATGCACAAAAGATCTTTTAGGTCGCAGTGCGGGGTGGCTTGAGCCCCCACATGGTCCTCAAGTAATAATAATAATAATAAATGCCATCTATTTTTATCTAGCAAAAGAAAAACAATCAAGCTATTTAAGACTGTAACAAAATGTTCCATTGTATCAAACATATATTTTTTGTTATTTTTTCTAAACAGCTTTTCAGTATTTAAAATCTAAAAATTTTTTCAAGTGAAGTTAAAATTATTTAATTATGTGATATTTCAACTATGCAAAATCAAAATACACAAACTTATTATTAGGAAATTTATTGATTCATTTGCAATTATTAAAATCAACCACTTTTTGTTGCTTTCTTTTCTTACGTTACTGCGTTAATTAAAGTTTAAAGTTATAAAAACAAACATTTATTTTGAATATTTCGATCAATACGAGTCTGGTTGGAAGAATCTTGCATTTTTTTATTACTAAAAATTTGAGTATTTGTATATCTCGTACATAAAATCATATTTTTAGGAAACTTAGATAATTTTAAATTAATTTGACTTCTGTAAAAATATTTATGTTTTATATCTGTACACACCAACTTACACAAATTTTATTTTTATAACCGTTAGGTGACTAATTGTTATAATTTTTTATTTTTGTTGTTTGGAGAAATTTTTGAAGTTTCTAGTTTGTTTTTTTTTTTAATTGATTTAATTTGCAATATACTACCTAGTTTTCTTTTTAATTACTATACAAATATTTTATTAAACATCTAATTTACATTGAAAATGGATTCAAATGTGGTCAAAAGTGAAATTATGTGCGCGGTGAAAGGGTGTAATTCGTCAAGGAGACAGATTTACGCCTTTTCAAATTACAGAAAACTCACAAAAAATATGAGGAATGGATTGCTATTGTATAACTGTTATTTAAAAAGTCAGCTACAAAAAAAATTAGAAATTTGTGAAACACATTTTATTAAGGCAGTTTTTTCCAAGAAGGGCTTAAGGAGGACTATCCAAACAAAAAATTTGCTTGTTTTTATGAATAATTTGCTTTCAAATGACAATACGATTACAGTTGAAACCTTACTTGACTCTTATTCCAATGAGAATTGGTCAATGATACCTATATTATCAATCGATGATATTTTTGAAACCTTCGATCTGGAAATTACTTTAGATCCAATAAGTGGTGAAATTAGTGTGATCAATAACACAAATTATATAACCCAAACCTAATTTTGAAATTAATAATGATCCACTATCCTTTTCAATCCATTTAGAAAATAAATAAAAATTCTAAAAGTTGGATCTGAGGATCAGAAAATAATCGCGCAAAATATTATTATCGATCATCAAATGCAAACAGATATGCGAGAAAATTTACAATTTAATTTGCCGTCAAAGGCTTCATTAATCCGTTAGCAACCGATAACATATTTAACTCCTGGTTTTAATGAAACTGTTTTACAAAAAATAAAAGACCAAGTTTCTGAAAGACCGACGATTCAAAAGAAGCTATTTTAATGTTGCACGAAATTTATATAAAAAGTGATTTGGTTTACAATACTTACTTCGATCAGATGATTTTGTAGATTTTGGAAGTCAGCGATAAAATATTATAGGAAAATTGATATCTTGTTTTATGGGAAGAGGAATTTTTTCTAACTAGAAATATGTTTTAAGTTCTTTCGTTTCCCATAATGGTCTATTGGCTGATAAATTGTATTTAATTGTCCAGGAAAATATTGACAAATGCTTGGAATTAGGATTAAAAGTTAACGCTATAAATGTTTTAACATGTTGGGACTGTCTATCGAACGTCCCATATTTAATCATAAAAATCAAGAAATTGTAGACATTTTTGATGCACCTCATTTTTCTAATTCAATTGAAAAATTAGGGTTAAATTAGTAACACAAATTTTCAGCAGAAGTGTTGCTGCAGGGATTAAAGCAACGGTTCAACATAAAAAAAATTCATCGGGAAATATGACTGCAGCGATTTTAACTTATACATTTATTGAAAAATTTGATAAGTTATTTGACTATTTAAATTCAAAAACAAAATTTAACAAGAATAATTTTAAATCTTCTTACACAATTGATGGCGAAATAGATAAATTTATGATTTTCATGATAGATTACATTTAAAATACACTTGTAAATAAAAAAACTGTTTACTATTTCAACAGTTAACTTGTCACTTTGAATGGCATTAGGGAAGTCACTAAAATAATAATACAATACCGGAGAATGTACGCGTTGATTATCTATTAATTTATAGGTTCAATCAAGACGCAATTGAAAATATTTTTTCTTAAATCAAGAGCAGCCAACGGAAACAACTGAAATCCATCCATACATCAATTTAATTTTTTTAGCTGATGCCACCATTACTAGACATATTAACACCATTATACATAAGGCATACATTATGTTTGGTTTTATTAAGCGGAACTGTAAGGACTTCATCGACCCGATTACTCTAACATCACCGTACGGTTCTTTTGTTCATTCTATTTTGGAATATGCATCGCCGGTGTGGTCAACATTTTATCACTGTCATTGGGATAGGATAGAAAGTGTTCAGAAGCAGTTTGTTTTGTATGCACTTCGTTGTCTACCGTCTACACGGTCTGTTGAATATGTTCTTCCACCCTACCAAGATCGCTGTAACCTATTGAATCTGCACCGATTAGATCGTCGACGTGTTGCAGCGTCGGCATTGTTCATTTGCGATATTTTCAGTTCTCGAATCGATTGTACTGAACTGCTTTCACGCGATGGACTGTTACTCATTAACCAGGAATCAATTAATTACGGTCTTTCGGAACCACTTTTGAGAGCATCGCGAGAGTTTAATTCAGTTTATGATGTTTTTGATTTCAACTTGTCCAGAGAGTATAATAATAACTAAATAGTCGGCGTTTTCTATCTATCTTTTATTCCTTTTGTGTTGTATTTCATTTTTACAAATTAATTTTTTATTTTTTTAACATGTTTGTATAGCCGATTGTAATCACTGTAGGCTATACATGATATATATAATATAAATAAATAAATAAATAAATAATAATAACGTAGTTGAAATAACCACAATCAAAGTTCAAAGAAAATATTCCAGCATTTCAAATTGTGAACAGGAGATATTGATTCAAGTTTGCTGCATTTAACAAGTGACATCGGAGAAGATGTAGAACCTTTGAGTTCTGAAGCTGTAGAACAAGTCACCATCCTCATCAGATATTTCTGAATTTTTTTTCTAATTGTGATGTTCCGCTTGAAAAAATTCCATGCGATATTTCGTATAAGATTTCTTTGCATGTAAAATAATCCAAAAAATTAAAATTTTACGATGCGAAAATCATTTTATTAAAAATGATTTGGAACCCCCTTCTAAATATGGTGAAGTTTGATGTCGGAAAGCTTAAAGCACCAACTGACAATTTTTTTACTATTTGTGAAGAGCAAAGTGGATGACGTCGAAACAAGGAATTTTATTATTGAAAACTCATTAATGTGTTATAAAGTATACCAATATTAATTGTTTTTTTTAAAATAAAATGTTTTATTTAAGTTTGTTGTTTAATTTATTTATAATTTTAATTTATTTAAGCACAACTAAATATAACATTAGAGCGAAAATATATTCGGGCACGATAAAGCAATTTCTTTACTTTTGTGTGACAAGAAATTTTGTTAACATCAGCATAATTAATTTTTTTAAATAATTTTTTATTATGTGTAAATATCCCCCATTGAGTTATTTGACAATTGTATCTAAAGATTACTTAGCTTCCATTATTTCTAATGTAGGTTTTGATACCTTCACTTGGTCTCCCTCAGGATTTACTTGTACTTCAGGAACAATTATTATTTATTACTTACTGCAGCAACTTTATCAAATAAAATAATAAAGTCTAACTAAAGCAAAATATAAATTTTGGTTACGGCATTTTCTAATTTTTTATTCGGCCTTAAATTTAGCGAATCATTATCAACTTGGTATTCATTTTCTGTATCGTCATTTGATGAAACTCTGGAGTTTGATCAATTAAGTGGTTTTGGTCGACATTGTTATTTCTTGTACTATCATTTGATTCATCAATTAATGAATTTGCCAATACTTTCGTATTCCTATGGTAAATTGGTTTAAAACCGCTAGACATTGTATAAACCATATGAAAATATATTTGTTTATTCCTAAGAAGATTACAACTCATTTCTAAGAAGATTAGAAGCAAGTGTACGTTTTGTGTTACAGCTATTTGTGTATGTATACCAATTTTGGAACTATTTTTTTATTCGTATTAAGACGTATCTGTAATATTACTTTAGTCTATGATATCACCCTTTTTAATTGCGGAGATACAACAACTCTTGAAAATCACAAGATAAGTTTGTGGCAGATTAAACTGTGCACAATAATTCGTACTTATTCTCCGTATGTTATTTTCAAAGTTATCTAGGGTGAAATGTTGACCACAAATAAGCGTATTTCTATAATAATAAGAAATGTTTCGTTCCGGCGACAAAAATTGACCCAGAATTTCAATAATTTCTTATTTTTTGGAAAATTATTTATTTATTTAATTAAACTAAAAATTACTGGTTTTTTCATTACCACTTTTGCACCCAAACACGGTATAAATCGTTTGATTTTATTGAACATATTGGCTTTTAAATAAAACAATAATTTTTGGAAACAATATTCTTGAACTTTTCGTAATTTATTTCAGTAAATGAACAAAATGATTCAATTTCACACTTTGTTTACCACTTATACGCGTTTATGGCGTAAAATTACTCGGTAGGGGAAATTTCAATAAGACGAATACGCGCATTGCTTAATCTTTAGTATTTGATTTGTGCCTACGAGCACAAAATGTATAGCAAATCTGTCAAAAATTTATTATTCCATAAATTCAAATTATGCATTATTATATCAACATGAATTAAGGCCTGAATTCATTCTTGAAATTCCCTAATTTAGTCATCAACATTTTCACTTATTCATATTTCATATTTGGCATATAATAAAATTATTTGTGCATGCTCAATTTTTAATGTAATGTACCTAATATAAACAACTTAATAAATTTTATAGTTAATAATCTTTTTGAAAATAATAATTTCAACTTAATTAACTTATAATTCGTCCCTTTAGTAATGAAACAGCGTATAAGAAAAATAGTAGTTTTAAAATAATTCGAAGTTAAATGTTTATTGAAAATTTTTTTTGAAATAAAGTCTTTTATTTTATTGAAAATTTAATTTTCTATGAAACAAAAGATTTTATTTTAAAAAGTTTTTTCAAAAAACATTTAAATGCGAATCATTTTAAAACTACTATTTTTCTTATACACTGTTTCATTACTAGAGGGACGATATATTCTGCTTCACATTCCGATCAAAAAAAATTTAAAATTTTAATTCTAGGAAAAATTACATTATTAAGTTAATAGTTTTTAACAAAATTAGTTGTGCAGGCAAATTTGTCCTCATATTTATTATTTGTGCAACATGGACAAATTAAAAACAAAGCGGTAAACCACTTAAATTTAAAATTATTTTAAAGTGATACTATAATAGTGATATAGTGGTTTAGTCACTTATTTTTCTACGCATATGGTCTCTTTTTGTTGTGTCTTTGTAACATTTCGAAAGTGGTTCAACAACATAATGATAAAATCACCTAAACATTTATCTCACTCGGTTTCCTTAGGAGCCTGCCACAAATTTTTAGTCTTTCTAGATCGTGAATATTTTCTATCTCAATTTAAACCATCGCAAGTTTAAATCGAACCCTTGCCCTGGCCTACACCACAACTTATATTCAAGATTTTTCAATAATTTTGTGGAAATGCCTCTTCTTATGTACGGGAGCATTACTGCGCTGAAGAGTAAATTATCAACTACTAGTGTTACTTTATGCAATAAACCGAAATCGAACATAAGCTTTGAACAGTTGTAATTAATAAGATATGTAAATCAACGGAGTTAAGCATGTTTTACATAACTACATTTTTGGCCAAATTGAGTTATTGATGCTATTCGATAGCTAATAATAAGCTTTATCATTAGAATTTAAAAAAATAATTAAAACTAAATTGAGAAACACGTAATAAGAAAAACGGTTTCCATTTTTTTTTTTTGCAAAATACACTAATTTCAAAACTTGAACATTAATTTTTTGAAAAAGCATGTTCTGTGATTATACATATAAAACATGTTTAGTATGGCAGTCAGTATATACAATTTGTTAAGGCTTAAAGCATTAAGAACTCTTGCGCAATTGCTTGTTCCTTTAACTGCTTTACAAATTGTAGCTAAAAGTTTAACATGCAGACTCTAAACATTTAGTAACAACAAAATGAAGAAATTGAAGGTCAGCACAATTTTCTTTTTTTATAAAGAAGCTTTTGCTGATAAATTACACAGCTAACTCCATTTTACACATACTCAGGTGAAAAATAGCTAAATAAAAATCAAATTTGGCGAAGCACAAAAAAGTAACAAATCATTGCCAATGCATTTATATGTAGTACAATATAGAAAATATTACTAGGGCCCGATTGTATGAACGCGGATAGAAGATTAATCGGCGGATTAATCGTCGCTTGGATTGTATGAACGACGATAAATACGAAAATTAATCCAAGGATTCTTTTCTATCCACTGTTTTTATCTTCTCTTTTTGTTGTCTAAAACAGTGGATAGATGTTGTTTATTTTTTTTGACATAATTTTAATTTTATTCGTTTGGTTTGGCGGAACATTTTGATTGTAGTTGCGTTTATTGAAAAAAAATCGGAATGGAATCGAAAAAACGTAAAATTTCAAATGCCCAACTCGAATTTTTTTTTTCTATTGTAGAAAAACATAAAAAAATACTTTCGTGTACAATAAGTACACACATAAGAATGTAAATAAACAATAAATTAAATTTGAAACGTCAAAAAAGTGTTGACACTCCAAAATAAACTGCAATAAAAACTGCAATAAACAGAGGATGGAATTTTTTTTATCCGTGTTTATACAATCGACGAAAATAAGAATCGTCGGTTGAAGATTAATCTGTATCGCCGGATTTTTTTTAATCTATCCGTGTTCATACAATCGGGCCTAGATGAATTGGGAATTTTATTCATGTTAAAATCTTTCGGAAAAAATGAAAAAATAAAAAAAAAACAACAAACAAATAAAAGGAAACACAAATAATTTATTTAGCTGTTCATTTATAGATGTCTCGTCATTATGGGTTCCAGGTTGAAGTTAATATTTGTATCACATCAAATTGGCGCGTTTATCAGCCAATTTTGAAAAACCGCAAACAGTGCTTTAGATGAGTCATCTGATATATTTATCTGTGCTTAAACTACTGACTTATGAAAATTCTTATTAGAGCTTTCAATACATATTGCGCAAATTAAGTAATTTCGATTGAAATTGTACAACCGTAAGTGGCAATTTCTCAAAAAATATATGATTACGATATAAAAAAATATTCTATGTTATAATTGCAATATTGAAGTTTAATTTTGTAAAATCCCCTAATAAATTAAAATGCTAAAAAAGTCGATTTCAGTAATTAACAAATTTTCTTCGAAAAAAATAGATGTATGTTTGGTTTAATTATAAAAAAATAGAACAAAGTCCTTGGTATATTATCGTCGCTAGAGGAAAATGTTTCAACTTTAACGAGGAGAGAACAATCTCTCAGTTGTCAAAAATGAAAGAGAATTACTGAGTAAAGCAATAGCATTAGCGGTCAACCGTTGCAGATAGAAAAGTAACAAATTGTAAAAATGATAAATTAAATGTCAACTAAGTAGAATATGTTTGGGATTTCTGCAGAAGTATCATGTTTTTCATATTAAATTTAAATGTATACCCGCATACATCTGTACTGTATACATCAGAACAGTAGCTTAGATTAAGCTTAAAGTAAAACCCTTTTAATTTTGCAAAACGGAACATTTCTGAGAATTTAAAAAAAAAAAGTGGTCTAGTTTTTAGAGAAACAAAAATCGTTCCTGTTGCTGGTAAATATTTCCTTAAGAGAGGACCCAACAATTTCTGATCGGTTGCTGAAGGTGGACGTCAGAGTAATTACAGGTAATCTGGTTCCATAGAAATAAAATTGGGTTTAGGTTCTGACAGATATTTAGATTCAGAAGAAAATTTGACAAACTCGTTTGCAATCAACGCTTTTGAAATCAAACGATAACGATTTCAGTGTTTGCTGTTTTTTTTTTTTTCAAATCAAGTTTTAATTAGAAAAGGTTGAATTGGATTTGCAAAAGATTGAATGTCATTGTTATAGTATCTCGTTTACCAAATCTTGCTAAGTACCGGTAAACGGTAACTAAAAACTTCATTTACCGGTAATCCTAGTAAAAACGGTTTATTTTGAAAAACTTTTTTAAATAAGGAAATTACAAATTCTCCTGCTTCATATACCCTTGTTTCGGATTTTATCTTTCATTCACTTTTTACAATTTCTCAAGATTATTTGAGTATAGCATGGAAATGGGATACGTGATTGGTGCGACACATAATTGGTCATTCGGTGCTTCGAAACTGTCAGTTTATTCGAGATTTTTGAGATTATGCGAGTATGTTTGAAATTGTCGGGTGTATTTGATTGTTTGATGCTAGTCGAGAATCGTATAGAGCATATTCCATGTGAATGTATTTTTGGAATTTTTCGAAATTTTCGTGGGTTTCTAGATTTATACAGGCTTTCCGAAACTATTCATTAATATCTCAATTTTTCGGTATTGTTGAAAAGGTTTGAGATCAATCGAGATGATATAGAGATTATTTAAATTTTTCGAGGCCAATCGATATTGTTCCGCTGTTTATTCTAGATTTCTTCAGTTTTTTAACATATAAAAATGATACCTACATTTCTATTGTCATTGATTTTTGTTCTTGGTCAACTTTTTAAGCAACTGGAACAAGAGATTCGTGAATCATTTTGTATAGATCTACTAAAACAAAATGTCCGTACGAAATAGTTTTGCAAGTAAATAAATTATCACACGAATCGAATCAATTGCTTTTTAGTGGTCATATGGCTAATTCTGTATTTAACTTCGAACTATAGCGCTAAATCTATTATCATTGAAGGAAATCGTTACGCCATACCATCTGTCACAACACAATGTTCGATGTAACATGTGGCATGTTTGTAACATGTGGAATGTTATGTATATGTGAGAGTCTGTTGAAACGTATCAAAGTGATTATATTGCTTAATACTCAAGGTGGCATGTAACCAATATCGGCGTTCGGTGGGAAATCCACGTTTTATGTTCTTTGTCTATAATACTGAAGACCAGTATTCTTCCTCACTCTCAATCTATCAACCAAATTTCACTTCTAATTTTCGAAAAACAGTTTCATTTTTTATAAATTTTAATTTTATTATTTCCATTAAAATTCCTCTCTCGGTGCCAAAACTAACGATGGGTGAAATTGAAAAAGAAATTGAAATAATGCGCAAAGATTGCTCTACTATGTACAGTTCTAGTTCGTGCTAAGTTTCACCACACATAAACGGATTGAAAGTTGTAATAATGTCTGTTAACCAAAATAAAACATCTTATTTTGGTTTTGTTGGAAAAAATTGGTTAGAGAAACTATACCTAAATTGATTTATTGATTAATAATTTAGTTTACTTTGCCCCATGACAGTGAAGTTTATGCTAAAAAAACTAACAAAAATGTAGTCTGTTAAATTAGCTATTTTCAAAATTGGAATTTATAGTAGATTATATGAAAAGTTAAATTTTTTGTACTTTTGAATATTTTGTACCACCAAATGCTTAGAAACAGGTTTTTTTCATTATTTTCAGAAATATGGATCATCTTTTTATCTTGCTGACCAAGGGCATCCAATTGTTTTGAACCGTACTATATTTTAGACAATTTAAAAGTTGACTGATTTTTGATGATTTAAATAATTTGTTAGCGCCGATCCTGGAGATGTCCTAAAGGTCCCACACATTTTTTAGAACAGCTAGGCCATATAGTTATCGATAGCATCAAGCCGATTCAAATATTATGAACATTACTATATTTCACATAATTTAGAATTTCTAATAATTTTGGATGGTTTTAAAAATTGTTGTACTTCCGGTTACAGAGAAATGTTGCCCATATTTTCCGAATAGTTTGGCCAATTGTCCGTGTAGTCGGTCAACATCATCCAATTATGATGAACTTTACTATAGGTACTTCACAGAATTTAGTTCAAAGGGATGTCCACAAAGCCTTGCTCACATTTTCGGATAGCTTGACCCTCTCAGAATATTTAAGGCGAAACTGACCCAATTGTGATGAACTAAACTTACAGAACTACTAAATTTTACAGAATTTAGTCATTTATGTAAAATGACAGAAATACATTTTATTAACGGAGGTTTCGACAAGGAGACGCATGTAGCCGATACTCTTTAAATTTTACGTTGGAATACATCTTTTGTAAAAGTGAAACACCTTAGTAAAACATCTTATACCGGAAACCCAATCAGGTTAATGCTTTTTCAGATGATATGTGCATTATTGGTCTGCTAAACAATGAGTGTGGAGCATTTTGACGATTTTGTTTGGTAGGTTGAAAATTGTTTTGCGGGGCGCAGTGGGGAGTCACAAGGTTAACATACTTGTGATCCTTTTTTATTAATGATAATATCGTAGCGAAGGATATCAAAGATCGTCTTGCAGCTGGAAGCCCTGTTTGTGTCCTCTACCCGCATAGGCGTAATACACTGGCCCGGTCACTTCTACTTGCTAACAAGGAACAAATCATCCAACGATCTCTGATAGATGAGCCTCCCCTTGGTAGACACAGAGGGCGTTGTCGGTGACAATGGGTCATAAGTATAGAGCCCCTTTCAGATAAACATTAATTTAATAGAAATATTCAAGTATTAACTTCTATAAAGTATGGTAACGTTCATCACAATTGGATCACATTGGCCAAAGAGACTGGTACTTAACCAAGCTATCCGAAAATGTGAGCGAGACCTTGTGTTCTCTCTGTGATAGGAGATATAACAAATTTTAATACCATTCAAAATTATTAAAAATTCTAAATCCAGTGAAGTGTAGTAATCATCACAATTGGGTCACGTAGGACAAAAATACTGATACTTAACCAAGCTATCCGAAAATATGGACATTGATCTCTGTAATCGGCGATATAACAACTTTTAAAATCATCCAAAATCATTAAAAATGACAAATTCTGTAAAATGTAGTAATGTTCAACATTATTGGATCAGCTTAGTGGCATAGACAACTATATGGCCTAGCTATTCTAAAAAATGTGCGGCACCTCCGCGACATCTCCAGGATCGGCGCTAAACAATTATTTAAATCATTAAAAATCAGTCAACTTTCAAATTCATTAAAATATTGTAAGATTCAACACAACTGGATTCTCTTCGTCGAGGAGATAAACAGACGGTCCAGCTATCTGAAAAAGATGAAAAGAACCTGTTTCCTATGCAAGGTTTGTGATACGAAAAATCCAAAAGTACAAAAAATTATACTTTTCATGTTACCGCATACCGCAGCGTACGATATAAGTTTTGGTAACTATGATAACATAGAATACGGAGCATGCCGAATACCGTGTTAGTTGGTAAAAATAGCTAACCGACAGACAATTGCTGATTTACTGATAAGTGATACATTGATGACTCTATGATGATGAATAATGACAATTGCCGTTTCATTCCAAGAGCCGCCGCACACCATATGAGATTGTCATACGTTAATTGATAAACTAATTATTGATTTCCGGTCCTGTAGAAACCCCCTTGTGTTTGCTAATTCTTTTCAATTAGCTATATACTCAATCAATCAGGCCAAAGGGATTTTTCTCCAGAATATTCAACGCCACGCAAAAGAGAACAAAGGCGTCAGGTCGATAATCTGAGGCGCCCCTCGTACATACCCCAGATTCCACAATGGCGCTGCTCTTTTTGTCAACGTTCAAAAAAGGAAACACTTTAGTGATTACTGTGTCCTAAAATCAAATACAACAAAATACAGCTAAAGGTAATTGGAGAAAAAATTCAAGCGAATTTATTCTACTTGATTTTTACACAAATTCGTTTGTGTTTAGTATTTGAAATACATCGATGTATTTTCCTAAGCATTTATATCATCATTGTTTTATCACTTGTGTTCATAACCAGAAAATCTTTCGTTGTTGTATGCAACCGGCTACCCGTGGAGTAGCCATACATACATTTTTGTATATTTTATTAAATTTTATTGTAGCCTAGAGTAAAAAATGAAAAAAATATCAAGAATGATTGCATTTTGCTTTCTTCTTGAACGTCATTTACGTAATGTGCGTTGCGACATACACGATTTTTACAGTAAAAAGACCCACCTAACCTGCAAAATTTCTGGCCTCAAATTTAGCTTTACCACATTTAAATGTTTAAGCATCAGACCCTAATAATTAAACATTTAATGTCATTTCGACTTGCGCTCAGGTATTGAATACGTTCTCGGAAATAACTCGCAATATCAGCTCAATATCATATCATCATCATCATCCGACGAAATTTGCGCGTTAGGATCTTGCACGTTTTTGGAAACGAACGCGGAAAACATGTTGTGCTTGTAAATAGCCAGTGGACGCTGAATACAGAACTACGATTGTATTTGCAAGATGATTAATGTGTAAGTAAATTATTCAAATTTTTGGTATTATTATTTTTTTAACTATTGAATAGAAGAAGAAAAATTGTGAAATCAAATTTTTATGAATTGTGAAATCAAATTTCACCTTCAACAAAATTAGTGGCCAGATTCTTTTCGAAAATCGCTAAAAAACACTAATTTTGAGGATGCCAAGGAGCTAGAACCGTTTAACTAAAAATTAAAATTTATACGAGCATTTTAAAATCAAATGGCTACCCGGACAGCCGGTTATAGACACAAGGATTAGTGAAACCATTGATATGATTATTCATAATTTTATGCAAGAAAATCTAATGCGGCTGACAGGGTGATCTATGAAGAAAATGCATTTTCCAAACGCTGAGAACTCTGGATTATATTTCAAAAATTGAGAAAACTATTAAATTTAAGCATATCTTCAAAAATTCTTCCACAGTTTTCTAAAATCGACCATATTTTAGAATTCCAACTATCGAATGATACATATTGAATTCAAAAATTTACATGAAAAACTAAAAGTACATAAATTTGAAAGGTATCGTGTCAGTGTTGAATTATTTAAAATTCAAGAAACAATTTACTTCTAAATTATAGAGTAGGTAATTTAATTTGTTCTTTATATGTCGCGATTTTTTATAATTGAGGTAATATCCAATCTTACAAACATTTATTTGATGCTCTAGAAAATTGTGTTACTGAACAAGGGTGTTCGCATTTAATTATTTTAAATACTGATGTTATTATAAGAACAGAAGCCATATGAAATTAAAATTAGAAATCAAAATATAAAATTCAAATTCATATGTTGCTGCTAGGAAATATTAAATTTCAACTTAGTTACTAAAACCGAAGTAAACCTTCAACTCTTGGTAAACGCGGTTTATAATAAAAGCTTCAAGTTTTGAAACATTTTCGCCCTTTTTAAAATTTGTACTAATCTTAAGTGTTATTCTATTTTTAGAAACTAATTTAAGCTTTTTGAACTTCAAGTTTTTGTATATACGCAATTTTATAAGCCTCTCAAAATTTTGTGCCCCGTTAAGTTCACCTTCCAAGAATGTTAAACGACACCAAATCTCGTTTATAGAATTAGTTTTACTGTTTCTGAAAAGTTAAATTTTTAATATTTAAAACACGAAATTGCAAACTTCATTTCGGATAAGTTTCATCGAAATAATTCGGGCTAATTTTATCTTTGGACGTATAGGTCTTCCAATACTTATAATAAATTTTAATTGCCGGATTAAATTTAGTTATGTCGCAATTTACAAATTTAGATTTGTTCAAATAATATTTGATTTTTTTTTAATTTTTTATTATACGGATCTTTAATCGAAATTATACCAATTATATTGTATTACCAATTGAGAATTTAGCTCAATGCCTCTACGACATCAAACCAAAATAATAAATTAAATTATGTATCTAAATAACACTAAAGCGCACAAAAAAGGAAGTCATACTAAATTGACTCATAACTTATGTCTGTCTATCTGTATATTTAATATAGCCATATACAGTATCCAACAAATCATTCAACAAGTATAAATTGGCATTATCTGAACTTCCTTCTTCCCATATCATATTACGTTTATTTTTCATTTTTTATTTTTTTTTTATTTATTAATTTAAAACTAAGTATTTTATATATAAATTCTTCTTATTTATTGTTTTTAAAAAGTAATAAAATATTTATTTTTTATTTTTTGTAACTTAATTTTATCGAAAACAGAAAAAACTGAAAGATAAACAAAATGTCATATAATAAATTCGAATATGTACGTACGTACACAAAAACTAAATTATCCCAAAACATAAAAAAAAAAATTGTACCCCAGATACGAGTTTGTACATACATATATGTACATAAGTTAGTTTTCAAAAATAAATAAATAATTTTTATATTTTTATCTTAAATACATAAAAAAAAATTGAATTGCATACATTGTTGCATCACACACGAGAAAAACATTTTCGTCTTTCAAATTTTCAAAATAACTTCATCCCATTGTAAATACATTTAAAGAAGAAAAATGCTGAAGAAAACAGATTAAGAAAACAATGCAAACGAATGGGGATAATGCAACACAATGTTGCTAAACAAAATAACCATTTTGGATGCACGATTTAACCGATTTCCGATAAACATAAAATAATTTCAGCTGTAATTTTCATTTTATTTATAATATACTATGTGTGTGTGTGTGTGTGTGTAGTCACATCTGTATGCATCATATGGTTTATACATATACATGTGTGGCTACTGTTCTGTTTTTGTTTTGATTTTATTCCAGCCAAAGACTTTTTATTATACAGCAGATAGCTTATAAAATACCATTATTATGGAGTCTTGGATACCAAAAAATAAAAAATAAAAAAAAAATATTCGAGATATCTTTCTAACAGAGTAAACTGTATCCGTTCCTGGTGGTGTGTCTGTTTTATGTTTTTTTTTTGTTCCTATTAGAAACTTTTTATGGTTTATGATAAATTTCTGTATGTGCTTGTAATATTTTTCAATGAAAGACATAAAATATGTACATACAATATATGTATAAAGCGCAAATAAAAAAAAGCACATATAAAAGTTAAATTGGTATCATAATTTTTGATATCGACTCTTGAATCAGAAGGAACAGAAAAAAAAGAGCAGCAGTAACTGAAGGATAATACGAGTAATATATGGTTTAAATTTAAACTTTTGTGTTACTATGTTTAAGTTGTTGAATGATTTTGGATTTTTATCATAAACTTTTGCTGGCTTCTACATTTTAATTTGTATTAAAGCTTAAATCTTTTATAGTGCAACATAAAAATGTTTTTTTTTTTAACAAAACAGCAGAAACCTTAATATAGTAAAGAGATGCGGTGTCATGTTTTAATAGCCTTTCTCGATTTTGAAGTCATTAAATATAAGCAACGTAAATTGTTTATGTTAACTCTCACAAATCTATGTACATACATACATATCTCAATAATGATTGTATAGAAAATAATATTTCGGGATAAAAATTTGTTTGTTTTGCGGAGAAACATAACTAAATTATATTTAATGATCTTGAATTGGCCCAGTAAGTTCTACTTTGTTTTACATAAAACTTGAAAGATACGTAAAGTTCATTATAAAGAAATGAACTTGAGTTTGATAAGCAGTTTCAATAAAAAATAATTTAGTCAGCATCGGGATTACATGCAGTTTAGTAAAATTAACTGAACGAGAGTTTTTTTCAGTTGTTTTATCCCTTCAACGATTATTTTTAACTAGGTTTCCTTCGGCGCCTGTTTTCTTTGTTCGAAAATCTATCTATAATATAGAGGTCTTAGTCTGTCACCTGAATTTTATATAAAACAGTACACTATAATGCCAAAAAAGATCGTACATTGCCAGCACCTTAATGCGATAAAATTGTACGATTTAGTATGTTATACTTCCAAAATAGGTCAGGGTGTTTCGTGGAACTAATTTATTTTCAGATTTGCTGTAAAATGCCTTTTGAATGAATTTAATGAGAATTATGATAAATTCAATTAGGTTGTTCTGGGGCGTCATATTAATATATATATTTAGCTAGGGACACTGTGGAACGCTTTGAAATAATAGAACAATTTAACAATGCAAATAAAATGAAAGTTTTTATATTGTTTGTGGCGTAGTGGTAACGTACTGGACTAGAGGGACAAAGGTCTTCGGTTCGATTCTCAGCGAATTTTTTTTTTTTAGTATTCATGTAATGACCAAATATTTTACTTTAAATTAAACATTCCGCTTTTTAGTTATTACAGTAATTACTAATGGGGCATGCTATATGAAATTTATTTTGTCTTTATTTCACTAGAGGCGACAGCGTCGTTCAAGTATTTTTAATAATAAATTATTTAATTTTTATTAATTATACAATTTCTTACTCAAATATGAATTTATTGTACAAAATATAATACTAAGCAACGTATTAGAACTATATAAATACATTAAAATTGAAAAATTGTTTCATCTTAATTTTGTATCGTACAACAAATCAAGAGGAAATACTTGACCGACGGTGCTGCCTTTAGAAAAAGCATCAAATATTTTTACTATAAGCATGTCCCATTACACAAGAAAATACGTGGTCCGCGTTTATGATTAAACACTACAACAAATTATTTAAAAACTTTTATATTATGAGTTGTAGTAAGCCATGAGAATTTTTCGGTAAAAAAATTTTTTTCCGTCATAAACTTCAAACCATGCTATGTTCGAACAATATAAGAATGAAAATTAAATAAATTTCCTTAGGTTGATATGGCTTAGTAGAAATGTTTTGGACTAGAGCAGCTAAAGTCCGAGGTTCGATTGTGGCCAAGGCATTTTAGTTTTGTTTTCAATTTATATTTTTTTGACGTGATAACATCTTACACCGCATATTCAGAAAATTGACAAGAAATGTTACCCTTGGTTGTGGGCAGTTACTAATCAACTGTAAGCATTACCTTTAATTTAAATGTATGATTTCTTAGGTTGGTCCTTAGGCTTTATGCCCCACACATAATATAATCGATTGATTTCGCGCGATTTAAATCCTTCAACAACTGTAGTGAGAGAATGGCTCATCCGATCCGAGCACTCCTGAAGTCAATTTTTGCGTAAAGAAACAGTGGTGGTTAATTTTTTTTAAATTAAAATAATTAATCTACACATTAGTTTTAATTTTAATTGAATCTACAAAATAGCGATTTACAGGGATTGACCGCACTATATCGAGAGAATGCCCATCTGACTTGAGTAATTCTGATGCTAATTTGTACATAAAAAATATGGCAGATAATTTAATTTAAATTAAAGTAATTAATCTCAACATGTTATAAACGCTATCACGCAAAACACCTATACGGCCGTGTTAATGATACAGCCCACCCCGATTTTTTTATTTGTTTTCTGTCTGTAAGGTTTTTTGTTTGATGCCCCAACGCATGTAAAATCGTCATTAAAAGCCTTTAATCTTTTGGTTTAAGGTCTATTTAACGTATAATAATATATCCTTAAAAGCCTTTAGTCTCGAGTTATTTCTACTTGGCTAAAAAATAACGGTTAAAAAAATATCAAATGGTCAAATGGTCATGGTGGCAGTATCCGTCCCCCCGAGGTGGCAGGCTGTGCCCCCTAGTAGTGCTATAAAAAATTAAAAGCGTTATACTATGTATAACTGAAAAATAGCGATTTATGGTGGTATTCCATGGAAATATTTTACTGAATAGTAAAATTAAAGAAAGAAAAAAATATATATTTGCTATATGGGGGAATGAAACAAAAAACCGAATCAGTAAAAAAATATTTGTATCTGTAGTGGTGACACTCCTCTAAAAAGTATCAAATCGAGCACTTTTTATAGGAGTGTCACTAACACACGTACATAAAATTTGTATATGATGAAAAATAATTCTCGCACACACGAATAATTTTAATAGGATTACGATTTTATGGTAGAGATTTTTTTAAATTTTTTATTCTGTGACGGAAATTGTTCGAAAAAATGAAATTCTGATGTGAGTATTAATAATATTTAATTTATTAGATAATTTTGAGGCGAAAAAATAATCGAATAAATACTAAATTACTAAATACTTAATTTTTTTAGCAATTATTGTTTATATTTTTGTTTAATGCCAAATTTCCACTTAAAACTTTTGCTATAAAACAATAAAAATAAAAAACACATGACGTTTACGTTTGTTTCATCAAATTTTCATTCCGTACATTCTAAATTTATTTGTGAATGTGTTTAAATGTGAGTAAATATAATTCTGTGGTTGATAAAAATCCTAAGAATTTATCGTTTCTTTTGTACTTCTAGCGCTTGTACCATAAATAGTAAGTACAATGTAATTGGATTCGATTGTGAATGGTTCACAGTTGGTGGTTCACGTCGTCCAGCAGCACTAATTCAATTGGCCACACATAAATGATTCTGTAATTTAATTCGATTGTGCTATTTGAAGAGAATTCCACCGGAATTAAGAGAAATCCTTGAAGATAATGGACAATGAGATTACGGAGCATGTGTAGGAAACACGCTAGATTTGCGTTATGTTGCACAGCTCACTGGATTTAAACACGGTGTTAAATTACACAGTGCCAATTTAAGTTCGAGTATATTAAATGTTGAGCTGGATAGAGATTGGCGTATTCGGTGCTCAGCTTGGGAGGCACTCACACTAAATGACCGGCAAATCGTTTATGCGGCCAAAAATGGGGGGTCTAGTTAAATTTGAAAAAATGTGGCGCCAACATTTCTTACTAACGATGAAACCAACATTTTTACCCTCACTCTGGCCTGTAACCCATAATAGCGACCGACTAGAAATTCATACGGAAGAAGGGCGAATCGAGCTAGAAGATATGTTATCTGCCGGTTTTAACTCTGCACTATTAAAATCAAAACTGGATAAATCGAATTTAGAGAATAATAACTTGTCTTAAGACACGACTATTACGACACATGATTCGATGGCCGACGATGAAATCAACGAATGATGAAAATTTTAACCGAAAAACGCTTAGTTTGGAAACTACGATTACGCTAAATGATTCAATTTTATCATTGGAGGCATGGGTACGATTCGGACGATTTGTTGTCTCAAACTCGCAACCAAGGTCACTATCGGAAAATTTATCCGATGAATTTGATGAGATAATGAATTAAATTTGTTACATATTTATAAACTGTATCATTAAAACTAATAAAGTTTATCGATTAAAAATTCAAATGTGGTTTTAAATTGAAATCAGTCGTTTACATTTTATAAATTCAATTTATGTATTTATGTAATTTCCAATTCATGACATGTTTTAACTTTTTTCCTTGGTGGAACTCATCCCTCTATCTCGTTTAGTCTTTTCGACGAGCTTCTCCAATCACTGGTCTCGACATCAAAGGTGACGCAATTCACGAATGCACATAGAAGCATACATTGGCAAATTCACTTGTGCAATAAGAATAAGAAATAATTTGATTTTTTGTAGGTTAAGTTACAATTGCTGTCAAAATTCCCCTTAAAACTTTTGCTATAAAAAAAAATACCTTGTCTTTGTCTATTATATGGTGTTTGATTTTTTTTCTCTTTTTGGCGTATTTTACTATTCAGTAAAATATTCCCATGGAATACCACCATAATGGTAAATTTAGCGATTTGTTTTGATTGCATTTTTTTATTCTAAATCATGATTGCTATGATCATTTTTAAGTTTACCATTCTTACAAATATTTTTATTTTATGTTTTTTAAATCATAGTATGCATTGAGCGTTACGGAATCAGTGAGTGACTGACCTGCGGGTGTATTCTGGTTTTCCTTAGGAATATTACTTTTGATAGCGGTTTTTCCTATGCTACTTTTCCTATGGTTTATTTTGGCGTAAGAAAGAAAAAAATAATAGAAATTTTTTTGTTGGTTTTAATTCCCTTAAGGGCTCTGCGATTAGTTAAAGGTAGTCAAACGTCAAACATTTTGTTGTTAAAATACAATTTTCTATTCTGATTTTCTAAATTGGAGTTTGGATGGAACGGAGATATGGGGAAGCTGACTACTATCTTTCTTAATTCTTAACGGGACATGGCTGTTTCCAAGAGTATTTGTTTAGGTACAAACACGACAATAGTCCTTATTGTCCTACATGCACTGAAGTGGTTTGCAGGAGCAAGATATGTGATTGAGAGAAGTATCGGAGAGGATGTTACCCCTTAAACCATATTGCAGAGAATGTTGCATTATGAGGAGACTTGGATCGCTGTGAGTGGAAGTATCTGTGACGTGATGCAATAGCTTAGCAGGCTCGAAAGGGAAAGATACGGTAGTTAAACGTGATATAACCGTCCATGAGTAGAAGTGCAGCTTTTGCTGGGTGCCTGCCCCGCGACGTAATGTCTAGCGATAGCTCCGTGGGGCTGTATGGCACTGGTATTGGAGGGGGGGTTTTAGTTGGTAAAAATCCAACAGTAATACTTGTCAGTCTATGGTTTACAGGTAAACTCTTTAGGAGATCCCTCCCGCCACCAAAAAAAAAAACACACACAATCTGATATCTGTTCTAAACTAAAGAAAATCCAGGTAAAAAAATCCAAACTTCATCAAAACCTTTTCCGCGCGGAAAATGTTTTGATAAAGTTTGGATTTTTTTTTTTTTTTTGATTTTTTTTGGACTTTATAGATTTGGATTTTGCCCATTTGGATTTTGTCCTATTTGGATTTTAACAGTTTAGCTTATTTTATTTTTTGGATTTAATGTTTTGGATTATGACACAGATCCCAATTTGAAATCAAAAAGATCACGCAAAGATATCTTGACGAGAAACAGTGTTTAACACTTTTATAGTGCAACTGATAAACTAAACTTTTTAATAATCAAGATTTTTAAAATTTTAGCAATAATCAGAGAGAAAACATTTTAAGTTGTAAGTTTGTTTTTCAATTGAAGTTGAATTTTAATAAAACACTTAAATGGATGTACAAACGATTCCAAGAAAGAATTTTATTTTCACTTAATTAGTGATTAGACTTTCCGCAGATTTTCCTGCTATTTCAATTGGAATTGTGATGAAATTTGTCAAAACTAGGCAACAAATTGTGAATTTTGTGTAACCAGATTTTATTTAAGGTACACAATTTGTTGAATTTCAAAATAAGAATCTCGACGTTTCGTTGATAAAATTGAAAGTGTGGTGGAATGTTTAAATATATAATAAACGATAGTTGTGATCGAGTGTCCACAAGTGCCTTACATAGCCGTAGATTTCCTAATGCATCTGATTATTGTCGCAGGAAGTATTATACGCAATTCAACACATAAATTTGTTGAATTGTTGTTTGTTATCGTTACTCGATAAGAGCATTATGCCAAGCATTAACATTAATTTACCAAAACCTGTCGCATTTGTGTAAACTTTGCTTAATCCAAAGCGGATATAACTTTGAGCATTCCACATTCGCATGTGCAATTGTCATTTCGAGGTTCGTTTGCATATGGTATTGGCTCAGCCTTATCTAAAGCATTACCTCTTTTCTGAAGTACCATTCTCGTATATATCAATTTTTAAATAGATTGGCAAACTATCACTGGTTTACACATCTACAGCTAATCCTTTATGATTCGTAGAATTTCTTATGTTGTATCAACGACAAAAAATAATTATTACTGTACTTCAATTAAATAGTGATTATTGGTTGTGAGTGAAACAACATCCCATTAATTAAAATATTTTTTGTCTTAGGCTCAACTTTTTTATTATTTTTTATTTAAGCTTCGGATTTTCCGTTTATATCTAAATCGAAAGCAAAACAAACTATAAACAATTTTCCGTATAGAAACCAGAATCCTATGTCTAGACTAAAATTTACCGTTAAAATCTTTAACAAACACTTGTAGTAAAATTTAATAAGAATCAAATTTGTTTAATATATAACAATTATGTGCCTAAGACAAAAAAAAACAAATATAGATCAATAAATCTTAGGTAGAATTAAGACTGAACTTTATGCGTAACATTTCTAAAATTAACTAAGATTTATTTAAAATCTTACAAATTCCATTTTTAATGAATTCGCCAGAAACTCGAAAAAAAGGTAAAAGTTGGGATATTATAAATTACGAGCTTTTAGGCAACTTTTAGGCCCAGAGTTAATAAAACCTCCAAAAACAGATTTGATGATAACTTTCTAAATCTCCAAAAAATTTTGCATTTTTAATTTAACATTTTTGTATCGGTAAAATTGAGCTTTTCTGATAAAAGTACAGGAAACTAAAAAATCGAAGTATACAAAATTCTCAAACATGATGAAATTCTTGATAAATAGCTTATACAATTTTAAAAGTTTTCTGGCACTGTTTCTAAAATCCCGAAATGGATCTTCAGGAAGGTCAGAATTCTAGAAATGTATGAGTAAAACTTCTACAATTGGCTTAGGTTGTTAAAAGTTCTGCAAATTGGTAAAATTCACTAATTAATTTTTTTTTAGTAATATATTTAAATTTTGATAGGCCACGCGTCCGAAAACCATCGATTCTGGCATTTCGTCAAAATGTCAAAGTGAAAGAGAAAAGTTTCAATAAAAAAAAAGTATTTAGTTAATATTCTTGCTTATCCCTTAAAATTTGAAATTAGCAGAACTCTTATTAAAACTCCAATAAAAGACAAATTGCAGTATGAACTTAATTTGAGTTTGAATTATAATACATACATTCGAAACTAGATTTTTATGGATAGATTTTAGAAAGCTCTCGCAGCTCCAAAATTAATTTATTTTGAACCAAACTTAAAATTACTCTCAATATTTCTCGTGCCCATTCTGCGCATTCAAAAATGAATTACATAAATTTCTAAAATTTGCTAAAGTGCACAGAAGATTCGTTATTTATAAAAATCTAAGAAAGCTTAGCAATATAACTTAAAAACTAGTCCAAACCGGAAACGTCTTTATAAAAATAACTTAAAGCTCGTAAATACAATGATCAACTTGTAAAATTATCCAGATCAAATAAAAGCTCCATACGCTATTAACTTCTAGACACATTTCTTGGCAACCACTTGGCAAAAATTCCACAAACTTACTAAACAAATTTCAAAAAATGACCTGATTCCGCAATAGTTTTGGAAGTTCACTTTGAAATTAAAATTGATACAATTCCTAAAGTTTTCTAATGCAGCTTTAAATAATAATCAGAATTTTTAATGAAACATTTACAAATTTATGGATATCAACGGAATCAAACTATTTTAAGAAATGTATGGATGTTTCCAAAATTTACATTACAAAATTCTGAAAATGTCTAAAGTTAATAAAAGCTTGAAAATTATGATTTGTTTTATATTTGACTTGTTTGTTTTTATTTGATAAAAACACCAGGAACTAAAGAAATTGCAAAAGCCAAATATTAATAATTACTAAAAGCTTTGCAAACTGCTGATTAGTTTACTAGTTTATATTTTTTTTAAATCCCAAAATTTTAAATACTTTAGAAAATGTCGATTGTAACTTATAAAATGCGCAGAGTTAATCAAGGCTACAAAACCCGATTTCGTGAAAACTCGGAAAAATACCACAGGAAACAAAAAATCAAATTTTTAAAAATTCTCAAACTTGTTAAAGTCCTTGAAAAATTACTAATACAGTTGTAAAAATTTACTAACATAGTTTCTAAAATGTTAGAATGGATCTTTGATCTTAAAATTAGATAAAACCGCGGGAAATTTACTAATCCATCGTTTGCTACAAGTTCCCAAAATATTTGCAGTGTTTCGAATTTATAAAATTGACGATTACAACTACTACAATCGTCTAGAGTTGTTAAAAGCTCTGCAAATTGGTAAAATTTATTTTATATTATAAGTGCTTATGTATTTATGAATGCAACTTGTATAAAGTTTGTATTTTAAAACAGCCGCAAATTTAAACAATTATTTTCTAATAGTTTCTCGAATTAGCAGCTTGTGAATCGTTCCAGGAGAGTTTAAGAACTTTGGAACGTTGATTTAATATTTTTTGTGAGCTTTAATATCTTTGGAAAATTTTTAACTTATTAATGGACATTTGGAAATTTTCCCGCGTTTTGTTGAAATCTGGGAAGTTTTAGAAGAGAAGGTAAGGCAAAAATAAGGTAATTTTAAAAAGTTTTACTAAAATTTAGGAATTTTGAAAAGTTAAATTAGGAAAGTTTTTAAAGGTTTTAATTACAGTTATCATTCTTCAAGTTGGAATATTTTTCTGGAACATTTAAAACTATAAGAATTACAAATAAAAACGAATTAGAGAGTTTCAAATATTTATGGAGCTTTTATCCAATTTATTCGGTTGTAGAGTAATAGAAAATTTTAAGCGCCGATCATCACCCGCTAGTAATTAAACTTTAGAAGAAGAATTTATAATTCATAATAATTCAAATTTTAGGTTTATGGTGCTTTTATCAAAAATGGCACTTTATTGACATGAAATCGTAATTTTTGTTAAAAAGCTTTTAGAAACTGACAAACTCTAAAGGTTAGACTGGCTAATTAATTTAGGTGGGTTTTATTAACTTTAATCGTTTAATTATCTTTGCGACTTTTAAATTTTTTTTTATTTCTAAGCTTCTGACACTAAAATTAAATATGGAATTGTACAGAATTTTTTGAAGTTTATTTGCTGTTGTTTTTAAATGTTGTATTTGTTGATTTCAAGAATTTTTAAAATTTTGAAGTTCATATTTGGAATCCTGTCACTTCTAGCAATTTTTAAAATTGTCGAAGCTATTTTGAGCAGATTTAAAATGATAGAAAAGTTCCAGATTAGTAAGCTTTTATTGTTTCCAGACCTTTTGTGTATTTTAGCTAATTTTAGGAATTGGATTAATTTGAAGTTTTGTTAGAATTTCGTATTTTTATCGAATAATTTGAGCTACATAAACCATACGGTTACTGTTAATTTTTGGTTTACAAAGATTATCGAGTGGTTATATTTATATCATTATCTATGTATAAGGCCAGTTTGGATTTTCCTATTCCAAAACCCATAAAATAAGTTCCATTGATTTTTAGGCAAGTGGCAGGAAAGTATCATGGGTTCCGGTTCATGCTAGGGCTTTTCATCTCAATGCATCGATCTCAAAGCCTAAGCTAAGCGCCAAAAAAAACTTTCAATGTAAGACTTCCTAAATGAAAATGACTAAAATTGCTCAAGACTCCAGCTTGGTTGCTGCAAACCATTTTCAGTTTCAAGAGTTTTATAATTTGTTTGTATTATTTTTTTAAGAAATTCGCAAACTTGAGTAATTTTGACAAAGTTGACTAAATTAAGCCTTCAATAAATGATTTGGGTAACTACCAAAACTAAAAATTGAAAAAGTTGGAAAAACGCAACACTTGAAATAGAAACATTCATCTACACTTCGTGCAATATTAGTTATCGAACTTAGAAAGAGATCTTAATTTACAGAAATGGCATAACTCTGTCCGATTCTTTACTGTAGATGTTTAGCGAACCGTTACAATACGAGCGTACAGTATTTTGGAGAGGCGTATTCCTCGTAACAGTTTTTCGGTAAAAGGGATTGTTATTAGGTATTGTAGCTTGTGGCGCGTAGTCAACAGAAAAAACGAGATTTTTATTTTGCTTATATATTGTTTTGTCATATTATCTCTATTTGTAATTTCTAAATTAATTTATTTGAAAAGTTAAATTGTCCCATTTCAAAAATAAACGGCAGGTAATAAATTAACAATTTTAAATAAAGACAACAACCTAAGGCTTCGAGGTCGAAAGCGACCTATTTTCTATACTGTGACCGATCGAACCGTGCTTATAAAGTATTAGCGAACGTTGTATAGATGGTCAGCCCAGTAAATGTTTTTACACAAAATCATTTTTAATTTCTGTCGAAGCACGTTTTAATTAATTAAACTTTTAAACTGGAGAATGGTAAGGAACCACTTTAGCCCCATCACAACATTCGGAAATGGTCAAAGTTTTCGAAAAATTGAAACAAGAGTTTTCGAGAATAAACTATCCTTCTAAGTATCGTAAAAAATGTGTACTTGCTACCAAACTAAGACAAGATAACAAGTCAGCTTTATACATTGCGAGCTAGCGGAGAAAATGATTCCCTTTTAACTTATAGAGCCACCACAACCAATTTGCAAAATGTTTATTTTTGTAGTTAATGGAAAACTTAACTATATAAAATTTAAAAAAATTCTGCATGTCAAACAATCATTTCCGTTTCAGATATATCATATCACAAAGACACCAGATGTTTTCAATCGTTCATTCAACTTTTATGTTGTCTATTCGGTTTGAATATTATTAGAAGTAAAAATGTTACCGATCACTTTTACGGTCATGTTAAATTTTTTGTATCTATAAAATATAATATGATTGGGCTGTGCATTCGTGTACATATATAGTATACATACGACCTATGCCCAGTGCAATTGTTGTAAATACACACATGCATGATGTGTGAATAATTCATTTTAGTTTATGTTTTCGCTAAACTGATAATAATATAACCATATAAGATTAATGAGAGATTGTAAATTATTATTTTATATCACGACATTTTTTTTTGCTTGTTTCTGGTAGGTATTTCTATTTTTAATGCACAACCAGACATTCGTTCGTTTTACCTTTTTATGTACAGAAATGAAAATAACTGTTGGTTTGTCAATTGTGTTACAAAATCCCATTATCATATACTAGTTTAGAATTTTGTCTAGTGACACATTAACAATATTGGCATCCAAAATTATAATTTTATGACAAATCCTTGCGCTTACGCTAAACTTTCATTTATATTTTAGCTTTTTGGCAACCGTCTTCTTAATTTATGACTCATAAACAATAGAACGTCTCTATTACATCACCTAATATTGTTTTAATCCATCAAAATTTTTCTCATCTGGATAAATCATATTTTACACGATTTAAAATAAAATATAAATAATAATAGTAATTATAAATTATAACAAAAAAAAAATATCGTAGTGTCTAGGTTTTGTGATTTAACCATGACTTATATGGTCAAAATACCAAATTATATATTATACGGTTAAAAAATGAAATAAAAACTGTAATTGTTTTTTTTAAGATCTAACCAAGATAGTTTGAGGTTTTTTTTTTTTCTTAATATCTGTGGTGAACCAAGAACTACAAATATAAAACAAAACAAAATGTAACGAAATCCAAAATACAGTAAATAGTAGGTAGGAATAATCTTATATACATTTATCTTTAAACCCTATAATTATATTTAATTTATTTCACTTATTTTTACGATTTTAACACACAAAAACTTTTGACTGACCTTCAATATTTTTTTTTTATTTTTTTAACGGTTACCTGTGTCTCATTTCAATAAGCAGGTTTGATTTGTCATCGGACCAGATGTAATGCGAAAACTCATAATTTACTAAATTTAGAGTGCCTCACTAAATAATGACATGGCTTTGCCGCAGACTATTTCGTAACGCCCTTTAAATATTACGATAATTGAACATCGGCAATAATTTCACCCTAAAGGAAATCGTAAAATTGTTTGTCTCCATCTATCCGAAATTATAAGAAAACTAATAATTTAATTCAATTATTCCAGAATATACCAAATTAAATAAAATAAATTAGAAAAAATTTTAATTGGCATAATTATGAATCATCAATTTTCTATTTAAAATTAAAAACAAAAAAATAAAATGATTTAAATAAAATTAAAATAAGTTAATTAACAATCTAATTCATCTAATTTTAAATTCTTTTGAATAATTTTTAATCACACAATTAACTTTTATTATTTTAACGTTTTTGTTTTGCTTTGCACATCTTATCTTGTTTTCATCCAAGCAAAAAATGAATTTTGTTCCACAAATTAAAAATATTTAAACGGTTTGATGATTTTCTCTGTTCTTGGAATTCAATTTAACATAAAACGCTACGTATATAGTAGGGGGGTCCAGTAGACTCGAATTATATTGATTATATAATTTTATTATTGTCTAATATGATTATTATTGTTATGATTTTCTATTTGCAGGCCTTGATTAAATGAATTGAAGTAAAAAACATAATGTTGTTTGGCAAAAAAATATTTAAGCTCAGACAAGCAATTTGAAATAACAATTTAAATATAAAATTTGTAATATTTTGGGTCCATAAAATTTTACGATATTTAGATAAAAAATAATTTATCAAAAAAGGAAATAATTTTCTTTTATTTAAAGAAATTGTTGTACAGCAAACATTAAATACATGATTAAGACAATCGTGATTGATGATAATATTGTATATCAGTCTAACTTAAAATATAGCCAAGCCGGTTCTTAATTTTTCATTATCAAATGATCTTATTTATAATAGTTCAGAGGTTTTCTGACAAACTGATTCATTTTAAAGCATCATATCTCAGCTCAAACTGTCATGTTGAGTAGCTAGATGAGATGTTTTATTCTGATAATTGTTAATGGCAACAGAAACATTATCACATACAAAACATGTACAAATTTGCCTCACAAACAGTATATTACACTCAAATAATGAGTGTAATGCAACACAAGACGAAGTAGAAATGGCACGTGCCAGATTCCGCATGCTCAAAAAAAAAAACTAAACTGTAAAACACGTCCCGCTTAAATCAGCGTATTTCTCTATCATAAAAGTATCACATTGAGCAAAAAGCTCTTCATAGTTCACGAGCTACAGAGATTTCAGTACCTTTCTTCTTTTTTCATTTGTCAACTTTTATTTCTCTATTCTAATTTGGTCAAATTTTAATATTGTCTGTGGTGATTAGAAATTGAATTTAAATAATGCTCCTGTAGATCTCGGATTGGGCTCTGGAAATGTTGGAAGATGATGACCAATTTCATTTCAAAATCATCTTCAATGATGAAGCGCATTTTTGGCTAAATGGCTACGTCAACAAACAGAATATGCATTATTGGTCAGGTGGAAACTCACATGTGCTTCAAGAAGCACCACTTCATCCACTAACTGCATGGTGTGGTTTTCATACACGGTAAAAAAAATTGATTCATTTTAAAACTTTCTCGACTGCATATAGGTCGTAAACAACTTTAGTTTAAATATGAAACGTTTGATAGTTTAAAAAAATGGACGTAAAAGTTTAAACAATCTGAAAATAAAGTTTTAGAATAAAAGAATAAAAAGTCGTATTTTAAATCTTCAAAGTTTGAAGAAAATTAATTAATAACTGTTGAACTTTTTATAAATCTCGTAATTTAAAAAAAACAAAACTCGAGATTTAGAAAAAAAAAACTAAGCTGTTTGAAATCTATACGCAAAAGTTGAAATAAAAGCAAAATAAGTTTTATATTTAAAACCGAAAAATTATGAAATTATCCAAAAATAGATATTAATTAGTAATTTTTAGTTTATTTATAGGTTACCAGACGTTTTAGTTTCATCCGTAGAATATCTAAAAATTAAACTCAACGGTTTTCCATTTTAAACCTAAAAGTACAATTTATAGTCTCCGATAGTTTCAAGAATTGACGGAATACTTTTTATTTTAGTATATGAAAGTTTAATACTTAAGGAATATCGGAGCTTGTTTTTAAACTTCCCAGTCTAAATTTTATTTTTCCAGTGATTAATTTATTCTATTGTAAGTACATGGGAAATCTTATTAGGGCTCTCTCATTTTTACTAAAATTAATTTTTACAATATTCAAATTCTTTATTATCAATAATTTAAAAAATGTACATGTTTTACAAAATATAGCTAATGTTTAGAAATTTAAACAGATTTTTGAAAATATGTAAGTATTTTGGTTTACAACCATTTTATGAAACGTTTGTTTATTTGAAATTGTTTCGAAACTAATTATTATTTTATTATTGGTTTCGTTTATTTCATAATTACAGAACAGTTCATTGAAATTGTGTGTTTTATAAATAATACAAACAAAATATATTTTATTATCTACAGAAATTATTTCAATAATTTTATAAAAATTTGGACCATTATTTTCGTGATTTAAAAGTGCAATAAAAAGATCAATCCTGTACAAAAAACCTCCATAAGAAAATGAATTTATTTTTATAATTTTCGCGGCATTACTCGTATTAGTGAGATTAAATTTTTCTTTTAGTAAATCTTTATTCTCACAACGATTTATTGGTGTTAGTTTTCTTTTGCGTAAAGAAAATTGATCAGACATGTCAAGGTTCTTCCATGTATAATACATTTTTTGCTGATGCCTATACGACAAAGTTTTTGCAATGTTTTTATAGTTATTCAGATAGTGAGCACTTTTCGTAAAATTGCGATGGTAGCTTTCATACCTCATCGCCCACAAATGAATCAAAGGACCCATTTTTGTAATTATAGACGGGTAGTGGGTCATAAAGTGATGTTTGGGTAACAAATTTAAATTCAATGATTTCAGTATATTGAGATGAGTACTAATATCATTTGGTAATTGTTGATTATCATGTTTAGATATTACTGGAGAAAATATAACCCGCACGATTTTGAGAAGGGAATTTACTGCAGGCCAAATATCGTTTAACTGGTCCAAATGGCCAGCAAATATAAAAGGTAAATATGTAATCAGACACCAGTTTTGAGAAGCAGATAACCCGAGAGAAGTTGAATTTTTTTTTATTCTTATTGATGAGCGAGGGAAAACTGAATAAAAACAATATTTTATTTTTTTTTATAGTGACAATTTTTTTAGTTTTATTTATTTAAAAAGACTAGTTTCGAGCCAACTTGCTCTTTGTCAATTTTTAAAAATATTTATATTATGAAAAATATTTTTAAAAATTGACACAGAGCAAGTTGGCTCGAAACTAGTCTTTTTAAATAAATAAAACTAAAAAAATTGTCACTATAAGAAAAAATAAAATATTGTTTTTATTCAGTTTTCCCTCGTAAAACAAGTGACAAAAAAGTGCACAAAATATGAATATCATTCATAATAATTATTGATGAGGGTTTGTTTTTTTTATCCAAGAATCCGTAATTAAACCCTGATATTCTATTACAAATTTGTTCAAGGCTACAAATTTTTTTTTTTTATCATATGCTCAAAAAAAAAATTTAAAACAAAAGGTACTGCTCCCTCTAGAACATCATGCATGATATCAACTGTTCCGTTATCTATAATATTATAGTAAGGAAGTGTGTTTAAAACACAGGTTAATTTCATACCAAATTTAATGCTGTCAGTTTTTTCAAATAATGCTAATTGTGACTCAATAGTTCTTAAACTAAACAGTATTAATTCTTAGTTCCTCTTTTGTACAAAAACAAAATCTACAACAATTATCTGTATTAAATGATTGTGGGAAACCAAGTAAGCTATTTCCACCTAAATTATCATGGACCAGGCTAACTGAAGTACCTCTGACTGTAGTATCATTTACAATAACTCCTACCGTTTCTAGGGTATTTATTTCATCTCTTATTAACAATAAAATTTTGTTTATGTTTGATAGGTCTCTTTTTATATCGCTTACGTAAAAGAGCGAAACTAAATGAATGTGCTCCAACTTACAGGTATAAAAAGGGTTTAGATTGAGCAATGAAAAATATATTCCGCCCATTTTATGAATACTAACTTTACTTCCAAGTGGATTGACCACCTCGAAGTCATCATAAAATATTTGAATTTGTAGAGCGCCAGCATTGTTTTTAAAAAAACTGGATCTTTGAAAATTTTGACCACAGCAATAAAATCGATAAAGTTCTGAACAGTTAAGATTTTGGTTAAAATAAGCATCAGAGAATGTTTTATTTTGAAAAATACTTTTAACGGTTTTTAATATTGAAATATATTGAAACGTACATTGCACTTGGACTTGTTCGTCTCTTTGAGTTTTTTGATTGAACTTCTTATCTGATCTTATACCTAAAGAAATTTCTTCAGGTTCAACAAAGCAAAGTTTTTCTTTTATTTTTTTATTTCTTCGAAATTTGGAAGATAATGTTTCCAAGAAAGTAGCAATTTCTCTTTCAAAGTTTTGTAATGCTTCATTTCTAGATTCTTTTTCGGAAATATTAAATAATTTTTTTATGTTTAAAAATAAACCCTCAAATACACTAAATAAATGTTTACAATTTATATTCAAATTATTATCTGCAATACCTATCGATGAGAGGAATTCTAAAATGTTAGATATTGAAAAATTTAATTTTGAAATATCATCAATAATATAATAATAAATAATAATAACAAATAATATTGAATATTGTGGGAAGTACTACTATCTTCTAAAATAACTAATTCATTTTCATGCCGATAATTGACATCGTGCTCTTTTATAACTAATTCATTTTCGTTATGATTTGAAAATAACTGTTGTTCAGATGTATTTTCAACCTGTTTTAAACTTTTACATTTTAATGTGTGATTTAGTAAATATCTGTAAGTAGTACATTTAACATCACAATTTTTTGATACTATACATTTTAATGTTAGATTATTCGACAAATATAAGTTATGTACGTACTTTAAATGATATTTTGTAAATTTGAACGATTCAAATGTTTTATCACAAATATAGCAAAAAAAAGATTCCATTTTTCAAAATATTAAATAAATATAAAATAAAAAGGTTCTTAAAATTAAAAATAAACTTAAAATAAATAACTTGCTTAATTACTTCCTGCTCAGTAATCGCTTATATCGACTCAGTCTTATATAAAGTTGATAACCAGATAGATACGATTGAGGAAATTCACCAACTCAAATCTAAAACTAAACAAATATTTTATTAGAACCCCAGAATAACATATTATGTACTTAAAAACTTACCAATTGATTTAATAAAAGTTGTTTAATTGAATTTCAATTTAAAATAATTAAATATTATTAAAATATAAATATATACGTAAGTTATTGTACTTATTTAAGATACGAAAACTTTTTGAATCAAACGAATTGAGTGTTTATGCTAATTGAAATAAGTGTAGAACTTACTAACATGCTTACGTTAATAAATTTTTAATGATTAACATTCTTGTTTCTCGAGTACATCCAATCGATTACAAATCGATATTAATTGGTAGCTTGTAGACATAATTCTCAAAAAACGTGTAAAAATATTTCAAATCTGGATCGTACTCCATAGAAAAAACAAATATTGCGCAAAAAAGTATATTAAATGAGTCAATTATGCCATAATTGCTTGACAAACATATAATTTGACGGTCTGCTATAAAATATTGGTCGATGGCAGATTTAGTTGGTCCAACCGCAATCATGTATGGCTGTTTGTTTCCATTAAAATACTCTTCTTTTGGTGTCTGAAACTGAATACATCATTTAAATATTTTTAATAAGGGATTTAACCTTTATAGAATTAATAAACTCACGGATTTGAAAATCAAAAATTTATCAGTTTTATTGGCCAAATGCCCTGGAGAACTTGGTAACAGCTTTAAAATGGCGATCAGTGCCAAAGTAGGAGTATTCCACTCTTCGTCTTCTAATGTATTCCCGGTTTCTTTCAGAACCATAAAAATATTTTGCTGCAGTAATGGCCACTTATCTTTTAGCAGGTGTGATTTAGTGAATTGTAGTTCAAAATCAAAAACTATCTATAATGATAACAAAAATATAGTACAAAGTTGCATTCTTTAATATAGGAAAATGTGAAAACTTACCAATTCTGGGTTCACAAAGAAATATGGAAATTCTTCTACCAGCTTCTTATCGTATTGTGCTAAAATATCTTTTCTTGCTTTTACTGTTCTGATTAATAAGGTATTGACATTTTCAACTTGAGCCGGAAGCACTGCACTTTTTAAATATTTAATATCGTCAGTTGGATCATATTGCTCCGCTGCTCCAGCCTGCTCAATCGGCAGTGGCGATGATGGTGTCGTATTAAATTTTTTTGAATTAAAATTTAAGTTCTTTATTTGGCTTACTAAAAAGCCAGCGTTTTGGTCTGGATCAAAAAATACCTCCAGAAAAAGTTAGAAAATAACAACATTTTAATTAAATTAAAAAAATAAAAGTGCTCCGCGCGCCTTGATTTGGTAGACTAAAAGATCCAAAATGGTGTAGTCGGTCCAATTTGTTTGGCCCGATTTGCTTGCCAAATTTTACAATTAAAATGGAAATATCAAAAAATACTTCCTTTTCCAGAATTTGTGGAAAAAGAAGATATGGTTTTGAAATTCTCAGGAAAATGTCATTTTCCGGAATTTAAATTTTCCTTTTCATGAAAAGTATTTTTATTAATTCCAGCGGCCAATTTGGGCTTCTTTAATTTGGGATTTTTGAAATTGGGATTTTGGATATTTTTTATTTTGTGTTTTACTGTTTGGGAATTTGATTTTGAACTAGCATACCCAACCTCTTTCAGAGCAGGGCTACTTGTCTACTAACACAAAAATAGTATTCGAAATTTTTAATTACTACTATGCTGGCTAAATTGTTTTATTAGAAATAATTAAACAATTGTAGTGAACCGCTTAATCGTTAATATTATGTATGTTTTGAATTTCAATTTAATTGTGTATTTTTCACTGATACACGTCGTACATATCGATGGCTTATTGCGAATAGGGCGTAAGTCGCATTTTATAAATTTCAAACAAGGGAGAACAAATCTTTATATTTAACTTAAAATACGATTTAAATCATGATAAAAGATGACGTTTTTAATAAAAAATTGTCTCTTTTTTAAAAACAACTAATATTTGTCTAAAATTATACTATGTAAACCAACACTATCTATTGTTTTAATCAAACAACACAATTTTTGAAATACAGACAATAAATTGTTACTGTTTTCTTTGTGATTTTTAATCTTAATTATTTAAATTAAAGGACTATTTTCGAGCTTTGCTCTTCATCAACCTTTATATTCTAACCAAACTAATCAAACTTCTCAAAAATGTTCTCTTATTATTTAAAAATGAATAAAATAAATTATTGTGGTATAAGTGCATAAAAATAGGTTACTTCCAAAAACTTAACATAAATTGTTAATATTAATGATACTTACAGCTCCTCCGTAAACACTGGTAGATTTAAAACATGTAAAAATTTCAACAGCAGCTTTAGCGACAGAGAGTTTATCGTCTTTTGATGGTTTATCTCCGCAATTTTGAATTAAATACCGTCCAAGGATTCTAGTTAATAATCTTCGTTGCTGATCTGTAATGAACCGGTTTTTATCAAAATGGTCTAAAAGACCACTTCCTCCGTTTGATTGAATATGATGCCTAATTGTCTAAAAGAAAGAGAAGGTTTGAGAATTACATTTAATGTTTTATGTTACGTGTATATACGTACATCTGTTGTAATATACAATCCTGCACCGATGGATGCACAGCTCCTTTTTACTGTCGTTGCTAGAAAATAAGTCGGAAAGATGAATGCAAACATGTGTTACGATGGATGTATTTTATGTTTTATTTTACTCACCTTGCTGTTGATCAGTCGTGCAGAGTTCTAACTTGAACGAGCAACAATATAAATATTGGCAGACTAACGATGTCACCAATTCTTGGTTCAATTCTTCTCCGTATTGATCTCGAAAACATACAAAATGTTCCCTCGGAATGTTGAAGCAACTCACAACTAAATAAGCAAACTATTAAAAAAATTAAGTACATACCTTCAGGCTATGCAATTTAATTATTTTTGAACGCTCCATAACGAGGTACGGTAATTATATAGATTGGTTTCAAAGCAAGACACTCGCAATTTGACGTTCAAAAATGTCATTCAAGAAAGCAGCAATAAAGCCATGACTTAATATCTGGTACTGACCGCAATAATAAATGCAGTGTATTATTTTATACATTTCCACTTTGGAATTATATACTTTTTTTGGATTCAGAGTCACACTTTTCTATTTTAGTTACATAAATTCCAATTTTATAATTATATTTTTATTTTGTATTTAGCAATTAAAGTTTATGTATTTCAATTTGTATTTATGTATAAAACACAAATTGAACTACATGAACTTGAATTGATAAATATTTATACATCAAAAATAGACAAAATTGGAATTTATGTAACTAACATAGCGAAGCATGATTCTGAATTCAGAAAAGTATATAATTCCAAAGTAGAAATGTATAAAATATCAAAATATGTTAGTCGGGACTAGATATTGTAGGTTTAGAAAGGTTGAAAAATGGCTTTATTACTGCTTTCGGTAATTTGATTTTTCAAATTTCATTTTAAAATTTCCAAACTTTGGAAATGAATGCATATTTAGTAGATTTCAATATTACATATTAGATACCCCGTAGTAAAATTCGAAATTATACAAAGCCCACAATTTACAAATATTTTAGTACAATGTAAAATATTGACAATCAAGGTGCTGGATGCGTTTATGTATTAAAATACATTAAAATAGCAAACATAATAACTAAATTAAACTTAATTTAGATTAAATTTCAACTTTATGAAATATTTAGATTTTGGATAAAAAATAATTCTAGAATAAATAACACGTTTCCCTTTGTGTCGGACATCTCATGGTCCCACGTTCTTTTTTTAACAAGAAAACTTCTTTAGTTAGTCCATATGTACTATTTTAATCCCAAGGGTACTACTACTTTTTTAAACACTTAAAACTAAAATATTATCATACTATAACTGAAATAGTTAAAATTGTAATGTTCCAAATTTGCAATACGATATTTATATTTAGTTTTATAATAACCTCACTTTACATTGTTGCACTAACCTGATAAAACTATATCTTCGAAACTCATTTCATATTCGTCGCCAGTTAATTTTTGTAAACAAATGGGTTTCGTTTGATTATTAAACTTAACGTGTATAAAGCTCTGTATTGCGTTCATTTTCTTAATTAATTATAATTAGGAAAATACAAATTAAACACAAATATATTAAAAAAATATATCAAATTTCACTCACAATTATTTGACAGTCTACCTTTCTTTGGCGATCACGATCACACAATGAAATTCCGTTTTGTAATTCGTTTTTTTAATATTATAACAAACGATGAAACCAAAAACCGAACATTTGTTTGTAGCACTTACACTGACATAATATTATGACGAAATTTAACCAATTGTCTGAATATTATGAAAATGTTTTCGGCTTTTTATAGACAACATACTATTTGTAATGACATACTCATTATTTTCGATTTGGTAAATCAGAAAAATAATGGAGTCACTCACTCCAGTGGTCATACTCCTAATATATCTACCCAGTAAAAGTAGAAAATATCAATCCCCTCCCCCTTTTCTTTCCCGCAGAGTTAACACAAAGTGTATCGACTCTTAAAAAATTAGAAATCTCTTTGAGCTTTCGTGTTGGTAATTCGGTTTCGTACAGAAAAAGTAAGGTCTACTCTTCAGGTAGCTACGACCGAACTACAAAAATTCAACTCTAAATTTTACATTATATGTAAAACTAGAGTGTATCGACTTAGTGAATTATATTCAAAAAATCAAACTCAAAAACCCAAGCAGAAATCTAATTTGTGTGTATCATCATGCCCATATTCAGACAATAATTGGTTAAATTTCGTCATAATTATTCGTGTGGGCATGATACACACACAAATTAGATTTCTGCTTGGGTTTTTGAGTTTGATTTTTTGAATATAATTCACTAAGTCGATACACTCTAGTTTTACATATAATGTAAAATTTAGAGTTGAATTTTTGTAGTTCGGTCGTAGCTACCTGAAGAGTAGACCTTACTTTTTCTGTACGAAACCGAATTACCAACACGAAAGCTCAAAGAGATTTCTAATTTTTTAAGAGTCGATACACTTTGTGTTAACTCTGCGGGAAAGAAAAGGGGGAGGGGATTGATATTTTCTACTTTTACTGGGTAGATATATTAGGAGTATGACATGACTCCATTATTTTTCTGATTTACCAAATCGAAAATAATGAGTATGTCATTACAAATAGTATGTTGTCTATAAAAAGCCGAAAACATTTTCATAATATTCAGACAATTGGTTAAATTTCGTCATAATTATTCGTGTGGGCATGATACACACACAAATTAGATTTCTGCTTGGGTTTTTGAGTTTGATTTTTTGAATATAATTCACTAAGTCGATACACTCTAGTTTTACATATAATGTAAAATTTAGAGTTGAATTTTTGTAGTTCGGTCGTAGCTACCTGAAGAGTAGACCCAGGGTTGCCATATTCCCAGTTTTAACTGGATTTCCCAGTTTTTTTAATAATTACTCAGTTATCCAGTTTTATCTAAAAAATTCCAGTTTTTTAGAAAAATCCTAGTTTTTCTGCAAAAAATTTGATAATTTTTTTTAGTTCTGTCGAAAAATGGAATAAATTGAATCCATATTACAAATTTCCTATTACATTCTGTATTAAAATGCTTTTAGGGTGGTTTGGTACACTTTCGTAAAGAATATTGTCGTTTTAGGCTTTGAATTGCTATAAACTTCAATTCAATCAACCATATATTGTTTTGCTTTGGTAACTTTTTTCTAAATTTACAACAACAATTGCATTGTATAAATTTACAAAAAAATACAACATCTTCATTTCAACGGCATTTCGACGAGCGGACGAAAGTAAAGGAAAGGAAAAAAGTAAATTTGACAAAATTGCGTTTACCGTAAACCGTTATATATTATTTTTGTGTGTGAAATTTGGTGTACATATTTTGCAAAAAATGGAGAAATATTTCAAGAAAATAGGTATGTCGTATTATGTTGTATATTAAGTACTTATAACTATCTTACATAAATTTAAAAATAATAATATATTTAAGAAAAAGTGATAAACGAAAATAATAAATGTGGAATTGATCAAAGTGCGAATGCGGGAAATGGAAATAATGCAAATATGAGGGCCATCGCCATCGGTATCCCCAAAGTATGTACAACAGTTTCATAACCATATATGGAGATAAATTAAATCGAGAATCTACTTCTTTTCTATTATTTATTATTTTCACCAATTAATTGTACAATTACGATGGTATCACAGCAAAATAAGCGCAAGTACGGTACTTTTACCACTAGCATGGCAAAGGCAATGAACAGCAACTCCTGTAAAAATACTCAGCCATTGAATGCTATCTGTACCTTTAGAGTAAGTACTACAATTGCGTTATTTAATTTCATAATAAAGTAACAATTTTTATTTAATTTAGAGATCCCAAATTGATCCTAGTGCGACAGGTGGTGGCATTGGCCATCAACAATCAAATTTTAATTTAACGAGTGGAAACAAATGTATCATCATGAGTAGCAATGGAAATACAATAATAAACGGAGATTCCTCAAACGAAGCTACAATTTCTAGTGAAATGCAACAGCCACAGTCATTGAATGCGATCTGTACCCTTAGAGTAAGTACTACAATTGCGTTATTTAATTTCATAATAAAGTAACAATTTTTATTTAATTTAGAGATCCCAAATTGATCCTAGTGCGACAGGTGGTGGCATTGGCCATCAACAATCAAATTTTAATTTAACGAGTGGAAACAAATGTATCATCATGAGTAGCAATGGAAATACAGTAATAAACGGGGATTCTTCAAACGAAACTACAATTTCTAGAGAAATTCAACAGCCACTGAGTGCGAAGTGTATCACTAGAGTAAGTACTACATTTGCATTATTATTTTAGTTTTTAACAAACTAATAACTTTTTTTTAATTTAGGCATCCCAAAATGATCTTTCTGCGGAGGTAAATGACAAATCACCTAAAAGGAAAAAGAACAAAGCGAGTGCTAAATATTGTAAGACATGGGAAGACGACGAAATACTCAAACTGTGGATAACGAAAAGTAAAAATAATTTTGCATACTGCAAAATATGTCAACAGGAATTACGAGCACTAGCAGGGACTGCAGATCTGCATCTCCATGCTACGAGAAAGAAACATATTCAGAAATCACAAGCATTAAAACTTTGTCGCCCAATTAATTTTAGCCAGCAAACAACACATTCGATACAAGTCGGTCGAGCCGAAATACAAGTAAGTGCCTTTGTTGCTGAGCATAATTTATCATTTCTTACAATGGACCATATGATTCCAATGTTAAAGTCTGCTTTTAAAGATTCGCCAATAATTCAAAGCATGAGTTGTGGTAGAACTAAATGTACATCAATTGTTAACAATGTTATTGGCCAAACTCAGTTCGAAGAAATCTGTGATTTAATTAGAGTTCAGCCTTTCTCAATATGTTTAGATGAATCAACCGATATAAGTACAACAAAATTGCTTAGCATTGTAGTTAGAACACAGTTCTTAAGTAAAATTCATGATTTTTTTTTCGCTTTAATTAAGATTCGGTCATGCGATTCTGTTTCGATTTATGAAAAAATTACAAATGTGTTCGATTCAAATTGTATTGATTATAAAAATAATTTAGTAGGTTTCGGGGCGGATGGAGCTAATGTGATGACCGGAAAAAATCATTCGGTAGCTAGCTTATTGAAACACGACGTACCAAGCTTAATCATATTTAAATGTACTTGTCATAGCTTTGCGTTGTGCGCAAATTATGCTTGTAAATCTTTACCTGATTTTGTTGAGGGAACAGCAAGAGAAATTTACAATTTTATACAAAATAGTCCAAAAAGAATAGAACTTTTCGCAGAACTGCAAGTTTTACTTGATTACAAACCCCGGAAAATGCTCCATCCATCACAGACACGTTGGTTGTCTTTAGAAGCAACCGTTAATCAAATTTTAAGTCGCTTGGATGTACTTAAATTATTTTTCGTACACGAAGAGTTGGAAAAATTTGAATCCACAGCTAGATTGATTGAATCTTTAAATAATCCAAGTTTTAAATTGTATTTGCTGTTTCTTAAATTTATTTTAACTGATATAAACACACTAAACCGTATATTCCAGAAGGAATCACCACAAATTCATTTAATGCGCACCGACATTACTAGATTATACTTAAAAATTCTTAGTTATTTCGTAAAAAGTGAGTTTCTGTCCGAAGTTGCATTTAATAAAATAAATTTGGCCTCAAATTATGTAAAAGAAATCAAAGAAATTTATTTTGGTGCTGAAATAATTATGAATTTGCGTGAAAATAAATTGTTGCCAGAAGATGAAAACAGTTTCAAAATTCACTGTTTAAATTTCTATGTTGAACTATGTAATCAATTGTTGAAAAGATTTGATTTTAAAGATCGTTTTTGTTCCGAAGTTGAAGCTATTGCTCCTAAAAATGTTATTGAAAATAAAAATCAATCCATCGTCGAACTATGTTCGTTTTTCCCAAATGTCATAAATATCAATAATCTACAAGAAATTGATGATCAATGGCGTGAAGTTCTAAACATCGATTTCGACCAATTGAACGTAAAAGCATCAGATTCTGTGGAAATTTTTTGGAATGAAATATTGCGTATTAAACGTGGTGATGATTCTTATGCATTTCCATTGCTAGGTAAATTAATAATGGCAGTATTATCTGTTCCTGTAGCAACAGCTAATGTCGAAAGAATTTTTTCGCAAATTAATCTTAATAAAACAAAAATACGAAATAGATTAGAAGAAGATACCCTTGCTGGAATATTGTTATCAAAAGATTATCTCTCGAAGAAGGGTTCGAATTGTACAAATCTTGAGCATTCCAGTAAATTATTAAAGAAATTAAATTACAAAATGTATGTATAAGCTTTATTTAAAATTTTTATCTACTTAGTCGTCTGAATTGTAAGACTGAGATTTTAAAACGAAACTGATTTATTGGTCATAATTTTTTATGTTATTAAATAATATAATATGTCATTAATTTGTGATAATCTGTTAAATTTTAATTTCAATACTGAAATTTTTTTTGTTTTGTTATTACATAGTTTATTTTATTTTATTTTGTTAAATAAAACATTATTTTTGTATTAATAAACCTAACTAAGTACCTATGTATGTTTTATTTTTATAATTATGTATATTCGACTACTACTATTTAAAGCTGTCCTGAAGAAAAATTCATAACAAAAACCAAATGAAAATTTCATAAACAAATTTCCCTTTGCGAAATTTGTTTACAAAATAGCCTTGATTGATTAGTAATATTTTTCTGCTGATATCACGCACTCTAGATAAATTCAGCATGGAGTAGGTAGGTATATGTATGTTTATATGAAAGAAATGGAGGGTCAGTTTTTTTTTTCAAATCCAGTTTTTTTTCGAAGAGAACTCAGTTTTTTCGTATCTTGATCATGGCAACACTGAGTAGACCTTACTTTTTCTGTACGAAACCGAATTACCAACACGAAAGCTCAAAGAGATTTCTAATTTTTTAAGAGTCGATACACTTTGTGTTAACTCTGCGGGAAAGAAAAGGGGGAGGGGATTGATATTTTCTACTTTTACTGGGTAGATATATTAGGAGTATGACATGACTCCATTATTTTTCTGATTTACCAAATCGAAAATAATGAGTATGTCATTACAAATAGTATGTTGTCTATAAAAAGCCGAAAACATTTTCATAATATTCAGACAATTGGTTAAATTTCGTCATAATTATTCGTGTGGGCATGATACACACACAAATTAGATTTCTGCTTGGGTTTTTGAGTTTGATTTTTTGAATATAATTCACTAAGTCGATACACTCTAGTTTTACATATAATGTAAAATTTAGAGTTGAATTTTTGTAGTTCGGTCGTAGCTACCTGAAGAAGAGTAGACCTTACTTTTTCTGTACGAAACCGAATTACCAACACGAAAGCTCAAAGAGATTTCTAATTTTTTAAGAGTCGATACACTTTGTGTTAACTCTGCGTGAAAGAAAAGGGGGAGGGGATTGATATTTTCTACTTTTACTGGGTAGATATATTAGGAGTATGACTCCATTATTTTTCTGATTTACCAAATCGAAAATAATGAGTATGTCATTACAAATAGTATGTTGTCTATAAAAAGCCGAAAACATTTTCATGACATAATATTGTACAATGTACATAGAATATTTCCTAAAACTTTAGTTGCGCCACCAATACTATTAAAGTTGAATTATTTTCTATGGTATTGTAAAATGGTTTTAAATTTTAATATTTAGACGAAAATAACTTCCTTCAAACGTTTAGGTCTAAAAATTAGCATAGCCAAATAATTTAACATCTAATACTCAAAAGTAAACTTTTTAAGTTTGAAATAAATAATTTCCGTACAAAACTGTTTTGATTTTAGTCTTAATTGTTTAAATTTATTTAAAAGAACTTGAATGTTTATTAATAAGAGTTTTTCGTTTTAAATTAATTCTAAACTTTTAAAAGTTTAAAAAAAAGTTTTAAATTTAGTCCGGATTTTTTACCGTGTACTGGTGTCATTGGACCGTTTTTTTCTCGTTGATGAAAATGACCGCCATGACCGTCACGAAATCGCTACAAATGGTCAACGTTATTTCTATGGTCAATTGCATGAGCTAGACATTAATGATATGTAGCTTCAACAAAACGGTGCGACATGACACACAGCGGGTCTAACAATCGACTTATTTAAATCTAAATTCGATGAACGTGTTACATCCAGAAATGGTCCTATCGATTGACCGTCTAGATCGTGTGATTTAACAGGTTTAGGCTTGTTTTATGGGCTACGTTAAATGATTGGTCTATGCCAACAAGCCGGGGTCGTCAGAGGAGCTCAAAGCTAATATTGAACGAGATATAGCGGCCATTTCTGTCGAAATGTGTGGCCGAGTCATCGAAAATTGGGTTCAACGAATCGACACATGCAAACGTTCCCGTGTTGGACATATGAATGATATCGAATTCTATACATAAATGTTTTGATTGTACTTTGAGCCAATAATAAAATTTTGAAGATATCTCAAATGGTTTGCGTTTTATTTAAAAAAAAAGTTGTTAATTCCTTATTGGAAAACCCTATATATGAGAAAAAGTGAACTAAAAGGTAGTTTTGATAGTTTATCAAGATTTTTAAAACAGAAAGAACTTTGGTTCACTTTCCAAAATCCTAAACTATTTCAAATCTATATTTTGGAAATTTTTTAATTCACATTCTTGTAAAATGGTTATAGGTTTTGAAATATCCCTATAAATAAGGCTCACATTTCTTATTGTAAATTTCTTGAATCCTTAAAATCGACTTAATTCCAAAATTTCCAAAATAGACCTTTTCTGTCTTAATGTTCAAGTTTTATAATTCTCTAGGTTTCTTTAATTCTTAATTCAAGCACCTGATTCCCACTCTTAAATTAAAAATCTTTGAATTTAGAATATCTAGGATTTCAAAATTATTTAAGAAGACAGATAGGTTCGCGAAATAGCAGCATTTAAAAATTTAAATTTAAGAGTTTTACCAACCATAAGAAATAAAAACGTTTTTTTAGTGTTTTTAGAATATCTCACCCTTAAAATATCGATTTGTCGATTTTTCAGATTGTGGACATTTTAATATATACAGAAAATTCATAATTTCAAAAATATGTACTTACAATTAACTTTAAACTACTATATAGCATATTTTGAATTTTATGAAGTTTCCAATATCCCATTTTCATAAACTTGGCAAATACAGGTCATTGGTGGAATTAACTTATTTTAATTGTTCAATCAGAATATAAATATTTGAATATTGTGTATTTCAAACTCTCTTGGATGAACAAAACTTCAGTGTAAAAAAACAAATTACAAATTCCAGAAATATACGACCGCCTTTTAAATGTTACTGCTAAAGTAGCTAACAACTGTGCCACCGGGGCGGCAACATTCATTGGTGTGATATTAATTATCAGTAAATGTGAAGCCGATTCCTTAAGTACCATAAAATTGATCTATTTTGGCTTTGAAACATTTTATAGACTATAAGATTTCTTAATAAATCCATAACTCAACTTCAAGAAATATTGCGGAACACTTCTTACAATGTATTGGTCGACATTAAATAAAAATTATATACCCTAAATTTATTTTTATATACATACATTATTCAGGCTGTTTTCTTTGTCTCCAGCATCAAATCGAACGAATACATTTGTTGACGGATTTTAGTGAAATTTTGAATCTATAGATACTATAAATAGTTCCTAATATAAAACCTAATATTTCATGGGCTGAAGAATTTTTCAGCCATAGGATTGGGCTGGGATCAGAATTTTTAAAATAAAACATGGACCAACGACAAGTAATATTTTGAAACACTACTCATACTAATGATGTTATCAGGCAATTTTCTCTGCCCGCAGTACCAAATTGAACACAAGTTTGTCGGTTTACAGATTTTAGTGAAATTTTATATCTGAGACGTTAAGCCGATTCTATAAATAGTTCCTATAATGTAAAATAGGATTTCGGTTTCTTAAATAAAATATTTAAACGGTTTTGAAATTATTATTTTTCTGGTTCCTCCGGAATTTTTTATTGTCGCTTTTAAATTTAGCTATAAATATTATATATACACCAGGATAATATAAGACATTTTCTCGGACGCCAAGGAAACAGTCTATGTAATACAATAATATAATATTTGCCATAGTGATTACAATTTTTAGTTGACGTACTATAGCAAAGCAACCTTGATTATACAAGCCATAATCTAAAAAACGAAGCTTTTATAAGGGAATTAGAAACGACGAAAAAATCAAAATTTCCATAGTAAAACACACAAAACATATGGGAAATCACTTTTTTTCCTAAGACAAATTTGTAAATGAAAACGTTGCAAATTCTTAATCATGATTTCTGAAATATTTTCATAAATGTTTGAATTTCAACATATATGAATATCGTTTAAGTAAATCGTTTTCATTTTCTTGTAATAATTGATTTATTTAAACCAAAATATAAAAAAAAGTTCATAACAACAGCTTTCTGGTCAAATTATAAAGAAAAGCTTACTACAAATCGTGTGCATTAAGCCAATATACATAGATGGCAGTGGGCAGTAAACATTTCGAAAAACCGTACAAAAAATCGCCACTTGGGGAAATTTGAGTTCAAAAGTTGTAGGAAAAGCAAAACAAATTCACAAAATATTTAAGAACGTGTCATAATTTTGTGATTAAACAATCTTTATCGTATTTTTCTGTATAAATCTGAGACATCTAACGTACACTAGTAAAACTAAAGATAAATTTAGCAAGTATTATTTTAATTCGTCAGAGCCAACTTTGATGTATTTTTCAAAATGAAAGTTCACAAAATATATTTTAGAAATAATTTAATTTTAATATTTCTGCAATTAATATTTACTTAATACCAATATACCCTTCTTGTATATTGCTGCTAAATATATGTAGAACACTTTTGTATAAAAATTTTGTAACATTTTTGCTTTTTTCATTGAAAAACTTGAAGCTAAAAAACACCATTTTTAGTATGGATTCCTATGGAAATTAGTGAAAAGTTATACCACTAAAAAAGCTTCGAAAAAATACGTCATAATGATTATGGCTCTATACTCTAGAAGGCTCTGACTATAGTGCTTAATTTTGATAATATAGGAATTGTTTGGTTATTTTAAATTAAAATTAAAATTTAAATCTAATTACCATAGTAACTTAGCTAAATGAGTAAAATGAGAAGGCGTTTTCAGTAGCAAAGTGATACATCTATTCAGATCTAAAGATTGCTCATCCAAATAATTTTGTGTGTATTATTGAAACCGAATTCTTTGTTGCCGTTTAGCCATAGTTCTCTAATACCAAAGCAACCTTGATTATACAAGCCATAATCTAAAAAACGAAGCTTTTTTAAGGGAATTAGAAACGACGAAAAAACCAAAATTTTCATAGTAAAACACATAAAACATATGGAAAATCACTTTTTTTCCTAAGACAAATTTGTAAATGAAAACGTTGCAAATTCTTAATTATGATTTCTAGAATATTTTCATAAATGTTTGAATTTCAACATATATAAATCTCGTTTAAGTAAATCGTTTTCATTTTCTTGTAATAATTGATTTATTTAAACCAAAATATAAAAAAAAGTTCATAACAACAGCTTTCTGGTCAAATTACAAAGAAAAGCTTACTACAAATCGTGTGCATTAAGCCAATATACATAGATGGCAGTGGGCAGTAAACATTTTGAAAAACCGTACCAAAAATCGCCACCTGGGGAAATTTTAGTTCAAAAATTGTAGGATAAGCAAAACAAATTCACAAAATATTTAAGAACGTGTCATAATTGTGTGATTAAACAATCTTTATCGTATTTTTCTGTATAAATCTGAGACATCTAACGTACACTAGTAAAACTAAAGATAAATTTAGCAAGTATTATTTTAATTCGCCAGAGCCAACTTTGATGTATTTTTCAAAATGAAACTTTGAAAAATATATTTTAGAAATAATTTAATTTTAAAATTTCTGCAATTAATATTTACTTAATACCAATATACCCTTCTTGTATATTGCTGCTAAATATATGTAGAACACTTTTGTATAAAAAATTTGTAACATTTTTGCTTTTTTCATTGAAAAACTTGAAGCTAAAAAACACTATTTTTACTATGGATTCCTATGGAAATTAATGAAAAGTTATACCACTAAAAAAGCTTCGAAAAAATACGTCATAATGATTATGGCTCTATACTCTAGAAGGCTCTGCTAATACCCGTCTAAAAAATATATAAAAAAATCCGCTCCCGGCTGATTCTTCTCGAACAATTCTTCTTGCAAAATTATTCTAGCACAATTGATCTCAAACAATTTTTCTAACACAAGACTTCTCAGGAAATTCTTCTCAAGATTTTATTTTCCTAAAATTTCAAACTAGTAAAAACTGAAGCAATTAAAACCATAATTTTAGATATTTTAAAAGTTTGCTTTTATTAATTCATGTTAAATAATTTGATAAAAAAACAGAAGGATGATAACCTGAAAAAAAAGCTCAAGTTCAATTTTTATTATTTAAATTTTACTAAGACTGTGAAGTGGCATGTTGTCAAGTGCTTACTTGGTTGTGCGACAATTTTTGCGTATTGAGAAAAAGCAAAATAAAGTTAATTCTGGGATTTTAGCCTATAAGTATTTTTCATAGAATTATTTGATTAAACTTTAAGCATAATAACTAGCGAACATTTTCAATTTAAATTTTATCAAGGAAACTGTCCATTCCTATGGAAATTTGGAAAATATAAATTCATTTTCGTGGCAAATTAGTGTATATTCACCAAGTGAAAATATTTCGTGGACTTACACTAAAAACTAATTATCATTTTAGCATGGAAAATTATTCAATATCCAATTGTTGAATATACCTTCAATAGAAATTACTAATTTTCAAAATTGGTCAAAATGTGTAGATAAACCAAAAACTGCTTATTATAAATTTTAATATTATAGGAGTTAATTAGTCTAATTATTCTCAAACATTTTGGCTCAAGATTATAGTGGATGTTCACAAAACACCGGCGTGCGCCGGTGTTTTGTGAACATCCACTATAATCATGAGCCAAAATGTTTGAGTATAATTGTCCGTACTTTATAATAAATATATAATTACTGAAGCTTATGGCAAGTACTTTTTAGTTTTGGCCACCATATTTTTTAGCCGTTAAACAACACTTATTAATAATCGGTTAAATAATAAAAATCTAATGGATTTGATTAAAGATTGGTTGCTTGAAAATAAAGATATTTAATTTTTAATTGTCATTATTTGGAATAGTTTGTTTGAAATATTATGCTCTTATTCGAAGATTGTTTGTTTACGTTTTATTGGAGTTAGTATTTTATATTTGGTTTTAATGATCGGATTGGTCTATATTGCCTTTTCATACAGAGTGGCGTACTATTGTTGTGAATACTTGCGTAACATAATGTGGTTGCTATTAAAATTATAACGATATTTCAAATGTGGCTCAACATATTTCCCCCTTGAAATCATTTTGTATACCGATGGCTTAGTGAATATTGGCCCTAACCCACATTTCTAACATTTTTCAATGAATGTAAAAACGATATTTTTGACAGATAATACCATACGCTTTAGGGCCAAACAAAATTGAATGTGGAACGTGTTTTATTGGCTTTTAGCTTAAACCAGTCATTTTTGAAAAATTGTGGGTTAGGGCCGATATTCAATAAGCCATCGATATGTAATTGTACGCATATAAAATAAGACGATTATAAAAATATGTTCAGTTGATCTTGGTCAAAAAGGTAGATTAGTTTTTGTAATTCATTAAAATAAAATTAATAAAAAATCAGAGTGTTCTCTCTGGATTGGAGAAGACCTTGATAGTAATAATTACTATAGTTATAATTACTAGTTAATTATTAACTCTGTTAAATATTCGGGATGATCTGTATTATGTATTTTTCGATCTCGTACTTTTACGATATCGAACTGTTATACAAATATTTGTCGAATTTGTCAGAATTCACGCCAAAATAAATAATTTAATTGTACATATTAAAAAATAATAAAACTTTTGCTATTAAAAAGCCACAATTAAAATGTAACAAAATTCAGTTATCCAGAGCCAAATGTGTGGTTTATTAAAAATAGCTTCGGTATTCTGAGCATCTTTCGTATTCAATTTAATAAACTTAGTAAACCCACGACAATTGATTAACGGAAAATTTGTCTTTTAGTACATGAAATATCGAAATCTTTTCCATAGACCCTCTTGGCTATGGACAAAGTAGTTAAGGTTTGATTGGTGCAACATTCAATAAATGTTAATTCGTTATACGTTGAACGTCTCATTCAGTTTCCCCAACTTCATCTTAGGAATTGGACGAATCAAAGTTTTCGTATTATTGAAAAACATAATTAGCGAATTCACAGGAACATTTCTGTTCTGTTAAAGGATGAGGTTTTAAATATCTAGAATTAATTTGGCTTTACTTTATATTCTCTGTTCCAGAAGTAGAAATAATTTAAATCGTTGAGTGCTTTCATCATAGATTCGATTAATCTTAAGATTCGCTGAAGCAGAACGAAGCAATTGAAGGTATTTTGATTTTCAATGCACAATACGAGATTTTAAGAATGCAGTTTTTATACAGTGACGTTGCTGTGATCATTAAGTTGAAAGAATTCTTAAATATTTGCTAGCTATTATTTTCTTTGTTTTTCTTCCTTTGCCTATTAGAACCAAATTATAGCCGTCAAAAAGTAGCGCCGCCAAGCATAGTAATTCAAATATAGAAACGGTAAACCGGTATTTCAATCCGCCAAGCCCAATTATTGACAAATAATCCGCATTAGCAGTAGTAATAGTTTCAAATTTAATCACTTTCCAGGGAAGTCTTAAGCGTAATTTCTAATCATGAAAATCTAGAGGAAGCCCTTGGAAGCAGTATCGAATCGGTTGAATCAAATTCAGAAATCATAAACTTACATTCATATAAAGCTACCAAATGAATCAAGCTGTTTTCAACAAATATTATTAAACTTTCAAAAATTCTATCGAGATAGTAGGGTAGAAATACATAGAGCTTTGGCCGATTCTACAATTATTTGTTACTTGAAAAGTTTTTCGAACAAATATATTTGAAAAATGCGACTCGTTGCAACAGCCATAAATTAAAAAAACAGCTACTGCAGAAACTACTTTTGTATACCACACGCTCAAAAATGCATATTAACTTTGCAAATTGTATAGTAGCACGTTATTCGCAGTGGTAGATTAAAAAATACCACCAGAATTTTTCTGCGGACGAACAAAGTGTTCTGCAATTATACTTAATGTGCTAGCAAAAGTAGGGCACATTACTATTATTTTGAATTTTCTAAAAAAGCATTGCGTAATAGTATTTAAACAAAGCTGGTATATTTGTTCCACCGCCCATCAGGGTTACATTCAGCAGGTTTAAACCATAAAAATATTAACAGCTTTATGGGAGATAATGCAATCGTAAATTCAACCAGAGCAGCATACGTAAATATATCCAATTTTCATTGTCGTAATAGTCGTATTTGGCAATTTAGAAACGCTAGATATTTGCGGAATGAAAGTTCCTGTATCCTGTGGCAACTACTGTATTGTATTGGAAAATGCCTTCCAAATGTCGCTATAAGATCACATCCGAGTGTGTAGTACTTTAGTAAGTTTCTATTGATTATACATATTTTGTTCAATCATTGAAACGTAAACGGAGAACTAACTTAAGCAAAAAGAAATAAAATCCAGCTTTTCCATTCCTTCGCTCAAAAGAAGTATTTACTTCATTTATTGAAAAACCGAAGGTAAAGGGTATCAGTATAGCATATACATCAATAACTCCATAGGAACTAAAGTAAATGGATCGCTAGACGTCTTGATAAAGAAATCGATTAATGAAAAAATTGATTGCTAAGTACACAAACATTTGATTTCAACTTCAATTAAAACTCATATTGGAGTTAAATAGCAAAACAATTTTTATTAAATTTATTTCACGTCGTAGAAAAAAAAAATCGAAATTAAATAAAAATTTAAATCTACAATACGATAATAATAAAGAGCAAATAGAAAAAGAAATTGATTGTAACTTAAAAAACTCACGTGAGTAATGTGTATGCAGAAAAAGTGTCTCTAAGAAGTCCGAAACCTGTAATCTTAAATAGATTTTAAGTACGAATTTTTGTTATTTATCTGAAAAAACTCATACACCCAAAAGAAAGCCGATTCGATGCGTATAGCAGGATTGCTTGCAGTTAAAAATCAAAGAACAATATGACAGATGGGAATATATTCAAAAATATTATTATACGTAGGATGTTCAAAGAAATGTCAAAAATGTGTACTAAACAAATATTTATCACAGTTTTCGGCCACATAAGTCTAAGACTATGCCCAAAACAGCTAGATACCGGCTACGTAGAAGCATATTTAAAGAATTATTATTGCTGTTTATGTTTATATAAAAGTGACGATCAATAAAATGTTGAATAAATTCCAAAGTGTAGATTTACGCAATTGAATTGTAAGGAATTGGTCGAGAAAGAAAATTTGGCGTCAGAAAGGTATTCGGAAAACAAAGTAATTTTGAAAATTTGGCTGTGTGTAAAAATATGTACATATAATATTTAATGTGAATAGAACGAGAGGGTAGAGATTTATGTAAACATACCAATATAAATATAAACCACAAATTGAACTATTCTCGCACTGAATATTGAATAATTTCTAATTTCTGGATATTTATCTCTTACACTCAAAATAACACTAATTAACGCATAATTACGCAATGTATATCGACAACAACAATTAAGCAAGAGAATTAAATCAAGTTCTTGTTGAACAATATTGCTGATTCCTACTAGCTAACGAAAATCTTTTTCTTTGAAGTTACATAAACGCTAAGGGAGCTACATCAATCATACAATGAATTTGTTTTAGGTATGTGTGTCAAAAATTATTATCATGTAGCATGTAGGATTTGACTGTGATTTTCAAATAATTTTCAAAAATTAGTACTAAAAAGTATTACTATGTTTCGGACACGTCTAAAAACAATTTGGCGAAACAATTTTATTTGGCTTGGCTTTCACTCATCCAAAAATATCCTATTATATTTCTTTGTTGTATAAAGCAGGGCCCATTACTTGAAGTGTAGTCACTTGTAAGTGACAATCATAGGTAACCATATCGAACGTATAAACATTTTCACGAAATTTAATATATTTTCAAAACTGTCTTACCTTATTAAATAAAGAGATTCATAATTGACGAACCTACAGCATTTTTAATTGGTAATACTTCGTGTAATTACTTTGACTTTTCAATATTTATGTATAAAATACATGTTTTAGTAGGACATGTCGGAACGATCTTCGAACATCATTTCAGTAACTCACAGACTTTTAATATTTGAAAAGGCTTTTTGCCTATAAAATTATTTTATTGAGGAATACATAGTCTGTAAATTTTTTTTTTACTGGATCCAGGTACTGGAGTTTCCTTTTTCTAAAATAATACAGCATAAATCTATTAATTTTATTATAATTAATAAGCTTTAATACTGTAATCAATTATACGTGTACCAGCAAAGCCTAGGGCCAATACTAACATTTTTTTTAGCTCGAAGCATTTTTAATTATGTAACTTTCACTCTAATAACACGTCTAACAAATAAGACTACAAAATATAAACTGCAAATCGGTCTACTAAAAGTAACGGTAATATTTGCACCGTTAGCCAGTCAGTCTATGAAATAAATTTACAGTTGCATTTACTAATTCAATGGTAACATAATAAAACAACTAATGTTTGTTAGTATAAGTTACAACTACAAATAATTTTTCTTAATGTGATAATAAGTTTGGATTTTAATTTGCAACCGGTATTTTACACAAGTCATTCGTGCAATAAAGCTTTAACTCGAACTAAAAGAATATTTTTATTTTGCGATCCGTGCAGAGACACATCCGTAAAACTTCAATAAGTTTTAAATTTCAAAAAGTCTAAAAAATTGCCCAATTATGTGACTCAATGCGCTGATTTAAAAAAAAATTGTAATGCCAAAAGTTGCTAACTCGAGTTTTCACCTTATACGTATATTAACATGTATATACGATTCTGGTGATTTACTGTACTGGTTTTTAATAATTAATTAATTTAAATAAAGTGTATTGTGTTATATAGTTTAAATTTGAAAACATGAATTGTAATACCATTGAAAACTTCATTTTTAGTTTTTCGTATTTTTTTAGAAATTTTAATTACGAATTCAATTCGAATTTCCTAAAAAGTTTCTTGGAAAAATGTAGCAATTTTAAATTAGTGATGTCAAGAATATTGTATGCACAGTTTTTTACTGTTTTCATCGTTCAATAGGCACATTAATGTAAAAGGTTACAATTGGGATTCCAGAACCCAAAATCAAAAGATACTTCGGACAGAACAAACGAAAATTGTAATATAGATGATACAAAATCTAGAGTCATTAGCATTTCGTTTGAGAAATTTTGATAAAAATTAACGTTCCAAATGTAGTCGTCGATCAAATAGCCAAACTTTATTCTGTCGTAATAAATAAGACCATATAGGCCACGGAATACGTCAAATCGATTTTTTTTAAACAGTCAAATACAGCGAAATAAATGTTTGCTTAATAATACATTAAGAACCAAAGTAAAAGAAATAATGTTAGGTCAAAGAAATGAAGTCGGTAGAAGGAATCAAATTAGTGTAACACAAAAAGTAAACGAAGCATTTCAGTACATATCAATTATTGAAACATTGAGAACTACATTTTATCATAAGAACATGCCTGATCCTGTTGATCAAGAGAATTTTTTGTGAAACACCAGGTATATATAACATATGTTTAGATGCCAAACAATTTAGAAACAATCCATTCCTTCTAAAGTTTAAGATTATATTATGATGATGTTGAAATTGGTCACTATTCAAAATTTTTCTCACAACTTAAACTGCCATATTGAAAACATATTTGTATTTATTACTTTTAGGTTATAAAATAGATTTATTAAGCAAATATGCTGTCGATACAATTTTAAATCCATTAATTCAGGAAATGAAAAAGCTGGAATATGATATTGGAATCTCTAGTAATCCATGCATTTTTTGGGTTTTAAGCTCTCCTTGTAAATTATTTTGTAGGATAAAAAAAGAAATATGGGAAAGATGTATGAACTGAGAAATCCAGAATGGCATGCTGAAGAGGTTGGTAGACTACAAGAAATAATTTATTGTCTGCCAAAGTGGGATTTCATAACAAATTAACTAAAATATTTTAATTCCACAAAAAATTTGGTTTTTCACAAAAAAAAAAAAAAAAAAAATCAAACTAGTTTTACACTATTATATTGTAGAAAGGAAATATTTAACGATAACTTAGTTACATATCATCGAATTAATTAATTTTGTTGTGGTTCTATCGAACAAAGAAACAAACCATCTGCTTACTAAAACCAATGTTACTTACTAAAATTTACAATATAAAACACAACTGCGCAGACTTTGCTTGTTACGAGATCATTAGTGCTTTTGATTGGGCATAAAATTCCTGTACATGATCAGTTTGACACTTAGAATTAATTTTCGTATTATGAAAAATTTTAGAAATATTTTTTCATTCGAAATTTTCAACTAAATGTTTATTAGTGGAAGTAAACTTATTTGTATTCATCGTCTCAAGTTTAAAAATGTACTTGAGTGTGTTAATAAGATCAATAAGCATCATCATTTGGAACATTATTCAAAATGCATTATTGAAAAAGGGCCAATGGCATTGTTGTCGTGTATGGCTTACGAAAGGTTACGAATTATTATCCTAAAATGTCAAATAGTGAATGGGTACAACTATGAGGGTAGTGAAAATCCGAGACTGTCAAAGAGGAATACAAATAAATTAAATCAGTTAATGATGGATAGAAAATATAACTGAGAAAACACACTAATCAATGGTTAAATTGAATTTAAAATATTTCTCTTCCTTAGTTATCCAAGTGTGAGTCAATAACAAATATTAGCTAAAAGCATTATTACCACGTACCCACAGCTCATGTGTTCCAGTTTATCTAATCTATCACAACTTGTTCGTAAAATTTACCTAAAATGCGTGGTTCAAATTTCCAATAAATAAACCGAAAAATTAATATCGATGCAGATTGACCTAGTACTCCAGAGTATGAGGTGAATTCTACAATCTACATTTTCTATTGAATGCAACTGAAAATTATCTCTGACTTTTGTTATAGGAAAACTGAGCAATTTGATTCCCAATGTGGACCACTATAATGAAATGTTAGAACTTCATCACAAAACTCAGTCTCATATAATTAAAATGCTGAACGATGGAGTGCTATTTGAAAAAGTAATTGATCTTTACCCTAAACTTTTATTTTACCAAGGAGAACTGGTTTTAAAACAAATAAATAAAATTAAACGCAAGTTTAAATTCAATTTTAGGTTAGTGTTGACCTCATGGTAATTACCAGAATAAGAATTGGATGACCTTAACAAAAAATTCAAGTACTATATGGAATATTCCAGGTCGAAAATCAAAAATGGTTCGGACAAAGTTATATGTCAAATTTATATTTTGATTTTAAACAATACGATTTAGGATTCATATGAGCTTTAATTGGATTATAAAAAATACTGACACCATAGGTATCAAATAAATTGACCCTCAAACTGCAACAGATGACGAAGAATGGGGACTAGGGAGTGCAATCCCGGGTTCCGAAATTGTTGTCTAATACCTTGATCCCGGAAATCTTAGAATCCCGGTTTTTTGGTCAAATCTCTGTGTTTTTGTCAATCCCAATATCCTCAAATCAGTGTTTTTTTGTGAATACCGAATACCGGGATCCCCGTATTACCTTATATATATAATACCGGGATTGCATTCCCTAGTGGATTAATGTATGTTTGAAAAACTATTTAATTCGCAAATCGCTAATTTTTTTGGGAGATCTTAAAGTTTTTATTGCTAATTTCAACTTAATTTTTTTTTTTAAAAGTCCTTCCCAAAAAGTGTGGCCAGAATTTTATTTAAAAAAAAATTAAGTCGAAATTAGAATTAAAAACTTTAGGGTCTCTCTAAAAAATTAGCGATTTGCAGATGTATAATACTTAATTGGAAGCGACGATATGTAAATTAATACTCAAAGTTTTCTACTGCTATAGTTGAGGATTCGATTGAACAAGCTGTCTTAAAAATCGCCAATAAACATCCTTTTATATTATGTACGGCTGAATCTGCTGGTGCAGAATGATCGTACTTCGTAGTGGTCGGGATATCAATAATTGAAATTGGGAATAATGTAGTTAAAGCTTTGGAATGCCTCTTTGTGTTTTTGGGCGTATAATATAACAAATTTAAGCAAATTGATTACTTTTTGGAAAATAAAGTAATTATTATGAAAAAAATTTAAGTAATTTTCTTAGGATCCGTTCACAAAACTTATCTTACAATTTTTAATAACCCATAATTAATTGAGTTTGCTGATTTATTTATTGTATTTAATTTTTTAAATATCCATTACTATTTTTATTTTATAACATGAAATATATAGTATTTGTTCTAGTTTATAAAATTAAGCTTAACAACTCGATCAAATTTTTCATCTACGTATTTTCCATTAATTTATTACGTCAATGTATAAAAACCTAAACAACACTATGAATAATAATAATAAATGATTTAGTCATCATTTTTTTTTTGTTTTATAAAAAATTCGTGTTTCGATTTAGTGTTCGTAAACCATAAAGTCACGCAATTACAACTGGGAAAATATGTATTTGAAAATTATGCCATTTAGTGCAACGACTTGACAAATCTTAACATCTAAATTTAATATTTTATGCCATTTCAGCATCATTAATTTGAACCTCAATCAGATACCGCACGAAAAATGTATAATTAATTAATCAAAGTAAACACGGCAAATGTATAACAGCAAATACAAAAAAAAAAAAAAATGATTACAATACAAATTTAATATATCATTAGCAAGTCCTTGAACAAGTTCCCATTCAAACCAAGAACATTTCAATCTTCATCGTTTTAAGCGCTCAAATTAAATCATTATCTTTTGTATAATTATTAAATCTTCAGTTTTACAAAGTGTTTGTGTATTTAAATGTAATGTTTATTGACAAAACATTTATTACATTCAATCTAATTAAATGTAATTAAGAACATTCAAATAAAGTTGGGTAAGTTTGAACCTTGATAAATATAAAGTTATGTGTAAATTGAGCACGCTGAGGCAAAGGAACAAACAATTTTATTGTTTTGTGAGAGGACGGTGATGTAATAAACGATTTTTTAAAGTTTAAATGTTTTTTTTTTTTTATTGTTGGAACCTATAATTAAAATATAATAAATTCAATATTATCGTGTCTTGGGTGTATGATTCAATTTTGGTAAATTTAGGCAAACAAAAAAATCAGTATTCTTGATTCCATGGAAAGACGTATTTGTTCGCAATCTTAGAATCATTTATTGAAGTGGTATAAAGTTTATATTACTTTTTGTACTTTGTAACACCTGGTGCAAAAGTATTTAATAATTCTGGGATAAGATTTTTTTTTTTTTTTGTTTCCGAGGGCATTTTATGAATAATCGAACACAACGTAAAATATTTTATATGACTCAATGCTTAAAAAATTTAAGGTTATTGCAATTCTGCAGTTCGGTGATCAGACGACTGGAAATAAATTTTTTTCGTTGGTGTTTCTGGGGTATACTTTATAAATATAATATATATGTGAACGTATTTATACCTAACCCACGTATCCTATACACGAAATATATAATTTTATAATTATAGGTTTAACATTAAACTCTTCATTCAAACCATTATTATTAACCTGAACTATACGAGAATATGTGTATATCAACGATTTTTTGTTTTTGTTTGTTATGTTCTTTGACTTTGCATTTTTAGATATTTACCAACTGATAACTTTTTTTTTTACATACTCGTATAAATTTGATTTTATAATTTAAAAAAAAATAATAAAAAATTAATAATAAAACCATGACCAACTTTAATATGTTAGAATTAAAATATAAAAGTAAAAAAAAATAAAAATGAAAACGTTAAATTAAATTATCCAAACATATAAAAAAATTAAATATTGAAAAATTCGCGTGTCTTATCATTTTTATCGATTTAATGTTTTTTATGATATAAAAAAAAAATTATTATTTTTTAACTTAATATTTCATATGTATATACGAAAATATTAAAAAAGTACATACAAAAAAAATTTAGTAATTATTAATTTGAATGAAATTACCTTGCAAATAAATTGTGGTAGAACATAAAAGTTTGCATTTTAAGCATTTGAATATTATATAGATTATTTTTTTTTACGGTAAACCGTATTCGCCCTGTTTGATGTTTGCAGTTTTATGGTTCGTTTAGTATTCATGTAATTTTAATGGTGGTGTTCCGCTGAATATAAATATTAGTATATGCAGTAAATAAATAGGGAGTCTTTGTCAATACAATTAAAAAAAATAAAAATAAATAGTAATAACTGTTTATGGTCGAAATTTTTATTGTTTCTAAACGGGAATTTTAAAATTTTCAAAATATATTTTGAGGTGAATCATTTTAAGCTATATAAGAAAGCATAAAATTTGTATGTCTCGGCAAAATGCTAATTGAAAATATATAGTCGCACTAAACTATTCGTTACTATCCCACCAAATGGTCGTTTCGGGTCTATTGGATGGGAGGCCAAAATTGGTAGATTAATCTACCAGCTCCGTAACCTTCTAGTAGGCGCAAGCGAATTTACTGCCTCCTCGCGGCAACCACTGGTAACTGGAACCATTAGGCAGAATTTGGCCTTTTGGGACAGGCTAAAGTACGGCGCTAAAGGAGAAAACCTTGACAAAAATCGCTAATCTAAGGTGGAACAGCATATGCCGAAGGATGAATGGCTGATAGGTTAATCAGTTTATAAATGCGGACTGTGGATACCAGGCACATTCCAGTTTTATTAAGCCTTCCTGTAATAAAGCTGTGCGACCTATAGGCGACTTGCTATTTCCAGCAAATCGCAAGAGAAAAATCAAAACGGTAGACGAGGTACGGGGAGGAATATACGAGAGTGGGACTGCCCTCTCGAAGTCATTGAGTTCCAATGCTACCGCTTTTCTAGCTGCAGTAAATGATATAGTCTACATTGTAACCGATCTTTTGGCGGCTAACACGTTTTTTTATTGGAATATTCTACAGCCGCGTGAGGGGTTCTTTGCCGCCAAATAAACTCCTAGATCGCACAAATCTTTACGTGTTGCAAAAAAAACAAAACAAAGAAAACATACAGCATCCACACTCATGTGAACTTCCCCAGTTCATCATCATCATCATTAAAAAAAACTTAATGTACCATTTTAAACAATTTATTAAATGTTAAACCAAATTGTAATTATTAAACATATTTCTTTTGACAAACATCAAAAAAGATTGTATCCATATATACTATGTATACATATATCGGTACGAAATTCAAAAAAACTTGTAACTGTAACAATTGAACCGCAAAATAAATTTAGCACAAAATTATGCTGGGAGCACACAGAATCACAAATATACAAATAATTATCAAAAAAAAAACTCACCAAGTCGCCAAGAGTACTCTCCGCAATATGGAAGCTGAAAATTCAAAATTTATATTATGTGCTCCTCACATACTGCACTGTATGTATATCCTAAAATTTTAAGCCCGTAAAAAAAATACTTCCTTAAACTTTCCCGAAATTACTAAATATATACGTATACACACTTTTCTTTTATATATGTATATACAAACAATTTTTTTTATAACTATCACAGTTTCTAACCCGATTTTCTTAACTTTTTAATTTTTTTTTCTATCGCACATTTTTTCTTAAACAATTGTTTTTTATTAATCACTATTCACACACACACACACACACACACACACACACACACAATCTTGGGTAGATTCCTATTGATCACTGCGGTGGAATGCAATGATCTGGAATTCTTAGGTTGGTGGCGTCATATAGTTATTTATCCACTAACTGTTTTTTTTATGGGGCTCCGCTAAGACCGCTAATGCAGCGGTCCTATCGTACGAGACATAAATTTTACCAATTTTTTTTTTTTTTTTTTTTTTTTTTTTTTTTTTTTTATTTATATTACGACTGAGTCTTACACCCATTTAGTAATTTACATTGCATTATAAAGTATTTGATTAGTCGGCACAATCACAAGATTATCCCCCATTTCGTGTAACTCATCCCCTGGATTTTCGCCACAGCAAGTCTACTGACCTCCTGGTCGCGATAAGTCCAATGGTTTTATTCTTTGCAGTCTTCTGGTAGGTGTGGTAGTCAGCATACAGCGTATGTCCAGATTTTCATGCTGGTGCAGACGTTGTAGGTGTTTTGTTGCATGATGCTTAATTTCATCCACGACAAGCTCGATCTTTAGATCTCGATGGAGGTTGTCGTTTCGAATGTACCACGGTGCATTAACAATACATCGCAGGATTTTATTTTGAACTGTTTGTATGATTTTAATATTTGTCCTCTTGGCACAACCCCAGAGTTGGCTACCGTACGTCCATACAGGTTTAAGGATTTGTTTGTATAACAGCAGTTTGTTATGGATCGCTAGTTCAGATTGTCTCCCTAAGAGCCAATGCATCTTTCTAAATTTTATGTTTAGTTCTTCTCGCTTCTTTTTTATGTGTTCTTTCCATCTAAGTTTAGCATCTAAAGTCATGCCAAGATACTTAGCAGTGTTCGCATGCGGTACTACTATAGAGTTTATCATTATTGGTATATGATTAACTTTTAGATTGGTAAAGTTCACTTGGACTGATTTTGCTTCATTTAATTTAATTCGCCATTTCTCTGTCCATTTACATATCAGGTTAGTAGCCTTCTGAAGTTTACTAGTGGATTCATTGATGTTTTTTGCTGTTGCAAGTATTGCCGTGTCATCTGCAAAAGTCGCCATTGTTGCTTCTATAATTGGTATATCTCTAGTATATAGGAGATAAAGGATTGGTCCAAGAACACTCCCTTGTGGAACTCCTGCTGTTATTCGTTTTAGCTGGGAGTATTCATTCTCATACTTTACTCGGAAGTGCCTCTCTGATATGTAGGATTTTAGAATTTGAAAAAATTGCTCTGGAAGATCTCGATGAAGTTTGAATTCTAACCCCTGGTGCCATACTTTGTCAAATGCTTGCGCTACATCAAGGAATATAGTTGAACATATTTGTTTGCTTTCAAGTGATTTCTCGATTACATCAGTAATTCGATGTACTTGTTCTATAGTAGAATGTTTTTCCATAAATCCAAACTGATGTGAGGGGATAAGATTCCTTTCTTCGATAATTGGTTTTAGTCTTTTAAGAAGAACCTTTTCAAATAGTTTCGATAATGTTGGTAGCAGAGAAATCGGCCTGTATAAAGCTTTATCGTTCGGAGGTTTGTTCGGCTTAAGTATCATAATTACTTCTGCAACTTTCCATTGTCTTGGTACATATCTTAGTCGAAATGCTGCATTAATTATATGCATTAGTTTCCTCAATGCTTTCTCCGGTAACACTTTTATTATCTGACCCGTTATAAGATCATATCCTGGGGCCTTATACGCATTCAGATTATTCTTGATTTCCCATTTTAGTTCTTTCAATGTTATTGGTGTAATTTTTATTTCATCCTGTTTATTTATCGGGGTAATATTTTCCTCTTCCGTTTGTTTTGGGTAAGGTTGAAATGTTTCTTCAAGATGATTTGCAAACAAATCAGCTTTTTGTTTAGCATTTCGAGCCCAATTGTCTTTATCTTTAATTGGAGGAACCTGAAGTTTGGGTCTTTTAAGATTCTTAGTTGCTTTCCATAATGAGTAATCAGTATCTTTTTGCCCAGTTAGAGTGCTGAGGTATTTATTAACTGATTGATTTTTAATATCTTTTATTAGATATTTTAATTTGTTACACAAGTGATTAAATACCCTCTTATTTTCCGGGTTTCGATGTTTTTGCCAATTCTTCCGTGCTTTTCTTTTGATTTTAAGTAGTTCCCTTACTTCCTCCGGATAGCTAGCATTGCGCTTCAATTCATGATTGTTATTAGGAGTGCTTTCCCAAGCAGCACTTTGGATATTATAGATGAGATTATCTAGTTCTTCTTCTAATTGGACTGATCCCTGAATTGGGTTCTGCAGATTAATTCTTTCTGTTAACCGTGTTTGGAAGAGATCCCAATTGGTTTTGAAGCTCGTTAATTTCGGGTTGCTCTGTTTCATAATAATTGTTTGGCTAAGTGTCATAATAACTGGTGAATGATCTGATGATAGACTTTCACTGTTCTCTATATGGGTATAATTATCTGAAATTCCTCTTGTAATAAAGAAGTCTATAAGATCTGGAGTCTTACTGATATCCGAGGGCCAATAGGTTGGTGTACCGCCTGAGTGAAATTCACATTTTAGTTGTTTGCCAGCTGCGAAAAGTTCTTTTCCTTTAGTGGTCGTTAACCGTGATCCCCAATAGGTATTTTTTGCATTAAAGTCACCTCCAATTAAAAAGACACTTCCTAGTATTTTGAGAAGATTAGTATAATCTCCTTGTTTGAGATTGTATCTTGGGGGGCAGTAGATTGCTGAGATACTACAAGTTTTATTAATGTTCAATTGTATTTTGATTGTTGTGACTTGCATGGAAAGCTTCTCAATTTTAAGTTCTTCGTTATGCTGTATATGATCTTTTATCAGAATAGCTGATCCACCTCTAGCTTTGTTCTCTGGATGTAATGCATGATAGCAATAATATCCTTTTATTTTACAGAATGAAGTTTTAGTGAAATGTGTTTCTGATATAAGACATATATCTATATTATACATGTTTAAAAATATATCTAGTTCTTGAATGTGATGCAATAGCCCATTTGCATTCCAGGTTACAATTCGTAATGTTTTATTCATTTCTTTATTTTATAATTCGATTTTATATAATTTATATTTTGATACACTCGATCAAAGTTTCCTTCAATTTTTTTATTGAAACTAGTTTGTGATTTCATTTCTTCTAGCGCGTTCTGCAGGCTCATTTCCTGTGAAGAAAGTCTTTTGTTGAGGTTCTCTAGATTTCTCAGTATGTCCTGTAAAACAAGATCCACTTTGAGCTGTTTCTGCTCTGTTTGCTGAACTACTTGTGCATAAGTAACATTTTCATTTACTGGCTCTCTTTGTGCGTTAGGATTAGGAGTCAACCATTTTGGCTCCGTGGTTTTTTTTATAGATTGTACATTTCTTGATGCAACTGGTTTGCGTGATTTATCTCTCATTTTTTGTAGTTCTACTGCAACTTCACATCCTCTGTAATTTGCCGGATGCTGGCCATTACAGTTTATACACTTCGGTGTTGTATTTCGGGGAACTATGCAATCATTTCCTGCGTGTTTTCCTGCACATTTAACACATCTTGCTTCTCGATGGCAGTACTTCTGTGTATGATTATAATCTTGACAGTTTTTGCATTGTGGTATTAGTCGAGTGACCTTTCTCGGTGTTTCTATTTTAACTCTGAGGTTAAGGATAGCCCTAATATTATAGATACTTTCTATTTTTTCTTGGTTGTCGAAGGTTAGCATAAAAAGTGGGAGACCTCTTCTGTTGATTTCAACATTTCCCTCCCTGTTATCTCTTCTCTCTTTTCTAATGATGTTGACTGCATCAACTATTTTCAGGCCTTTGCTTTGCAGGTCCTTAATGATTTCATCTTTTGAGCAAGTTGGGTGTAGACCTCGTGCCATTACTTTAATTGATCGATCATTTTTATCCTCGTAGGTGTACCACTGGAGACCATCAGCATTTAATTTGTTAGCTAGAGCTTTATAGTCGTCAGGCTCTGTTGTATTAATTTTCCATATATTATTATTGAGCGATATTACTTTGTAGTCATTTCGTACTACTTCTTTCATCAATTTCTGAATACTACCGTAATTTGATATTCCTAGAATATTGATCGGGGGTGGGACATGTTTCTTCTTTTCTGGCTCATGCACTTTAGGTGCAGTAATTGCATTGGTAGTTTTAGAGTGAGTTTGAATTGGTTCAACTTCTGGTGATGATTCAGCTTTCCTCTTAATTGGATTGGATTCTTTTCTTGGTTTCTTATTTGCTCTCCTGGCTCTCTGTAGTATCCAGCTTGTTTCTCTTTCAAGCTCATCTTCATCAGTGTGGTATTCTTCTTGTTCTCTGAGTACTTGAAATTGGTTGTTCATTAATACTGAGTTTCCTGCGTTGTTACTTCTATTTACTGTTTCCTTTAGCATAATGTTTTCTTTCTTTAGCACGACAACTTCATTGTTTAGCTGCGCGATTAACTTCTCCATTTGCTCAAATTTACTTATTAAATCCGCGTTGTTTATTGTATCAGTTTGTGCACTTTGCACGACTTCAGAAGTTTGATTGACTACTGATTGCTTCATAGGAGAGGTATTTTCCTTCTCATTGTTAGATTCACTGAACAGTGTGGTGCTCCCTGATGGTGGAGTTGACGGCGGTGTTCTCTGAAGTGCCGTACTTCTTCCACCAAAGGGCCATACATTTATTTTTTGTTCCGTGCTTCCAGTAGTACTAGGAAAAGGGTCAGCCTGGTTGCCTACCGACAATTTCCCTTGCAATGTCGTGTTGCTCCCTCCAGAATCCGTGGAGCAGCCCGGTAAACCGGGGCGGGATTTAGAATCTAAGTTCTGACCCACCTGGAGTACATTATTGTTTACACCCGACATTTCATCTTTTTGTTGACTATCTGCTATACTGTTTCTCTACTACGTAGGGATTGGATACCACAACCGTTCGATCTACAGCACATTGCCCAGGATGCGCCACGAGGAGGCTGTCAACAAGCAACCCTTACCAATTTATGATTTAATATTTGTTTTTATCGTTCAAAAAAAAAATGTTAACTAATAACTAGTCAGTATCCACTAAGTAGTTTGATAGAAATTTCTTATATTTAAGAAATTTATTTTTTTTTCCGACACTTTTATATTAATAAGATAATATTTTATCTTATTGCCACAAAAAAAAATGTCTTTATCACTTAATTTAATACCGGATATATTTTTTTAAAATTTAGTTCTATCGCCAATTTTAGGCACAAGTTTCATCGCGGTAATCTCAACAAAATCTGCATAATCAAAAATTTTACATTTTCTAGAAAGGTAGTTATTATATACAGATTTATATTATATACTTTCCGGAATATATACGCGCCTTTTATTATGTACATAGCCATCCATTTATTTGGATACTTAGCTATGTATATTTCAAACATATACAAATGTCGAAATACAAGTACCACGTATATACTCTACAGATGCATACGACATCGTTTATCCTATACATAACAACAATCGCAAAAATGCATTTATTTATTACAATAATAATGACTATCATCGAAAAAAAAGAGAAGTAAATAGGCCGAAATACATAAAACAAATAAATAAAAGTTCAATGACCTATTTACTCAAAAAAAAAATCAAATTCAATGTTCAATATATATTCATCTTATACACTTATTTAAACTAAAGGCTGTCGTATACTACCATACTTTAACAATCGTATTTAATTTTATTAATTAACAAAACTTATTTGATTGGCCGTAACAACATCTAGGAGCGAGAGCAATGAGCCCAGATAGTATGTATCACGTACCGGTCGGCAGTATTATCAGGTTCATTAAGAGCCTGAATATTGACTGGACAGATAATTAAGCAGGGTCCAAGTACAAAAGATCTTTTAGGTCGAAATGCAAGGTGGCTGTACGCCCTCATGACTCTTCCTTCAACAGTAATAATAATACTAAACTAAAAATTATAGGCCTTAGAAAACTATCTACATTGATTATTTTTATTTGAAACAGGTAATAGTCGGCATTTTGTACCATTTTCGACAGCTAAATTATATTTCCTTTGTACAACCCTGTTTCGAAAATGAAATGACATTTCAAAACATTTTTTATGTACTTACAATGATAAAATCACATTTAATAAAATTTAAAATATTTAATAAAATTACATTTTATTTGAGTTTTGCGATTAATTAGTTAAAAATTATAAATAAAATGACTAATATTGGTGCCATCGCTGTTATTTTAAGTTTAAATGATAATTCAAGTGCTCGAAGTGGCTCACAAAACAATTTTTTTATAGAGCGTCGTTTTTTGTGTGATCGCTATAATTTGTTAGAATTGTTAAATCAAAAGTTAGTTCAATTTATAACGAATTATAATCTCTGAATTTATAAATCTCATATGTTTACTTTGTTTTATTTAAGATTTATTGAATCTTTCCGAGTGTCAAAAGGCATTTTAATTTATTTAGTTGACCAAATTCTACGCCACAGGGTCTTATCAAAGAACAGTAGGCGATATAATGTTCCATTCGATGAATCAATCGGTACTATCTACATCGATAACTCAAAAAACTCGCCTATTAGAACGTACGATATGCCATCGGCACGTTAAATTTCCAGATGAACAAACCAAATCCTCAAATAAGGAACGTTTTTACGAAAAAACAAGTCATCCCTGCATCATTGGGTGTATTGTCTGCACCTATATTAATATAATGTCACCTCAGGAAAACGAGCATATTTTTGTAGATCGGCGTGAAAATCACTCGATGAATATTCAGTTGGTAAATACACTCCAATTCCAATTCTTGACTCTCAATGTGTAACCATCTCGGGATTCGAATTTCTTCCAATTTATTCAAATTCTTTCTAATTGTTGCATAGTTCTCTCCAATTAGGGGTGGTAATGGTTCGTCCCAATCTACACCTAGCAGCCACAGTTTATGGAAAAGAATTTTAATGGTAATTATGGCTGGCGACAACCATCCATTAGGATCAAATATCTTAGATGCCTCAGATAACATGTGACGCTTCGTGAGTATATGATTTTCTAAATTTACTTTAACTTGGTATACGTCTTCTTTGGGCGCATATTTTACACCTAGAATTGATATGGCTTGAGAAGAAGTAAAACATGCAAAATCTTTGTTCGATATGTCGCTATCGGCTTCCGGAATACTAAGTATAAGATCTTCGCTGTTGGATGACCATTTACGTAAATTAAAACCGCCTTTTCTCAGCATACAAATTAAATGTTGCACCATCTGTTTGGCATCCTCCAAATTATTCATTCCGGACATTAAATCGTCGACATAAAAATTTTGTTTTAGCATCCTTGTTGCTTCTGGATATTCGTTCTTATAATCTGATGCAAGCTGGTTTAATGTCTGAGTCTCCAAAAATGGAGCGGGCGCTGTGCCATAGGTAACAGTCAAACAAAAGGTTAGAGATTTGAAGTTCATCTCCTGAGTTTTTTCTCCATACTATTTTCTGATATTTGCTATCTTCTGGGCTGATCCAAATTTGCCGAAACATTTTCTCAATATCGGCAGAGAAAATGATTCTGTGAGTACGGAAACGTAAAAGTATTTCTACCAAGCTGGGCTGAACGGTCGGTCCCACTAACAATTCATCATTTAATGAATTTCTGTTTGTTGTTTTCGCTGATCCATCAAAAACTACTCGTAGTTTAATAGCGGCCAGTAATATTGACCAGAACCAGCATCTTCTGAAATTTGCATGTGACCTAGTTTCAAATAATCGTCTAAAAATTGACTATACCGTTCCTTGAATGAAAATCACGTACAAATCGTTTATCTAAACTGTACAAGCGTCATACAGCCATAAATTTTGAATTACCAAGATTCGGTACGCTGTTTTTGAACGGTAGGCTTACCACGTATTTCCCATCTGCCGCTCTTCGAACAGTATTTCGATAATGTTGAATACAAAACTGTTCTACTTCGCTGTAGGGAACGGACTCTGGAATTTCCTCTATCTCCCAGAATTTCCGTAATGACATGCCGACATCGAGATGTAGATTAACCGGAACCGCATCACTTTTGCCACCTTCGCTTTGAATTAGCGTTCCTGCTAACACCCATCCTAAATTTGTGTTGTGAGCAATAAGCTTCGATTTGGGAATATGTTTTTTGCCATTACATATGAAATCGAAAAATAGATCACTTCCAAGTAAGATGTCTATTGTGCCTTTCCTGTTGAAACCTGGATCTGCTAGCTTCATGTTATTCAACACATTTAACCCTCTGACTGCTTGGATTGATGGTTGATATGATGAAATAGATGCAACTATTAGCACGTTTGCTGATATTTCATAAGTCTCGTCCTCAAATCTGGGTCTGATCCGTAAATTTGCTGTCCTCTTTGATACTCCAGAAGTAACAATATTAAGTCCTTTTATTATTATTCTTCCATCCTTTCTTTTAATCCAAGGCGCTGAAAACATTCTTCTGTGACAAACGATGTTTGAGATCCAGAATAAAGTAAAGCTCTACAACGTTGCCAATCATCAATAAAGCGCTCGACTTGTATTTGGGCAGTTGGTAGAATCTCGTTTTCAATTGAATTGGCGTGACCACATGTTGTTGCTTCGAGGCTGCTGACAGGGACTTGCAAGTGTAGCATTTCATGGTGTTTCTTCTGGCACAAATTGCACTTATGTTTTGCTCTGCAATGGTAAACTAAGTGCGTATCACTCAAACAATTGTTGCATCTGTTGCATTTTTTGATGTATTCTTTGCGCTGCTGAATATTTAGTGCACGGAAATCTGAGCAATCGATTATTTTGTGGTCTTTACCACAGAATGCACAAGTTACTGTTGATGCAGTGTGCATTGATTTCAAAATTTGAGCAGATGGTTTTGATAATATGCGCTTGGATGTTTCTTGTTTGATATCTTGTAAGGCGTCCATTCTCCTATTAAGAATCGCCAATAGTTTATCGAACGTTGGATGTTCCAATTCGGATGACTCTAACTTTCACATCTGCCTTGTCTCAGCATCTATATTTTGAGTAGCAATGTAAATGGATCTCGTTTCTCCGCTTCTGAGCCAAGTGCCTTTAGTCCACGTACCACCTCATCACATGTATGATATCAACATTAAGAGACTACTCACACCAAACGCGAACTGCGAGTTGCGAATAAATTCCAAACACGAATTCGCAAATTTGATTCACACTAAGCGCGAGCGAATTTATGTGTCAAAATCAATACCATCCATGATCAAATATTTCTAATAATACGGTAATTTTTTCCAAAACCTGTTTTTTTTATAATATTCGTTTTAACAAAGTTTATAATACATAATTCGATATAAATAATATTATTTTAATCTTTAAAAATCATTTCGATCGTATTTGAAATGATTTATAATAAAATACTCGTACGAATGTCAATACTCGTACGAATAAAAATTATGTAGAACGCGAGTGGAACGTAATTTTATTTTTTAGCGAATGCGCGAATATTTCATCTTTGTACGAATTTAGTAATTTTTCTTATTTTAAAGAATTTTTAGGGCTCAATTTAGTTTGTTTTGAACCAAGTAATCGTAATTATATTATAAATCGAAAATCCATTGTGTTTATGTGTATTTTATGTCAAAATTTTCTGAAAAATGGTTACTCGCAATTCGCTACTCGCGCTTGGTGTGAACAATCCCTATCGGTTGTTCAAAATATGTTTGAATGAACGATTCCAAAATATAGCGCTTCTTGTCGTATCTCTTGCATAACTTTTGATATGCTTCGATATAATTCACGTCATTTATCGGGAAATGACGAACAAGTGCTAGGGCATCGCCTCTGAAAAGCCCTTATATTTGCAAAACAAATTTTCTGGCCCAAGGGAGTAGCCACTTCCGGTTGACCGGTTTGGAGTAAAATTCACTGGGACCTCCCAATTTATCAAAAAAGCTTAAATCTGAAGTTTCAGTTCGATTGGGTGCGCCATCTGGGCTGTAGAGAAGACACAGACTGACAGACAGACGGACAGACAGACTGACAGACAGACGGACAGACAGACTGACAGACAGACATCATTTCGAAACCCACTTTTTCGGACTCAGGGGACCTCAAAACAAATAAATCTTCAATAATCTCAAGGTCGAACATTTTCATGATTACTATACTTTATTTTACTTACGTAAAAGAAAGTAATAAGTAAACATAATAATTTAAGTTAATACAGTATTTGTTCAAATTTGATTTTTATTTTCAGCTGCTGATAATCCTGGACATATTACCATCGATACTAAACCGATTTAGCGATTTTTATTGACGGCACAGCTAATCGTAAGTGTAACTATTAGAGTTTGTGAATAAGGACTCAATGAAAGTTATATTTTGGATGATGCGACAGCCAGAGATGTATTTTATTGCATAAGTAAGTTCAAGGCAGAGAACCGCCATTAAATCAATTAAGTATTTTTTTTTTTAAATGCTAAATTTAATTTCTTGATTCATTATTTAATTAAATAATTAGTTACTTTAGTTATTTATGTATTTCATGCAAATTAGATGCATTTTTTTTGTGTTTTAGTGACAAAATAATTAAATTTTATTTAAACAAAACAAAATTGTAAATAAAAAAATTAAAAATCGTGATTCAATTATAAAATTAAATATTTATTATTTATATTATTGTTTCATAGAATTTGGTTTTGTGTTATAATAAACAATACATTATCTAATGCTTTTCGTTTCTAATGCCAATCTAATTGAAAATGACTAAATGCAAAAGAAAAACGATATTGAATGAATATTATATAGTGACATGCTGCTTGTTGAACATATTACTGAATTCGTGTTATTATGAAGTAAAAAAATATTGTTTGTGATGAAAGGTGATTTGACTTAAATTACATAATACAATCATTGTAAAATAAACCCACTTAATTGGGGTTACGTAATCATATTTTATCTATATAAACACAAAAAATATATAGGACGGCATTTTTTTGTAGGTTACTGTACCTGCTATATACCGAAGAAACAAAAACACCTTTTCGTTATATACAACGTATACAGTTAATCATTATTTTGTCGCTTAGCTAATAATGAATAGAATCATAAGCACGCACATACATAATTAATTTTTTTTTTTTTTTCTTTAGTTAGCTTTTATTCTTGTTGAAAAGATTAACAGCAACACAAAAAAAAAAGCTATGATTTTGATTATATATTGAAAGAAATTCTACGTGATTATTTTGTTTGATAAGCAAAACAACAACAGCAACACATCAAATACGTGTACCTAGTCTATTTAATATTCATTTCGTCAAAAGTATAGAAACTATAGTAGAAAATGCCGACACATAATTTCTAACACTGAATTTGAATTAGAAATTATTAGTGTGAGTTAGAATTAAATGAAGATTAAAATTTAATAATAACTCGAGAAGCGATTTTTATCCATATTTCTATGTTTGTATCCTACCTTCTGTATAACCTTAAAAATTAACATAAGTCTCACATGCTTTATATATAATCTTAATCAGAATGATTATTTTACACGTGAATTGTCTTAATTACTAATTTTGTTTTTTTTTCTCGTCGATACGACACCAGTTGATCTTCTATAACGTTATATACATAAAACAATTCCACCAGATTACAACACTAACATAAAATATTTTTTGTCGTCGATGTACAAATCGTCTTAAGTTTAAAAAATAAAAAGATTTTAAAAACTAATTTTAATTCTCATTCTATATAGTTTAAAAGCATTTAGTGGAATTATTTCGATTTACCACAGAACATTTAAATTCCATTTGGCTTTTCAAAAACTCATTAATTATTGGTTCTTTTGAGTAGTATAAAGTTGTTTTGTTTATAGACATAATGTAACGCATACATATAACATATATATATACTTAAGAATTTCCGATTGAAATTAAAATATAATATAATTTATTAAATAATAAGAACTACAAAAAATTTATCGTTTTCTAAGTGTAAAACACTTGATGTATTTTAAAATAAAAAAAAAAAAAATTAAATTAAAGCAATTAAGATAATGCATATGAAGTACGCGCGTTGTCTAATGATGGAATCATTGCCAGCAAATATAACGTGATAGATTTAAAAGGTTAACACTCTTAAGATTGTGTTATTTTGCTGATTGAAAATTTTATTTATTAAATAATCATCTTTTAGAGTGTTTGCCAATTTGCATTTTTTTTTTAGTGTTAGTTAATTTGATTTGTATCTGAACGCTTATAATATTCATATTTAGAGGTTAATCACTTTCCGCATTAAGTCATATCCGCTAATTACCAGGAATAATAATTTAGTATGACATTGTAAAGATGTTATAGTGTCCGTGTTTATTTGATTTGATTTTATCACAGTAAATACATTACCAAAATGTTTTGTAAATACGCAAGAGTTGGTTAATTAATATCGGAAAAAGCAAAGAATGGCTGAATTTTCTAAAGCAAAGAAACTGTCAACAAAGCAAAACCGAAGCAATATCATTTTTAAATTTTTATTACGCTATTAGAAGAATACTATATAGGAGACCCTATGCAATTACACAATTTTATTATTTACATGTGTATAGTTGGCACTGTATTCCGTTGAATCTTTGTATTCAGCTGATTCGCTTCTCGTTGTACCAGCACAATTCGCCGTCCAAAGTTCAATAACAAAGTGCAATTCACTGTTCAAAAATATCACAAATGCTCGAACCGATCGTAAACCCCAATAAAATTGATCAAACTTGCCTTGTCCAGTAGAAATGCGGGGTCCAAATTTGTCAATGCTGTTTTGTCGTATCCAAAAGATTTGCGTAGATCCAAATTAGATGAGGAGGTATTGCGTCTTTTCCTTATTGAATGCGAGGGTCAAAAAACATCGAAGCTGCAAATCTCGTGTCCAAATATATTTCGGTTAAATAAAGTCAATGTATTATTCAAAAATCACTATTTATTTATTTTTTATAATTTTTTATTCACAAAATGGTTTACTCGCTGTATTTTATTTTATAAAGGTTTTATTATAAGTGTTTCTAGAATATTTCGTTTCCTATTTATGTATCAAAAACTGTTATACAAATTTTTTTTAAAAAGTTATACAAAGCTAATGCCATCTAGCATTTTACATAATTAACCGCTATAATGTGTTGGTACTTGTTTACAAATAATCAAAAAACAATAACATTATTATTGTGTGCACTGCCCTGCCGCACCGATGATCAGCTTTGATTTCAGATAAGTGTAATATTTTTGCATTAAATATTTTGAAGTTGATTCTAGGCATCACTAACATTCTCCGCCCCATTAACGATACCATCGTTAACAATCTGCACATCATCTTGCTTCGGCAGCTTACACAGTTTAACAATTGGCCGCTTAGGTATGGATGCCGAGGTTTTCAAAGTAACAACTCGAACTCGTCCCTGTTAATCTGGATGTAGTTGAATAATTTTACCAAGCGCCCATTTGTATGATGGTAAATTTTATTCCTTTATTAATACGATGTCACCGATATTGAAATTTTGTTGCGGTCTACGCCATTTCGCCCTTTGTTGAAGATTATGCAAATATTCCGTAGCGCCGGTGTTAGAACCTCAAAAGCCGCATCATCATCTGATGTTGCGTATAGTGGCCTTGAATTTAAAATTGGCTCAATCTGGCTTAGTAAAGTGACCATCTCTTCAAAAGTCAAATGGGTGTTCGATGTACATTTTGAAATGTGAGTTTTATTAGATTTTATAGCTGCCTCCCAAAGACCTCCAAAATGAGGCGATGCAGGTGGTATCAAATGCCATTGTACTTCGCTTTTTGATAAGAATTCTGCAACGATATAGAGTTATGATATTGTCTGAAATTAGCTAATATATCTCATTCAGCTTTCTCCTGGCTCCAACAAAATTGGAACCATTGTCACTGTAGATAAAAGGCATCAGTTGACAAATCATTTACGGCCTCGATATGTATATCCTTCGTTACCGTACAAATAAATAAGGCTATATATCCCTTTGTTCATTTGGCATCTCTTCCTGTTCTCGAGGCTATTTGTACAGGCCCCGCGTAATCTACACCGCATGCAGACGCAGTAAATCTCCCGTTAAATGCTTGGATGTCCTTGAATTATTGCTGAAGCATATTACGCACTTATTTACAATTTTTCTGATGGTGCTTCTGCCGCCAACTATCCAGAATTGCTGTCTCATCAGGTGAAATGTTAGTATTAAACCCGGATGTAAGTTTCGTTTATGCATGTGTAATATTACGATTCGGCTTAATGCATGACCCTTTGGTAGAATTATTGGATGCTTATAATCGTATTGGCAATCCAAATGTTTTAGCCTACCGCCAACTCTCAAAATACCATTTGCATCTATAAACGGCGCCAAAGAAAGAATGTCGCTGTTTTTCTGGATAACCTTTCCTCTCTGTAAGCAATCGAATTCTTCAGCAAATGATTCTCGCTGTATATGTTTTAGGATAGTGTCTTTGGCAGTTCGAATTTCCTTTACGGTAAGGAAGCTTGAAATCCGGTTGCTCGCAGGTGATCGTATATTTTTCAAATACCTCAAGACCAATACTCTTAATAACTAAGTATAACATGAACTCCTGCATATTAATTTGTCGATGATATGTTCTTCTGTTTGAGCATTGAGAACAAAGAGTTTTGTGTTTTTTCGTTCTTCAGCCAAATGTTCACCATTGTTATAGGTTAGATCTTGGGATGTAAAAACACAGTCAGGATTCTTCATCCATTTCGGACCATGCCACAATTAACTTAGATTAATAAGCTGCGATGGAAGCACTCCCCTCGACGCACAATCAGCTGGGTTGTGTTCAGATCTTACATGATTCCAACAGTTTCGTGGAAATTGGCTTAAAATCTCCGATGTACGATTAGCCACAAATGTTTTCTATCTTGCTGGATGACTGGATAACCACATCAGGACAATTGTAGAATCTGTCCACACATAACATTTCATTGGATGCTTTATAGTTTCTTTCAAAAGCGCCTGAAGTTTCGTTAATAAATGCGCACCACATAACTCGAGTCTGGGCAAGGACACCTGTTTGATGGGTGCCACTTTGGTTTTCGATGCCATTAAACTCACCGTGACTGAACCATTTTCATGAACAGTTCTACAATAAACTATAACACTGTACGCCTTTGCACTTGCATCTGAAAATCCGTGTAACTCTATTCTGCCGTCTTGGTCAATGCAGCGCTTTAATTTCAAATGTTCCAAATATTTTAGCTCATTTCGAATCTTTTTGTAGGTGCTCGCTGCGTGGTCCGGTAATTGATCATCCCAACCAAGCTTCATTAACCATAGAGTTTGGAAAACTATTTTCATTAAAATTATAGTTGGAGACAACCACCCAAGCGGATCAAAAACTCTGGATTACTCGGAAATAATCTGCCGCTTTGTTGGCTCCCCGCTGCCTTCTAACATTAGTTGAAATGTGAATACATCTTCCAGCGCATTCCATTTAATGCCTAATATCTTTGTTACTGTTGATGAATTGTGGAACATCCACATCTCATCCATCTCATCAATCTCAGTTGCATTTGACCTCCACTTTCTCAAATTAAATTAGTTTTGCACTTCCTCTCCGTATCTGCCCCTGAGATGAAATCGTCCACATTGAAATCATTTAAAATGCATGAAGCAGTATCTGGATGATTTAGCTGATTATCATAAGCAATCTGTTGCAGTTTGCAGAGTTCTAATAGCCAAAAATGATGAACTGGCTAATCCAAATGTAACCGTATTCAGCTTGTAATGCTTGAGCTCCTCAGACACTTTACTGCGCCACAGAATTCGCTGAAATTGTGTATCATCCTCACAAATCAAAACTTGATTGTACATTTTTTCAATGTCACCGGTCAAAGCTATTTTGTGGTTTCGGAATCTCATCAAAATTGCCCATAATGTTGGCTGAATAGTTGGACCCACTAGCATTGTCTCATTTAGTGAAATTCCAGTTGAAGACTTGGCCGAGCCATCAAATACAACTCGCAATTTCCCAAGTAGCAATTTTTGGTTTCAAATAGGTTTTGGAATCGATCCGAAACTTTGGGTTCAAAACCAAAAAGTTTCAAAAATTGTTTCAGATACGGTTCTGACACAGTACAAAACCGTTGCAGACCCCAGTTTTGGCCGCGTTTTTTGAAACTTTAACGTTTTATGTATACCATCTGGGAACTTATTTTAGTTATTATCAAAAAATCCAAAATTTGTATTACAGTTTAAAAGCTGTGTATGTTTTCTTGTAAAAATACCAATCAGTCCTTTTGCAACTGTGCAAGAGCTAGTTTATTTTAGTTTCAATAACACGGAAACTAAAAAACCGAAAATAACTAATTTTTAAGCGGTTTTGCAAAAAACCACAAAGTACCAATAATACATTAAAAAAATCCATTTTCACCGGTTTGCAAAGAACTATAAAGTACCAAAAATACTGAATAAATTCGTTTTTAACCGGTTTGAAGAAAACTTAAAAGAACCAGAAATTCAAAAAAAAAAAATCCTTTTTTAATTAGTGTGAAAAAAACTAAAATGTACCAAAAATGCAAGGTTCGTTTTCATTTCATTCCCGACCTCCACTTTTCTACTGGAAAAAAGTAGAAATATCATTACCCCCCTTTACTTTACCGCAGAGTCTATACAAACGTATCGACTCTCAAAAATGAGAACTCTTCTTGAGTTCTCTACGTTGTGTAGTTTGGTTTCGTACTGAAAAGTTCGTTTTACTCATCTGGGCCCAAATTTCGGTTCGATGACAAATGATAATGAGAAATGACTTGATTTATTATTTCAACTAGTCAAGTCTTCAAAAATCAACTCATTTCTCATTTTCATTTATCATTGAACCGGAATTCGGGTGCAGGTAGCTACGACCAAACTACAAAAATACAATTTTTCCTTAATACCTTAAGTATCAAGCAGAACGCAGTGACTTAGCGAATTACATATTTTCACTAAAAACTTCCTTTCCTTTTTTTCTTTTTTTTGTGTAATTTTTGTAATAATAATGGTTTTCAGGAACCTTCTCGGACTCGTTTTAGATACATTTTATAAAAACTAATTAGTTAACATTTGGTTACATAAAAACATTTAGAATATGTTCCAAATAATCAAAATTAAAATCATAAAGAACAAAGAATACGTTTCTGGCTGGTTTTAGATATCCTTTACAAAATCTAATTAGTTATAATTTGGATACAAAAAAACCTTTATAACTCATTTCGAATAATCCAAATTTAAAACATTTAGATACCGTGTTACAATAACTAGTTACAATAAAACCAATATGAACCCAATTTTATCGTTTTTTTTAAACTATGGTATCAGATTGCTACTTGGGGCGTGCTCCATACCTTTTTGACAATGTCTACCTTTAATATCAAGAAACAAAATACTGCGTACCTATCGAAAGAAATCGGAAATACTATAATCATTTTGACAATCGGTAACTATATGGATCGCCCATAATCCTAAATTTCATTCTACCTATATAATTTTACTAAAAAAAAACAAGGTGTTTCTCTACAAACACCCTACAAATAAAAACTAAAAATTAATTATGATAAATTTGACATTTGTATTATACCCCGCTCAACCGTATCGAAACCAACTTTATTAAATTCCTCTAAAACATTGACCAATTAATAATTACTATTCAACCAGAACACATCGGCAGAAACCTCTACATGCATTACTATATTTATGACATGATTTTGAAATAATTAGTATTAAATAAAAAAACAAAATGATGATAATGGAAATTATAAGTTATGTTTCTAACTATATATGTAAGCGAATAAATCTGTATGAAGAGAGAGACAATCACACAAGTCTTACATAAGCATTATAACAAAACTATAAAATAATAACCGAAAAGAATCTAAAATTATTTATAAATGTAGTTTTCAAAATCACTTAAAGGTGTGTTCCTTTAATAACATGATATGTACATAAAATATTATGTGTATATTCTCAAACACAAAAAAATAAAATAAAAAATATCAAATGAAGGTTGGTTAGGATTGTTTCAAGTTCATAATATGCATCAATGATTTGTTCCAGAAATGAAAAAGTTGAAAACATAATTTGGTTAAACTCCAAATGGATGTGTATTGTTACATACATCATTATGTTAAGTCATGTGTGGTTGGTTTGTAAATATAAACTCTTTTTACATTGTACATAATATTCAAGTTTCATATTATCATTATTGTCTGCCTCTCTCGGCGTCATTTTTCAACAAACACAATAAAAAAAAATTTTGTTTAATATAATTTCCGATTTTATTTTATTTTTGGGGTTTATTAAAGGGAAACTAATGGTGAGATTTTTATTGTTTCTATTTCCTTGGGATTTAAATTTTATGTATTTTAACGATTTTTCGATGGTTGAATAAATTTTTAGTTTAATGTGTATATAATAATGGTTTCAAATTTATGTGTGCCTTGCTTATTTGATTTTGACCGTTAAGTTTGTATATTGTATTTACATGATGCATTAATCGGTTACGTCCTATTTAAGAATTGGGTACGGGGTGGAATTTTTATATGCCCTTGAAGATTTGCCGATTTTCTATATGATCGGTGCAATTCTGACCTTCAGTTGCGTAGTCTAATAATTATTTCACTTAATACATTTTATTTATTATTCATCCTAATGATCGGCTAACTTTTCTCACTCCACATACCATCTTTATTTGAAATCCGTTGACGTCCAGTTCATTTCCAAAGTTATACTGCAACCAGATAACTCGTTTTTAGCTACTGGCTCTGCTGTTTGGTATTTTTTGGAGTATAAACAATTTAATAATATGCAATTTGTTGGTAGATCTAGGACAACGATCATTTGTGTCGTAAACAAGTCACAGCAATCTATTATTGAACTGGCTGACATCTATAATGAAATCTGTAATGTGAAATATAATGATACTGACATTTAAGTTACACCTGCAAAATAGAAACAAATCATCAATTAAAATTAATCACAAAAAAAGATTTTGTAACTTATTCTCGAACTCAAGTTCAAGCTTACAGATAAGTTACAAAATTGTCATTGACTTATTTTACATTAGTTTGTTGTCATGTCCACCTGAAAGCAAATAGTAAGATATTATTAGTTTGATCTTTTACTTTTTAAATACTTTTATTACTTGTTTAGTTATGATTGATTACAAAATGACATATTACATTAAATATCTGCAATCTAAAATAAATTATTCATTAATTGAGGACCAAATTCAAAACTAGCGATATCGACTTGCCATTAAAAATTAGGATAGATCGGAATAATTTACTGACCTTTAGCCTTCATATGTATACATATTGACATAAACATTTTTGTCAAAAAGCCAGTTAAATTTGGCTATTTGGTTATCAAACTGGCTATTTTTTTTAATCCCGCCTTGAAGTAAAAAATGGCGTCGTTATAATTTCGGTGACACCAACCAACTAAAATATACCAAATGTGGTCGAATGACATTTTTTCATTTAATTTATTCAAATGAATGTTCCGATCTTTATGAGACCTCTGTCCATAACAACGACAGAATTTCCAAGGTGCATAAGCTACAACATTTGAAAAGCTTACTCAAAGAAGAGACGTATGCATTAATCAAACATTTCACTGTGACTGAGGCTAATTATGAAGAAGCTTGGGATAAAGTAAAAGCTAGATATGATAAACGCAAGTACGTCGTTCAAACCTTACTAAAGTGTTTTTTGGAGCAACCTAGCATACAGCAAGGTTGCGCAAAAGCCATTCGTCATCTTTCGGATGTATCATACACGGATAGAAGGTATACTTGGTGAGAAAGCGGAAGGTCGTGATCCATGGCTCATTTACCTTTTAGTCAATAAATTGGACAGTGAATCAAAGGATGTAGGGTTTCGTTTGCACGCGAATCTAGTTAGACATTATCGACCAGTGCAGCGACCGTGTTGAATATTGTTAAAAATTAAAAATCGGTAATTCAAAAGAGAGTATCTGTCTGTGTGTAGTATGTATATACCGATCGGATGCAAAATTTTTCTCTTCGGTTGATAATATGTACCGGTCAGATAAAAAAAAAGTACACCAGAGTTAAAATCATTAGAATTACAAAATTAATTGAAGTGATAAGACCGAAGTTTAGTGGTTTAGAATTTATTGTGTTAAAAATATTTATATATATACCATACATATACATATATATTTTAGTTTTAAATTCATTAGGTAAATCTAAACCTTAATAATTATTAGATTGATAATTTAATTAGTGTTTTTTTTTTAAATACAGAATTAAAGAAAATATATATACGAGTACATATATAATTTGTTGGTGTACGCTGCCCAATTGCGGTATACAATTCGTACATCACGTTTATTTTCTATTCTGGCGTGGTAAGACATTTACAATTTTCTAATTGAAAAAAAAAAAAAAACATTAAAAATTAAACACTGTGTGATCCCGTACCATAATTGTTTTTTTGGTAGGTCGAGTAGGTCAGTGACAGGGATCGCGGATTATCAGATCTAGCAATATCCGCAGATTGTATAAGTCAGATGAAATCTTGCCGTGACGGTTGGATTTTTGTTGCGCTTGCGGGTGTTTACCGGTGGGCCGTTATTTACGCCTTCTTGGCCACACCGTTTTAGTGTTTCATTATTTATTTACATATGTACATACAAAAAAAAAAATATATAAAACTTTTAGAAATTAGTGTGGTGCTGTTTATTGGCACAAAATTCATCTTAAAATATTTATTTTGAAACTTCAATTCAAAATCAATGAGTGATTAAAATCTTATAGTTTTTTCTATATAATGTTCAATTAAGTTTAAGTTAAACTTTATTTAAAATATTACTATCTTAAGTAATTATTTCTAGTAAATTATTAAGAGAAAATGTGTGCTCAAAATATTATTAGTGGCGTTTTCGCGTAACAAAATAAGTTTGGTTTCAGGCTCCTTGGATCATTACTGCAAGGCCTTACGGTGGAGATTCAGGTGAGTCCCGTTTATAAAAATTCAAAATATAACAAATATTGTGTTGTTGTTGGTGTGTCCACTAATATTTAGTAGCGCAGATTTTCTGAATAAAGTTCCGTTTTTTTTTATTAGTCTTGTTTAACGGAATTATTAGTAAATAAAACCAAATCTAAATTATGTATTTCGTTAAGAAATAAATCTAAATTATGTTATAGTAAAGGCTATATTATGATATATTAAATTTTTTTTTTGTGGGAGATGCTGATGAGACATGTCGTGAGATGGTCAGTATAGGTATGCTTTTGATTTTTTTTGTAGAATTTTTATTTGTTTACCAATCAAACGAGCCCTGCCACAGGCGAGTCGACCCGGAAAATGCGTACCAAATGATTGGTAATAAAATTCACAACATGGCGCCGAAACAGTTACCTGAAGGTCATCAAATAATATGATCTGAAGGTTTTTTCATTTAAGAATTTTTTTTGGTTGGTAGTCCTAAAAAGACATCCAAGGAGCTTCACTCCTCATCTACAGATAGTCATATAATCCGCTTAAATGTTGTCAATAGCGGATGACTAATCTTCTTGTTTATAAAGTTTATTTCATTTAAAATCAATCAATCCGTAATACGGTTACTTTTGCATTACCTTGTGTAATTCTTTTCAGTTTATAATTTTGATCTACCAGTGACTCTGTAGCTCTTATGAACTGTTGAATTTGCTAGATTGGTGATTGCATAAAGTGGCGTTATATTCAAATAATTTTTTTTTGTCCAATTTTATTTTCTAAAGTTTTAAAATTAATAGCTAAACCTTGATTCATTATATATGCGGCTTTAAACCATTTGACTATCTTGCTTAATGATTTTGAAATTTTGATTTTAATGGTGATTCCATTTTTCTTTCATTATTCTAAATAAGGTATTCTGTATAATGAGGTATCAAAAATTTTGTTTTTGGGGTTAACGTGCACGGTTTGTTTAGTCTTCACTGTAGTATTAGTCTGATTTTAATCGTGATTCGGTTTTTCCTTCTACATCGGGGAGAACGTTCAAGTCGAGCATTTTGATGCCTAATTGCAAATTATATTTTAAGGTAGATTGAACTTTAGAGATAAATTTTTTATTTTTTTTTTATATATACTTACCGTCTCACACATTTTTCAGAAGCACTCCCATGTTTCTTTATATACTATCATATATATTATACAAATTGTTTTTTTGTAATCACAAAAAAAAAAAAAAAAATTTTAAGTTTAAATTACAAAATAATAATAATTATAATTTACAATCGTTAATTGTACCTAAATATTGTAATACTCGTACTGTTTTATGCGAAATCAAAGTAGTAATAAATAGAAAAGAAAAGTTTTTCTTAGTCAGGTCAATTTTTTTTTGTCAGTTCAAATAAATAAAGATGGCCACAGTAAATATTTTTAGTGTTCTTAATGATCAAGAATTAGAAATTGAATATAGGGTACGAAACTTGGATTCCAACCAGCCGAATTCCAAAAATGTTCTACTGTAGCAAATGATAAAAGAAAGAAATGGCACATTACAAAAGCCAAAACAAACACATAAACCCATTGTGACAGAGTTAGAGCTAAATGAGTGTCGTACATATGCTAATTCAATAGGTTACGATTGTAACAAATTGTCAGAGTCATCTTCGCCAGATTTATTGAATAAATTACTTATTCAAGCTAGGCACTGGAACGATCGAGCTAGTAGGGTAAAAAGTAGTTTTGGAGAGATAGGAGAAGTCACTAAAATATTAGGATCTTTCCGAAGAACAATACAGTTGCTAGAGAATTATATAAATGACAAGCAAGTTGAAGAAACGAATGGTATTCAACAACCAAACTCACCCAGCATAAAATCAAAGACGACAGGTACAATACCTAAACGTAACATTACTGCTCAATCCGCTATTCAGTCTCAACTTGAGTTAGGAGCCGCAAATTTAGACACAGATAATACTACGAATATGGATCATTAGTTGAAGAACGTAAACAGTCGACTGATGATTTTGTTGAGGTAGGCGATAATACAACATCTTCTAATATCATTAAGGTAGCATCCGGAGATCATGTGAATGATACCGAATCCAATTTCAGATCTCAGTCGCACTCAAACCCAACATTTTTACCATTAAATAAACAACTCAACTTTGGGAACGATTATAGACAAAGGTCCATTAATTTACAGAATCAATCTTGGAGAAGTGCGGACAACTTCAAAACAAATTTCCAGGAATTTCCACCAAATTATTCCGAACCATTGTCAGAATTTGATCAAGTTATCGAGTCTTTAAATAAAACCAGATTAGACAACGACTCTCGTAATGAAACTAGGGAAAGACATTCAGTTCGAAATAACACTAGGCCAGAAATTCGTCCAAACACTTTTACAATTCAAGATAAATGTCCTAAATGGAAAAATTTAAAATTTGATGGTTCGAAAAATAGTAACGTTGGCGAATTCATCTTCCGTTTCGAGACATTAGCTAAGCGTTGCGGGTATAAGAATGATACTCTTGACAGTTGTATATTTGATTATGTCTCAGGAGATGCTGATACATTTTTATGGAACTTTGTGAAAGGCCATCCTTATGCTAATTGGGAACAAATTAAAGAAGCTTTAATCTCATGGTTTACTAGTCCCGAAGAAGAAGCCGATAACCGGCGATACATATATCGACGGGTACAAAACGGGCGTGATACGGTTCAAAGCTTCATACTAGATGTAGAAATACATAACAACAGACTACGTAATAGATTAAGCGAGCCTGAATTACTAGATGTTATAAAAAACAATCTGTTACCAGTGTACCGTGATAAAATTATGAATGTAAGAATTACGTCTATAAACCAGCTCCGTTTGCTTACACAGGCATACGAAAATTTATGGAATCAAAGTGGTTATGATCCACGTACTCATTTTCCAACACGTCGTTTTTCCGTTAATGAAATGCAAGCACAATACGATCTTACCCAGTTGAATGACAACGGAGATTCTTCAAAATATAATGTAGTAGATGCGTTGACCAATTCCGCACCAAATAGAGGACAAGTGATTTGTTGGAATTGTAAGGACATACATAGGTCACTACTATCAGGATTGTCCACAGGATTTGTCACACGTATTCTGTTTCGGCTGCGGTAAAGATAATACAAAAAAATATAATTGTGTAAACTGCAATAAAACCAATGCGGAAAACCACAGATCGAACTTTTCCAGAACTGGGCTGCAAAGTTCGACCCAACTATACACTCCCAGGCAAACAAAACTACCGGAGATGAAAAATTAACTTCATCAATCAATATATATGTACATAATTCCACCGGACATGACACTTCACCCTATTTAGTCGATACAATAAATAACCACTGTAGATATAAAAGTAAAAATTTTCTTGGTAATTTAAAACCCTACAAGAAAATTAAAAGTTTACGCACTAGGAAATATTTCAAAGCAAAGAAGCGTATTTATCAAGAGTGTGCCTCAACCACTTTGCGTCAACCTTTGTCTGAACTTGACATTAGACCACATATAGACATAAATATTCTTGGTAAAACTTTAACTGGCCTTCTTGACAGTGGTGCAAGTATAAGCATTCTTGGGAGAGACTCACCCCAATTTTTGAAAGACATTAATACAAAACATCATCCAATAAAATCATCAGTAAAAACTGCAGATGGCACTTCCAATCCTATTATTGGCTACGTTAGTTTACCAGTTCAATTCCGCAAGAAAACCAAATTTGTAAGATTTTACATTTGTCCATCTCTTCAAGGCAAACTTTACTTGGGTATTAATTTCTGGGATTCCTATAGTATTGCACCAATCATGTTAGACGAAATAAATTTTAATGAGAACGACAATGAAAAAATGCACAAGTTGTTAAAAGAGGATCAGATGCGTTTGCTGGAAATAATTGAACTATTTCCGTCTTTCAATAAGCTTGGTTTGGGATCCACAAGTCTTCACGAACACAAAATTGATGTGGGAACCGCTTTACCAGTTAAACAATGCTACTTTCCAGTTTCACCAGTAGTTCAAGAGAAATTATATGCCGAAATAGACCGAATGCTCTTACTAAACGTAATTGAGCCCAGCCAAAGTCCTTGGTCCTCCCCAGTAGTGTTGGTGAAGAAACAAAATGGAAAATCTCGTCTCTGCCTTGATTCGCGCAAGGTTAATCAGGTGACAGTAAAAGACTCATATCCCTTGCCATTTATTGATGGAATTATTGCACGGTTAAAGGACACCAGATACATATCAAGCCTTGATTTAAAGGATGCCTTCTGGCAAATTCCGTTGGAAGAATCCTCCCGTGAGAAAACTGCATTTACGGTTCCCGGGCGGCCGCTTTATCAATTTAGAGTGATGCCGTTCGGGCTCTGTAATGCGGCCCAAGCAATGTGCAGATTGATGGACAAGGTAATTCCAACGGAATTACACGAACAAGTTTTTGTCTATCTGGATGATCTTTTAGTCGTGTCTCCTACTTTTGAATCATCTCATTCTTCTCTCTACAGTTGCCAGTCATTTAGCTAGAGCTGGGTTAACTATCAACGTGGAGAAAAGTCACTTCTGTATGAAGGAAATCCGGTATCTGGGATACGTGGTTGGTGAGGAAGGTCTCTGTACCGACCCAGCAAAAGTCGAAGCAATCGTAAATTTTCCAGCTCCTAAGTCTGTTAAACAGATTAGACGCTTCCTTGGGTTAGCAGGATGGTACAGGCGCTTTATTCCCAACTTCGCCCAGGTAACCGCACCAATATCTGACTTATTAAAGAAAAATCGGAAATATGTCTGGACCGCAGAAGCCGAAGAAGCCTTTGGAAGACTAAAAAACTTATTATCTACTGCACCAGTGCTGGTTAATCCAAACTATAAGAGTCACTTCTACATTCGATGTGATGCGAGCACCGAAGAGCTTGGTGGTATTCTGTTCCAAAAAGATACTAATGATGAGGAGAGACCAATATCGTTTTTCTCGCAAAAGCTTAATTCAGCTCAAAAGAATTACACTACGACAGAGCTGGAATGTCTCGCGGCTGTCCTTTCGATCAAGAAATTTCGTCAGTATGTGGAGGGATATAAGTTTACAGTTATAACCGACCATGCAAGTCTCAAATGGTTGATGGGAATGCGTGACTTAACCAGTAAACTGGCTCGATGGAGCTTGTATCTTCAGACATTTGATTTTAATATTGTTCACACCAAGGGAAAAGATAATGTTTTAGCCGATACATTGTCCCGAGTCTACTGCGACACGATTTGCGAATTACATAATAACGTTAGCTCGCATTTGGCCTACTTAGATCTCAACTCTACAGCTTTTGACGACGAACAATACAAAGTGATTAAATCAAAAATTACTGATAAGCCAAATGAATACCCGAACCTCCGCATATTGAACGACCGAATTTATATACGGATAGAACCACGAGCTAATGATCCCTTAGTAGATATTCCAGTTTGGAAACTATGGGTCCCCGCACAGTTAGTACCAGAGGTCTTAAAAGAAGAACACAATGCACCGACTGCTGCGCATGGTGGTATTAAAAAAACATTATCGAGAATTAGAAAACTTTTTTATTGGCCGAAAATGAATAGAGATGTTTATGAATACGTTACAACTTGCGAGACTTGCAAAACAACTAAGTCAGCAAATATTATAACAAGACCTGAAATGGGCACTACTAAATTTGTTGATAGACCTTTTCAAAAAATATATATAGATTTACTAGGTCCATATCCACGATCAAAATCGGGCAAAACCGTTATTTTGGTAGTCTTAGACCAACTGACGAAGTTTCCCCTATTGAAATCACTAAATAAAGGTACAACGGCGAACATTGTTAACTTTTTGAAAAATGATGTTTTGACCTTATTCGGATGCCCTGAAATAATCTTTTCAGATAATGGTCCTCAGTTCGCCAGCAAGGAATTTCAAGAGTTCCTTTCTAAATATCATATCCGTCATGAACGCACACCAGTGTATAGTCCGCAATCAAACGCTTCAGAGCGAGTCAACCGATCTGTTCTAAGTGCAATCAGGAGTTACATTAAAAGCGATCATCGCTTGTGGGATGAGCATTTGAGTGAAATAGCCGCTGCTTTACGTGGAGCTGTTCACCGATCTATCCAATACTCACCATATTTTGCTCTCTTTGGATATCAAATGATTCATCATGCTGCTACCTACCAATTGCTTCATGAAACTGAATGCCTGAATGAATCTGAGGTAGAAACATTACCAGCCAACGTGAAATTGCCAATTTTACATGATAAAATTAAAACAAGTCTACTAAAAGCTTTTAACGAGTACTCCAAAACCTACAATTTGCGGGCAAGACCAATTGTCTATTCCAGAGGTCAAAAGGTCTTTATTAAAACTCATTTTTTAAGTGAAAAAAATAAAAGCTTTTCAGCCAAGTTAGCGCCTACCTATGTCCCAGGAGTCATTCTTAACCGAACCGGAAGTGTAACTTATACCGTGGCAAATGAACAGGGAAAAATCTTAGGTGTGTACCACGCTAAAGATCTTATAGGCTGTGATTTGGTGCTCCCTATTGGTCTGGTAAAACTGTCCGCGATATATTGAGTAAACTAAACCTTTTCAGTTTCCTTGACGACGTCAGGCTTGTCATGGAATCTGTTGTGTAGGGTTTCGTTTGCACGCGAATCTAGTTAGACATTATCGACCAGTGCAGCGACCGTGTTGAATATTGTTAAAAATTAAAAATCGGTAATTCAAAAGAGAGTATCTGTCTGTGTGTAGTATGTATATACCGATCGGATGCAAAATTTTTCTCTTCGGTTGATAATATGTACCGGTCAGATAAAAAAAAGTACACCAGAGTTAAAATCATTAGAATAACAAAATTAATTGAAGTGATAAGACCGAAGTTTAGTGGTTTAGAATTTATTGTGTTAAAAATATTTATATATATACCATACATATACATATATATTTTAGTTTTAAATTCATTAGGTAAATCTAAACCTTAATAATTATTAGATTGATAATTTAATTAGTGTTTTTTTTTAAATACAGAATTAAAGAAAATATATATACGAGTACATATATAATTTGTTGGTGTACGCTGCCCAATTGCGGTATACAATTCATACATCACGTTTATTTTCTATTCTGGCGTGGTAAGACATTTACAATTTTCTAATTGAAAAAAAAAAAAAAAACATTAAAAATTAAACACTGTGTGATCCCGTACCATAATTGTTTTTTTGGTAGGTCGAGTAGGTCAGTGACAGGGATCGCGGATTATCAGATCTAGCAATATCCGCAGATTGTATAAGTCAGATGAAATCTTGCCGTGACGGTTGGATTTTTGTTGCGCTTGCGGGTGTTTACCGGTGGGCCGTTATTTACGCCTTCTTGGCCACACCGTTTTAGTGTTTCATTATTTATTTACATATGTACATACAAAAAAAAAAATATATAAAACTTTTAGAAATTAGTGTGGTGCTGTTTATTGGCACAAAATTCATCTTAAAATATTTATTTTGAAACTTCAATTCAAAATCAATGAGTGATTAAAATCTTATAGTTTTTTCTATATAATGTTCAATTAAGTTTAAGTTAAACTTTATTTAAAATATTACTATCTTAAGTAATTATTTCTAGTAAATTATTAAGAGAAAATGTGTGCTCAAAATATTATTAGTGGCGTTTTCGCGTAACAAAATAAGTTTGGTTTCAGGTTCCTTGGATCATTACTGCAAGGCCTTACGGTGGAGATTCAGGTGAGTCCCGTTTATAAAAATTCAAAATATAACAAATATTGTGTTGTTGTTGGTGTGTCCACTAATATTTAGTAGCGCAGATTTTCTGAATAAAGTTCCGTTTTTTTTTATTAGTCTTGTTTAACGGAATTATTAGTAAATAAAACCAAATCTAAATTATGTATTTCGTTAAGAAATAAATCTAAATTATGTTATAGTAAAGGCTATATTATGATATATTAAATTTTTTTTTTGTGGGAGATGCTGATGAGACATGTCGTGAGATGGTCAGTATAGGTATGCTTTTGATTTTTTTTGTAGAATTTTTATTTGTTTACCAATCAAACGAGCCCTGCCACAGGCGAGCCGACCCGGAAAATGCGTACCAAATGATTGGTAATAAAAATTCACAACAAGGAGGCATGGGCTCACGAAACTACAGGCGCGGATTTCCCTACATTGGATCAATTGTTTACGTTTCTAAATAAGAGAAGCGTTGCGCTTGAAAGTCTAAACTCAATATAAAAACCGAAAGCTCATTCATCGAAACGAGATTGGTGTCACATGTCGCTAAATTTACGTGTACATTGTGCTCAAGGGAGCATTATTTGTGGAAATGTGACCAATATTTACAACTACCAATTCCTGAACGAAAACAATTAGTAGCAGAAAAGACACTGTGTTTTAACTGTCTTTCCCCTTCGCATCAGTCAGTTGTATGCAGGTCAAAATACAAATGCGGTAAATGTCAACGGAAACACCATTTTACTTTGGAACCCGAACCCGAAGAACAGCAAAATTCAAACGGGGAAGGAACTATAACTGCTAATATTCTTAGTATTTCGGAGGCGAGTGCGGCTATCGGTATTAAAGTTAATACAGTAAATATACCTAACTTCCAGTCATTACTTCCCGCGGCGATTGTGGAAATAGCTTCGGGTCGCAGGCCTCCTTTATAACGGAAGCATGCATGCAACGTTTGAAATTGCGAAGATCCAAGGCAAACATTTCTATAATTGGTTTGACATCAGGAAAAGTGACTACCAGAGGAATGGTGGCTATAACAGCAAATTCGGTATATTGTTCAATTGATAAGTTTCAATTTGACGTACTTATAGTCAGGCAACTACAAAATAGACTACCAAGTTTTGATTTTACCTGCAAATATATTGATTTCCTGAGCAACTTGAAACTAACTGATCCCAGATACAACCAAGTGGTGCCAGTTGATATTTTAATTGGCGCGGACAGATTTTATCACATCATAAGGAATGGACTTAGCTAACTAATTCGAACAACACTTTAGTTGTACAACGGACAATATTTGGTTGGATTGTTTCTGGCATAACAAACGAAAGTAGCGTAAGCCAAGTGAGACAATGCAAGTAAACAATTGTACTCTTAATTTGCACTTAGACGTCAACATTGACAGCACATTAAAGCGATTCTTTGAACAAGAAGAGATGCCTTCTGCACGATCCGGAGGAAGCTGAGTGCGAAGAGCACTATAAGAGTACGCACAAGCGAAACAATGAAGGGCGATACATGGAAGATATTCCATGTAAGAAAACTGCAGCTCAGCTTGGGAATTCGGTGAATGCGACCAAGCGAAGATTTCTGGCGTTGGAAAGAAAGCTGCAAGCAAAACCATTGCTTAAAGAAGAGTATACAAAATTCATCAACGAGTATCTCAAGCTGGGATACCTAGAACTCCTCAAACCGGTTGATCATAATATAAATGATTCGAAATGCTTGTATTTGCCCCATCATTGCGTGATGAAGGAATCTAGTGAAACAACCCGCGTTATAACTATTAATAGTTTTCATGCAGAGCCGGCTGAAGGTGTGTGCGAACTGTGCGGTCGCGCAGGGGTAACATTTTTAAGGGCGCTAAAGTCACCTTTTTTTAAGTCACCGTGTACAAATATTTTCAGTACAATAACAACCTAATTTGGCAACATTATAAAGTTAAAATTAAGTTAAAGAACATGATGAATTAAATATTAGGTTATCCAAAGATACCAGGGTGATTGGGTGATTCCTTGGTTATTCTGAGAAAAAATCGTATGTGGAGGGGGGGGGGGGTCCATTTTTGATATCCTTCGAGATACTGGGTGTTTAAAAAATTTGGTTCAGAAAAAAAGTACACTCAAATATTAAACTGTAGCTTGCAAAATACTTATTGGAGGGCAACCAAGTTAGTCTTATTTGACTGGTAATTGTATAGGCTCTTATTAAGATTAGTGTGGTTATCTTCCATCTGTATCCGTTTGAGAGCTATGATGTTTTAAAGTAAAAAATACATTTTTTTTTTTATAAAATTGAGTTTTTCTCAGAAAAAACCGTTATAATTTTTTGTTTTTTTTTTATTTTTTTTTAATTCTTCAGGATCTCCCCTACAATCTCTCAATACATTATTTGTACCCACGTACCATAGTTTTTACGTATATCGATTATTCTCAATCGAATTAAGAGATGTTGAAGTGTTAATATTGTAACAATTTTTTTTTTGATCACTAAAACAGTAGGCGATTATCACTTCCTCTGTTTAAATGTTGAATTAATAAAAATTAAACATTTTCATACTAAAGTCTACACCTGCATGCATTGCTACGCAACACTTCCTCTTTTCTTACCTCTTTGCCTACAAACTTTGTGGGAGAGGTAGCGTTCCTGACGCAAGAGTATTTACAAATATTCATAGAAGACTGCGAGATATTGTAACAACATCAAATACCCGGGCGGAGCCCCTTTCAGTATCACCAAATCATTTGGATGTCGATGAAGAAATAATTCGTAATGTAACAGCAAATCCTTCTATTAGCATAAGGAAGTTCGCAGTACAATTGAACGTCTCTCGCTACCGAATTCATCAAGAATTACACAAAGAGAATCTTCATCCATACCATATAACACCCGTTCAAGAACTATTAGCGATAGACCGCAATAAAAGATTGGGGTTTATTAATTGGTTGATGGAAAGGAATTTGAACATTGATAATTTTGTGAAACGTATTCTGTGGCGGGATGAATCATAATTCAAAAGAGATGACATAACAAACTTTCAGAATCTACACGAGTGGGCTGCTGAAAATCCTCATTCGAAAAAGCAAACATTATTTCAGCACCGCGTATGGGCTGGTGTAATTGAGGATAATTGTACCATTCATGGTACCATCGAGATTAAATAGTGATCGCTATTTACCATTTTTACAAAAGGATTTGCCACTCCTCTTTGATGATGTTCCTATTTTAAGTAGAGTCTCGCACACATACCAACATGATGGTGCACCTCGTCGCTACGATAAAAATGTTAAGAATTGGTTAAACCAAAATTATCCAAATAAATGGATTGGAAGAAATGGTCCAATTCATTGGCCGATCGTACGGTATTGGATTTTTATGTATGGGGAACAATGAAGGCGCTTGTATACTCCAAAAAATTGAAACAAAAGTAGAACTCATACAACGAATCCACACAGCAGCACACTAGATAAGGAAAGAATTACCAAGAAATGAAATAACCAAAGGTATACTGAAACGAATATTAGCCGATATTCAATCAAAAGGAGGGCAATTTGACCACCTTTTATAACTCCTAGGCTCAAACTTTGTATTGGGGGATTGTAGGCGAGGTCCTGGTGAATTAAAATAAAATAAAAACAAAAAAAAAAATTATAACGGTTTTTTCTGAGAAAAACTCAATTAAAAAAAAAAAAAATATTTTTTTTTTACTTTAAAACATCATAGCTCTCAAACGGATATAGATGGAAGATAACCACCTTACTCTTAATAAGAGCCTATACAATTACCAGTCAAATAAGACTAACTTGGTTACCCTCCGATAAGTATTTTGGAAGTTACAGTTTAATATTTGAGTGTACCTTTTTTCTGAACCAAATTTTTTAAACACCCTGATCTCGAAGGATATCAAAAATGGACCCCCCCCCCACATCCGATTTTTTTCTCAGAATAAGCCAAGGAATCACCCCTTGACGGGTCAGCATCCCAAATCCAAACACCCTGTATAAATAAACATTTTTATAAATATTTTGTTAAATAATGATGGGGTGATACGTCGATTATTAATTAAAGGAGAATAATGCCGACTCAAAAAATTGAGAGCTTCAGTTATGGCACTTTCGCATAATTTGCTCGCAGATGCCCTAAAGTCAAAAATCGTCAATATGCAGTATGCACCCTTATAAAATATTTCTTGGTTGTAAGAAAGTTTACATCTTGAAATTAGTATACAGACATTTCGTAGCAGACTGTTAGAGAGAAATCTTCATGAAGAGCAGCCAGAAAAATACCCCTGTTGAGCAAAAACAATGTAAGGGAAAAATTCCATTTGCAAAAAATCATGCTAATTGGAAAAATGACAATGGATAAAAAATGAAGAAACGTGTTATTCAGCGGCGAAACAAATTTAGCTTATTTAAATAGTATGTGCTTAGGCCAGAAACAAAGCATTTTGCCCACAATATTCCAAAAAGTATAGTTATAGTGAAATTTGCTGGAGGGAGTATTGTGCGTTGTCTCTTTCTTCCTTTATTTAGTACTGTAGGGCATTTGTATTGGATACAATATTATGGACCAACCCGTCAACGCGAATGTTATTCTCCAAAATATGATGGACCCTTTTTCAGAAGACCATAATGCCGCTAAGATGGGTCTAGAGGCAAGACAAAAAAGAGCTTGAACATACCTGTAGAAAGGCAAAACAATTTTCAGGCACAACATTTTTCAACTTTTGACTTGGGTAGCGTAATCCTCCGACCTCAATCCAATTGAGCCAGTTCGCTCTTAAAGAAGGCATATACTTGTGGAATGATGTTAGGACTTCTATGCCAAGAATATTACAAATTCTATGCCAAGAAATTGCCAGGCAGTGATTCAAAATAAAGTATAAGCCACAAAAAAATAAGGCATTAAGAATCTTTAACTCAAAAACCGAACATAATTTATTTTATTCGTTTATTATTCATAATTTTGCGACCAGGTTTTACTCTACAAAATTAAATTAAATACTGGAAATAAGTAGGTAACAATATTAACTTTAATGATTTTCTTTCCCTGTCCCAAATTTTCTGACAACGAATGTTTGTAAGTCACCTTAATAGCATATATTGAATAATAATTATCTTTAAAATTAATTGTTTTAGCCTCTGATCACGGAAGGTTAACTGATCATTTCAAATAATTTAACTAAAAAAGGCTTAGCAATACACTAAGGCATTAAAGACTCTTGTTTACTACAAATCGGAAGTAGCACACAAATATTGCCAAAAAGGAAGGACCTACACTGTTACAGCTATAATATTTGATTAGAATGTTCCGATGTAAGCGACAAATTAAAATTGTAGTGTACAGTATTAAACTCAAATATAATCAATTAATCGATAAGTCATTCGAAATCTGGGAGGCTATTTGTGAATTGGATTCGAACGTGTTCGACTCTTCGAAATATAAGATTCGTATTTGATTTAAATAAAAAACGAAAGAATCTGATTCAATTCAAATAAGAATCCAATACTTTGAAGACCTGAATACGTTCGAATCGAATTCAAAAATAGCTCCCCTGATTTTTAATTTAACTATATTATCTAAGGTATTTTCCTCGATAAAAATAAATGTTTTGAGTTTTAAAATGTTGACTTAATCCTTTCTGTCAAGATTTTATTGACAAGATCTCATGTAATTTATTACCTTTTATTTCTGATAACACTGACTTTGTTATTTTCGGCGATTTCAACTTTCCAGGTCTAATTTGGATGATGGTTGACAATATATTCATTCCTGCTAATACGAATGATTCTTCAGCCTTAATTTGTGATTTTATGGCAAACATGGGTACTTCACAAATAAACAGTGTACCAAACAGCCGCGGCACTTATCTGGATTTGGTTTTCTACACTAATAATAGGTCTTTTAAACTAGAATCATGCGACGACTTTGCCAGATCTTCGAGTGTTTATCATACCCCGGTTTCATTTCAGTTGTTCTACAAAACTTCTAATAATTTGAACTTCACTAAAAATTGTACCGTCTTTGATTATTCGCACGCCGACCACAGCTCACTAAATGATTTTTTAGCTGAAGTGGATTGGGCTGATACTCTATCAAACATGGATATCAACAGTTCATTAGATACCTTCAATGAATTATTGAAGGTTGCTTTTGAAAAATTTGTTCCTAAAAAATTAATGAATAAGTCTCATACCCGGAACGTCCCGTGGTTTACTAAAGAACTCAAGCAGCTAGAAGTCCTGCGTAATAAAAGTCACAGGAAGTATAGGCATGCAGGGTTGGCCCATGACTATATCCAGTTTAAGTCTCTGCGCAAACAGTTTTGCTGTCTCAACCGATTCCTGTACAACAATTATATAATTGATATTGAAGATGATTTGCGATGTAATCCGAAGAATTTCTGGAGATTTGTCAAAATTAAGAAACATATTAACGGCTTGCCGGCATTTTTAGAGTTCCATGGTCAAAAATCAGATAACCCAGAGGCAATATGCGGTTTCTTCGCTGATTATTTTAGCAGTGTTTTTGTTAAGGATAGCTCGCTCTCTCCTATATTAGCTAACGGCAATAATTCAAAAATTGTTTTTTCAGAACTTGACGTAATGAGGGCTTTGATGAACTTGGATGTATCTAAGGGGCCTGGACCAGATGGTTTACCAGTGTCTCTATTAAAGCTGTGTGCAGTCGGTTTTGCCGCTCCTTTATGTCATCTATTTAATCTGAGCCTCAGCCAAGGCAAATTTCCTGATCTCTGGAAAATATCAAGTATCATACCGATCCACAAAAGCGGCCCCCGAATTGCAATACTGTCTTGCATTCCTAAAGTATTCGAGTCAATGGTTAACAAAGTGATCTACTTCCACTCCAAGCAACATATTAGCACTCGTCAGCATGGATTTTTTCCTGGCCGCTCAACGGTCACTAATTTAGCAGTCTTTCAAAATAATTTAATTAATTCTGTTGCCTCGAAAGTTCAAGTCGATGTAGTTTATACCGACTTCGCTAAAGCTTTCGATAAACTTAATCACAGGATATTAGTAAATAAGCTCAGTGAACTTAATTGCGACATTATTCCCTTAAATTGGCTTATGTCTTATTTATCGGATCGCAAAATGTTTGTCAAGATTAACGATACGTTCTCAGATTGTTTTATTGCGACATCTGGAGTGCCTCAGGGTAGTCACTTGGGCCCACTATTATTCTTATTGTTTATTAACAATGTTGTGGATTGCTTCAAATTCGCAGACTGTATTCTATTTGCTGACGACATGAAAATATATGCAAACATATCATGTGAATTAGATCGCGATCAATTTCAGCGGGACCTGAACACATTTTGCGGTTGGTGTGTTACTAACCTTATGTTTCTGAATGTCGATAAGTGTCACGTGATCACCTATTCTAGGTCTAAGTCTCCAGTAGTTTTTGATTACTTTCTAAATGATGTTAGTTTGAAGAGAGTTAATATGATTACTGATTTGGGCGTTATCTTTAGCTCGGATTTAACGTTTAACGCACACATCGATGCGGTTGTTAACAAATCCTTTTCGATGTTGGGGTTTATTAAAAGAAACTCGAAGGATTTTCATGACACAATAACTTTCAAGTCACTGTACACTTCATTTGTTCGTTCACAGCTTGAATACGCGACTGTCATATGGTCGCCGTTCTACCAGTATCATTCAAACAGAATTGAAAGTGTTCAGAAACAGTTTTTGTTATTTGTTCTCAGAAAATTACCGTCTCGCGAACGGGACAATAATTTCAGACTATCACCATATGTAGACCGATGCCGTTTTCTGAATCTCCAATCTTTAAGTGATAGACGTACATGCGCAAATGCCACATTTGCACGGGACATCATTTGTGGTGAAATAGACTGCTCCGAGATTCTTTCATGTTTTAATTTTTATGCTCCTCAACGCAGCTTACGCCCCCGGGAACTTCTTCATATTCCGACTGCAAGTAGCAACTACAGCTTCCATGGCCCTATAGCGCGTATTCAACGAGATCTCAACGCCGTAGCGGATTGTTTCGATTTTAATATTTCCAGAGATGAGTTTAAAAAACGAATCGCTAGACTTTTGTTTTAATACGTTTAATATTATAATAATAATAGTTTCATAATGTTTTGTTGTATTGTTAGATCTATTGATAACGTTGTAACCTTACCTTTTATTGTATAAAATTGTTTAACTTTTTATAATATTTTTTAATAATGTAAGCCATTTTTGCATGAACATGCTGTTGGTTAATAAATAAATAAATAAATAAATAAATAAGAGAGTCCATACCACCAACTCAACCGAATGTTCAAGATTCTTTATCGCGGAAGGATAAAGTTAATAAGTAAAATTTTAAAATTATCGATAAATTTGAAGGAATTTGCAATCCCTGTCTCAAATCTATGTTAATCCTGCGGAGCTTATTTCAAATTTCATCATTTTTCTAGAGAGGTAGAAAAAGTTGAGAATTATATTCATTTTCCACTTATACCGACTAAAGTTCCTACGGCTTGCGACCAAATCTTTTGGCCACAATGCATTATCATTTAAATCAAATTTAGTGAAGTTAGAGGAGAGATAGAAAACGTTGAATATTAAAAAAGGTAAAGTCGAATTAAGCTGTTTTATATTTTGAGCACAAAATTTCTCCTTTTATTCTATTTAAACGATAATTTGAACACATAAGCTCAGAAATTGTATCGCCTAAAATAGGTCTAATAAACTGTCGGATACTAATACTATCGAGACACTGCGGCTTGGCAAAATGAGTTTAGCTAATAGCCCTTAGTGCTGTGTGTTTAGCTTCTAATTAACAATATTACTTCTGTCATAATTTTATCAAAATCAATTTTTCAAGGCGCTAATTATAGAATGCAATGTGTTCCACTAGAGTTTTTCATATAATTCGAGCTTAAATTCATCACGACCAAAGCCATGATGACCACTCGCATCTGGTGGCCAGTCGAAATATATTTTTCCTATAGTTAGGCGTCGTTTGAATATTAATCGATAAAGTGTTTGTTTAAAAGAAATTCGGTCTTTGAAAATTTAGAAAACTAATGGGATTTACCCGCTCCATTATGAAGTTTCGTAATCACTATTTTTAACGGATAATGAATTATTAATTCATTGATTTTACATTTACCAGCCATAATTTTTTCATCATCCGCCGGGAATCGAACCCGGGACCGCCGGAGCCTAAAGCAAGCATGCTGACCATTGTGCCCAATTTTTAAATTACTTTGATCAAATTTTAATAACACATATTATAAAAACATTTACCCCAGCAATTTAGTATGAAAATTGCTTGCTTGCTAGACGATTGAGAACTTTCCCCCTATCAGTCAAAAACTGTATTAATAATACTTGGATATAAGTACTTTGTACTATAAAATTCCAAACATGAGATTGATATAGTTATAACTAAATACGAAAAATTTAGAAGACCCGCACTTTCAATATTCCTTTCTTTTGGTAAAGAGAGGGGCGGTTCAACAAATTTCGCGCAGGGCGCTCAGAAATCTTGAGCTGGCACTGTTTTCATGGTTATTTAAAAGAAATTTTCTGGTTTACATATTCTCATATTTTAAAAACGCAAAAAGAACACACTTCCAATTTTAAAAAAATAGCAGACCAATGATCTAACCAATCTACGTGAGGTGTAATATGGCGTAGGATGGCGTGTTTTTGGCTAATCTCAGGTTTAATTTCGTTCTAAGAATCTATAGATTGCTTTTTATTTTTCCAACGCAGGAATGACAACCCATCCGTACAAATGTATTCTGATGTATTCAACTATTTGTCTGTTTTTTTTATTTGTAGGATACCATTATTTGGCTTTTGATAAATATATTTAACTAGGTTACCCCTGTGCATTTCCACAAAATATTTTTTCAATCGTATATTTCTTTATAAACTATAATTATGAGTTGTGTCTTTACGCGAACATAAAAAAAATATTTTATTTTCAATTTTTATTTAACTTTCAATGTTACACGTTTGCTTTCTAAATTACAACTAACTATTTTTAATTTTAATTCTATTCTGTATGTTTTACATATTGCTTACTTTGCTAATAAGATTCAAAATAGGTTGTCTTATCTTGTAATTAACTGGTGGTATCTTATTTTCCCTGTGCGTTGCACAGTGGGGCCGATTTCCGAAAAGCTGGCCAAAATTCTGAAATTCTCTACTGGGGGGTTTTTAGGGTCGCTGATCACGAATCTCTAGTTCATCCCTTATTGACAAACCCTACAAGAAAAAGGGTCCAACGCCGTATATATCACATTATAATTAAGACGCATGTCATTTCTATGGGTGTTTATGTCACTGATTTCGAATCTTTAGTCATATTTACAAAATGTCAGCCCGTTCATCCCTTGACCCTTATTAATAATCCTTTGCATAAAATACCGTATATATCATATTACAGTCACGATGCACGCCATTTTACAAAATTTCACTCCCTTCATCCCTTATTAACTATCCTTATTCATCAAATAACCTAAATTTCATGAAATTTGGATTTCTTTCTCGTTTTGTTCATTTAGTAAAACCAACAATTATTTATTTTAAAATGTCCATAACAAATCGAGGAGCAGTTAAGGGCAGCTGATTTTTATTTTATTTTATAGGTAATACTTTTAACTGCAACCTCTTATGCATTTGATGACCGAACACTACAGAACAATACAAATAACTTTTATATTCAAATTTTTTTTTTAAATATAAAGCTCAAAAAAACAAACAATCATTGTTTAATTAATATTAATTGTTTAAAATACTAATATTTTAAAACACATTATTATATTCTACATACCTCCAGGAGTTGATTCCATTTTATTTCATTATAATTGGTTGTATTTTTAAACTTCTACGTATGGTTTTGCGCTAGTTTCTTTTACAACTAAAGCTTGAGTGAAGCTATGTTGCAACTAAAATTATAGAGCAAGTAAAGGTATTTTGACTCTCTTGTGAGTGTTTTAAGACGTTAGGGTATTACTAAAGCCAACTTAACGTAAACAAAACCTAAATAAATAGTTTCTGTTTTTTAATTTTGGCCAGCTTTTTGGTAATCGGCCCCACTGTGCATTGTTTTCGTGTGCGGTTCAGGTTAAAAATTAAAAATTTAATCCATATCGATTCGAAACCGTAAGTATTATGTCATCAATAGCGTTTTTCACCCAACCTGTGATTTAAGCAATAAATTCACGGTCAATTAATAATTCAATAACCATAAATGATCTAATAATGAACAGGTGGACCTGAAGTCCCAATATAAATTGCTATTTTTTAATTAATAAATGAAACGTTTACATCGAAAACAGGCATATAAATATCAAATAAATATTTAAATTATTTTATTTAATTAATTTATCTGTGAAGAGTTTACTTTTGTTTTACATTCATGATTTGATATTAAACATTTCACAACAACAGCAAAACATTATTTATTTATTTGTTTTAAAATATTATGTTTGTTGTTTGTGTTAATTAATTAAATTATATAATTTTTTTTGATTGGGGTACATACTTGTTACGTACCTACTCATATACTGTTGATACATACGAGTATTATTTATTTTTGTAATTTAATTTCGTTAAAAGTTTATTTTGTTGTAATTCAAAGAAAAATTATTTTCAAGTTTAATTCTAATTTGTATCTCTCGAGTTTCTTTTTTATAAACGAGTATTTGTTTGTCAATTCTATTTTAATAATAAACATAAGATGAATGAGAACGTTTTATTTTAAAATGATTAAAATGTTTTGAATTTATTGGAAGATTACAAATAAAAATAACACGAAGTGTTTTATTGGTATAATCGATATGGTAAAAACAATTTATGTTTAATTTTTATTTTCGCTCCTATATGTATTAGTGTTTTTTCACATATTATTTCCAATAATTGCTTAAAACGTTAAAAAAATATTTTTGGTTGGTCCAAATAATACTCGTTTGAGGCATTTATCACTTTGCAAACAGTACAAAATTTTCATCTCCTTTGAGGCTTTTTCAAATTTGAAAATAAGAATAATCGCTTCTGACGCAAAGCAGATTGAGCGATCCCGGCTTTGTGAACCAGATCGTTGTCCTGGAGAAGCAACATTTCGATTCTAACCTTATCAAGCTAATATCGACTAAAGCACCCTACAATTTCCTCAAAAGCACCGAATATTAGCATCATGTTATTGTGGTCTTTAGAACCATATCATAAAACAAAAAATAACCCCTCAGCATCTCAAAAGATTGTTGCTATAAATTTCCCTGCGACAGCTTTAGTTTTAAACCTCTAACGTAGGTTGACCACTATTGCATTGAAACTTTTTTGGACCCCGGATCTTAACGTTGAATCCATATTTCCGTTCAACGTTCCACAAATTAATATGCATTCGCAGACTAAAGATTCGTCAGCTTATAGCAAAACAAGAGAGAACAATAATATAATAGGACAGCGATTTAAAGCAGAATTTTCTTTATTAGATTTGTTTTGTTGGCATTCCTACACAAAAAAGAAACAAAACGAATTAGGTTTTAATTGTATATTCAACAAAAATCACCTCGATCTGAAGTCAATTTGAATTGCCGAAATAGAGTTCAATTAATTTCAAGATTAGAACTATGATGCTCAGCAAATTTTCGTAGATATTTTTTGACCCAAATTAATAACAGTGAAGTATTTTGGGCGAAATTCAATCATAAGCGAAATAAAAAATCACAATAATTCAATTCCCAGTTCCAAGGGAAAACCAGAATAATTCCACTGAATCGCTTTTACTCACTCAATATTGAAGTTAAATTTGTTACTTTAGTTTTTCTGACTTTCTAAATATTTACGAGTATGCAAAACCAGAACCATCTTGATATGAATAGAGCCGGCATGTGAAAAATCAACTTAAAATAAGGGATATAGAAACACTAAAAATTCATTTATTTTCATAGTGTTTATATGAAAAAACGCGATTTCGATTGACGATAAAATATGAATTAAAAGTTAAACCCAGTTAAATAATTTTTTAAGAAATCGCTAACAAACAACTCAATGTCTTACTCATTTAAAACACAGATTCTCTAATTTCCCTATTTTCCAGCAATAATCAAAAGAAAATAAGGGAAATTAAATTAAAAAACATTCTACAACAACAACAATATGTATTAAAAAGAGAAAATTCAGTTTAATGACGACATCATATCTCCACATCTAAAACCAATGGTACGAAAAAAGACAACACGTCTCCGCTCAACAATCAAAATTTAAAAAAAATCAAAAAGAGCCAAACAGAATAAATTAAATCAATACAATGAGTGCGAAAAAAACAAAACATCAAAACAGTCTAGCATTCTTTGCAAATTCAAAATAACTATAGAAACATATTCGAATTCAAATTGGAATGGAGGCAATGAAAGAGATGATTATTGTTTTGTTTATAAATTTCTAGTTATATTGGTGACGTAAGTATTACAAAAACAACAATATTTTAAATTTTAAAAGTATCTTATTTTTCATGACGATTTTCACTTAGAAATAAACATTTTCAAGACTCGATTTTTCAATCAAATAATATTACATGTTTCATGAACATTTTCATATAAAAACAAAACAAAAGCTCACATTTCTAATAAACTAAATCTGTCAATGAAAATAAGCGTTTTCCCATATAGTTTCATAGTAAAGAAAAAATTGTTTGTACCTTATTTTAAGCTTAGTAAAAAATACAGTCGATACTGGAGGCTCTTATTTATACAGTAGGCTCTGGCAAAACAAACAAAATTATATAAACAAACCAAATTGTTTACAGGAAACAAAATTTCGTGAAATTAAAGCACGGTTTTCATGTTTCGAATCAAGTCCATGTTTGTGCGTGTGTGACCCCACTGATCTGCACAAAAAATTATAGATACTTCAAAAATGGTTAAACGCAGTGTTTTTAATAAATTGTTGATATATTGTGCTAAAACAACTCGATTCCTTCTTTCGAATATGCCACGATTCGATACTCACTAGTTTAATGAGTTAATAGTCCAGAGATATTTATAGTGTGTCCCATTATAATAGATGGTTTGACCTTGGCTGAGTTGATACCCATACAGGCATCATGCTCCGTAAATCGTTCCTTGATGGCTTCCCTCGGTTGTCCGATTTAAACATTGTCACAAATTAGACATTCGAGTTTATAAATGCCTGATTTACTCACGTTATGCATAACTCAGGTTAGTCACATGTGACTTATCATTTGTTCAACCTAACGAGTGTGCTTGTTTCAAGTCGATGCTTTCTCTCTCTCTCTTTATCTTTTTTCAGTTCTAATTCAAAACGGGCGACAAGCTTTAAACAATATGTGCAATTGGATCCAGTATTGTTGCATTTTTAACTCTACTTTCTTTAACGTAGCCCACACCACCTGATCCAACATTTGTGTAGTGTATCCATTAATGACTGCTGCTTCCTTAATTTTCCCAATTCTTGATGATAATCGATGCGTTTTGAGAAACATTTACAAGAAAGAAGAAATTTTCTTCCTATCTGTATGTCAAGAAACTGAAGTTTATCGTTCTGTTCGATTTCCGTCGTAAACTTAATTGTCTTCTCTTGGTTGCTAGTTAACTTGAGAACTCTTCATGCCTGGTTTCCCCGATCAATGCAAATAAGTCAGCATCGCATCTTTTCCCCAACTCTTTTCAAAATAGCAAAACAATGACGTAAGTGCATCATCAAGATAATTCTACTGAAAAATTAAGTCATATAGGTAAAATTTGAAAAGAACAGCCAAGATGCTAAAGTATACCAATTAGACCTGAAAACTAACACCTTAAAGTAACTAAACACACAACAAACGTGGAAGTCTCAACTTTTATATTCTATCAAAACAAATCTCTCTTGAGGGAGTGAAATACCATTTGAACGTTGTAGTGGAGAAATTAGGTGCGGAGGAAAAATACAGAAGCCAGATAAATGCTCAAAAAATTAATAAAACAGTTATTTTTGGTAGAAGGGTATAAGGACCTGGTAGAATTATTAAGCGGCCAAAGTTGTTTATATTGCAATCGATAATCAGTATTAATTGCATTTCACACATGAATGTATTCTTCCGATCGTAATTGCTCTACATTTCAAAATATGATTTGTGGCATTTTAAATAATTTGGTTGGTCGTGTCAACCTTCATCTTCCTATGTCATAAACCAAAACCAACACAAATGTCTTATACAAGCCATATTATTTCCATGACGCACGCATATTATTAAATCCAAAACCTACTATTTTTTGTAAGTGTTAGTGATATTTTATACTGTTTTTGACACAAACTACAATTTAAAACCAAAGTATGTAAAGATTATACTGTATTACGACGCTAATACTTACAGAAATAGTAGGTTTTATTTTGTGTTTGTATGGCAATAATATGGCTTGTATAAGACATTTGTGTTGGTTTTGCATAAACACAGCATACATTGTTTATGGTAATAAATTAATTTAAAAAAAAAACATTTGTTGGATTTGTCATTTCCCTATTGCTAAAACAGTATTGCATATTGTAGTGCATCATAAAAATAATATGTTACAGAGACATGTTACAATTGATCATTCCGGATATGTCAAAATAATATCTCTTGGTTCGAGTTGATCACCAACAATGACAATGGCTACTTCATTTATTGTTGGTGCATTGAATCGTCTTGTATATGCTTACCTATATTGGTGTTTTATCAGCACTTGTAACTATTTTGTGATTGTGGGATTGCATTATTTTGTTCTTCTGCAGTCTTACACCATTATGCTGATGGAATATATTTTTTAATCACTGTATACAATTTCACGGGGTATTCCCAAAGTAATTGCACATCTGGCGTTGGCTTAATTATCAGAATTGCAAAGAAAATATATCTTTACAAATTGGTGTTGTTCATCAGGAATGGACAATAATGAACCTATATTTTAACATATTTGGAAGTGTACAGGATTAAGCTTTTCTATAAATAGAGAATTTAATCCCTTGGATAGTACAAATATTTCTCATTTATAAATTTGCATAGACCCTCTCTTAGATAACCTGTTACAACTTGTCAAAAATCCATTGAAATGTTGAATGAAAGTTTGTTAAATTACGGGGATATGGAATTTCGTTTGACACAAATAATCGTTGATGCCCAATTGCCCACCCATAAAGGCAAACACCTTTACGATTAATACTTTTTACACTTTCTGCCGTAGGCACTTGCCGAAACATACTTAATACACACATTTTTAAAATTTTTTTAAAAACATTTGTAAATATTTCGCAAAATTACAAAAGGTTTAAAAAATCACTCGATCGATTTCGGCTTATTAGGTTTATAAATAACGGCGAGGGTGGCCAAATCTGCCAACTTAATACTTTTTACACTTTCTCCCGTAGGCACTTGGCGAAACACACTTAATACACACATTTTTAATTTTTTTTTAAAAACATTTGTTAAATATTTCACAAAATTACAAAAGGTTTTAAAAATCACTCGATCGATTTCGGCTTATTAGGGTTACAGTTTAGTAGATACTCCTGATGATGGCCTAATAAGCCGAAATCGATCGAGTGATTTTTTAAACCTTTTGTAATTTTGCGAAATATTTAACAAGTGTTTTTAAAAAATTTTTAAAAATGTGTGTACGTTACTATTAACTTATTAATGGCCGTCAAAACTACGACGATTTTGTTTTATGAATCGATAGCTTTTTTCCAAAAAATCACCCAGACAAATTTATTTTACACAAAAAACCATGCATAGATTTCAGTAATCGTACTGGGTATCGGCAGTTATGTGAAAATCGAAAACTCAAACCCAATGGTTGACCACTTTAAATGATTTGGGAATTAACTAGAATTCAGATTATTTGATAGCATAAAGCTTCTCTTAAATATGTTTAAAAAAATCGAATGAAAAGATTAAAATATCACCCCGCCATTAATTTCTTTAATTAGTAGTATGTCTTTTTTAATATAAAGGGCTAATTATTCTAATGATTGATAGCTTTATTTTGTTATATGACGATATATACGTTTCATCGGATTATTTTCATCAACTGGTCATTAATGAGACTATTAAAACCTAAAATTAAACATGTCTATCTGGGAAATGTTGATTTTTCGCCACAACAATTTTTGAAGCAGAACTACTCTTGCTCCAGACTCCAGCTTCCGTATTTCGTGCTTTATTTGTCACGAAATATGCTACCTCGTTTCGCTAGTATTGCTCGGAAATAGAAAGAGCATTGGACAGAAAAGGAATAGAGATTCAGAAAATGAGATTTTGGACGATTTATTTTCGACAATGAATGTACGGACTTTATTTAGACAAAACTCGTTATACAGAGTTTGAAGTCTTTTTTAAAAATAATTTCTATTTATGAAATCGCCACTACTGAAGAAGAAAGAAAGAGTAAACCTAATTTTTATGTTTTATCCACATTTAAATTTGGTCTGTAAAAAAGGCACTTTTTAAAAAATTATTTGTTTTAATAAACAAGGGAAATTCTTGCATACAGTACATTATTTTCTACATTTTTAGTGTTTAGCTGATAGATGTAAAAAATTATATATATTAAGGGCCAAATACATGAAAAATGCAAATAATGGTTGGAGAAAGTGTACCTTTTCTAGAGAATTACTGATCCTATCAGCGCAAACCATGTTAAAATATTCCTTGGGGTTTTATCTTGGAGTTAATCACGGTGGCTTTTCCAAATTTTCCGCTTAGTTTTCCTGCTATTTTATTTTAATTATGATCAATTTTGGCTAAATTATGAAACGAAAATGTACCTTTTCTCAAACACAAGCCGAAGAAACTAAAACTTTTATATCAAAATACGTAGGAGATAAAACTGAATTTATTAACGGTGGCTTTTTTAGAAGTTTTAATTATTAATCGCAATAATTACAAAAAATTAGTAAAATCGTTTATTTTGATTATTAATGACGTCTAAGATAAAATTCCACTTCGCAAGTCGAAAAATAAAATAACTACACGTTTTAAGAAGCTAATTTTATTTTCAAATTTTATTTATTTTTCGAGATTTCTGTAATCAATATGTTTTGTCGATATATGTATGTATACTGAAATTGTTTGCAACATCGTTTTTAATAAATTTTAGGGATCGCTAATTCGGTACATTTAGCCTAATTACCGATCTCTAAAAATGATATTGGAAACTGTTTTGCTATATACGCAAAATTCTATATTGGCAGATTTAAAATTGCGAGATTTTGTAAATGCGATATTTTATAATGCGAGACGTTGTATGCAAGATTTCTTTTAAAAACAAGATTATGTAATGCAATATTTTGTAATGCGAGATTTAGTACAGATCTCCATTTGAAGTCCGTGGCTTAAAACTAAAAAAAATGTATATGTTCAAACCAATTGAATTTAAAACGCAGCATATCAGTGAGCTGGATTAAAATCAGAATATGCCTGTTTTATCTGATCGAAATAAAAAGGAATGCCATGATTTATCAGATGTAAATTCAACATCTGAACCTTTTCCACATTAAATGGCAAACGCATATTAGATATGCAATATTTTTCCAACGAACTACTACGTACGTATATGCTGCCTACAGAATTTAAAGTTTATAAGGGAGCGCAGAATCGGATTAAATTCCAAATTTTATTTAAAATGTAACATGTGAAATATAATTCAAAATATTTCGTGTGGAGATCCCAACGAAAAGAAACCACATCAAAACTCCATAAATCATCAAAGTGTTTTAGCAGGCATTTCAACCGGTATTGGATATCGACAAATAGAAGAATTTTTTGGTGTCATTGACATACCATATTTGGCGCAAAATACATTCAATAAATTACAAAAACTAGCTCAACGTGGCATTCAAAAAGGTTACAACCAAGAAATGTTTAAAGCTGCGATGGAAGCAAAATAAAATCTAATTGAAGAAAAAAGCGTTGATTTCGATGGTATCCATCTAGTTTGCGCTCAAATAGATGGGTGTTATTCTAAACGAACATACGGATACAATAGTAATTATTCCTCACTTTCTGGTGTCGGAACAATTATTGCTCAATCTACAAAGAAGGTTATATGGAGATGCAATTCGAACTATGCTAGCCCATCAACTGGAAAAGAACGGGATACTTTAGTAGAAGGTTTTAGAAAAAGCGAAGAACTGTATGGTATGCGCTACAATAAAATAATTGCAGATGGCGATGCCAGCGTATACGTATACATTTTAGAGACTAAACCATTACGCAAATACACACATTGAGAAAATTGAATGCCGTAATCATTTACTTCGTAATTTTCGAAAACACGCTAAGGAACTATGTATACTAATCGCACCTATACACAATAATTCAACGAAAACTATTAGGAAATCAAATTAATTCATCTTCCAAAGACATAGTATGCGCAACTAAAAGTAGGAACGTTTTCAAAAACTTGCTTCAAGAAAAAATTGAGTAACTTGCGCTTGACATTGGAAATATCTCATTCCCCGTTTTCAAGATCACAGAAAATGTGCCTCATATTTCTGTGACCGTCAACGTTGCAAAATACCTGAAATATATCAAAGGCTTATTGAAATTGAATTGTTCAAAGCATATAATGAATTATTTAAGCTTTTAAAATTCCGCGCAAAATGTCTGGTGTACGATGTCGAATTAACTTTTCCGTGGGCAATCATACACATCTTCGCTGCTTTACTACACAACAGTCAAAGGGGTCATTTTAATCTAGCAAAATATTGAACAAATTACAGTCCAAAATCGAGAATAGCAAAAATTGAAAAACGACGATTACTAAATCGTAAATTACCACTAAATAAAAGAGCCACCATAAATCAACCAAACCGACAAAAGAGAGAAAGAGTCCTGTGAAGAGTCTGAATATGGAAATAAAACTTGTCAACATTTGGATAAATCACCTGAGGAGTATACCGAACTTAGAAATAATTTTTTGAAATAAATTGAAAAGGAAAGCTGCTGAGCATGATAAAATTGAAAGATCTAACTACGTAGGAGTATATAGAAGTAGCGAAATGCGGTTTATTCATTTATCAAAAATAACCATGTCTTGCTCGCTGCGAAATCAAAAATAATAAAATTCCTTGTCTATGACGAATATAGAGGCATAGTGCACAATGGAAATGGGATTCTCAAAGGATTTTTAGACGAAATTTTAGAGTACGGCCAATTAGGAAGGAACTTGGCTATTTCATATCCGATATAGCTAAAATTCAGCATGCACGATGGAAATGGAAATTAAATGATTTTTAGTTAAAGTTCTGGAATATGGCCAATTAGGAAAGAGTTTGGCCATTTCCTATAGAATTCCATTTCCAAAGCAAACTTGATCATATTCCAGAACTTCATCCAAATATCAATTGAAAATAAGGAGAATATAGTAAGGAAACTACTATATTGTTATTAGTTTAGTTGAAGGAACTGATGAAGGAAGAATTTCCGAAACCAGGTTTTCCATAAATTTAATAATAAAAAATTAAAAAATTATCCCTACAAGAAAGTTCTTCTCAAAATTACTTTTAAATTGTTTATTTTTCTTGTATAAAAATAAATGTTTTAACAATTTAAAAAACAAATATTGTTTTTAATCGTTTAATCAATTGAAAATGCCAATTTCAATGCACAATGCACATGCCGAATTTTATCATAATTGGCATCATACTTGGCCACATTCCTGAACTTCGTAAAAAAATCGTTTGAGAATCCCATTTCCAACTCACATGTCGAATTGCATCATACATAATTCACACAGCACATACAACTATTTAAAACTAATCTAGGTAACCACGTAAGGTAGGTTATCTTACTGATGGATTTTCAACTTTACTCGACTCAAATTATGAAAAAAAGAACAAATTGGGAATTCCCGAATCATATGAAAATATATTATATTAAGTATTAAGAATTATATGTGCAATTATGGACATGCGAGAGTGTACAATATCTAGTTCTCGTTATCGAGCTTTCTAGGTATTCTCAGTTTTCGATTAGTACATGTAATTAAAAAAATCGTTCACGTTATCCGGAGTTGACGGAATATTGCGTTCATATTATCGTTAGTGTTCTATAATTGATTAAGAAATAGGCCCCTTCATCATGCTTTGCCTTATTCTAGAACTTCATCCAAAAATCATATAATCCAATGTCCATCGTGCATGCTGAATTTCATCAAAATCGGATAAGAAATGGCGAAGTTCCTTCCTAATTGGCCATATTCCAGAACCAGCTAATGCTCCGATCATCGCAGAAATGTCTGTCCATTTCTGCTCTAATAAATAAGAGATGTTTTCATGAAAAAACGTCAGTTTTACAAGGGACTTAAATGTATGTCGGTTGTAATGAGGTATCTATTGAAGCGAGTGTCCGTTGAAATAAGATTTTACTGTAACCGAGTTATTTGCGAAAACTTGATCGCAACCATTTATAAGGAGTGAAACTCTATTCATTCAGCCCTTTATCATTCATCTAACATCCTGACTCAACGGATTCTTTCATTTTCTATACGTCAAAAAATACGATTAAAAAAACCTTTTGACCTACTTAATTGCTTCATTATAAACCCTAATTCAACTGGGCTATAAAATGAAAAACGAAATCTAAGGGCTAAAAAAAGTTGACCTAATTTTTAATTTAAATAATTTTTGAACCGCGGTGATAAATTAAGTGCTGGTCATCAAATAAAAATAATATTCAAGATTATTCATTTCCGTATAAGAAATTCCTTCTCTAATTTGAGGCGCTGCCCTGCTGCGCAGCATCCGTCAAAGATCACCAAACCAACCATTTATATTTCACAAACATTTTATCGATATTTTGGACAGGCACAATATGTTTTTCTTAAATTTCACGACAACATAAATCTACTCTCATACCGCTAAATCACAGACTCACAAATATGTTAGATTATTCAGAACTGACATGTGTTGAGAAGCAATCAAAGTCGCATTCGCCATTTTTCATCTTCAACCATTAACAATTAGATCCAGTTATATATCTCTAGTATACCGTTGAAAGTCATTAAGAATTTAATTTACTCCATTCAGAAGCATTCAAAATGTTCAAAAATTTATTTTTGAAAATTTGTGTCGTTTGTTCAGTTCACAATATTATGTGAGCAACGTGAGGATTTGCCGATATAATTCTTTACTCAGTACTTGAGTCAGGACGGGCATCGTTGTGGACCATTCGAAAATACAAAATAATAAAACACAAATAATACAAAATCAGAATTAACGTTAATTATCATTTGTTACCTAACCCCACCTCCTGGTCATATAGCATTTCATTTTGTATATCTTCCAGCTCTCCTTAACCTGCGCCGCCCTAGTGGCGTGATATTATTATTTTTAAAGCCTGTCATAGTAATTGGATATTGAAGTTATTTATATACGACTTTGAATAACAAGAGAATTTATTACTCATAAATAATACCTTTAAAGGCGATTTTATTAAAGAATTCACAAATAATGTATCGATCAACATATCGTTGAAATTTCAATCATTAAAATGCCATAAAATGTCAATAAAACGTCACAGAAATGTCAATGCCAAAAATGTCAATGTCATAGAAACGGGAATACCTTGCTATATTTAAAAGCTCACTAGATATAATTATTTTTAATTGTTGATAATATTATTTGCCACCAGCAAAGTATTTTAGGTAAATTTAGAAATTTAAATTCCATATTACACGGCAATCTATTCATTTTATCTTAAAGACACCTAGGGAACAATTGCTGGAATTTGCAAGGTGTATTAACCGTAGAGAAATATTTCTTCGGAAAGTTCGATATTTCCTCGGTAAACAGATAAACAAATTTATATTACTCCTTTTTGTCAAAATGACCCCCACGCAATGCTTCAATCGAATTCAAATTTTGTGAACAAGTAGATGATAAATTGTCAAATTTATCATCAACATAACAAAAAAATCGTCGGTCTAGTTTTTGAGAAAATCTGTTTGGCAGTTTTCTCTTCCATTGCAACCCCCTCTATTCTACACTCGAATGGACCTAAAAGTTAACACACAATGCTTATTACTGAAATCTATCTTTGTGCAAAATTTCGAAAAAAACTATAAATATTTGTGAGAATGGGAGGCGAAACAAAAATAATAAAAATGTGCGACTGGAAGGACGGACGGACGGAAGGACGGACACGACATTTTTCTGATCGGTGTTTCGGGGTCCTGGTAACCTAATTCGTCGAGAAATGTGAAAATCTGGAACAAAATTTTTTTCGCGATTACAATACTTACCCAATATAATTCGTTATAGTGGTAAAAGTAAAAAGTATTAGACGAATATAAAAATTATACATAGACAAAACCAAAATAGCCCGAAAAAATTGAAATTTATGAGACTTATTGGTATATATGTACATACTTATTATTTTTTATACATGCATTATGTTTGGTAAAATTTTTATTGCCGTCGAATATTGCTTCCATATTTTCTTCTCGTACATTAATGAAAGTTCAAAGAAATAAGCAAATAAATATTTAGTGTATATAACTCCATCTATCGTCAGTAAAATAAATTATAGTAAAAAATGCAATGAAGTGTTTTCGTGTATTTGGCCTTTAAGCATAAGTTAACTTTAATAAAGCTTTTAATTGTTAATTACGCAGTTAAATTAATTTTTGCATTTTTCATATTTTTTACTTCTAAAATGTAAAAAATATGTTTTTACATAAAAATACCCAAGTGCTCATGTAAGCCCCTAATATTTCTTAGCAGCTTTAAACTGTTTGTAGAAATGCAATGGATTCTAGAAGTTCTTATATTACATAATTGTTTCAATTTTAGTAAAGCCTTACAAATTATTGTTGAACTTTGATTATTGGTTAAATTTTTGAGTGAACGAGTTTTTTCTTGTTGAAATTTAATTTCTCCAACCCATGCTTTAAGAGGTATTTCTGAACAGGTATTAATGTACGAATAAATAATAGATTCCAAACACGTGAAAATCTATTAAAATATCAATGCGAATGGACCCGGATCATGCTTGAAATAAGCCGTAAAAAATAAACTTTAGACTATACCTATAAATTTAGCACTTATACACAAAATAAAGTTTATTTCGATATGATCAGCTGTTTATCACGAATGGTTTATTGCGACGAGTAATTAAAATAAATTTGCTTTCTCTTTATTACAAAACAACAATATTAACTATCAAACTACCAATTGACCTTCCTGAGACAATATTTTTGTTTAAAAACATTAACACGTGTCATTAAATATAAATACTTTAACATCGGTTTCGACATCAATATCATCTAATTGCGTTAAATTATATATAATTATTTTAATCCATAACATAAACCCACCCATTTTTCGTATCAGCCAGCAACATACCAAAAATTTTATTTGCACGTTTTACCAAAATCTTCATTACATTTTTGACGTCGTCTTAAAGCGAAAGGCTTATTAAATAATCATCAATATTATTATTTGTTTTATTACTTGTAAATATACTCGTACAATATATTAATCATACACGACCATATATACAAGTAATATAATGATCATGACATAAGAAGCGTGTTCTTAATTATCTTAAATTAATTGAATTTTTATTTTTTATTTCTTAAATTTAACTAATAAATAAGAAAAAAATCTTTTGGAACGAAGAAAATTTCATATCACATTTTTAAAATCTCGTATGTATTATACATTATAGGATGACGTTCAATATAATAGTTTTTAACCTAAATTAAATAACCATTATTCTATTGTCATTCAGCTAAACTAAAAAAAAAAGAAAAATTAACCAAAAAGTAATTCCTTGATCATAGATTATAAACAAAAAATAATTTAATTTTTTTTTCTCATTTAAGATGATTTTTTTTCAGGTTCTCTTCTTATATACAAAGATTTAATTTTGAGACAAGAAACTAAAAAGAAATTAATGTGTTGGTTGATCTATTCAAGATTAATGTAACAGATTTAAGAGAAGAAGAAAAAAATTAAATTTAATTTATTATTAACAAATTTTGTTGGATAAAAAACTTTTAATGTTTTGTATTGAAAATAATTAATTAAAGTTATTGTGTTTTGATTATTAGGTTAAAAAATTAACCTTATCAATAATGAATATAATATATAAATCTACAGTAATAGTAGTAGTGGTGGTATAGTAATAATATAATAATAATAAAATATGAATTATTATAACGAATGACTGTCACTAGTATGTAATTGCGCGGCTAGAAAATTGTTTCGATTAATTAATCAATATTAATCAATTCTTATCGCTCGTTTTATTATTATTTTTGTGAAAGTTTAATAATAATTAAGAAATGACAATCGATCATATTGTGTTTTGTTGATTTTTATAATTTTCACATTTACTCGTGTCTGTCGTCGTCTCTATACTAGAACATGTTTAGCTGACTATTTTTCTATACAGATAATGAAAAATTGCGTGATTTTTCATTGCGCGCTGTCCCTGTTTTTTATTGTTATTATTATTAATATCTTTTTTTTTAATTAATCGTTTTTTGTCTATGTGTATACGTACAAGCAATAAAACGAAATTATTACCTTCGATTGATTAAAAATTATAGGTATATTTGATTGCCATTTTTCTTGTTGATCAATCAAATTATATTAACGTGTTTGTAATAGTTTTCTATATTGTTAGCATTTTACTATTAACATATTCATTAGAGATGTAGTTTAGCTGTTAGAATGTTGTTTCCATTTATTATTGATTATATGGGTCGTCGATTGTACAGTGCTGGTTGATTGGTATGAACCTAACAAAATCTAATTGAGTTAATTCAAACCATTTCATTCATATCCACATATTTCTCTTTGATGGTAGATATATTATGAGTGATTAGCCTTCGTTATTTTTCTGATTTGCCAAATCGAAGATACAGTGAATGTCATTTACAATTAATATAATAAAATGGTCTTATTAAAAAATTAATCATAAATTTAAAAATAAGTTTTCAAATTTTTTTTTAAAGTTTTTTGATAGCATTAAATAGAATTGATCGCTATATTGAATAATTTTGCTAATTTATTTATTATGGGTTGATATCGCCATAATTAGTGGAATGATGCTCTAGCGCCAAAAATCGGTGATTACGCAATGTCCTGTTTGGAACATGTGTTTTGCAATACAAAAGCTGAGTCGATGTGGCCAAGTAGAATTAAATTTAAGGTACACATTTTTCGGGCCGCATTGTTTAATATGTGGAAAAATGTTAGAGAAACTTATCGTGAAAAATCTATTGCTCGCTGTCTCATTCTCGCTCATTAATTTTTATTTACTATATATTTATAAACTCTTTGTTTTTTAACTTTTTTTTTCATTCTACTTGTGAGTTAAATTTTGAAGTAACTGTCAAATTTGTTTTTAAATGAATTATTTTAAAAGGAATTATATGTATTTATTTATTTATCATTATTGACATTTTTTTAAAACCTATTTTTATCTAAATTAATTAATTAATTAAATACATTTGTATATCTTACTAAATAGGTATTATAATTATGAACTTCTCTGTTGATAGACGGCCAACTATTTAAATATTTAGGAAGATCTCCTTTTTCGAGTAAATAAAACAGTTTTAGCACGTTAAAGTGTATTCTCTGGGTGATTGATTTCCAGCTTAGTTTTTCTAGCATGTCTTTAATATGTGTTCTATTATCCACGTTTAAAATGCTTCTCATAAATCGATTCTGTATTTTTTGCAGACGTGTTAATTGTGTTTGATTCATGATAAATAGAACCGATGAGCAATAATCTACATGGGGAGCTACAATTGATTTATAAAATAATATTTTGGTCTCCATTGGTAGCTTGTCTAATAATAATAATAATAATAATAAAGCTTTATTTAATGTATAAGCCGTGGCTTTTGTACATAACACATATTTACAATAGTATAATAGAACAAATTAAAATTAACAATATTAACATTTCAATTTCCAATATAAGAATAATTAACATATAAATATACAACAATGTACATAATTACAAAATTTACAAGAACTTTGATTCTAAGTAACTAATTTTAACCTAAGTGCTTTAAATTTATTAATCGAACTTATATTTTTTAATTCTGCAGGCAAACTGTTCCAAGTGATAATCGCATTTATTAATCCGGAGTTATTGTAAACATTAAAATTAAATTCTGTTGAAAAGTCCTAATTTTTTATTCATCTTTTTGGCTAAGTAATCCAAATGCTGGTTAAAACTTAAGTTTTCATAAATGACGACACCGAGATATTTGTATTCTTTAACTCGGTCAATGATTTGGTTCGCAATTACAATATCTGAGATACCCTCGTACTTGGTTTTGATTGACAAGAACATATTCTTCGTTTTCGAAATGTTCAATGACAATTTATGAAACACCAACCATCCCCGTAAATTCTCAAGATCTTCGTTTACTTTTTGTACTGCTTCTTGATGAGTTGGTGCCGAAATAGTAATTAATGTGTCATCCGCAAACATATTAATTTTACAGTTCTTTATAACATCTACTATGTCATTTATATATAAGATAAACAACAATGGCCCAAGTGTTGAACCTTGTGGTACTCCGAGATTGTTTTCTATAAACGATGATGTCAAATTACCGACTTTTGTATATTGTTGTCTCATTTGAAGATAATTATTGAACCATTCAAGCTCTTTTCCTTCTATACCGTACTTGCATAATTTTTGGAGTAAGATTTTCCTATCTATAGTTTCAAAAGCTCGTTTGAAATCTAAAAAAACTGCTACCACTACTTTATTTTCGCCTATTTGAGTTTTCCATATGTCCAACATAAGATTTAACGCTGTTTCACAGGAATGCAATTCTCTAAAACCAGATTGTTGATCCACTAATATATTGTTATTAGCAATATGATCAACCAACTGTTTTTTAACTACTCGTTTCAGTACTGCTTCGTAAATTGGGAGCATATTTATGGGGCGCAGATCTTCAGATGTGGTTGGTTTTGTGGTTTTTGGAATTGGAACAACTGTTGATATTTTCCATGAAGCCGGTACTACTCCTTCCTTTAGACTTCGATTAACTAAATCTGTAAAATATTCCGAGAATAAGTAGTTCTTCATCGCATCCAGCATGACCGTTCTGTTTATGCCATCAACTCCACACTGAGACTTTATTTTACTTATTATTTTTGATATCTCTTGGCGAGTTATTTCTTGAAAGCTAAATTTTTCAAAATTATTGTCATCATGTGAAAAATTCCAGTCCTTTATCTCAGGGACGTTCTGGTGAATATCTATCACGCTGGACACAAATGCTTCATTTAGCGCTTCTGCTAACTCTTGTTTATCAGTGAGTGTTTTGTTGTTAAATTGAATACACCATTGTGTCGTATTTTTAGACTTGTAGATGGATTTAAGCGTTTTCCACAGTTCCTTTGGGTTGTATTGGTTTTCAATGAACTTTTTTCTGAAGTATTCAGATTGTTCCTTTCTCAACGATTGTTTATACAAATTTCTAACTTTCCTGTAACTTTCCCAAGTTTCATCTGAATTCATAATTTTCATAACACTATAACTACGAGTTTTTTCTTGTTTCAGTAATTTCAAATTTTCTGAGAACCAAGGTATTGTATTTCTATTTTGACTAATTTTTGTTTCTGTTAATTCATTAACCGCCTGTTTTAGATTCAATAACAAGCCATCAGTATACTTATTTAGGTCACTCTGCGTTTTAAATTGCCGCAACCGGTGATTTAAAATGAAGTTAAGCTTATCCTCAGAGTAATTTTTCCATGATTTAATTTCTTTCATTCTGCATTCATCTAATGACTCCGATTGTTTACTGCTTAAATTTGCACTTATCATATAATGATCGCTTATTTGTTGTTCTTTTATAACTTCACACTGAACGGTAGCTGAATTGGTTATTAATAGATCTAACAAACTTTTGCTGGTTTGCGTGACTCTGGTGTATTCCTGGACTATTTGTGTCAATCTATAATCTTTAATTAACTGATTTAATTTTAAACTGTAGAAATCGTTGTTTTTTAGATCAATATTAAAGTCTCCAAATATAATATTGAGTTTATTCTGATTGATAACATTTTCAAACCACTCCTCTAAATTATTTAAAAATATTGCGTTTGTCGTTTGGAATGATCTATAAACTTCACCAAATATTCCAGTTGTATGATATCCTTTTATAATCTGAATCGCTAAAAACCAAGCGCGGTCAATTTCGCAGTTAGATATTATTTTGAAACTTATATTGTTATTTATGTACATAATAACTCCTCCTGTATGGCGACTATCCGAATCGCACCGTACGCATTGGTAATTCTCAATATAAAATTCTGAGTCATACATATCTTCTGTTGTTCGTGTTTCGCTGAGAAACACTATCGCTGGTTCATATTATTTAAACATTTGCTGCAGTTCCAAGAAATTCGAGGGTAAGCTCCGAATGTTAGTGTACAGCATGTCTTTTTTTATGAATTGCTATTGGTAGTTGATTTGGTTTTTCAATGTTTTCATCTTCCGTTGGTACACCGTACAAGAACTATCCCAAGCCGAGTGATTAGTAGTAATGTTCATGTTTAGTTTGGTATTTACTGCAATGCAATTGCAACACTTTGTCTCCTGGCTTTTATACTCCTTTAATAGATGATCACCACTACACTTTGGACAACAAAGTTTAGCGGTACATTTATTGCTATGATGTCCATAACCATTACAATTATAACATCTTGATATCCCTATTGTCTCCACTACGTGACATCTGTCAAAATGTATATTTAACTTCTCAGCTTGAATAATTTTTTTGAAGTTTTCAGAATCAACTTCAATAATTGTATCTATCTTATGAGAATTTCTTCTACAATAAGTAGTCACTACCTTAATTTCACTGTTTATCAGGAAAGGGTTTTGCTGTTTTAGCGCGGACACAATTTCATTAGCTTCTAATTTCTCTGACATTCCAAGTATTTTCACTCTTGGGTTTCGTTCCGTTGGTAGTTTCACTTCATATTCAGCTCCCATCTTCTCAGTAACAAGTGTCTTCAGTTTCTCCTTGGCATCATTAGAATCACATTGTAAGATGATTCCACCGTTGGAAATATTTCGACATCCCATTAGTGGTATACTTTTAGCGTCAATGTTCATTGTTAGATCTTCTCTAGTTTTCTTATTTTCCTGTGGTTGTTTCGGTTGTAACAAAACTAACTTAGTCGGATTGTTTTTGACTACTGCTGCAAAAGATGTTAGCTGCTCAGTTGGTTTTTGGATCTCCACCACTTGATTTTTTATTTCTCCTAACTGTTGATTTAATTTCAAATGATTTACCGTCAAATGTTGTTTTAACTCCGTGATGAAATCATTAATTTTGCTGAACTCTTCAAAAAAAGTATCTTCTTCCAAATTTTGGCACTATAAACAGACAAATCTGACATAGGGGCATTCCTTAAACAATTTGCCGTACTTATCAAAGTTCCAATCTACACAGGTGTAATGATACAATTTCTTGCATTTTCCGAAACATCTCAATGAGGTTCTTTCCCTCGAGTCTACTGTTCCTTTGCACTTTTCGCACTTAGACATTTTATTAACTCTTCATTAACTTTACACACAGAAAAAGTTTTTACTTCTCTGACTTTATGTCTTAATTATGAAAAAATGTGCTAAATGCACACAATAATGAACAATTAAAATAAAAACAACAATAACAAAAATAAAAAAAATGTTGTATGGAAATTTTGCACTTTTTCATTTTTCATTAATGTTTTAGATTTTTCTATTGACCCGTACTATGGTTTGGTTCATATTTTCACTAATTTAAAATAAAAAAAATCACTCCTTATCAGTTTAAACATATTCAATGCAATTTTCAGCGAATAAAAATGTCATTTACTTTATTAATTAATTTATTTATTTACACGTACACGTTTAATTACTTTATTTAGAAACCAGGGCTTCAAAACTCTTGTTTTTATTAATTATATCGCTCGTATCGCTTCTACTGATAGTTCCACTTCCACTAAGACTTAATTCGTCTGGCTAGTTTAGCGGCGAATTGCGAATTTATGGTAAATTGAAGAATGTTTCGTCACCTTTGCAAGCACTGATCAATGGAAGTGTATCACAATAAAATTGCTTAATAGGTAAATATATAATTTTAACTGTGAATTATGTTATAAAATGAACACGTGATAGCTCGCTTCTGTGTTAGCATTTCGATTTGTTTTTTTTTTTGTAGATTTTTGGTGTTCATTGCACATACTGGTTGATGGCTTAATTTGATAATCCAAAGGAATCTGATATTTAGGCTAGACTGCAGGTTTTATTTATTCATGTGAATATAATACTTTATTGGTATATATTATTTTTTAATGAAATGTGGAAGTTTTTCCGCTCAGAAATAAAATAGTAAAAAATAAAAATGTAAGACGGTTACGCTCCTGTGTCCTGATTGCTAAATTAAAATAGCTGCGGAGTATCCTGTTTACCTTTATTCTAAATGTGCTAAATCCCCGATGATATATTGAAACGTGTACAGTACAGTATGGATTAAAAAGTTAGAAGTGTGACTCTTTCAAAGTGCTGAAAGTGGTTTGACGCAAAAGTTCTTCAAAATATAGACAAAACGATCTGGTTATTTTTGGTTGATGGTGGGCTGATGCTGAAAATTGCAAGCTTAATGATGAATGTGTGTTCAGATCTCCTGGTGCTCCTCTGCCAACGGTGATACAGTAATACAGTGTTAATTAAAACAATTACACTTAACCCGACAAACAATTTGTAAAAATAGTATTAAAAAATAACCGATGTAGGGCTGAAGGACTGATTTCAACAAACTTTGACGATGATAAAATTTAGTATTGACAATTAACCTGTTTTAACTGTACGATTTTTCAGTTTTGTACCGACTTTTCATATAGGCTATCCAATCAAATAAGTTTACTATAAATACTATAAAGGAATTCTATTTAACTGTCGCATTTAAATGAACCCACAATTTTTTGACTGTCCGTTTTCGGAGCAAACATGGCCATTTTCCAAAAGGTTAACCGTGTTTTCTGATGCTGCTATTCGACTTGATTTATTTACTTCTATTAATTGCATAACAAACAAGAAATTATAAGATTCGTTTAGTATAATACTTTATTATTTTTTCTTCATTTTTCATACAAATCAAATTCATGTATGCTCCTTAAATATCATATAAAATAAATGGTTACTTAAATAAAATAATAATCATGGGGAATTCCATATTAGTCTCGTGACATTATTATAAACATTTACATTTTTCATTTTATTATTTTAACTCATAAAGAATTTTTTGTTTTGAAAAGTGTCTAGCTAGTACGTAAGGTTGATAAGTCTTACATCATTTAGAAATATTTTACACTTACAATAATCGATACTATCAAAATAAATGGCAAATTATGTTGTACAAAACGCTGTTAGTCATCGGGACCGTACAATCTTAATAAATTGACGCCCACTTATATTTCATCAGTTTTGTGCGACTTCATTTAAAATAAAAATGAAGTTAGTACTTAACTATTAAGTTGAATATGTGCTTATTAATAAATCAATGACTGACAGGTTTTAGGGTACTTGGCTAAAATTTTGTTTAGTTCATCAAAAAATATGTATGTTAATGTTAGGCATCGGGACAAAAAAAATTAGTTACTCGTCCGTTACACGTATATTACAAGTTAGCTACATGTAAATTCCACATAAGTTACACGTAGGAATTCTTTACGAAAACAAATCATTAAACTTTAAATATGTACTTCAAGGCGTGTAATTACAAACTAGTTAACTTCAGGCACATTTTTTGTTTTAACATTTTTCCCCATTTTCGACAAATAAATTACAAAAGTTAGAAAGAATTTAACAGAAATATTAAATTTAAGTATTGCAACTGGGATTTGTTTTAATTTTGCCGTAAAAGCTACCGAAATCTCCATTTCACTTTGATTATTTCAAATATAGTGAAAAAATCGTAATTTGAGAAATCTTTGAAGATTGGTCAATTTTTCCTCCAATTAAATTTTATTTTCCCTAATTTCTATTAAGAAATGATTTAGAATGTTATGGGGTCGGAAAAAATGTAGCTTTTAGAGACTACAGCTCTTTCTGTAAATATTGTTTTTGTTTCATTTTACGTGGAATTCCACACACATATGTATAGGTATGTATATTGCAATATTAGATTAAATCGTTAACAATTCAATTTATGTCTTTTTAAATAGGATTAGTTCTTTGATGGTTAATTCTGGATTATAAAACAAAAAGAGTGCAAGTTAAGTAAAAACTTGTTTGAAAAGATTTTTTTATATAAAGTGTAATGATGTTTAAATCTGCATCTAAGTAATAGTAGAAGGTTTAATAACGTTTCGGATTATTTAAGCTGAATTAAAACTGCCACGATCTTGAAAGGCTAACCGAAAAAAGCGCAGCTTTACTTATTATTAATTATTTAACATTAAAGATTTTTTATTGTAGCGAAAGTTGCTTCTTTTTAAAAATTCTTTCACACTCAGTGTTATTTTTCTGTGAGAACTGCATTGCTGGTTTTCAAATAGTTGTGCACGCTTCGTAAAAGTTCCACAATGTTGATGTACTCCGCGAAGACTAGCTTATTAATTTCTAAATGGAAAAAATAAAGGAGTTTTAGTTAAATATTTCCATTACAAAATAAATTTTTATTATTTGAATTTATTATTATTTTTATTCAATTGATTACCTTTCGAGAGAGAATTCTGTCCCAACCTTGAATATTTGGAAAGTATAGTGCAGTTGAGCATAAGTATTCTAAACATTTCTTAACTGTCTTGTTTGGTTTTGAATTTACAGCATTTTAACAATTTTTAAAATTTCAAAATTCTTCTAATTTACAGAATTTAAATAATAAGTTTTCTAAATTATTCGATTTAAACAGTTTTTATTTTCAAAATTCTTTAAAATCTTAAATATACCTTCTTAAACCCAAGTTAACGATTTGTCAAACCAAAAAAAAATGTTCAAATCAAAAAATTAACAATTTGGCAAACAAAGTTAACCTAATTTTAAAACAATTAAACTTTTTGACATAAATTTAACACTAATTTTCAGATCAAAATAAATATTTTTTTTTGTTTTTATTGCAAAATATGTAATGCATACAATGAAATTTAGGAAAATGCAATTCTCTGATAATTTGATAAATTCATGATAAATTACACAGAGAATTGAATTTTGCTTAATTTTATTGAATAATTTGCAAAAAATAAAATTTATTTAATTTCATTTGAAAATTGTCGTTAAATTTATTTGAAAAAAGTTTAATTTGTTTTGAAAATTGGCTAACTTCGTTTGAAAATTGTTAAGTTATTTAAATACATTAAATTGTTCCATTTATTTAAATTTTAAATACATACTTTGGTAAATTTAAAATTCTTTATCTGAAAATTCTTATCTGATACTTTTAAAAAAATTTTCTAGAAACAAAAAATTTAAAAGTAAGAATTTAACGTGAATCTAAAAATGTAAAGAAACTTTAAAAGTTTAAAAATTTAAAGAGAAGGATTTTTCTATATAAATACATACATACGTAAAAATAATAAATTTTTTAAATTCTAGTTTTTTAATATTTTAAGTCCTTTAAATTCCTTAAAGTTTTGAATACTTTAATGTTTTTGAATTGATTGTTTAATTTAAATTTTATACAATTTATAACTTAATATAACATTGTATTAACGTTTCCATTTATGCAAATATTTCTATTATAAATCAATTTGATTCATTTAATTTTTTTAATTTTGTAGAAACTTTAATTTCCTTAAATTGCTAAATTCATTACATTTCTTTTAATTCTATAATTTTTTTGAATTGCAAGAATTTAAAGAATTCATTGAATTGCTTCATTTATTTAATTAAAAATTTAAATTTTTTATATTTTTTAATACTTAAATTCTTTAAATTCTTTGAATTTTTTAAATTATCTGAAGTCTTTTATTCGAAAAATTTTTAAGAATAAATTTTTAAATTTTTAAAATTTTATACAAATTTTTTTAGTTCAAGAAATGTATAAGTTACCTAAATCAATAAATGCATTAAATCCTCTAAATTCTTTTATTTTTCATGTTTTTTAGCATTTTTTAATTCTTTAAATTTTTAAAATTTTTTAAATGCTCTAAATTTTAAAATTTTTCAAAATTACTGAACCTCTTTAAATCGTTTTAATTTGACTCCTTTTAATTTAACTATCCTTAAAATTCTTCAACTTTTAAAACTTTAATATTCTTAAATTTATCTCTCTAAATTTTTTAAATTCTTTATACATATTACAAAAATCCTTATGATTGTTTAAATATTTAAAATTTCTTCAAATTCATTAATAGGGAAGATTGGGGAGTTGTGAGACATGTGGGAGTTGTGAGACAGCGCTATCCTCCGTCTTATTTCAGAAGTTTAACGTTTGTGATAAGTGTCAAAATTGTTTCTCAATGCAACCTCACTTTGTAGCTAGAATTCATTAAGTAAACACGCATTCTGAGCGTCTCTCCATGTAATGTGTTTTAAAATTTTTCGAAAAGTTTCTTGACCAATTTTGTGTGTAATACTTTCGATCAGTTTTTCAAGCGAATTGCAAAGGTAAATATATACAAATGAAACGTTAGTCAATGAAGTTTCGACACACTTTCATGTTTGCATGAACATACAACGCGCTAATAACTACACCGAAAGAAAAAAATGTTGGCTTTGAAACAACAATACGTACATAATTTGTCATTGTGAAACAGTTGATTCATTTTGTCAATTTTGTTTGACGCACCATCCGTGCAATAAAACGATAACTCAAAAACATCGTTTTTCAGGATAAGGCTTTGAAGTTTGAAATTATGAAGGAATCCCATGTAAAAACGTTTCATTAAAGTTGAATTGCTTGTGCAGGAGGACCTGAAGGTCAATACTGGTTAGACAGGACGATAGAGCACCTTGCACAGATTTCAAAAGTGCAATCATGTAATAACACGATAAGTAGTACTTGTCGTTTTATTGCACGGATAGTGCGTATAGTTTATAATTAATCAAACTGTATAGGGATTCCGTGCAAATTTAGTATGAACAATTTATACCAAAATAAAAATTATAGTGTGCTTTGAATGGAATTCCAATACATTACCTAATAATATCTAATTTATCTTTTCAGGTTAAAAAAACTTGACTTGGGCAAGAAAATAGAACTCGCCTTAGTAGAAAATGATTTAGTTCAATTTTTTTATGCCGAAGTCAAGTTTTTTGTAGCCTGGAAGAATTAGACATAAGATAGCTTAAAATGTGTTCAATATTTTTTTTTTTTACAATTTAATTTGACATCTACTCTTAGGGTATTTCGCAGTCTAGTACTGTACATGATAGTAACCTGGGTGAATGGATTGAAAAATGCCGGGATTTTTTCCAAATTGAGACTCAGAGAAGTACACCAACACCAACCCAAGTTATTTCAACAAATTCATCAATATTAGTGAGTATAAATATATTATTGGTGAAAAAATATTTTCCATAAATGTTTCAATTAACTAGTGCTACACATTTAAAACAAAAAAATGATAAAATTCAAACATGACTTCCGGTTCCATATAAAGAATAAGTGATTTCACGTATTTTTCACCTATTATATATTATTTTGATCGAAAATAATAGTTTAAATTTCATGTTTCAGTCGGTTCGGGAAATTTTCCAGTTAAGCGATATAGGTCGAAATATAATTCAATATGATAAACATAAAATGCTGGATGTAACAAAACGAGACAACATTATTTCTTGTATAGTCGAGCATTTTTTGATCCAATTGAAAATAATTATAAAGTGCCGGATCCAAAAACCATGATGAAATTAGCGCAAGATATAATACAGATCTTCCCAAATGAAAGCTTAGACATATACTATATACCACGGAACAAAACTAGGAACCCATCAGGAAGATTATTTAATCGGTTCATAAGATTAAATAGAAAATCTAAGAGCACAAAAGGTGCCGAACTTCCTTTTAAAAAATTTAAACCAAATGATTTCGACAAAATCGATAATAGCGATAATCTAATGATAAAATAAGTAATGACTTACAAACCATATACCATACTCAGAACACGAACCAGATACTGAAGAACTTGAAATATTAAAAACCAAAATTCAACTAGTGTCCGAAAAAGATAACTCAGCTCATGATATTTGGGAAAGATCTTATATTCTACGAAGAAAAGAAATTCTGAACATTGACAAACCGTTATTTCAAATTTTGAACGACTAGCCATATTTTAAAAGTTCGATTGCTGACACGTTTGTAAGTATATATGCGTTAATTTAAATATTTTAATAGAATGTAGTCAAGCATATTTATTCTTTAAATGATAAACATCACAGAATATCTAATATTTCTTTTGAGATGTCCCGTGTGTAATAAGCAGATAAATGAATCACGCCATGGGAATTATTGATCAGTTCTTTAGTTAAATTGCAGTAAGAGGGTCACATATGGATTACACGAAAGTTTATTAAATCGATTATAACATTGGTAAAATTGTAATAATGGTGTATACTTAGCTGAGTTTTAGAGGTTTCCTAATTTCTTTTGTTGCTCTAACAAAAATTATCGAGATTAAATAATTTGATAACATTCTATTCTTCTGAAAAACGCTATATCACATAAATGTATTTTCAGGGATTTTGTTGTGTCTTCGCATTAGGGCACTTTCCACCTTTTCCGCCTTTTCAATAAATTTGACAAGGTAACTCTATGGCTAAGTTAGCCGAAACTTCCCTCGATGCGATTATAGAAAAACTTGCGCCCGTCTGCAAATCAGTATATGTCTTTTAGAGATTTATCATAAAAACAAAGTGATTTCGAGATATTTTAGGTGTATTTTTTAGGTTTAAGTTGAAACACATACTATTAAACAACAAGGCGTCAATCACGTCGATCGTCTAGTTTAATTTACGAAAATATAATTTGATGCTATGTAAAATTGTTAATCAAAAATATTTGGCATGGCAGTTATTATTTATTAAAGATTAAAGTTAACCGATCGCATATTAGATACAAAATTATTAAACTTATTGGAACTCGATTTTAACTCGTAATTTTTCATCTTGATTTATAGTATATTTTTTTGAAATGTGAACCTTCTTTTAACCAATTCACTAATTTAACATCCTTACATTAGGTACTCCTTTAAATCTACATATTTCCAATAAAATGTGGGATTGCAATATACTCTAAATATGATTTCTTATTTTCTTACTAAACTCCCAATTTCATAATTAATTTTTTTATCAATTAAAAAAAAATAACAGGGGCGCTCCAAAAATTCTCGCAGAGACCGCTCAAATGTCTGGAGCCGGCGCTGACATCAGATGCCTTAAATGTTAGAGAAAAGTACGAAAAATAATTATTTAATCACAAAATTATTGCACGTTTTTAATAGTTGATGAATTTATTTTGCTTTTCCGGTAATTCATGATTCGATTTTACCAAATTTGTACTGCCATCTATGTAATGTGTATTGACTTAGTGACTACACGATCCGTAATAAGCTTTTATTTCAATTTTCGAAAATCAGAATGATGTTGTTATGAAAATTTTATAAATTTTGCTATAAACCAATTATTGCAAGTAAATGAAAACTATTTACTCATTCGATTCTTACATTTATGAAAATATCTCAGAGATCATAATTAAGAATTTGCAAAGTTTCCATTTAAAAATTTGTCTTAGGATAAAAAGTGATTTTCCATAAGTGTTGTATGTTTTACTATGGAAAGTTTGGTTTTTCCTCGTTTCTAATTCCTTTAAAATAGCTTCGTTTTCTAGACTATGGGTCCTATAATCTAAATTGCTTTGATCGTAACCTGTCTAAAATAGTTTCACTTCAAAAAATGTTCACATTCGCTCAAAAATGAATTGTTATTATATCTTAATCAAATCTTACTAGTTTCATATTAAAGCATCCACCTCAAGCTAACCAACAGCATGTGTCACATTCTGGGGAAAACTCTGTGATTTGATCAATCTTTATCTTAATTAATTGATATGTTTGACATTTCATTTTGATTATATTCCGCCGTCTGCTCCTAACGGGTTTAACCACTTTTACCATGACAGCATGATATCATTTAAAGGCGCCTCTTAGTAATTTGCTATAAAGATTCATATACGAAGTTTGATCTAAGAGAATTTACTACTTGGAAATAACATATTTAGAAAAGATTCCATTGAAATCGTAAATACCTCCAAACCAATAAAATGTCCACCAAATCAATAAAATGTCATAAACTGTCAGAAAACGTCACATAAAAACTTTCGATTTAAAAGCTTAGTGGACAATTTTTATTGTTGTAAATAATTATTTGTAACATTTAGAGATTTGAATTTTAAATTACGCGGTAATCTGTTTATTATCTCTTTAAGGGACGTATGACACAATTGTTGGAATTTGTTTGGTGTATTAACCGTAGAAAAACAGTTCAGCGAAAAGCTTTAAATTATTACCTTGGAAAACAGTTAACCAAATTTGTGTTTACTAATTTTCTATAAAACTACCCTACCGTCTATTTAATTTATTTTAAATTTTGTGAAAGGTCAGACAGAGATAAACGTAGACAGAGTACGGAAAAGTACCCTGGGGGCAAATAAAAACTAGCGGTTTAGTGCAATTTTGTCGGCCATATAATAAAAAATGTTAATGTATATTATTGTTCGCATACGTACGTAAATTTTGAATAAATTACATTTTTTTTATTAATTAGTTGGTTTTATACAAATTAACGATGCTTTTTAAATATAACAAATAAATCCAAATTCAAAATTAAACCATATGTTGCGACTCTATGAAAGCGTGCCCTCCGTAGAAGATCGAATAGAAGCTGAAACTTCTAGTATTCATCATTTGTTGGATACATCTCAAATACCGTTAAATTTATTCAAATTTCATTATTGATTTTCACCTATAATTATACAGACTCTGTTACTTGGCGCCACATAACATTGAGGTGATTTATGAATAATTTGTTTTATTTGACAATAATAACTAACCATAATTGATGATCAAACAGCACATCTTATGCCTAGAATATGGGAATCAAATATTTAAAATATTAAAGTGTTTGCCAAGACCAAATAAAAAAAAATCAATTAGCGTTTTATTACACAACGGTGATTACAGTGAACATGAGAAATAAATGACTCATTTTGTTTTATAAAATTTGGAATGTTTAATTGATCTGTCTTAAACCGGGCTCGATTCAAGTTTAAATAATATTATTTTAATGCTAAGCTACCAGCGGGCTAATGACTTGTCTAAACAAAACACATTAATAATAATTTGTTAACACAAAGTGATCTAGTAATTCAGATGGCGTTCGGGTGCATATTTAAAATCCCCAAACCATAGTAATACTTAGTCCGAAATAAGTTATTATTTCTAGATTAAAATTTGATCATCATGAGACTTTCTAATACTCTAAATTAAATAAGAAATCTTGTTGTTAACTCATTGGTTATTTACCTCATTAAAACGTATTAAATTACATAAATTTGATATATTTCGAATGACATACATTATATTAGATTGCGCACGTCATGTGTACTCGCTTTTGACTATACAGTCTATAATATTTAGAATCACTGCGCGCACAAGTAACAAAATTATATAATCAAATTAAGAATAATATTTTAAAATCACATCTTTAAGAAAGTATCAACCGTTATTTAATTTGAAAGAATCATGTAACACACCTACTAAAGGTAATTTTATGTAATTTTAGGAGATTTAAATTTTTTTTATTCCAATTGTTCTGTTGTTAAAAATTATTTGTATATGTACAACAATTATATTCTGTGTGTACAATGTATATATTATGTATGTATGTCAGTACACAGAGATGCTTTATATACAAACCACATATTGTATACATTGTATGTTATGAAATTAATGGTTAGAGGATGATAAATACAAAATTAATAATATGTTAATTAGGGCAATGAACCATAATTTATATAGTCTGGGATTGTTATGTATATTACATTTAATTTAAATTGGTTGAACTAATTAGATACAAATACTATGTATGTATGAATGTACATTTTAATGGACAAATTAGGGTTTTTGTTTATAAATTGTGTATTGAGTCGCGCTCGTTGTCTTCATGTGTCAGTGAATTATGAACTTGTTAGTTATATTCAGGATTGCTCTGTTATGATAACGATTTGATAATAATGATATCAAAACTATCTGGTAATTGTTGATATGTTGTTTTACGACATAGGATGTAAGAGTCATTCAAATTTATGTATATGACCTGAGCATTATTTGGGTCATCGCAGTTATGTACACAAGGAAAATCCCCAAAAAGTTGTTTCGTACAATAACCGCACTACCGCAGTGGTAAATAGGTGTTTGGGAAAATTTCACCATTACCATTACTATTTATATTATATAAAAGGTATTTGTATACAGAGGATTATAATGGGATAATAAAATAAAATTTTATTTTATTGATGACAATCACCTTACATATAGTATATAGTACATACATAGTAGGTAGTCGTTGCCATTGAATAATAAAAATAATAATAAATTAAAATATAAAAATAAATTTTTATAATTATGTTTTTATTACAATAACAAATAGCGATAGAAATGTGTTTATATTATCTTTGAGCCTAGCTAAATTTATTGCGTATGCACTATAAAATTAAAATGTTTATGCGTAGATTTTTGAGCAGACAAAAGGCTTTGTTCATTCTCTAATTTTGATAAACAGAACTGTAATCGATTTTTCATGTTGATATATCGCATCAGATATACAAATTTTTTGATAAGTTTCTATACGAAACAATGGATTTAGCGTGACAATATATTGTCCTAAATCAATTAAAATGAAAATGCGATATCACGATGCATCCGGTTAAATAATTGCGTCTAAATAATTTGTTTGTTTACCAAGTCAAATTCTAACACTTTTAAGTTTTTATGGGAATATTGTAAAATATACAAACATACGCGGGTTAAAACACTTCAGTAACCTACATTTTCATTTTATTTTTAATAGTCCATAAAATATCAGTAATAATTCATCCATTAATATACATTTGTGTACATGTATCTCTCACTAAATATTATATGACAAAACTATTCCCATAATGATCAAGCATATTATATGTATGCACATAACCTTATTTAGATTTTTTTTTTTACGATAATTGGTAGGATTAGTTGAAATGGTATGCATAAATTATATTATAAATAATTTCAATTGAACCAACCAGCTATTATATTGGATTTTTTATTTTGTTGAAATTTTATTAAAAAATAAAAAATTGAATTAAATTAAAAGAAATTTAATGTTATTTTGTCTGTAAATAGCCCCAATGGAATTTTTACTACTGGACATTTATTTTGTGTTCGTATATTGAAAAATTTCAAATTATTATTATTATTATTTTTACCATAATAAAAATTAAAAATGTAAATATATAAAATAATAAAAAACTACAATAAAAACTAAGAACATTTTATTTTTTGTATATATTCAACATTCAATTTAAAACTTAAATTTTTTATTTTATTATATTAAATAAAAAATTTTTTTTGTCTCTTTAAACAAAATAGTTTCAGTTGGGTTTTCTATTAATTTTATTATATGCACAAAACTTAACACTTCCATTTAATTACAGTTTTGTAGAATGTTTATGAGGGACAATTAAATTTAAAAGTTGTGATAAGATTCTTAAACAGTATCAAAGTGGTGATCATGTTTTGATGCGATGATAATAAAATGTGTAATGTTTATTGGTATATATATATGATTATACTTGTAAGATAAAACAATGAAATATTAAAACGCAGTTTTTATTTACACAAAACGGGTATTGGAAACAAATAAAATAACGTCCAATAATAAGGTATATTTCAGTTTTAACAAAAAATTTTAAATTAACAAGCTTATACAACATTGTAGGTGGAGACAATTTCTTGAACTAATTATAGTTAGCTACATTTTAACAATATTGAAAAAAAACTACTTACTCTTGAAACAACTGATAAATTTCAAGTTGAAAATCGAGATTTTCTAAATATAAAATAATATCCCACCGATCGGACTTAAATTTACTGTAGCTCAACGGTGTAATTATTTTGATCAAAATTTACTTTTATCGGATGAAAATATTTACACTAAAAAACAACAAAACTACTGAAAGAAGGTTTTTCGATACATCTTTGGATATTTGTATTTACCGATAAATAATAAATTAAAAATTTTTAGATTGGTAAATATAAATGGAACGAATGGAAATGGCGTATTTAGTTGAATATGAAATATGAAATACACAATAACATATGAAAGTTTGGCGGATGAGATAAACAAAATGTCGATGATTTTTAATTTATTTTAACCCATTAACGCTTAAAACCGAACTACTTGTAAAAAATTGTTCAAACTTATATCAAAGGGAGATATAATTTAAGAAAACAAATAAAACAAAAATTTCAAAGCAACCCTAAGTATTTTCGCGGAAAAATAGCCATCCTTAAATGAGGACGTTAGGCAGAAACATCGTAATCTTCAAAACAACCCTTTTCTATGCACATTCTTATTTTGGATTTCTTACATGACCATCTAGCCTTTACATGACAAACACAACACTTTAATTGTCTGTCAAGCTTCTCTGGAAAGTGAAACCCTTCACTGATTTCTACGAAATTTCCAGATTTCCTCTTGTTAAAGTTTCTTGATGATGCAGCATCTTTTAAATAATTTCGTGCGATGTATCTGCGAAATTCGAGATGATCCATTTTGACCTCGGCTATCATTTGATGCAACTTCCATGCATTTGTTATGGTCAGCTTCATCAAGCACACAATCCAATTGGGAGTAAAAATGATTGTTGACAGATCATCCGGGAATCAAATATTTTATAATTTATTAGGTATGCAAATTTCCTTACTATTACAAGCTCAATATTTATTGATTAATTTTCAAATGCTACAATTATTACAATTTTTTTACTTTTACTCGTAAACAACAGTAGGTATCAACATTTTTTTATAATCTTGTTTTTACTTGTACATTTTATTATCTATATTTTATTAATTTTTTATGAGTAAAACACGAAACTGTAATTTTATCATATTGGTGTAGAACATTAGAAGTTTACGGGCAAATTTTGATACATTTAGTTTATATGTGGCAAGCCTTAACGAAATTACCGATCTAATTTTTGTGACTGAAATATGGATTTATTCTAAAGAATGCTGTGAGTTTAGTTTATCCGGTTACAACTTTAGGGCTTGTTGTAATGATAGTTACCGTTCTGGGGCTATTTTTATTCGCAATAACATTGTGAATTACTTAATCCAAGTTTACAATTGGATCACAGCAGATGTTATTCGTTTTGATCTTGACGTTGCAGGAAAAAATTGGGTATATTTGTATCTACCGATTTAATAATGGGTCTATTGATGGGTTCTGCGATGAGCTGGAAAATTTGTTGCGTACGCTTACAAAAAGTAACTTAGCTATTCTGGGAGTCATTAATCTTAATCTTTTAGATATCAATGAGTCGTATGGTTACCAAACAATGCTGGCTTCACATGGTTTAATAAACTTTTTAAATGAACCAACTAGAATGTTAGCTTGTCTGGACCATGTCTTCCTGAAAAGCGAGCAAAATTTTGATTTTATCATTAGAAACCTACCTAACCATTTTTCTGACCATAATTTGATTATAGTCGATGCATCAATATTAAGTTCAGGTACAGTTAATTATAGATCAAATATTTCATAGGTGAATTACAGTTTCAAAATTAGAATTCTTTCTCAAATCACGCTTTATTTTTAACTAATCATATAATACTTAATGCTCGGGCTAAAGCTGATTACAATAGAGCCCTGTACATTTATAATTTTGATAAAATCTGCTCCATTGGAGTCTCATTTTATAATCTTTAATTTTTATAGAAATTCAATCAGTCTTTTTGTTTACGTTAATTTTTTGTGTGGGTTTCAATGTTTTATCTTAGTATAGTGTTGGCTAAAAAAGGGTTAAAATGAAAAAAATGCCAAACTGTTTCCTACTGGAAACAAGTCCGGTAGTGATGATGAAGTGACATTGGATCGCTCGCTTCAGAGTTCGCAATCCTTCGCCCTTCCCATTACCGACTCATTATTCCCTATGCTTTTATATTTATGATCTGGGTTGTATTGAGTTGTTTGTCTTTTCTCTCTGTTGATTGATTTTAGGGTAGTTGCGGGTTGAGCCACCAATATTTTGTCCGGTTTCTTGCGTTCTTTTGCGGGTCTATAAGGATATTTGAGAATTAATGACGGTTATGTATGTGATATTCTTCTCTGTTGGCAAAGATTTGATCATCAAATCCTTTTATATTTTGCCGTCTTTCCAGGTGATAGATGAGGGGGTATCTTGGTTCTTTATCTTCGATATAACCAATTCGGTCCAAATAGGGGAATGTTTCTGGACCTGGGTTATTTTATTTTTGGCAGCTTATTTTGTTTATGTTGTCTTCGTTATAGTAGGGTCCAAATACTAACGAGTTCTCCATTGTTTCGGTTGTTCTTTTGATATGGTTTCTTATCTGCGTTAATATGTGTAGGTCTATACGGTCTTTACCAAATTTGTTGTATTGCTGTTGGTTTGAGATGTAATGTTTGTAGCCTGTGCTTGCTTTCCGGAATTCTCCATGGCAGTATCGGAGACACTTCCGTTCAAACACTCTCATTTTCTCCATGGTATTTGGACCTACGTTCCACCAAATAGGGCAACCATATGTTAGTATTGGTCGTACCAAAGTTTTATAACATATTTGTTTTACTGCAGTTGTGATGCCGGCTGTCCCGAAAATTCTTCTATTGTAATGGAAGATTTTTTTTGGCTTTCGTTATTTGTTGTACTATGTAGTCATCTAAGTAGAGAAGCCGGTCTAAATTTATTCCTAGGTACTTCACTGATGGTTTTTACATACAATTCGTACCCCTATGTTGATTTGGAATTTCTTCCAGTTGTTACGTGTGTCAGCTGTCGCTCGTTGGTATGGTTTACGAAAGAGGATTGCCTCGCATTTCGTTGGGTTGATCTTTATCCGCCATGTATGCAAATAATTCAAAGTGTAGTCCACTGCTTTTTGTATGTTTTGCTTTATGCTTTGTATTTTCTTTGCCGTACTGTAAATGACCAAATCATCCGCGTAGGCTACTGTCTGTATCTCTGGTGAATTTAGTTGATCGCATTCAATCAGTTCATTTGTGTACAGGCTGAATAGGACTGGAGCTGTGATTGACCCTTTCTGCAGCCCATTGTGTATTATGAATGTGTTATCCGATATTAAATTGCCGTTCGTTGTTTTGAATTTACGGTCGTATAGTAATTCGTAGCTCAGCTGCAATATGTCATTATTGAACTTCATTTGCGTCAGCTTATGAATTAATCCATCGAGCCATACGGATTCGAAGGCTTTTTCCATATCCATTAATATTGTTCTGGTACATTTTTTTTTTGGTTTAGGTTTCTGCATATATCAGCAGTTAGTTTAGTTATAGCGTGAACAATAGAGTATTTATGTCTAAATCCAAATTGATTGTCTGGTAATATATTGTTGTCATTAATGTGATTTTGTATTTTGTTGTGAATGATTATTTGGTATATTTTTCCATGTTTGGAAAGTAGGCTTATTGGCCGATAGTTTGCTGGGTTTAGCGGGGTTTTTCCTTTTTTATAGATAGGGTAGATTTTAGCGATTTTCCATATTTTAGGGAAAATACGATTATTTAAACATTGGTTGAATAAGCAGAAGATTTCTTTTATCACTTCTTTAGGTAAATGTTTTAGCACTACGCACGGTAAGTTATCTAGTCCGAAGGATTTCTTAGTGTTTACGCCTTTCATTATGGCATTTAGTTGTTCTATTGTTATGAAGTAGTTATTATTTTGTGGGTTTGTTGCTGTGAAGTTATTATTAAATTTAATTTTTGTTATGTGATTATTTTTGTTGTTTTCAAATTCAGATTTTATTGGTTCTACTATTTGTTTGATCATTTGTTCGTGTTGTAGTTTGCCAAGTGCTGGATTTAGTATCGTTAATTTTTCTATATAATGCCCAATTATGTTTAAATTTGATATTGTTCGTTACTATTGTATTTTGTGCCTTCTTTTCCTATTTTTGCCCAATCAATATTTAGTCCTTGCATATTGTTTATTTCGCTTTCCTCCACTTGCAGTTGTTTGATGATTAGATCTTCTTTTATAGTGTTTGCTGCGCTAATTCGCTTAATTTGGCTGAACATTTTTGGTCCGGGTTTAATGTTTGCTATGTAGTCTGTCCATTTTTTATTCACTTCAATTTGAAAATTGTGTCGATTAGCTCATTTATCCTTTTTGTTTCTCTTTTTAGTGCTAATATTTCTTGCTGCGTTATTCTTCCGTTTCTACGACCTCTCTTTAATAGTGTTATTCTAATTGATTTTTGTTTGTATAATTTTTGTATTGTATGATTTGTGTAACACTCCATGTTATTATGTCGTGTTATTTTAGGAATTGATTGTTTGATATTTGTATTGATTAATTGTGTGATTGTATTTATGTGTGTCTCTATTTCTGTGTTTGTGATATTACGATTTATTGGGATTATATGTGTTATGTTATTATTTTTTAAATATTTGTCGTATATTGTTTTTAATTTTGATTGCCACATGGGCCAGTTTGCTTTGTGGAAATTGAATTTTGTTAATGCTTCTCCATTTACGTTAGTTGTGTCTAGTTGAAATGTTTGGGTATTTGTATTATAATTATTGCATGTTATTGGTATTTCTCCCATATCGCTCGTTTTTATGTTTAATCTCATATCGATTATGGCGAAATCTAGTATGTTATTTGACCTCATAAATGTTGGGCTATCAGGTTTGAATAGCCTTGCCTTGTATTCCATATCATTGTTGTCCATCCACTCTACTAGTTTGATTCCTCTGGTGTTATTTGCAGTATTCCCCTAGTTTGTGTAGCTAGCGTTAAAGTCTCCCGCAATTATATAATAGTTATCTGGGTTTAGGTCATATTTGATAAATATTTCCTGCCATTCGTTTTGAAAATGTGATTCTGTGATCGTATGGTTGCAGCTTGTGCAATAGATTGCTATTATATACAAATGTTGGTTGTTTGTATTTACTTTTAATTTTATCGCCGTATATTCAATTCCGGATCTGTTGTTTTGTGTATTTGGGTTTGTTTGTTGGTAATTATGTTTCCTGTGTATTATGATTGCTGTGCCGCCTCCTCTTATTCCCTGGGTGCGATCTTGTCTGATTATGTTGTAATTTTTGAAGGTGATTGTGTGTCTTGAATTTAATTTAGTTTCACTTAGGAGTACTATGTCCGGTCTATTGCTTTTGATAAAATTTAATAGGTTTAGTCTTCTGTGTGTGCTGATGATTGAATTTACATTGATAGCTATTATTTTGAGGTTGCTGTTGTTACTGTTCATTCTACTAGTTGTTTGATTAGTGCCAATAAGGTTGTTATCTGCTCGCCTTGGCTCGCCACTGTTTTAGCCTTTTTATCTATTTTGTCTGTTAAATGTTGTATAGTTTTTGAATTTGTTGTAGTTGTTATATCTATTGGTATAGGTATTGATGTTGATGTTGTGGTTGCTGGTTGTTTTTTCCCTCCCCTCAACATTTCTGCGAATGTACCACTTTCTACATTAACGTATGTGTGTTTGTTTATTGGTATGTTTGCTGGAGTGTGTATTTTTGCTCTTTTTTCGTTAATTTTTCCTCTTAGCCTATTAAGTGTTGCCTGTTATATTGGGCATCCTTTGTACGAGGCCGGATGTCCTTTTGAGTTGCAGTTGGCGCAGTACACCTCTTCTTGTTTAATTTTTTCTTTAGTTTGGCATTGTCCTGGATCGTGTGGTTGATTGCATTTAATGCATCTATATTTAAGATTGCAGTTTGCTGCTGAAAGACCAAATCGTTGGCACTGGTGACATTGCATAATCGCATCCTGCTTTTTTAAAGTTTCCCAAGATACGGTTTGGTAATTTAAGGTTTTTATGTTGTATAATTGTCCCATATTTGTGTCTGGAGTGCATTGTACTATATATAATGGGAGCTTCCTGTCTTTACTAATTGATTGCTTTGTTTTCAATTGTGCAATACTTGTGACCTTTATGTTGTGCTCTTGAATTGCATCTTTTATATCCTCTGTTTCTTCTTCATCGTGTAATCCCTTTAAGACTATTGTCTTTGGTTTTTCGGTCTTTGGCGTATAAGTGAAAAAAGGTGTGCTCACCTCTTTGAGCACCTCTTTCGCCTTATTATAATTCTCCATTGTGTCTAATTGGAGCATGTGTTTGTGTATTTTTACACGTTTTATGCTAAAGTTTTTTATGTTTGACTCTTTAATTAGGCTTATGTTATCGTTGATTTTTTGTTGTTGAATGTGTATCGATGGAGCCGCATATTTTTTTTTGTTGGTGTATCTATTGTTGTTGGATTTGTATTGTTTGCTTGTACCGATGTAGTTTGTTTAGGTTTTGATTGATGTTGTTGATTTTTTTGAACTGTAGTTGTGTTATTATTGTTTTTTTTTGTATGGATTTTTTTATTAACCACTTAGCGCATAGCTCCGTGACATACACGGACGGCGTTTACTATCAAAATTGCGTAGCTCCGTATACGTCACGGGCATAAAATATTCTGTTAATTTAAATATTACAGTTCTTATAAACGACGTCACGCGCCCATGGGGGGAGGATGGTTCGATAGCGTGATGATCTGTGGCGATGAAAGGGGGGGGGGGTGATGTGGGGCGATTATAAAATGTGACATTTAACGGTATTTAGAAATTGAATACATTTTTGTACTGTAATAATTCATAAATATTTTCCGAAAATTTAAAGACTATAGAAGTATGTCGAAAAGGAGGGTCCAAATTTGTAACGTTGTTTTATAGAAGGGTATAAAGTTTTGCGATAATTTGTGACAAAAGGGCCAGGGGAGTTAAAAATGATTCCAAAAATGCGTGGCATAGTTTATTAAGGAGCACTTAAGTCACGTTTTATATTAGATTTATTCTAGAAATTTATAGATTTGTACACGTTACGGTATTTTTTCACTTAGTTTGTTTATTGTTGTTTAATTACTATCAGCGAACACACGAACAAACAAACAGCAAAACGAAATGCAAACAAAACGGGAAAGTAAAAAAAAAATATAAAGGGCTGAAACCTCACGAGGTGATCAGAACTTCGGTCTTTGGTATCTTCAATAATGTCATAAAGTTGGTGTGACAGTTTTGACATTATTGATTTCTATTTTAACCAAATTATATTTACTTATACAACAACAGCCAAACAGGTCAAAAGCTTTAATATCATGGGTACAAGCATCCAATTAAAAACGAAAAATCGTATGCTAGAACTATATACCGAAAATAGTATAACAAATTATACTGATACTTCTAACCGTTTAACTGACCATATTCCAGAAACTTATCCAAAAACTCATTTTAGAATCCCATTTACAACTCGCATGTCAAATTTCATAACAAACGGGTAAGGAATAACTAAGTTCCATCCTACAAAGCCATATTCCAAAGCTTTATCCAAAAATCATTTTATAATCCAATACACATATCAAATTTCATCATAATCGGTTAAGAAATAGCAAAGTTCCATCATACTTGGCCATATTCCTGAACTTCGTCCAAACCTCATTTCAGATTCCCAATTTGAATACACATGTCGAATTTTATCATAATCGGTTGAGAAATAGCCAAGTTCCAACATACTTGGCCATATTCCAGAACTTCATCCAAAACTCATTTTAGAATCCCATTTCTAACATACAAATTAAATTTCATAATAATCGGTTGAGAAATAGACAAGTTCCATCATACTTGGCCATATTCCAGAACTTCATCCAGAAATCATTTTAAAATTCCAGAACTTCATCCAAAAAACATTTTAGAATCCCATTTCAAATACAAATGTCGAATTTCATCGTAATCGGTTGAGAAATGGGCAAGTGCCATCCTACTTGGCCATATTCCAGAACTTCATCCAAAACTCATTTTGGAATCCCATTTGTAACATACACATTGAATTTCATAATAATCGGTTGATAAATAGGCAAGTTCCATCATATAAATAGTTTGTTAACTATTCACTACATCCAAATCCAACCCCAACTCAACCCCAACTCAACTCCAACTCAACGCGCAAATTGACCCCTAATTTAACCTTCAAATCAATTCCCAATTCAATGCCCAATTCAATAATCAAATAAGCATGTATAAAAAAATCGTAAATATTTATAAAAGCAGGTATTTTGGGTCAATTCGTATGGCAGGTACCCCACCCCTTTGACGTACAGTCTCCAAAAGCTTTTCAAATCTCCGCCTTGACCATAGAAACAGATTGGCGTAAAAAAAATCCAAATCGGACAAGCCGTTCTCGAGATACCATGGGTCCAGACACACAGACACACAGACACACAGACACACAGACACACAGACACACAGACACACAGACACACAGACACACAGACACACAGACACACAGACAGACGTACGGACATTTTTTTTTTTTTTTGCATTTTCAGACTCAGGGACTTTCAAAACGTCGAGAAAAGTGGTTTTGGACCAACCAAATTTTTCGTCATTTTTGACAGGATTTCAATACTTTGGTCTTTGTAGACCGAAGTAACTAATTAAAAACAACATAAACTATCATTTTATAACTAAATTCACCGGAGTGACACCTAAATTATAGTAGACCAAACGTTTCCCGACACTTGTTCGCTCGGCGTGGTGAATTCACCAAAGACACTCGGGCAAATCGCATAGGCGCCGCCAAAACAAAACGGCGCACTAAAAAAGAGTTGGTGAAAAAGAAAAACAATAACTTCGCAACCGTTACAAGCGGAGCATGAAAATAAGCTCTCGCCCAAGATACTAAAATTGTAACGTTCTTCATAAAATAAAATAAATAAAGGCTAGTAAGGCCAATAGTAATAATCCTATTATTCCAATAAAATAATATCCGAAGTGAATTTTATTTATTGTGCGGGATCGAATAAGTAAAACCTAGTACCACCGGCAAGCGATCATTGTCTCGGCCGGTACTAGGATTATGGGTGTACGCTGAGCGTATCCAACATCACCTATACGCGCCAAACCCCCATACCTCTATATTTGATACTGTTAGTATTTTTGCTGCACTGGTGTCGCGTGCTCGTTGTTCCGTTAACTTCTCGTTATCGTCATGCCTTTGCGACATGTTGTTGCGCATCTTTATTAGCTCTAATTTGAGTTCATTAATTTCCATTTTGAGCAAGTTATTTTCATGTGTATATGTTGCGTTTTTTCCATATCCAATCGGCCAGTTAGCGATACCCGTCTTATTACTTGGTTATCCTTAGATAAATCCTCAGTGGTTGTAGCCTTTGTTCCAGGTTCCGATTTGTTGCTGTTGATTGCCTGTTGTTGTTGTTTGTTATTGTTTTCAGGCATCCCGTTTTGATTTATATTGTTGTCCGCGTGTGAAGCCTCTATTATTATTTTTTTTGTGTTTTCCTCTGTATCTATATGGAGGGCCCGTTTTGCCGCTCCATTTTTGATAGATAGATTGGCCTCCCCCGTATCTTCATTTGTATTTGCCACTTTTATTTATTTTTGATTAAACACTTGTTTTTATTTCACTAATTTTACTTCACTAATTGTTCGTGTATTTATTGTTTATTTATCTTATTAATTATCTATTAAATTTGCCTAATAGAATTTTATTATTTTCAGTTTTTTTTTTTTTTTTTTTTGCAGAAATAAAATAAAAGTACGTCTTATTCGAACGCTTGCTCGATTCGTTTCCCGAAAATTAGAATTCTGTGTATTCTCAATCCAATTGTAATCGTGCTTTTAAAAATGTTGTCGATATTCTAAGGTCTCATATAGCATCATCCACTTTTATCACTGATAGTCACAAAATCACAAAATTGAAACCCTGGATGAATTGTAATCTTTTGTGCAAGATGAACAAATTAAAAAAAATTTCAAAGAAATTAAAACGATATCCTTTCAATAAGAAACTGGAAAAATATGTAGTCAATCTTTCAAAGCAGGTAGAAGTGGATGTTCATACTGCAAAGAAAGTCTTCTATACATAAGAACAAATTTGATTCATCCATTAATAATTCCAAGGCTACTTGAAAGATTGTTGATGAGGTGTTAGGACGTAATTCTCGGAATTAGAAAATAACGGAAATATATCAACTCCGAACTGAACATATCCTTACATGTTCTAAGTCGATTTCTAATGAATTTAGTAATTTTTTTATAAACATTTTCCAAGAATTAACTTCCACATTTAGTTCTACTAGAAATGATGATACTGAACCTAATAAATTTATCTTTGGCTCACAGTCAAATAATTACGTCTCGTCTTGTGATTTTGAGCCTATAACTTATTCGGAAATTATTATTGAAATTAATCATTTAAAAAACAAACGATCTAAAAGTGCTGATGGAATTGATAACTTGGTTGTTAAAAACTGCGCTTGAACTTAGTGGATGTTTTAAAATTCTTGTATAACCTGAGCCTCGATAATGGAATATTTCCAAATAATTTAAAATTAGCAATTGTAATTCCAATATTCAAAAAAGGCGATGAATTACAGTTAAACAATTATAGACCGATTTCTCTTCTAAGCACCGTATCGAAAGTCTTAGAGAAACTAATAAAACGTAGGTTAGTGTATTATCTTGTTAAAATTAATTTTTTAAACAATAGACAATATGGTTTTACTGCTGGTAAATCCACCGAAGAAGCACTAATTGATTTCCTTAGTCAGATATATACAGCTGTGAACAGTTCGCTAAAGCCTATACAGCAACGTTTGTGGACATTTCTAAAGCTTTCGGTGTAGTCAACCATGGAATAATGCTAGCTAAACTATATGTAATATTGGTATTCGAGGTACAATTTTAGATTGGTTTACAAGTTACCTTCAAAATCGGCGCCAAATTGTTAGAATAGGCGACACATTAAGTAACCCAGGAGCTTTGATGTTGATCTCATACACGAAAAAAAAAAAATTTAATATGAAGAAAAAACGGAATAGTTCAAGAAGATGTGTACATCATTTTTCAGCTAAACGAAATTTTTCTCACCACAAACTATACAATTCCCAATTTGAAAGTCTTCTAAAATATTAAAATAATTTTTATTTGTTTGATATGAGAAAACTAAATTCTTGATACAAGAAAACGTGATTACATAGAGAATATGGTTTTCTTTATGGTTAATTCTCATTTCTCAAGTTTAACAAAATCGGTTTGTTTGTAGAAACCGATTCTTTTGATTGAAAACTAGAAATTTTTATAATGAAAAATCTCGTTTCTTTATTTAAGTAGCATTTTCTGTAAATAAACTGATATTTTCTGGCTGGAAATCACATATTTTCTTGAGTAGAGTAAAAATTTACCAATCTATTGTATCTATATGTTATCTATCTTTGCGTTTTAATATGATAGTCTGTAAAGTAGACCATACTCTTGTAAATTGAAGTCTCTGACCACCCCATTATCGGGGCTGTGAGGTTGCTAAACACCTACAAAAATTAAGAGATAAATCACGAAATCAATCGCAAAATCATGAAATTCGAAGGATTCAACAATCAAATCAGATGGATCAAAATCCACAACCAAGCAACGCAGGGCAAAGAAGAACATTTGCTCAGGTAGTGAAAGGCTCTGGTTCAACCAAATATATGGGCTCTGAAAATAATCGAATTATGGAAAACATTATGAACAGCATCGAAGCTATTACAAAGCGGCTAGATGACCAAAGTAACCTGAACAACATGATATTTGATCAACTGAAGAAAATGCAACTCCCACAACGCAATCCGATAAAAAATGTTAAGTAAGAACACAACTTTCAGAATAGCAATCTGGAATGCGAATGGACTTATGCAACATATTCCAGAAATAGAAATATTTTTAAATACAGAAAAAATCGACATTTTTCTAATATCCGAAAGCCATTTTGTTAAATCTTCGTTTGTTAATCCAGCGGAAAGAGCAAGAGGTGGTTCAGCATTACTAATAAAAGACAATATAAAACACCATGTAGAAACAGAAATCGAAGAAGAAACAATGCAAGTCACCACTGTTAGGATTCACATTAAACACAGACAGCTTACTGTCTCCGCAATATACTGTCCTCCCCGGCATAACTTGAAAAGGGAGGACTACATTAAACTATTTAAATCATTAGCACGTGATTTTATTATTGGAGGAGACTTTAATGCAAAAAACACCTATTGGGGATCTAGACTTACGACGTCAAAGGGTAAAGAATTGTTTCAAGCAGCCCAGACATCAAAATGTGAATTTTACTCTGGTGGTTCCCCAACATACTGGCCCAGTGACGAAGCTAAGATACCGGACCTAATCGACTTTTATGTAGCAAGAGGTATATCTCAGAACTATATTCACATTGAAAACAGCAATTCTCTAGTATCGGATCACTCACCGGTTATCATGACAGTCAGTGAAACTGTAATTCAAAGGGAAAGTGCACCCAGATTAACAAATTCAAAAACAAACTGGGATCTCTCTCGTGAAATAATGGAGGGCAAAATCAATCTCCAGGTACCGATAAAAAATTCTTGACAGTTGGAAGACGAATTTGAGCAACTCAATGAAATAATTCACTATGCTGCATTGGCAAGCACTCCCATTTTACAAAATAAGAAGACGCTTAACATATCCTACCCAATGGAAGTTAGAGAGTTGGTAAGAGAAAAACGACGAGCTCGTAAAACCTGGCAAATTAATCGAACACCGGAGAACAAAACAATTCTTAATAATTTATGTAACAGCCTCAAATCCCTTCTTAAAGAAGTTAAAAATGTATCAATCAACAGATATCTAGTTAGCCTAACTGATGAAAAAAATTCTGATTACTCACTGTGAAAGGCGACGAAGGGACTCAAAAGACCCAAAATGCAAGTGTCTCCACTTAAAAAGGATGATGGAACCTGGGCAAGAGGCCACAAAGAGAAGGCTGATCTATTTGCAGAGTATCTCCAGGAAACCTTCCAACCACTACGAAGACAAACTGCCAATGAAAATATAATATCTATTCACAAGCTGGATGAGTTTGAAATACGGCCAGTAACTCTCAAAGAATTAAAAGTAGAAGTGAAAAGTAACATGAATGTTAAAAAAGCCCCAGGGTATGATTTGATTACTTGCCAAATTATCAAAGCTCTACCTAACAAAGGATTTCAAAAGCTACAACACATAATCAATGCGAGCTTTCGGTTAAAATATGTTCCGAATCAATGGAAAGTAGCAGAAGTAATCATGATACCAAAACCTGATAAACCACCTAACGATAAAAAATCATACAGGCCAATTTCTCTGCTGCCAATTATGTCAAAACTCTTTGAAAAATTATTACTAAAGAGACTTAAACCAATAATTGAGGACCGACAACTAATTCCTCCACATCAATTTGGATTCAGAGAAAAGCATTCTACAATTGAACAGGTCCACTGAATCACCAACATAATTGAAAGAACGTTAGAACGTAAAAAAGTATGCTCAAGCATATTCCTGGACGTCGCGCAAGCATTCGATAAAGTCTGACACACTGGTCTGGAATACAAGCTGCATAGAGATCTACCGAGACAATTCTATGCCATACTAAGAGCTTATTTATCCAATAGACACTTTCGAGTGAAATATGAGGATGAATACTCTGAGCTAAAGAAAATCTCTGCCGGTGTCCCGCAGGGGAGTGTCTTAGGACCAATCCTGTATTTACTATATACAAGGGACATACCAACCACAAATGAAGGAACCATAGCCACCTTTGCAGATGACACAGCAATTATGGCAGTTGGAAATAATGTCGCTGATGCAACGAGCAAGCTCCAGAGGATGACCAATGCGGTTTGTAACTGGACAAAGCGTTGGCGAATCAAACTTAATGAGACAAAATCCACGCATATTAACTTTACTTATCAAAAGGCTTACCACCTACCTATAGAAATTAAGTCGCGACTCGTGCCATATGCAAATACAGCTAAATACCTTGGCATGACCCTCGATGCCAAGCTTAAGTGGAGAGAGCATGTCAAAAAGAAAAAAGAAGAACTTAACATAAAGTTCAGAGAAATGTATTGGCTGATAGGTAGAGGCTCTGAGCTTACAATTCACAATAAGCTGCTGCTATATCGGCAAATTTTGAAGCCGATATGGACCTGCGGTATACAACTCTGGGGATGTACCAAGCAAACAAACGCCAAAATGATACAGACGTTTCAAAACAAGGTTCTTCGTAGCATCGTCAATACTCCGTGGTACGCAAGAAATGAAGACCTTCACAGGGACCTACGGATGGAATACATCAAAGAGGAAATAAAAATGCATGCCGCAAAACACGAAATAAGGCTCCAGGAACATGGAAACCCCTATATTCGCCATATGACAGATAACCCTGTCGTTGAAAGAAGACTCCAAAGAACGAGGCCACTTGACCTAGTGAACTTACCAAACTAAAATTAGTAAATAGGTTTAATTGATTATGGGGCTAACCAGTGGGTTACACCCCAACAAACGTGAATTTTACTAGATATATAAAAATTTGTATTTGAAAGAAAGATTGCTAGATTAGGGCAGTCTCAGTCGTAATAAAATAAAATGAAAAAGCCTTTCTTGTGACAATGCAATATTTCTTAAGGTATGGTACGCTATTCCTGTGGCTGATAGTACCTGGGAAATTAGTCAAATTCTTCAAAAGGATCTGGACAATCTAAGTCAATGGTTTTTTCATGATCGACTTATTATTAGCGACAAATCAAAACTTATGCATTTTGGGCGAAGGGATGCCATTTCTCTAGCGAACCCTCAAACGTACCACCACATGTATTCATGCGATAGAAATATATGCTCGCCTCAATGCTTTGTGCGTGAGTTTGTACATGAATTTAAATATCTGGGTTTAACAATAGATTCACTACTTAACTGGAAGTCGCACATCAATAATATTAGGAAAAGTGTAATATGGGCGATACAACATTTTATAATCTTAGCAAAATTTGCCCAAGGGTTACATTAAGGATACTATACCATGCCCTAGTAGAATCAATAGTTATGTATAGCATATCCAGTTGGAGTGGTACTTACTTTACTAATTTTGAGGATCTATTTATCGCACAAAAAAGAATCATTAAATTAATTTACAGGCGCCCTCATAATGATATATGTACATTGATCAAGGGTATCTACACCACCCTTTCCACTATTGTACGATGAAAAAGCTAAAGGTTGTGTAACATTGCCTTTTCAGCTTTCGACCATCATATTGCGTAATGTAACGGTTCAACAAAGTCGTAATCCGTAAGAACTGAGCATATGTTGTTATCCTGCCATTTTATACACAAAATTTCGTTATTTTCCCAAATGAGTATGGCCGTCGTTAATGGATAATTTAAATATTTATGAAAATATTGCCTGCTATTATATTTTTGTTATGCTTCATTCACTGTAGAAAATTAGTTTTTATTTATAAGTAATCGTATTGACCTTAGATGGCTTAATTAAATCTTCCGCTTACCGAATGCACCTACAGCTCAATTTAAGCCATACTGGTTGTTATACGATTTTTATTTTTATTAACATTTGATTAGTTTTGAATGACAGCTGAGAAAACAAATAACAAAACAATAGGTGTGGTTTAAATAAATTTAAATTAGTTGAATTACGTATTTCAGATAATTTAACAAGCCAACTAATTAAGAAAGAATCAGAATGAAAGTTAATAAGATAAGTTTAATTTTATATAATTCATTGGGGAGTTAGAAACAGAATAATAATTTAATTTTAGGTTAAGTAAATTATGATGTTTGTATCACAAGTGGACAATGACAATCATTGAACATCGGTGCTGGCTTAACACCCCGCGGTCCTTGAATCCCCTGGTTCAACATCTTGAAGTGCTGGATGTACATCTAATATTTTTCCTAACTTCCAAGATACTGAAGAATACTCATCTGCAATCAAAACTACATCACTTATTTGAAGATTAGCCGCCTTATGATGCCATTTGTCACGCCGTTGTAAGCTGCTCAAATAGTACCGCTACCACCGTTTGTGAAAGTGTTGTTTTATTTTGATCACGATTCACCAACGGGCTAAATGTGATACTTTTTGATCCGATAAATTTGGTTCTAAAACATCGGTCAAATGGTTAAATTCTTCTATGGTAAGTATATGGTCATCGACTATCTTTCGGGCTCGATGCAGGATTGTAACACCATTGGATTTATTGCTTATTTAATTCGCGTTTTATGCAGTGCTCGGATTTCTCCAACCAATTGTACCACCGCCTCAGCTTGTTATTTGCACCGATGAAATTCGACCAATTGTCGCTATAAATGTTACGACACATTCCTCTTCTCGCAAAGAAGCGTTGCAATACACCCAAGAAAGTACATCCTTTGTACAAAGGCAAACAAATATACATACATTACATACATACATTTTTGTTGGTACTTGACCCTTACGTTGGATTTGCTGCACCTTAAACGAGCCACAGTAATCAATTACAATATTTATGAATGGATGTGTAAACGTGACTCTAGCTGGTGGTAAGTCGCCCATCAGTTGGTTTTGTAACGTTGGAATTTGCTTAAATATCGCCTCGCATAAGCAAATTTCCTCTTTAATTTTTCGAACGACTTATAACGAGTTACTAAATCTTCTATAAGATGATTAGTTACACCTAACAATATATCCAAGTACTTGGATTTTCACTTCTCTTTTGTCTCGTAGGATGATCTTTGTTCTGGCCACCATTCCTTTGCTAAGTATAATCAGTCTGGTCAATTCCACCATATAGGCTGAATTCAGGAACTCATCTACTGCTACCATCACTGCGTGGAAAATGTTCTACGATACTAGATATCCAATTGGCAACAAACGTGTTCCATTTTCTCAATACAACTTTATTTTACTATCACACCATAATATCGTTCTCGCTATTTTTACTCCTGCCCAAGAACCTACAATTCTTTTGATCAGCCCCATCAATAGTGCTGCTCTTCAGCGTACACAACTGCACTATACGCTAATTCATCTGGGAACAATACACTTCTCAACTTTCTTTGCCTTGTTTGATAGTGGATCGTCCCATTTGAGATCTCGAAGGCATAAACTCTCAAAGAGTATTTTTATGGGTATGGTTAGAGATGACAGCCATCCCAACGGGTCAAATATCGTGCTGGCTTCCGATAGCTTAATAACTTTTCTCCCACCATTGATACTTTAAAGCCTCTCTGGTAATATTTTAATTTACCATTTAATTTAAAAAACGGCGCTAAAAAAATACTTGCATAGGGCGCAAAGTGTTCTAGGGCCGGAACTGTCAATAGGTTAATGTTTTTAATATTATGATGTTTAATTGGCTCATTTAGACTGGTTCTCCATAGTATCCTCTATACTTTACCTGTTTACCTAAACGCGCCGATACATTTTAGCTACATCTCCGGATATTATAATTTGGTACCGGCAGAATATGATTAAAATGTCTATTAATGATGATTGAATAGAAGGACATGTCAACAGAAAATCATTCAGATATGTTCCATTTGAATTCTTCAAACACTACCATCAGCTTTATAGTGCGGTACTCTCTCTTTTATCACACCGTGATGAGGCAGAAAATAATTATTAGGGTTAATTCTTTCGTGGATGTGTATCATATGACCCAATTGCTCGTATTCCAGCGTGAAATTTGCATATTGGTCATGTTGTAATATACCCCAAATTCGTCAAGTTCCCACACGCAAACAATTTTACGATATATTTTCCGTCATTACTTCTTTACGTCGCGTCGTCCGCTGAAACCAATCTTCGCAATACTTCTCCTCAATGTAACATCTACATCCATGGTTACGTCTAGGTTCACCAAATGATCCGTTATCTCTTGCTCAGTAGTTTGACCTCCAATCACCCAACCGAACTTGGTTTCTTGAGCAATCAGAGATGGAGATAGCATTAGTTGTCCACTTTCGATTATCGCAAAATATACTACGAATATACTACGATACCCAGCAAGATATCGATGTGGTCATTTTGGTTGAATTTTGGATCGGCAATGTCCAGTGACTGCAATTTATTCAATTTTTTATGATGGTTGTACTTGTAGTATAGTGATTTTAGGTACGACATACGATTTGAGTTGTAGTACGGGTTCACCCTAACATCTTGGCACGACCTCTAATTGTGCAACCCAATTTGTTCATCCCAAATTCGATTGGCCTAAACAACTCACCATAGTAGGACCGCTCCATATCTTAAGGCCTAATTTTATGCACACGCGCCAGTACTGAAAGTGGCCTGCGACACTGAATCGAATAGCGCACGACCCAACATAAATTCATCATTATTACCTCGCACCTCATCATTATTACCTCGAATGTTGGCTTGGTAGCATTGAGTTTGTATATCAGACGACTTCGATTTTGGGTTAAGCTCGCTTTCCACCTCTTGCGTTATGTGCGATGATACAGAGTTGGATTTAGACAGCTTGTACTCCACGTGTATCAAGTTATGATGTCTGCGTTGACATTCCTTGCATCTAGTTTTAGCATGACATACGTTGCGTCCTTCATATAAATTTAATTTACTACATCGAAATTCGAATTTTTAAATGAAACTTTTTTTTTAAACTATTTGTGTTCTGTCATTATTTTGAAATCCTAAATTATTTAATTTTTTATTTATTTATAACCTAACAAAATATTAAAATAATAAATTGAGCATAGGTGATCATTCACATTAGGTATACTTAAATCAGGCTCGTTTGTTATACACTCAAAACGCTACCTTACATCTTAAATAATATCGCATCAGATTAACGAATTTCTAAATTAAACTTTTAAAAATAAACAACAAATTTAAAGTATGTATTACCGAATAAATAAGGGGTCACCCCTGGTCCTTCTACCATTTTGACAGCAAGGCATGAGAGTGTTTTCGCCGATTTTTTTGATACAGATAAGCTCTAGTGACATTAATCAGTGATTTGATTTCATAAGGCTACATTTTCACAGCAAAATTTCAATTAAGTATATTGAAGACTATTTAACACAAAATCATGATAACATCTGCATTATATTTTTAACAATAATGGTATCCAATTGAATGACAAAAGCAATTGCTCGGATAGCAAGTGCTGCCAAAAAGGAAAATAAAAAATAATAATTGAAAGCTTGAGGAAAGGAACAAAATCAAATGGCAAAATCATAGGATGAAAAACCGAAATCTATAAACCAAATAAACAAAATATTGCCTGAAATGAATAAAGATCATTAATCAACTAAATTGTCTATAGTACTAAAAAGAAGAATTCATAAACTAAATTCGTCAAGTTTTGAAGTTTATGTCCAATTCTAAATGTTAAATAAATGTAAGCTTTTATCAAATTCTGAAGTTTCTAAAAATTGTTAACTGTTATTAAATTCTAAAATTTAACTAAATTCTGAAAATTAATGAAATTCTGAAATTTTCATCAAATTTTGAAGTTGAATCATGTTCTGAAACTTATGAAGTTAAAACTAATTCTTAAGTTGTTATCCAATTCTGAAGTTTAATCTAACTGTGAAGGTCTTATCAAATTCTGAAATTTAATCAATTTTTAAAGTTTAATCAAATTCGAAATTGTTTGTCAAATTTGGAATTTTACCAAATCCTGTAGTTTAATAGTAGATATATTAAAGGTTTTACACATTGATAAAGTATAGTCAAATTCTGAAGATTTTACCAAATACATCTACTTAATACATCAACTGAAGTTTGAATGATTTTAGAATTTTTAATCAAATGAAATTTAGTCTCCGTTTAATCTAACGTTCTAAGCCAATTCTGAAGTTTAATGAAATGCTAATGCTGGTATAAATTCTAAAATTTAATAAATTTTTAATGTTAAATCAAATTATGAAGTTTTTATGAAGTTCTTAAGTTTAAATAAATCCTCAAACTGTTATTTAATTCTAAAATTTAACTAAATTCTGAATATTAATGAAATTCTGAAATTTTCATCAAATTTCGAAGTTGAATCATGTTCTGAAACTTATGAAGTTAAAACAAATTCTTAAGTTGTTATCCAATTCTGAAGTTTAATCTAACTGTAAAGGTCTTATCAAATTCTGAAATTTAATAAATTTTTAAAGTTTAATCAAATTCTAAATTGTTTGTCAAATTTGGAATTTTACCAAATCCTGTAGTTTAATCGTATTTTGACAAGTATAAAGTTTAATCAAATTCTGAAGGTTTTACCAAATATATCAGCCTAATCCAATCAAATTTATTTTTTTATCAAATTTTCAAGTTTGAATAATTTTTGAATTTTTTATCAAATTCTGAAATGTAATCTCCGTTTAATCTAACGTTCTAAGCCAATTCTGAAGTTTAATGAAATGCTAATGCTGTTATAAATTCTAAAATTTAATAAACTTTTAAAGTTAAATCAAATGAACTTTCTATGAAATTCTTAAGTTTAAACAAATCCTAAGGCTGTTATTAAATTCTAAAATTTAATCAAACTTTAAAGTTTTTAAAAAATTTTGGTTTAATTATATTCTAAAATTTTAATACAGTTCTATAAGTTTTATTAAAATGTTTAAAAATTTACAAAGTTTAAATAAAATCTGAAGTTTTATCAAATTTTGAAGCTTTCACCAAATTCTTAATAATTATACAATTTTCAAGTTAAAGTTTTCATTAAATAGTTAATCCAAATTTAAAAATTTTATAAATCCTAAGACATAATGAATTTTTAAAGCTTTATCAAATTATTAATTTTTTTCAAATTTTGAAGTTTTATCGAGCCCTGAAGTTTACTTTTACAAACTCAATTCAAACAAATTATCATTAAATCAAGTTTTTATCAAATACTGAAGATATAATAAATTTTGAAGTTTTCATCAAATTCCAAAATTTATTCAAAATTTGAAATTCAATCAAATTCTGATACTTTTACAAACTAAATTTTATTAACAATTTTTAAAGTTAATTCAAATTTTGGAGTTTAAATTCAGAAGTTTAATCAAACTCTGAAGATTTATCAATATATGAAATTTAATAAGTTTTGTATCCAATTCTCAATCTTAAACAAATTTTAAAGTTGTTCATATTAAAGTCTTAGTAAGTTAAATTGATTGAAATTCTGAGAAAATTTTAAAATTTTAAAGCTTAAATAAAATCTGAAGTTTTATAAAATTATGAAGCTTTCACCAAATTCTTAACATTTATGCAACTTTCAAGTTAAAGTTTTTATTAAATAATGTAATTTAATTTAATTCTGAAGATTTAATCAAACTCTGAAGTTAAACCAAATCTTAAGGTTTTATAAATCATAAGATTTAATGTAATTTGACAGCTTAAACAAATTTTGAATTTTTTTTTCAAATTTTGAAGTTTTATCAAGTCTTGAATTTTAATTTTTACAAATTTAATTCAAACAAATTATAATCAAATCAAAGTTTTTATATCAAATACTGAAGATATAATAAATTTTGAAATTTTCATCAAATTCCAAATTGTATTCAATATTCTGAAGTTTTAATCGATGTCTGAAGTTTTATCAAATTCTAAAACTTTTAAAAACTAAAATTGTTTTACAATTTTCAAAGTTAAATCAAATTTTGGAGTTTTTCAAATTTAATAATTTTTTTAAGTTGAATCAAATTCTGAAGTTTTGATCCAATTCTCAAGTTTAAACAAATATTTAGGCTGTTCATTTAAGTCTTCGTAAGCTAAATTCATTAAAATTCTGAGATTATTACAATATTCTAAAGTTTAAATAAACTTTGCGGTTTTTCATATAATTCTTAACTGTTATCAAATTCTTAGGTTTAATTAAATTGTATAAAATCCGAAGTTTTCATTTAATTTTGAAGATTAATCATGTTCTGAAATTTTAATCAACTTCTGAAATTTAAACAAATTCTTAAGTTGTTTCCTAAATAATTAATATAACTTAATTTAATATACCTTAATTTAATATAACTCTGAAATTGTTATCAAATTCTGAAATTTAATCAAACACTAAAGTTTTATTTGGATTTTGAAATTAAGTCAAATTCATAAACTTCATAAATTATGAATTGTTTTAAATCCTGAAAGTTTACGAAACCCTCTAGTTTAATCATATTCCGAAGCTTTTTTAGAATTCGTAAGTTAAGTTAAAATTCGTTGATTTTACCAAATCATGAACTTAATTCAATCATCAGCTTAATTCAATCAATTTCCTATTTTTTTTTATTCGAATTCTAAAATTTAAATAAATTCTGAAAATTTGATCAAATTCTGAAATTTGTACTGCTGGGTACCTGCGTAGCGCTTTAAATGGTCAAATGGTTTTATAAATTAGTAAAATTGTTCAAGAGTTGGCATTTCGAAGTTTCTAAAATTTTCTAATTTTACGTTAGGTAATCACTGCTGTTGATTTTATCAGTAACAAGATACTTAAGGTAATTATCATCAATTCATCATGCATTTAATAATAAGCGACAAATATTTTACAAATCCTTTATGAAATTTTTGATTAATAGTGTAATAAATGAAACCTACAGTATTCTATTTTGTTTGTGGTCACCTACATATAGTATATTATAAATTAAAAAAAAAAATAAAGATTAAAATATATCTAATGGCAAAATATAATTCTTTCAACAATACAAGCTATATCACCTTAATAGCAGACATAAATTTTCCGAATGCAATCAAAATTGTGCTCACATACAGAACAAAAGTGTGACACGTAAATGAAATAAAAAACTACAAAATGAAAAGGTTTTTCGTTTTATTTTTCTACAATTATGGTATGTACGAGTATGTACAGAAAATAGTATTTTGCTATAAATTATCTATTTTAATAGTCATTTATTATATTCGAGACCAGCATAATTGTATACATACAGCAGAACAGACTGGCAGATAATAATAATATTAGTAATAATAACAAACATTTATATTTCATCGTAAAATTATAAAAAACAACAAAATGTACATGTTAAAAAATTATAATAATTAAGACATTAGTTATCACAAATTATTCATATTTCAATCATCAACTTTTGTAAATTCACTAAATCGGTTATGTCCAAAAAAACAAACTAAAAAATCCCAACCATAATAATAACCATTTATTATTGACGCTATATACAATATACCAGTACGTACAACAAAAAAAAAAAGTGGTAATGGTTTTGTGCAGGGTTACATAATGTACAAAAACAAAAACTTAACATGTCACGTTCAAAACGAAAGAAAATTGTTATTAAATATAAGTTGTTGGTGTTTCTTTTAAACTAATTTTCCTTTTCGTTTTCGCAAACAACTGCAACACCAATCACATAAAACTTTTAAAATATAATAATAATTGTAATAATTATATTATTTTGAAATTTGGACAAATAGAAATACACACGTATTATACTCATAATATTGTATACAATTTTATTTTAAAATTCAAATAATTTTTTATCTAAGGTGTGGTATCCCCAACAGATTTGCTTATTAAACTTTTTTTTCTGTTGTGTTTAGTGTTCTTGCAAGATTTTTTTTGTTTTGTTATATACCGGGAGATATTATTATTTAAGCATTATAATTTTTAAGATTATCTAAGTTAAAAAAAAAAACACAAAACTAACTTGAAATTTAATCGAGGGCAAACGTTTTGAAAGTGTATGTAGATTCCATTGCCAAACTTTGATGATGGATGTGCGCACACAATTGTTTTATCATTTCCTGCAATATTACAACTTTTAGTTTTACATAAGACGCCAATATTTGTTGAAGAAGGTACGTGATTTTCAGTTGTATTGCTAGATTTTATTCGTATTAAAGTTAATTGAAGCATATAATTTCATATCTTACTTTATCTCAATGAATAATAATCATAAGTGCTTGTGGTTCGTGTAAGATATTCTCAATTTACGATAGGAACATTTGTGTTGAAAATATATTGCAACAAATGTTCCACGCCATATTCCAGAACTTTATCTGAAAATCATTTTAGAATCCCATTTCCATCGTACATACTGCATTTCTTCAAAATCGGATAGGAAATGGCCAAGTTCCTTCCTAATTTATATATAGTTATCTCGCTACAGTTCTCTCAAGCATTGTAAATCGCTATTTAGTCCTGATGACGTCATTGTGATAATATTATGCATGAGGCATGAAGCCTAAGGACCAACCTAAGAAATCATACATTTAAATTAAAGATAATGGTTACAGTTAATAAGTAACTGCCCACGGCCAAACGCAAATGTTTAAGTTGTTAAGTCCCATTTTGAATTTGTTTAGTGCCAATTTGAAATTTTGTAGTCACAATTTGTTGTTGTTTGTCCCAATTTGAAGTTGTCATTTATTTTTAAACCATTTAACTGTTTAGTTCAATTAAGCCGTGTACCAATATTTAAGAAACTTCGGTTTATTGTAAATAATTTTTCAACTTTTATAAACAATTCTTCATTTTAAGTAATTTGTAAACCATTTAATTGAATATTACTCGTTAATCATCTTTTAAGGAACTATTGTTTATTTAAATATATGTTTAGCTATTCTTAAACCATTTGGTTATATTTTATCTGATTATAATCTTTTCTAAAACCATCCCGTTTTTCTTTGTTTAGTTGCAAGTATGATTCTTATTTAAGTTGTGAATCAAGTAACAAAAAATAAATCCAATTAAAAATAAAATGAAGAACTTTTATTTTTTCACGATAAAAATGCGTTCATTAGAATATTTATCGACCAACCATCGACTAATTTGGCAAATCATGTTAATGTACTCGATACCTCAGATGAGACTTTGCAGGGTCCAAAGGCTACGGGGTCACAAGGTGAACAGCGAGATCCGTGGTTAGTTTATATACTTGTAAACAATTTTGATAACGAGTCAAAAAGTCTATGGGCGCAGACTACAGCCGAGAAAGTTTGTCCATTACGACAAGGTGATGCTTTGGAATCATTGCGCAGCACAACAAAACGAAGTTCAAGTTCGATCAACAAACAACCATTGATCAAAGTTCGCGTAGCAGTTCATGATAGCAAATGCCCTATTTGTCAAGCAGATGGACATCTAATATATCAATGTCCACTATTCAACGGTATGGATGTTCATAAGAAAAGAGAGGTAATTAAGAGCAACAGAAGGTGTTTCAATTGTTTGAGCGATAAACATGCCATCTTTAAATGTTTACCCCAGTATGTAGAGGAAAGCATAACACATTTCTTCATTTGCCAGATACTGAGGTGACAACGGATATAAGAACAAAGAAGGAAGCAAAGGCGAACCTACTACAAGTTGCGGAAATGCCGTCTTGTTCTTGTCGTACAGTGATGGGAATAGCACCCCTCAATCAATTCTGCTGAATGCGCTAACAAATATCGTATGTTCTTTGGGTCAAACTATTCGTTGTCGCGTTCTTTTCGATTCAGGCTCTCAAGCAAGCTTCATAACAGAGTCATGTCTACAGCGCCTTGGAATGCCACGTGCAACGGAAGAATTTCAGTAAACAGAATTGGGCAAGTTAACTCAGGTACAACAAAAGGGGTCGCTGCCGTATACATCCAGCCACAGTCGGGTGCAACCTTAACAGTAAAACTATTTATATCCCACATGTCAACATTAGTTCCGAATTTTACAAAACTAATAAAATATATCTACTATTTGGAATTGATCATTTTTTCAACATTTTGGTTGACGGACAGATTAATAGCAATGAACCTGTTCTACAAAATACCCTTTCTATATGGATCGTGGCAGGCACCATCAACGATTTATGACAAATACGGAAGCCGCCTACATGGATTCACGAACAACATTGATGAGACCATAAAACGCTTTTGGGAATTGGAAACAATTGCAGTCAGTATTTCAGTTTTATCGCCGGAAGAAGAACTTTGCGAGAGAAGTTTCAAAGACAGTCACCACAAATTCAAAAGGACGATTGCAAGTTCGCGTACCTTTTAAAAAATCTCCCTTGTAACAAAAATTTCATGAAGGAATATTTGTCCCTTGGTCATAAGGAAGAAATTCCACAAGCGACTGTAGACGGTTTCTTTTTACCACACCATGGAGTCATTAAAAAGCATAGAATCTTCAAGTTGTATTTTATGGTTCCGCGAAAACTAGCTCTGGCGTGTCGCTGAACGACTGTTTAGCGGTTGGCCCGACAATACAATCAAAATTATATTCCATAATTTTACGTTTTCGGGAGCATCGTGTAGCTTTTGTGCCGACATTGAAAAGATGTGTAGGCAGGTTCGCATTCATGACGACCAAACCAAATTCCAGAAAATTGTTTGGGGAGAAGAACTATCCCATTCCATAAAGTATTAAAACTAAATGCCCATAAAGCTCTGTACAATATCCTAGAACTAAGCTGATATTATTGTGAACATCAAATATGAAACTAAAAATGACGTTATGCCTCTAAAATTACAGGTAGTTGATTATTTAATAAATTTGACAACAACACGGTATCATTAAGGATTTTGACAACAACAAAGACTCATACTGGTTTTAATAAATATTTGATGCAAAATGAGTATTCTTAAGAATAGATTGAAGCTGAAACCGAATTTTTTACAGTAATATTGAAGATAATTAAATCGCCGTTTATTTAAGCTTTTTATAAACTACAAAGCTCATAAAGCTCTATACAATCTCCTAGAACTAAGCTGATATTATTGTTAACATCAAATATGAAACTAAAAATGGCGTTATGCCTCTAAAATTACAGGTAGTTGATTATTTAATAAATTTAACAACAACACGGTATCATTAAGGATTTTGGCAACAACAAAGACTCATACTGGTTTTAATAAATATTTGATGCAAAATGAGTATTCTTAAGAATAGATTGAAGCTGAAACCGAATTTTTTACAGTAATATTGAAGATAATTAAATCGCCGTTTACTTAAGCTTTTATAAACTAAAAAGCTCATAAAGCTCTGTACAATATCCTAGAACTAAGCTGATATTATTGTTAGCATCAAATATGAAACTAAAAATGATGTTATGCCTCTAAAATTACAGGTATTTGATTATTTAATAAATTTGACAACAACACGGTATCATTAAGGATTTTGACAACAACAAAAACTCATACTGGTTTTAATAAATATTTGATGCAAAACGAGTATTCTTAAGAATAACTTGGAGCTGAAACCGAATTTTTTACAGTAATATTGAAGATAATTAAATCGCCGTTTATTTAAGCTTTTTATAAACTACAAAGCTCATAAAGCTCTATACAATCTCCTAGAACTAAGCTGATATTATTGTTAACATCAAATATGAAAATAAAAATTACGTTATGCCTCTAAAATTACAGGTAGTTGATTATTTAATAAATTTGACAACAACACGGTATCATTAAGGATTTTGACAACAACAAAGACTCATACTGGTTTTAATAAATATTTGATGCAAAATGAGTATTCTTAAGAATAGATTGAAGCTGAAACCGAATTTTTTATAGTAATATTGAAGATAATTAAATCGCCGTTTACTTAAGCTTTTATAAACTAAAAAGCTCATAAAGCTCTGTACAATATCCTAAAACTAAGCTGATATTATTGTTAGCATCAAATATGAAACTAAAAATGACGTTATGCCTCTAAAATTACAGGTATTTGATTATTTAATAAATTTGACAACAACACGGTATCATTAAGGATTTTGACAACAACAAAAACTCATACTGGTTTTAATAAATATTTGATGCAAAACGAGTATTCTTAAGAATGACTTGGAGCTGAAACCGAATTTTTACAGTAATATTGTAGATAATTAAATCGCCGTTTATTTAAGCTTTTTATAGACAACAAAGCTCATAAAGCTCTGTACAATATCCTAGAACTAAGCTGATATTTTTGTTAACATCAAATATGAAACTTAAAATTACGTTATGCCTCTAAAATTACAGGTATTTGATTATTTAATAAATTTGACAACAACACGGTATCATTAAGGATTTTGACAACAACAAAAACTCATACTGGTTTTAATAAATATTTGATGCAAAATGAGTATTCTTAAGAATAGATTGAAGCTGAAACCGAATTTTTTACAGTAATATTGAAGATAATTAAATCGCCGTTTATTTAAGCTTTTTATAAACTACAAAGCTCATAAAGCTCTATACAATATCCTATAGGATATAATATCCTATAGAACTAAGCTGATATTATTGTTAACATCAAATATGAAAATAAAAATTACGTTAAGCCTCTAAAATTACAGGTAGTTGATTATTTAATAAGTTTGACAACAACACGGTATCATTAAGGATTTTGACAACAACAAAGACTCATACTGGTTTTAATAAATATTTGATGCAAAATGAGTATTCTTAAGAATAGATTGAAGCTGAAACCGAATTTTTTACAGTAATATTGAAGATAATTAAATCGCCGTTTACTTAAGCTTTTATAAACTAAAAAGCTCATAAAGCCCTGTACAACATCCTAGAACTAAGCTGATATTATTGTTAGCATCAAATATGAAACTAAAAATGATGTTATGCCTCTAAAATTACAGGTATTTGATTATTTAATAAATTTGACAACAATACGGTATCATTAAGAATTTTGACAACAACAAAAACTCATACTGGTTTTAATAAATATTTGATGCAAAATGAGTATCCTTAAGAACAGCTTGAAGCTAAAACCGAATTTTTACAGTAATATTGAAGATAATTAAATCGCCGTTTACTTAAGCTTTTATAAACTAAAAAGCTCATAAAGCTCTGTACAATATCCTAAAACTAAGCTGATATTATTGTTAGCATCAAATATGAAACTAAAAATTACGTTATGCCTCTAAAATTACAGATATTTGATTATTTAATAAATTTGACAACAACACGGTATCATTAAGGATTTTGACAACAACAAAAACTCATACTGGTTTTAATAAATATTTGATGCAAAATGAGTATTCTTAAGAATAGATTGAAGCTGAAACCGAATTTTTTACAGTAATATTGAAGATAATTAAATCGCCGTTTACTTAAGCTTTTATAAACTAAAAAGCTCATAAAGCCCTGTACAACATCCTAGAACTAAGCTGATATTTTTGTTAACATCAAATATGAAACTTAAAATTACGTTATGCCTCTAAAATTACAGGTATTTGATTATTTAATAAATTTGACAACAACACGGTATCATTAAGAATTTTGACAACAACAAAAACTCATACTGGTTTTAATAAATATTTGATGCAAAACGAGTATTCTTAAGAATGACTTGGAGCTGAAACCGAATTTTTTACAGTAATATTGTAGATAATTAAATCGCCGTTTATTTAAGCTTTTTATAGACAACAAAGCTCATAAAGCCCTGTACAATATCCTAGAACTAAGCTGATATTTTTGTTAACATCAAATATGAAACTTAAAATTACGTTATACCTCTAAAATTACAGGTATTTGATTATTTAATAAATTTGACAACAACACGGTATCATTAAGGATTTTGACAACAACAAAAACTCATACTGGTTTTAATAAATATTTGATGCAAAATGAGTATTCTTAAGAACAGCTTGAAGCTGAAACCGAATTTTTACAGTAATATTGAAGATAATTAAATCGCCGTTTACTTAAGCTTTTATAAACTAAAAAGCTCATAAAGCTCTGTACAATATCCTAGAACTAAGCTGATATTATTGTTAGCATCAAATATGAAACTAAAAATGACGTTATGCCTCTAAAATTACAGGTATTTGATTATTTAATAAATTTGACAACAACACGGTATCATTAAGGATTTTGACAACAACAAAAACTCATACTGGTTTCAATAAATATTTGATACAAAATGAGTATTCTTAGGAATAGCTTGAAGCTGAAACCGAATTGTTACTGTAATATTGAAGATAATTAAATCGCCGTTTATTTAAGCTTTTTATAAACTTAATAGCTCATAAAGCTCTGTACAATATCCTAGAACTAAGCTGATATTATTGTTAACATCAAATATGAAACAAAGTGGACAAAAGCATCTGTATAATGAACGCTGAACTGATTGGAATGTTTGAAGGAATCAAACTGGCTGTGAATGAAGGGGAAAGGAAAATAGTAATATTTTCCGATTCTCAGAGTGGTTTATGTTTGCTTAAATGTGGAGGTGGAAGGGAAGGCAATGTGTATGTGGATTTGATTTTTGAATGCGTTCGATGCTGTCAACGTGATGTGACCATCCAATGGATTCCAGCACATAGACAGATCGAAGGAAATGAAAGAGCCGATATGTTAGCAAAAAAGGGTACATTGAATGACGTGGTTCAGGAGTACGAAAGAAAGGATGCAAGAGACGTACTTCGAATGCTTCAGATGAATCTGTGGAGAAAATGGGAGAGTGAATTTAATGAGAAAAGTTTGACGAAAGGAATGAAGTACAGAGTGCTCCGAGGTACTCCTTTGAGAACTCCTTTCTATAAGGAACTCAAAGGAGATACGCGAATGTTGCGAACGGTTGAGAGAATCAGGCTGAACCACGGAAATTGGAAAGAATGCTTGTGGAAACGTCATTTGAGTGAGGACAAAGATTGTGAGTTGTGTGGAAGTGTGGAGGATGTTGAACATCTCATATTGGCTTGTCCTAGGTACAGTCAATATAGATCGCGGTTCAACATCCTTCGGAGTGCAAGAAATCTAAGTGATTTAATGAATGAGGGCGGATTGGTTTATAAGGAAATGTATGAATTTATTAGGATGAGTGGAATAACAATTTGACATAAAAGAAGTAGTAGCCAACCGAATATGTGTCCAGAATATGTGTATCCATTTTATAGATTAAAAATGAAATTAGTAAAATTGAAAATTATGAATTAAAAAATATGTAAAAAGGAATTGTATAAATTTGGGTTTTTGGCAATATGGCTCTATTTTATGTAGGAGCCAAGCCTAATAAAAAAAAAAAAAAAAAAATATGAAACTAAAAATGATGTTATGCCTCTAAAATTACAGGTATTTGATTATTTAATAAATTTGACAACAACACGGTATCATTAAGGATTTTGGCAACAACAAAGACTCATACTGGTTTTAATAAATATTTGATGCAAAATGAGTATTCTTAAGAATAGATTGAAGCTGAAACCGAATTTTTTACAGTAATATTGAAGATAATTAAATCGCCGTTTATTTAAACTTTTTTATAAACTAAAAAGCTCATAAAGCTCTGTACAATATCCTAGAACTAAGCTGATATTTTTGTTAACATCAAATATGAAACTAAAAATGACGTTATGCATCTAAAATTACAGGTATTTGAGTATTTCATAAATTTGACAACAACACGGTATCATTAAGGATTTTGACAACAACAAAAACTCATACTGGTTTTAATAAATATTTGATGCAAAATGAGTATTCTTAAGAATAGCTTGAAGCTGAAACCGATTTTTTTACAGTAATATTGAAGATAATTAAATCGCCGTTTATTTAAGCTTTTTATAAAATAAAAAGTTCATAAAGCTTTGTACAATATCCTAGAACTAAGCTGATATTTTTGTTAACATCAAATATGAAACTAAAAATGACGTTATGCCTCTAAAATTACAGGTATTTGAGTATTTCAAAAATTTGACAACAACACGGTATCATTAAGGATTTTGACAACAACAAAAACTCATACTGGTTTTAATAAATATTTGATGCAAAATGAGTATTCTAAAGAATTGCTTGAAGCTGAAACCGAATTTTTTACAGTAATATTGAAGATAATTAAATCGCCGTTTATTTAAGCTTTTTTATAAACTACAAAGCTCATGAAGCTCTGTACAATATCCTAGAACTAAGCTGATATTTTTGTTAACATCAAATATGAAACTAAAAATGACGTTATGCATCTAAAATTACAGGTATTTGAGTATTTCATAAATTTGACAACAACACGGTATCATTAAGGATTTTGACAACAACAAAAACTTATAGTGGTTTTAATAAATATTTGATGTAAAATGAGTATTCTTAAGAATAGCTTGAAGCTGAAACCGAATTTTTTACAGTAATATTGAAGATAATTAAATCGCTGTTTATTTAAACTTTTTTATAAACTAAAAAGCTCATAAAGCTCTGTACAATATCCTAGAACTAAGCTGATATTTTTGTTAACATCAAATATGAAACTAAAAATGACGTTATGCATCTTAAATTACAGGTATTTGAGTATTTCATAAATTTGACAACAACACGGTATCATTAAGGATTTTGACAACAACAAAAACTCATACTGGTTTTAATAAATATTTGATGCAAAATGAGTATTCTTAAGAATAGCTTGAAGCTGAAACCGATTTTTTTACAGTAATATTGAAGATAATTAAATCGCCGTTTATTTAAGCTTTTTATAAAATAAAAAGTTCATAAAGCTTTGTACAATATCCTAGAACTAAGCTGATATTATTGTTAACATCAAATATGAAACTAAAAATGACATTATGCCTTTAAAATTACAGGTATTTGATTATTTAATAAATTTGACAACAACACGGTATCATTAAGAATTTTGACAACAACAAAAACTAATACTGGTTTTAATAAATATTTGATGCAAAATGAGTATTCTTAAGATTAGCTTGGAGCTGAAACCGAATTTTTTACAGAAACATTGAAGATAATTAAATCGCCGTTTATTTAAGCTTTTTTATAAACTACAAAGCTCATAAAGCTCTGTACAATATCCTAGAACTAAGCTGATATTTTTGTTAACATCAAATATGAAACTAAAAATGACGTTATGCCTCTAAAATTACAGGTATTTGAGTATTTCATAAACTTGACAACAACACGGTATCATTAAGGATTTTGACAACAACAAAAACTCATACTGGTTTTAATAAATATTTGATGCAAAATGAGAATAGCTTGAAGCTGAAACCGAATTTTTTACAGTAATATTGAAGATAATTAAATCGCCGTTTATTTAAACTTTTTATAAACTAAAAAGCTCATAAAGCTCTGTACAATATCCTAGAACTAAGCTGATATTTTTGTTAACATCAAATATGAAACTAAAAATGACGTTATGCCTCTAAAATTACAGGTAGTTGATTATTTAATAAATTTTACAACAACACGGTATCATTAAGGATTTTGACAACAACAAAAACTCATACTGGTTTCAATAAATATTTGATACAAAATGAGTATTCTTAGGAATAGCTTGAAGCTGAAACCGAATTTTTACTGTAATATTGAAGATAATTAAATCGCCGTTTATTTAAGCTTTTTATAAACTTAATAGATCATAAAGCTCTGTACAATATCCTAGAACTAAGCTGATATTTTTGTTAACATCAAATATGAAACTAAAAATGGCGTTATGCCTCTAAAATTACAGGTATTTGAGTATTTCATAAATTTGACAACAACACGGTATCATTAAGGATTTTGACAACAACAAAAACTCATACTGGTTTTAATAAATATTTGATGCAAAATGAGTATTCTTAAGAATAGCTTGAAGCTGAAACCGATTTTTTTACAGTAATATTGAAGATAATTAAATCGCCGTTTATTTAAGCTTTTTTATAAACTAAAAAGCTCATAAAGCTCTGTACAATATCCTAGAACTAAGCTGATATTTTTGTTAACATCAAATATGAAACTAAAAATGACGTTATGCCTCTAAAATTACAGGTATTTCTGTATTTCATAAACTTGACAACAACACGGTATCATTAAGGATTTTGACAACAACAAAAACTCATACTGGTTTTAATAAATATTTGATGCAAAATGAGTATTCTTAAGAATAGCTTGAAGCTGAAACCGAATTTTTTACAGTAATATTGAAGATAATTAAATCGCCGTTTATTTAAACTTTTTATAAACTAAAAAGCTCATAAAGCTCTGTACAATATCCTAGAACTAAGCTGATATTTTTGTTAACATCAAATATGAAACTAAAAATGACGTTATGCCTCTAAAATTACAGGTATTTGATTATTTCATAAATTTGACAACAACACGGTATCATTAAGGATTTTGACAACAACAAAAACTCATGCTGGTTTTAATAAATATTTGATGCAAAATGAGTATTCTTAAGAATAGCTTGAAGCTGAAACCGAATTTTTTACAGTAATATTGAAGATAATTAAATCGCCGTTTATTTAAACTTTTTATAAACTAAAAAGCTCATAAAGCTCTGTACAATATCCTAGAACTAAGCTGATATTTTTGTTAACATCAAATATGAAACTAAAAATGACGTTATGCCTCTAAAATTACAGGTATTTGATTATTTCATAAATTTGACAACAACACGGTATCATTAAGGATTTTGACAACAACAAAAACTCATGCTGGTTTTAATAAATATTTGATGCAAAATGAGTATTCTTAAAAATAGCTTGAAGCTGAAACCGAATTTTTTACAGTAATATTGAAGATAATTAAATCGCCGTTTATTTAAACTTTTTATAAACTAAAAAGCTCATAAAGCTCTGTACAATATCCTAGAACTAAGCTGATATTATTGTTAACATCAAATATGAAACTAAAAATGACATTATGCCTTTAAAATTACAGGTATTTGATTATTTAATAAATTTGACAACAACACGGTATCATTAAGAATTTTGACAACAACAAAAACTCATACTGGTTTTAATAAATATTTGATGCAAAATGAGTATTCTTAAGATTAGCTTGGAGCTGAAACCGAATTTTTTACAGAAATATTGAAGATAATTAAATCACTGTTTATTTAAGCTTTTTTATAAACTAAAAAGCTCATAAAGCTCTGTACAATATCCTAGAACTAAGCTGATATTTTTGTTAACATCAAATATGAAACTAAAAATGACGTTATGCATCTACAATTACAGGTATTTGATTAATTAATAAATTTGACAACAACACGGTATCATTAAGGATTTTGACAACAACAAAAACTCATACTGGTTTTAATAAATATTTGATGCAAAATGAGTATTCTTAAGAATAGCTTGAAGCTGAAACCGATTTTTTTACAGTAATATTGAAGATAATTAAATCGCCGTTTATTTAAGCTTTTTATAAAATAAAAAGTTCATAAAGCTTTGTACAATATCCTAGAACTAAGCTGATATTATTGTTAACATCAAATATGAAACTAAAAATGATGTTATGCCTCTAAAATTACAGGTATTTGATTATTTAATAAATTTGACAACAACACGGTATCATTAAGGATTTTGACAACAACAAAAACTCATACTGGTTTTAATAAATATTTGATGCAAAATGAGTATTCTTAAGAATAGCTTGAAGCTGAAACCGATTTTTTTACAGTAATATTGAAGATAATTAAATCGCCGTTTATTTAAGCTTTTTATAAAATAAATAGTTCATAAAGCTTTGTACAATATCCTAGAACTAAGCTGATATTATTGTTAACATCAAATATGAAACTAAAAATGACATTATGCCTTTAAAATTACAGGTATTTGATTATTTAATAAATTTGACAACAACACGGTATCATTAAGGATTTTGACAACAACAAAAACTCATACTGGTTTTAATAAATATTTGATGCAAAATGAGTATACTTAAGAATAGCTTGAAGCTGAAACCGAATTTTTTACAGTAATATTGAAGATAATTAAATCGCCGTTTATTTAAACTTTTTTATAAACTAAAAAGCTCATAAAGCTCTGTACAATATCCTAGAACTAAGCTGATATTTTTGTTAACATCAAATATGAAACTAAAAATGACGTTATGCATCTAAAATTACAGGTATTTGAGTATTTCATAAATTTGACAACAAGACGGTATCATTAAGGATTTTGACAACAACAAAAACTTATAGTGGTTTTAATAAATATTTGATGTAAAATGAGTATTCTTAAGAATAGCTTGAAGCTGAAACCGAATTTTTTACAGTAATATTGAAGATAATTAAATCGCTGTTTATTTAAGCTTTTTATAAAATAAAAAGTTCATAAAGCTCTGTACAATATCCTAGAACTAAGCTGATATTATTGTTAACATCAAATATGAAACTAAAAATGACCTTATGCCTTTAAAATTACAGGTATTTGATTATTTAATAAATTTGACAACAACACGGTATCATTAAGGATTTTGACAACAACAAAAACTCATACTGGTTTTAATAAATATTTGATGCAAAATGAGTATTCTTAAGAATAGCTTGAAGCTGAAACCGAATTTTTTACAGTAATATTGAAGATAATTAAATCGCCGTTTATTTAAACTTTTTTATAAACTAAAAAGCTCATAAAGCTCTGTACAATATCCTAGAACTAAGCTGATATTTTTGTTAACATCAAATATGAAACTAAAAATGACGTTATGCATCTAAAATTACAGGTATTTGAGTATTTCATAAATTTGACAACAACACGGTATCATTAAGGATTTTGACAACAACAAAAACTCATACTGGTTTTAATAAATATTTGATGCAAAATGAGTATTCTTAAGAATAGCTTGAAGCTGAAACCGATTTTTTTACAGTAATATTGAAGATAATTAAATCGCCGTTTATTTAAGCTTTTTATAAAATAAAAAGTTCATAAAGCTTTGTACAATATCCTAGAACTAAGCTGATATTTTTGTTAACATCAAATATGAAACTAAAAATGACGTTATGCCTCTAAAATTACAGGTATTTGAGTATTTCAAAAATTTGACAACAACACGGTATCATTAAGGATTTTGACAACAACAAAAACTCATACTGGTTTTAATAAATATTTGATGCAAAATGAGTATTCTAAAGAATTGCTTGAAGCTGAAACCGAATTTTTTACAGTAATATTGAAGATAATTAAATCGCCGTTTATTTAAGCTTTTTTATAAACTACAAAGCTCATGAAGCTCTGTACAATATCCTAGAACTAAGCTGATATTTTTGTTAACATCAAATATGAAACTAAAAATGACGTTATGCATCTAAAATTACAGGTATTTGAGTATTTCATAAATTTGACAACAACACGGTATCATTAAGGATTTTGACAACAACAAAAACTTATAGTGGTTTTAATAAATATTTGATGTAAAATGAGTATTCTTAAGAATAGCTTGAAGCTGAAACCGAATTTTTTACAGTAATATTGAAGATAATTAAATCGCTGTTTATTTAAACTTTTTTATAAACTAAAAAGCTCATAAAGCTCTGTACAATATCCTAGAACTAAGCTGATATTTTTGTTAACATCAAATATGAAACTAAAAATGACGTTATGCATCTTAAATTACAGGTATTTGAGTATTTCATAAATTTGACAACAACACGGTATCATTAAGGATTTTGACAACAACAAAAACTCATACTGGTTTTAATAAATATTTGATGCAAAATGAGTATTCTTAAGAATAGCTTGAAGCTGAAACCGATTTTTTTACAGTAATATTGAAGATAATTAAATCGCCGTTTATTTAAGCTTTTTATAAAATAAAAAGTTCATAAAGCTTTGTACAATATCCTAGAACTAAGCTGATATTATTGTTAACATCAAATATGAAACTAAAAATGACATTATGCCTTTAAAATTACAGGTATTTGATTATTTAATAAATTTGACAACAACACGGTATCATTAAGAATTTTGACAACAACAAAAACTAATACTGGTTTTAATAAATATTTGATGCAAAATGAGTATTCTTAAGATTAGCTTGGAGCTGAAACCGAATTTTTTACAGAAACATTGAAGATAATTAAATCGCCGTTTATTTAAGCTTTTTTATAAACTACAAAGCTCATAAAGCTCTGTACAATATCCTAGAACTAAGCTGATATTTTTGTTAACATCAAATATGAAACTAAAAATCACGTTATGCATCTAAAATTACAGGTATTTGAGTATTTCATAAATTTGACAACAACACGGTATCATTAAGGATTTTGACAACAACAAAAACTCATACTGGTTTTAATAAATATTTGATGTAAAATGAGTATTCTTAAGAATAGCTTGAAGCTGAAACCGAATTTTTTACAGTAATATTGAAGATAATTAAATCGCTGTTTATTTAAGCTTTTTATAAAATAAAAAGTTCATAAAGCTCTGTACAATATCCTAGAACTAAGCTGATATTATTGTTAACATCAAATATGAAACTAAAAATGACATTATGCCTTTAAAATTACAGGTATTTGATTATTTAATAAATTTGACAACAACACGGTATCATTAAGGATTTTGACAACAACAAAAACTCATACTGGTTTTAATAAATATTTGATGCAAAATGAGTATTCTTAAGAATAGCTTGAAGCTGAAACCGAATTTTTTACAGTAATATTGAAGATAATTAAATCGCCGTTTATTTAAACTTTTTTATAAACTAAAAAGCTCATAAAGCTCTGTACAATATCCTAGAACTAAGCTGATATTTTTGTTAACATCAACTATGAAACTAAAAATGACGTTATGCATCTAAAATTACAGGTATTTGAGTATTTCATAAATTTGACAACAACACGGTATCATTAAGGATTTTGACAACAACAAAAACTCATACTGGTTTTAATAAATATTTGATGCAAAATGAGTATTCTTAAGAATAGCTTGAAGCTGAAACCGATTTTTTTACAGTAATATTGAAGATAATTAAATCGCCGTTTATTTAAGCTTTTTATATAATAAAAAGTTCATAAAGCTCTGTACAATATCCTAGAACTAAGCTGATATTTTTGTTAACATCAAATATGAAACTAAAAATGACGTTATGCATCTAAAATTACAGGTATTTGAGTATTTCATAAATTTGACAACAACACGGCATCATTAAGGATTTTGACAACAACAAAAACTCATACTGGTTTTAATAAATATTTGATGCAAAATGAGTATTCTTAAGAATAGCTTGAAGCTGAAACCGATTTTTTACAGTAATATTGAAGATAATTAAATCGCTGTTTATTTAAGCTTTTTATAAAATAAAAAGTTCATAAAGCTCTGTACACTATCCTAGAACTAAGCTGATATTATTGTTAACATCAAATATGAAACTAAAAATGACATTATGCCTTTAAAATTACAGGTATTTGATTATTTAATAAATTTGACAACAACACGGTATCATTAAGGATTTTGACAACAACAAAAACTCATACTGGTTTTAATAAATATTTGATGCAAAATGAGTATTCTTAAGAATAGCTTGAAGCTGAAACCGAATTTTTTACAGTAATATTGAAGATAATTAAATCGCTGTTTATTTAAGCTTTTTATAAAATAAAAAGTTCATAAAGCTCTGTACAATATCCTAGAACTAAGCTGATATTATTGTTAACATCAAATATGAAACTAAAAATGACATTATGCCTTTAAAATTACATGTATTTGATTATTTAATAAATTTGACAACAACACGGTATCATTAAGGATTTTGACAACAACAAAAACTCATACTGGTTTTAATAAATATTTGATGCAAAATGAGTATTCTTAAGAATAGCTTGAAGCTGAAACCGAATTTTTTACAGTAATATTGAAGATAATTAAATCGCCGTTTATTTAAACTTTTTTATAAACTAAAAAGCTCATAAAGCTCTGTACAATATCCTAGAACTAAGCTGATATTTTTGTTAACATCAAATATGAAACTAAAAATGACGTTATGCATCTAAAATTACAGGTATTTGAGTATTTCATAAATTTGACAACAACACGGTATCATTAAGGATTTTGACAACAACAAAAACTCATACTGGTTTTAATAAATATTTGATGCAAAATGAGTATTCTTAAGAATAGCTTGAAGCTGAAACCGAATTTTTTACAGTAATATTGAAGATAATTAAATCGCCGTTTATTTAAACTTTTTTATAAACTAAAAAGCTCATAAAGCTCTGTACAATATCCTAGAACTAAGCTGATATTTTTGTTAACATCAAATATGAAACTAAAAATGACATTATGCCTTTAAAATTACAGGTATTTGATTATTTAATAAATTTGACAACAACACGGTATCATTAAGGATTTTGACAACAACAAAAACTCATACTGGTTTTAATAAATATTTGATGCAAAATGAGTATTCTTAAGAATAGCTTGAAGCTGAAACCGAATTTTTTACAGTAATATTGAAGATAATTAAATCGCCGTTTATTTAAACTTTTTTATAAACTAAAAAGCTCATAAAGCTCTGTACAATATCCTAGAACTAAGCTGATATTTTTGTTAACATCAAATATGAAACTAAAAATGACGTTATGCATCTAAAATTACAGGTATTTGAGTATTTCATAAATTTGACAACAACACGGTATCATTAAGGATTTTGACAACAACAAAAACTGATACTGGTTTTAATAAATATTTGATGCAAAATGAGTATTCTTAAGAATAGCTTGAAGCTGAAACCGAATTTTTTACAGTAATATTGAAGATAATTAAATCACTGTTTATTTAAACTTTTTTATAAACTAAAAAGCTCATAAAGCTCTGTACAATATCCTAGAACTAAGCTGATATTTTTGTTAACATCAAATATGAAACTAAAAATGAAGTTATGCATCTAAAATTACAGGTATTTGAGTATTTCATAAATTTGACAACAACACGGTATCATTAAGGATTTTGACAACAACAAAAACTCATACTGGTTTTAATAAATATTTGATGCAAAATGAGTATTCTTAAGAATAGCTTGAAGCTGAAACCGATTTTTTTACAGTAATATTGAAGATAATTAAATCGCCGTTTATTTAAGCTTTTTATAAAATAAAAAGTTCATAAAGCTTTGTACAATATCCTAGAACTAAGCTGATATTATTGTTAACATCAAATATGAAACTAAAAATGACATTATGCCTTTAAAATTACAGGTATTTGATTATTTAATAAATTTGACAACAACACGGTATCATTAAGGATTTTGACAACAACAAAAACTAATACTGGTTTTAATAAATATTTGATGCAAAATGAGTATTCTTAAGATTAGCTTGGAGCTGAAACCGAATTTTTTACAGAAACATTGAAGATAATTAAATCGCCGTTTATTTAAGCTTTTTTATAAACTACAAAGCTCATAAAGCTCTGTACAATATCCTAGAACTAAGCTGATATTTTTGTTAACATCAAATATGAAACTAAAAATGACGTTATGCATCTAAAATTACAGGTATTTGATTATTTAATAAATTTGACAACAACACGGTATCATTAAGGATTTTGACAACAACAAAAACTCATACTGGTTTTAATAAATATTTGATGTAAAATGAGTATTCTTAAGAATAGCTTGAAGCTGAAACCGAATTTTTTACAGTAATATTGAAGATAATTAAATCGCCGTTTATTTAAACTTTTTTATAAACTAAAAAGCTCATAAAGCTCTGTACAATATCCTAGAACTAAGCTGATATTATTGTTAACATCAAATATGAAACTAAAAATGATGTTATGCCTCTAAAATTACAGGTATTTGATTATTTAATAAATTTGACAACAACACGGTATCATTAAGGATTTTGACAACAACAAAAACTCATACTGGTTTTAATAAATATTTGATGCAAAATGAGTATTCTTAAGAATAACTTGGAGCTGAAACCGAATTTTTTACAGTAATATTGTAGATAATTAAATCGCCGTTTATTTAAGCTTTTTATAGACAACAAAGCTCATAAAGCTCTGTACAATATCCTAGAACTAAGCTGATATTATTGTTAACATCAAATATGAAACTAAAAATGACATTATGCCTTTAAAATTACAGGTATTTGATTATTTAATAAATTTGACAACAACACGGTATCATTAAGGATTTTGACAACAACAAAAACTCATACTGGTTTTAATAAATATTTGATGCAAAATGAGTATTCTTAAGAATAGCTTGAAGCTGAAACCGAATTTTTTACAGTAATATTGAAGATAATTAAATCGCCGTTTATTTAAACTTTTTATAAACTAAAAAGCTCATAAAGCTCTGTACAATATCCTAGAACTAAGCTGATATTATTGTTAACATCAAATATGAAACTAAAAATGATGTTATGCCTCTAAAATTACAGGTATTTGATTATTTAATAAATTTGACAACAACACGGTATCATTAAGGATTTTGACAACAACAAAAACTCATACTGGTTTTAATAAATATTTGATGCAAAATGAGTATTCTTAAGAATAACTTGGAGCTGAAACCGAATTTTTTACAGTAATATTGTAGATAATTAAATCGCCGTTTATTTAAGCTTTTTATAGACAACAAAGCTCATAAAGCTCTGTACAATATCCTAGAACTAAGCTGATATTATTGTTAACATCAAATATGAAACTAAAAATGATGTTATGCCTCTAAAATTACAGGTATTTGATTATTTAATAAATTTGACAACAACACGGTATCATTAAGGATTTTGACAACAACAAAAACTCATACTGGTTTTAATAAATATTTGATGCAAAATGAGTATTCTTAAGAATAACTTGGAGCTGAAACCGAATTTTTTACAGTAATATTGTAGATAATTAAATCGCCGTTTATTTAAGCTTTTTATAGACAACAAAGCTCATAAAGCTCTGTACAATATCCTAGAACTAAGCTGATATTTTTGTTAACATCAAATATGAAACTTAAAATTACGTTATGCCTCTAAAATTACAGGTATTTCATTATTTAATAAATTTGACAACAACACGGTATCATTAAGGATTTTGACAACAACAAAAACTCATACTGGTTTTAATAAATATTTGATGTAAAATGAGTATTCTTAAGAATAGCTTGAAGCTGAAACCGAATTTTTTACAGTAATATTGAAGATAATTAAATCGCTGTTTATTTAAGCTTTTTATAAAATAAAAAGTTCATAAAGCTCTGTACAATATCCTAGAACTAAGCTGATATTATTGTTAACATCAAATATGAAACTAAAAATGACCTTATGCCTTTAAAATTACAGGTATTTGATTATTTAATAAATTTGACAACAACACGGTATCATTAAGGATTTTGACAACAACAAAAACTCATACTGGTTTTAATAAATATTTGATGCAAAATGAGTATTCTTAAGAATAGCTTGAAGCTGAAACCGAATTTTTTACAGTAATATTGAAGATAATTAAATCGCCGTTTATTTAAACTTTTTTATAAACTAAAAAGCTCATAAAGCTCTGTACAATATCCTAGAACTAAGCTGATATTTTTGTTAACATCAAATATGAAACTAAAAATGACGTTATGCATCTAAAATTACAGGTATTTGAGTATTTCATAAATTTGACAACAACACGGTATCATTAAGGATTTTGACAACAACAAAAACTCATACTGGTTTTAATAAATATTTGATGCAAAATGAGTATTCTTAAGAATAGCTTGAAGCTGAAACCGATTTTTTTACAGTAATATTGAAGATAATTAAATCGCCGTTTATTTAAGCTTTTTATAAAATAAAAAGTTCATAAAGCTTTGTACAATATCCTAGAACTAAGCTGATATTTTTGTTAACATCAAATATGAAACTAAAAATGACGTTATGCCTCTAAAATTACAGGTATTTGAGTATTTCAAAAATTTGACAACAACACGGTATCATTAAGGATTTTGACAACAACAAAAACTCATACTGGTTTTAATAAATATTTGATGCAAAATGAGTATTCTAAAGAATTGCTTGAAGCTGAAACCGAATTTTTTACAGTAATATTGAAGATAATTAAATCGCCGTTTATTTAAGCTTTTTTATAAACTACAAAGCTCATGAAGCTCTGTACAATATCCTAGAACTAAGCTGATATTTTTGTTAACATCAAATATGAAACTAAAAATGACGTTATGCATCTAAAATTACAGGTATTTGAGTATTTCATAAATTTGACAACAACACGGTATCATTAAGGATTTTGACAACAACAAAAACTTATAGTGGTTTTAATAAATATTTGATGTAAAATGAGTTTTCTTAAGAATAGCTTGAAGCTGAAACCGAATTTTTTACAGTAATATTGAAGATAATTAAATCGCTGTTTATTTAAACTTTTTTATAAACTAAAAAGCTCATAAAGCTCTGTACAATATCCTAGAACTAAGCTGATATTTTTGTTAACATCAAATATGAAACTAAAAATGACGTTATGCATCTTAAATTACAGGTATTTGAGTATTTCATAAATTTGACAACAACACGGTATCATTAAGGATTTTGACAACAACAAAAACTCATACTGGTTTTAATAAATATTTGATGCAAAATGAGTATTCTTAAGAATAGCTTGAAGCTGAAACCGATTTTTTTACAGTAATATTGAAGATAATTAAATCGCCGTTTATTTAAGCTTTTTATAAAATAAAAAGTTCATAAAGCTTTGTACAATATCCTAGAACTAAGCTGATATTATTGTTAACATCAAATATGAAACTAAAAATGACATTATGCCTTTAAAATTACAGGTATTTGATTATTTAATAAATTTGACAACAACACGGTATCATTAAGAATTTTGACAACAACAAAAACTAATACTGGTTTTAATAAATATTTGATGTAAAATGAGTATTCTTAAGAATAGCTTGAAGCTGAAACCGAATTTTTTACAGTAATATTGAAGATAATTAAATCGCTGTTTATTTAAGCTTTTTATAAAATAAAAAGTTCATAAAGCTCTGTACAATATCCTAGAACTAAGCTGATATTATTGTTAACATCAAATATGAAACTAAAAATGACATTATGCCTTTAAAATTACAGGTATTTGATTATTTAATAAATTTGACAACAACACGGTATCATTAAGGATTTTGACAACAACAAAAACTCATACTGGTTTTAATAAATATTTGATGCAAAATGAGTATTCTTAAGAATAGCTTGAAGCTGAAACCGAATTTTTTACAGTAATATTGAAGATAATTAAATCGCCGTTTATTTAAACTTTTTTATAAACTAAAAAGCTCATAAAGCTCTGTACAATATCCTAGAACTAAGCTGATATTTTTGTTAACATCAACTATGAAACTAAAAATGACGTTATGCATCTAAAATTACAGGTATTTGAGTATTTCATAAATTTGACAACAACACGGTATCATTAAGGATTTTGACAACAACAAAAACTCATACTGGTTTTAATAAATATTTGATGCAAAATGAGTATTCTTAAGAATAGCTTGAAGCTGAAACCGATTTTTTTACAGTAATATTGAAGATAATTAAATCGCCGTTTATTTAAGCTTTTTATATAATAAAAAGTTCATAAAGCTCTGTACAATATCCTAGAACTAAGCTGATATTTTTGTTAACATCAAATATGAAACTAAAAATGACGTTATGCATCTAAAATTACAGGTATTTGAGTATTTCATAAATTTGACAACAACACGGCATCATTAAGGATTTTGACAACAACAAAAACTCATACTGGTTTTAATAAATATTTGATGCAAAATGAGTATTCTTAAGAATAGCTTGAAGCTGAAACCGATTTTTTACAGTAATATTGAAGATAATTAAATCGCTGTTTATTTAAGCTTTTTATAAAATAAAAAGTTCATAAAGCTCTGTACACTATCCTAGAACTAAGCTGATATTATTGTTAACATCAAATATGAAACTAAAAATGACATTATGCCTTTAAAATTACAGGTATTTGATTATTTAATAAATTTGACAACAACACGGTATCATTAAGGATTTTGACAACAACAAAAACTCATACTGGTTTTAATAAATATTTGATGCAAAATGAGTATTCTTAAGAATAGCTTGAAGCTGAAACCGAATTTTTTACAGTAATATTGAAGATAATTAAATCGCTGTTTATTTAAGCTTTTTATAAAATAAAAAGTTCATAAAGCTCTGTACAATATCCTAGAACTAAGCTGATATTATTGTTAACATCAAATATGAAACTAAAAATGACATTATGCCTTTAAAATTACAGGTATTTGATTATTTAATAAATTTGACAACAACACGGTATCATTAAGGATTTTGACAACAACAAAAACTCATACTGGTTTTAATAAATATTTGATGCAAAATGAGTATTCTTAAGAATAGCTTGAAGCTGAAACCGAATTTTTTACAGTAATATTGAAGATAATTAAATCGCCGTTTATTTAAACTTTTTTATAAACTAAAAAGCTCATAAAGCTCTGTACAATATCCTAGAACTAAGCTGATATTTTTGTTAACATCAAATATGAAACTAAAAATGACGTTATGCATCTAAAATTACAGGTATTTGAGTATTTCATAAATTTGACAACAACACGGTATCATTAAGGATTTTGACAACAACAAAAACTCATACTGGTTTTAATAAATATTTGATGCAAAATGAGTATTCTTAAGAATAGCTTGAAGCTGAAACCGAATTTTTTACAGTAATATTGAAGATAATTAAATCGCCGTTTATTTAAACTTTTTTATAAACTAAAAAGCTCATAAAGCTCTGTACAATATCCTAGAACTAAGCTGATATTTTTGTTAACATCAAATATGAAACTAAAAATGACATTATGCCTTTAAAATTACAGGTATTTGATTATTTAATAAATTTGACAACAACACGGTATCATTAAGGATTTTGACAACAACAAAAACTCATACTGGTTTTAATAAATATTTGATGCAAAATGAGTATTCTTAAGAATAGCTTGAAGCTGAAACCGAATTTTTTACAGTAATATTGAAGATAATTAAATCGCCGTTTATTTAAACTTTTTTATAAACTAAAAAGCTCATAAAGCTCTGTACAATATCCTAGAACTAAGCTGATATTTTTGTTAACATCAAATATGAAACTAAAAATGACGTTATGCATCTAAAATTACAGGTATTTGAGTATTTCATAAATTTGACAACAACACGGTATCATTAAGGATTTTGACAACAACAAAAACTGATACTGGTTTTAATAAATATTTGATGCAAAATGAGTATTCTTAAGAATAGCTTGAAGCTGAAACCGAATTTTTTACAGTAATATTGAAGATAATTAAATCACTGTTTATTTAAACTTTTTTATAAACTAAAAAGCTCATAAAGCTCTGTACAATATCCTAGAACTAAGCTGATATTTTTGTTAACATCAAATATGAAACTAAAAATGACGTTATGCATCTAAAATTACAGGTATTTGAGTATTTCATAAATTTGACAACAACACGGTATCATTAAGGATTTTGACAACAACAAAAACTCATACTGGTTTTAATAAATATTTGATGCAAAATGAGTATTCTTAAGAATAGCTTGAAGCTGAAACCGATTTTTTTACAGTAATATTGAAGATAATTAAATCGCCGTTTATTTAAGCTTTTTATAAAATAAAAAGTTCATAAAGCTTTGTACAATATCCTAGAACTAAGCTGATATTATTGTTAACATCAAATATGAAACTAAAAATGACATTATGCCTTTAAAATTACAGGTATTTGATTATTTAATAAATTTGACAACAACACGGTATCATTAAGGATTTTGACAACAACAAAAACTAATACTGGTTTTAATAAATATTTGATGCAAAATGAGTATTCTTAAGATTAGCTTGGAGCTGAAACCGAATTTTTTACAGAAACATTGAAGATAATTAAATCGCCGTTTATTTAAGCTTTTTTATAAACTACAAAGCTCATAAAGCTCTGTACAATATCCTAGAACTAAGCTGATATTTTTGTTAACATCAAATATGAAACTAAAAATGACGTTATGCATCTAAAATTACAGGTATTTGATTATTTAATAAATTTGACAACAACACGGTATCATTAAGGATTTTGACAACAACAAAAACTCATACTGGTTTTAATAAATATTTGATGTAAAATGAGTATTCTTAAGAATAGCTTGAAGCTGAAACCGAATTTTTTACAGTAATATTGAAGATAATTAAATCGCCGTTTATTTAAACTTTTTTATAAACTAAAAAGCTCATAAAGCTCTGTACAATATCCTAGAACTAAGCTGATATTATTGTTAACATCAAATATGAAACTAAAAATGATGTTATGCCTCTAAAATTACAGGTATTTGATTATTTAATAAATTTGACAACAACACGGTATCATTAAGGATTTTGACAACAACAAAAACTCATACTGGTTTTAATAAATATTTGATGCAAAATGAGTATTCTTAAGAATAACTTGGAGCTGAAACCGAATTTTTTACAGTAATATTGTAGATAATTAAATCGCCGTTTATTTAAGCTTTTTATAGACAACAAAGCTCATAAAGCTCTGTACAATATCCTAGAACTAAGCTGATATTATTGTTAACATCAAATATGAAACTAAAAATGACATTATGCCTTTAAAATTACAGGTATTTGATTATTTAATAAATTTGACAACAACACGGTATCATTAAGGATTTTGACAACAACAAAAACTCATACTGGTTTTAATAAATATTTGATGCAAAATGAGTATTCTTAAGAATAGCTTGAAGCTGAAACCGAATTTTTTACAGTAATATTGAAGATAATTAAATCGCCGTTTATTTAAACTTTTTTATAAACTAAAAAGCTCATAAAGCTCTGTACAATATCCTAGAACTAAGCTGATATTATTGTTAACATCAAATATGAAACTAAAAATGATGTTATGCCTCTAAAATTACAGGTATTTGATTATTTAATAAATTTGACAACAACACGGTATCATTAAGGATTTTGACAACAACAAAAACTCATACTGGTTTTAATAAATATTTGATGCAAAATGAGTATTCTTAAGAATAACTTGGAGCTGAAACCGAATTTTTTACAGTAATATTGTAGATAATTAAATCGCCGTTTATTTAAGCTTTTTATAGACAACAAAGCTCATAAAGCTCTGTACAATATCCTAGAACTAAGCTGATATTTTTGTTAACATCAAATATGAAAATTAAAATTACGTTATGCCTCTAAAATTACAGGTATTTCATTATTTAATAAATTTGACAACAACACGGTATCATTAAGGATTTTGACAACAACAAAAACTCATACTGGTTTTAATAAATATTTGATGCAAAATGAGTATTCTTAAGAATAGCTTGAAGCTGAAACCGAATTTTTACAGTAATAATGAAGATAATTAAATCGCCGTTTATTTAAGTTTTTTATAAACTTAAAAGCTCATAAAGCTCTGTACAATATCCTAGAACTAAGCTGATATTATTGTTAACATCAAATATGAAACTTAAAATTACGTTATGCCTCTAAAATTACAGGTATTTGATTATTTAATAAATCTGACAACAACACGGTATCATTAAGGATTTTGACAACAACAAAAACTCATACTGGTTTCAATAAATATTTGATGCAAAATGAGTATTCTTAAGAATAACTTGGAGCTGAAACCGAATTTTTTACAGTAATATTGAAGATAATTAAATCGCCGTTTATTTAAACTTTTTTATAAACTAAAAAGCTCATAAAGCTCTGTACAATATCCTAGAACTAAGCTGATATTTTTGTTAACATCAAATATGAAACTAAAAATGACGTTATGCATCTAAAATTACAGGTATTTGAGTATTTCATAAATTTGACAACAACACGGTATCATTAAGGATTTTGACAACAACAAAAACTCATACTGGTTTTAATAAATATTTGATGCAAAATGAGTATTCTTAAGAATAGCTTGAAGCTGAAACCGAATTTTTACAGTAATAATGAAGATAATTAAATCGCCGTTTATTTAAGCTTTTTATAAACTTAAAAGCTCATAAAGCTCTATACAATATCCTAGAACAAAGCTCATATTATTAACATTGTTAACATCAAATATGAAACTACTAATGACGTTATGCTTCTAAAATTAAAGGTAGTTGATTATTTAATAAATTTGACAACAACACGGTATCATTAAGGATTTTAACAACAACAAAAACTTGTACTGGTTTTAATAAATATTTCATGCAAAATGAGTATTCTTAAGAATAGCTTGAAGCTGAAACCGATTTTTTTACAGTAATATTGCAGATAATTAAATCGCCGTTTATTTAAGCTTTTTTATAAACTAAAAAGCTCATAAAGCTCTGTACAATATCCTAGAACTAAGCTGATATTTTTGTTAACATCAAATATGAAACTAAAAATGACGTTATGCCTCTAAAATTACAGGTATTTGAGTATTTCATAAATTTGACAACAACACGGTATCATTAAGGATTTTGACAACAACAAAAACTCATACTGGTTTTAATAAATATTTGATGCAAAATGAGTATTCTTAAGAATAGCTTGAAGCTGAAACCGAATTTTTTACAGTAATATTGAAGATAATTAAATCGCCGTTTATTTAAGCTTTTTTATAAACTAAAAAGCTCATGAAGCTCTGTACAATATCCTAGAACTAAGCTGATATTTTTGTTAACATCAAATATGAAACTTAAAATTACGTTATGCCTCTAAAATTACAGGTATTTGATTATTTAATAAATTTGACAACAACACGGTATCATTAAGGATTTTGACAACAACAAAAACTCATACTGGTTTCAATAAATATTTGATGCAAAATGAGTATTCTTAAGAATAACTTGGAGCTGAAACCGAATTTTTTACAGTGATATTGTAGATAATTAAATCGCCGTTTATTTAAGCTTTTTATAGACAACAAAGCTCATAAAGCTCTGTACAATATCCTAGAACTAAGCTGATATTTTTGTTAACATCAAATAAGAAACTTAAAATTACGTTATGCCTCTAAAATTACAGGTATTTGATTATTTAATAAATTTGACAACAACACGGTATCATTAAGGATTTTGACAACAACAAAAACTCATACTGGTTTTAATAAATATTTGATGCAAAATGAGTATTCTTAAGAATAGCTTGAAGCTGAAACCGAATTTTTACAGTAATATTGAAGATAATTAAATCGCCGTTTATTTAAGCTTTTTTATAAACTAAAAAGCTCATAAAGCTATGTACAATATCCTGGAACTAAGCTGATATTTTTGTTAACATCAAATATGAAACTAAAAATGACGTTATGCCTCTAAAATTACAGGTATTTGAGTATTTCATAAATTTGACAACAACACGGTATCATTAAGGATTTTGACAACAACAAAAACTCATACTGGTTTTAATAAATATTTGATGCAAAATGAGTATTCTTAAGAATAGCTTGAAGCTGAAACCGAATTTTTTACAGTAATATTGAAGATAATTAAATCGCCGTTTATTTAAGCTTTTTTATAAACTAAAAAGCTCATGAAGCTCTGTACAATATCCTAGAACTAAGCTGATATTTTTGTTAACATCAAATATGAAACTAAAAATGACGTTATGCCTCTAAAATTACAAGTAGTTGATTATTTAGTAAATTTGACAACAACACGGTATCATTAAGGATTTTGACAACAACAAAAACTCATACTGGTTTTAATAAATATTTGATGCAAAATGAGTATTCTTAAGAATAGCTTGAAGCTGAAACCGATTTTTTTACAGTAATATTGAAGATAATTAAATCGCCGTTTATTTAAGCTTTTTTATAAACTAAAAAGCTCATAAAGCTATGTACAATATCCTGGAACTAAGCTGATATTTTTGTTAACATCAAATATGAAACTAAAAATGACGTTATGCCTCTAAAATTACAGGTATTTGAGTATTTCATAAATTTGACAACAACACGGTATCATTAAGGATTTTGACAACAACAAAAACTCATACTGGTTTTAATAAATATTTGATGCAAAATGAGTATTCTTAAGAATAGCTTGAAGCTGAAACCGAATTTTTACAGTAATATTGAAGATAATTTAATCGCCGTTTATTTAAGCTTTTTATAAACTACAAAGCTCATAAAGCTCTGTACAATATCCTCGAACTAAGCTGATATTATTGTTAAAATGTTGAAGCAGAATACATCGCAATCTTCACCTAAAATCAAACACAACATTAGAATTAGCTATTCAATATTATATTTAATTCTTTAAGAAACTTATCTTAGTTTTTTCAATTACCACAACACAACGCCACTGTTTATTATTTACATTTTTTATTTTGACAGAAGAATTATTGTTAAAATGGATTCATATATCAGTTTGCTCAATTTATAAAATTATCTTGTACACACATGAAAGCTCACGACAAACTTAGTTTAGCTAGACAATAAGAGATGTCACTTATTATTTGATTAAATTGTAAGAAATAATGTAATTAGTTAACATGTTTAAACCAAGATGTCAATATATAAAAACCATCAAATTTTCTGACAGTTTTACTTAAGCTGAAAAATAAAATAGAGAAAATTCTTTCTATTCGAAGCGAGATTTCATCAAGCTAACAACAAGCAAAATAAAATATCAAGTGAAATTAAATGGAATAAAGATTTATATCATGCGATAAATAGTTTTTATTAAATCCATACGAAAATCAACAAAATTACAATCAAATTGGAGTGTGTTAATCTTAGCGGATTATCAAGCATCATCATCCCGGATTCACGAGCATTATCAACCTGCATAGCAACAATTGGCGCCGAAACTGGGACAGAATATTGCATATTTGCGAAAATCAAGCATCATCACAATCAGTCACAATATTTTTGGTAGTCCCAATATCAAGCCACACCATGAAATAGCGGAGAACGGTGAAAAAGTTCCAGAAAACACGTCATAGCGGTCAGTAAGTATAACCGCCCCGAGGGACAAAATCTAAGCGCAAATTCTGTTTCTGGTTTTATTGAATCGTTTAAGTCTAACTATATTTGTCGCTTCTGTGAAGTTTGCTCAAATTTAATTCAAACCGTTTTTATTGAGAATGAAATTCTTTTGACATGGAGGTAAGTTTATTTAATAACCGAAGTTCTTCAATACATTTGAAAGTTTAAGTGTCGACATCATGCACGATATATTAGAAGGCATTGCCCAAAAAGAAATAAAACTCAATTCAATTAACGACAAATAGAAAACTATTTTTTATAAATGAATTCAATACAAAACTTAAAAATTGTAATTTCAGGTTTCTTAACAAATCAAACTTAATATAGACAGTACAAATTTACGGCAATAAGCTTAACAATGTTGGTATTTGCTACGCAATTTTTTACTTCTAATTCCCGTTATCGTGAATAGTGGTTTTATTGTTTCTTTTTAAAATTGCAAACATAGTTTATTCTCCTTCTCTAAAAGCGAATTATATTAGCATATTAAAACATTTGATTGAAGAAAATCATATTGCTTATAAACAAAATTTCAATATAAACCTATTGTTCAAACATCATATTATGGTTCATTATCCACGCATTTTACAAGAAATGGTTTGACTAATTAATGGACTATGCGATATGAATTGAATCATTCAAAACTAAAAGAAATGGCCATAGATTCACATTATTTTAAAAATATTTGTAAAATATTGGCAGAAAAACACCAACAGCAAAATTACGTAGAGGGTATGTTAATAAGAACATAATTCTACAAATAATAAGCTATGATTCGATATCGAGTCAATATTTAAATATGCCCGAAGAACTTAAATTTTCTGGGAAACTTGATTTAATTAATGAAGTACTACAAAGTGAAGGTGGTTATGTTTACAGAAAACATTTTGTATTCTGTACTCAAATATTAGAAGTGGCTAATTAGGTTACTCTATATAAGTATTTTGGATACGGTTTATTTGAAACTATTGAATTTAATTAATCACTTAATTCATATATGTTAAATCGAACAAAAACTAAGAATTTTATCGCTTATAAAACTTACGTACGTTGTTCCAAAATATTTAATTAATTAAGTTTCGTTTAATAATCTGAATATTATTATATTTTATTTTTAAAGGAACTTTTGTATAAAATATATGTATCAATAATAAATTAATTAAGAACATAAATCTACATCATTTTATTTATTTTTAATTAATATATTCAAAAATAAATGTGGATAATATTATTTACACGATTTAAAGTTGATGATATTTGCAATTTAAAACGTTAACGTCCACACCGTTCTGTGTGAAATAATTTTTTTTTCTAGTGTATAAGTAGATTTCACTGGTCGACTGGCTACCATTGAAGTAATACATAACGAAATACCTAAAGATAATAATTTAACTAATTTGTAGTAAGCACTGAGATTTAACAGAAATTGTATCATCCAAAATCCGATTTTAATTCTAGTACTGACTTTTTATTCAAATAAATCACTGAAAATTATTCTTCCACTCATCTATTGGATCTTGCCATCTTCTATACAAAAACATAATCATTAAAGAAATTTTTCATATTTTAATCTGCAACAAAAAAAAATACTTTATTGTACCTAATACTTATACCTATATATTGTTTCCTATTCTATTATTATCAAAACTAAACTATTTCTATTATATGCACATAATATGTTGTTATTAGTGTAGTTCAAAGTTGTTAAGTTATTGTTGTTGTTTTGGCCCGAGATAATCATCAGTAAATTTTAAGTATTTTAATAATGATTCAAAAAATTACTGGTAGAGAAACGATAAATATTTAAAAGGGATTAGGTTGAAATTAATGACAATGGCCATTGAATTATAAATGCAAATGTTTATACAAATGTTTATTTATTATTATTATTTTTTGTGTGTCTGTACATGTATAATTAATTTTAATTAATCTAATTATTATTATTATTGTTACAAAAAAGTAACAAACTACTGTGTTTTTGTTAAAAACTAATAAACAAAATAGACATGAATAGAAATTAATTTGCATACCGCGTATATACAAGTATGTATAGTACAGAAAAATTTAAACTTTAATGCAAATTACCGAAAGCCACATATTACCTTCTAACTTAGGTTATTAATTTATAGTAAATAGGATTATAGATACAGCAATCATACCGTAACATAATTTACCGACCAGCTGACACCATTGCTCCATATCGCTGGTTTGCCGAATACTGCCACCATAATAATAAAATGAAACCATTTAAAATAATTAAAAATATAAACAAAAATGTAAATACAATAAAACAATTTTTTTTATAAACATATTCAAAGTGATTTTAATTTTTAAAGATTTTATCAGTTCCCCCGAAAACAAAAAAAACTTTAATTAAAATAAAATTTAGAATAGATATAAAAATAAAATTATTTCAATAATAATGGTGTAATACTGTAATATGGAGATACACAAATTGTTGTTTTTTTTAGTTATTTTTGGAAATTGTTTTGGTATTTAAATCTAACAAATTAAAAGTATTTTTCTCACTTGACCTGTAACCAAATTTTAGTTCGTTCGAACCAAACCAAAAAAAAACATAATAGAAAAAAATGTTTATGGTTTTATTCAAATTTAAATTTTTTTTTTTTTTAATTAATATTTTTCTACTTTCCTATATTTGTGTGTTATTTTCCGCTTATAAGCTTTTAACCAAAAATTGTATATGTATATATGTACATACGTATAAAATTAGAATATGGTTTTATGTAAATTTTATTATTTACTTAGATATTTATACGTTTTAGTACTTTTATGATGTTCTGGCATAAATTAGAAGAAAAAATGGCATACGATTAGATAATGGGTTGTAATATTTTATAATTAAAACAAACATTAAATAAATTAGAAAAAAAAAACTGTAATTAATTTTTTTTTTTTTCAATTTCTAATGTTTATTTTAATTATAAAACTTAAAAATGTAATAAAATAATTAGATACCAATTGAAATAATTAACTGCAAAATTATGTAAAGAAATGTTGAACCAAGATAGAATTTACGCATCAGTTTATTGAAAAGTAATAGTCAATTTTCTAATTAGCATCAATTAGAGATTCCATTAGATTTTAAAACATACGTTTAACATCAATAAATTTTAATTAGTATATTCCTAATAAAATACGTTACTGTATGAGATTCTAACTGAAATGAAATCGAATTTTGTTTAACATACCTGTGTTGAAATATTTGAAAATGTTTTTGGATGCAATTCCTATTTACAAGTACTTACTCTTTGAGTTATGGGGTTTTAAGTTGCGTGAGAAGAATCTCAACATTTTGGAAGTTGGAATCTAAAAATATACAGTAACAACTTTATTAACAGTGAACTATAAATTAATCAGGTTGGAAAATAATTTAGTTTTTCAATCAAGAACATCAAATGTTCACCATCCACACTGTAAAGGCGTTGTTGTACAACATACAAGCAGAAAAGCTTCTGAGCCATTTTGGTTCTGCTCAGACTTGTGTAAAAAATCAGATGCTGAATTGGATTCACCCAATCCCGAAAATAACAAAAATGCGAGATTATAAAAAACTGCAAAAATATGATGGAAAATTCTGGGAAATAAAAGCATTGATCACAGAAATACGTTCGAATCTCAGAAAGTCGGATCTGAGTACATAGAGCTTTGGGAGCTGTTGCGGAAATAAAACATTGTCAATAAACAACAGGAGGAGGATATCCATAGAATAGAGGCCTACATCGATAACCTTCATTAAAATCAAATTGCGTTAAATTTATTTATCGCTGGCCTTCCTAATGAAGATGTATCGCCAATGGAAGTGTTTGTTAAAATACTTAATGTAATGGACTCAAAAGACTCTATCAGTGACATTGAAAAGGAGAAGTACATGAAACAACGAATTAATCATACGAAAGCCGTTCCAGCTGACAAAGTGGAAAGGAAAATTTTGGTGACGTTCAAGACCAAAAAAGCGAAATATCAACTGCAAGGGAAGACAAAAAGGAACTGGAAAATGATTCTCTTAAGTCAGGTGGAATATAAACCATCATTTGACTCAATTTAGGCCAAAATTACACCGTGGCTATACAACTTCAAGAATTAATTAACTGCAAGTTTCTCTGGATTAATAAAGCTGTTATTTATTTTTGGAAAGAAAAGAAAGCTCTAATTATTAGAATCTCTTCACAAACTGGCTTTAATAAGATGTTGTTGGCAAATAAAATTAGTCCAGATTCACTTGTTTGAATATCAGGAAATCCACAAAAGTATTACAAATTATCAATTTACTTTATTAAACATCTTTAAATTTTAAATTAGTTTTAGGTTAAAAGCTAACGTCAATCATAAAATAGGATTGAATAATAAATAAATCTTTGTCAGTAATGCAGATTTTCGTATTCTGTATTTAAACATGGGAAGCATAAGAAATAAATGGCACGATTTAAAATTGTTAGTAAATTAGATACAGTGTAGTATCGATGATGTGTATCGGAAATTTGGATAACTGAGGAGGAGAATAAATTGTTTAATTTAAAGAAATATGGTGGGACAGCAATCTTTGTCAGGTTAAATGTAAACGTGGCAAAGATATTTGTTGATGAAGATGATTTCTGACAAGCAGTCTGAATCAAACTTAGTTTAACAAACTTAATTAGTATTACTATTTACCGGTCTCAAATAATTTCTGTTCCTAAATTTTTTGAAATGCTTCATAAATATTTTTTTTACATCGTCAAAATATTTTTATAGGGGATTTTAATATTAACCCTTAAGGGACACACTATCAAAAAGTTACGTAAGAGACACACTGGGTGATTTTTACCCAGCGATACTTTGAAAGCTTATATCTCGTGATCAAATTGATCAAATTCAATCAATTTTTTTTCAATTGATAGAAAATTTTCTCAAGAACATAAAAACATAATTTTGGTGCGACCAAATAATTAGGTGCAAAAATATTTACAAAAAACTAACGGAACTTTTTTTAAAAAACGTCTTTTTTTTTAAATGCTTATATTTCTATTAAAAATTAATATTTTGACACTCTGTAGGTAACCGATGAAAAGCTAAAGAGTTGAACCTTAAGATGCTACTATGGGTTTTACCATCCATTGCAAAAACTATATTTTTTTTCAAATCGAAAATAGGAGTTTTTTGAAAACAGCAAAATTGAGGTAAAATCTAAAAGTTGGCTATTTTGCGTGAAAAAAAAAACGTTTTTGAAATTAATAATCGGTATGCCCCTTAGAAGAGATACAGTGCGCTTATAGAAGCCGAGCAGTGAGCGTCGTAAAAACAGGTACGGGTAAAAATTACCCAGTGTGTCTCTAAGGTCAGAAAAACATGTTTATTTCAAAAATCCTTTTTTGATAAATATTGCGAGTTTGTGTTAAACTTATAGGAGTATAATTTTTGTCTGTTTGATTTGAACTAAAATATGTATATATGTACAGAGAAATCTCACTATAACGGACATCGACGGGACCAAAAAAGTTGTCCATTGAAGTGAGGAACTTGAACTGAGGATTTGTGATTTTTTTTATAAGAATTTTACTGGGATTCTATTTCTTATCCGATTTTAATTAAATTCAGCATTCCCAATGTAAATGGGATTCTTAAATGATAGTTAGGAAGAAACTTGGCCATTTATTATCCGATCTTGATGAAATTCTCAAATGGATAAAGTTCTGAAATATGGCCAATTAGGATGGAACTTGGCCATTTCTTATCCGATCTTGATGCAATTCAGCATGTACGATGGAAATGGGATTCTAAAAAGATTTTCAGATGAAGTTCTGGAATATGGCCAATTAGGATGGAACTTGACCATTTCTTATGCGATCTTGATAAAATTCAGCATGTACGATGGAAATGGGATTCTAAAATGATTTTTAGGTGAAGTTCTGGAAAATGACCAATTAGGAAAGAACTTGGCCATTTTTAATCCGATCTTGATGAAATTCCGCATGTACGTTGGAAATAGGATTCTAAAAATATTTTCTTGGCTGATTTTAATGAAATTCAGCATGTATGATGGATAAGGGATTTTAAAACGAGATTTAGACGAAGTTCTGGAATATGGCCAATTAGGAAGGAACTTAATATGATTTAATGTATTTGATGACCTGTTTTATAAATAATTTTAGAACCCCATTTCCATAGCACATGCCGAATTTCATTAAAATTGGATAATAAATGGACAAGTTCCTTCTTAATTGGCCATATTCCAGAACTTCGTCTAAAAATCATTTGAGAATCCCATTTCCATCGTACATGCTAAATTACATCAAAACCGGATTAAAAAAGCCAAGTGCCTTCCAAATTGACCATATTCCAGCACTGCGTCTAAAACTCCTTTGAGAATTCCATTTCCATCGCACATGCTGAATTTCACTAAGGTCGGATAATAAATAGCCAAGTTCCTTCCGAACTGGCCATATTCCAGAACTTCACCTAAAAATCATTTAAGAATCCCATTTCCATCGAACATGCTGAATTTCATCAAAATCGGATGAGAGATAGCCAAATTCCTTCCAAATAGGCCATATTCCAGAACTTCACCTGAAAATCATTTGAGGATCCCATTTTCATGGTGCATGCTGAATTTCATTAAGATCGGATAATAAATGGCCAAGTTCCTTCCTAATTGGCCATATTCCAGAACTTTACCTAAAAATCATTCTAGAATCCCATTTCCATCGAACATGCTGAATTTCATCAAAATCGGATAAGAAATAGCCAAGTTCCTTTCAAATAGGCCATATTCCAGAACTTCACCTGGAAATCATTTGAGGATCCCATTTTCATGGTGCATGCTGAATTATATTAAGATCGGATAAGAAATGGCAAAGTTCCTTCCTAATTGGCCATATTCCAGAACTTTACCTAAAAATCATTCTAGAATCCCATTTCCATCGAACATGCTGAATTTCATCAAAATCGGATAAGAAATAGCCAAGTTCCTTCCAAATAGACCATATTCCAGAACTTTACCTAAAAATCATTTAAGAATCCCATTTCCATCGAACATGCTGAATTTCATCAAAATCGGATAAGAAATAGCCAAGTTCCTTCCAAATAGGCCATATTCCAGAACTTCACCTGAAAATCATTTGAGGATCCCATTTTCATGGTGCATGCTGAATTTCATTAAGATCGGATAAGAAATAGCCAAGTTCCTTCCTAATTGGCCAAATTCCAGAACTTTACCTAAAAATCATTTAAGAATCCCATTTCCATTGAACATGCTGAATTTCATCAAAATCGGATGAGAAATAGCCAAGTTCCTTCTTAATTGGCCATATTCCAGAACTTCATCTAAAAATCATTTGAGAATCCCATTTCCATCGTACATGCTGAAATTCATAAAAATCGGATGAGAAATGGCCCAGTTCTTACCTTCTTGGCCATATTTCAGAACTTCATCTAACACTCGTTTGCAAATCTCATTTCCATCGCATATGTTGAATTTCATCAAGATCGGTTAAGAAATGGCCAAGTTCCATCCTAATTGGCCATATTCCAGAGCTTCACCTAAAAATCATTTGAGAATCATATTTCCATCGTACATGCTGAATTTCATCAAAATCGGATAATAAATGGCCAAGTTTCTTCCTAACTGGCCATAAGTCGAACACAAACACACAATATTTAACAAAAATAATTTTTTAAATCAGACGTTTTTCTAACGTAAGAGACACACTGGGTGATTTTTACCCATACCTGTTTTTGCGACGTTCATTGCTCAGCTTCTATAAATGCACTTTATCTGGCCTATGGGGGGATATTAGTGAACATTTCAAACTTCCCTAATCCACTGGCCCGATGGTCCAAGGACCACGCGTTTTAAAATGGCGCGCGTTAAAAAAAGTGACCTGGGTTAATTTAACCCAGTGTGTCTCTTAAGGGTTAATTTATTAGATGGTCAGGATGACATTGTATCACGTTATGTGCAGTTAGTAAATTCATATGGACGCATGTATTTCTAAATAAGGTTAGTCATGCTACTAGAAGCCAAAATGAAGTCAGCACGTTAATTGATCATATATTCACAGATCTGTTAACAAATATTTATAATTTAAACACTTCTGATACTACACTATCTGATCACAAATAACTGCTTTTACAAATATAAGTGTTTTGCGTCAGCCAAGAACAATTTTTATAAAGCACTAAATACCCTGAACATTTTCAATGATCCCATTTGGGTTCAAATTTTAAACTCCAAAAATATAAATGAATTTTCTGTAAAACTAAATGAACTTATTAGTTCTAACATGTGCACAATCCCCATGGATAACTCCAGAAATAGAAAACTTAATCAGTGAACGGGAAAAATTCTTTAGATTAAAGAAAAATTCACAGATAATGCTTACCTCACTGAAAAGCACGAACTTCTCAGTTCCTTAGTACCTTCACAAAAAAGTCAACAGAGAAAGTGGTTTTACTTTTGTAAGGAAAAATATCGCCAAACCTAAAGAGCTGTGAAAATATTTTAACGAAGTTAAAATAACTTCTATCAAGATAGGGGATCAACTAATCACCAATAGCCAAGAGATTACTGATTAGTTTAACAATTATTTTGTCAATGTTCTGATTGAAATTAGTAGTCAGTTTGCACTACCAAATACTAATGAGTTTATGCATTTAGACTATAGAATACTATACCTATGCGGTGCAGCTGTACCCTACAGATGAGGTAGAAATAGGAAACGATTTTAAGTCTTAATCCTAATGCGGAGACTGGAGTGGATAATATTTCAACGAAAGTATACAGCACGTCATTAATTATATAAGCTCACTGCTTGCGATATACATATGTATATCATGCATTTACCACTGGAATTTATCCAGATTGTAACAAAACGGCAAAAGTTATACCAGTATTTAAAGCAGGAAATGAAACTGATTTATCGAATTTAGACCTATCTCAATATCGAATGCTGTGTCGAAAGTTTTCGAAAAATTATACCTGACAGGATTGGAAGGTTTCTAAAATTAAACAAATCAATTAGTAAACATCAATTTGGTTTCACAGTAAATTCAAATACTACTACGGCGTATGCGTCAATTTTATGAATTTTCTCAGTAAAAATATTGATTGATATTGGGTTTTCTAGTGCATGTCTTTTCCTTGACTTGCGAAAAGCTTTTGATACCGTTAATCCAGAGATATTGATGATTAAGATAAACAAACTATATTTCACGCCGGTAAAAGGCAGGTAAGTATTTAAAAGTTATTTATCCTCTAGGAAGCAATTTGTAAAAATGAATGACAATGTTAGTTCTGTAAACGTATTGAATTTAGGAGTACCTCGGGGTTCCATCTTGGGTCCCACTTTATTCAATCTATTTATTAACGATAAAACTTACAGAATAAAATCCAATTATATGCAGATGATTGTTAAATTATGTATGCGGCACCATCTCTAAATATAGTGTGGTCTCAGATAGAATGTGATTTCCAATTTCTCAAAAACTGGTTTGATGTTAATCATTTAACACTAAATCATGACAAGACCAAGTACATGATGTTTGAGAATCGGCCTTCAATAGTAGATGTCTTCAAAGCTAACCCTATTACTTATACCTCTTTTGTAATTGATAGAGTTACTAAGTATACGTATTTAGGGTTAGTGATTGATATTAAACTTAAATGGATCAGACATGTTGATAAAAAAAAAACTATGGTACCATATAGTTTTGCTGAGAACAGAATAAGGCATGTGCTACCCAGAAAATCTTTGATACTGTTGTACTTTGCGAATATATTCAGTTGCGTTTGATTTATATCAACCCGGTTTGGAGTGGTTGTATGGAGCATAAGGTGGCGAAACTAGAGTTTTTACAGAAGAGAGTACTAGAATGTATAATTACAGCTCAAATTAGGTTTCCAATTGAGCAATTTTTTAAAGAATTTGATTCCCTGTACTTTTTAATTGATCGAGAACTTTTAACTTTGGTCCATAAAATTAGTTAAGAAGCATATCAAACATAATTTTCAATTGACAAAAGTTCACGATCAACATATCTGGTTCTGCGAATAATAATGTATTGTATCGTGGATTACCCTTATATAATAATCTTCCACAACAAATTAAATGTTTAACCGATTCGAAAGATTTATAAATAAAATATCCTAAATGTAACTAAAGCTGCGATATTGCCAATTTATTAATAAAAATGTTTATTTAATTTAACAAGTATACTCGTAGATTGCTTAATTTAAAATGTGTAAAATAATTAGTTTAATTAGTTTGTTCAATGTATTTCAAATTTTTATAATTAAATAGAAATGAAAGTCAAATCTTTTTTTTTTACACGTTCGCCACTCATTTTTTTTTTTTTGGTATTCAAAAAAAAGTCACGTGTTAATATAAAATGCCTCGAATATGGGCAACGACTCGTCTCCCAGTCAAACTACTTGACACAAATATGTGTTAGATACTTCTAGAAACATAGCCTCATCGCAAATAATCGTATCAAAAATTACTACAAATTTATTCTTTTATTTCGTAAAAGATTGCGTCACATATTTGTGCCATGAGTTTTTTTGAAATTAGCATGTCCAATATATGTGACATTGAGTGGCGAAATTATTAATGAATTATTAGTTATATAAAAGTATGAAATTATAAGTAGCTTAAATCTTAAAATTGTAAAGTTGCTTTACAAACTCTATAGGTAAAATTGTATGGAAAATTTAGCTTTAAGAAATTTGTTAATTATAATCTAGTTCTAAAATAAAGTAAAAAAAACTGAAAGTATTGATTTGTACTTTGAACCACTATCATAAATAATTTTAAAATTATCTAGCTACATTTACCATTTTGGAGGATTCTAATCTTTCGATCGTCTAGAACTGTAAACTTACATAGGTGGTTCAAATTTGTTCTTAACACTCTTTTTCAAATTTCTCATTTTGTTTAGGCTAGGATGTCCACTCTAATTTAACAAGTACTTTCTAATATAAATATTGTTGTTTAATTCTAACCTAAGGAAATCATTAGTGTCACTCAGTTTTGCATACACTTTTTATGTTTTAGTTAATTTAGTTTCAAGTTCCATAGTGGAGGTGGACTGATTCGACTATTAATTTAGATAATTACTTGCTTATATATTTGCTATGAAATAGGTGAAGGTTTATTTTTATAAGATTTAAATTACTAGTCAATAATTTTAGACGTTCTGTATATTACTAAATGAGTATATAAAAGAAAAATAAGTTATTGCTATGGTATAGAAACTATATTGTAAATGCTAAATTGAAATTAAATTAAATTAAAAATCCGAAATGTCATCGTTTTTGATGGAGTTTCAAATTGAATATTATATAGATTGACGTTTTTGACTTAAAAAGAGGGAAGTACTATAATTGAAAGATTATGCGAGTTGGCCGGAAGGGATTTCCCAAACTTCGTAAAGATTTCAAAGGTGCCTATAAAATCGGCTATAATTGCCACGTGAACTTCCATTTACCAGGAACCTATATAAAAAAAAAACATCCTTCTACAGCCAGTAGAACCCCAGGCACAATAATTTGATGTTTTATAGTTTACTCTGCCTAGTAGTTAAAATTATTTCAAAGAAAAAACTATTTACGTTTTATCCAAACCATCCTGAAATAAGGTCAAATGACAATGGAACAAGTTAACGCACACGGTAGGCTAAACAAATTCCATAACCCCCGGCTTCAATCCATACTTTCTAAAGTTAGTAACCGCAATAACGCTTTAACAATGCGGATAAATTAATTGAGATAATATCGATAATATAGATGAATTTAGTAAATAAACTTTGTTTAGAAATTTGACATTTACTGCTGGTTTTACTATTATTGTAATGCGAGGAACCATAGCAAGATCAAATATTTTTTATATCGTAAACCTCGATATAATCGAAAAGCTAAAAAAATATGTAAATATAGTTTAGAGTAACATTATAAAAATGATGCTCATTGCAAAACTAGTATGTAAGTTGAAGTCCCAATCGCAGAATGTTTACAATGGTTTGCTTCGCAACGATGCTTTATATGCTAATTTTTCTAAGAAATTTAAGAATTATTCATGATTAAACGAAATTGTTCTAAATGTATCAAGAAAAATTATGGAAATCGTTTAGTTATAAACTATATAAAAACATTCAATTCATTCTATAAAATTTACAGTAAAAACTAATAAGACACGTTCATTGAAAAAACAACTTAACTTCGAACCAAATCTCAACACTCTAATCAACTCAACACAATCTAACCTCCCAATAAACCCTCAACACGATCGCAAATTCTGAATCTTTTACTGAAACCCTATTCAACCCTAACTTGACCTGAACTGAACCTTCAATCTAACCCTAAATTAAACTATAACTCAACACCAACTCAACTGACATAAAACTCAAAACGGTTCGAAAACTACATGCATATACCTCCGCGACACTTGATTATCCTCACTTGAAAATTTTCCATAAAACCTAAGATAATGCGCCTAATCATTATAAACTTTTTCATCACCTTGGTTTCTATCTTATCTTACTTTCCCATGACTAATACGCATACTTGCATGCAATGCGAAGTGGAAAATCCCCATTTCGACCCTTAACCTAATTCTTAACTTAACCTGAAACTAAACGCCCAACTCAATATTTAAATCAGCGCGACTCGGAAAAATACATTCATAGAGGAACACAATTCAAAATAACTCAAGCTTCCAGTTCAACCCTCAACACAACTCCACATAAATGTTCAACCTAACCGTTGAGTTTTACTCAACTCAATCTCAACTCAACTCCAACTCAACCGAAACTCAACCATTGCTCGACTAGCAACCCAGCTCTTAAATCAATTCCAAACTAAGACTCAATTGAACTCCAAACTCAACATGGTGCTAAAAACTACATACGTTTATGAATACAACTCAAGTCTAGTCTAATTCAACCGCCAATTCAATACACAAATAACCGTAACAAATCCCAATTCAAGTCTAACTCAACCTTTATTCAACCCGCAAATAGAACCCAACTCAAATCTCAACTAAACCACAAACTCGACGCTCAACTCAATCCTCAAACCAGCCTTTATAAAAAATTTCTTGTGGTTGCTAAGCCAGTTCATTAATTTGATGAAATACATTGAAGAAATGGAACGCACATTGATATTATTTAATAGAGTTCTGGTATTTCAGCGACAATTCCCACAAATAAATTACTATGCAAAATCAACACGATTCTCAGATAAAATAATTTGGTCGTTGCCAACTTCATTGGCATGAGCCATGTTAAAGTTTCCAATTTGCAGAAAATAAACGTAGCGGAAGTGTTAATGCGAAAACTTTTACGATCATCACAATGTCTTAACTTTTCAATATATTAAATTATATAAGCGTTTATCGCGCTTTTGTACGTTTACTTATTGAAAGTTTCTATCTTTATTTAGTGGATCTTGTTCTAGTCGTTAGATCAATACTTCAGAAATCCATATTGAAACCTTGGATAGTAAGCATGTAAAATGGTCGCCGAAAAGTTTTTTTTCCTGGAGAAGTTTTACCGATCCACCTCACCGACCTTGAAGATCCTATTGGTTTCGTGTTTAATATATCAACAATATAGGTGAAGTTTGCTACGCTTATCTATCTTGCCTGCTCTCTTCAATGTTGTGTCAGTAGCTATGTATATGATTTTCCGCTTATTTTTCTCATCTTGGCATTCTCTTTTGACATGTTGTACCCCCATATTTAAATTCTCTAAATGTTTGGTTTCACAGCAACTTAAAAGTTTAAAAATAAATAAGTATATTTTTTAGAGTCGGTGGTCTCTTTGACGACATTCACTCGTGTATGACAATTTACCTGCTGATGATAAAGAGAAGCAAAAGTGTAGCCTATAACAGCATTTGTTTAATAAAGTGGAAGCTCGAAGACTCAAAGAGCTCGACAAGCTCGAAGGACAATAAAGCCTGAAAACTATTGCGGCCGCATTTGATTTCCAAAAAAATTTGATTTTGCCACAATACATAGTTTCGGTTTTTTATTATTAGAGGAAATATTTGCTTTATAATTTTATAGTTTTTTTTTTAAACGATAACACTGGATTTGCTTTATGTGGCACGAGGTCCTTGGAAAACGCGCGGAGGACTTGAAGTTGCCAGTTGCCTAAAAAAATGTATGGAAATGGATTCAAATACTAAAGAGTTTCGTTTCTGGTCAGATAATAGTTTCTGATCAAAACAGAAATCGAATATTATATGCCTTTTATGCATGGGCATCCAAGCATTACGACGTCAGCATTTCCCCCAAATATATGGAAAAGGGTCACAAGCAAAACGAGGGTGACTGTTTTCACTTGTGTATTGAGCGAATGGCCAAACACCAAGAGATATATGTGCCATAACAATGGTACCAATTCATAAAATGTGCCAAAGTGAAACAGCCAAGAAATAGTAAATCATAAGCATTATAACTAAAATTATATTCCTTCAGGTGACCTTTGGAGGTCATGAAAAATACATATTTGGACGTACAATTGATCGCTCTTTTTTGAATCCGAGGTCAACAATTGGGATTTCCCTGTAAAGAAATTTCCTTGAGCTCAAAATGACCTTGAAGAAGAAGGTGAAGGTCACAACCGAACTCACCATTAAATTCTTTGTTAAAAATTACCGAAGAATAAACCTTGCTCAATTTTTTTTTGACCGAACTCCGCGAGATTTTTAGGGGTTTCTAGATTTTTAGTCGTTGTGATAACATCGTGTGATAAAACAATACAAACTATAAAACTTAAATAATAATAATCTAAGCTGTATTCTTCTATGATACAATTTTAATTTTAATCAAAATCGCAATTTTTTAATATAATTCCGTGCTAATTAATTTAAAATTAATAATTTTAATTGAGAACTAAAAATTATATGGATTATAGGTATAAATTACTATTGTGTTGACTGTTATTCTATTTATTTATAATTTTTTGCATTTTTTTTTTTTTTTGTACGAAACAGTTTTTTTTCTGTTCAATATAATGTGTGACTAACTGATGGTTATTGGTTTGTCTAAATATCTTTACACACGTTTAATAATAAATCATCTTAATACAGATCGTGTTAATAATTTTGTATAAACAGTACTTGAGTCCAAGTGATAAAATATTTTTTATTAATGCCTAGTTGTAATTCTTGCAAATTATCTGTGCAGCGGCAGGCCAAAGATATTGTGCATATTGGCAGGTCAGCAGTAATGGTTAGCTGTTCAATAAATCTAAAACAATCTGCACCGAATAGCAGTCCTACTTTTACAGCTATAATATCTATAAGAAGTGATATGCAAGAAATTCAAGTTCAGAAATCCAATTGTTTACAATTGTTAAAAGAACAACTAAAAATGTTCAATGACTCTGTTATTGCATTAAGCAATAAAATTGATCAATTAGCAAAAATTGAAGAAAAAGTTAATAAACATGAGTATGAAATTGTTGCTCTTAAAGCTGGAAATACTGAATTATCAAAACAACTACAGCTGTGAAACAGCCGCTTGGATATTTTGGAGAAATTCTGTAATTTGTGAACCCTCAAAATATTTGGTGTGCCATTCAATACTGGTGAAAATTTATTGATGTTAGCGAACGGAATTTTTAAATGCTTTGGATTTATTGCAGTAGATAAATCATATATAAAACATACCCACAGGACATACTACAAAACTTTTCCGAATTCTATTACACTGTGGAATTCGACATCAAATTTGATAAAGAAACCATTCTTCAACTCGCTGAAGGCAAAATTAACATTAATGCTAGGGATGACAATTTTAATAAACCAAGCAAGATCTGAATCAAGGATTATCTGCCTGGGTGGAAAACAAATATTTTTTGTTTTGTTTTGTTTTGTTAATGTATGGTGGGTGTCTTTGCAGCCCAAGCACTGCGACCATTGAGGTCTATTGTGCGCCCCTAGAGGTTCTTAACTGTAATGTAGGTCTTATTATGTCCTTGATAAATGCCGCTACCTGATGTATATCCAGTGGGTCGGCATTAGGCCACTGGATTGTATGTGTATTTTTTCTTATAGGATGATAGCATCACATGTGAAGAGCATGTGTTTCAACAGGGGGTCATAGATGTGTTCATCGTCATCACCGATCGTAATCAGATGATGAAAATCCCTTTTGCATCCCTCCCCGATTGGAACCCGGTGCCACCCTATCCAAACGCAGTAGCTTAACCACTGCGCCCCGGGAGGGCTTAAAAAAATAAGTTACTCGCATGGCTAAAGATAAGCTGCTGAAAACCAATACTAATAATAACCAGTATAAGTATGTGTGGGCGACGCATGGGAATATTTAAAAATATCCTCTATTTGAATGGACGTATCATCTTTTTAGTTTAGTTTTTTTCTATTAATTAACTACATATATGTTTTCTGTTTAAATTCTAATTTTATTTATTTCCTTCCGGTTTAGTTTATTTATATATATTTTCATATGAGTACTATTGAGTTCTACTATCAAAATACAGGAGGTTTAGAGACAAAACTTAAATATGTCAAGTTGCAGATTTTAACATCAAATTTTGACATAATTTGTTTAAATGCAACTTTTCTTAATTCATCTATAAATTCTAAGAAGTTATTTGATAATCGGTACACTGTGCTTAGAGGTGATCGCAATTTTGATGTACATGAAAATCTGAACTCACTGGGCTATCCCAACTTAATTTAATAAGAAACCACCAAAAAAAGATATTAGATTTAGTCTTAAGCAGCATTAACGCTGTCAATGTTGACGTCGTGTGTAGCATGGAAGTGCTTTCTTAAAATTCATCCATACCACGTTATAACTTGATCGAGAAAAGAATTGAAAGAATTTCAACGAGATGATTGATGCATTTTATGGTGTTTTATTTGATTCAATTAAGGAACACAGTAACACTAAAACTAGAGTTAAAATAAACAAAATTTCCATCTTGGTTCTCTGATTCTTTAATGAAACTAATCAGTGCAAAAAACAAAGTTAGAAACGGCTGCATATTTTTAATAATGCTTGTGATCGTATACTTTTTTGCAATTCACAAAAAAAGTTGTTAAATAACTAAACAGTTGCTTTATTAAGTATTTAATTTCGATTGAAAACTAATTTAAATCTGATCCGAAAAAAATCTCGATTTACACCAGTGTTGTGCCACGTAGTCTACATCACGTAATTAATCAATTGTCTACACGTGTAGACAATGTATGTCGACAATTCAAAAAATGATGTCGGCAATGTAGAAAATGCGTCCACACACACAGCAATAGAATTTTTTTTAACTTCATATTTAAGTGGAATTATTTAATTCAATATGCACATGAAGTTTAAAGTGTGATACTTGTATATTTGATTCATAGGCACCGTCTTATTATTTTAAATGCCAGAATACTGTGCTTAAAAATTACAAAAATTTTATATGGTGTCTTGTGTTACTAAAAGTGTTTTAAAAATGTTAAAGTTTAACTAGTATTTATCAATTAAAACGTAGTAAATATGGTCTAATTTTATTTCAAAAATATTTAGTGCCCCATAGATTTATTTATAGTGTATTTAACACAGTATCCTGTTATTTAAGATAGTAAAACTGTGTCAAATGAATGAAATATGTATACAAAAATCACACTTTAAATCGCGTATTGGATTAAATCGATTCCCTAATAATTACAATTTCAACAAATAAAAATTAAAATTAAATTGAACTATTCCGTATAACTTCATAAAGCAAATTTATGTTGTATGATTTACTTAGCTCACTTAAGTTCGAACGTTAGACGATTCCTTATTGGCGAACACACGTGTGCCCAGCTAGAAAATAACTTTTCAATTTGTGCTGATGATGCTGGAATTTTAAAGAATTACTTTGCCATTTGCGATAAAATGGGATACTTTATTTCAGCCATTTTCCAAAAAAACTATGGGTTTTTATGTGTTTCTCATAGAGCATTTTGAAATATGTGCTTTGAGATATAAATTCGTCCCATTCTTCAATCCCTGACCCACTCAATTGTTCAAACAAAATATTATGCATTTTTTCTAAATGATCCTTTATAAGTTTGCCACTGTCCATATGAGGATGCAAATAAAATGCTGCCAAGGCTTATTCGTTCAAAGCCTTTTTCTTTCGAATCTAATAACAAATTATCCCCATTAGCAATTGAAAGAAAGGACGATTGGCATATTTTAATGAGATGGGTTTATGGGAAGGGACCATGTTGCCCTTCCTTTGCTCATGTCCGGTATTAGCACGCAGATTCAAGATGGAGCCTGTCTGGTAATTTGCATGGTACAATACAGTCCATACTATTTTCCTTGTGATTTATTTTCTATTGGTAAAACAAAGAAAACATTTACACTGCACCGCACCGTGCGACTTGTCAAACATACCCATGGACCTGTCGGATTTTGAAAACAGAAAAGTCGCAAATTTCTACGCTGCCTAACTAGTTCTAAATGGTTTTAGTAAGGATGAAGGGAACACATTCTGTGCTACTCCAATTAACCTAACTTACTAAGAAATATATGTAGAATATAAAGAATAGAATTGAAAGAATTTATTAAATTTGTAAAATTTATAAAAATTAAAGAATTTTTAGAAATACTAAAATTTATAGGATTCATCGAATTTATTTAATTTATAGAATTTTTAAAATAACCCAAAATTGAGTTTGTAGAATTTATAGAACTGATAGAGTTGAACAATTTATAGAACCCAAATTGAATCTATAAAATTTAAAGAATTTATAAAATTTATAGAATTTGGGGATATTATATTTTTTATAGAATTGATGGAATTTATAAAATCCTTACTATTTATAGAATTTATAGGTTTTATATACACATATTCAAATCTAGATAATTACAGTCTTTGGAGAACTTATAAAATATATAGAATTCATAGCATTTACAGATATTTTAAGAACTACACAATTTATGAGCTTTGCATAATTAAAGGACTTACTAAACTTTAAAACTTTATCCATAGAATTTATAGGATTATTCGTACAAGTTATTAAATTTATAAAATTTTTATTTAAGCTTATAGGATTTATCAAAATTTTTGAATTTATGAAATTTGTAGAATTCAGGGCTTATAAAATTTAAAGTATTTATACTTGTAGAAATTGTGGAATTTTTAGAATACGAAAAGTTTGGTTTTGTAGAATTATAGTACTGACAATTTATAAACCCCATAGAATACATAAAATTTATAGAATATGCGGTGTTTCTACAATTTATAGAATTTATGTAATTTATAAAATTCACAAAATTTATTGACCTTATAGAGCTTATAAGCTCGAAGTATTAGAATTTATAATACTTATAGACTTTGTAGAATTTAGAGAATTTATAAAATTTATTGAATTTTTAAAATTTATAAAATTTATCGTTTAAAAGAACTAAAGAATTTATGAGATTTGTAGAGTTTAAAGCACTTAGGCCAGATGTATGAACGATAATAAATAATTAATTGGCTGATTTATCGTAGTTTGCATTGTATGAACGACTCTAATAAAGAAAATGAATCGATTATTTTTGTTACCATCTGTTTTCAGGGAGCAAACTATTTTTCTGTTGTTCTTTCTTTAACGTTTGAAGTTTTAAACTTCATTCATAGAATATATAGAACTTATAAAATTTAGAAGTCATAGAATTTATAAAATTTAGAGAAATTATTGAATTTATAGGATTGTTAAATTTATGGATTTATCGAAATTGTAGTAGGTATACATAAAAAAGTAAAATTTGAGTTTGTAGAATAGTACACCTGATACAATTAACGGAACGCTTGATACATTTAATAGAATCAAAGAATCTAAAAAATTTAAAGAATTTATATTATTCATAAAATTTATAAAATTTATAGAATTTATTGGATTTATAGAATTTAAGAAACTTATTAAATTTTTAGACTTCATTTGTACAGTTTACTAAATTTATAGGATTGATATAATTTTAAGAGTTTAAAGAATTTTTAAATTTATAGAATTTATTTAATAACAACAAGTTCTAAAAACATTATAAATTCTATATTTTTTTCTAATTCTAAAAATTATGTAAGTAGTAACTGCTATTTTATATCGTTCATAAATAATAAGCATTAATAAATAAGCATCAATTATGAAAATATCTAATATTTTAATTTTAAACGAAATAAAAAAAAATGTTTGTCTTTTGTAAAATTTTGATTTTCAATTTTTAATCAGAGATTATTTAATAAAAAATCAATTCTGGAATAGATTCCGGAATTCCGAAATCGAGAACATACAAATTTTAAAGTTCTGGAATTAATTTTTGGCGAAAAGTTGGACGCCCTACATCCAATACGTCCTTTGCCAACAAGTTGGTGGAATGGTTATTGTAAGTACCATGCCATAAAACGTGGTTGGAAAGCTTTCTCATTTTAACCATAGCACTTGCATTATCGGAAACAACCGTATATACTTTTGCGTTGCATAGCTGCTTGGCAATGTCTACCGATTCCAACAAAATTTCGGCTAATCTTGCTCCTGTTTCGCTTTCACCTTTTAGGTCCCAAGCTTGTAAGAAAGCTTGCTCGTCAATGGCATGATGCAGCATCGATACTACCAGTTTTGTGTTGCTAGAACAGTTTTTCCAACCATCTGTTAATAGCACTGTCTCGTCAGAAATATTGGCTTTAGCATATGAAATGCATTTTAGATACGCATTGTCTAATAAAGTCGTTGAAAGTGCTTTTCTTCCTGGAAGTTTAGTAGTGTAAGTTGGTCTTAACTTTTTAATGATTGACTTAAAATATTTCAATTCCATCAATCATAAGATCAGATTTCATCCGAATACTAATTTGGCTAATTCCTCATTTTACTCTATATCTTCTTTTTCTTTCAATTTGTCAAAGTAATTTGGAACTGAATTTGCTTTATTGAATTTTTTTAAAGTTCTGTTTTGAATTTGTGAGGTTATGAAATTGTACCCAGTCCAAATAACAATCTAAATAGTTATTCTTAGCGTTTTTTTTTTCGTATCCCTGAGAAATTATAGCATAATATACTTCTTTTGCAAACCTAGAATATCTAATTTTTGGCATCCTTGCTCTAGGTTAACGATTTTGGCTTTATGGTTGATTTAGGCACTACAAACATGAGCGTATAGATTGCAGAAGTTATTAAATCTTTAGATAGGAAAAAACAACAAGGAAAATTATTGTCTACGAATTTTCTACATTCTCTACACATTGTCTACATTGTCTACACATTGTCCACATTATCTACACATTGTCTACATTGTCTACGTCGAAAACTATTGTCTACGCTATTGTCGACACTGATTTACACATTGCAAATCTATTTGCGGAAAACTTTAAAATTGTATTGTATATATAGGGCCAATAATTCTAGTTTGCTACTATACTAACTAAAACTGATCAATGTTCCGATTTACATTGTTCCGAATTGGATGTTATTAATTTGTTTAATAATTTAAAAGTAAATAAAGCAGCTGGCCCAGATTTATTCCCCAATTTTTGTTGTAAAAAATGTAAAAGATGTTCTTTACAAACCTCTTACAATAATCTTTAATCGTACCAACAAAGCATCATGCTTTCCTGATAGATCGAAGCATTCACATATAATTCCAATTTATGTACAAGAAGGTTGATCGATCTCTTATTCCTAATTATAGGGCGATTTCTATTTTAAATGCTTTTGCTAAATTATTTGAGAGAATATTACATGCAAAATTATTCATTTTTGTTAAAAATAGAATTTCCCATAAACAGCACGGCTTTTATCCTAACAGATCTACCCTCACCAATTTAATAGAATTTTCTGATTAAGTATTTGGTGATATTGTGATTGACTCATGTTGTTTTCTCTATGCATATGACCTAAAGATTTTTAAGGAAGTACGTAATTTGTCAGACTCTCTAAATCTACAATATGACCTACATAAATGTTTCAATGGTACCTGATAAAGATTAGTTTTTAACACAGCGAAATTAAATAAAGACCTCAGTGTAGTTTTGATAAAAGGTTAAAATTTGATGCCCATATTGATAGTACATATTTGTAGCAAATCGTTTGGAACTATGGGTTTTGTACTTAGTAGAGGTAGAGAATTTAGGTGACTTACATTATTGATTGTTTTATTTAATCATTTAGTGCGAAGTACTTTGGAGTATGGAGCTCAAATTTGGAATTCACTAGCCTTGTTTGCTTCAATTTTGTACCATTTACCAATAAGTTAATTTTATAATATAAGGCTTGTAGCGATTTAATATCGAATTACTCGAAATTAGAAGATTGCTTTTGGACGATTATCTGTTATTTAAATTTGTTAATAATATGTTTGATTCCAATACGGTATCTAAGATTAATTTCTATGCCCCTGCTTATTTTACAAGGCCATGACAAAATGTTTGATTTTAGTTATTTGGTCGTATCTTGTACTTATGAGATTTTAATTTTTAAATTTATTTGAAATGGGATGTTAACAAAAAGATGATACATTTTCTTATTATTTTTTCGTAAAGTAATAATAAGATTTGTAGCATACAGTTAATAATATATATCTATTTTAAAAAATCTTAAAATCTTAAACAAAAAAAAAAGTTTGGAACAACATTATACTATACAATCATTTATTTACAAAGATCCAAAACTATTGGAAAGCTAAAGTTTATCTTATACTTTAAGTTCAATTATTTTTGTATTCGTTTTTGAGTAAGATCTGAATATGTAAGTATTCTCTCGTATATTCAGTTTAAATCAGCATGAAATATTCAATGAAGTTTGCTGTCTTTAAATTTTAAATTGTTTATACATTCACGTACGAGAGTAGGAAGAACTAAAACATTAATCTTTAGAACAAAATTTATATTATTTATGTACAAAGCTACTCGTACGTACTTTACGTAAGAGGTATTTCTAACTAAATATATAAATTATATTATTTATCCTACTATATATCGGAAAGTACACAGATCTATATTTATCGGATGAAAGGCATAAACCAGAAATATTACATCTTTCTATCTATTGATTTTGCGATATAGCGTCTGACATAATAAATATGTAGGACAAGAATTGAAAATGAAAATAATAAAATTAAAATACATATCTAGTTTCACCAAATACATCTACCATAAGAATACATGCATACGTGATACATATAAGTAAAGAAAAAATCCTTAATTTAACAGAGAAAGTAAAAAATTAGTAGATACTTAATTAGTAGAAATCTTAAACAAAACTAAAAATTGCGTACTGTATAATTTACTAAAAAATTACTAAATTATGTGTACAGCCCTAAAGTATCAAATTCAATTTTTATTATTTATTACAATTCTTATACATGCACCCTATAAATAAGGCTAGTATCGTAGAATTGAGACGGTTTAAAGATACAATTTTATTGTCACAGTACCAATTAGCAGTTACGAAATTAAAATTTCTTTTACAAATGAAATTGTTAATTTTTTGAAGTGTATATGTTGGACTGTAGATTATCTTATCTAATCCACCAACAAAATTGAGTTACACATGTGACCTTTAAATTAAAATCAACCAACCATTTAGCTGCCTACTGCTGAATATTTCGATTTTTTATACATATGAACCAGTTTGAATTTTAATACAAATAAAATTATCTAAATATTACACTGTCAACAGTTTTAAATTACACCATCAACCCAACAAATAGACTTTTGATAATAACGAAAAAAAAAAATTGCCGAGATCAACTTAATAGACAGATTACCTATCTATCTATCTATATGGGGAATTCCAAATCAGTCATCGGAACATTTGTAAACATTTACAATTTTAATCTTATTAATTTAACCCATAAATAATTTTTTGTTTTGAAAAGTATCTAGATAGTAAGTAAGTAAGGTTGATACTTCTTACATCATTTAGAAATATTTTCAACTCACAATAATCGATACTGTCCAAATAAATGGCAATTTATGTAGGGATCGTACATTCTTAATAATTCGAGTTTTAAATAGCAAACACCACATACGAATTTGCAACTGAATTGGAATTGTAATTAGTTTTATAACATTATGTTGAATATTCTTACCTACACTAAAAAATCTTTATTATGCAGAGATTTTAAGATTATGGTTTGCGCAACGGTATTCATACAATACATCCATTACTCCATATTATCTCAAACATATTTCCGGAACTAAAAAAAAAATTGACTTTGTTCTTATTTATGACCTTAATCTAAAATAAATCTTTTATTGTCACAGGCGACCAAATTTGCGTAATTTAAATCAATATTTTGATTACTTCGTGGTCGCCTACCGCTTTTATTAAGCCGACAGTAATTATTTGTAAAGACATTATAATTTTTTTTTTTTTTTAATTTGATTTCCGCATCATTTCCCATCTTTAATTGAACGTACAGTGAACCTATTCTAATTTAATTTGTACAAAAAGATAATTTACTTTCTATATCGGTAATAATTCAATGGTGGTGGTGATGGTGGTACATAATAATATAATTCTAAGAAATATTTATATTTTACAGGATGGGCTTGGGCGTATATGTATTATGCTTATAATTTTTTTGTTGCTTCTATTCAATATTTTTAAAATTTTAATTTGATTTTTATTTTGTTTGATTCAATTCAAATAATAAAATTTTTGGTAGAATTCTCATTTCGGTTTAATGGTTTTTTGTGTAAAGAAGAGATTAACAGCCATACACAAAAATAAAAATTATTATTATTTTTTTTATAGGTGATTTCTATCGAATTTGTAATGGTTGATTGATAATTTCATTGGAGATTTTGAAATTTTTATAAAAACGGAATTACATTATAAAGTTATTAGTGGTTATTTAAATATTTTATTCGTTTTGGAATAAATTTATGAATTCATATATACCTATACTACAATTATGCGTGTGACCTAATTTAATTTTTTATTTTTGAAATTTTCATATTTCAAAATCGTATTTTATTTACCCATAGAATAATAAAATCATAAATGTACGTACATAGCCGGGCGTTATATTTACCTTAATGTAATTTTGTGTATAATTATGGAAAATTTGTATTTACACTCACAATTAAATTATGCATTATTTCCAATAGTTGCACACAAGTTTTATTTTTCAGAGTACATATAATTTTATTATTTTTATGGGATCATGCAAAATCCCCTCTACTCAGCAATTTAATGTTTTTTTTGCAAGATTTTAAAACACAATAATAGTTTTCAATTTTTATGCCGGCATACTCATGAGAGTTTAATCCACTCCAGTATGTAGATGTCTTAGGTACCAATACCAACTGTTTAAAAAACTTCTGAAAGTAAATTAAAATGATCAAAATTATGAGGAATTCCTCGTAAATATTGAAATCTCTTAATTTAGTAAAATAATTTATGAACTATGAAGAAAACATTGAAACGCACAAATCAAGATTTGTTTCCAAGATTAGACAAGATATTTTTATAAATTCTATACCACATTGAATTTCGATTATTCTTTTGTAAAAAAATATTGTGATGCCATTTTTTTAGTTTTTTGTAATTGCTCCTTATGTTCCGATGCGTAGGATTGTTTAATTCGAAATAAAATTTTAATCACTTAGATAATAACTTACAGCATACTCACATACATACAGATTTCCATTTTTATTAATATAGACATATAATTTATATATCCCTTCCCTATTGCAATAATCTACTATTTGCAAAATTTGCGGTTAAAAAACTTAATTATATCAATTGCATTGGTGTATACTTTGAAAATGAAAAAAATTCAAAATTTCAAATTAACAGTTAAAAATTTTAATTTCGATTTATTTCGGTTCAAGAACAAGAGTCGAACCATTAATTTTTCACAAATCACTACTCAATTTGTTACACCAATAATAACAGCGACGAAGCAAACTGAAGCGCTTAAAATTTGTGTGGATTTTAAAACCACAAATAATCTGCAACTCATCGTGCATTGACATCGGGTACCCATAAGATAGAAGAACTCTTTCATATAAGTAATGCGATATGCTTAAATTCAGCAGATTAAAAGCAGGGTAAGAATTCAATTGGTGTACTTCAACAGGTGTGTTTATTTTAGATATAACAGCAAGACAAATTTGAATACAATTTCTCAAATGAATTGAGTAAAATCAAAATAAAAATTATTTATTGGGTCCACCGCAATGCTTGCGTTTAAAATACATTTTTTGATTTTGCTGCTTTGGAGCTAAAACACAGTAATTTTTGAAGTTCCTACTCTCAGAATGAAGGTGCGTTCTCTATGTACCCAATGATAAGGATCGAGTTCTGTCAATCTGTTGACTAGAGATCTCCCTACGGTACCATACGGTTACCGTTAATTGCTAATTATTTGTAGGAGGTACTAAAAATTCGATTTACAGTGAGAATAGTAGTACTTTACTTACTATCTCGAAGGGTATAAACTATATACATATAGTTTATCTAGTTAGAGATAGGTGGTATTATGCACTAGAAATTATATAATTTATTACGAAAATTATAAATTCATTGGAAATCGTATCCAAAAAAACCACTGTGTAATTTGAAGTGGAAGAGATAAGAAGCGGTCGAGACAAAATGGCATGAGTAAAATACAGCCCACTTAAATCAATCATATACATAAATTAAGTATTGTAACGTTTGTGTAAACCAGTGCGTGTAATTTATTTTAATATCCTACCGTTGTACCAAGCTGTGAAGAAATTTGTACCAGTTACCGACCATTATTATTGCTGGCTACCATAAGTTTTGAGAACCAAGCACCCAGGTTGCCGAAAGTGAGAACTATTAACGGTGTCCAGTCATTTTCCATTTGAATCAACTGAGTTATTGACATGGTCCTTCGAGCCGGATGATTGGCACCACAAGAAAATTATTCGGCAAGAAAATTCGTTTACCATCGCAATGCCGCTGTAAGTTTACGGTCTCGAAACCGCTACCTGTTTTACCATCACCAAATTTATTAATTCCCCGTCAATGCATATTTATCGTGTTTCAAGTGTCGTTTCAAATAAATGTACAACTATCCATGTGAATTTTCCTAGCACGTTGACCAAGCGGTTGCCGTTGTACAGTTAAGTCGAAATATCATATTAAAATTCAGTTAAGTGTGAGTCGATTGCGTGTGTGCATCGCCTGCTGCCTACTCTCATCAGTCATTATCGACATCAGTGAGAATAAATTTAAGTGGATTTATTACCACTTAATTAAACCAAGTTGTATCGAATCAGCTTCTATAGATTCATGTGAATATTGTTACCCGAGATGGTTTAACAAAATGAAAAAGTTATATCAACAATATCGATTTGAAAGTGGTGAAGGTAGAAGAAGTAACGTTTCGGCTGAACTACGCCGAGTCATTATTTACCGAGTTCAAGTTAGTTGAAGAAAAATTTATCGATTAAATTCAAATGATCAATCTCAATACGATTCTGTCGAAGAAATGCATTTCAAAGTTATTATTGGTTTGAACGAGCGCATTCGCAATATTACATTAATGGGAAATAGGTCCGGTGATACTAGTAGAATGGGTGACCAATCGGTGCTGTCGCAATTTCTGTCGGCTGAAGTTAAAATACCTTGGTTGAGAATCTCAAAGTTTACTGGAGAGTATACCGATTGGCAAACATTTTATCAATTATTTGTAGCATCGATTCATGATAACAATAAATTGTACCCGGTACAAACGTTTAAATTTTTCATTAATTCCCTGTCAGAGGAACCTGCCAGACTTCTTAAACATATGGATGCGACGGAAGCCAATTACCTTCTGATGGTGCTCAACAAACTTAAGGATCGATATGACCAGAAAAGACATACCGTAAATAAATTCATTGAAATGTTTCATGAACAACCGAAAATCAATAAACCTCTGGACCAAAATGTGCGACAAATGTATGATGTGACCGATGAAGTAATTAGAGCCTTAAAGGGACTTGGTGATGCAGCTGAATCTCGGGATCCTTGGATCATATATTCATTGACGAAAAAGCTTGATGAAGAATCGCAAACGCTGTGACTACGACAGCCAGCTAAAACTGATTTTTCAAAGATTAGCGAATTTCTGGAGTTTTCAACAGACCGCGCTCATATATTAGAGGGTAATAAGACTAACGACCGTAAAATTACCGCTCGTATCACTTCCATTTCTCGTACAATCAAGTCACATCACATCAACAGTTACGAACGCGGTGAATACACATCCAATATGTAAGAATAACACGAGCATTATACATTTCAAAGCAACAAATTTCGGCAAATGACAGTACCACAAAGGCGAGAGTTTTTGAAAACAGAGAACCGATGCTTCAATTGTTTGGGAAGTAATCATGTATCAAATAAATGTTTGTCGAACAAACGATGTTACCATTGCCAAAAAGGCCACCATACTTTAATTCATACCGTAGTCCGTAACCCAAAATAGCGCACAACCATCAAGAGCAGATGAACCACGTATCTTGGCCACTAGTATCAATACAGCGTCTAATATAGAAGCGACCAAATTGACTCTAAGACCACAACACCATCAAGCCAAGACGATAAAATCATATTAACCATGGATGTACACCGGATACCGACTAACTGTAAAACAGTTTTACCAACTGCATTGATACGAGTACAAAATCGAATTGGAGAATGGCATTATTGTAGAGCCCTTCTAACGGTGTATACAAATATTAGGCATTCCGCGGAATGAAAGCAAAGTAATTATACGGGGAATGGGGCAGCGCAAGATTGGCCATACCAGGGGGGAAGCACAGATTAAAATCAAACAATACTTCGAGTCAGCATTCGAATTATGTATTGACGCGTACATTACTACCGAGGTAGCTAGTACGATACCGAGGTAGCTATTACGCTTGATTGGCGCATTACAAACCGAAAGAACAGCATATCATAGCCCAACACATAAGGACAAGATAGACGTAGACCAAAATAGCAAACTAGGGTGGATCGTATCAGGAACCTTTAAGAAGAAGGAAGCCGAAGTTACTGCACTCAACATTGATATGCAGATTGACCAATCACTAAAGAAACTTTGGGAGTCGGAGGAGATTTCTCGAGATACACGTGAAGACAAAGGAGCCTTTCACAAACAACAATGTGAATCTCAGTTTATAAGTAATTAGTCTCGAGGCTCGGATGGTCGTTATATGTTACGTTTACCATTTAAAAGGGATCCAAGCTCGTTAGGGGGATCTTTTCACATTGCAAAAACCAGACTATTGGCCATGGAAGGAAAGTTTCGTTGTAATCCGAAGTTTGAGCAAAGGTACAAAAACTTTATGAATGAGTACATTCATTTAAGTCACATGAGGAAAATGCGTAATACCCCAAACAAAACCGATATGTACTTACCGCATCACGGTGTAATACGACACCAGAGCACCAGTACCAAACTCAAGGTAGTGATTGATGCCTCAGTACGAACATGATCCGGCGAACCAATTAATGAACATCTAGATATTGGATTCACTATTCAAAAATCACTATACTATATTCTAGTCAACTTCGCATTTGGAGGTGATATAGAATAAATGTGCAGACAGATATGGTTGCATCCCGAAGCAGAAAATTCCAACGCATTTTTTGGCCAGAAGATCCAAAAAACCCAATAGAAGTTTACGAATTAACCACACTAACCTACGGTATGGCATCATCACCATTCATGGCAACCCCAATACTTAAATTAATTGCCGATTCACGTACTAACATAAACTTCCGAGCCGCTAATGCAATCAAGGACAATATGTACGTCGATGACTTGCTGAGTGGAACAGACACAGAGGAGGTCGCAATCCAATTATGTCTGGAAATTGAGATAGAGACACTATAAATCGGATGCTTGAGTGAGTTTCCTATTGATTATATGCACTGCTTGCTCCTTGGAGTTATGAGATAAATGCAAAGGGTGCCTTCAATGCTAATTTGATAGAACTACGAAAATGTACGCCGTCAAAATTTGCAAGAAAATAGAAGTCTTTAAATGAAATTGTGCATTGCAATGCCCCAGAATTCCAAATGTTTTTGTGTTACACCGGGCTAGCGGCTTTCGAAATATTTTAGAAGAAAAGTATTACTCACATTTTCTGATATTGGTATGCGCCATTCGCATTTTGCATGACAAAGGCAATATTATCTAATTTCCATAGAAATAACATGTGTGCAGCGGAACTTATATAAAAGAATTTGTTAAACAATTCGAGTTATTATATGCAAAAGAAAATATGTCGTACAATATTCATAGTTTACGAATTGATTGTTTGATTGATTTGCAGTCGATATACCTAGTTAGTAAATTTTTTAGTTTTTTTTTTATTACAAAATTTTTAAAGCACAAAACAACACAATCTCCTAATCAGCGTTACACATTAAGAGCCGCAAGAGATCTGAACAGCTATGAAGATTTGTTTTTGTGCCTGAGCTATATTTTTCATTGGAGGTTGGGTGGGGGAGGGGGCGAGATTTCGTTCCATCATCATGTTCCCATGCGGTCACCCAAATTTGTACTAACTATAGCAAAAATGTTGCTTGACATTGTTGTTGAAGTTGTTGCATCTCTTCTTTCTCGTCTACTCGCCCCCCAGAGTTTACTACATTATATGTATAGTGCGTTTAAGTTCGAAAACTACATATATGCAAATACTGAAGAAAATGGTGAACGAAGCGCACAACCCATCCAACAAATTATAAACAGATTAGGAGAGAAAGATCATTTCATCTACACCAAAGTCGATATAGTGAATGAAATATTTTCATTTTCAAACACAATACCCAATAACTATTGCTAAATAGTTGAAAATATTCTTAAAATAGAAGTAATAACTAATGATTACGTACAAGCTAATACCTACTCTGTTAAATATACAGAATTATTTCGATTGTCCATTTTCATTTTCAAATCTATTTATAATGAATAATTACTGATGAGGCAACCTGTAAGTTTTCATGGTTCAGCCAAAACGTAAATATACTGTAATAAACTGTCAAATTGTTTATAGGAATGCAGAGCCAAAGGGGAAACGCAGACAATAAAATATTGGTCTCGCGACTTTGCAATATTCTGCATGTAATACAGTAAAAGTACGAATTGGAATAAGTGGAATACATTTTCGACTGCATTCTTGGCCCTAATACGCGATTGAATTATTTCATTTTTTAAAAATTTGGTGTAAAAAGACATTTCAAATGTGGTAGCAACACCAACATTTAATATATGAAGAAAGAAAGTCACACCATCCACGCACCACTTGGATGCTGTGGTAAAAAAAAAAATCTGAGAAACCAAGTTACTGGAAAGTCCGATTGCTCTCAACTTGTTCTTTAAGCTCTTGTGCTTTGCTGATGTCAAGCTTAGTTAAATCATCGATCGATTCACGTCGAAACCGACGTTCTTCCAGCTATTTCATCAGAAATAAAAGAATTATTATTTGTAGCACCTTAGAAAGGACAGATGCAATACCTGTCGAGTGATAATTCGATGCGGCTTTTATGCCCTTATTGCACACAGAATGAACATTAGCTATTTTCCGGATCGCAGTCGGACAAAATAACTAAAAGTTTAAACAAAGATTTGTAGTAATTTTTTGGATTAATACCATCGATGCTCAGGGTAGTCTTAGCTAATTTAAGCTCCTTGGGCTAATAAAAAATCGCTTTTTAATGATCAATATTTTCCAAGGAATAGTACTCTATGGATAGTATACTAAAATTATTATTCAATTTACTTTTTCCTAAAGATTACGACCTCAGGTAATTCTGATTTGTCAGATAATACCGACCTTCAATTGTACTCTCTGAATTCAGATGCGTTGAAAATTTAAAAATTTTTGTATCGACTATAAACATTCGCCATTTTGCAAATATATTACGGAACCAAAAGATCCTAGTTTCTGCCAAAACGACGGTATCGCGGAATAATATGCACTTTGATTTATGTCGATACCTCAAATACTTTTTGAGATACACGCGGAACCATGTCGAAAAACATAGTTTCGAGAAAAAAGCTTAAAGTTTTTTTTAAAATTTAAAAAAAAAAAAAAATGTTGTAGTAGAAATAATGTTGTATATTCAGTTTTTTAATAAAATATTTATTTGTAAAAAAAAATAATAAAAAAGATCGATTTTTGATGTTTTTTTGGCGAATGTCCCCTTAAGTGGATCGATAAAACTACATTCACCAAAAAATAAATCAAAGTTCGTCGCCAAGTTTACCGAGCGGTTAACAGTGGACCAGATTTTGTCACCTTTGTTGACAATGGATTGAAATGTGCTAATATAGTATTTCGCATATAGCATTTTTTAATAAAAACTTTTTCTTCTCCTGGATGATGATTGAGTGGGAAACAAAAAGAAAAATCTGTATGGCCTCACAATGAGGATTTTCCAAAAATATTTATTTAAAAAAACGAATACATATATCCATCCCTAAAAATGAATAACTGCTAAACAAGTTTATTCAACATAAAGCAGAAATATACAGCAACAATAAAATTAAAATCGTAGTCACGCAACAAGCAATTAGTTACAAACTCATAAATAGAATAATTTTTAAAGCATAAACTCCCCAATTACGTAATCCCATCTAAAAATAAATTTACGATAAGATAAACACATATTATAGTAACTGTCAGTCAATCATTAAAATCCATATAATATGATTCATTTCCATTATCTCTTTGCGTTCAATAAACTTCATAAATACACTGAGACAGAAAACAAACTTCGGAAGAAGAAACCACTTCAAGCCGATCAATGCCATCACGTCGCTATTTTATAATCAAATTTATCACGCTCGATATTACATTAGAGAGATAAAATAAAATAAAAAAATAGTTTACCATCCCATAATAATTATAAGTTTATAAAAAACTATTTATCTATATTATTCACACTAATCAATTCCTTATTATTTCTATTCCTCCTATAGATTTTTCATATATTTAATTCTAATATTCGAAATATGTTAAATTTATATTTTTTATTAGAAAAATAAATAAAATTACAAGATAAATACGATTATAAGTTGTTCGAAGAGACTTTGTATATATGTATGTACATTATAGATAGAAGAAGAACTAGAAAACGACTAAGTAGCAAAATCCAACAACAATAAATAAAAATGATTAATTGATTTGTAGTTTGATTTATTGATTCAATTTTTATTTAGAAAAAGAAAAAATTAAATTTTGTTATTTTTAAATCTTAAAACTATAAATAAGATCTACAAATATATATTTAAAAAAAAAAAACTGGTTCTATGTTCTTCTTATGATGATATTGAATATACAAACATTGTACGTACAATCGTATATTTACTATTCAAACGAAATAATAATGTTACATTTTTTTTTATTATCTCTTATTATAAATCCTATTTGATCTAACGAATTTTTTAATTTTTTTATTTTGGTCTCGATTGTCGATTGTTAATGTTATGGTCGTTTTATCCATTTAGCTGTTGTCTTTAAATTGTTGCAATCATGAAAAGTCAATATAATTTAATTTTGTTTCCCCGTTTTAATTTTTATAAACAGATCCACGAAAAACTCATTGCAAGTTTTTATTTTCTACGATTTTTTATTTTTTTTTTAATTTGTAATGATTATAAATTATTTAGTTTACTTTAGAGTTTGTTTTTTTTTTTTCAACTTACTATGTACGTACTCGTATATATAAAATGGTCACGTTATCATTAAAATCAGTTACATAAAATTGAAATCATGATTTAAAAAATTGATAATATGTTGTTCGTAAATACATACATAATATGAAGCATAAAAAATAAAAGAAAACGTTAACATATTTTTTGTTGTTGTTGTTGTAATTCTGTATCAACTTTTAAGTAGACTTGAAATTTTTATTTCATTTGTTATATGATTTAAAAAAATTGATAAGAAGTGATTAAATTAAATTTATTGAAATGGGATGTTTTTTTATTTAATGTTATCTTCTGGTATTTAATATTTGGATTAAGTAGAAATTTATTTATTTTATTTTATTTTATGGATAGCTATGTTGAAAATATGCTTGGAATAAGTTAAAAACTCTTAGATATGTAACGTTGTTTAGAGTAATTAATTGCGTATACAATTTATCTTTTAAATATATTACGACACAATTATATTATCTCGGAATACGTTCGAACATTTTATATATGGACCAAATTTATTAGGGATACCTATACTTACCCTTAAAATTCAATGACTACCAGGTTCCTTATGTTTTCCAATGTGGCAATTTAAAAATTATGCGATTGGATTAAGGCTGTATGGTACTCAAAAAAAATTTCTGTTTTGGTATCGATATTTAAATGTCCAAAAATGCGTCTAAACTGTGTCTATACTAAAGAAAAATATCGTTTTGTATTTTTGTTTTATTTTGATGTAAAATAAATATAACTGTATGTCGACTTGTCTTATTTCCCTTTTTTCCAGAATAAAATTATAAACTATTTCGGTTATTCATTTTCGTTGTTTCTATGGCAACTCAGTATGTTAAAATGTATAATTTATTATAAAACGATAAGATCCTGGACATTCACCATTTTTTGGGATTAGCCATCTCGTAGAGTAAAAGGAAATCAAAAATTAGCCGAGGTCAGACCCATTTTTGACAAAAAAAAATTTATTTATCGATACTGATTTTTTTCGTATCGATAAATATGTCGATATTCTTAGTATTTTGATTATATCTTTCTTATTTTATTATTAATCTTTATAATCGTGAATTAATCCCTCAAAAATATCTTTCTGCATAGGTCAATATAAAAGATATACATGGTTTCGTGAGAAAAACTTAAGAAAATTGAATTTTCCGTAAGCACCATTATCCAAAATTTCGTCAACTTTGAATTTTTATGAATGAAACGAATGAAAAATTTTAATTTCAAGAGGTATGTCAGTACCTAATTGCAATTGCACACGGTTTTATTGAGGGTTCCAAATAAATAAAAGCGAGTTCATTCGTAAAAATTTGTCTGTTATATTCATTATGGCAAATTGGGAAAATCGACAAGTTAGTATCCTCCAAACAGTTAACAAAATTTCTTAGCCCTAATCTATCCAATTTGAAAAAGTTTATGGTAATATAATTTAATAAATCTTTTACGGTTTCGTCACAAATTAAACATTTCAAAACTGATTGGGCACTATAATAATTTAATATTTTCAGCACAAATAGTACAATAGTACAATCCCTTTCAATGCCAAATATTTGTGCTAAAATTGAGAATCGGAAATGCTCTGCCCTGGGTATATTATCTTCTTTTAATTTGTTTATTTAATTAAGAAAGTCATTTTCATGTGGGAAATGGTTTAATTGTTAAAACCGTAGCGTATTCCCAGCCCATAATATTCGGTTTTCAAAAGTTGCCACGGAACGATTTCGATCATTTCTTGTCAGGAGTAAGGTGTTAGTATGCCAATCTCAAAACCAGATAGCCTCAATCCGAGAGATTTTTAGTTTGGTCAATTACTCAATACAGTAGAACGAGTGAAATAAATTGTTGGAACCGTAGCGTATTCCCAGCCCATTTTCGATTTTCTACAAGTTGCCACGGAACGATTTCGATTATTTCTTGTCAGGAGTAAGGTGTTAGTATGCCAATTTCAAAACTCTCTAGTCTTAATCCGGAAGATGTTTATTTCTGTCACTATAGGGCTCTAATAGTGGCGGTATAGAATTTAATGCGTTAGCATAAAACGCTAAATATTTTATATTGTAGTAATTTACAATTCAATATTCAATTTTAATTTTCATTTATTTTTTAAATAAATAATTTAAATTTGAATTTATTTACGTTCCATAAGTTAAATTTGTTTTTACACTTTTATTTTAAAGTACTATGTTATTACAATATCATAAATTTGCATAAATTTTCTAAATATTATGCAAATTTAGTTGATTTACATTTGATATTTCTCGAGTCATAAATTATCAAAATTTGAAATTTGTTCATGACGATACTAATACTACATTTTATACAATACCTACACTTTTTATGGATAACTACACTTTAGTCAAGAAACGAACCACATTTTTCGGGCTGAGATTTCGGGCTAACTTCAACGACTTTTGCATAATACCGAAACCATACTGATTGGTCTAAGATTATCCAACGAAACATTATTTTGTTTTTTTAACCGGAATCACTAAATTTGTTTTCCATATAATCAAGAAATTCTGACCGCATGATACAATTATTAGTTAAGTACGTTAATGGTGATAAAAGAAAAGGTAATATTAAAAAATTTAGATTAATTGCATCATGACCAGCTGCGTTAGATTTTATGCTATAAGTACTTCTCAGAATATCTAATTCCAATACACTGGTAACTGAAAACAAATTAGCAGTGACACTACTTGTAGCAATAAAATCCGGAAGAGGAATCACAACCGACTTTTTGGGTATTCTGCAGAAATAGGAATTTACTATAGCAGGGTCAATATTATTTAAAACATCAGACCTACTTTTCCCTATGCCAATCGAATTAATATTTCCCCAAATTTTACCAAAGTAATAATTTTGTTTATAGCGACTCTAATCAAATCAGAAACGGAGGGGAGTTTTTAGGAAATTTTCTGAAATTTAGCAAAGGCCTTATCCCGAAATAATATTCTATTAGCACTTTTAAAATTAAACCAAGGAGCTGTACATTGGCTATCCAGTGTTCGTTTCACTGGGTCACAGTTGTCAGGAATAGAGTATAAGCACTCATAAAATAGAATTAATGTTATCGGTCGGAAACATTTGATCGCAATCAGCGCCCAAGGAGAGATTGCAGTATTATCTATGTTATTATAGTCGTATATTAGCTTGTTCCGAATTTTAACACGTTTGGATTTTACTTTATAGGAGATGAGTAGAAAATCATGATGAGTTATATGTGGCATAGAATATTGTTTGAACCCCAAAATTTTAGCCTGATCCGGAATAGGATCAATAAACTGATCTAGCCATGATGGGCCACGAGTTGGTAAAAACAGATCTGAGAAAAGGCTATTTGCTTTTAAAAAATCATAAAATGTGTGCGACCTGTCAAGGATATTAAAGTCACTGCCTATTACGAAATGACTATATCGTAATACAAAAGAGGATAGCATTTCCTGGAAAGCTTCCGGAAAGGAATCTCTTAAATTTATAATATTTGCTGTAGTAACCCCACCACCATTTTTGTGTATTCAGCCATTTATGGCAACGGACGGATCATTGATTTCCGCCACGCAAAAAATATCAATGTTATTAAAACTATGTAATTAAAATTCGAATTTTATCTATATGGCAAAATAGACTGCGAGCATTAAGAAATCACATAATTCACCTCGGATCAATTAAAACAAAATTTGTTTATAATAATTAATTAATTCAAATTAGAGTAAAAAAATTGTTAATTTTTAAAATTTGCTTACGCAGGAATAGAGCTGTGTGAATGTGACGAAGAAAAAATGTGTAAGAGAATTTGGCTGGATTTGTAGAATATGCTAATACAACCTGATCAGTACATTCTGTATATGAGAATAAAAAATTGTGGTACGCTCAGTCACGTCGCCGTGGCCTGATGAGAGGATTGACTTTTTCATAATCATAAGCTCACCAGTTCGAAACTGGATTAAATTCTCTTACAATTTTTGGAAATATTAACTTCAAATAAATTAAAAATAAATATTCAGTACACTAAAATTATTAATAAAACAAAATTTTAAAACATAATAGTCTCAGGTAACATAATACCAGGTCTCAACACCTATTGATAGAGGTATCAATAATCGAAATCGGAGCATATGGCAGATTTTTGATTTTTAAAGCTCTGAATTTGTAGGCTATAGATCAGTTGATTTTTAATAACATCAAATTTTCCACAAAATCTCTTGAAATATTCGAGCGATCTATATACCCGTTGGCATCACAATTACAGGTCTCAACACCTATTGATTGAGGTATCAATCATCGAAATCGGAGCATAATTGCAGATTTTCGATTTTTAAAGCTCTAAATTTGTGGGCTATTGTTCAGTTGGTTTTCAATAAAATTAAATTTTCTACAAAATGTCTAGAAAAATCTGAGCAAACTAAATACCCGTTGGCGTCACAATTACAGGTCGCAACACCTATTGGTAGAGGCATCAATCATCGAAATCGGAGCATAATTGAAGATTTCGATTTTTAAAGCTCTGAATTTGTGGGCTATTGTTCAGTTGATTTTTAATAAAATTAAATTTTCCACAAAATTTCTAGAAATATTCGAGCGTTCTAAATACCAGTTCGCATTACAATTACAGGTCTCAATACCTATTGATAGATATATCAAACATCGAAATCGGAGCATAATTGCAGATTTTCAATTTTTAAAGCTCTGAATTTGTGGGCTATTGTTCAGTTGATTTTTAATAAAATTAAATTTTCCACAAAATGTGTAGAAATATTCGAACAATCTGAATACCCGTTGGCGTCACAATTACAGGTCTCAACACCTATTTATAGAGGTATCAATCATCGAAATCGGAGCATAATTGCAGATTTCTGATTTTTAAAGCTCTGAATTTGTGGGCTATAGCTCAGTTGATTTTCAATAAAATTAAATTTTCCACAAAATGTGTAGAAGTATTCGAGCAATCTAAATATCCGTTGGCATCACAATTACAGGTCTCAACACCTATTGTTAGGGGTATCAATCATCGAAATCGGAGCATAATTGCAGATTTTCGATTTTTAAAGCTCTGAATTTGTGGGCTATAGCTCAGTTGATTTTTAATAAAATTAAATTTTCCACAAAATGTGTAGAAATATTCGAACAATCTAACTACCCGTTGGCGTCACAATTACAGGTCTCAATACCTATTGATAGATGCATCAATCATCGAAATCGGAACATAATTGCAGATTTTCGATTTTTTAGGCTCTGAATTTGTGGGCTATTGTTGAGTTGATTTTCAATAAAATGAAACTTTTCACAAAATGTCTAGAAATGTTCATGCGATCTAAATACCCGTTGGCATCACAATTACAGGTCTCAAACGCCTATTGATAGAGATATCAATCATCAAGATCGGAGCATAATTGCAGATTTTCGATTTTTAAAGCTCTGAATTTGTGGGCTATTGTTCAGTTGATTTTTAATAAAATTAAATTTTCCACAAAATGTGTAGAAATATTCGAACAATCTAAATACCCGTTGGCATCACAATTACAGGTCTCAACACTTATTGATAGAGGTATCAATCATCGAAATCGGAGCATAATTGCAGATTTTCGATTTTTAAAGCTCTGAATTTGTGGGCTATTATTGTTCAGTTGATTTTCAATAAAATTAAATTTTCTACAAAATGTGTAGAAATATTCGAGCAATCTAAATACCCGTTGGCATCACAATTACAGGTCTCAACACCTATTTATGGAGGTATCAATCATCGAAATCGGAGCATAATTGCAGATTTTCGATTTTTAAAGCTCTGAATTTGTGGGCTATTGTTCAGTTGATTTTTAATAAAATTAAATTTTCCACAAAATGTGTAGAAATATTCGAACAATCTAAATACCCGTTGGCATCACAATTACAGGTCTCAACACTTATTGATAGAGGTATCAATCATCGAAATCGGAGCATAATTGCAGATTTTCGATTTTTAAAGCTCTGAATTTGTGGGCTATTATTGTTCAGTTGATTTTCAATAAAATTAAATTTTTCACAAAATGTCTAGAAATGTTCGTGCGATCTAAATACCCGTTGGCATCACAATTACAGGTCTCAAACGCCTATTGATAGAGGTATCAATCATCGAAATCGGAGCATAATTGCAGATTTTCGATTTTTAAAGCCCTGAATTTGTGGGCTATTTCAGTTGATTTTCAATAAAATTAAATTTTCCACAAAATGTCTAGAAATATCCGAGCGATCTAAATACCCGTTGGCATCACAATTACAGGTCTCAACACCTATTTATGGAGGTATCAATCATCGAAATCGGAGCATAATTGCAGATTTTTGATTTTTAAAGCTCTGAATTTGTGGGCTATTGTTCAGTTGATTTTCAATAAAATTAAATTTTCCACGAAATGTGTAGAAATATTGGAACAATCTAAATACCCGTTGGCATCACAATTACAGGTCTCAACACTTATTGATAGAGGTATCAATCATCGAAATCGGAGCATAATTGCAGATTTTCGATTTTTAAAGCTCTGAATTTGTGGGCTATTATTGTTCAGTTGATTTTCAATAAAATTAAAGTTTCAACAAAATGTGTAGAAATATTCGAGCGATCTAAATACCCGTTGGCATCACAATTACAGGTCTCAACACCTATTTATGGATGTATCAATCATCGAAATCGGAGCATAATTGCAGATTTTCGATTTTTAAAGCTCTGAATTTGTGGGCTATTGTTCAGTTGATTTTCAATAAAATTAAATATTCTAAAAAATGTGTAGAAATATTCGAACAATCTAAATACCCGTTGGTATCACAATTACTTGTCTCAACACCTATTGATAGAGGTATCAATCATCGAAATCGGAGCATAATTGCAGATTTTCGATTTTTAAAGCACTGCATTTGTGGGCTATTGTTCAGTTGATTTTTAATAAAATTAAATATTCTAAAAAATGTGTAGAAATATTCGATCAATCTAAATACCCATTGACATCACAATTACAATTTAAATTTTTCACAAAATTTGTAGAAATATTCGAGCAATCTAAATACCCATTGGCATCACAATTACAGGTCTTAACACCTATTGATATAGGTATCAATCATCGAAATCGGAGCATAATTGCAAATTTTCGATTTTTAAAGCACTGGATTTGTGGGCTATTGTTCAGTTGATTTTCAATAAATTTTAATTTTTATTTTTAACCCGTTGGCATCACAATTACAGGTCTCAACACCTATTGGTAGAGGTTTCAATCATCGAAATCGGAGCAAAATTGCAGATTTTCGATTTTTAAAGCTCTGAATTTGTGGGCTATTGTTCAGTTGATTTTCAATAAAATTAAAGTTTCCACAAAATGTGTAGAAATATTCGAGCAATCTAAATACCCGTTGGCATTACAATTACAGGTCTCAAAACTTATTGATAGAGTTATCAATCATCGAAATCGGAGCACAAATGCAGATTTTCGAGTTTAAAAGCTCTGAATTTGTGGGCTATTGTTCAGATGATTTTTAATAAAATTAAATATTCTAAAAAATGTGTAGAAATATTCGATCAATCTAAATACCCATTGACATCACAATTACAATTTAAATTTTTCACAAAATTTGTAGAAATATTCGAGCAATCTAAATACCCATTCGCATCACAATTACAGGTCTTAACACCTATTGATATAGGTATCAATCATCGAAATCGGAGCATAATTGCAAATTTTCGATTTTTAAAGCACTGGATTTGTGGGCTATTGTTCAGTTGATTTTCAATAAATTTTAATTTTTATTTTTAACCCGTTGGCATTACAATTACAGGTCTCAACACCTATTTATGGATGTATCAATCATCGAAATCGGAGCATAATTGCAGATTTTCGATTTTTAAAGCTCTGAATTTGTGGGCTATTGTTCAGTTGATTTTCAATAAAATTAAATTTTCCACGAAATGTGTAGAAATATTCGAACAATCTAAATACCCGTTGGTATCACAATTACTTGTCTCAACACCTATTGATAGAGGTATCAATCATCGAAATCGGAGCATAATTGCAGATTTTCGATTTTTAAAGCACTGCATTTGTGGGCTATTGTCAGAGCCTTCTAGAGTATAGAGCCATAATCATTATGACGTATTTTTTAGAAGCTTTTTTAGTGGTATAACTTTTCACTAATTTCCATAGGAATCCATAGTAAAAATGGTGTTTTTTAGCTTCAAGTTTTTCATTGAGAAAAGCAAAAATGTTACAAAATTTTTATACAAAAGTGGTTTACATACCTTTAGCAGCAATATACATGCAGGGTTTATTGGTATTAAGTAAATATTAATTGCAGAAATATTAAAATTAAATTATTTCTAAAATATATTTTTCGAACTTTCATTTTGAAAAATACATCAAAGTTGGCTCTGACGAATTAAAATAATACTTGCTACATTTATCTTTAGTTTTACTAGTGTACATTAGATGTCTCAGATTTATCCAGAAAAATACGAAAAAAAATTGTTTAATCACAAAATTATCACACGTTCTTAATATTTTGAGAATTTGTTTTGCTTTTCCTATAATTTTTGAACTTAAAATTTCCCCAGGTGGCAATTTTTGGTACGATTTTTAAAAAATGTGTACTTTCATCACTGCCATCTATGTAATGTATATTGACTTAATGCACACAATTTATAGTAAGCTTTTCTTTTTTATTTGACCAGAATGCTGTTGTTATGAACTTTTTTTATATTTTGGTTTAAATAAATCAATTATTAGAAGAAAATGAAAACGATTTACTTAAACGACATTTATATATGTTGAAATTCAAACATTTATGAAAATATTTCAGAAATCAAAATTAAGAATTTGTAAAGTTTTCATTGACAAATTTGTCTTAATAAAAAAAGTGATTTCCCATATGTTTTATGTGTTTTACTATGGAAATTTTAATTTTTTCGTCGTTTCTAATTCCCTTAAAAAAGCTTCGTTTTTTAGATTATGGCTTGTATAATCAAGGTTGCTTTGCTATTGTTCAGTTGATTTTTAATAAAATTAAATTTTCCACAAAATGTGTAGAAATATTCGAACAATCTGAATACCCGTTGGCGTCACAATTACAGGTCTCAACACCTATTTATAGAGGTATCAATCATCGAAATCGGAGCATAATTGCAGATTTTCGATTTTTAAAGCTCTGAATTTGTGGGCTATAGCTATGTTGATTTTTAATAAAATTAAATTTTCCACAAAATGTGTAGAAATATTCGAGCAATCTAAATATCCGTTGGCATCACAATTACAGGTCTCAACACCTATTGATAGGGGTATCAATCATCGAAATCGGAGCATAATTGCAGATTTTCGATTTTTAGGCTCTGAATTTGTGGGCTATAGCTCAGTTGATTTTTAATAAAATTAAATTTTCCACAAAATGTGTAGAAATATTCGAACAATCTAACTACCCGTTGGCGTCACAATTACAGGTCTCAACACCTATTTATGGAGGTAGCAATCATCGAAATCGGAGCATAATTGCAGATTTTCGATTTTTAAAGCTCTGAATTTGTGGGCTATTGTTCAGTTGATTTTCAATAAAATGAAACTTTTCACAAAATGTCTAGAAATGTTCATGCGATCTAAATATCCGTTGGCATCACAATTACAGGTCCCAACACCTATTGATAGGGGTATCAATCATCGAAATCGGAGCATAATTGCAGATTTTCGATTTTTAAAGCTCTGAATTTGTGGGCTATTGTTCAGTTGATTTTTAATAAAATTAAATTTTCCACAAAATGTGTAGAAATATTCGAGCGATCTAAATACCCGTTGGCATCACAATTACAGGTCTCAACACCTATTTATGGAGGTATCAATCATCGAAATCGGAGCATAATTGCAGATTTTCGATTTTTAAAGCTCTGAATTTGTGGGCTATTGTTCAGTTGATTTTCAATAAAATTAAATTTTCCACAAAATGTCTAGAAATGTTCGTGCGATCTAAATACCCGTTGGCATCACAATTACAGGTCTCAAACGCCTATTGATAGAGGTATCAATCATCGAAATCGGAGCATAATTGCAGATTTTCGATTTTTAAAGCCCTGAATTTGTGGGCTATTGTTCAGTTGATTTTCAATAAAATTAAAATTTCCACAAAATGTCTAGAAATGTTCGTGCGATCTAAATACCCGTTGGCATCACAATTACAGGTCTCAACACCTATTGATAGAGGTATCAATCATCGAAATCGGAGCATAATTGCAGATTTTCGATTTTTAAAGCTCTGAATTTGTGGGCTATTGTTCAGTTGATTTTTAATAAAATTAAATTTTCCACAAAATGTGTAGAAATATTCGAGCGATCTAAATACCCGTTGGCATCACAATTACAGGTCTCAATACCTATTGATAGATATATCAATCATCGAAATCGGAGCATAATTGCAGATTTTCGATTTTTAAAGCTCTGAATTTGTGGGCTTGAGTTCAGTTGATTTTGAATAAAATTAAATTTCCCATAAAATGTGTAGAAATATTCTAGCGATTTAAATACCCGTTGGTGTCACAATTACAGGTCTCAACACCTATTGATAGAGGTATCAATCATCGAAATCGGAGCACAATTGTAGATTTTTAAAGCTCTGAATTTGTGGGCTATAGTTCAGTTGATTTTCAATTCAATTAAATTTTCCACGAAATGTGTAGAAATATTCGAACAATCTAAATACCCGTTGGCATCACAATTACTTGTCTCAACACCTATTGATAGATGCATCAATCATCGAAATCGGAGCATAATTGCAGATTTTCGATTTTTAAAGCTCTGAATTTGTGGGCTATAGCTCAGTTGATTTTTAATAAAATTAAATTTTCCACAAAATTTCTAGAAATATTCGAGCGTTCTAAATACCCGTTCGCATTACAATTACAGGTCTCAATACCTATTGATAGATATATCAATCATCGAAATCGGAGCATAATTGCAGATTTTCGATTTTTAAAGCTCTGAATTTGTGGGCTTGAGTTCAGTTGATTTTCAATAAAATTAAATTTCCCATAAAATGTGTAGAAATATTCTAGCGATTTAAATACCCGTTGGCGTCACAATTACAGGTCTCAACACCTATTGATAGAGGTATCAATCATCGAAATCGGAGCACAATTGTAGATTTTCGATTTTTAAAGCTCTGAATTTGTGGGCTATAGTTCAGTTGATTTTCAATTCAATTAAATTTTCCATAAAATGTATAGAAATATTCGAGCAATCTAAATACCCGTTAGCTCCACAATTACAGGTCTCAACACCTATTGATAGAGGTATCAATCATCGAAATCGGAGCACAATTGCAGATTTTCGATTTTTAAAGCTCTGAATTTGTGGGCTATAGTTCAGTTGATTTTCAATAAAATGAAACTTTCCACAAAATAACTAGAAATGTTCGTGCGATCTAAATACCCGTTGGCATCACAATTACAGGTCTCAAAACCTATTGATAGAGATATCAATCATCGAGATCGGAGCATAATTGCAGATTTTAGATTTTTAAAGCTCTGAATTTGTGGGCTATTGTTAAGTTGCTTTTCAATAAAATTAAAGTTTCTACAAAATGTGTAGAAATATTCGAGCGATCTAAATACCCGTTGGCATTACAATTACAGGTCTCAAACACCTATTGATAGATGTATCAATCATCGAAATCGGAGCATAATTGCAGATTTTCGATTTTTAAAGCTCTGAATTTGTGGGCTATTGTTCAGTTGATTTTTAATAAAATTAAATTTTCCACAAAATGTGTAGAAATATTCGAGCGATCTAAATACCCGTTGGCATCACAATTACAGGTCTCAACACCTATTTATGGAGGTATCAATCATCGAAATCGGAGCATAATTGCAGATTTTCGATTTTTAAAGCTCTGAATTTGTGGGCTATTGTTCAGTTAATTTTCAATAAAATTAAATTTTCTACAAAATGTGTAGAAATATTCGTGCGATCTACAATTTAACCGTTCACAATTGTGTAACAAATTAAGCCTTTTGCTACGCGTGGCATGAAGGTATTGCAAAAATGGGAGGAAACGAAATTGATTCTTGCCTATGGGTGATTCACCAGGTATAGAACACATTAAATTGTATACAGTGACTGTTGTGCCGGCCAAAATAAAAATTCCTACGTCGCAACGATGTTTACAACATTTCTGCAATACAGTGACAATATAAAAATTAGCGACCACAAATTTCTTTTGTCACGCATATAGATTTTGACATGGATCATCATTCTATAATCGAAAGAAAAAGAAAAAATCAAATGTCCAAATTCATCACCCTCGCGAATGGTACCAGTTTGTTAGGTCTGGTTTTTCAATTCGTAATTTTGAGGTAATTGAGATGGGACTTCGCTAAGGTTTTGAAATACATGTGGCGTAAAGTGAACCAAAATATAAAGTGGATGCGGTTTAATAGAGATTTCGGGAAAACTCGGGAAAGTTGAACCATTCAATGCATTGAATATTTGTCGATGTGGTATAACAACTATTAAAATGTCAAATTTACCGAAATTCTTTAACGGCTCACTATCAATAAACCCTGCTAAAAATAGGGATCTCATTGACCAATTTCTATTAATTAATGAAATTTGCCACAACTATTATTTTAATTTGAATGATGGTGATTGATGATGATAGATTTATTAATTTCATACACATATTAACATATTTTGTTCTTTGAATCATCAAATTGCAGTAATCCTAATAATTTTCTATCAGAAAAGTGAGCTTAAAATAGTTTAGCCCTTCACGCAGTTTTCAAAATAAAATTACCTGTTTAAATTCAATCAACTCAAAATAATGAAAATGCACTTAAGCGATTTCACCTTTTTGGTACAGATTTATACCTAATATGGCTAAATCCTCTAACCGTTTACCACTCAGCGGTCTGTTAATTCTACCTAAATCCTTGAGTTACGAGTAGATCAACACCTGATATAATCTATATCAGCTCTATTTATTGCACGTTTTCTATCGATTAAAAACTCACGCTTTATTATTACTCCCCATTATAAAGAAACGTGCACCACTATGAAATTTGAAATCCGCATTAAATTTGATGCGTATTTATTATGAAAGGTTTTGTATGTCGTTTCACCGTCTAACAATATAGTACATTTTGTAAATAAATAATTTTAACCACAATTTAAAATAGGTATGTGGTTTTTACCCTACTTCGTACTCGTGCCATTAAAATACAAACAACGTAATATAGATAATTGACCCATTACCGCAAATACCAATGCAAAATAATTTTTTTAGGCCAGTATATTTAGTAGTTATCTCCATACTGTAGCTGAAAATAAAACAAAAAAACTCCTCCTCAAATTTAAAAAAAAAATTTTGAGTCGCAAATTCTTGACCACATTAATTATCATTATAATCGTTCATTCACCGTAAATAATATAAATAATAATTCAACAACAACAAAATCCCAACTGCAAAATTTATAATTCTCAGTTCATGAGTATAGTGTCAATGACCTGCTCTGTTTTAATACTGATAATACGTTGAATTGTTGTTGTTGCTGTAATACCAAAATAAAAACATTTCTGATAAAATGATTGTATACACATAGTATGTATATTGTGTGTATATATTGTCTGTGGTCAGTGAAATGATATCAGGCCGGTGTTTATTTTAAAATACTAAATAATTTATGTGTGTACATAATTTTAATCGCGGGTACGTTTAGTAATATGCCGCCGCCACCGACGCATATTTATACACACGACTTGGCCGCAATACTATACACTAAAGTACAGTACATAATGATAAAACTCAGTGACGCGATTAACTCAAATAGTTGTACATATAGTATTATACACGACTATATGTATGTATACCACCAAATCAGTTATTTTGTGTAGAAATGAAACAATCAAGCTGAAATAACCATTAATTTACATAAAAGAAAATTAAAAATTGGTTGTGTTGTGTTTTTGAAAAATTAAAACCATTTTATCGTGGCATGATGTAGAAGTAATTTTATAGAATTTATTAAAGTAAAAAAAAAAATCAACACATCACGTCACGTCATATCATTATGATTGATATCAACGATAGAAAAATAATTTATTTTGATAAAACCGTTTTTTTTATAAATTTTTCGGACATTAAATTGGATAATTTTTTATTATTGTTTTTCAAAAATAACGAAAATGATCTGACTTGTTGATAAGTTAATGAGTTATTTTGAATGTTAAAACCGAAATTTATGCGGCCAATAGTAACTTAATGGGGATTGTGTTATGACTATTTAATTTTGTTATGGTATTTTAATTTTTTTGTTTTTATTTCTGGCGGGATATGAATTAGCAAAATAGTTTAGAAATTAATTTCCTGATGACTGAGCTTATTCCGCACCATCAAATGGTAAGCACGAATAATTAATGTCGTGCGGAATTAGACGAATTTAATGGTATATACATAATATTGAACAGGTCAAACGATTCTAGATTATAATTTTGTGACTGCCAGCCAATTAAATTAAGAAATATGTGCGGTGTGTCAAAACTGTATTTCACTGTACATTTACATTTCGAATGAAAGGTTGACTAAAATCAATTTTTTCTCGTATTCGCTATTTTTAAATTTAAATAAAATGAATGGAGAATGCAATTTTTTATTTTTTTTGATTAGATATCACAATTATGTTTGTGGTTACTGGCTATTCAAAAAGCAATGTAAAATAAAAAAAAAAATCGAAATTAGCAACTATTACACAATCTCGTATAATATATAAAGATTTTAAATATTCGATATGCAAATTATTTTTATTGCAACGAAATAATTTTGTTGAAGTACGGTAACAAATTGTAATTGCTGTATATAGTAAGAAGTTTAAAGTATATTTCAAAATTGTTAAATTAAAATTGTAATTGACTTAACATGACTTATTGATTTGATGCATGATTTATAAATTATTGTTTAAGATTATGGAATATATGGTCAATTGCTTATAGGTTATAAAATATAATTATATTTTACAGTGTGTTAGTGCTTAATGACACTTGTACTAGTTTAAGATACTGTTCAGCAGCACGATGAAAAATGTTTGAATGAATATTACTGCTAATATGCTATTATAATATGAAGGCCGTAGTTTATTTGAAAATATACTTAATTTGTGCCAATCGATCGTAATTGTTATCGCAATAAGTAATGTTTTAACTATTTTAATCCTAAGTATTCTCGTTTCCTCTAATTATTTTAATTATTACTGGGTATATGAGAAAGGAAGCTTTCTATGATGAATGCAAAAGTTCTTGCTACTTTTATTGAAAAAATCGTTACTTTAACAATATCTTCAATGCCTTGCTTCCTGTTTAATTCCATCAAAAATAATGAATTTATTGATGAGCGGTCTGCGGTACTATGTTATCCGGAGAGATAGAAATTTTGATATTACTGATAAGGCTGATGGTGGTGGTGTGGCAATTCCAAAAAGTATATTGTGGTTTCTCAGTTGTGCGGTATTGATGATATTTTCGAAAATATTTAGATCCGTTTGATAACGGGAGATGGTAAAGTTTTAGCTATACGTTTGGAATATGTGTCGTACCCTGAGCTAGACTTACGGTTATCAAACTTAGATAAAACATTCGAAAATATTTGCGTTGCTCAGACTGCTCTAGAAGCTCTTGATCCTTTAGTAATAGGAAAGAAAATTAGATCAGAGTTCGAAGAATCATATTTCTTTATTAAACCGGCTCTGCAAGTGCTCATGTGCAAACATAAGAAAGGGGAAAGAGTCCCTACCGATACAAAAGAAACTATTCAGAAGCAAGGTACGTTTGTGCGATTGCCTAGAATTGAAATATGTAAACCAATTTTCGGGAGATTATACGAAGTGGTTAGAATTTCAGGAAGCATTTGATTCACTTGTTAATCGCAATGAAACACTAGGCGATGTTTCAAAGTTTCAGTACTTACGAACTTCGTTAACAAGCAGTACACCTCGAGTAATAGATTCACTCGAACTAACTGGTCACAATTACCACGAGGCTATTAAGCTGTTATCAGAGCGGTTCAACAATAAAAAAACTCATTTATTCGGAACATATTAGATCCATTTTTGCACTAAAATCAATTGCGAAACCAATACCTTCGTCAACTTATTGATTGTATTAATGCTCATCTACGATCATTAACTTTATTAGGCCGGCCCACTCAACAATGGGACGATTTAATAGTGCATGGTATATACAAATATTGATCCTGAAACACGTGCAAAATGGAATGACGAATCCCCAGCTGACCGTTTATGCGCATTGGAGGAGCTGTACAAATTTCTAAGTCGTCGATTCGTTGGCCAAATACTCGATCTCAGTCTTCCTTTGTAACATCATCTAACTTTAAGTGGTTCTACTGTTTACGGCCAAATCATATGATAATCGATGTCGGAAGTTTTTAAATAGCTCAATAGATGATAGAATGCGGGAAATCAATAGGCTTAATATATGTTCCAACTGCTTAAAATCGGGTCACACAATGCTCTCGTGTCCATCAAAGGCGTCATGTTTTAAATGCAATGCGAGATATCACACCTTTTTACACGTTGACAACGCACGCCATACCCAATCTCATAGTGAACCATTAATTGAGGCTAGTGATGTGAAAGATACACAAATTGTAAATGAAGCTTCAATCCAAGCCGAATCTGTGTCATTAGTGACTGCTGTAATAAAGGTGTTAAATAAAGGTGGACCAGCAGTAATGAGCCGAGCATTATTGGCTCAGCATCACAGTTAAATTTTATTACGCAGTCATTCGGGGCACAACCAAATTTAAAATATGAAAGAAGCCAAACACCTGTTTACGGGATTTGAAGTTCAACAATAGCATGTTAGTTGCAAACATTTGTGACAGTTCAATCATGAATCAATTCATTTTTAACCGAATTGCAAGTACACATATTGCCTAAAATAACCGATAAACAGCCGGCCCAGATGCTGAGTTTATGACATAGGAACATAGGAACATAGGAAGATATGGAGTGTGACACGACCACCAAATTATTTAAAATATCATAAGCTCCGCCTATTACTTCCATGCTCTAGTTGAAAATTTCTTACTTTTGACCAAAGTAGGCTAGTAGGCGGGGCTGGTGAAATTTTAAATAATTTGGCTGGTCGTGTCACACTCCCTATCTTCCTATGTTCCTATGTCATAAACACAGCATTGAATGAACATATCATCGTGGAAAATTCCAAATAATATTCAGCTGGCGGATCCACACTTCGATGCTCCTCAGAAGATTGGTATGTTAATTGGAGCTCAGTTATTTTTTAATTTACTTTCAGTGGGTCAAATCAAAATGTCTGATGATTTACCTGTATGTATTGCAAAATACCTTATTAGGTTGGGTAATTTCTGGAAGGTCAACAATAAACGGCCAACATGCGTAAATCTGTAACGTTGCAACTACTGACGACTCTGAAAAACAAGAAACAAACAAGGTTCTTCACAGATTCTGGGAAATAGAGACCTGTGAACCAGCCCTTGCTACTTTAATTTCTGACGAAGAAAACTGTGAACAGCATTTCAACGATACTGTTGCCCGGGATCCAGAAGGTAAATTTATTGTTTCATTACCATTTTTAAAGTCACCGTCGAGTTTAGGTAATTCATGTACTATGGCTGAAAAACGTTTCTTCAGCTTAGAAGCCTGACTAAACAAAAATATTCCCTTGAAGCAGGAATATAGTCAATTTCTCGATGAATATAAAGCTTTTGGACACATGAGAGCTATTGACGAAGAAAACATTGCTGACCATTATTATTATATGCCGTACCACTGTGTCTTGAAGCCAGAAAGCACATCGACGAAACTCCGCGTCATTTTCGATGAGTCGGCCAAAACTTCATCGGGAATATCATTAAATGATATATTAATGGTCGGACCCGTGGTCCAACAAGACATTCTATCAATTTTATTGCGATTCCGGATTCATTCAATCGTATTCAGGGCAGATATTGTTAAAATGTATCGCCAGATAAGGGTAACCGAAAACGATGGTCACTTTTAATATATCCTATGGCGAAATATAAATGAAGACCAGTTAACAACTTTTCAATTGCAAACGGTCACATATTAAATAATTACCTTTGGACGTGTGAAGTGATTCGTAGGGACGTCTACGTAGATGATGTGCTAACCGGTTCAAATTCATTGGAGGATGCAATATGCATAAAATCTCAAATCATCGACATACTAAGTACGGCTGGAATGGAACTAAAGAAATGGTGTTCAAACCACCCAGTTTTACTATCAGATATTTCAACGGAAAGTCGCGAAAAATAACTAAGTCTTGATGACGGCGATGCCATAAAAACCTTAGGCTTATTTTGGCAACCCCATTTCGATGAGTTTCGTTTCAACGTAAAACTGATAGAAAATATAAACCGTATAACCAAACGTACGGTCTTAGCAGACATCGCAGGGATTTTCGATCCCCTTGGGTTAACCGCGGACCAGTTATAATACTTGCAAAAATGTTCATGCAACAATTGTGGGACGCAGCTTTACCACAAAACTTATACTTAATCTTCGCATAGATCGGTGTATATTTTCAGATGCAGAAACGAAATCACTTCAGCTACATGGATACGCAGATGCTAGCGAGAAAGCTTATATACATATAGTGTTAACATGAATGATATCGTCACAGTGAAACTACTGTGTGCTTAATCAAAGGTGGCACCTTGGAAAACCACCACATTGCCCAGATTAGAATTGTGTGCAGCGCAATTACTCGCACAAACAGTGGCTAAAATTGAACCGATTCTCAATTTCACTATTGCTAAGAAATTTTATTGGACGGATTCGAAAATCGTACTGTCATGGATCGAGGGCCGTCCATCATATTGGAAAACATTCGTCACCAATTGAGGGGCGAAAATACAAGATATCAGCTCAGCAGACGGATGGAATCACGTTGATTCCAAAAACAATGCGGCTGATATTATTTCTCGTGGAGTCATGCCGAAAGAATTTGTGCAAGGTATTAATTTGGTTTAATGGTCCAGAAAATTTGCTAATGCCTGAAGAGTCCTGGAATTTAAACAAATCTTGGTGCGCGAAATATATTTTAAGCCTACTACAGTGCATCAAATTTAAAAATAGTTTTATCTCTCTTTGGAACGCCGTGGCATATATTCTTCGGTTTTTACACAATACACAAGGAAGAAATAGAGATAATCGAAAATTCGGACATCTGAGTCAAGAAGAGCTGAACATTGTACTACAGTCTATCATAAGACTAGGTGGTTTGGCGTCTATTGGAAGGGGCTCTGTAAACTTCCAGTAGGCGCAGGTGTACGTACTGCCTCCTCGTGGCAACCACCGGTAACTGTAACCATTAGGCTGAATGTGGCTTTTGGTGACAGGCTAAAGTACGACGCTAAAGGAGAAAACCTTGACAAAAAATCCCTAATCTAAGGTGGAACAGCATATGCCGATAGATGAATGGCTGATAGGTTAATCAGTCTATATATGCGGACTCTGGATACCAGGCACCCTCCAGTTTTATTTAGCCTTCCTGTAGTAAACCTGGGTGACCTACAGGCGACTTTTTTATTCCCAGCAACTCGCAAGAGTTAAATCAAAACGGTAGACGAGGCACGGGAAGGAATACACGGGAGTGGGTCTGCCCTCTCAAAGTCCTTGAGTCCCAATGCTACCGCTTTTCTAGCAGAAGTAAATGTTATTACATCTAGGAGGGAGAGCAATGAGCCCAGATAGTATGTAACGCGTGTAGAAGTACTTCCTACAGTAAACATTTAGGAGGGAGAGCAATGAGCCCAGATAATATGTATCGCGTGTAGAAGTACTTCCAACAGTAAACATCTAGGAGGGAGAGCAATGAGCCCAGATAGTATGTCCCAGCAACTCGCAAGAGTAAAATCAAAACGGTAGACGAGGCATGGATAGGAATATACGGGAGTGGGTCTGCCTTCTCGATGTCCTTGAGTCCCAATGCTACCGCTATTCTAGCAGAAGTAAATGTTATTACATCTAGGAGGGAGAGCAATGAGCCCAGATAGTATGTATCACACACCGGTCGGCAGTATTTCAGGTTCTTTAAGAGCCTGAATATTGGCTGGACGGATAATTAAAACATCTAGGAGGGAGAGCAATGAGCCCAGATAGTATGTATCACGTACCGTTAGGCAGTATTATCAGGTTCATTAAGAGCTTGAATATTGACTGGACGGATAATTAAGTAGGGCTTAATGCACAAAAGATCTTTTAGGTCGCAGTGCGGGGTGGCTTGAGCCCCCACAAGGCCCTCAAGTAATAATAATAATAATAATCATAAGACTACTTAGCGATGCTTGAATCTAAGAAGCCACTTCAAAGCAAAAATCAGCTAACCAGTTTATCCACTAGATGACGAAAACGTAATTAGAGTTGGCGGGCGACTACAACTTTCCGCAATTCCTTATAGTTCCAAACACCCGATCCTGTTACCATTCAAGCATTTTTTTACACTTACCTTCCTAAATTACCTTAAAATAAAATATTTGCATGCAGGTCCACAGGCGTTACTCGCTGCAGTAAGACAAGATTATTGGCCGCTACAAGGGAGACGGCTTGTCCAAAGGGTGTTCCGGAGTTGCTACGAAAGCATAAATATCCGTATTCGTAGGCTCCTACCAAAGCATCCACATCCGTATTCGTACGTTTTGCAGTTAAGGCGGTGCATCTCGAACTGGTGAGAGAGTTAACAACCGCTGCATTCATTAGTGCACAAAAAAGATTTGTGGCAGTGAGAGGATTGCGCTCCAACATATTTTCCGATAATGGAACTAATTTTGTCGGAGCCAACTCCGAATTAAATGAATTATTTAAATTATTTTCTTCGCAGAAACATAATGATGGCATATCATTCGCATGTGGCAAGCTGATGAAATAACATGGCACTTTGCTCCACCTGCATCACCAACTTTGGCGGGTTATACGAAACAGCGGTGAAACTGCGAAATTTCATTTAAGGCGGGTCACCGGAAATTCCTCTTTGACGTTCGAAGAGTTCAATACCGTCATAAAACAAATAGAAGCCGTATTGAATTCGGGGCCATTAACTCCAAATTCGTCAAGTCCAGATGATTTCACAGCTATTACACCCGCTAATTTGCTTATTGGCAGATATAATTTATATAATCAAAGAAAAATCAAAAATTGGTTAAATTTAATTCAAAAATAAAGACTTTAATAAAGCTTATAGTCTCATCACTCTACATATATCTTAATTCTTTAGTCAACAGTGATTTTGAATTTTTTATTTTTTTATTTTTTTTTTTCTTATTGGGTTCATGGTCATGTGGTGATGGTAATTAGTTAAGTATGTAATTGGGTGGCATTTTAGCATTTAAAAACATTTTTTTGTATTCCTAATGGAAACAGTTTTTGAGTAAACTTATGACATTTATATATAAATAACTCTCAATTTATTATATTAGGTGACTTCAATCTCCCTAGTAGGTATCACTTGGAATGTAAATTCTAATATTGTTTCACCAAAACTTTTATTTGGACAAAGTGCGAATCTCTTATTGAAGTCAGTAATGCTTACCGGGCTAAGCCAGCATAATCGTATCAAAAATGCCAGAGATAGGTAACAACCCATTATTTAAAATAAATAGTTACCATGCTCCTCTAAATATTAGAAATTAACATAAATTGTTAAGTTGTATACCGTACCAACAATTAATCGTGCCCAATTTAAAAGCTTGACTAAACTAAAATCAGAAGTGAGCTTGAAACAGTTAATTGGAATAATGTTTTTTTGAAATAATTGTTGGTTGATAAGGCAGTGGAAATATTTTACGAAATACTCTACAGTTACATTACGCCTAACAATTTATTGTACTAAGTTAATTCTAAATTTCCTTCGTGGTATTCTTGTAAACTGACCAAATTGATTTATTTAAAGAGTAAACATCATAATAGTTACCGTAAATATAAAAGTGTTAATGACTATGTTATTTTTTCCAATCTTAGAAATTAAGTTAAAATCGAAATTCGTAAAACTTTCGTAAGTTGTGTTAAGTATATTGAGAGAAATACAAAGAAAAACCCAAAGGTACTTTGACATATTCATTTACTACTACTGATGTTGAAGGAACTGAATCATATTAAATAAACAATCTATTTGCTGATCATTTTGAATCTGTGTATGTCCAAGAATCGAATTAAAAGGTAGTTGAAGCGAAGCATATACAAATTCCATTAAAAATCGTATTATCGATTTCATCTCTGAGTATGATGTTTTTAAAGTTTTATCGTCAACTGATATTAAAAAGGGTGCCGGCTCTGATAACTTAACGAACTATTTAATTTAAACTAAGAGTATTTAATTTATCGTTGAATAAGGATGTATTTCCTTCACATTGGAAGATAGCTTAATAAGAACCAGTTTTAAAAAAAAAGATGCGTGGGACATACCGAATTATCGTCCGATTTATATTTTAAATTATTTTAGCAAAATTTTTGAAAAACTGGTCTCCAAAATCATTTTCAACGAGGTGAAAAGCTCAAAATAACCCCTCACAGCATGGGGTTTTTCCGAAACGTTCTACCACAACAAACTTGATGGAATTTTCAAGTTTTGATCAAGTTGATTGGCTGACTTCGAAAAGGCTTTTGATACGGTTTCGCACAGTATTCTATTGAAAAATGTGGTAATGTTGAGCTTTCTGCACAAATTAGTAATTGGTAAGAATCACATCTGTCTGCGCGATTACAACAGGCGAAATTAGTCATCAGCATATATTTTCACTGCACTGTTGTACAACCTGTCAAATTGCAGATTGCTTCTGCTAATATAACTAAACTTTTCCAGGTAATATCCAGAGGGTTTTTTAAATGGGTTGAAAAGCTTTCTGTATTGTAATAAAACGCAACTTTTTTGCCAATTTTTTATTTATTCTTCAATATAATCTCCTTTTAACGCAATACACTTCATCCAACGTTTTCCAACATTTTTTTTTTGCGTTTACAATCGCTCAATACAATATCATAGATTTTATTAATCATTTCTGGTTTGGTTACCTGTTTTGGCTTATTCATCAAAAACACTTGTACGACCACTTTAGATCCATCGACCCAAATACGAAATTTCATACGACCGACATAGGTCATCATAGGAGTAGACTTGGCGAAGTTAGATATATACCATTTTTGATATCGTTTGCTAATAAGGTTTTGAAATAAAAATTGGTTTTGAAATTTATCCAGTTACAAACTGCAGAATACGGCAATGTTTTTGCTTCTGAAATGGGAACAAAATGACCAATCAGTTTGAAAATAGAAGTAGCGCTTAATAATAGACTCTATTTTCGAAAACGCACCTAACAGCGCCACCTGTACATCAATACAGTTAACTTTTCAGCCCCGCAGTAGTTCATTTTAAATACATATGAGCTAACATTTATAACTTGTATTTAAATACCTGAGTTTGTTGTTATTCGTAAAAATATTTTAAATACTTCCCGCGCAGTTGGGAGGGGGGGGGGGGGTCTCACATATGACTCGCAATACATACGTAACACTCAACATGAGGCATTATCAAGATAAAAAAGTCGATTTCTTGCATGCATAAATATTTAAGCCAGAAGATGTAGCTACCTATTACCGTTCCTATCTCACAGACTAGTCGCCGTGACTGGTGACTCGAAAAGTCACGTTTTTGGCGAAAGTTGTGCTTTTCCGCCGTAGTTTAGCATCGTGCTTTGGAATTTTTACAACAACAATTCCAGACAATTTCACTCCGGAGTCCGGATTGAATAATTTCATTCTACCTAGAAGTAGAAAGCGAATAATTCTATTATCCTCGCAGTTGCAGTGTTTAACATCAGAGTAAATACTTTTAGGTTTTTGTGTTGTCATTATGGCTTAGACCATAATATGCCAATTTTATTGTGATTCAATATTTTTTATCGCTCTTTTATATTTGTAAAGAGAATATAAATGGCAAATTACATTTTTCGAGCGGCGTCCAAATCACTTTTCAGCTGTTACTTTTCGGTTCACAATTGACATGCATTTTCAATAATGTCAACTGCTAGAAGCAAAACACAAATAACCTTGACTGTTACTTAAATTTCAGATTTCATTCCTATTTGAATAGAATTACTTTTACCAAAATAAGATGCTTTATAATTTTGTTGATTTAAGCAGTTTCTATTAGTTTCTAGTTGGCAACACTATAATTTAAAAATCTGTCATGAATGCCTAACACTTTTCTTTAATTTCTATGGTTTTTGTACATTTTTACAAATTCTGGATAATTTCCTATTTTATTTGAATTAATTAGAAATTTTGCTACAAAATACAATGTGGATTTATTTTTCTGTGGCAAACTACGCTTAAGGCAGCAACAATTTTTGACATAACTTACATTATTTACATGCCGTGTCCAAATAAGACCATTACATACATCTATAAATCATTGATTTTTAGGAGGACCGTGCTAAATTATTAATGTTAAAGTTGGCTTAATTTTTTTTAAATAAAATTCTTGCCACACTTCGTGGAAAGGATTTCATTTAAAAAAAAAATATGCCGAAATTAGCATTAAAATCTTTAAAGCCTCTCCATAAAATTAGCGATTTATAGATGTTATACTCTTAATTGGACATGACGATTTGCATTTTGTTGTAAATATTCTTCTTTCCCATAGGAATTTTATATTTCAATAAAATGAAAACTAGAGATGCTTTATTGAGGATTCTATATGCTATAAACGATTATTTTGGATTGCATGTGAGTACACCAATCAGAATCTCAGATAAGTGTACTAATGCACACCACGTAGTCTGGGGAAGCAGCAACACTAATTGAAGTGGTAAGCAACTTTTTGAATTCTGTCTTAGTAACAACTTAGCAGTAAATAATCAAGGGAGTTATGTAACATTTGTGAATGCAGTTAGAAGCGAGGCACTGGATCTTACCCTGTCTGGCATGGGTACCTCCAGTGCAATTCTCGACTAGCATGTGTCCAACGAAGCATCTCTCTCAGATCATATGTACATCAGGTATGATATCAATATCCCTTCAAGACAATAGTTGATGTTAAGGATACCCAAACGCACCAACTAGCCAGTCTATAACGACAGACTTTTGGATAACTTAGCTGGTCTACACACCTCGATACACTCTGTCGAAGACCTCGACATTACTACTCTGTAATGAAGTTACAGAGGCAATAATTAATGCCTTACACTCAAGCTCACCACTGGTGAGTATCAAAGGCACAAGGGATGTTCCTTGGTGGAACTTAAACTTGGAAAACATGCGACGAAATGTCCGTAAACTTTTTAATAGGGCTAAGAGGACGAACGATTGGACTACCTATCAGTATTCCCTTACCCAATATAACATAGCCCTTAGGCAGAGCAAAAGATTAAGCTGGAGAAACTTATGTAAGAAAATAGACAAATTACCCACGGCGTGTCGACTACAGAAGACACTCTTCTTGGAGCAGAGGAATCCCTTGGGGTATGTAAGGAAACCAAGTGGAGAGACAACCAGAGATGGGCGATTACGCGTCGACTACTAATTTTTACGCGAATGCGTCGACAACCGTCGACAACATCGACAACTTTTTTATGCCTGCAGTCGTTTAATGTTGAACTGTTTCCGTAGATTGTAGTTAATCCATAATATGAATAGTAATATAGTATACAATATATTTCAAAGTAGCTGAGATAATTTTACGTTAATTTTAGACGAAATAAATACAAATATTTTTCTATGTATCTTAAAACATATACAATTAAATATTAGTTTTATAAACCTTAATTAAGAATTTGCACAGTGCCATCTCTATAACAATAGAAAAACAATTTTCAAGATAGTCACTTAGTCAGTTCATGTACCAATGAGTAATTTATGTGATTTATTATCAAAATGTAACCGTTTTTTGATCCCTAGGTTAATTAGACAATGACTTATTTATTAACAGACAGCAATATGATCAGAGCGGTTAAATAAATGAGGAAATTAATCATTTCGTAGGTTGTCGGCGTTGTCTACGTTGTTGACGCCAACAACGCAAAAAAACCGCGAGGTAATCTACGTAATAGATTACGCGTCGACAACCGCATAAATTACATCACGTAATCTACGTTGCCCATCTCTGTTTGTTGATACTTAGTGCGAAACCGAATCGCACCGGGAACTGCAAACGTTTGAATTAGAATGGCATATCTGTCGGGATCATTGGGATACGTGGCAACGGTACGTCTTAACATTTGAATTTTCCAGTAAAAATTGTTGCCTCGAAGAAGAAGTGTACTGGCAAGGTGATACATTGCGTAGATTCATCAATTTGCATTCGTCCATTTCCAGTATCAATTAATTGTTTTGCAAAATTTCCAGCTGATGCATCCCGTTGTAGTTGTACACGCATGTTGCTTTTCAAAGTCAATTTCTGTAAATGATGCCATAAAACTGATGATTTGAGACATGCATTAAGTTTCTCAGCGGGTATTGAACGTGGTATAACCGGCAGTGTTTGTCGAAAGTCACCAGACAATAAAATGAGTGAGCCACCGAAGATCCGTGCGTTTCCTCTCAAATTTCTTAGTGTACGATCAAGCGTTTCCAATGCTTTCTTGTGAGATATTGTATATTCATCTCATATGATAATTTGACACGTTTGAAGCACTTTGCCCATTCCAGAGTTTTTGCTGATGTTGCATGTTGGTGCCTCAGTGTTTTGTAAATTCAACGGCAGTTTCAATGCTCAATGCGCTGTTCGGCTACCATCCAAAAGAGTTGTCGCAATTCCGGTTTGATTCAATCGAATATATAGGAGTCGTTCGGTTTCAATCTTCGCGTACATATCGACGATGTATTGATGGAACAATTGTCGACATTTCAGAATGTGGTTCTCAGCGTCTTGATGAATCATCAATCGATACGAATAGTAATTCATGGCACTGACTTTCTTATTCGTTTCCTCCTCTATTTGTGGATTTCTCATTTTAATGTTGAAATGATATCCATCTTCTCCTCGCCAAAACAGAATCGGATACTGCAATCCGTCGTATGAGCGATGAGCATCGGAGACTCGCTGAACGTCACCACTTCTGCGATGAAGAATTATGTCGCGCGATTCGAATTCTTCGCCAACTATCACGATCGCCACTTCATAGATTGTTGGTGCATTGAATTGTCTTTCGTGTTGGCCAACGGGTCTTTTATCTGCTCGAATTACAACTGCGTAGTCATCGGCTGGCATACGTTGAATGGTGGTTTTAAACAACTGAACTAATTCATTGTGTTGATCGAAAAGGGCTTGTAACGCAGCCACGATTTCTCGTCTAGTGCCCGCATTATAATAACATCGTTGTTCAATTTGTTCATCACTGTTTGCCATGAAATAAATTTGAAGAAACTTGTGATCTGCGTCCGGCAATGGTAATAGCGATCCGGCACGATGATAAATTTGCCCTTGGACTCTGAATGTTGAATTGTCATTTGAAAACATGAATAATTGTATTTGCGGATGTTTTCCAAGAAATTCTTCGACTCACGTGTAACACCTGATAGCAACGTTGATAGTGGTTCGGGGGGTGGATGTAATTTTGGCAGTTTACCTTTTCCATTGGCGCAGCACATTCCTGGCGTTTCATTCTTAAATTTGAGGGCGCTACAATACATGCAAATTTTATCCATTTTTCCAATGACGCATTTGGATGAAGACTGTAATCATCATTATTACTGGCATAATGGAATGCACCAAGATTTAAATCAGCGTACAGTGTTCGTCTTGATCGAGCGGTGCTTATTCGAACATTGTGCAGGCTTCTTAGTAGTAGTAGCAGGTAGTAGTACGTACTCGATCAGTTTCTAACCTCACTTTTCGTTGTTCAGACGATTCAGACGAACGGGTCTCAGCGGCGTGTACTCGAAGATTTTCCAGCTTTAATGTTCGTTGCTCGTCTGATTCTGAGGCTCGAAATGCTCTTTGCTTCCGTGCTTGAGGTGTAGATCGGCCAATTGCTTGTCGCTTTGGAGGCATAATTGTACGGGAACGGACGTGAAAAATGCGTTGGAATTTATTAGATGTCAATCAGCAAACCGAATCTCACAATGTATCCAATCCAATTGGAGCGGGTGTTCACACACGGATGGAAATGTTAATATTGACGGTGATCACCAATTCGCTGAGGGAAATTTGAAGTGAAAAAATCAGCATTCGAGAATTGTTGAAATCGATTTTAATTCCACTCACGATGATAACCGAAAAAAACTGCACAGCAAATGCGTTCGGACGGAACGTCAATCAGCAGTCAGATCCTTCACATACACATTCGACGATCTTCATGAATTCACTGTAGAGAATGAATAAAATCAGCTCACGGAAACTACGAAAATTCAATTCGATTGAATTATATATCTAAATTATTAATTTAACTCACAATGAAATGCTCAAAACTATTCGAAAAATACTCCCAAATATAAAAATACGCACAATATTGTCTGTTCAGTGTGAGTCGGACATGAATTTCACAATTTACATAAATTCTTATGTCACCCACAACTCGAAACGTCATCATTCGTTCACTGTTTGTTTACGGCAATATATGAAATTCATTGGAATGACAGTGGCGCCATCTGTCGAAAATTGGTTGTACCAACTCAGAAACCTTCGTGGGCTCATGCACAACAACTTTGCTGAAGATCATCACATGATCAAATGCATATATTTTACGATTTTATAACGGACATACAGACAAACATTCATTTTTAAGGTTTGAATTGTAGAAGGATTATTATTAATAATCATTATCATTTATAAATTTTATTAATTTAATTATTTTAAACAATTAATTGCATAAAGTCTGAAGTGGTTGAATATTGATTAGTTGATTTGAATTAAATAAATAAATTTCATGATGTGGGTTCATTCAGTATTTCCCCTATTCACTGAAAGAGAGTAGATTCTCAACTAAAATCGAAATTAATTAATAAACAATCTCTATTACAATTTGGTCGAATTGGGATTGGATCCGGTACTTTTGCCTCTAACTATTCCGCTGTGATCTCCGTGCTACCTGTTTATTATTATTATTATGTGAATTTATTTATTAAAAACACTTTAATGTAAGCCTCAATTTTCAAAGAAAGTACAAATTGATTTTTCATCTTCCGAGCTTAAGGTTAACACTTCTGGTAAAAATTGAAACGTAATATGGTTAAGGAGAATCTAATTTATCGAAACTCGATGTAAAATAAATAAAATTTTTCGGTCTGAAAATCGTCGTTTTCACCAAGATAGCATTATATAGTAACTTAAACTCTAATTGGAACATTTTTCATCTCTAAATTCTTCATTTTTACTTCGGAATAAATTACCAATTTCGATTATAGTTTGATTATTCAAATGACCGAAAAGTACCTCTCATCCGGTGTTCTAAAACAAAAAGTGGGCTACTTATCAATCTTCAATCAATTTCGACATATGAAAGAAACAAATTGATTACATTTTTCTATATTATCGTAACAAACAATAACCCAAATTCAATATAAAACTATTTCCCTATAAATTAATCAATTTGCAATCTCAAAATGTTCGCACTTATTGCCCTAAGCACATTAAATCATCAGATTACAGTTGTCAACAAAAATAATCGAGACGGCGCACTAATAAACTCTCGCCTTAATTATATAATAGTTAATCTTAAAAAAAATGATTACGTCTTAAAATAGCATACAGACAGACATATAATTTATGGAACACATATAATTTCTATATACTTATCACACACTTGTCACTCTTATAAAATAAACTTTTCAATAAAAATTATTTAATTTAAGTAAAATTAATTATATAATTAATAATTTAGAAAATAAAAATTATGTATATTTCTTGTCTCGATTAATTTAAATTAATTGATAAAGATTAATAAAAGAAAAATTTTAATTCATTATCATTTTTTTTTTCTTCTTCTAAAAATATAAATTAATATTTAATTGAGTGATTATTTAATTTAATTGAATTATTAGATAATCAACAACGAAGAAAATGTGAGATAATTGTTACAAGTTTTGTTGAACTTTAACTTTAAATTACAATAATCCAAATAATGTATAACGCGGTCCGGTATAATCGTATTTGATTTTATTCGTATATTTTGAAATTAATATGTGATGTGTTAAGAAGCTGTAATTACATATATGTCGTGTTAATTGTTATAAATTATCCAATTTAAACGATAATCCAATTTTTGCATATATTTATTCGCTTACATATATACACAGTAAAATAAGCAGACGAAATTCAATTAAAAATATTTTAATTAGACTAAGGTTATATGCAATTTAGCAAGGAACATCACATACGTATATAAAATTCATTATTTCACAGTTTAACAGCGCAAATTTAGTTCAAAGCAATTTCCATTAAACGAAATTAATTTATTTGTGAATGTTATTGGGATTGTATATATATATATAAAAATGGTTGTTCTGGGTAATAACAATCACTGCTCTGTTAATACGATTTTTTTGTTTAATAACCAATTTGTATTTGTTCAATTTTAGCAGTTACAGTTGTAAGTTTACCTTAAAATCAGCTACCTCTCTTACACGGTTTATTATATCAATAGCTACAGGGCATCTTCCGTATAAACATATTTAAGCGTAACAATTCGCACATTAAAATGGAAATAACAAAAATTCATGGTCACATTAAATCCATAATATAAAACTAATAACTACAGATAGGTAGCCCGCGGCTTTAAACTCAACCATCAAAAATCATCGCACGTATTAACTAATCATCACAATAATTTATTTATGTGCAGCTGTACAACAACAACAACAATATAAAACATCTCCTTAAGGTTATTCAATCAATTTCCATTATCACCTTTAATAGACGCTTTTATAATTACGATTATTTCAATTTTCAGAAAATACATTTTTTTGTATTCATTTTTTTAAATTACAAATTGTCTAAAGTCTATTCCACTTTGATTTCATCCAAGGTCGTTATTCTACGAAGATTTAAACACCAACCACGACTAAATAGATAAACATAAAAAAATATAATTACTCAATACAAAAATATTAAATCATATTCTGTAAACTTCCTTTAATTTTTTCGGTCGAAATGAATCGCTTTCATTACTAAATTGACGCCATTCAATTCAACTTACACCTAACTTACATATAACGTACATCTATTTCTACTTGTCAACTGATAAAAATACAAAAAAACATGTTTTTTTTTCAGTTGGTAATTACCACTTTACTAAATGGTTAGATTTTTACTACTTTTGTGTTAATGGTGATATTAATTTTATTATTGATTAGGTAAAAATTTTGTTTTGATGTTTTGAGGTTGTTGTCTTCAATATTTCTGATGAAGACGCCAGCGTTAATTAAAAAGCCGGCGGGTGTTTTGTTTGATTAATAAATATTTTTTTTTTGTTTTCGTGTTAAGTTTATTCGTATTTTTTTCTTTAATAATATCAATCTAAAACATTCTTGTAGGATGTCACGGTTTATGTTCACCGTATCTTTCGAAAATTTTAAAAATCGACGGCTAGAATGTATTTTCATAGTTCCTATCCTATGAATTTTTTAAATTGTATAAATTACAAAAATTCTATCAATTTTGAGAAATCTGTATAGTTCTTATAAATTCTATCAATTTTGAAAATTCCAAAATGTCTATAAATCCCTATATTGAAAATTTACGTTTTATTATTTTTTTTATATCTGTGGCAATATGACATAAGGGAATAACTCGAGTTATACCCTTTTACGTATTATTTCAAATTCGAAATCTCCATATTCGAATTCATATGATATCAATTTTTTGTAATAATCCAGCAACTAAAACCAATCAAGAATTCAAAAAACTCATACGATTCTGAACGAATCTTAATTTTAAAAACGTTTTCCTGAAAAATGGGAATTTTAGAGTTATTGCCTTACGCCATATAGGTACTCATATTGCCACAGATATGTATATAGTGCGGTGAAAAATACGTCAAATCACATTTTGTTGGGAGTTTTTCTAATTTTTAAATTTTTATATTTTGAATGTGCAGCACCAGTTAAACAAAACATTTATGGAACATAATTTTGTTGTTGTTTTTCAAAATACAGGGTGTTAAAAATTTAAAAAATGCATGCACTAGGTGTTGTATTTATTACTATAGAAAAAAAAACTAATTAGGTATCTGAAAATTATAAAATTGGGCTCATTTTAAAGATTAATAGGGATTAGAAAATAATTATAAAAGTGGTACGATTTTTCAGTTCTTCTTTTTCAAAATGGCCGCAGAAACATTCTTTTTGAATTGTCTCCCAAATGCAACATTTTTTTTGATCTTGTTCCTTCATTATAATTAGTTCATTCTATTCATTTATCTTTAAAATGAGCCCTAATTTGTTCGTTTCGGATAGCTAGTTTTTTCTATAGCAATATTACACTACCAAGTGCAAGAAATTTTTAATTAATTGACACCCTGTATATTAAAAAATAACAATAAAAATGATCTTCCATAAGTTGTTTGTTTTACTCTGTATTACACATTCAAAACATAAAAATCATAAAATTCAAACATGACTTCCGGTCAATTGTTGTTTATTTTTCATTTTGGAAACATTTTTTATAGTTACAGTTTTTCTGTTAACCTTATACTTTTGTGATACTTTGCAAAATAAATTTTCTGGTCGAAGGTAGTGGTAACTTCCGGTTGGCCGATTGACACTAAAATTTAATGGGACCTCCCAATTGATGAAGAAAGCTTAAAATATGAAATTTCAATTCGGTTGGTTAGACCAGCTGGGCTGTAGAGAGGACACAAACAGGCAGAAAGACAGACACGGACATGAAAACGGACAAATCTTTAAAAACCTCAAGATCCAAAATTTACCAGATTGGAATATTTTATATTACTAAAGGCAAATAAAAAATCAAAAAAAAAAAAAATTATTGTCGTCGAACGTAAAGCAGGTGTTTAGGCGAGCATCAGATTACACCGAGGTTCCGAGTTCGATTATCTATACGCTAACCAAAACTTGAATAACACCATATGCTGAGATATATGTACATACATAAACTAAACTTTGGCTGAGCCAGAGAAAATAACTGCATTTGCCAGCGACGAAAGTTCTAGGTAAAATGGTTTGAATGGTTGTTATGTAGAGAAACGTTTTTAGGAACACATTCTGTCATACTGTTAAAATTAGCCGAAAGTTGGGAGCCGAAAGTGGGTAGTCGATAATGCAGATTACATTATTTCAGCTGTACATGAAACATGATAATGCAGATTGTGCTATCCAAGTCTAAATTAAGAAAAAAATCGGTAAGGCAGGTTGTGTTATCCCAGCCAAAAAAAAAAAATTAAGTCGAAATCATTCGGTAGTGTTAAGCCTAAAAATTACTAAGTATTCATGAATAGCATGAAGGCCTTTGTTAATATTCTTACATGTGGAAAACTCGCGAGATGGATTACATTGATGTGACTTGTATATATAGCTATCCAGGAAAAAAATTCAGTACAAGCTTCCCCTGGAAAATCTCGGAAAATTCAATTATCCAAAAATCATTAGAAAATTTGTAGAAAATCAGCCTCTAAAATATTAAGTCCGGAAATCTCGGAAAATTCGATTTTTCAATAATCATTAGAAAGTCATCATAGAAATCAATGACATGTCACATCAATTTAATCTATTTCCAGACATAACACTCTAGAGGCTGATTTTCTTACTTTCGGCTGGAAACTTTTTAAATTTTCCGAGATTTCCCACGGGAAACGTGAACTGATTTTTTCCTGCGAGAACTATAGAGAAGTAAAATCAATAAAATACATCTCCAGTCATAACACTCTAGAGGCTGATTTTATACAAATTTTCTAATTATTTTTGGAAAATCGAATTTTCCGAGATTTTCCACGGGAAACGTGAACTGAATTTTTTTCCTCCGATAGCTATTGACAAATTCAATAAAAACGATTCAACTTCAGATATTCACTCGAGGTTGATTTTATTCAATTTTTTGTGAATTCTTCTGATTTTCCGATATTTTCTGCGATTAGGTTAGACAAAGTTTTCCACGTAAGACTATTTACAAAATTTTGTATTACATTTCATGTATCCTAATTACTTTCGGCTGATAATCACAAAAATTTTTATTTTCGGGTTGAATTTTAATAACGTAATCTGCATTATCGACTTTTTACTTTCGGCTGGAAACTTCCGGCTAACTGTAACAGGGTCATTCTGCCATGTCAGAACTCCCTCAAGGGGAGCCGTTTAAATGGCAAACGACATTAAAGTTACTTTTCATCAAAATATCTTTGGCAAATTTGCACATTTGGCAAATATCATATATCAATACAAATTGAATGGCAAATGTATGTATGATCAAAAATTCTATTATAAATTTGACAGGTACGACGTAAATGGCAATTTTAAATGATTTTGGATACATTTGTGGTATATAACTAGCCTATAACCTAGCTGTTTCTTAATCTATTGTAATTAAATTCGACAGGTACGATGGAAATGGGATTGTTAAATGATTTTTAGATACAGTTACACATATTGAATAGCCCAATTAGTTTGTAATTGGTTATTTCTTTACCGATTATGATGAAATTCGACAAGTATGATGGAAATGTGTTGCTCAAATGATTTTGGGATGAACTTTCGGAATATAGCCAATTAGCCTGTAACTTGGCTATTTCTAAACTGATTGTGATGAAATTTGGCAGGTATGTGACGCGTGCTCGAATTAATAAAAATATTTTTGCATGAAAACGGATATTTAGAATTATCTGGAAAATAGAGATTTATTAGTAAAATTAGAATGCAAATCTCCAATTTCCAGAGTATTTCAAAATGAAATTCTGAAATTTCATTTTGAAGCAAAAATATTTTTATTAATATATTCGTCAGAGAGGAATTATGAGGGATTTTGACCGCGCGAAGAATAATTTGCCAAAAAGAAATTTGTCAAACAAATATTTTACATCGGTGAATTTGCCATTCATACTTGAACGTGTTTTTTGATAAAAGTAATTTGATCAAACTTTCATTTGCGAAACGTTTTTTTTTTGCTATACCCCTCTCAAGGTATGTTAATAATTTCTTCTTTATTGCTTTCAAGTTAAGTATTCAATTTTCCACTTTATACTTATATTTTTACTCTACTGTTAGTCTATAGTATGGACTGATTAGATTACTCTTACAATTTAATTGTTTTGCTGTCTAGCTTGTCTCGGCTTTTGCATTCTCTCAAATTTTGAGTTTCAAGGTATTTTGGAAATTCACAAACATGCGTCTACTTTTTGAAAGAGGGGATTCCAGTTAACCCGATACCAGAATTTTCTGTTTTTATTAGTTACATCTTGTTGCAGTCGCTCGATCAATATTGTCGAGATTTCGCAGTGTAATCCATCCAGGTATATTTTACCTGACCTGTTTCACCGACGTTGAAGATTCCACCGGTTACATAAGGAAATTTAAAGTATAGTGCAAAAGGTACTAGGAAATCTAATGTAATATTTCTTTTAAAGTCTATTGAGCGTTCTCTGCCATGTTTTTCACTCCGCAGCATTGACTTTGCGCGCTTATTTGTTTCGTATTTGAATGATTTTTTATTTAATATACTTGCTCGTACTTTACGGTTCTCTAGACGAATGGTTTTCAAAGCGATATAAATGTTGAAAACAAACGTAGTCTATGTTTTTAAGAGATGGTGGCTTCACGTCCGGATTAGTTGAGATTTACCGGAATTATGCAGCTAAAATGGCCGCCGAAACATACTTTTATTTAACTTCGACTTCCGTCACTCTGTCTGTGAGGGACGAATTTAACAATCGATTTTTCGGACACTTCCGTATATTTTATTCTTCTGAAATTTTGCACATACCTTTATTTCTGTTATATTATACTCAATGGCGTAGTATAGTCAAAATGGCGGCGGCCCGAACATGGCAGTTCATGGGTATCAAATGAAAGGGTTTGATGAATAAAACACGATGAGTTAAAAGAAATGTTAAATATTGTAGAATATTACTTTTAATTTAGATTTCAACGTTTGATAAAATTTTTTTTGAAGAACTCGAATCAAATCGTGTTTATAGCAGCTATCGCAGGTATGATGCAACAACCCAACTTGTACCAACACTACAAAGCCACATGTGTCTTATAAATAAACGTTGTTTGTTTCTAAGACATTTGAAATTGATTTTTAAAAATCCATATTTGTATACAATTAACCGCTTTAGCCATTTATCTGCAATTCATGCCCGGATAGTTAAATTTAATGTTTCGTTCCTGGTAATCTTCAAGAATTATTACAACTAACTCGGATAATTCTTTGTAATCATTTCTTGTTTGAATAACATAAAATAAAGTAAAAAAATTCAAACATAATATTGTATTAATTATAACGAAGAGATGATTGAAATTCATCTATAGTCTGTACAGAAAGTTGGATTTTTGCAAAATATACAATTTCAGCAAAAACATTCCTAAGATTATTGGATGTAAAACTAACATCAGATTCAAAATTCGTTATCGATTATACCTTGGTTTAAATTAGTCCAGTCATTTTGGAATTTTTGGAATAACACATGTCAGGATATCTAGTCAATTCCTCACTCCGAGCTACAGGGTTACATAAGATAATTTCGAAAATACGTATCTGCAGCGAATAGTTCTATTAGAACACGAGTTTCATTTATTTTTTCTATTTTACGTTAAAACGACATAAATCATATTTTAATTAATTTTCAATGGTGTACAAATACCTGTACTTGAGGCTAAGGTATTAAACTGCTAGTTTTGCCATCCAACTGCCATTTTTAAAGCAGCTATTATATCCTTTAGCATATTTCCATCACAATGATCTGATCCGACAAATTTCCCATGTCTAATGCAGCGAATATTGTCAATGAAATCAGTTTTGTAGGCTCAGTTGTTTATTTTAATAATATTTGAAAACTTCGCTGTCACTCCTACTCTCCAAAGAACTTCCGCTAAATGAAGCATTTTATGCAGGGGTAGGAATAGCAAGAGAGTTAATAGCTCTTATGTTATGAAGATAAATGCTAAAATGTAATTAATCGTTAAAAAAAAATTAGGCCTTGCCGACACTACCTACAGCAATTTATTTACAAATACTGTTAAATTTAGAAATTTAAATTTCAAATTACGCGGTTAATAAATAGGTTACCTATTTAGTTTTAAACTAACCTTTGGCATTAATTATGGCACCGACCGGTTATTAACTGTGGAAAACATTTCTTCGAAAAGTTTTGTAGTATACCTCGACAAACAGTTCAATCAAATTTTGTTTGTTTTTTTATTAAAATCACTCTATTGTTAAAAACTCAATTTTGCAGGATTTACATATTCTGCAAGGGTTGGAATCGCTATCCAAAATAAAAAAATCCCAAAAAACAAAAACATTAAGCTTTTCGAAAATATTGTTTTAATTCGTTTTATACCTTAAATGATGGAATGGGGCTTCCGCCCACAAACTCCCACTTTGACGATATTTTGATATTCTAACATTCATAGAGATTAGAGCATTTTTAAAAAAATTATGTTTTTTTTTTTTAATTATTGACATACTAAAATAGAGAACTCAAAGCCGCTTACCATTGAACCTTTTGCGCAAGGATGACAGATAAACAACAGATAAATTTAAAAAATATTAATATTTATTGTAATATTTACATTTGTATTTCACAAACTTAAATAAAAAAACTCCCAAAAGTCGCTGAGCATTGGTCCTTTCTGCGCAAGGATAACATGAATTTATGTTTTCTTTTCGGATTCCTTTTATTTTCATATTGTAGTTAACAAAATTTAATGGGGCCTTCCTTTTCGATCCGGCACTTTCCTTTGCATATTTTAGGGGGATTATTTTGTTTGGGAATATGAAGGTATCCCATTCTGCAATCCCTTTTGTTTTTGACGCAAGTGGACTTAAAAGTTGATATGCTTGTTTCTAAAATCTACCTTTGTGCAAAATTTCGGCCAGTACTTACCTACTATCAATATTTGGTAGAATGGGAGGAAAAATAAAGATATATGGGAATTTATGACTGATGGAAGAACAAGTGGAAGGACGGACATGTTTTTAATCGCTGTTTTTGGGTTCTGGTAGCCTAATTCTTCGATAAATGTGAATATCAACAAAACTTTTATCGCGATTATAATACTTATCCCATTATAACATCGTTATAGTGGAAAAAGTAACAATGACTTTAAAGCGTTTTAGATTTATTAAAACATACATTTTCCAGCCATTCTATCGTACGTATTTATATCTAAAGTTTATGTCTCGACAAATATTATCGAGATATATTTCATACGAGCTAAAGACTTTGCAAACAAATATAGCCAAAATATAAACCAACCAATCTCAAGATATTTTAAAATTGCGTTTATTGAGTTAGTCTCTGTGATTTGAAGTAATTTGAAGTAAATTTTACTGTTACATGCATATTCGCATCATTTTCAAAACGTTATTCATTGTAGCACGATTGTTTCACTTTGCGTAAGTTATTTTCAAAATTGGGTATCTTTGCTTAATTTTAATAAATTATATGTACTTTTAATTGGTATAAGAATTATTGTGAAACCTGTGCGTTAAACATTAATTTAAAGGTGAGGTGTGTAATTTTGATTTCGTACAATATGAAGAGTGCTTGTTGGAAAGTTTTAGTTTGGTATTAGAATACGGTACATTTGAATTTGCACAACACGCCAGCTCGGCTTTTTCTTAAATGATGATGATTCTATAACCACCTGAAACAAAATGCAAAAGGAAGATCAATGAAATACATAACGTATGATAATATGTGATTATAATATCTTAGCAGCTTTAACATCTTGGTCATGGCTATTTAAAAATGTAATCAAGCCTGCTCTAAAATCGTTAAATGAAGAAGAAAATTTTATTCGAATGAATTTTACTGTTTATTAAACTTTATTTCCGACCAGCTTTAGAAGAGAATGTATACCAAGGTGTAACAAAATTAAACGTGGAAGTAAATTTATAATACTTGAACTGAAAAAATCACATAAATCTCTAATTCATTTCATTTCAAAGTTGCAAAACGGAACGACAAAAAAGGTTTAGTTAAATAAACGTTTTTCAGTTAAAATGTTCCTTTTGGTTCAACTTTTTAGAGGTTTACACATTTATAAATTGCCATTGCGATGGGTATAAGATATAATTATGGCCTTATAATCACATACACGATGGGAAACTGATTGAAGTCTACTTGCATTTTTTCAGTTTGTTAGGATTAATATTTATTCAGAAAATAGTTTTACAAACAAGTATATGTTTTGTTCGGCCAATCTGAATATGTCATAAATCTTTATATCTGATCATTGCCATATTGATCATAATATGATCATACTTTTTTAACTAAGAGTACCTGTATCTTATTTATTTTAGAGTGATCCATGGATATCAAGTCGTTCCCATTTTGAACGGAAGCGGACTTATACAATATATTTCCCACTGAATAATTAATTAAAGACTGCGTAGAATGTTACATAACAAAGAAAATATTTGAACACGCCACTGATTTCACGCAAATAGCGTCAGCTTTATATTCAATTTTTTATTCAGGCATACAGGTTTGTAAACAAAATCATGAGTGCCTTACCGATATATAAATATAATAATTTTTCTTTCCCCCTCCTTTTCCTAGGAGGCATACTATTTCAACTTTGGAAAATATCCATCAGTCCGGTTGTACAACACTTACAGGAATTGCGAGCTTCAGGAATATTTCCAAGGGGAAAACGCCTTCGAGTTCACAAAGAACCGTTGGAGCTTCTTTCAAGAACTAGTTAAACCAAACCAACAAAAAATTATTTTCATTTTTTCCCAATATTTTCCAAATTTTTGATTTTTTTTAGCTAAGATCTTCTGGAACCGGATCCAATTTATCGCGCAATATTATTTAGCCTAGAATATTTAATTTAATTTTTTCTGTCACGAAAAATAAAAAAATTGGTATTGAAAAATTTCCCATTTTCAAAGTAATTTCAGACATTTTCGAATATTTTATTTTAAAAATAGTGTTTAGGTATTTTCGATGAAATCCCCGAAGATTGCAGCTAAAATTCAAATTATAAAAAAATTGGAAATTATTGCGAAAAAATTAAATGAAGTTTTCTTTCCGTTTGTCTGTGGGCTTACGCTTTACGTTTGTTTATCCAGTTTTTATGAAATTGCCTTTTTTTAAAACTAGAAAAAGAACTTCAAGTTGCGGAACATGTTGACGACGATGACCGCGTCTGGTTCAAAGGATATTCAATGCCCTTTGAGACAGAGCTTGAAAAGTGGATGAAAACGGTACACATCAAATTATTACCTGAACGGGATAAAAACATTAAATATATTATGAAAGCGTGGCCGAAATATATTTTTAATCTTTTTCATTTATGTCGGAATTTTATTGAATGAATAATAATTGCTGTGAAATTTAGTTATTTTATATTAATGTCCATCTTTACAAGAAATTCTTCATATTTCAAATTCAAACATATCAAGTTTAGATTTTATAAGAATGATGGCCTATTTTAAAACGCTTGCAAACAAATTTACAATAAGTCAACAATAATGCGAGGGTTTACGCTTGTTTTATATCAGTTATGCGTGATTATTACTTTCTAAGTATTTATCAAAACTTACACGTTCACCCTCGAAATCCTTACACCACGACCACAGCACGAAATTTAATACTGACTATCAGACGAGGAAAATGAAATTAAAATGCCAGGAAACGGCTATAGATTTACTAGAATTGACGATGAAAATTGACTAGCATTTGACTATAATTTACTAGAAATTCCTTGTACAGGTTAACAGGAATTATCTTGTATTTAATTTTATTTAACTAGTACTAGATTTCATGTCGGTGGAAAACTGCAACTGGAACTCAAGTAATTTTTTTTCCAGTAATTTTTCGTGCTAGATAATCACTAGAATTTCAGTATTATTAAAAATATTACTTGAAATTAACTAGAAAATAGTCAAAATTTAGTTTTGATTGCAATTTCCCCAGAAATCGGTTGAACCAATTTTCAAATTTAACTGGAAAATTCATTTTTCGAGTTTTTAACTAGAAATTCACTAGATTTCCACTAGAATTTGCAAAACCAGATAATCAATTACTCCATTACCGAATTTTGTAAAGAGCGTGTACATTCGTGTATAAATCGGTCATTAATTAGTGGTGATATTATCAGCATTATTAATTCTTTCCGCTTTTAATTTACCAAAAGACCCGTAGACCTGTAGTTAAACGTCGGATATACACATGTATTATAAAGCAGAACAATTAATTTAACAGCGTTACGTAATATTGTACATATATAATAATGTACACAGTACCTTTAAACTTAAATAACCAAAAACCCCAAAAAAGTAATATTTCATCATCAATATTATTAAGCAAATTTTCCAAAAAAAAAAAAAAACTGATGTAACCTAAATAAATAGATCATCATTTAAACTTTTATTTACACTACCCCACTACCATGTGAAATATATCAAAGGTGCATGTCCCTTTTCTCAACCTCAACTCAACCGAAAAAAAAACACTCAAAAAATATAACTTAAGTGACCTGTAGTAAAATTTGTGTTTTGTTTTTGTTATTTAAATGCATTAATTTTATTTTACAACAATAATAATAACAAAAGATAAGATTAATTACTTACTCATTGTTTAAATTACAAAACAAAATTATCGTACTAACCTTTGGTATGGTTTGGTAGTCGTAATAAACATACAAATTATAGGCATGCGGGTTTTTTGTATTTCTGTCAATCGACAAATGGCCATGTCAACATACATACCTATCCTATATCTCCAAAAAAAACATAAACTCGCACACGCTATGAACACGCGTTTTCCCAATTTGTCAAAATTATAATTCGTGATTTTGAAGTTTTTCTGTAATTCTGTGGGTTGCCTTATTTTTCTTTGGCTTGACAATTTATTAATGTTATAATAAAATTAAATTATAATTGCTTTGTTGATTTATTTTATGTACATTTATTGATTTTAAATTAAATATAAGAAATAATTATGTTATATAAAATATATAAATTTTGAAATAACAACAAACTTTTGTGACATTTAGACTGCAAATTAAAAATAAAAAATAAAAAATGTCTATTGTCTGGTAAAAATTATTTATCTACTAAAAAGGTATGTAATTATAATTATCTACTCGTGTATGTGGAAATATTTTACTGTGTTGCAATCCTTTATGATTGCAAAATAATTATGCTTGAATAATAATTAGAGACGTTAACATCTAATCTTAGCAGTATTTCTTGATGTATGATTTGATCCGGATCACGTGGTATCATGAAATGCCACTATTATTAGATGTTGATTATAGATTAGATAAAAGATATTTTTTTAAAATTGTTCTTTTTATACATATTCAACCTAAGATTAAAATTCAACCAAATATTTTGAATTACTACTTTTTTGGTGCATTTGAGAGGCAAAATTTCGATGTTTAACCCTTGTGTCAACACGAGAATAAAACGACATCTCACCACTCGTTCAACCACTGCTGTGTATGAATTTAATCGAGAGTTTTGCATTAAAGACGCTTAAACTTTCAATATAGAAACTATATCATAATGAAAATGTCATTTAACTTTATTAGAAAAAAAAATTCATTCATTTACAAAAAATCAAAAACACACCCGGGTATGTCGTGTTGACACAAGGGTTAAAAACAAATGCCAAAGCCCACATAATACATATAGAGAAGAATTGTAAATACCGTGTCGGATGTATGTATATAGCGTTGGTCAAGATACCTGAGGTGGTATTTTACGTGTCCAAAATGAAGGCGTAGGTCTAATAAATATAATCGTGTAAAGGTTCTCATATCCAAGAGCTATAGGTCAATAAAAATTTTAGCAGCTTATAATGTTCCAAGTAGTTCCTGTAAATTCGTTTTGCAGAATATTTTATTTTTGAATATTTTTTTCCGAATAAAGGAATATTATAACAAATTCAAAAGTGCCGATGAAGCATCAAAGGTGTTTTAGATAAGTTTATGATTTTGTTCTGTATCGTGATGAAAAATATATTTGGTGAGATTTTATTTTCTACCTGGTAGAGTAACGTTGTTATTTCATCAAAAGTAAGATTAATATTATGTGTTACTTCAATTAGATGAATTTTTACCGACTTCCCCGCGGCTTTCCACAATCCATCAATGTGAGGAGATGTTGGTAGAATAAAGTGTCTCTCTCTACCATTTACACTAAGAAATGCTGTAATCATAAAATCGTTATTAAACCTTCGATCAGCTTCAAAGCCTGTTAGAGAATAGGAATTGGACCAACAAAATTAGAACCATTGTCGGTGTAAGTTCTCTTACGATACTCGTCTGTAAAGCGTTTTTAACCTGCCAAGAAAGCTTCACGACTAATTAAGTCACCTTTAATATGAATCGCTTTAATCGAAAGACAAACAAATTACTGCTTTTGTTAGAGTTGGGCATCCTCTTTCCTTTTTCGCCGTTAAGTATATTGGCCCCGCAAAATCTATGCCACAATTCTGAAATGGTCCTCTCGGAGTGCCCTCACTGCTGGTAAATTATCCATAAAGTGTTTAGTGGTTCATGCTGCATAAATCAGATTTTTTGATGTGAAAACATCTTTAGCGGCAGGAGTAAGTAAAAAATTGTATAGAAATCGGGTTACGGAAACAAAAATGCCGAACAAAAAATATTGCAGGTATGTGTGAATATCGCGGCAAGAACAAAAAATTAGTAAAACGTAAAATCAACGCAAAATCTACGCATACACATGCAATATACAACATCATCCGGCATTTCAAAAACATCGTGAGCCGAATACAAAAAAAATTAAAAAAAAACCGCCTACTTTAATTTATTTTGTTGTGAAAATATCTGCTATATATGGCCGCAGCAGCAAGTGTTTCTGAAAATGAAAATTACATACGAGTAATATGGACCACAAATTATGCTTGTGAAGTGCAATAGTTATTTACGTCGCAAGTGCGGTAAATGAGTTGTTACAGTACGAGTTCGATGTTTATTTCAGAATTTGGAACGAGTACTGTAACGATAATTTAACGTACGTGAAACTTGATTTTGCTTTGTTCAGTGAGTTTGCCGTCAACATTTACTACAATGGAGGTTTCGGTGATTAACTTAATAGAACTGTACTTTGCTCATGCTTAATTATTGTTAGTAAGGTTCGTCCTCCAAATTCAAAATAGAATTATAACCTACTGACTTTTTGAACCAAACATGTAACTTAGTTTAAATACTGAGCGAACAACATCCGCCTTTATAGAGGGGTTTCTGAGCCTTAACGAAATGGCTTGAAATGATTCAATAGATATTTATACAAAAAAGTTTTCACATAAATCTTTTGCGAGTTGAGGATGAACTCGCTCGTTGTTTTTTTTTTAATACACTACGTGTTCTGTTGAAAGACCAATATTTTTATTTCATATAGTTTGAAGTAAATGTCGGAGCGACATGACCAGCGACTCGCAGGATAGCATCTTAATCTACAAAAACAGCTAACAATAGAAGCTTTGATTTGGTAGTAACATTTTTGTATCGCCGTATGTATTGCAAATTTTCGTAGTACTCCAGTTGCTGTTCCCATTGTATGCACTTTATGTTTGCACTGCTACCTCCGTCGCAAAATGAAAAGTCGATAATGTAGATTAGGTAACCCAATCGAAAAACAAAAATATAAAGGGCTGAAACCTCACGAGGTGATCAGAACTTCGGTCTTTGGTATCTTCAATAATGTCATAAATTTGGTGTGACTGTTTTGACATTATTGATTTCTATTTTAACCAACATATATTTACTTATAAAACAACAGCCAAACAGGTCAAGAGCTTCAGTAACATGGGTACAGGTATCCAATTTAAAACGAAAAATCGTATTCCAGAACTATATACCGAAAGTAGTATAACAAATTATACTGATACTTCTAACCGTTTAACTGACCACATTCCAGAAATGTATCCAAAACTCATTTTAGAACCCAATTTCTAACACACATATTAAATTTCATAATAATCGGTTGAGATAGACAAGCTTCATCATATAAAAAATTTGTTAACTATTCACTACATCCAAATCCAACCCCAACTCAACTCCAACTCAACTTCAACTCAACGCGCAAATTGACCCCTAATTTAACCTTCAAATCAATTCCCAATTCAATGCCCAATTCAATAATTAAATGAGCATATATGTATAAAAAAATCGTAAATATTTATAAAACAAGGTATTTTGGGTCAATTCGTATGGCAGGTACCCCACCTCCTTGACGTACAGTCACCAAAAGCTTTTCAAATCTCCGCCTTGACCATAAAACCAGATAGGCGAAAAAAAAAATCCAAATCGGACAAGCCGTTCTCGAGATACCATGGGTACAGACATCCAGACACACAGACGTCCAGACATCCAGATATCCAGACATCCAGACAGACGGACGGACATTTTTTTTTTTTTGCATTTTCAGACTCAGGGACTTTCAAAACGTCGAGAAAAGTGGTTTTGGACCAACCAAATTTTTCGTCATTTTTGACAGGATTTCAATACTTTGGTCTTTTTAGACCGAAGTAAAAGGTAATGCAGGTTGGGTTATCCCAGTCAAAAATAAAAAATTAAGTATATATCAATTAGAATTATTTAGCCTAATATTTGCATAAATAGCATTGAAAACCATTGTTAATGGCAAAACCTGGCCCCAGTTTCTCGTGGAAAATTGTGGAAAACTCGCGAAACCCAAAAAAATATTTTACTTGGTATAAAATCAGCCTTTAGAGTGTTCTGGTCAATAGTTATCGCAGGAAGAAAATTTATTTCAAGTTTCCTGGGTGAAACCTCGGAAAATTCAATTTTCCAAAAAACATTGGAATATTTATACAAAATCAGACTCTAGAGTGTGATATATGGAGATGGATTACATTGATGTGACCTGTAAATAGCTATCGCAGGAAAAGGACTAGAGGCTGATTTTATACAAATTTTCTAATGATTTTTGGAAAATCGAATTTTCCGAGATTTCCCACGGGAAACTTGCACTGAATTTTTTGTTTCCTACGATTACTTTTGACAAATCTAATAGAAACGATTTAACTTCAGATATACACTCTATAGGTTGATTTCATTCCAATTTTGTGAATTCTTCTGATTTTCCAATATTTTCCGCGCTTAGGTTAGATAATGTTTTTCACGTAAGACTATTTACAAATTTGTGTATTACAATCCATGTATCTTGTTTACGTTCTGCTGATAATCATAATTTTTGTATTTTCGACTGGAATGTTAATAACGAAATCTGCATTTTCGACTTTTCCTTTCAGCTGGAAACTTTCGGTTAACTCTAACAGGATCACGAAGAGCTGCTCTATCCATATAATTATCGTGCTGGTTGAATTTGACATATAGTGCAACTCTTGGTAATGTTATAGTGCAGGTGTGCTCCATTCTATGTCGTGATCGGTGTTGCGGAACTAATGCGTTTCATCATTTACTCGCCATGAAGCTTGTGGATGACAGTATGACAAAGCTTAAGACGTTGTAACCCAACTTGTTTATTCGTATATATCTTAACTTTGGAAGTAAATAGTATAGTGGTAATTCTTCCATCTTCGTTCATTGTTCTGCTATAAATCATTGCATAGTAGGCCACCTCACTTACATCGGAAAATCCATGTATTTGGGTATCACCAATTTGGTTGGTAAAGGCGGATTTATGGTTGCCTTCGTTCCTTCGTTCATTCGGTTTGAATTTTTTTTAATCAATCGTTTTCCTTGAAAATGACGTTATTTTTCGTTCCTGTTCCTTTGATTGGATTAAAAAAAAATTCAAACCGAATGAACGAAAGAACGAAGGCAACCATAAATCCGCCTTTAATCTTGGAATGGTGATGGATCCAATGTGTATGACTTGATTTCCAATGTGTATCACTACTCTTCTAGTGATCCTAAAGTCGAAAATAAAAATAAAGTTGTTATCAATCGAGAGTGTTTAGTCGAAAAATTACTATGGATGCATGGATATCATTGAAGACCCTTGCCAATATTTTTATGTGGCAAAACCTGGTTCCAGTTCCATTTAAAATTGGAATAAAATCAGCCTCAAGAGTGTTATGTCTGGAAATGTGATGCATTGATGTGACTTATCAATAGGTGTCGCAAGAAATTATTTCAGTTGATGTTCCTCGTGGGAAATCTCAGACAATTCCATTTTCTAAAAATCATTAGAAAATTTGTATAAAATTAGACTTTAGGGTGTTATCACAGAATATATAATAAACAGACCAATATCTTCCATTGCGCTGTAGGCCTAAGCTGGTGAAAAAATATTTTCGTTATTGTTTTTTTCGACAGATTTTAATTTAGAAAAGATAGGAAAATCATTTTATGTGCAATCAATGAAACAAAAAAAAAATTACAAAAATGTTTATACCCACCTCTTTGTTTTGATAAATAAAACTTAGTACAATTTTAAAAGAAAAGAGAAATCTTTACACTTTATAATGTGCTTAAAAGGGATAGACGATTGTGAATAATTTTTCATTTTGGTCTTGTTAGCTTTTCGAAACTTTAAAATTTTATCGTATAATTTTTATTTGTATAGTTCTGTTCATATATATTCTGTTATGTTATGTCTAAAGATGGATTGCATTGATGTGACATGTCAATAGCTACTGCAGCAAAAATATTCAGTTCAAGTTTCCCGTGGGAAATTAAGGGAAATTTTGAATGATTGTTGGAATAACACTTTATAGGCTGATTTTATACATTTATTTTTTACTTTCGGCTTGCAGCTTCTTTAAACTTTTCCAGATTTCAAACGGGAAACTTGAACTGAAATTTTTTCCTGCGATAGCTATTGACAAATAAAATCGAAGTAATCCAGCTCTATACATCTAACTTCGTTGACAATCGTTCTCGACAACCCATTTTGTTTTTATTTTCACATGACCACCTAAAAATTTCGGAAGTGCTTTTTCTAAATTGTAAGAAAATCCCTTCAATACTTACCACAAAAGAGTTCTCTGTAGACTTGATCTTTGGAGAAAATGATCGATTTTAGATAAGATTTGATATTTATAATCGGGCGCCACAGTGGGGTCGATTGCCGAAAAGCTGGCCAACATTCTGAAATTCTCTACTCGGGGGTTTTCAGGGTCGCTGATCACGAATCTCTAGTCATACTTGCAAAATTTAAACCCCTTCATCCTTCATTTTCAACAATATTGAGGTCAGGACTATATCCTGTCCAGAGTAACGACTCAACCCCCAAACTATTTTTAAATTCGGCTACCTACAAAAATTAGACATTAAAATTAAGCATTCTTACGTCACAAATAACGTAAATAACTTACAATGCGCGCCCAGTAACATACGAATCGTCGTGGAAGAGTGGAATACCGATGTATTGAATCGGGTCTTCAATAGTGACTACGCAGGTTTCGATAATTTTTTTTATATTTTTCTCCGTTTACTGAACTACTCAGAAGGTGTAGTGATCAAACAAAGGCTGTTATAGCTCCTCAGGCCACAACATGTGGTAAATGTTTTACTGTCTGCGAAATACATTCTGTTAAATACCTTATGCCTTTTCGTCGCCGAACACTTATCCTACATAGGGTCCAAAAATATTGAACTTAGATTCATCCGAGAATATGAACCAATGCCAGTCCTCGGGCATTCAGTTTTCTCATTCTACTGCGAATTTGAGGCTTACAGCTCCTATTTTTGTTGTCAGTAATGATTTTCTCGCAGGTCGCCAAGCATATAAACCAAGTTCCTTTTAATAGTATAAACTGAAATAGTGTCTGTTGTTGCTATTAGAAACTAACTTCTCAGCTCCAAAGCCGTAGCATATCTCTGCTTAAGCACCAAATGTCTTAAATTCGATCTGTTGGTTTTCTTCTTTGCATCAGAGCCGACTTATCTCGGAACCGTTTGATTTTCGGAATAGTGCCGTCAAACTGTCTAATTGCTGTTGGGCTACACGAAGTTACTCTTGTAATTTGTGAATGTGTGCAATTTTTGCCTTTAGTTGTAAAATTTTACCCATTTTAAAATTAACTTTTTGACAACTTAATTGAAACCAAACGAATAAGTCATCCTTATTTTGGTTTTAAATACTTCATAAGACGTGAAATATGCAGAAAAAAAATAAGGAATGTGGTAAAATCTATGAGAGAAAAATGCATAAAATAGTAAATAATCGAAACCGAACATTTCAATGGGGCAAGGTGTAAATAGTCATATCAAGTTACAGGTAAATTTCGGTTTAAAAATAAAATATGTCATAACTATAAAAGTTAAGCTATAAAGAAATTGCAATTATGGTAAATAATAATTCTTTGACACACTGTTCGATCACTATTTAGAAATGATTATGATCGAAACTGATTTTTAAAAAATTATAAAAAAAAAATTAAAAATGAATTCCTCTTTGTAAGGTAGTTAATAATTTTATAAAAGTTAGTTACATAAATTTATGGATATGGACTAAAATGTGTACATGCCAGTCTTTTGGAGAGCCAGTCTTGTTGACTTAACCTGACCTAGTTACATAAACACTAGCCACATTTCTTGACGCATAGTGTCACATAGTATTTGATAAAAATTTTGATCCGTGTAGCTGTTTGCTCTTTTTGTCGTTTCATGATTCATGATTTGATACGGATCTGTCAATATTGTTCCAAATTTTGTGGTTAATTTGTCATAATTGGATTTCTCAGGGAGTAATTTAAATTTGTCGAACAGGGGCTTAAAATGTGCACCTACATCAGTACACCCTCCAAAAGAAGAGATTGTAGCCGAATTTGAGTGGTATATCGAGAATGGGCACCCAAGAGAAATAATCCATACGTTTTCACGCTCAGAAGATTTTTCTAAAGAATAATTTGAAAACAAAGAAGAGTGTAAAGGACAATGTGAAAAGAAAGCAGATTCAACCATTGAGTTCAAAAAATTTCACTTTATAGGGGATGGTGGATAGTGCTTTGCCCCATAAAGTTTTTTCTGTAGGAGTCTGCGAGGCTTACGCAGGAACCATATATGGCTTGGGCTGAGGGCAACAAATAATTAAAACCTGAACACGATCGGCCTTTAATGTTAAAATAGTTCTTTCTTTATTTCAACTAACACAAAACGTTATAATTCTGATAAAACTCCGTTGGTAATTTTTATATGAATATGGAATTATCCAACGGCTTATAGCTGATTGCCCTCTTATTACTAGTGGCGACGTGGTTTGTATCCTGATTCCTGGACGTCGTGCGCTGATTGTTGTTTTTTTTCTCTGTAAAAAAAGCTTTTATTCGCCTTTAAAGGGCCGCAAGAGGCGCTACGATCGCCACTAGTTAAAGGTAAACAGCAATTCAGCGTTTATTTTTATGTGTGTTATTTTTTAATTATTTTGTCGCTGAATAAATAAATATAACTTTTATGTGCAATAAATGATTGTTTTGAACCGAAATCAATAACAAAATTGGCCAATTATGTATTTTTTTTATTGCTGTTCACCTTTAACTCTAGTTTCAATATCGTCCACCAGATGTCAGCCACTTTGCGTTAAAAGGCGAATATCAATCGATTTGTTTTCTTTGCATTGGCTAATCGATTCGGCAAAAATCTGAAACTACTAATACATTTTCTCCACTAATCAACCCTTCTCTTACCGGCGGATAGATGGCATTGTTGCCCGCTGAGGTGAATAAAAGGAGCAGACAATTCGGGGCTACTCTGTCATTAGCTGTCAAATTTGTCATTCTTAATTTCTTAATTTAGTTAGTACTTATGTAGTGCAAATGCCGAAACGCCACATCACCCCCTTACCAGCGAATCACCGATGAGTGATAACGCGTAGCGTGTTGGTATTCTTGTGTTTCTGCCGGCTCTTGTGGTTACCGTTCTCGGCAGCTTGACGGTTATTGTTGGATTGTCGCTTGACTTGCTGCTGGGTGTTGACGGTGCTGATTGGTCTACTAGATTGAACCGTATTCTGTTTGTCTGTGCTTGTCCGTCAGCCCGTTTTGTTGGTGTAGTCAAGTGGTGAGTTGTTGTGTTTGTTGTAGTTCCGTTGTGCGTCTCCGTTGGTGTGCTATGGTCTGGTTGTGAATTGTCTCGTTCGTCTTCTGTAAAGCACGGTTTCAATCGGTCGACCGACACTTTGCAGTGCCTACCTTTAATCAGCAGTGTGAAGGATTTTTCGTCTCTGTTAACCACTGGAAAGGGACCATCGTATGGAGGTTGCAGGGATCTTCGCAAGGCACCCGCTCGGTCGAAAACATTCGGGCACGAATTTAGCTCCGTCGCTACAAATATTTTTCCGGCACAATGCCGCGAAGGTGGTGGTTGGCGAATTTGATCGAAATGTTTTCGCAATTCCTCCACGAATTCTGACTGGCTAGCGATGCTAGTGTCTTCGGAAATCAATTGGCTTGGTACCCGTATGTTTTGCCCAAACACCAATTCCGCCGACGTCGTCTTCAAATCACCACGGTAGGTTGTTCGAAGCCCCAGGAGCACTTTGGGCAGTATACGTGTCCACTCTTGTCTCTGGTGACACATTATAGCTGCCTTGAGTGTTCGGTGGAATCTTTCGATCTTGCCGTTGCACTTCGGATTGTATGATGACGTTCGTTTGTGAACGAAACCCAGTGGCTTGGCGCACTCATTGAGACAGTTACTGTATACCGCCACAGCGACGGTCTCCGCTATGATGTCCGGCGTTGGGATGACCTCTGTCCATCGGGTGAATCTATCTACCAGGGTTACGCAGTAACGCTGCTCCTCCGATATTGGTAATGGACCGATTATGTCCAGGTGCAGTTCCTCGAATCGATTTGCGACTGGTGCATAATTTCCCGTCGGACTTTTTGTGTGCATCGCGACCTTTGCTTTCTGGCATGCTAGGCAGCATTGGGCCATCCGTTTCGCGACTCTTTTTACCCCCATCCCAAACGAATTGCTCTGTGATGGCTTTGACGGATGCTTGCACCCTGGATGTGACAGGTTGTGTACCGCCTCGAACACCATCTTCCTGAAGCTCGGCGGGATATACGGGCGAATTTTCCCGGTGGATACATCGCACAGTATCGTTCGTCTGGATGCGAACGCGACTGGTACTTCCTTGAACTCCAAATCTGAGACCGTTTCTCTAAATTGCCTAAATCCCTCGCCGGATTGCTGTGCCTCGGCTATTGCTGCGTAATTAATGGATTCCCTGATTTCTAGTGGTTCGATCCATGACGGCGTATCGGCTACCACATTTTCGCTGCCCGCTATGTGTCTGATATCTGTCGTAAATTGTGCGATGAAACCTAAGTGACGAAACTGGCATGGCGAGGCCTTAGCCGGGTTTTGTGTGAAATCGTAAACCAGTGGTTTATGGTCCGTATACAGCGTGAAAATGCGCCCTTCGACCATATGACGGAATTTCTTTACTGCGGAATATGCAGCTAGGAGCTCCCTGTCATACGCACTGTACCTTTGTTGTGTTGGGAGCAGCTTGGCGGAGAAAAATTGGAGGGGTTTCCATTTGATCTCGTGTCCGTATCCGCTCTCTTCGCTCTGCTGCTGCAACACCGCTCCGATCGCCGTGTCGGAGGCGTCGACCGGCGAGTTTCGCGGAGGACGATGGATGCCTTAACAAAGTAGCTTCGCAAAGTTGTTTTTCGACAATTCGAACGCTTGTTTCGACTCTTCTGACCATTCCACTGCCCTTGTGTCGTTTTCCTGCTGCCCTTCAAATACTCGTTGAGTATTGCCTCGTTACGGGCCGCGTTGGACATGAAGGGTCTATAGATATTGATCATACCTAGAAACCTTCGTAGCTCGTTAATCGTTTTCGGCAGCTCGAATCTGGCTATATCATCTACTCGCTCTGGAAGGGGTCGGATCCCTTCTGCCGAAACCGCGTGTCCTAGAAATTTTACCTCTGTCTGGGCGAAGTGACATTTATCGATATTGATAATTAGTCCGGCGTCGCTTAATTTTGAAAAAATAATTTCTAGGTATTCAAAGTGTTGCTGAATATTCTGGGAAGCTACCAAAATGTCGTCTAAATAAATAAAACAAAAATTTGGGCCCTGCAATACCGAGTGCATAAATCTTTGGCGTGGAATGGCGTGGATATGGCTGTTTTTGGTATATCGCAGTCTTCGATGGGTATTTGATGGTACGCCCTCACTAGGTCGATCGTAGTGAAATGGGTTGTTCCCCATAGTTGCTGCGCGAAATGGTGGATGAATGGTATGAGGTTATCTGTCGGTTATCGTCACGTTATTCAAACCGCGATAATCCCCACATGGTCCCCATTCTCCGTTTTTCTTGGGAACCAAGTGCAACGGACTCGCCCACGGACTATCTGAGCGCCGACAGATACCTTGCTCCACCATGTATCCGAACTCTTTTCTTGCGATTATCAGTTTTTCGGTGCTGAGTTTGCGGGTTTTTGCGAAAACTGAAGATCCGCGAGTAACGATATGGTGTGCAACAGAGTGTTTTGCGGCTGGCCATGACTGTCGTTCGCGTGTAATCTCCTTATACTTCTCTATGGATGGTTGGTACCGATACACAAGTTTTTGTGGCTAACGCGGAAAGTTACGTCAACGGGTCTGTGCTGGATATCGACCAAGAGTCCTGACTGATTCAAGAAATCCGCTCCTATGATTACCATCGTGACCTCGGCTATAACGAATGTCCAAGTAAATTGTCGGCGAAGACCCAAATCAAGATGTATCCGTTGTTCGCCAAACGTTTTAACGATGGACCCGTTTACCGCGTGTAAGGTGAAATCCGGGTTGGGCTTCCTGTAGCCTGGAGGACTTAATTTTTTGCTTTGAACTCCTTCGACTTAGGACAGTTTGTCTTGCAGTTTCGTGCAGCCCCTGGAATTTTGTGTGGTAAAATCACAGTCGTGGCCCGTCGTTACTGCCGTCCCTATTGGTAGGTCGCGCTGGCGTGGGGTCACAACTCGTTCTCGGTCTGTTTTGAGATTTTCTTCTCGACTGGTTCTTGACTAGTTGTCGGTCCATGCTCTTCAACCGTCGCATGATTTCGCTAATTTGCTGGGCCATATGTGCATCGTGCGCCACGTGTCGTGTAGGGGTGTTTGCTGGTGCTTGTATTGGGGCTATGGCCATCATTTGCGTCTGTGTCATGGTCTCCAAAACCCTATCGGCCAGTGTGGCTAGCTGGGTGGTAGACAATGCGTCGGCAGTCGTAGCACCTCCTGTGCCCTGTTCGGCAATCGTTTCAACCAGATAGCTTTAGTGAACTCGTCGCTGACGGTATGGCCCCCATTACTCTGTAACTTCCGCAGTAGCTAAGACGGCGTCATGTCCCCAAGCTCGATGCCCTGTACTAGTCGGTGTATTTGCGTGGCCTTGGATTCGCTCATCCTGCTCAGCATGGCTTCCTTTAGATCAGTGTATGAAGTCGCCGACCGTGTGCCCGTTACAATGTCGCTCACATCATTCAACGTTCTCTCCTTGAGAGCCCCCAGTAGGGCTATTTGGGAATTCGATTCGAACTTAATCGACTCTTCGAAGGATAAGATTCATATTTGATTTAAATAAGAAACGAAAGAATCTGATTCAATTCAAATAAGAATTCAATATTTCGAAGACTCGAATACGTTCGAATCGAATTCACAAATAGCCCCTCAGGACATGGTTGAACTTGGTCGACTCGCTCGTTATGCGTCCCAGTGCAAATTGGAATTCTATCACGTGGAACCATAATCGAGTGTTTTGAGTAGTTAACGGGGCCAATTTAATCGATAGAGGTGCCATTTGAGTTACCGGCGGTCCTGTATTGCTCGAAGATGGCTCGTTCTCCATTCTTGCCGCGTATTCCTGCATTGCCCTTCGTATACCTCGTTGTACCTGTTCATCAACTGTCTCGCCGCGGCCTGTGTTGGATGTTCTGCTGTCGCCCTCGGGGTCCTCGCCCTCGTTGCTCAGGCCCATTTCGGGCCCCAATTTGGCTCGACGGTTTCCCTTTTTTTCTTTAAAAAACCAACTCACTTCACTTGCTATTTAAATTGTATTACGGACGTAACCGTATTTACCGTACGCCGCGCCGTAAGTAATCCAACAAAAGGGAAAAAAAACAAAAATAAACACGAAATAACGAATAATAAGGAAATTAATCAGAAACACGACAATTATTTTCCGCGAAAACACAACGATAACCTCCACGAACATTTACCTCAGCGGTCAACAACGCCCCTGTTGATTACGTTGTTTTATATCTGGCGGATGAAAAACTGCCAGTAAATTCACAAAACTGACTGCCTCCCCAACGAGTTGATTAGTGGAGCAAATAATCTCACTGAGCTTGGTTTTTTTTTTTTAATATATTTTGATGCTTCTGACCAACAAATCGATTGGTATAAAAGCCTTTATCAACAATAGAATTACAGCGGTTACAACAATCTTTGCACTTACCACTGGTTGCGCACCTGCGTGATGACAATGGAGCCTGATTCCTCGAATGCTGGTGTGCGGACCGCGGTTGCGACGGCACTTACCGTTAAGGCATTGGGTCCTCGTTCCCAAGACGTATTCGGGTATTCCGATGGTGATACTCCTGTGCGGACTGCGGTTGCAGCGGATGATAAAATCGGCTAAAGAAGTTGTTTTAAGTATGGAAAAAGTCCTTAAAATACCTAATTTTCATTTCAGAACCAGCATGCCAAATCCAAGAGTTTCTTACGTTTATGCATTATTCCAAATCCATAAGCAAGGTAACAAGATGAGACCAATGGTTTCAAATATATCAACACCCACAGAGAAACTATTGACATGGATAGTAAGCGAGTTACAAAGATTAGCTCAACCAACCGTCATGTATGTGAAAAACACCTTAAAGTTTGTCAAGAAAATTAAAGGCACGACACTAAATGATCATGAAACAATAGTGTCTTTTGTGCCAGTAGACATATCAATTCAGTGTATGGTCGATCATATCAAACAACAGAATATTGCGGACAACATAGCAAATCTGTATCAGCAGGTAGCTGAAACCTCTATGGGACAAAGTTTCTTTGAGTTTAGAGGAAAGTTCTAAGCAGACATTCGGAACATGCATGTGTAGTAAATTAGCGCCATCTCTTAGCAACATATCTATGTGTAAGTTTGAGAAATCAATTAAAATTACGAAAAATTACGCTTATGAAATATAATATAGCAATGACCGGTGCTATTATGCTATTACGATTGGACCCGGGTCTATTTGTATTTATGATGTATTATTTACACATATTGCAACAATACTGTCGTTTTCTGGTTACATTACTAGTTTTTATCGACGCGTTAAATCATTAACTGCATAATATTTTATATTCACTTGTATCAAATTTGTAAATTTAAACTATAAATTAAACAATTTAATAATTAAAGCTAAATCAGCTTCAAAGAAATTAACATACCGGTTAAAACATTAGCATACTGAACAAAATACATATATGGGTGTACCACATAACACCATCTATAGTATAACGTTGTGCAGACATGATTAAGAAACGCAACTATTAATAATCAATTTGTTTTATATTTTTTTAATGGACAACTAAAAAGTTAAACTTTTACAGCAATTTGTATTGTGTATATGTACCGACTTATCTCTGTATATATTGTATATAGTTTTGTAATGGTTTGTTATTGTAGTCTGACTTGGAATTATACTGGCTATATAGCCAGTTCGCCCACAAGTCTGTTTATATATAAAAAATAAACAACACAGCAACTAACGTAATACTATAACCGTGTTGCCCATGGATGATCATTGTTATGTTACTATGTATGTATATATGATAATAACGATTTAAAATAAAAATGTTAATTTGAAGTTTTGTTCGATAAAAATGTGTGTGTTCTGTGTGAACGCACATAGTAATTTTAGTATATAATACGTAATAAAAAAATCTATAATTATGAGTAAATTACCAACTTTATTACATTTTAATCTCTAGGATACACAACGAAAGAATATTATTAATATTTGTGGGAAAAATGAACAGATGACATACACAACTAATTTCTAATTCTTCCATATTTCATAATTTCTTATTAATTAATTCATCTAAATTATATGATTTTTATTAATCTTTATATTTCTTTTTACATTTGACAAGATTGTAAAAATAGATTATTGTTGTGAAAAAAAAAATGAAATATAATTTTCTTAATTCGATTTTAATGTTCTCTCATAACTACATATATCTGTGTATTGCCTTTTACTTTAGATTTAATATTTAAAGTTTTCTAAATTAATTTAGATTTCACTTTATATACCCAGTACCCAGTAGCTTAATTTTTATTCATTTTTTTTGACGGTAATTTCGATTAGTTATATTTTAATACAAGAATTTATTAATAGTTTAGGAAATTTTCAATTGAGTAATCGAGTGATAGATTAAAGTTTTTTTTTTTTTTAACCGATTCGAGTGTTTATTAATTTTATGTATTGAGGTGATAAGAGATTTGAAAAAGTTATAATTTATTAGTATTAAATATTGTTATTAATATTATTACATTTTACATTATAGGTTACTGTTTGAAATATTTCAAAGTTTTAATTCATTAACTTGTAATATTTGTAATTTATTGAAGTTGTCGTCAAAGAAAAAGAATAGTAAATTATGACCAAAATTAATGGCAAAAAAATCGATGATATCTATTAATATAAAGGTATATGTTAACGCCGGAATCGTTTACCAGCGTTCCTAAAATAAATATTTAATCTAAAATTCTTGAAGCCAAGGTGTATCTAAAAATTCATACGAAACAATGTTAAATTGTAATAACATTATTATTTGATATAATTCAATTTTATTATATGTACATACTTAGCGTTGTCGTCAAATTATATAAATAACTTATTCATAAAATTATTAAATTTTATTAACTATAAATTATGTAGATAATTAACAACCAAAAATGTAGTAGTTGGTTTGTTTACTTTACATTTTGACAGCTACCAACATTAAAATAAAGATTATAATTCATGCAGTTGGTAGCCGTTCATGATAAAATATGTACTATAGGTTTTGTAGACGAGTAGTGTATTCTCACACTTTTGTATTGTATTCTTGTACATAGCTTTAATATTTGATTGTTTTGTAATTTTTGCTTTCTCTTCCATCTTCGACGTTCGTGAAGAACACATCTATTCAATATGTATAATAAATACAAATAATAATAAAATGTAACTTAAAATAAAAATGTATAATAAATAACTAAAAATGTTAATTTAAATAAATATTTAATAATAAACATATAATACAGTCCACTTAATAAAAATAAAAAATATAAATTAAAGGTCTAGTGGCGAATTAACTTTCAGCGTCGCCATTTTTGGTCCTTCGAGCCGGATGTGTGGCACACGCTGTTGTCGAAATAAGTCGCGTGTTTTGTGTAGTTAAATCGTCGAGTATGTTCGACACAGTTTCATTAAAAATAATCACGTGTTCTTATTCAGCTCAATCGTCAGGCGTGGCACACATCCATAAAATAATTCAAGTATTTTTGTGAATTAATTCAGTCGCGTTTAAGCGTATTGTTTAATTAATTTATTCAGTGCATAATCATCGAAATAAGCCACATTGTTTAATTCAGTACAGTCGTGGCGTGGCACATATTACTAATTAAATATTTTAAGTCTAGTGTTTGATTTCATTCAGTCGTCGAATGCAGTGCACATGTTCAGTACAGTAAGCCACAGTGTTTTAATTTAATTCAATCATCGAATGTGGCGTACAACATAATAAATATTATAATAAAAGTGTATACAGTTAATCGTCGAAAGTGTTCCATATTATCAGGACAGTAAATCATGTGTGGTATACCAGTTCAGTGTTCGAGAATGATCCACACATTATTACAAATAATCACGTGTGTTGCTTCCAGTTTTACCGTCGAGTGTAGTACACGTTGTCACAAAGCAATCACGCGTGTTATGATTCCAGTCTAATCGTCGATTGTGGCACACATTAACACCAGAATAATTCATATGTGTTTTAATTTATATATATCATCGAGTAACACACATTGTCATTGAACAATTCGTGCGTTTTGTACAATCCAGTTATCGAGTGTGGCGCACAGTTTCATGGAGATGCTCACGTGTGTTTTATCCAAATTGATCATCGTGTGTCACACATCATCAGTTACACAGTTTGTGCGATTTGTAAAGTACAATCGTCGAGTAGCGCACATTTTCATGAAACATAATGTAATCATCGAATGCACATTTTCACAACAATATATGATTCAAGCAACGAGACGCATATTTTCATTAAATAAATTATGCGTTTGTATCCAGTTTTATAATCGAGTGACGGTGCACAAAATAATTCTATCATCAAGTAACGTAGATTGTGTGGCGCACATTTTTACAAAATTGATTCAACCATTGAATGGGACATCATCATTAGCATCATGCAAGTGCGATAGTTATACCGTCGTTTATTGTGACCTACATTGTCACCAATTTGTGAGCAGTTAAGTCATCATGCTTTGTGACCTACATTGTCACCAATTTCCAAAGGCATGATTTCTTCGGTGTGACCTGTCTTGTCACCAACTTTCAGCGCTATTTAGTCTTCCGTGTGACCTACATTGTCACCAACTTATAGCCATTTATTCTTCGGTGTGACCTGCCTTGTCACCACCTTGCATCACCATTTGAATCGTCGGGATGACCTACATTGTAATCACTCATGTCGCTGTTCATTCGTCGGGATGACCTATATTGTCATCATTTATGTCGCTGTTCATTCATCGGGATGACCTACATTGTCATCACTCATGTCGCTGTTCATTCGTCGGGATGACCTATATTGTCATCATTTATGTCGCTGTTCATTCATCGGGATGACCTACATTGTCATCACTCATGTCGCTGTTCATTCGTCGGGATGACCTACATTGTCATCACTCATGTCGCTGTTCATTCGTCGGGATGACCTACATTGTCATCACTCATGTCGCTGTTCATTCGTCGGGATGACCTATATTGTCATCATTTATGTCGCTGTTCATTCATCGGGATGACCTACATTGTCGTCACTCATGTCGCTGTTCATGCGTCGAGATGACCTACATTGTCATCACTCTTATCGCTGTTCATTGTTCGATTTTAATTAATATTTAATTTACAATCATTTTCAATTATTATTTCTAACTTCAGAATCATTTCAAATTCATTGATCGGTATTTTATGTTCAAATTGTTTTCAAAATTTAATCATTGATATTTGAATGCAATTCTGAGTTATCAATCAATTTTGATCTAATTGCAAATATTATTAGTTCAATAATTTATATCAAATTTATTAGAAAATATTTTAATTTCATTAGACAATATACGTACGTTCATCTCAAATTTTCCAATTTTAGTTGCTAATGTTAATTATTTATTATTAATTATTATTTACAATAATTCAAAATCATTGTTTGGTTTTTGTTTAATTTTTATTTAATTTAAACCATTTTGTTTAAATATTTATTAATTTAATTCAAATCATTTTCAAATTATAATTATTATTCAAGTCTAGGATAATTTTCAAATGTTTGTTATTATTTAATTGCAAATTTAACTATCATTTAATTTCAAAATCATTTTTGCACATTTAATTGCAAATAACGATTGCAAAATAATATGTCAAATGTTAAGTATTAGTTAATTTCAAATTTATAAATAATTATTTTTTGTTATATATATCAGTAATTAATTTGAAGTGATCAATAATTGTTGAAATTCAATTTTATGTTATTGTTTATGTCAATGGTAACTTTCACATTTACCAATTATTTTTTAGTTCTATAATTAACTTCAAATTTATTGAATTTTAATTATATTGTTTAGTATGATCAATAATTTATTTTCGCATTGATCAATTATTGTTGAAATTGAATTGAATAATACATCTCAAATTTATTAACTAATTTTGAATCCTATTAGCCATTAGTACTAGTCAATCGTTAACTTGCAAATTTGTAAATTGTCGTTTAATTTGATGTGTACAATGTTGTTATGTTCAATGATTTATTTTCATATTGATCAATTGTTAGTTAAATCAATAATAGAGTTGCAAATTTACCATTATACATTATTTTACTGTTCATTAATTAATTGCAAATTTATCATTCATTGCTAAATTGTCAATTATACATTTTTGGTTGTCAATGATTTATTTGTGAATTTATCAATAATTATTTAAGTTAAATATTCATGTCAAATTGCTAATCAATTATTATTCAGAATCATTTCAAGTCATTAATCGATATTTTAAGTTCAAATTGTTTTTAAAATTTAATAATTATTATTTGAATCCAATTCTAAATTATAAATTGTGATCTATTTAATTGCAAATATTATTACTAGTCCAATAAGTTATATCAAATTTATTAGTAATTATTTTAATTTCACTTGGACAATATATATTCATCTCAAATTTACAACTTTTAATACTTTTATATTCAATAATGAAATCTCAGATTTATTTATTTTTTTTGTCCATAAATAAATTTCAAATTTGTAAATTGAATTTCAAGTATATTTTGTGTCAATCATTCAGTTCAAACTTATCAAATAATTATTTAACTTCAAAAACATAAATATAAATTCCGTTCACACTTAAAATTAAGTTCAAATTTATGAAGTATTATGTTCTAGATTTATAATTAATTTCAAACAATTGTTATGTTATATCAATGATTAATTTTTGATTTATCACTAATTGGTGAACTTCCATTATATATATTTTTTTGTTATTTTTAATGTATCAACACATTACTTGCACATTTATCAAGTATTTTTGGACAATAATTAATTTCAAAAGTTATCAATGATCATTGAATGTCAATTTACACGTTATTTTATTGTCAATTACTATTCAATAATACATTTGTATTCATTTCAGATTCATTGTTAATAATTTACTGTAAAGATACATCTTGGATGGCCAGTTGATAATTGTGTGTTCTTCGTTTAAAGTACACATACTTTAAGGCCGCGGGCATGTTAACGCCGGAATCGTTTACCAGCGTTCCTAAAATAAATATTTAATCTAAAATTCTTGAAGCCAAGGTGTATCTAAAAATTCATACGAAACAATGTTAAATTGTAATAACATTATTATTTGATATAATTCAATTTTATTATATGTACATACTTAGCGTTGTCGTCAAATTATATAAATAACTTATTCATAAAATTATTAAATTTTATTAACTATAAATTATGTAGATAATTAACAACCAAAAATGTAGTAGTTGGTTTGTTTACTTTACATTTTGACAGCTACCAACATTAAAATAAAGATTATAATTCATGCAGTTGGTAGCCGTTCATGATAAAATATGTACTATAGGTTTTGTAGACGAGTAGTGTATTCTCACACTTTTGTATTGTATTCTTGTAGCTTTAATATTTGATTGTTTTGTAATTTTTGCTTTCTCTTCCATCTTCGACGTTCGTGAAGAACACATCTATTTAATATGTATAATAAATACAAATAATAATAAAATGTAACTTAAAATAAAAATGTATAATAAATAACTAAAAATGTTAATTTAAATAAATATTTAATAATAAACATATAATACAGTCCACTTAATAAAAATAAAAAATATAAATTAAAGGTCTAGTGGCGAATTAACTTTCAGCGTCGCCAGTATAAACAGAACAAGAGCGACAATGACGAGCGTCGACGAATAAAAAAAAACACATCGCCGCGATATCGCTGTAGTTAACATAACAAGAGCGTCAGCGCATGGCGTTAAAAAAATAACAATAAACGACATACAAACATAAAAGGAATAAAAATTGATTGAAAAAATGGTTTATAATATGACAGCTATCGTATAGCCTACTTAAAAATATTAAAAAACAGTTGGCAACATTGTATCGCAGGGGGTAAAATTAGAAATAGATTCTAAAAAAAGTTCGACGATATTGTCGTCGTTGCCAGCGACATTGGTTCTGTAATTCATCGTATTGTTTCTGTGTATTTTAATTTGACATGCGTCATCGCTCGTCGTCGACGCTCTGGTTCTGTATATACCTTAATACAGACCTGTACAGGGATTTTGGTCGCAAAATGAGGATTGAGGATTGAGAATTTTGTATATGTACACGGTGTATAATATACATTTTGCTATTGTGTGCCGTCAAATATTTGTATTGTATTAGTGTATTTTCTCATGCGTTTTCTCATGGGGTAAGTATCAAAAACAAGCCAAGCGGGTGAATCGGTTCAAATTTTTGGTGCTTACGCTCGCCTTGAGTTATTTTTCCCTTTCTTGTTACTAGTGGAATTCATTCGTTAATAAAAACCCAAAACAAAATACATAAACGTAACCAAAACAATTTCTTGCAAATAAAAAAAAACAAAAAGCAACATAAATGAATGATTTTTAATTTATGTATTCTTCGTCGGCTCCATTCGCAATATTTTTAATTTTTAAATTTTGAACAAAGGAACCAAAACAGAAAGTAAGAAAATAAAATGATTTTATTTATTTTTTTAGTATTGTGTTGCCTTGCAGCTCGTGAGGGTTGTTCCTTTACGATGATGTCGAAGTGTGGGGAGATTTTATTCTAAACAAAAAAAAATGTATACAAAAAAAGGTTACGCAAGTTAAAAAGGAAAGTAATAAAATAAACCATATTGCTTTTTTATTTGCTGTGTATATGCTAGAATAAAATTTCTCCAACCTCGGACATAACATCGTATAGGAGCAACCGACCATCATGAGTTGCAACACAATACTAAACAAAATAAACAAAATCGTTTTGTTTTCTAGCTTTTTGTTTTTTTGGTTAATATTTTTTATTTTGAGTCTCTCTCGCTTCGTACCTAATATTTTAAATTTTTTTTTCTTCGGAATTTGTTGTTCTGTCTCAGTCTCTCTTAATACATCCTCTCAATCGTTCTCTTCTGAGCTTATTCCTCTTATTTGTATCATGTTATCCCTATTACTCGCGTCAGTTTATCTCTTTTATTTGCATCATATTAAACGAAAAACTGTAAGAAAAAATTCACATTCAACACCAATACAATTTACCAATACTATTGCCTTCCGGTAATCCTCAAATCAATCCTCATTTTGCGACCAAAATCGCTGTCCAGATGTATGTCTGTCTGTTTGTCTGTGTAGTACAAACCAGTGGTGTCAAAAATATGCAAACTTCCGGTTGCTTAGATTGTCAATGTTTTCAACCAGCTACGTTATTATTTTTTTTAATGTTAAATGAAATAAAAACCATTATTACTGTGGGTTTCCACTTGGGATGCCTTTGCGAATAATCGCAATCTGTTTTAAATTTTTTCACACGGATAGTATACATTGAAAAATATACATATCGGTATATAAATTTATCTACGCAACCATAGACAAATTTACAATACGATTTGCAATCAAAAGTAGTCATGCCTACATCTTTTTCCATTGCAAATTTTGCATAAAAAAATTAAAATTTCCCTTATTTTGTCTAGGAACATTTTCAATCCTGCGATAAACAAAGCAAGCTGAAAATGTTTCCTATGTGAATACTTTATTGTTTTTATTATGATTTTTTATTGACGTCTAGAAATGTCTAAATTGACAAAATTATTTGGTTATACAAATATAAAATTTTTCTAACACAGTGACATGAAACAAAAAATTTCCCTTTGCGAATATTCGCAAAGCATCCAAGTGGAAACCATAGGTTACGTTTATAGTAGTTCCAATAATTGTTTTTGTTACAATTAGGAAATCTAGAAATTTTCAAATACATCTACAAAGGTCATGTATGTGCTATGTAATCTTGCAATTGAGGACACAGCCAGGGATGAGCTACAAAAGTTTGTAGATTCAAGATGTGTGAGTGCTCCGGAAGCTATTTGAGGAAATTTGACAATTTGAAAACGAACAATCTGTTTGTTTCAGAGAAGGTGCAGAACAATCTGCTGCAGAACGCGCCACCTCGAGGAATATAAAGATTACTGCATGGTTTAAACTGAATGAGCTAGATGTAAATGCGTTTTATAAAGTCATGCCAACGCATCAGCACGCACAAAATTACGTGTCACACAAATTTTGGAAAAAAAAAATTTTTTTTGACAGCAGAAATTTCTGTACACTAGCTATGTATGTGGGACTGAGAATATTATTGAAAGATATTCTTTTAGACTGCTACTCTGTTATGAAAGTGAAGCAACTTGCTACGAAGACTTGAGGATATATGCCACTGAAGATGGCATTGTTGTTTGTTCGACTTTCAAGGAAGCTGCCAAATGTAAAGGATTGTTGCTGGATGATTCAGTGTGCCAGTATACACTCGATGACGAGAGAATTTTTGCAATGCCACATGAAATGAGGCAAGTATTTGCATTCATTTGAGCACTTAGAGTGCCCTCGAATGAAGAGATTATTATGGGACAATACACTCAAAAAAAAATATAGGTTGAAATAACAAAATTCCAGATATATTTAACAAAATTTCTATAAATATAGAGCACACAAAATGTTTTGTAAAATTTACAATTTAACAAAAAATTCTGTAAATTTTATAAAATGAATTGAAAGAATAACAAAACGATTTTGACAATAATATAATAAAATCTTTGTAACATTTAAAATTATGTTTATAAAAATTATAAATAATTTTGTAAATTTACTAAAATTTTTGTAAAATATACAGAATAAAACAAACAAAATTGACATCGGAAGTTGTTAAATTAACAATATATGTTGTGATTATTACAAAAATTTTGTTAATTCCCAAACAGGTTTTGATTAAATATACAAATAAGTTTTGTAATATTCTCAAAAAAAAATCGTCTGTTTTAATGACAATTTTGTAAAAATAACAAAAATATTTTATTATATTGACCATTGATTTATAAAGGGTGGTCCTTAACCCCTTAAGGACCGAATTTTTTTCAAATAAATGCACCAAAAAAATCAATTTTTTTTAAATAATTAGAACTAAAATTTTGACATATTAGAAACAAAAAAAAAGTCTGTGTAAAAAATAAATTTTATTTTTATAAATAAATTTGTTGTTTTTTAATTCAAATAAATGTAAAAATGATACATATTGTTTTCACAATTTAGTTTAGGCAAATACATAATGGAACGTACAATATGTGGCCGCCCGAGTTATCTCGGATACGGTCTTTTTGGACCATATAGTTGTCCCGAGATATCTCGGGCCTGGTCCTTAAGGGGTTAAAAGGGTTATTTTTGAATTTTAATCGGTACGCCTCCTACAACTTTTCTAAATAGGTAAAAAAAAATCCTGCAAATTTGTAGCTCTTAATATTAACATTAACCCGAGCCCCAAGGCGACGAAAGTTTTACATGGGAAAATACATGTATTTTTTTAAATCAAACTTCGAATTTCTATAACTTTGGTAATAATTGATGAAAACATTTAAAATTTGGCATAAATGTACTTACTTATATGATATATAAACGGGTGATAGCAAAAAAATGAAAAAAAAAAAAAAAGAATTCTGCATGTCTAGAAGTAAGAAAATAACTGTTTAAAAATATTTCCAATGCACCTATTTATATATCATATAAGTAGCTACATTTATGCCAATTTTTAAATTTTTTCATCAATTATTACCAAAGTTAAAGAAATTCGAAGTTTGATTTTAAAACATACATGTGTTTTCCCATGTAAAACTTTCGTCGCCTTGGGGGTCTGGTTAATGTTAATATTAAGAGCTAAAAATTTGAAGGATTTTTTTTTACCTATTTAGAAAAGTTGTAGGAGGCGTACAGATTAAAATTCAAAAATAACCCTTTCAAGGACGACCCTATATATTAGTTTTGACGACAAATCCTTGGTGATTCACTGGTCTATAATGGCAACGAACAACTTAAGTTTTTACATATTTCCTGGTTCATCAATTTTAGATATTTATTTATTTTAAATATTTATTATATTTAAACTTATTACTATAAAATATTTATAACATTTATTATAATTCGTTTTCTTTATTTATAACATGTTTTTAAATTTATTTTATTTATTTATTAAACCATAATAATTACTAATACTATCTCCAATCTTTCTATTAAATATTTGACGGCTCTGTTATCCACGTCATATTTAGTTTTAATTAAAAAAAAATATATTTGGATAAACTACCAAACGCATTATGGATATTTTAAATTAAACAAATGTATAATTGCGAACAATATTTCAATTCCTGGAATAACCGATAATACTTTGTATTTGGTTTCGTCAAAATAAACCATAATTTGTGTAGGGTTAGACAATGCCCTTGTATAGCAATAATGGTTGGATAGATATCTGTTTTCCTAATTGGAAAGATAATTGATCCTCTATTTCCTCTGTAGTTGCACCAAGAAGGATGAAGCTTTTTTGAGCATCTTGTGAACTAAACGCACATGTACTTTTTCATGATTTTCAACACGAACCTCCCTCGTTTTTGATCGCAAAATATGGTAGATGAGGTGAAATAAACTGGCTGCTTGACCGCCTGTAAAGAAACAGAAATTTATTTATTTATACATATTTTACTGTTTATTATAAATATAATATTACATTATTTCTATACATTTAACTAAACATTTTGTTTACAATAACTTACAATTTTTATACATATAAACATACACAATTGTATAAATTTAGACTTACTTTCATTGAAATTTTCTTTGCATTTTAATACAGACAGCAAATTCTGATTATGTGTTCTTTTACTTTCTCCTCGGCGCTAGGCACTTTTGGATACATCTTCTTAAAATCCATTTCAATCTTGAAATATCAAATGATTTATTAAGACTGAGTTTCACAAACACGTTTACCAAACTTACCAATTTATAACCTAACGGCTTCCTATATTGCGGCCATCTTCTAAATATGTCTTCCGTTGTTGCCCCAGAATTAATAAAAGTGTTTTGTATTTTATTAGTGTTAAGCCAGTGATATTATATTTCGGCCCAACTGTATATTTGCTGCTAAAGCGTTTATGCTTTCTTCACAGTCGTCTTCTTGAACAGCTGACAAATATAAAATATATAATTTATGTATTAACTAGACATTTTTTAAATTAGAATTGTTGCTATCGTGTGTAAATACCTCTTAAAATATAGGACGACTTCTCTAATTCGAGTTGATGTTATTTGGCTGGCAAAACTCCTACTTTTCTTAGTTTCCTTTATTAATTGAAATATTTTTCATATAGTTGCCCCTTAGATGCTTTCCCGTTAGTTTTATAATAATATAATACCTATTGTATACCTATATTGGTTTAGTAATACGATTAAGTACTAATTTTTGAATATCCTTAACATTTTTATTATTAAAATTGTTATTATTATGTAAATTTATTACAAATTTCACAGCTAATTCAATAATTATTTTCCTATTTTTTGTCAAGTCTAAAGAAAGTGGAGGGGTTACTGGGATGATCGTACTGTCTTTATTTTCATTTTAAATTATTAAATTACTTCTAGAATGACTAGCTGACGGAATTGAGATACTGTTTTATTTTTCTGACCTATCAATTTAGGCAAAGTGGGTAAAATTACTTCTTGTTTATGCTCTTCTAAAAGTATCTAAATTTGAAAAATATTTCTTACAACCAACTTCATAACAAAAGTATTCACTACTTTTCCCAAGAGCATGAATGACTTTTAAATGGAATATTAGTACGTCTGGCGATAAAAAATCGTTTTTCCCTATAAAACAAAACATTTTTACCCTCAAACAAATTAAAGAAAATATCGAAATCTCAAAACCAACTAAAATTATATTAAATTAAGCGATTTAATATCTTTTACAATCATCTAAGTAACATAAAACGAAAATTTAAAAAATTATTTACATTCACCCGTTGCCATATACCAATTTATGCTGTAGTTTTATGTATTCCAAGTAGTATGTAATAATTTTTTAAAAAAAGTTCCCAATGCTCCGGATTTATGTACAATAAGGCTTCGAAATTTATGCCTGCATCTTAAAACAGTAGATAATGTTAAAGCAATGAATAGTTCAGAGTCAAAATTGTTCTGTCCTTCGTTAATTTACCTGCTAGTGACTTTATAATGTTTGATTTAGTTATTTCTTCTTTAGATAATCCAATTTTGAATAAAAATTGATCCATTACAAAAAGTAAAAAACACAAAAACCCCAAGTCCAACTGCACTTCACTTATTTAATATAACACTCACTTCACAACTTTTTCAATTTCTATACTGACAAATTACTTCACGTGTTGAGCGGCTGGCTATTAAATTAAAACTAAACTAAGTTGAATTGTTTTAAAACTAATTTCGACGATCTTACAAGAATGGTTGTGAATAAGACAAAACTTTATAAAACTTACCGTATTGATTGTCAATTTTACAATAATTTAAAGTAAAATTACAAAATATTTGTATATTTCACTAAAATTTGACAAATTTATAAAAAAACATTTTCATTTTTATAGTATTATTGTTAAAATCGATAATCGTGACTTTTAAAGGTACAATTTTTTTGTACAATTTATAGTAAGAATCCATAATAAAAATCATAATTTTTTTATACATTTTACGCAAACTATGTGCAATCTACAATGTTTTATTAAATTTATAAAATCTATATACGTCATATTTTAATTCACGCAACTAGAGTAGTTTTAGGAATTAAAATCCTCAGTTCCAGGGGTATTTTAACGACATTAAAACCTAAAAACGTTCTAATATACCATTTTAGCAAAGAAGATATAAAAATGAGCGTACATCACGCCAGAAATCCCATTTTAGAAAACCCAAGTTTCCTACATATAATTCGCACCATTGGGATTGTGCAATTATGTGCCTGTGATTAGAAAATGTGTGCATAGCCTACTTTAGGAAACAGGGTGGGATTTCTCACGTGATTATCACACCAGAAATCCCATATATACCGTTTACAAAATAAAACATATTTTTCAGTTAACAATGATTGTGCAAAATTGTGCGTTACTATACTTACATTAAAAATAGTTTATATTGGCCAGAATCGGCCACAGAACATCCACAATTTATCAAAATCGCGATTTTACAAAAAGTGGTATGGGTGATTTCCAGAAATCCCACCTTTTATTACAATTTGAATTAAAACATAGTATATTCAATATTTTGGCCAATATTCACATTTGTGGATGTGCTATGGCCGATTCTGGCTAAAGTATAATATGCACAAACGTGATTATTGGCCAGAATGTTGACTACACTATGTTTTAATTCAAATTGTAATAAAAGGTGGGATTTCTGGAAATCAGCCATACAACCTCCTTGAAAAATCGCAATTTTGATAAATTGTGGATGTTCTATGGCCGATTCTGGCTAAAGTATAATATGCACAAACGTGATTATTGGCCAGAATATTGACTACACTATGTTTTAATTCAAATTGTAATAAAAGGTGGGATTTCTGGAAATCACCCATAAAACCTCCTTGAAAAATCGCAATTTTGATAAATTGTGGATGTTCTATGGCCGACTCTGGCTAAAGTATAATATGCACAAACGTGATTATTGGTCAGAATGTTGACTATACTATGTTTTAATTCAAATTGTAATAAAAGGTGGGATTTCTGGAAATCACCCATACCACCTCTTTGAAAAACTCGATTTTGATAAATTGTGGATGTTCTATGGCCGATTTTGGCCAATATAAACTTTTTTTAAGGTAAGTTTAGTAACGCACAATTTTGCACAATCATTGTTAACCGAAAAAAATGTTTTATTAGGTAAACGGTATATACGGGATTTCTGGTGTGATAATTACGTGAGAAAACCCACCCTGTTTCCTAAAGTACGCTATGCACAAATTTTCTAATCACAGGCACATAATTGCACAATCCCAATGGTGCGAATTATATATAGAAAACGTGGGTTTTCTAAAATGGGATTTCTGGCGTGATGTACGCTAAAAATGATCGTTAAAATAGCAAAATATTGAATAGCAAACAAACTATTTGAAATTTTACCAATCTAAATTCAATCTCAAACAGTTTGTTTGCTAATTGGTATTCTGCTATTTTATCGATGATTTTTGTAAAACACACAAAATAATTCGTCTAATTTAAAAAAAATCGTAAGTTTTCTTAATTAGTTTTACAAAAATAAATGTAGACTGTCATTTTTTCCGACTTTTATGTTCAATAAATCTTACAGAAATTTTATTAAATAAATTTGTATTTTGTGATAAATAAACGTATTTTAAAATAAAATGTAAAAAAACCGAAATAAATTTTAACAAAATGTTATTAAAATTACAAAAATGATCTGTAAATCAAAATAATTCCGAAATAATTAGTTTCAAAATTATTTACAAAAAAAAAAATTGTTAAATTTAGACAAATTTATTAAATTGACAAAAATTCAAATAAATTTTACAAAAAGTTTAACAAAACTGACGATTTTTTATTAAATTCACAATTTCGTTTTGTAAGCACTTTTACAAAAATAATTTTGTAAATTTCACTTTAAAATTTTTTTGAGTGTACACAAATTAGCCCTGATTGAAGAATACTGTCACCGGTTACACAGTAGAGAATAAGAGTGCGGAGACCATGAATGTGAGCAGCATCCTTTAAGGGATGTAAGAGACACGTTTGTGTTGTTATCACTCAACTGGAAGGACTTTAACATGCCTGAAATAAAAAACAACTGGCCCAACATTGATACAGTGGCACCGAATCCCAAGGAACACTATCAACGGGCTGCAGAAAGCACTGTAGCATGCGCAAAATGTTTTTTCTTGGACGGGCCTGGAGGGAGTGGCAAGACTTACCTCTACACTACATTAATCTATTACTTTCTTGGGAAACGATAGATAGTCTTGCCGGCACAATCGACCGAAATTGCAGCCAATCTGTTATTGGGAGGAAGAACTTACTATTCTTTGTAAAGCTTGTTTATATTCCAATTTTGGAGAACAGAGTGTCGAATATGAAGACAAATTCAAATGAGGCAGACTATATAAGAAGAACTAAGCTATTCATCATTGGCAATCACAGTAGCCTCATGGTATGCTATCATCACGGTGGACAGAAAAGAAATAATATAAAACGATTTATCTTTTGGTGGAAAGGCAATTGTGTTTAGAGGGGATTTTAGACAATCTGTCTAACTATTGTTCCCTATATGCAACGCGTACTGCAATCGTTAGAAGATGGGCAGCTAGAAGATGGGCAGCTTCCGAGGACAGAGGGTTTAGCAAAGGGCATCGTCCAAATTCACTCAAAATTTATGTGTGCCGCTTCTTTGATAGAAGAAATAGTTGGAACAAATATATGTTCAGATACGATTGGGTCAACTTCGAAATAAGCTATACTTTGCCCTAAAAGCGTGGATGTGAACATATCAAATGATGAAATCATTAGTATGCTCGATGAGAAGAGACAAGTCTACTTGAGCGATGACTCGGTTGTGAACAATGATGAGGATACGAGAAACAGTGGCATTTTTAAACAGCACTAGTTTGTCTGGAATGCCTGCGCACCGACTCATTTTGAAAAATGGAATTATCGTCATGTTTCTGAGGAAACCCAACAAAACACCTGGGCTTTGTAATGACACCTGGCTGATTATTAGAGACGTGAAGGGAAATACATTGAAAGCTGATATCCCGGCCGAATTTGGAATTGGTCAAACGGTGTATCCCCAGAATCGACCTAATAAACAAAACTGGTATGTCATTTGAATTTAAAAGAAGACAGTTTCCCATTAAACCAGCATTTGCCATGGCTATTAATAAGGCACAAGGGCAAACTTTGAACATATTCGGCAGTTATTTATCCGAGCCGGTCTTTGCACATGGCCAACTATATGTCGGATTTTCCAGTGTTAAAAAATCTTGCGATGTAGAAATACAAAATATGTGACGATGCCTAATTGACAGATCTAAAGACGTGTTTACTCGCAATGTGGTGTATCCCGAAGTTTTGAAATGAAACAACAACGAAAATGAAACAGATCAAGTTGCAACTGGGGTATTTGTATATTGGATGAGTACGAGCGTGATGCTTGGTGGGTTAACCCAAAACAACGAATTATAATGAAACTTTTCACTTTTTTCATGAATATACATTATGTATGTCGACTATTTGTGTTTTATTTACGTGTAAAACTAATTCACTCCGCTCTAAATTTAATATTAGACGCATTTTATTTGACCATTTGCAAAAAAAATGCCTTGTATCCAATACCATTTTGGTATTCGGGAATACCCGCTGTATACTTGGTTTTAAAAATCCAATAGTATTTTTTAGCAGGAACACAATTCCGAAATGAATACCAATTTTGAATTTGGCAAATAAAATTCGCCTATTACCACAATATCGTTTTCTAAAAGTTCCTAATAAATTATACCCACGTTATTAATTAAATTTACCAATTGTGATGGGGCTTTATCCTTTAATTCATTGCGCTTTGTTCGAAAGCCTGTTTATACAGGCTTTTTTTTACTAGTTAGGTATAATACGGAATCGTTATGTAAAAGATCCGTCCAGCCACCTCAATTAAACTCCGCGCTGTTTCCAATTTTTGAGGGTAACCAAGATGTCATAATTATGTGTTAAACATGACTAACTAAAAATTTCAACTTTGAAGAACACATTCTATTACACTACATAAGACTCGCATATTTTGTATACTTACTAACTTTAAAGTTGAAGGAGTATGTCATTGTGAGGAATATACAATTGGTTCCTCAATTGTAGGTAGTGCTTGCTACATACAGTGCTGGAAAAAAATTGGTGAAACTTGTTTTGTTACAAATTGGAATCTTTTTTTGCTAAAATTACAAAACTTTTGAAAGAAATTGCCTTATTGTTCCATTTCAAATACATTTATGACCCAATTTAAAAAAACAAAAAAAAAATTACCTGCAATTTAGGAGGAAAACCGCAAAAATTACAAAATATTTAAAGTACCCTATTTGGGACTTTAAGGCGTAGAAGTAGTGGGATACAGTAAATATTTTTTTTGTGCTTTATTAGTTTATGCAACTTCCATCTTTAATATTAATATTTATTGGGCCACCATTTGCTTTATTAGGGCGATACATGCCCGCAAGTGCTGTGTAAAAACATTGGTCAAACATAGCTCAGTTAGAGTCATTGGTCATGGTTACTCAGCTTAGTGAGAATCAGACTAGTTAAAGCTGGCTTGCAAACACTTGAAACAGTCCAGAAAGGAGAGTTCGAATTACGAGTCAAACAAAAACAGCCAACAATTTGCTGTTGGCATAGGAGAACGTTTCTTGGACTCAAAAGATGTGGAATAACGTGATTTGCTCCGATGAATCCAAATTCAAGCTGCATGTTAGAGATTTTAGAATCCTCGCACGAACAAAACCTCAAACAAGGCTTAGTAACGAAGGTATTTAAGAATTCCACCGAAAACTGGAAGTGTTGTGGTCTGGGGAATTTTTTCTTGAGAACAAACCGGTCGAATGTGCTTTCTTAGTTCTAAAATCACAGCAGTTATTTATCTACAAGTCCTACATAACAAATTTGAGCACTCTGTGTTAAAGCTTTTCGACGAAACTTTCAGATTTATTGTTCAATTATATGCAATACTACCGAAGTTGTGAGTAACTAGATAATAAAATATTTGACTTTCAGATAAACAAAAATAGTTTATTGAAATCTCGAAGAAATATCGATGTGTTAGACTGGTCCCCTATATCCCAGATTTAAACCGAATAGAAAATGTTTGGTCTATAGTGAAGCTAGACATAGCAAGAATGCCCCAGAATATATTCAAGCTTTAGAAAGTTTGTTGATGAACATCTATCAATCCATACCTTCTACGATTTTTAAAAATTTATCAAACTCAATGAATCGAAGGTGTACCGCCGTAATAAAAGCAAAAAGTGGGCAAACAAAATATTAATATTGTGAATTTTTACTAGAAAAGTGAGCCACTAATATGCTTTGCTTGGTGAACATAAATTAACCGTACAAGAAGGGGTATCATAAGTACCAACTGACGTCGCACACAGTTCATAGAATAGTTCTTTTACGTCTAGCAAGTAAAAGGCAATTTTTATTTTAGATCATTAAGCAATTAATAAAAACTTACTATTAATAAATTTGCGGCTAAAAACAAGGAATAATCCAAAGGGCAAACCATACATATTTTTGACCTTACAATTATCAAACCTGTAGATGTAATCATAAGTCCAAATAATACTATAAATAGTATCCTGTTAAATTAGCCAAAAGTTTCCAGCCGAAAGTAAAAAAGCCGATAATGCAGATTAAGTTATTAATATTCCAGCCGAAAATAAATAATTTTTGGATCTATGAATTGCAATAAAAGTTTTTGTAAATAGTCTCCACAAAATTTGAATAAAATCATCCTCTAGAGTGTATATCTGAAGCTTTTATTTTATGTGATTTATCAATAGCTATCGCTGAAAAATATCAATGGAAGTTTCCCGTAGGATATCTGGGAAATTCAATTTTCCAGAAATCACTAGAAATTTTTTATGTTATGTTATATGCTCTGAGTAATTCATCTTTATAAAGCACCTAACTATAATAAAAATTTCTCCTTCACCAGAAATTATAATTTTCAAATATTTTCGTTTTAAAATGGAAAATCCTCATTTTCCAGAATTGTCTGGATTTTTTGTTTGAATTTTGTCTAGTCTAAATTTTGTTTTGTCTGGATTTTGTCAATCGATATTCTGTCTTTCGGGATTTCGTGGCACACCCAATGTAATTTCTACTTTCAATTAAAGTTTAAATGTGCATGACATTACCGGTACATCAACGCTTGCATTATAATTTCTTGCAAAATTTTCAAGTGTGTGATAGATGCCAATAGATTTGTTATTACTTTGGTCGAGATATACATTGACAATGACTTTTCGTAAATTTTATTTTTGAACATTAAAAGCTTAATTGGTTCTAAAATTGTTTTTGGATTTGTAATTTGTCCAAAGAATTTGTAGAACTGTGTAAAAAAAAAAATCACATCTATTCAACCAATATTGGTTTTCGGGTTCTGTGTTGGATAGTTCGGTAAACAAACTTTCATCGTCAGACAGACGTATTATCCGGTTAATGGAGATCTCCGACTGATTTTGTACGAATAGTATTTTAAAAAACAAGGACAATATTCAATATTATATTTAATCCAAAAACCCGTAGTAAACCAACATTCAAAAAACAAAAATTTTAAAGGTAGATCATCGATATCATTCAAACAATGACATTAATGTAGGTCGCAAAAAATTTGTCAAATTAATCTTGATCACTTCCTAACCTACATTAATTTCGTTCCAAAAATGTATTTTAATTTATATTTATACTTATTTTTTGACAAGCCGCAATAAAGACATTCCAATCAAGTGATTGATCTAAAAATAATATTGTCCTCGATGTGAAACAAACTTTACTGAACTCTATTATATTCAATCATATATAAATTACTTACGAAGAGTATTTTTACACGGTAGTATTATGATTGACATATACAGATACTTTATGTGCGACATGTTAATTTTAACACACTTGTCATACTGTTCTCTATAAAGACAAGTTCAAGTCAAAACGAAACGAAAAAAAGTGCATCAGATAAAAATAGTTAATTTTGTTTTCACTAATTCTCGCGCTAATTAGTCTAAATTATCACATAGAGTGTAATATTCGTTTGTGATCTTAAAATTGCTAAATATTTATTTACTTGTGGATGAATTCTATAAAATTTCTCACCAGTCTAGACATTAAATAATGTAAAGTAGGTATGTAAAGCTAAGCAAAATATAAAATTCACACGCAAGATTATTTTTTTACCTTTTAAAATATTATTTGTCATTATTACTTTACACACATACAAAAAAATAAATTGTACCACATATAGTGAATTTTATGTAGATGATATATACACGATCTCATTTAATTTGATTAACATTAGATAGTAAAAATAATATTGTTTTTCATTTTGTGTAATTTAAACAACTAACAGGTAAAGTTAATACAATATACTTACTCGTATATAGCACAGCGAAAGAAGTATGGAGTTTATGTCGGAATAAAATTAACATAATCAAGTAGGAATTTGTTAAAAAAGACAGCAAGCAATAACAGCAGCTCAATGTGCGCGCATATTATTGAAAAGTGAAATTTAGTTTTTTCGTTTTTTTTTATTCTGCAATATTATGTCTAAATTACATAATTCATTTTATGTTTTTCTTTAGCTCTTGAAGTAAATACAATTTTTTATTGGCTGATGGTTAGACTTAACAACGAAAAATAAGTTAAAACTATTTTTTTCTATATTTTAGTTTGTCTACAGTCGATGTCGCCTTTAGGTGAAAAACGTGATTGAAGTATTTAATTGATCATGATCTTTTTCATTTTAATCTATTTGGACTGTAATGACACGGCGATTATGATTAGAAAAGTTAGTTGGAATGCCCTAGATTATATGTGATTTACATTACAACTCTGCATTTTGGTGAACAATTCTTCCACAGTTTAAAATATAATTAATTTATTTGAATCGTCGCGAGATGTTAAAACTTGTGTTTTCATTTTCAAAAAAAAATTCTCTCGTGTTCGAGGGTTTTAGGACCTCAAAATACTTTTCAATAATATTCAATGAACGAATTAATTTTTGCATTAAATCGAAATAGGTCCAATTCTCTGTGTCTACAAAATTGATGGGAAGCCACGGTACGAGTGGAAATCTGAAGTTCCCAGGTAAAAAACTTATTTATCTTTCAACTGAAATAAATTTGTCTAATAAATGTGCCCATAATTTAGATGTCATCCAAATGGCTGTATCATGAACACAGCCGCGCAAAACCGAATTTTGGCGTACAAAATGCACATGTTGGCATCACAACAAACGATGGTGTTTATATTACGATAATTCTTGCAGTTCCAAAATAAATTCCCTCGATATAAATCGTCATTTTCTGGTGGTCCAACCAAAACTATGTGAGAGCCATCTATAGCCAATTGAATTCTTCAAGTTACCACCAAATATCACTGCACTACTAATTCTAGATAATACGTATTATCTAACTTTCACAGCTTACCTTACCACCAACAAGTAAAGTCTTAACGATTCACGAGGCGCAATGACTAACTTCACCAAATGTTATATGTGTAAGAACTAATAAACATCCGAATAGACTATTTAGTAGTTTACCATATGCAATCGTTGATCGATATCGAGACACACGGATTCATTTAAATATTTCGTGCCCGTTGAAGATGATTTGCTAATTTGCTATACACTCGCTAGTGATGAAAGGGCACCGCTTAACATGCTATAATGTTGTACCTTTATGCCTACAAGTAAAACTAAACCATCGGAAAGGTCAGCAGGTAAACGAATTAGAGGGTTGATTCCATATATTATCAGTACTTTAACAAAATGGCTTCAAAGGCAACCAAATTTTACCGTTTTGTTCTTCAAACAAATTACCTTATTTATGTAATCAGCGAAGTAACTTAAATCCGGGATTCAACAGTTCTGAATATTTTGGGCATGACTATTTGTTGTTTACAGATGTGATCGCAAACTTGAAACTAGCTATAAGAAATCAGGCGGTGGTGTAATCATAGCCGTGCATTCTAAATTAGTAAGTGCTCCAGTAATATTAGTCCCAATATTTATTTACACAGCGTATATACCACCTCATTCTAACAGGGATTTTAATGCAGCATGCGTCGGTTCGATTGAAGAAATCATTAATACATCAAATTCATCTGATATGCATGGTTCTTGCACTTGGTGACTTTAATCTTTCGAATATCATATGGAATTTTGACATAGAATTTAATTGCATTCTTCCAAACAATATAAAGTCAGACGCAGAATCTTTGTTCGTTGATGCGACGCTTGTTTATAATTCAAACCAAATTAACTCCATTGCTAATAATCTGGGGAAGTTTTTAGATCTTGTCTTCATCAATGATGTACATGTGTTTAAAGTAACTGAATCACTCAATCTATTTGTCTTAAATGATATCAACCATAAATCTTTGGATATTGTATTTGACATTGACACTACAGATTGTATGACGAAATTTGAACACCTGCAACAAATCAAATATAACTTTAAGAAGACAAACCATACTAGTCTGCATATTTATTTGGAAGGAGTAAGTTGGGTGAGATTCTACACGCAACGGATGTGAATGAAAATTTCGCCACTTTTTATGAGATATTACTGCAAGGCTTTGAACTCCATGTATCTATTTCCAATAAATCACCAAGTATTCACCCTCCATGGTTCGATGACCGGCTTATAAATCTAAAAAAATCGTTAATTTTGGCTTATGCTAAAATCTCTAAAATAACTCCAATCGTTAAATCAGGCAAACGGGATGACGTGACATGTTACAGAGGAATATCAACTTCATCATCAGCTAAATTATTTGAACTAGTTGTATTCAATACATTTAAATCAACACTAATAAATATATATAGTTACCCCTGCTAAAGTAAATTGCGTCATGGCCTCTAAAACCACAGATCACATTAAAGAGTATCGGCGACAGAGCATCTCCTTGTTGAATACCGGAGCTAATTGCAAAACTTCTCGATAGCTTGTTCTCAACTTTACAAATATTTTGCTTAAATCGTTTGGTTTTTTATAACAAAGAAAACCACTACACCTTTAAAATATTTGTTCTAATTTTAGTTTTATCCCAAAATTTAGCATTTGGCAATAAATAAAATCATTAAATGCGATATTGCAAAACTACGGTACAGTAGACATAACCTAGTAACCTTTATACACACATTTTTAAAATTTTTTAAAAACACTTGTTAAATATTTCGCAAAATTACAAAAGGTTTAAAAAATCACTCGATCGATTTCGGCTTATTAGGCCATCATCAGGAGTATCTACTAAACTGTGTTAATTTGATCATTCAGGCTTCCTCAGGCTTTTCTATACTTCTTGAGGATATTCCAAAAGCACCGACGGCAAATATTGTATATATGAAGACTTCAGCTCATTTTGATCGCCAAAGTAAAGACTGGTTTGCTGATAATTATAACAAGCAAACAATTATTATAATCGACACTATTTTGAATTTCTTTTTATGGGTGGAACAAAAGTAATTAAAAAAGTTATCTCGGAAGAGCCTTCAATAAGCCAGTATAATATCAACAAAATAAGGGTAGTAGTAAATCCTACAACTTAAACTAAAGACGGTTGATTTACGCTAAATAGTTTAAAAGCTACCTAGTATCAACTCGAACAACTTTTCTTTGACACACTATATCTCAGTACGTATGAAAATGGGTCAATAGTTTGCTTAAAATTAATCAAGAAAACATCCCTTAAAATATTTACAGTGAAGTACCTAACAACCTGCTTAATGAAATTTGTGGCCTGTTGTTGCTTACCGACGTTGCCTTATTAAACCATGCCAAATTTAAATACAAAATACAATTTCGGATTCCATCTACGTAGTACACCAAGTTACTGCGTGACGGCTGAGAAGAGCACTCTCTAGGAATTCGTTAGTTTTGCGGATAGTGATGTACGTTGCAATTCAGCTTGGTAATAGGGTTATCCTCTAATAACTTTGAAAATGATCTGGAACTGCCAGATAGTCCGAAATTTAATTGGTTTAGTAAATATATCCTCTGCAGAATACATTTTGCTTAGGTGTTAGGAAGATTAATCGTCATACGATAATGTTTACATTTCTGTGTTAAACACGAAACAAATCCCATATTAATTTATTAAAAAAGATTTCCAATAAGCTATTGATACAGATTCTGGAATCATAACGTCTCTAAAAATAAAAATATCAAACCATAAAATTTTACAAGTTAGAATCGGCCTCACAAATTTTTTTTTTTTTTTTTTGCTTTACTACATAAAATATTCTTTTTTCATCATTTTCGAAATTTAAGCACAGCACTTCACGAACCAAACGCCATAGCTTTAACCAATATGCCGTTTGGTTGGTGTTTGCATTATTCAATTGTTAATATGATGCAGAAAATCACAAAATGTTATTAGCGACTTGGGTACTTCTCACAGAGGATAATTTTGTAAGCAGTGTCGGGTGTCTATATGTTCAAGATGGCCCCTTAAATTTGTAGTAGCACCACCTTTGTAGGAAAATGTACCCTTACCTATGTCACATTTTGCCTTTATGTCGTCTATACTGGAAAAATGAAGCAAACTTCAATACGTTTTGTAGCGCTCATTATATTTATTATTAACGTTCAGTATAAGTAAAAAATCTAATAATAGCACTAAAATAGTTCAAAAATCACTTTCATTCAAAAATCACTGATTTTATATTTACTCTTTGTTTTTATGGTATTTAAAATAATTAAATCACAAAGTTAAAATATAACGCTTGTTAAAATCAATAATTAATTTCAAAATTACGATAATTACTTCAGACACAAAATTCAATAAATAGCACAGTTCACAGTTGAGTTTGATGCCAAAAAATAACAAAGCCAGAATCTCAACGAAAATTTTAAGGGGAATCCTGAGAAAACTGGACTACCTACCTTGAGAATTAAATATTTTACCATACTTTACAACGAATTTTTTGCTTAAAATAGTAAAGCTGTTACGATTTAAGGCTGACACACAATGGTGTCCGTTCCGTTTCGTTCGTTTTATATTTGTTCCATCTTGGTCAATTTCGCTTGCCCCAAAATTTTGAAATTTGAGTCCAATTAGCATTCGTTTTATTCTCCTTTGTTTGTAACATTAAATTTTTATTCATAAAGATGCTGTAAATTTGAACTTAGAAATCCAAACGGAACGGAACGGACATCATTCTGTTTGTACCTTAACTTATTTTATTCAAATAGGAGTTTCCTACTTTTAATAGTTCCAATTGAAATTCTATTTACAATAAGTTATTTCTTTTAGGTAAATTGACAATTAAGAGACACATTTACATAATTAAGATAAGTATTCTAAATCTACTATAAGCACTAATTTTTAATTATTAACTAAATTTAATATATTTTAATATTTTTGTTGTTTTAAGCTAGACATCTCCATCACAGCCGCCCTTGAATCACCAGATTCAATCTATGATGTGTGAATAGGCAGCATACAGATTTTATGAATTGGGCGACGAATAATTTTTTTGTGAAATGGCTATTCTTATGCTTATAAAACTCGTATTCTACCAAGAAGCCAACAAGTTGATGTTTGATTTTGTCATTGTGTTGGTGATATCACCAACTTTTAAATGTTCAGCTTCATCTTTCCATTTTTTTTCTTGGCTGTGCTGTGGTCAAGTAGCCGCGATGCCGTCTTTGCCAGAAGTGTTGTTCCATTTATTTGAGCAACGATTTTGACCTATACATTTAGAGATATTTTATCCTCAAGTAGATTTTCTTCGGCTAGATCTATGTATGTGCGCCCAATTAAAAAATGAGCTGGAGTGATGCAGTCAACGTCGTCAACTTATGACTTGCCGTAATGGCCTAGAATTTAAAATAGCTTCAATTTTAGTTAATGAGGTGGTAAATTCTTCCAGTGTCAAATTGGTTTCGCCCACAACTTGCTTCAGATGTATTTTTGCCAATTTCATTGCAACTTCCCAAATGCCACCCATATGAGGGGATCCTGGAAGGATGAACTTCTAATGTATTTTGTGTTTTAGAAGGAATCTCACTCATTTTTTAAGAAATTGATACATGTTCTTAAGGTAGTTATTTGCACATACAAAATTGCTACAATTGTCGCGGTGTATATGACATAAACCTCTACGTGATGTAATTCGGTTTATGGCTGCTAGAAAGCTCTTCCAGATGAACCGCCTTGGTACTTCGACAAACGAACACAAATACATACGCCTTGATTGGTACTTGTCCTCTTCGTCTGAATAATTGTATTTCGAAGGGTTGTGGTATAGAAGGGTGAGTATTTACAATTGAAACGCTCTTCTGGGAGTGTGCCCATTATCTGCATTTGAGCCCTCGAATTTTTTCTGGTACACTGGATACATTGATTGACTTTCATCTTTGGATATATATTTCGCCTTGAATAAACAGTATGTCGTACGTCTAACGATGCTTGTTAATAAGCTTATTCCAGCGTGCTAGCATTTGGAAAGATAAGAATGCCCAGGTAAAATAATTAGATGTTTGACGTGAAACGGTGCCGTTGACTTCTGGATTCTTCATTCTTCATTCTCCGACGCGTAAAATGCTATTCTCATCTAAAAATGGACTTAAGCTTCGGAGTTTGCTTTGTTTTGGAAGTGGAAATTGCTCTTTGATTGCCCTTTTGTTTTCACTAAATTCGATTTCTTGCACGGCCTTGATAAGTTCTTGTTCCAAGGTTGCAATTTTATTTCTGGTGGTGTTTCCTTGAACTGTTTGATTTTTCATTTAGGTTTCGAATATATCTCTTAACCATCGCGAGGACCTTTGTCATCTTAAAGAAACTTGAATGATTTTCAATGAATTGTTCAATGAATGGTTTCTCAGTTTTAGACAACGCAGATTTGATAGTTGGTCTAGATTCTGCGGTTGTCAGCTGTGTACCGACTTTGTACTGCACTGGCCATTTCTCTTCAGTTTGAGTTATCCATGTTGGACCATTCCACCACAATTGATTGTGTCTTAATATTTGTAATGTTATCCCTCTGGTTGCAATATCTGTTCGATTCTCCATTCTTGGACCATGGTGCCAAAAACTTCTTGGGTAGATATCGAGTATTTCGTTTGTTCGGTTACCAACGAATGATGCCCATTTACGAGGTTGTGCAGACTAGAGAACTCGATTATCGATTTCTACATGCAGTGAATTCTCTACCAACTTCATTAACTGTATCAGTATCACTGCACCCATCAACTCCAATCGAGGTAAACTCTTTTGTTTTAACGGAGCAACACGACTCTTTGCGACTATGATGACGGAGTTTACTTTATATTCTTCTGTTTGGCTAACGGCATACATGAACGCTGGATATGCTTACTCATTGGCATCGCTGAACCGATGGATTTCAATGAAACCTGTTGTACCCATTTTTCTCGAAATACGTATACAACTTAATTGAGATATATTATCACGGATTAATAGCCATTGCTGTAGTGCGTCTGCCGAAAACTCAACGTCCCAAGATAGATCTTGTAACCAGAGCTGCTGAAATAAAATTTTTATTTTAATTATTATCGGTGACATCAAACCTAGCGGATCAAACTCTTTTGGTGACTCTTATACGTGGCTATTGCAGGCATCATTGAAAGTAAATATGTCTTCGGTGGATTCCACAGTGAACCTAACACCTTGCTTTTTGTAACTTTATCTTATAGGGAATTTACTTCTAATATGTATTTAAATATGGGATTGTACACCAAGGTTGTTTGTCAGCATAATTCGAAGATTAAAGCCATATCTTTAATGCTTCTTGAATATCAGTCATCAGTTGGACGGCAGCTTCGACGCTATATGCGCTAGTCATGTGAGTCAGAATTGCCTTTACTGCTTTTGGTGAATCGTTTTCTTTTCTTAACCCAACTTCCTGGATGCTCCTGGTTGCTGAGTAAGCTGCAGCGCCTATTCTATATGTGACAGTTCTCAGCAGGTAATGACTGACGGGTTGACCTTAGTCCTCCTTCCATAAAATATTTTGGTACTTACAATCATCTTTATTGACCCACACCTGGCGATACACTTTGCCTCTTTTAGCACGCCATGATGTAGGATATAATACGAGTTTCTCAGAGCTGGATTTAATTTGTTCATATGCCCAAGTGACTCATACTCCTTCATAAAGTTTATATACAACGCTCGGAAATGTGGCTTTCGAAAATTTCTGCTCCATGCTCTTCAAACGTCGCATAGTATGATGAACCTAACACCTGTGGCGGTTGGCGAAAGGATAACTCCACAATAAATTTGTTGTCCTCGCCTGTTGTGGTAGTTGCCTTGTATAGAGGTTTTCACAAGCGTGTTCTTCGTGAGTATGCCAGAGCGCCTTGGGTAATTCTTCAATCTCCCAAAATTTACGTAGGCTTCTATCGATGTCGATTAAAAGGTTGAAATTGTTTGTGGTTTGGTCAGAAGAATGAATCCTTTTAGCCAATATCCATTCGAATATGGTATTTAGGGCACTAATTCACTCTGTGATTGTAGTTTCCCCTTCTCAATGGGTTTGAAGAAAATGTCCGCACCAAGTAGGACATCGATTGTTTCAGACTCATTAAAGCTGGAATCTGCTAATGTGAGCCAATCTAATAATGCCAGATCATGTTTGGTAAGGGTGTATGTGTTCTGGTTCGCTGACACCTTTAAGTGTTTATTCCACATTGCTCTTGGTTTTTACAATGCCAGTTTCTCCAAGACCTGTAACCAAACCTCGGCCATAATGCCTATTCAAATTCAATTTCTGAATACAACTTTCAGAAACAAAACTGGCTTGTGATGCAGAATCCAACAGTGCTCGAAAACATTGATATTTTCGTTCGTGATTACTTATATTAGTTAATGCAGTTGGTAGAATTATTTGCATTTTGCTCACGGTTGTTTTAGCACAAGAGGTTTTTGTCGCATCTTTGCTTATTTCTTAGGATTCATGAAGCATTGAGTGATATTGTCTGTAACACTTTTGGCACCTGGATCTCGACTTCTCGACGCAGCCATACACTCTGTGGCTTGCAGTCATACACTACCGTTTTCCTTTATTCTTCTGGCTCGTTCATCAGGTTGCTTGTAGTCGATGATTACCTTCTCTGTAAATGGAATTCTTATATTTTGCAGTAGTTAAAGTTGTGTAAGAATGTGTAGCTACAACCAAATGATTGTTCGTTGTAGTTGATCGCCTTGCACTTCCCTTCAATACTTCTAAGGTATTAGTATGTTTATTCAGAAATGCGATTAATTGGTTGAAAGTTGGAAATTTGCTTTGATTGCCCGACATCTCCCCTAAAGCCCCTTTGTTTCACTGTCGAGTTTGCTTAATGCGCTGTAAATCAGCCATAGATCTCTTTGTTCTGCCTTGTTTCCTAGCGCCTTCAACCCTCTTATAACCTCATCAAATGTGTCGGCAATTTTTCTAATATTAGCTGCAGATGGTTGCATTATCACCGGTTGCCCAATAAACAGCTTTATAAAGAAGTTCACAGTGTGACGCTTTCGATCGTATCTTTCAACTAATTTCTGGAATGCTTCGTGCTAGTTGGCATCGGTAATGGGAATATGCCGAATTAAATTCTCTGCCTCTCCCTTAAGTAGACCCATCAGATATTGAAATGCCTGGGCAGCAGACCATCCTTTTCATGAATTGTTGAACTTTATATATATATCATGAAAGGACTGCCATTTCATGTAATCGTATGGATGTATGGACCTCTTATATGTTCGATTTATCAGTTGGCCTGTTCGCGAACATGGAGCCCTTTGCTTGACCACGTGATCGCTTCCTATAGCTTCCATTTTGTTGAAAAGCTTAAATTTTAGTTCCACTTATAAATATTCAGTCAGTTTAACTTGGCAGTTTAATTTCTCACACGATTTAGTTAATAGAAATTTTCCGTTAGATAGTTCTTCGCAATTTACATAGAATCACTTTACACAATGATTTGCAACGTTCTACGAATTTTGTATTTCACGAATAAATTTTAACACAAGCTATGCGTTTATATTTTAAATACTGACTTGAAAATTTACTTACGGTAACAAAACGATTAGAGCATGTAATGCTATTGTAGTAAATTGTATATCAATTTCTTCGCCGATCCGGCTCGAAGGACCAATGATTCTCTAGCTTGTATGACTAAATTTAAAAAAAATTTCGGACATATTATATTATACTCAGGCATATATTGTATTAAAAAAGAAACATTTGCTTCTAATCACAGTAGCCTGAGAAGCTACTATTGATTTCCAAGTAATTTAGATTTTTTAACTCCCCACACAAACGTGACAATTTTCCCACGTACAGTGTACTCATTTGATATTTCGAACATTTTAAAGTACCCTTTTTGCCACATTATTTAAGATAATAGACAGCAGTGTTCGGTAAACAATAAAAAAACTGCTTGTCAATTACCAACATAATTTTAATTTTACGGTACGGCTTTTGCAAGCTTTAAATATTTAACTTGTATAAACAGGAAGAAGTGTGATATTTTCCATTTGTTTTATTCTTATTTTTGCGATTTTCAGTGCTTTACTGTGCTGGATGAGTAGCTTTTGTGACGGTCTCCTCCATGAGTCCCAAATTTTCCGAAAAATTAGTTTATTCCCAATTTAGCTTGGTCCATCCATCAAATTTTCATTTCAAATCGAGTATACCGTTACAATACAGTCATCAAATAGAGACATAAAATCTCTCTTCCCGCTGATTATTATAATTACAATCTTCATATTTACTACTATTTTATTACTACATTTACGTCAATCATTCATAATAATTTCTATTTTTCTTATATAAATTATTCTCGAAATTCAATGAATATTTTATCGAAACTAGAAGAAAAAAAAAAATTGAAAACCACTTAAATCAATCAATCAATTAATGAATAAACAATTTATTCGGCATTATTTTCAATTCAATTTTTAATTAAATAATAAAGTTTTTTTTAATACCCATTTGATTTAATTCAAAACTATATTGCATTTATTATAAAATACGAGTATCGATATGTTTTTTTAAAAATAAAATTTACTGTGCGGTAACGTCAAGGATCATTTCATTTTGAAATTACAATCTTCCTGATTTAAATGTCTATGTAATATATAACAATTTATTGAATCCTTGAAATTTATAGAATATTAAAATATAAATAAAAATAAAATTTGTTATTGTATAATTTTTTTATTTTTTATTATCTAATGCCATAATTAATTTTCATGTCTAATAAATTTATTCTAATGAAAGTTTGATTTTTGATTAGCATTGAGTAGTTTTCCATATACTAAAGTATTCTGGAATTTGGAACACATATTGAATATTTTTCTATATAGACAGACGAAATTTTATTTTATTGCTTGAAATTTTTTTTTTTACGGTTATAGAAGGTTATAGAGTATAGACTGTAGGAAAAATTGAAAAACGTAGAGCACAATCCCAACCAAAACACATTCTACAATGAATAATTTGTATTGCAACCATTCATGTGAAATAAATGTATGTCATAATTTTTAATGGATTAATTTATATATTGTACCTCAATAAAGAGGTAAAGTTATTACAGTGCATTGAATTGATTTGTGCTTCTAAATAATTTTATTGTTGTTATTGTTGCATTAAATATATTCTGGATGTGTGATAGCGTGACTTTATACAATAATATTGTTTAATAAACATTTGTAACCATTCGCATTACATTCATCCAGCACAAGTAACGAACTAGATATTTTTGAACTAAAATTAGTTTACATACATATATGTATGTACATATTTCAAGGGTAAGACCTAAGCCTTCTAAAATTTAGATCAACCGAATCAATTATGTATATGATTATTGATTTGCTGCTTAACTAACTATAATACGATTAATTAAAATGGTTGGTTGAATTCATTCAATTATAAAGACACGCTTTTATGAATGATTTTATTCGAAAGTTATTTTTGTACGTTGGAGTCCTAGAATTAGTTAAACATAAATGTAACTATATACATAATTATTAAATTCGATTTCCCGATTGTGGGATTAACACATGACATATACATATATGGTGGTTTATTTAAAATTAAATAAATGGCCAATAATAAAATTTAAAAATAATTTTACTAAACCATGTTTTTGAATCAAATTTATTACAATTTATCGTCGAATATAGAAGTGTTACAAACAAAGTTTATTATTTTGTGAAGATGATCAACGAATTAATTTCCAAAATCGTTAATATAATACATTGTCTCCCCACTTTTTAAAATCTTTAATACTACATGTATTGGATGTTCCAATTGAAATTCTCGTATTTTTCAATTTAAATACGACTTTTTTACGTCTCTTGTGACTTAAATATTCATATTTGATTGTTGATTCAATCCACATCAATGTTTTTTAGGCAGAAAATTATTTTGAATGAAATTGTTTTACCAAAAGTTTCTGTCACCAAATCATCGTCACAAATTAGGTTTTCTCGAATTTTAATAGTGTCAGGTGGTAATATGTTCTCACAATCAAGTGTTTCAGCTCCAAGTTTTGCATAACGAATATCCTCCGCTGTAGCCAAAACTAAGTGCTTTCTTGCGCGAAAGTGACGAATCAGTGTTATGAAATTTCTAAATTTTTAAAATTTGTCCAAGTTATCATGAAAAAACTGAAAATTTAACGAACTGTTATTCGGGACTCGAGAGGTACAACAAAAACATTTTTTATATTTGTCCTCGGCATGCAAATTACACATGGTAAACACGAAGCATACACGAAGTTCTCTATTAGTAATAAATATACATATGTCGTTTTGCAACCTACTATGATTTTGAAAAGTCGTATACTTTTTCAATTAAGATTAGAAAAAATTTACTAAATAGAAGAAAAATAGAAATCTCGATAATTTAAATAAAAAATTTTAAATTTCTCGAGAAATAATATTCGTTGGCAAAAAAATTTCTCGGTTTCTCGAGAAATAAAATTTCGAAAGATACAAGTGAAACTACCAACAGTCATCCTTGTAGGCTCATTAACCAAAGAATAAAATCCATAAGATGACAATAATAATTTGTACTCACTAGATGCATTAGTATTCTTTAAAGTGTCTATATTGTAAAGGTGTAACAGATAAAAATTCACGCAACTCCCCAAGAAAAATATTAGGATTAAATTTCTGCAATCTAAAAAAAACAAACAACAAAAAATAACCCTTTATCCAAAAATAATTCAATTTCTACGGCATCAGCGCTATAAAAATTCAGACAAGCTATATCATATTCATTAATTTTATAGAAATTCAGTTCATCGCTATCAACAAAAATTTCAGATAAAAAAATTATTAATGGGCTAGTTGTTAAACCTTGTTTACATGAGCAACGAATTTAAATAAATTTTTCCGAATGCTATACGGATGTTCTGGTGTATTATAAATGTTAGTCTCTTTCTATTAGTTGGTGAAATGTAAACGTATTATTTGAGGGGTCATCATTAAGCACCTTTTGGCAGGACAGTTTGTACGTATGTAAAGTTATCCCAGGATTTCATCCCAATAAATGAAAAAACTTGAATCAGCCAACCCTAGAAAATGTAAAGCCATATTTAATATTATGTGAAGTTAGCCCAGCCCAGGATTTAATTTAAATTAGGCTAAATACCGAAATTACATGTTATCCAATAATATAAAATAAAATTCACATACAAAATTATACAATTTAAATCTTCACTGATATTTTTTATTATTTGCAAGATTTTACCTAACGTATGGGCAAGAAAATTTAGACAAATTTAAACCGTAAAAATTCAATATTTCTAATTTAGGTTTACTTCACTGATGTTTTTTATTATTTGCAAGATTTTACCTATAGTACCTAAAAATTAATGGATGTTACAACAATTGGTTTATTTTACCGCAAATAATAATATCTCGGATTAGTACTAATTAGTATTTTTGAGAAGAAGTTACCATTAACTTAATTTAGAAAACAATTCATGAAAATCGTATTGTTCCAAGTGCCCGGAAAATAGCCATGGGCTGAGAAGTTTTATTCATCTTTATATGTCGATCGGATATTCGTCTAGTTTGTCAAAACTAAAAATGTCTCGTATTAGCGATAAACATTTTTGAGAAGTGGATACCATTAGCTTAATTTAGAAAACAATTCATGAAAATCGTATTGTTCAATGTGCCCGAAAAATAGCCATGGGCTGAGAAATTTTATTCATTTTTATATGTCGATCAGATATTCGTCTGGTTTGTCAAAACTAAAAATGTTTCGTATTAGTGATAAGCATTTTTGAGAAGGGGATACCATTAGCTTAATTTAGAAAACAATTCATGAAAATCGTATTGTTCCAAGTGCCCGAAATGTAGCCATGGGCTGAGAAGTTTTATTCATTTTTATATGTCGATCAGATATTATATAATATATCTATTTTAAAACGGCGAACAAAACTTAATTTGGCAGTAGGTAAATTACCTAACAAAGCCTTGAGATGTTTAAATGAAATTTGGAAGGGTAATTTATACGTTCATGAAAGATACACTCTAAATATTCCTAAAAAACATATGAGTACTGGAACAACATTAGGCATCAACAACCTTTTAGAAGAAGGGAAGCCTTTAGGAGCTCTTCTTGCTATTGAAGAAGGCTAGGCTAAATGAACCCCTTTAAATTATCCTACGCCTACGTCAAAAAGTAAAACTAACTTCAACCAAACAATTTTAAAATCAATAAATTGCATGACGCCACCAGAAGCCTGTTGCACTTTGCTATAAGCAACCATTTCTCACAAAAGAAAATTTAAGAAAAACCCTGACCCTTCAGATGACAACCAAAAAAATTATAAAAGCCAACGAAACAATAACATGTGCTTCCTAAAAAATGTCATCAACACGAAGGAAAACTATGTTTATACCTGTGTATTTGATGCATTTACTTGCTGCGTACTAAATTTATCTGCTTTTGAAGGGCTAGAGGTGGAAAATGATTTTAGCAAACTGATTAAAGCATTACGGGCTATAAATATTACTTTATCCCAAGAAGTTCGAGCTTCCAACTCAACCAGATTATATGGCTTAAATCGAGATTACACCTCTAATATAACGATGGTAGCAAACTTTTTGTTAAAGTCTTTGGAGTTTTATAGTGCACAAAATGTTCAGAAATGTGAAGCATGCACAGTTATTGATTTATTAAATTATGTATGTATATTTGAACCATTTTCAATTAGAAAAGTTAGGCTTCCTAAGTACTTAGAAGCAGATGTTGGAAGAGCGTGCACGAATTGCGACACTGAGGCAGCTTACCGGAACGTATTCTTGAGCGATACGTTATTTTTATATGTTGAGCCTATGATTAACCCCACAACACCTATCGCAGTCACAAATATTGCTGTTAATATTAAAAATTTTAATAAAAATTACAAAATAAATTCATTCGTGAACTTTATTCCAAATAGTTCGCACTATGTGAGTTATTGCTATCGAAATGGATCTGGGAAGTATATGATGACTTAAAAGAAATAGTCGTCCAAAAGATATATCTTTTAGAAACGATCTGTATATATTTTTTAAATAGCATTATAAATATTGAATTAACTAAAATGAAATTAATTGCAGAAAAAAAATACAAAAGTACAAAAACATTGATTTTCATGAATTGTTTTCTAAATTAAGCTAATGGTATCCACTTCTCAAAAATGCTTATCACTAATACGAGACATTTTTAGTTTTGACAAACTAGGCGAATATCCGATCGACATATAAAGATGAATAAAACTTCTCAGCCCATGGCTATTTTTCGGGCACTTGGAACAATACGATTTTCATAAATTGTTTTCTAAATTTAGCTAATCGTATCCCCTTCTCAAAAATGCTTATCACTAATACGAGACATTTTTAGTTTTGACAAACTAGACGAATATCCGATCGACATATAAAAATGAATAAAACTTTTCAGCCCATGGCTACATTTCGGGCACTTGAAACAATACGATTTTCATGAATTGTTTTCTAAATTAAGCTAATGGTATCCCCTTTTCAAAAATGCTTGTCACTAATACGAGACATTTTTAGTTTTGACAAACTAGACGAATATCCGATCGACATATAAAAATGAATAAAATTTCTCAGCCCATGGCTATTTTTCGGGCACTTGGAACAATACGATTTTCATAAATTGTTTTCTAAATTAAGCTAATGGTATCTTCTTCTCAAAAATGCTTATCACTAATACGAGACATTTTTAGTTTTGACAAACTAGACGAATATCCGTTCGACATATAAAAATGACTAAAACTTTTCAGCCCATGGCTACATTTCGGGCACTTGGAACAACACGATTTTCATGAATTGTTTTCTAAATTAAGCTAACGGTATCCCCTTCTCAAAAATGCTTATCACTAATACGAGGCATTTTTAGTTTTGACAAACTAGACGAATATCTGATCGACAAATCAAAATGAATAAAACTTCTCAGCCCATGGCTACATCTCGTGCACTTGGAACAATACGATTTTCGTGAATTGTTTTCTAAATTAAGCTAATGGTATCTCCTTTTCAAAAATGCTTATCACTAATACGATACATTTTTAGTTTTGACAAACCAGACGAATATCTGATTCGCAAATCAAAATGAATAAAACTTCTAAGCCCATGGCTATTTTTCGGGCACTTGGAACAATACGATTTTCATGAATTGTTTTCTAAATTAAGCTAATGGTATCCCCTTCTCAAAAATGCTTATCACTAATACGAGACATTTTTAGTTTTGACAAACCAGACGAATATCCGATCGACATACAAAAATGAATAAAACTTCTCAGCCCATGGCTACATTTCGGGCACTTGGAACAATACGATTTTCATGAATTGTTTTTTAAATTAAGCTAATGGTATCCCCTTCTCAAAAATGCTTATCACTAATACGAGACATTTTTAGTTTTGACAAACTAGACGAATATCCGATCGACATATAAAAATGAATAAAACTTCTCAGCCCATGGCTACATCTCGTGCACTTGGAACAATACGATTTTCATAAATTGTTTTCTAAATTAAGCTAATGGTATCCCCTTCTCAAAAATGCTTATAATTAATACGAGACATTTTTAGTTTTAACAAACCAGACGAATATCCGATCGACATAATGAATAAAACTTCTCAGCCCATGGCTACATTTCGGGCACTTGGAACAATACGATTTTCAGGATTGTTTTCTAAATTAAGCTAATGGTATCCCCTTCTCAAAAATGCTTATCACTAATACGAGACATTGTTAGTTTTGACAAACTAGACGAATATCCGATCGACATATAAAAATGAATAAAATTTCTCAGCCCATGGCTACATCTCGTGCACTTGGAACAATACGATTTTCATAAATTGTTTTCTAAATTAAGCTAATGGTATCCCCTTCTCAAAAATGCTTATAATTAATACGAGACATTTTTAGTTTTAACAAACCAGACGAATATCCGATCGACATATAAAAATGAATAAAATTTCTCAGCCCATAGCTACATTTCGGGCACTTGGAACAATACGATTTTCATGAATTGTTTTGTAAATTAAGCTAATGGTATCCCATTCTCAAAAATGCTTATCACTAACACGAGACATTTTTAGTTTTGACAAACTAGACGAATATCCGATCGACATATAAAAATGAATAAAATTTCTCAGCCCATGGCTACATTTCGGGCACTTGGAACAATACGATTTTCATGAATTGTTTTCTAAATTAAGCTAATGGTATCCCCTTCTCAAAAATTCTTATCACTAATACGAGACATTTTTAGTTTTGACAAACTAGACGAATATCCGATCGACATATAAAAATGAATAAAACTTCTCAGCCCATGGCTACATTTCGGGCACTTGGAACAATACGATTTTCATGAATTGTTTTTTAAATTAAGCTAATGGTATCCCCTTCTCAAAAATGTTTATCACTAATACGAGACATTTTTAGTTTTGACAAACTAGACGAATATCCGATCGACATATAAAAATGAATAAAATTTCTCAGCCCATGGCTACATTTCGGGCACTTGGAACAATACGATTTTCATGAATTGTTTTCTAAATTAAGCTAATGGTATCCCATTCTCAAAAATGCTTATCACTAACACGAGACATTTTTAGTTTTGACAAACTAGACGAATATCCGATCGACATATAAAAATGAATAAAATTTCTCAGCCCATGGCTACATTTCGGGCACTTGGAACAATACGATTTTCATGAATTGTTTTCTAAATTAAGCTAATGGTATCCCCTTCTCAAAAATTCTTATCACTAATACGAGACATTTTTAGTTTTGACAAACTAGACGAATATCCGATCGACATATAAAAATGAATAAAACTTCTCAGCCCATGGCTACATTTCGGGCACTTGGAACAATACGATTTTCATGAATTGTTTTTTAAATTAAGCTAATGGTATCCCCTTCTCAAAAATGTTTATCACTAATACGAGACATTTTTAGTTTTGACAAACTAGACGAATATCCGATCGACATAATGAATAAAACTTCTCAGCCCATGGCTACATTTCGGGCACTTGGAACAATACGATTTTCAGAATTGTTTTCTAAATTAAGCTAATGGTATCCCCTTCTCAAAAATGCTTATCACTAATACGAGACATTGTTAGTTTTGACAAACTAGACGAATATCCGATCGACATATAAAAATGAATAAAACTTCTCAGCCCATGGCTACATCTCGTGCACTTGGAACAATACGATTTTCATAAATTGTTTTCTAAATTAAGCTAATGGTATCCCCTTCTCAAAAATGCTTATCACTAATACGAGACATTGTTAGTTTTGACAAACTAGACGAATATCCGATCGACATATAAAAATGAATAAAATTTCTCAGCCCATGGCTACATTTCGGGCACTTGGAACAATACGATTTTCATGAATTGTTTTCTAAATTAAGCTAATGGTATCCCCTTCTCAAAAATTCTTATCACTAATACGAGACATTTTTAGTTTTGACAAACTAGACGAATATCCGATCGACATATAAAAATGAATAAAACTTCTCAGCCCATGGCTACATTTCGGGCACTTGGAACAATACGATTTTCATGAATTGTTTTTTAAATTAAGCTAATGGTATCCCCTTCTCAAAAATGTTTATCACTAATACGAGACATTTTTAGTTTTGACAAACTAGACGAATATCCGATCGACATAATGAATAGAACTTCTCAGCCCATGGCTACATTTCGGGCACTTGGAACAATACGATTTTCAGAATTGTTTTCTAAATTAAGCTAATGGTATCCCCTTCTCAAAAATGCTTATCACTAATACGAGACATTTTTAGTTTTAACAAACCAGACGAATATCCGATCGACATATAAAAATGAATAAAATTTCTCAGCCCATAGCTACATTTCGGGCACTTGGAACAATACGATTTTCATGAATTGTTTTGTAAATTAAGCTAATGGTATCCACTTCTCAAAAATGCTTATCACTAATACGAGACATTATTAGTTTTGACAAACTAGACGAATATCCGATCGACATATAAAAATGAATGAAACTTCTTAGCCCATGGCTACATTTCGGGCACTTGGAACAATACGATTTTCATGAATTGTTTTCTAAATTAAGCTAATGGTATCCCATTCTCAAAAATGCTTATCACTAACACGAGACATTTTTAGTTTTGACAAACTAGACGAATATCCGATCGACATATAAAAATGAATAAAATTTCTCAGCCCATGGCTACATTTCGGGCACTTGGAACAATACGATTTTCATGAATTGTTTTCTAAATTAAGCTAATGGTATCCCCTTCTCAAAAATTCTTATCACTAATACGAGACATTTTTAGTTTTGACAAACTAGACGAATATCCGATCGACATATAAAAATGAATAAAACTTCTCAGCCCATGGCTACATTTCGGGCACTTGGAACAATACGATTTTCATGAATTGTTTTTTAAATTAAGCTAATGGTATCCCATTCTCAAAAATGCTTATCACTAACACGAGACATTTTTAGTTTTGACAAACTAGACGAATATCCGATCGACATATAAAAATGAATAAAATTTCTCAGCCCATGGCTACATTTCGGGCACTTGGAACAATACGATTTTCATGAATTGTTTTCTAAATTAAGCTAATGGTATCCCCTTCTCAAAAATTCTTATCACTAATACGAGACATTTTTAGTTTTGACAAACTAGACGAATATCCGATCGACATATAAAAATGAATAAAATTTCTCAGCCCATAGCTACATTTCGGGCACTTGGAACAATACGATTTTCATGAATTGTTTTTTAAATTAAGCTAATGGTATCCACTTCTCAAAAATGCTTATCACTAATACGAGACATTATTAGTTTTGACAAACTAGACGAATATCCGATCGACATATAAAAATGAATGAAACTTCTTAGCCCATGGCTACATTTCGGGCACTTGGAACAATACGATTTTCATGAATTGTTTTCTAAATTAAGCTAATGGTATCCCATTCTCAAAAATGCTTATCACTAACACGAGACATTTTTAGTTTTGACAAACTAGACGAATATCCGATCGACATATAAAAATGAATAAAATTTCTCAGCCCATGGCTACATTTCGGGCACTTGGAACAATACGATTTTCATGAATTGTTTTCTAAATTAAGCTAATGGTATCCCCTTCTCAAAAATGTTTATCACTAATACGAGACATTTTTAGTTTTGACAAACTAGACGAATATCCGATCGACATAATGAATAAAACTTCTCAGCCCATGGCTACATTTCGGGCACTTGGAACAATACGATTTTCAGAATTGTTTTCTAAATTAAGCTAATGGTATCCCCTTCTCAAAAATGCTTATCACTAATACGAGACATTTTTAGTTTTGACAAACTAGACGAATATCCGATCGACATATAAAAATGAATAAAACTTCTCAGCCCATGGCTACATCTCGTGCACTTGGAACAATACGATTTTCATAAATTGTTTTCTAAATTAAGCTAATGGTATCCCCTTCTCAAAAATGCTTATAATTAATACGAGACATTTTTAGTTTTAACAAACCAGACGAATATCCGATCGACATATAAAAATGAATAAAATTTCTCAGCCCATAGCTACATTTCGGGCACTTGGAACAATACGATTTTCATGAATTGTTTTGTAAATTAAGCTAATGGTATCCCATTCTCAAAAATGCTTATCACTAACACGAGACATTTTTAGTTTTGACAAACTAGACGAATATCCGATCGACATATAAAAATGAATGAAACTTCTTAGCCCATGGCTACATTTCGGGCACTTGGAACAATACGATTTTCATGAATTGTTTTCTAAATTAAGCTAATGGTATCCCATTCTCAAAAATGCTTATCACTAACACGAGACATTTTTAGTTTTGACAAACTAGACGAATATCCGATCGACATATAAAAATGAATAAAATTTCTCAGCCCATGGCTACATTTCGGGCACTTGGAACAATACGATTTTCATGAATTGTTTTTTAAATTAAGCTAATGGTATCCCCTTCTCAAAAATGTTTATCACTAATACGAGACATTTTTAGTTTTGACAAACTAGACGAATATCCGATCGACATAATGAATAAAACTTCTCAGCCCATGGCTACATTTCGGGCACTTGGAACAATACGATTTTCAGAATTGTTTTCTAAATTAAGCTAATGGTATCCCCTTCTCAAAAATGCTTATCACTAACACGAGACATTTTTAGTTTTGACAAACTAGACGAATATCCGATCGACATAATGAATAGAACTTCTCAGCCCATGGCTACATTTCGGGCACTTGGAACAATACGATTTTCAGAATTGTTTTCTAAATTAAGCTAATGGTATCCCCTTCTCAAAAATGCTTATCACTAATACGAGACATTTTTAGTTTTAACAAACCAGACGAATATCCGATCGACATATAAAAATGAATAAAATTTCTCAGCCCATAGCTACATTTCGGGCACTTGGAACAATACGATTTTCATGAATTGTTTTGTAAATTAAGCTAATGGTATCCACTTCTCAAAAATGCTTATCACTAATACGAGACATTATTAGTTTTGACAAACTAGACGAATATCCGATCGACATATAAAAATGAATGAAACTTCTTAGCCCATGGCTACATTTCGGGCACTTGGAACAATACGATTTTCATGAATTGTTTTCTAAATTAAGCTAATGGTATCCCATTCTCAAAAATGCTTATCACTAACACGAGACATTTTTAGTTTTGACAAACTAGACGAATATCCGATCGACATATAAAAATGAATAAAATTTCTCAGCCCATGGCTACATTTCGGGCACTTGGAACAATACGATTTTCATGAATTGTTTTCTAAATTAAGCTAATGGTATCCCCTTCTCAAAAATTCTTATCACTAATACGAGACATTATTAGTTTTGACAAACTAGACGAATATCCGATCGACATATAAAAATGAATGAAACTTCTTAGCCCATGGCTACATTTCGGGCACTTGGAACAATACGATTTTCATGAATTGTTTTCTAAATTAAGCTAATGGTATCCCATTCTCAAAAATGCTTATCACTAACACGAGACATTTTTAGTTTTGACAAACTAGACGAATATCCGATCGACATATAAAAATGAATGAAACTTCTTAGCCCATGGCTACATTTCGGGCACTTGGAACAATACGATTTTCATGAATTGTTTTCTAAATTAAGCTAATGGTATCCCATTCTCAAAAATGCTTATCACTAACACGAGACATTTTTAGTTTTGACAAACTAGACGAATATCCGATCGACATATAAAAATGAATAAAATTTCTCAGCTCATGTCTACATTTCGGGCACTTGGAACAATGCAATTTTCATGAATTGTTTTCTAAATTAAGCTAATGGTATCCCATTCTCAAAAATGCTTATCACTAACACGAGACATTTTTAGTTTTGACAAACTAGACGAATATCCGATCGACATATAAAAATGAATAAAATTTCTCAGCCCATGGCTACATTTCGGGCACTTGGAACAATGCGATTTTCATGAGTTGTTTTCTAAATTAAGCTAATGGTATCCCCTTCTCAAAAATGCTTATCACTAATACGAGACATTATTATTTGCGGTAAAATAAACCAATTGTTGTAGCATCCATTAATTTTTAGGTACTAGGTAAAATCTTGTAAATAATAAAACATATCAGTGAAGTAAACCTAAATTAGAAATATTGAATTTGTACGGTTTAAATTTGTCTAAATTTTCTTGCCCATACGGTAGGTAAAATCTTGCAAATAATAAAAAAATATCAGTGAAGATTTAAATTGCATAATTTTGTATGTGAATTTTATTTTATTTTATTGGATAACATGTAATTTCGGTATTTAGCCTAATTTTAATTAAATCCTGGGCTGGGCTAATTTCACATAATATTAAATATGGCTTTAAATTTTCTAGGATTGCCTCATTCAAGTTTTTTTATTTACTGGGAGGAAATCCTGGGATAACTTCACATATACGTCAGTTTGTATCTGAATTGCATAAATGTAAAGGCAAATGTTGGCATTCTTTCATTTTTTCCATGATTTTATGGTTTACATTTTTATTATGAAAATAACCAATCAATTGTCCTTGTTTACCAGCAATCCTACTTTTAGCTCGAAAACATATATCAAAATCATCTTCTGTGGTATATCCGTTAGGTGATGATGGCAATCCAGTTCAGTGTCAGATACGTTAGGTGATGATGGCAATCCAACAATTGCAACTGCATTTTCCAACATAAATTGATAAATCCGCTTTTGTTTCTAAAGCAGCAATTTTTTCTTTCATTAGTTATTATTTTGAATCTTCCATATTTGAACGCTCGCTTGAGGTAATTATAACTATACGTAGGGATGAATCATATTTTTTAAAACTATAATGAATAATGCATTGATAGCAGAACAATCAAATGGGGAAGCTCTAATTACAAAATATATTCATACGTATATAGATTGCACATAACGTATATATGTAAGGGAAATTACTAGGAAAATTGCTTGCATGCGCTATATGACAAATGTTTTGTTCTTAAATGACTCATACAAAGTAGAGTAACGAAAAAGTGAAATTAGAATACGCATATGTTGTACATAAAGAGAGTCAAAGTACATAGCATGGAATTTTTTTTTCTTCTGGTTAATCAAAATTGCGCAGTTTTGTAATTTAGCATTACTCACATAAATACGGTCATTAGTATACGGTATATTACTATACGCTTTGTGTGGGGTAGAAAATATTCTCTTCAAATTCTGTTACACTTAAATTGCTACATAGTAATTAAGTGTACTGTACGTATTCAACAAAATACAAAAGAATTTTTCTTATACCGTGATTTAAATTAAATTTGCTTTATTTTTTTAGTTGTCATATATCAAAATTTTACATTTATCAAAAATAATAAAAAAAAAAAAAAAAAATTCTCATGACATTGCAGAAAATCGTATATTGTACATTAAACAAAAACAAAAACCAAACGTTCTTCCTGAAATTCTTTTCTTTCAAGTAGTTTATCATGATAGTATATTTTTGTTATTGTTGATTTTTTGCAATTTGTGTCACAAAATTTATAGTTTTTAAAGGCTATTTTAAGTTATATTTATTTATCTAATTGCGTTTATTTTTTCTCTCTAAATTATTATTATTTTTTTTATTTTCAAGATTCTTATAATAAACACTTGCACTTCGACTATATATAGTATACAGTATATAAGTGTATTAAGCCGTGAAGTGATTCGAATAATTTATGGTGGAACAATTTATAAATCAACAAGTTAATTTAGGGCAATAGAATTCAAGATTTATTATAAGGAATCATTTTTTGTCGTGTTTTGTCGAAACGAAGAAGGAAATATGGGATAGTTTATTGCTTATTCAAAGTGTAAATAGAGTATTTATTTAATTTATAGTTTTAATTTTATCAGATACGCTAATTTGGTTGATGGAAAGAAAAATTGGACGTTAATGCTAAAGTAGTGAATTATACGAATAAATTAAATTTGTCCTTGATAAGCTTTAAATAGTTTGAGATGACCCAAACTTATTACTAGGAAGTGAAAATATTTTCGTTGATCTTCCGAATTTTAACTAGAAGATATCAACGTGTAGAGCCACATGATTAATTACTATTAACGAATTATACTGCAAAATAAATTGCTATACATTCAAGCATTCTAAACCAAGGATTACCCATTTCAGGAAAATTTCACGAAACTCCTCTTGTTATTTCGGGTTTCTCAATTGTCAAATTTTTCGAATTCTTGTCCTCCCAGTTTCACCGGAGATGTTCATTCACTGACCGTACCCAGTACTGGCAACTAACATACTTATTTTGCGTTTATTTATTTATTTTTTATTTTAGACCTCAACAAAAAGATCCAACTATACACTACAAGAAAAAAATGGGTCTATCCGATTCCTCGTATGACACTTTTCTCACAAAGCGTCCGTCTACAAATTTTACAAACATTTACCCTTTCCCAATATATCACTCACAATTGTCTACGACAATATAAATCTTCTACTCTGATGCTACCAAATCACAGACTCAGAAATTATGTTAGATTATTTAGAACTGACACGTGTTGAACAGCAATCAAAGTCGCATTCGCCATTTTTAATCTTCGACCTTTAACAATAAGATCCAGTTATACATATGTGGTATACTGTTAAAAAAACCTTAAGAATTTATTCGTGTGAACTTTGTCCAAACTTTATCCTAAAATTACAAAAACAAAATTTGGGATAAATTTAGAACGAACTTCACGTATTTGTCGACAGGCGTGAAGTTTCTCTAAAAATCGTACTATTTTTTTTACGTCTGAGAATGTATTGGTTCAATAGGAAAATCAAATTTCTCGTTATTATGAATTTTTTGCAAAATGTAAAGCATTTTAATTTTTCGTAACTACTGACTATATGCGACTCTTAAAAACTGAAATTTGTAATTTTTCCATGTCAAAAGCGGAAAACATTTTAATTATTAATCGAAAATCCAGTGTATAAAGGATTTTATTTAAAAACTCTCCACCTGAATATTGTTAGATTGTATGAAGAAATTTATGTGACGCTTTCTCTGATGATGATCTTTAGAAGTAATCCTTATGGGAAATCCGCGAGCACTAGTTGCATATAGCGTTGGATCCATTGAAAGTTTATCTACGGTTCGTGAGAGTTTTGAAAATTGTCTATGACGCTATCTAGAGTTATGGTGTTTAAAAGTAATCCTAATGAGAAATTCGCGAGCACTAGTTTAATAGCGTTAAATTCTTTGAAAGGTTATCTACGGTTCATGGGAGTTTTATGAAAGTTTCGAAAATTTTCCATGACTCTATCTCGAGTTATGGTCTTTAGGAGTTACCCTTATGTGAGATTTGCAAGCACTAATCGCATAGCGTTGGATTCGTTGATGTTTTATCTACGGTTCATGAGAGTTTTGAAAGTTGTCTACGACGCTGTCTCGAGTTATACTATACAGAAATAATCCTTATGGGAAATTGGCGAGCACTTGTTGCATTGCTTTAGATTCGTTGAAGTTTTCTCTAATTTATATAAAAGTTTGGACAATTTTCCATAGCTCGAGACAGCGTCATTGAATATTTTCAAAGCTCTCACGAACCTTAAATAAAATTTTAATGAGTTAAACGCTTTGCAACTCGTGAATCTGTCATACGGATTATTTCTAAAGCCTCTCGGAAAATTTTCGAAATTTCATAAAATTTAGAGAACACATCACCGAATCTAATGCTATGCAACATGCACTTGCGAATCTCACATTCGGATTATATATAAAGACCATAACTCGAGACAGCGTCATAGAAAATATTCAAAACTCTCATGAACCGTTGGGAAACCTTTGCATACATATTATCGCTAATTACATCGCATATTACGTGCACCGCTCCCGAATCCAAGCTTATTTAATTCCTTTTTTCATTCTGTCACAATACGATTTTAATGCTTTTTGAATTACCACGTTTCATAACTTGGTTATCGTAATCTAGATCTACAAATTTGATGAATACGAAATACGAAAAAGAGATAGAAACCAAAAGTGAGATAGAATTATTTTATTTTAGAGTTAATTTTAAAATGAAATTGAATTCACGAGCTCGGATTATCGAAATAATTTTTATAAAAAAAATATTGGGAGGAAAAACAAACGAGAAAGTTACCGAATCCCCAGCAAGCAGTTATTAATTAGAAAATCGAAATCGAAAATCACCGATTTTAATTTCGTTCAAAATTACAACACAAAAAATCGACGGGATTATCCACGTTTGATACCTAGAGTAACCTCGGAATAATCACTCGATTTAGAAAACTGTGGATTAATCTGCTAGTTTATCCTTGTTTAAAAATACGAGCCTTCCTTCTAAATAAATTAGCGTATTCGCTTTCAGCAGCGTAACTAAAACGTATCTAGTAGCACAGCAGCGATATATATATATATATACCTACATGGATAAGGGATTGATCAAAAATCACATTAATTTACGTCACAAAAAATGGAGCAAATTTTATTTTATAGTCTTACTACTTTTATATACTCTTATCAAAAAAAGTATTTCCGAATAAGTGCCGTACTTGAATAAATTTCATTTCGAAAATTTTCGAAACAGATTTTTTTTTTTAAATTGAATGGAATAAATATTGGATAATATTTAATTATACCAAATTTGAATAGTTACATTACGGTACCAGTATTCGTACACTAATATAAGAATTAATAATCATTTATTCCTTTAAATTTCAAATACATCCCTGAAAAATAAACAACAACAAAAAAAAATTCGAGTAAAACGTCAAAAATATAAACAAACATTCAAGTGAATTTTCATTTTTGATTTTTAAGATGTTTTTTTAAATATGTTACCATGGTTACTACTACTTTTATATTATTGTATTTGGCATGCTTTTAAGGTATATACATAACAAGAGCGTCGACGACGAGCGATGACGCCTATCAAATTAAAATACACAGAAATTATACGATGCTAACAGAACCAATGTCGCTGGCGACGACGGCAATATCGCCGAACTTTTTCTAGAAGCTATTTCTAATTTTATTGCCGGCGATACAATCTTGCCTACTGTTTTTTTATATTTTTAAGTAGAATACGATAGCTGTCATATTGTATTAACCATTTTTTTCAATCCTTTTGCAACATTTTGAAGACATTATATAAAATAAAAATAGTTAGGTTTTTTAGGCGCATTAGGGTTTTCTTTAACGGAAATGCAGCGTCACCCACAAAATCAAACGGAAAATCTATACCCACCAACGTTCTTTGGCAATATTAAATTATAATATTCATGTGCCAAAAACAAAAGATTTAGGTTATGTCGTTTGTTGTTACCCAATCCTGTTTTTACGCGGTAGATGCGTCCCAGAATTGGTCGTGTAAAAAAAACCGTGTAAAAAAAGACACAGAGTGTATGGTAAAAGAATCGATACGTGCAAAAATTCGTTTTTGGGTACAAAATAAAGTAAATATCTACATATGTATCTTTTGTAATTGGGAAATTAAATGAAATGTTTAGTTGAAATATTCGGCAACACCAAAATTACAAAACCCTCACCGCCAATCGTTTGAGCTAACGTTAATATTTCTGAATTCACATCATCAATGAGAGTTCCAAGCTTAGAAACATTATTCGTCACACATTCTGGCCAAAGAGCCTTCCAGCATATAATGCCTATAAGAGGCTTCTAGCAGATAATGCCAAAAAGAAGACGTATACACAATCCAAAATTGTATTGTTTCCAGGCGTCAATTACCATTACGTAAGGGTCTTTATCGATGTTGTTTTATATAACCGCATTACATAATCAGTCTTAAACGTAGCGATGATACCTTGATCCAACGGTTGAATAAGTGATGTAGTATTAGGTGGCAAAAATACGATTTTGACATCGGGATATTCGAAGTTTGGATGACCGGGAGCTTTGAATAATTTTGTGCTTTAAGTATCACCTGACATTAGGAACAATACAATTGTGAAACAAATCAGTAAAAATTGCTGAAGGCTTTAATTAACCTTTAATTACTGGCAAAGTATTTAATTAACCAACGATTTTAAAATTTTTTCGCCTGACGCGTTACTACAAAGCAAAAATGTCATTCGATCCTTACATGCCTTAAAACCGCTAGCACATTTCTCGGTTTTAGCTGTGTTTGTTCTATTTGGCATATTTTTCCAAAATAGACCCGTTTCGTCTTAAATACTTGATCTGTATTTCTCTAGCAGCTTCCATATTACCAGAGACAATTTCGCCTTTAATTTTGACGTTGTGCAATGCATGACTTTCTAAAAAACAACACAACCAGCCGTTGCTTGTAGAAAGTTTAGTTTTCTTTTCATTAGCGGATTTTTCAGACGTTCGCGGTTTAAACCTCTTAATTTGTTCAAAAATTCTTAACGCTTTGAGTTTGATAGATTAATATCCACCGGAATTCGTTTTTAGTGTTATCCTCAATCGAAGTTATTAATGATTTTTCCATTTGTTCGAATGTTGCATCTCTTGATCACGAAGATATCTCAGAGCTCAGTTTAGAACCTGAAATAACGATAGTAATGGAACTTTTGTTTTTTAACACTATCTGATCAAATTTGACCCGGACCGGTCCATTTAAACCGCGCGCGCAAACCGAATCAGTTTTTTTTTTCTAGGTGTTATAACTTTCTTTGACCTTCGTGTTACGTTTCAGCAGAATACGTCTAACAGTGGGAGTTCGACAGCCATTAGTTTACGACGCGAAAAGTTTGCCTGGCGATTTTTACTTTCCTATGGAAAAAAAATTGAACAACGAGTTTGCTTAAAATTTTGGGTTTCCAATGGAATTACGGCTACGGAATCATTGAAAATGTTGCAGAAGTGTTTTGGGGAGTCTACTCCAGATCGCAAATATTTGAGTGGCATAAAGCATTCAATGAGGGTAGTGAGGTGAAATTGTGCTTGAAAATCGCAGTGTTGGCATTAGAGGCTCTCAGCATCTCTTACAGATTGATTCAACACATTTTGGTTGATGTTTTAAGTATGAAACGCGTTGCTCGACTAGTGCCGAAAGACCTGAATTTTTTACAAAAAGAACGTCGAGTAGAGGTCGCAAAAGAGATGCTTGCCAACGTAGCTGATGACCCTACATTCATCAAACGAGTTACTACTATGGTGACGAGACGTGGGTTTATGAATATGCCGTCGAAACTGCCCAACAATCTAACAAATGGCGCGCCAAAACTGATAAAAACATACCAAAGTCGGTCGAAAATCAAGGTAATGCTCATCGTTTTCTTCGATTACCGTGGTGTGGTTCACCATGAATTCGTTCCAGAGGGAAAACGGTCAATAAAGCATACACCTTGGCCGTTTTGAGGTGTTTACGTGAAGCAATTCGGCGTAATCGGCCGGGTTTATGGGCAAACAATTCATGAATTTTTCATCACGATAATGCGCCGTCACATTCCAGCCTGATTGTTACTAAATTTTTGGCCAAACACGAAACAAAAGTCGTCGCTCAGCCACCGTACTCGCCAGATTTGCCTTCCTGTGACTTTTTTCTGTTTCCGAAACTCAAATATTCGCTCCATGAGTCCATTGAAGCCATAAAAAGGGGCCATCCCGGCTGTAAGATGTGTATGGAAAATGGATTAACCGTTAAAATAATGAATGTTATTTTATATTGAATTAGTTTTTAGTTTATTACATATTTCAAAAAGCACCTTACTCGACGAAAGAACTACAAGGAATGCAAAACAAAACAGCCGAAATAATGAATTATTGAAAGTCGAATGAGATACCTTTAAAATAACAAACAAACTGCAAAAAATAATAAAAATAGATGAATTTACGGAAAAAAATTAAATAATTTTTTGCCGTGTAAAAAAAATCCGACCGTGTAAAAAAAGGTAAGTTTATTTTTTTTACATCGTGTTATTTCAAAATCGTGTAAAAAAAGACCGTGTAAAAACAGGATTGGGTTATTTTTATCGCCATGCGCTGACGCTCTTGTTATGTTAACTACAGCGATATTGCGGCGATATTTTTGTTTTTATTCGTCGACGCTCGTCGTTGTCGCTCTTGTTCTGTTTATACCTTTAATTTGCAACGCTTATTTATTCCGTCTTCGGATTTAAAATTCGGATTTAAAGACAAGGACGAAGGTTTTTTCTTTCTCTGTCACACACTAGTATTTTTTCGATTTCTCTATAAATTTTGTTTTATCCCCTATCCATGTATATATGGATATCGCTGAGTAGCACAGCTATAGGGCGATTTTTTAGTACTATTATTTTGCCGCAAAATGCGACACTATCTGGGACACATTTACAAATGTCAAAAAATTATATGTTAAATTGTATGCAACACTATTGCTTAAAATCAAAAAGTTTTAAATGGATTTCTGAAATATTAACTAATCAGATAAGTTATTTTTGTTAAAAAAGTATGAATTAAGGTTTCTAAACTAAATTATGTGTAGTTTTATTTTATTATAGGTCAAAATCATGCAGAATAGTTTACTGTTTTTTATATGGTGAAGTTGTCAAATTGATTTTGCAGTAGTGAGGCAAGACATCAACAGCATACGGACTATTTAATTTATTAAATTTTATTTGTTTGTCGCCGTTTTATTTATGTGAACCGTTAATATGGATACTAAAGAAACCATTCACCAATTAAAAATAAAATTAATTGCTTTCGGTGCTAAAACAAGTGGCTCTAAAGCAACGCTTATCAACAGGTATGTATACAAGATGTACAGGCATAAATATTTGAAGAAGTATAATTTTAAATATTTCTAGGTTACAGCTTTTGAATACTGGCAAACTAGTATTCTAGTGGCTGTGTGCTCCTGTAATTTCTAATTGGTTCAGTGAAAGGAAAGTAACCGCTGGAGATAGAAAAGGGCAAAATTTATTTTTTAATGGTTTCGTAAAAAAAAAATTTATTTGCTTTTAAGTTTAACGATGTTTATTTTAAGGGAGTTTGTAGCGCTGAGACAAAAAAAAATGTAGACTATACCGTGCAACTTCAACTTAATTTTGTTACATGTCAAATAATGAAGGCTTGTTGTAGCTGCCCGGCTGGTGGCGGACTTAGCGCTGCTTGTAAGCATATTTCGGCACTTTTATATGCTATTGAATGTTTAGCAGTATCAGGAAAACAAATTTGCTGTACTTGTTTGTTAGGATTTTGGAATTTTAACTATTTTCAAAATTTCTAGGAAAAGTACTGGAATATTGCAGCTTCACATCGCAGCTTCAAAAGTGGCACAGATCGTCGGGGCGTAGTCTAGAGAACGTGTCTATTAATACAATGCTGGGATTCGACACAGAGAGGCTCTGATATTTCAGATTATACAATTAATTCATTAATTAATTTTAAAAATGAAACTCCTTTTTAACTTCAAGGTATGTTTCTTTTTCTAATTATTGCAGGGAACACGATTACTGTGCAGAGCCGCTACAATATTATTTATTAATCCAAAAAAAGTTACTGACAAAGAACAAAAACGCATAGAGAAAAACACAAGATCTCATAACAGATTGTGGTTTCAGACGAGATCTTCAAGGATTACTGCTTCAATATGTTATCAGATCATAAGAACATCAAAAACTAAGAAGTTCGCATATAGTTTTTTAAAAAATCACGTCCGGGGCACTCAGATTTTTGCTAAAGCAATAAAATGGGGACTCTCTAATGAACAAGTGGCTTTGAAAAAATATTGCCAAATTACTAATCAAGTGATTAACAGATCTGGAATATTTATAGATCCCACACTAAACTTTTTAGCCGCTACTCCTGATGGTATTAATGAAGATAAAACCCTTATAGTTGAGGTAAAATGTCCGTTTACCCATCGTAATGGATTACCCACCGATGCCCGCTACATTACCAAATCACGCTTATCTAAAACGCATTCATACTACTACCAGGTTCAGTTACAGATGCATGTTACAAATATTAGAACTTGCGATTTCGTAGTATGGATTCAACAATCGCTTTATGTTGAGCGAATACATTATAACAGAAAATTTGTGTCTACAATGATAGATACATTAACAACATACTACAAGACGGTGTTCTGTGATAAATATTTTAAATTTAAATATTAATTTTTTCCTAGCTCATTAATTCCCTTAATAACTTAGATTCATTACCCTGTGATAAATGCAGTCATTTAATATATTTTTGATTTATCATTTTTATTTTTATTTATAATATTTTTAATGCTGAATTTGAAATTGAAATCGATTTGTAGCTTTATGTTGTAATTTTGATTACAACAAAAATGAATTTTTATATTTTATGAAGAATGAATGAATTAATAAAACATTTTTTTTTTAATTTTTAAAGCAAACACATTTATTGGTTTTTGAAAATTGCATAAAATAAAACAATTGAAGATACATTTATTGGCATGCTTCCACATACGTGTAGGAATCGATTCGGAAATAATTCGATTTATTTTACCTCGACCAATCACTCGCTCAACTAAAATTCGACGGTTGGCTATATGCCTTGTGTCCATGATTTCCTCTTCTGAGAGTTGATTTTTATTTCTTAAAAATGGCGGTATATTCAACCCAACATTTATATTTTCTAAGATGTCAGAGATGTCGAATCCTCGATCTGCTATCCCCGATCTGTCGAATCCCCGATCAGATTTGACTACAATCTCTCGATCACTGATTGCTCCACCATATGCATCTGAGAGACATGTCACCAGCCCGTTTTCGTCTATACAAACTAAAGTCTTAAAAGTAGTCGTATTTTTATAGTGCGAGAACGTTAACTGATGGTGTACGGGATTTTGCGATGTTTGCACAAAAATCTCGGTGCAGTCGATTATTGCACGGTATGACTGGTTTGAAGATGGGCTGTGTTTCCAAAAGTCAATTCTTTTCAAAACTGAATACAATAAGTTATTCATGTGAACAAAACACTTGGAAACACTTGTGGGAGTAATTTCAAAATGTTTTGATATCGTTTTAAAATCAAAATTCGTCCGATACTTTACAAGTAATAAAAGGACATGATCTTCAATTATTGAGTCCAGTGTATTGTAGAAGTTCAGCATCAGTTACTATAAAAAATGATAGCTTTGAGCTTTCTGTTTGCGTCGATACGTTGGTCGCTAATTTCAAAACTGGTTGAATCTGAAAGATAATTAGCAATCAAATAACAAAAAAAATCGATTTAACATATGAACTAAACAATTTACCTCGACAGGCTTTAATTTGACCACGGATAATTTCGACAAAGAGGTCGAAATCGGTAAAATTTGTCTATTTGTTGAATTGGACTGATATGGCTCAATTATTGGTTCGATAAGGGTATAGCTGTTGTTAGTCCCTTCTTCTGTATTTCCTGACGACTTATTGGCTGTTACAAACTTTCGTGTCTACGTTTCGGTATATTTTTGGTCGGCACCGCACCTTTTATCAGTAAAATAGGTAGTCCTGTAAAGTATAGCATCACAATAATAAGATTACTTTTTATATGCCTAGCAATCATATAATTTCATACCTGCTCGAAATTTATTGATTTCGTAGTCGGTCTCGTTAAAATGTTTATTACACACAACAGCATGTTGCGATAACTTTTTGCCTATTCTTAGCTTAATTAACCATATTTTTTTTAAACGTGAATCTTTCGGAAACAAATGAAATTTTATATTATTTCCTTTTGCTGCTTTTGATTTACAGCTTGGTAAATAGCAATAATTAACCATGATAAACTTTGAAAATAACAAGTTAAGTGTACAAAACCCGGTTAAATACAGAAACACTAATAATTCGTAATAATTCAACAATATAAATTTTATATGTAATTATAATTTATTATAAACAATATTTGTTGACTAAAGATTTCTTATCGAATTTGACATTTCTCGTAATGTTTATCCCAGTCACACAACTGGTGTTACTCGGTCGAATTAAATGAAAAATCGCCCTATTAGAAATATACAAAAACAAAAACACGACCAAAGTGCGAAGTAAAATATCGAATATTTTTTGATGTTTTAATGTGTACGTAAACGCCATTTTGAACGTGTTCGTACTTGTAGCCATTGCAAAAATTTTTATTTTGGTTTTGTAAGTAGACAACTTTTTGATGTGAAAACATCTTTAGCGGCAGGAGTAAGTAAAAAATTTTATAGAAATCGGGTTACGGAAATAAAAGTGCCGAACTAAAAATATTGCTGGTATGTGTGAATATCGACAAGAACAAAAAATAAATAAAACGTAAAATCTACGCATACATATGTAATATACAACAACATCCGGCATTTTAAAAACATCGTGAGCCGAATACAACAAAAATTAAAAGAAAAACCGCCTACTTTAATTTATTTTGTTGTGAATAAATCTGTTATATATTTCCGCAGCAGCAAGTGTTTTTGAAAATGAAAATTACATACGAGCAAAAGCACCGCAAATTATGCTTGTGTAGTGTAAAAAAATTAAATGGAAATAGCGAGCTGTGCAAATTTGCATATTATACATATTCATTGATACATACATATGGCGAGTTTTTTTATTACATCGGAGAGACCAGAGAGATCAGACAGATAAATTATCTGAAATATCCGATAATGTTTAATCTGAAAAGACCTTTTCCGGATTCTAAACGCTTAACTATTTAAATTGGCTAACCACTATTTTGTAACACATTATGGCCAAGAAAATTGTTTTCCTACGCATAATTAATACATAAAAATAAAATTAAACGTTAATGACCAAGAAACCGTTACAATTATTTACAATAGAATTTAAAAAATTAATTTTTCATTGTTGTTATCTCAGTCTATAGTGTTCACCATTTTGAACGCAAAACTATGTAATTCTCTGTACTATCTGAAATAAATTTCAGATCGAAAAACAGCAATCTGTGATTTTTCAGATTTAATAAAAAAACGCTAAAAAAATTATCGGATCGATCCGAGAAAATAAAAAAACGCAAAAGGTTAATTTTATATCTCTCTGGTCTCTCCGATGTAATAAAAAAACACGCCAATAATAAAATAATAATTTTAAATTTGTTTAATCGGTATGCTTTCTTATTACTATCTTATCAGTATTGATCTTGCTGTTGGTGAGTTTGGTTATGGGGTGTTTCACACTACTGTCTTTCCAATTACAATGAATTTACGGTCAACATTGCGCTTAAATAGAACCGCTCTATTTAATTTATTTTATGCTGATCACTGACAAAGCGATGCGATTTTGCTTTGCTCTAGAGGTGGAGAACTATCGATAGTTTGCACTATCGATAGTTTACGATAGTACTATCGGAAACTATCGATAACTATCGATAGTTTTCGATAGTTTAACACTAATCAGCATTAGTTTTGATGAAATTCAGCGTGCACGATGGAAATAAGATTCTAAACTGATTGTTGGATGAAGTTTTGGAATATGGCCGGTTTGGAAGGAACTTGGCCATTTCTCATCCGATTTTGATGGAATTCAACATATACGATGAAAATGGGATTCTAATTTGATTTTTAGATAAAGTTCTGGAATATGGCCAATTGGGACGGAACTTGGCCATTTCTTATCCGATTCTGATAAAATTCAGCATGTTCGATGTAAATGGGATTCTAAAATGATTTTTAGATAAAGTTCAGGAATATGGCCAATTAGGAAAGAACTTGGCCATTTCTTATCCGATTTTGATGGAATTCAGCATGTTCGATGAAAATGGGATTCTAAATTGATTTTTAGATAAAGTTCTGGAATAAGGCCAATTGGGACGGCACTTGGCCATTTCTTATCCGATTTTGATGGAATTCAACATATACGATGAAAATGGGATTCTTAAATGATTTCTAGATAAAGTTCTAGAATATGGCCAGTTAGAAAGCAACTCGGTTATTTCTTAACCGATTATGGAAGTTGGATTCTAAAATGATTGTTAGATGAAGTTCTGGAGTATTGCCAATATGGAAGGAACTTGGTTATTTCTTATCCGATTATAATGAAATTCGATATATACGATTGAAATGGAATTTTTAAGCTAAAGAGGAGGGAACTTGGCGATTTCCTATCCAATTTTGATGAAAATCAGCATACACCAGGGAAATTTGATTCTAAAATGATTTTTAGATAAAGTTTTGGAATGTGCCAAATTAGAAGGAACTTGGCCATTTTCAATACGATTTACTTTATTCAAAAATCATTCTAAAATCCCATTTCCTGCACAAATGAAAAATTTAAACATAATCGGTTAAACAATAATCAAGTTCCATCCTACTAGGCCATATTCCAGAACTTTAACAAAAAACATTTTAGAATCACATATCCATTGCACATGTCAATTTTCACTTAAATCGTTTTAGGAATAGCCAAGTTCCATCATAGTTGGCCATATTTCAGAACTTCATCTAACAATCATTTTAGAATGCCATTTCCATCGTACTTGTCGAATCTCATCACAATCGGTGGAGAAATAACCCAATTGCTTCCTAATTGGCCATATTCCAGAACTTTATCTAAAAATCATTTAAGAATCCCATTTCCATCGAACATGCTGAATTTCATCAAAATCGAATAAGAAATGGCCAAGTTCCTTTCTAACTGGCCATTTTTCAGAATTTTATCTAAAAATCAATTTAGAATCCCATTTCCATCGAACATGCTCAATTTCATCAAAATCGGATAAGAAATGGCCAAGTTCATTCCTAACTGGCCATATCCTAGAACTTCATCCAAAAATCATTTTACAATCCCATTTCCATCGCACATGTCAAATTTCTCTTCCGCATCAACATGCATTACAATAAAAAATGGTCGAACATAAAATTATTAATGCCGAAAATTTTTCCCAAACTATCGATAGTTATCGATAACTATCGATAGTTATCGATAGTAATGACGAGACCGAATTAGAGAAACTAAAATGTATGGTAAATATAATTTTAATGCCCTTAAATTAAATATTTGCTCTTAGTAAAAGATATGTAATTATATTTCCAGATACACAAAATACATAAATATGCATAGTGACCAGGAGTTCCATTATAATTACAGCGATAATTATACAGAATTCCTAAAAATAAATTAAAATATATAACCACTTACTAGCACCCAAAAAACCGTTAAGAAACAATTTAAATATACTACAAATTAAATATTAGCAACATTAAAAACTGGTCAAACAAAACCAGAAAATAGTATATGCTATCAAAGTAACAGCTTAATTAAAGCATTTATTATAGAGGTTAAATACTTACGACGAGAACATCAGAGTTAAAATCAAAATTTACATAAATGACCACGCTTGACATGTTTGATGGAAATGGGATTCTAACATGTTTTTTGGATGAAGTTTTGGAATATGGCCAAGTATGAGAAAACTTGCCTATTTCTTAATATATTATGAAGAAATTCGACATGTGCGTTGAAAATAGGGTTCTAAAACGATTTTTGGAAGAAGTTCTGTGATATATCTAATAGAGGTGGAATTTGGCTACTTCTTAACCGGTTTCAGTGAAATATTACATTAGCGATGAAAATGGGATTCTAAAATAATTTTCCGATAAAGTTCTGAGGTATGGCCAAGTATGATGGAACTTCCCTATTTCTTAGGGATTTGGAGGAAATTCGACAAAGGGGTTGGAAACTGCTTTCTAAAAAGGTTTTAAGATTAAATTCTGGAATATGGGCAATTAGGAGATACCTTAGCTGTTTTTAATCGATTATGAAGAATTTTGACATTTCCAACTAATAGAAGGAAATGTGACACAAAAATTATTTTTGTATGAGGTTGTGAGGAATATGTCAATATGGCTTTTAAATTGTTGTATGATGAGATTTCTGTAAATCATTAAGCTATTGAAGTTTCTTTGAGGCAGCGCACACGTCTATTTCAATTTCTTTCCTTCTCTTTCAATTTCAATCCTTCGCTTTAAACGTTGGGGTATGTTTCCTTAGTATTTACTGTCAGAGTTGTAAGTTTGGCCATGCTTAAAAAAATGAAGTGTGTGGCGGGCACGCGCTGAAAAATTAAAACTACTAATGGTAGTACAGAGTCCCGGAATTAGTAGTATCATTTTAGAATCACATTTCGTAAATCTTGAATTTCATCATAATCGATTAAGGAATATCCAAGATCTATCCTAATTCGCCGTATGCCAGAACAACATTCAAAAATCATTTTAGAATGATATTTCCAACACACAATCAGGTCGAATTTCATTATAATAGGATGAAAAATGGGCAAGTTTAATCACAGTTGGCCATATTACAGAACTTCATCGAAAAACCATTTTAGAATCCCATTTCCAACGCACATGCCAAATTTTATAATAATCGGTTTGAAAATAGACAAGTTCCATCCTACTTGGCCATTTTAAGTTTATCCAAAAATCATTTTAAGTCCCACTTCTATCGTGGATGTCAAATTTAACTAAAATCCGTTAAGAAATAGATGAATTTTATTCTAACTGGCCATTATAACTGCCAGTATATTTGCAAGATATTTAAACAAATCCAGACGCCTTGCCCAATTTGACCCAAATTTTACACAAACATTGTTTTGGAGGTTGAGCTGAAGGCTGACTTAAGAGATTTAGTTTGGGATTGATTTGGGAGTAGACTTAATTTTGAAGACCGAAGTTCTGATCACCTTATGAGGTTTCAGCACTTTATATTTTATATTTATAATGCATTTTTAGGTTACGAAAAAATGTAGTAAATATTTATCTGTAGAATATGCATTGACAGCCCGAGGGAATGCCATTAACAAGTCATTCCTATGGGATCATTTTAAGAAGCATGGGAAATAGGACTATGCTACTTAATAATCTAAAGACCGGGTAGCAATATAACATGTTATATGTTTTTTACAGGTTTTATGTATTTTTAATTTTTTTTTCAAAACCCAGGTATTGAAAAAAATAATACTGAACTTCCCGGGTACTTTGGAACCCGAGTAATTTGGCTACCTTGGTCGAGCTACATTAGAGATATTATACAATTTCATTTTTAAGGAATGGTTTCTTTTCTCTTCAAATTTAATTATCTAATTATAATTGATTTGAATTATTAATTATTTTCTTTTACTGCTAGGGTCATTTTCGCTCGCCTGTCAACCATACGGTTTAATTTAAAATGGAATTAATTGTCAAAATGTCCTTCTAAATTAACGTATTTAGCGAAATTAAATCACAAAGAAGAAATAGAGATTCTTTTTTAATTATTTAGGCATTTTATAAAGCTTCATTTCTGAAAACCCACAAAAATCAATTATTTTGAAGTATCTATACAGTATAGCTAAATGTAAAATCCTTATTCACGTAAAGGAGCCTGGTTTTGTATACCTTGTACTTAAATTAGAGATTTCAAGAATGTTAACAATTTGAAAATGCTTAAACAAATGATAAAATTGTGGAAAACTTATTTGAGCTGAAACATACCAAAAAATTAAAATTCACATGGTTACATATGTATTACAATTCATAATTATTTTTTTTTTCTGTACATACATTTAATATAATTTATCACATCACTTCCCATAAAATATTCCATAATATAACAAGAGAGAAACAACATAAAAATTCCAAAACCTTAAACGATATAATTTTTTATGATTATTTTGTTTCTTTCTTTTTTTTTTTTGTTATTTCGAAAATTTCTTTACATAAATAATTTCTAATTATTTATTCATCCTTCTGGGTTACTTTTTACAACTTGAAATACGTACATTTTTTTTTTTTTTTTAGTTTGTTTGGGTTTTATTTAATTAAAAATAAAAATTTATTAAAAATATAAAATTCATCAAACCATGAAAACAAATTTTTATTTTTTGGAATTTATTTATTTTTTGGTGTAACCTTATAAACGCGTACACATACTTACATTTTCATCTTTTCTTCTGAATTTCTTGTAAGATGATTAAATTTTTGGTGATAAAAATTAAAATAGTAAAAATTATTCTTGGTATCAACAAGATTATTAATCGAAAGCAGTATGTACAACATTGTAAGCAATGAAATAACTGCAACATTGTATAAGACATATAGTAAATATGCACAGGTAAATTAAAATCTTATAAGAAAATTGTTTTGTTTTCCGCTTTAGATTGAAATGCATTGGAAATTGTTTATACTTTTTGTATTTTGATTGACAACTTAATCTTAGATCTAAGAATAATTTGTTTTTAGCATTTGATTGAAATGGCTAATTTTAAATATATACTAGTAAATGTGTACGATTTCAATTAATTATTTATTTTAGTTTTGTTAAAGTAATATTGTAGAAGGGGATTGAAAAATGTATGTACAGAACATGATAGTTGTTTGGCCAGTATACTTGACCTAAATATATATTTTATTTTTTTAATAAATGGTAAGTGGTTGCTTAATCTATTAAATCATAATCCAATCATAGTGTTCTTGAAGCTCACAAAATTTATAATGAAGCCTCATAATTTAGGAATATTTTAACTGATTAAATTCTAATTAACTTATTAGCTTGATCGTTAATTAGTCGACTTGTTGGCATTTTTTGCACCTCTATTTTTATCTCAATCTCACATTAACCATTTCTCACTATTAAAACACGAAATTTTGAAACTTTATAATTTTTATTTATTTTTATAAAATTGTAATTTTATTTAGAATTCAATTTAAGTTTAATTTGAAATCACTTCGATTTATATTGGTCCAAATCATCGAATGTTCCGTTCTACATCTCTTGCTCAACCATTGTTGTCTTTTCCACATTTGATGTGGAACCAATTGTACCAATTGCAAATACAACTAACATTTGTCTAATTGCTTAACAATTGGCCCGATTCTGAAACGATAAAATTCATGTTATGTTATTTTATTTCCCCGCTTCCTATACGAATTTGTATTGAAAAAACAAAAATAACATAACATAACATAAAATTTTGGAAGGCAGAATCGGGCCTAATATCATACACAACCCAAAATATAATACACAAATCATTTAATTGTAGAATTGCAGTGTTACTTAAACTATATTAAATTTTGGGTCGAATTGCAACATTCCTCCCCCGAGAAGACGATAAATCAGAAGTGGCCATAATGTGGCCTAAAACCGAAAATTATTTCAAAATGCATGAAGCCTGTGGATGAATGTGGGGTAGAATTAAACATGAACATTGCAAATGGGATCCATTGATCCCAGTTGAAAGGATCTTTTGCTGTGAAGTTGCGGTAGATATTCAGCTAATGTTCTATGTGAACGCTCCAATGCACCTTTCGATTGCGGGTGTTATGCGTGTTGAGTTTCTTTATAGCTAACATGTTGCATAAGTTTTGCAACATTTCACTAATGAAATTTGCGCCCTGATCTGTAATGATTATTTGCGGAATTATATTATATTTACATAGGAAGTTTTCTGCAAATACTCTAGCTACAATAGGGATTTCTTGAGACGGAATTGATAACGCTAACGAAAATTTACTTAAGTCATCCTGCAGCTTTAAAATATATTTATATCCTTGGTATGATTCTACTAACGGTCCAACTATGCCAAGAAATACTCTTTCAAAAGGAAGTTTTGCTGTGTTGGTTATCCTCATTGGAACTTTATTCGATTTACTAATTTTGTTAGTTTGGCATTGTAATAAAAGACGTGTGATGTCATTGAAAATCACATTAGTAGTGGTGACATTTCTTTATTATGCACACTAATTATATTTCAGTTACCCTACAACCCTTATACATTCATTATACGTTACCTCCCCATTTCTATAAAGATACATTATAACTTATTTATGTACGTCTTGTAGATACTATGTGTTATCATTTATATTATTTACGTTCACGATGTCGAGCGGTTATTATTTGAAAACGTATTTAGTTAATTAATCCAAACTTACAAATTTATCTTTACAAAATTATCATCATCTAAACTTAATAAGGGTACTATTTAGTAACTCATGGTTTCCCCTTTAATTTAAACCGACTTTCTTTCAAACTTATTCCAAGACTTATTCTAAACTACTCAAAAGTAGTCCTTACTAATCCTACTAATATTACTGACTAATTAATAATAATAAAACCTATTGTTTTTACAGGTCTAATTTCTTTACTGGTTTTATGATGCGTCCATATCTGCTTGTTTGTAACCCAGATCTCCTTCCTAAATTGTTAGTCACCCGACTGTATTCTCATTTAACATACTGTTGGAGTTATCTAGATCGTTCGAACCATTGTTGTCATCATTTGGCATTTGATATATTCATTGAGTTAGTTGTTCAGCGCCGTTACTGTTGCTTTGTAAAGGCATAACTAGGATTTCTGTTGGTGTATGGATGGGCGCTCTGCATTTGGCAATGTGTTTTGAATTTCTTCTTAAAACACTGCCATCAGCTGTTTCTACGACATATGACCTTGGTGCATTTGACAAACTTTTGATTTTATCCGATACCCATTTTCGGTGACCTAACTGGATTCTAACTGCATCACCTGGTTTAAATTCTTCTTGTAATTTGCTATTTTGGTCAGCATACTGCTTCTGAACTTTACGAAGGATGGTGAGACATTCGGATACATGCGGATACACTTTAGTAATTCTTTTGACATTGGTATAGTTGATCTGGTGATACGACTAAACAATCTCTCGTTTGGTGAATGTAAGTGTTCATCTCGAGGCATGTTTCTGTATAGTTCAATAAAGCTAGATACACATCTGTATTATCTTTACTGCATTTTGTTTGTAAATTCTTCGCTGTCTCTACAAATCTTTCTGCTGGACCATTTGAGCGTGCGTATCTTGGACTAGAAAATTGCTTTGTGATCGACCAGTCTCTTGTGAACTTTTCAACTTTTCAGACGTGTATTGTACAGAAAACCATGACTTTAACTCTTCGATAACTTCCTCTGACTTTATGCTGCTCATCAACTTGAAATCAAAAAATCCCGAATAAGTATCAACTAATAGCAGATATTCGTTTCCTCGAAAGTGAAACAAACCGGTTGCAACTATTTCAAACGAATACTCTAGTACCTGTTTATTTATTAGCGGTTCTTTCTGTGTTGAGGTTTGATTTTGTTGGCACACAGCAAAATTATTCACGAAATCTGTAATTTCTTTAGCCATTCCACGCCAGTAGAACATTTCCCTAGCTCTACTGCAGCATCTTGTTATACCAAAATATCCAGGAAGAATTGCTTTCAGCATTTTTTTTTTATTTGTGATTTTAGCACAATTATTTTCATCCCTTTAAAGACAATGCCATTATAATACGCAATTTCTTCTTGAAAAATGCTATTGGCTGACCGTGTTGTAACAACGCGGCTCCAAAACTTTTATAACTTGTATCGACCTGTATTGTTACATCTTGATTGGTATCAAACAATTTTAAAATTTTAACACTGGCGGCAACGAAAATGCTTCTTTAAGATTGCGAAATGCTTCATCGTGTTGGTCAGTCCATATCCATTCTGAATTTTTTTTCGAGTAGAAGTCTGAGTGGTTGCGTTATTCCTGACAAATTTGGTATGAATTTTGACAAGGACATTGCCATTCCTAGCAGCCGCTGTAGTTCATTCATGTTGTTTGGTTTATTTAACTGTCGGATCGCTTTTGTCTTTTTCGGATCTACTAATAAACCATTAACACTAAAAATACGACCCAGAAACTTTACTTTTTGAGAATTAAATACGCATTTGTTTTTGTTCAGTTTAACTCCATATTCCATCAATTGTTTCATTACCCTGGACGTAAGTGTTTCGAGTTGTTCCAACGTTTCAGCATAAATCAGTATGTCATCCATAGAGTTCTCTACATTCTCTATTGACGATAGGAGTTGACCCATCACGTTCTAGAAGACTTCAGAAGTAGAACTAACCCGAACGGCAATCGTTAAAATGAATATCGTCCCCAAGGAGTTCCCATTGTCAAATATTTTTGTATTTTTAGTGACACCTGTGTCTGCCAAAAATCTCTTTTACAATCCTGTATTGTAAAATACTTAGACTTCTGGATTTTCGACATAATCTCTTCAGCTGTTAGTGGATGATATCTTCGGATTATATTTTTATTTACGTTACACTATACCATAGGCGATACCACTTGAGTACCTCGTGTGTTTTCTCTAGAACACCTAACTCTACCATCCTGTCTATTTCTTTTTTCTTTTATGTTCTTTTATTGCCAAAGGAACTTTGCGGACTGGTTGAATTTCAAACTTTGGATCTTCCACCAAACCGATATCGCAGATGTAATTTTTTATATAACCTCAACCGTCCAATATTTTCTTCTGAACCTTCAGTACCTGCACTCTAAGCACTAATTTTAAACTTTCACAAGTTTGTTTTCCCAAAATCGGTGACACTTTTGCATTAACTACTAGAAATTTGTGATGTCATTGAAGATTACATTGGTAGTGGTGACGTTTCTTTATTATGCACTCTAATTATATTTGAGTTACCCTACAACCCATACGTTCATTATATGTTACAGGTATGACGTATATTTTCTTTTAAATTTCCGAACTTTAGAAAGTAATTTTGGACATGAATAGTAAGATTTTAATCGCTTAATAGTACGAGACACGCCTTGATGCCCACCAAGTGGAGTACAATGAAATTCTTTAATCACACGTTCGGTATCCGCTTCCGAATTCAGCTTAATGACAAGTGAAGTAACATTACCGTTTTTCAAAACACCGGTCGAAGTGGTTGGTATTGGATCGAGCTTTGAATTATTATTAAATAATTCAGCGTAGTTAGTCGAAATATTATCTAGTTTTGTAGATTTCTTTTTTTTAGATTTGTTTTAATTGGGATTTAGTAACTACAAGAATTTTCACAATATGGCTAACAATTCCTTTTATATTATTAGGTAGTTTCTTACAGCAGAATTTAGTGATCGACTCGCGTATGCGATAGATAGATCGCCTGTTTTTGTATTCTGTGATAAAAGAGCCCCAATTGCATAATCATTATGGCATCGTCAGTCACGTTAAAAGGCTGTGAAAAATCCGGATAAATAAGTATTGGGGGAGAAATAAGTTTTGGTTTCAGTTTATTGAATGCATCGTCACATTAAGCGTCACACTTGAAGTTTGAATGCGGAGAATGTATAGGTAAGTGGTTCAGATATCTAAGAAAAATTGTCTATAAATCTCCTATAGGAGGCCAGTCCTAAAAATGATATAATTTCCTTCTAATTCCTCGGAATTGGACCATTTTTTACAGAATCAATTTTGGAGGGATCTTGTTTTACACCAGAACTCTTAACTATTGTACATGCCCAACATAGCAAACTTCTTTTCTTAAAATGTTACTTCTAGAAGGTTGGAGCTTTAAATTGAATTTTCTTAGACAATTCAAAACATCAACTAGTTTTCGATTGTCATCATCCAGATCATATCCATAAACTACGGTATTACTCGATAATACTCGCTTAATAAGACGCTGGAATGTCGCTGGTGCCCCTTTTAGCCCAAACGGCGTCCTACAAAATTGATAATGTCCAGATTGAGTGCTAAATGCTGTTTTGATTTTATCATCTGGATGCAGTGGAACATGGCGGTACCGCCGTCTATTGTAATTGAATTAAGTTTTCTAAAATCGACAACAATTCGCCATTATTTTCCGTTTTTGTTTCATTTCTTCGGTAGAAGAGTTCGGTATTGATCTCAATTGTAGTGGATTCTGGCAAACGGTACGGTTTTATATTTATAGGCTGTGAATTGAAATTTAATGGTATTCAGCTCATTAAGATGTGTCATATTTATTTCCTTTCGCAGAAGAATTAATCGATTTTTGATTTCATCATCCCAACTTTGAAGGTTAAAAATATTATAATTAGAAATAGGATACAATGATATTGTAATATTGTCTAAAAATATTGGGTTTTCAGTGAAATTTAGGATACAAACTGGGATGGTGTCACTTTTGAAATTTAAAGCAGAATTGAAAATGAAAATACCAGAATTGATTTCTTCGGATAAAATAATATAATCTTTGTCAAAATTAGTAGAGTTTACGTATTGTATTATTTTTTCGGCACGTTCGGGTAAAATTATCTTGTCATAACGAATGGTTTAAACCTTTAAATGTAAACTACAAATAATTGGAAATGTGACTAAATCGGAATTTGGAATTTTAATTTCAAGTGTTTGTTGGAAAAATCTATGTTATACTAATACCTTTCATGAAAATTATTAAAAAATAGTTCCAATCTATGTTCTACTTTATTCGTTAAATGTTTTATTAAAATTGATTTAATTTCATTCAAAAACCTACAATTTTATATTTTGACGAACGGATTTTTGCTTGAATGCCGGCAAAATATAAAATTGGGGCTTTTTGAATGAAATTTAATCAATTTTAATAAAATTTTCTTAGAATTCTCAATTGATTGGAATGAAACTTAAATTTGTATAATGTAAATGGAATCCCAATATGAGTTCCAAATATAGTTCTGGAAACTGGCTTATTTTGTTTTGTTTCTATGATTAAAATTTGATTTCAGTATCAATTTCGGATGTGGTTCTAAAAATTGGAACTAACTCAGTTCTTCACAGATTGGCAAGAAAGGCTTTCTAGAAATCAACTTACCAATTTAAAAAGGCTTGTAATGGCAATTTCGATGGAGTTAAGAAATTCAGACGTTAATTTGGGGCGCCCCTTCTGACTAATCTTTGACGGAATCAAAGCTTTTATATACTTTGGAATCTCCAGTCAGTTGGTCGATAATTTAGGCATTAATCTTACCTACGTCTTTATTCAGTGGCGCTAGTACAGTTCGATCCTTCATTTCTTCATAGTTGTTATTGGCGAGGAAATTTCCGAACACTTCGTTAATTAGATTGCCATTAGACAGGAGATCTGGAGATCCTCCGGTAATTTTATGATCCTCCGGTAATTTTAATTCATAACTGGTTCATGGGAAGTTTTCCGTCTCCCAATTGCAACAAGTGATTTGCGAGTTCTATCTATTCGACATCAAAGGGATATTATATCCACCAGTGAAAATGAAGTGAAGTGTCTCCAGAGGTTACTTCGTTTAATTGATAGATCCAGCAGAACACTTTTTGGCTCGTGGCGGAACGGGCAAGCATTGATGAAAATCACCTCGCAGGACCATAATCTTTCCTCCAAATGGCAAATTAGAATTTCCAATTTTGCGCAATAGTTGATCGATATTGCCCAGTCCATATTTTGGTAGCATAGGTACTTCATCAATTAAAAAAACGTGAACTTTGGCAAGTTCGTTTGCTCTAACTGATCTCGGTTTTATGTTTGGGATCGAATCAGATATCAATGGTACTTTGAATTCAAAGGTCTTATGTGTGTTCGTCCATTCGGTAGCAAAATCGACGCAATTCCTGTGAAGGCCATACACTTGACTACACAATTTTGACCCTGCAGGATATAGTATAGTGTCTTATAGATAAAAGTTTAGCCTCTGCCACACGGTTCACCAATAAAGAAACACTTTGGGCGAAGCGTCTCGTACATGCGTCTGCCAAGAGTACATAGTTGAATTATCGATGTCTGTCTTCTTTTGTTTCTGTGTTTAGCTTGTATGCGATGATCCGATACGCCCGTCCAATTTCTTCTTCGTCAGACTTGCCAGTGCGTCTGGCTTTTTTGATAAAACCTTCAAACTGTTTTCGGGAGAACCAAGGATCAGGATCTGTACGAGCAACTTTCTCATTAGTCTTGGCATTTTGGACAGGAAAGATTCACTTGGCGATCCAAGATGGTCAACAGTAGCCATAGCGTCTTCAAAGTGTTCTGTGTAATATCGAGTTGAACCAGGAAATGATAATGGTAGTATTACTTTCTCACAAACAACAGCTGCCTTTCCATAGCGAGTGTGTCGATAAAGCAGTTAACTCCGGCATAATTGTCGAAGAGAAGCTTTATCGATTGAACTTGATCCACGGAATGCGGTCATGTTCCACTCTAATATACGTATCGACGAGGTATTGTTGGGAAAATCATCCACCAAAATGTAAAGAGTTGAACTTGACTTCGCGTAGATCAGGGCCTAATATATCTATTTCTGGATGAAGAAGCTTAAGGGGACTCTAAAGTGGGGACTCTTAGTGGAGATTAGTGGGGACACACATTAGTGGGGACTCTTACTAATCAAAAATCTGACGAAACATGCATGACACTAATAAAAACTTTAACAAAATAAATGAGCAAATTACCACTATCGTCAAGGTCTTTGCTATAATAGAAGATATTGAGTCAATTCACAATGCAATAACCCAATGAATATTTCACCTCGAAATCCTCTTGGATAAACTAGATCAGCAAAATAAAAATAAGGCCCTCGTTATTCATGGCCTGAAAAACTAGCTCAGTCACTGGGCCTTGCTATAACAACTCTTTTAAATCGCGAAGTCAAATATATAACCAGTTCTGATTAAGTTTAACAAGAGAATTTTCGTAGATAGTGTTTTAAAAGCCAAATCTAAGAGCTTAAATAAATTGAAGCATCTAAATAATGGAAATATCTGTATAAATGAGGGCCTCACGGCTTCCCAAAGAAAACTACTCAATCAAGCTAGGATTATCAAAAAATCAGGGAAATTTAAATTTGTATGGACTCGCATTGGCGTCATCATGATGAGGAAACACGTTGGGCAACTGGTTTCTTTTATCTAGTAAATAGACGACCGAAATAAAATTACTTTATTAAGATATTCAGCTTTACTTGATATTGCTAGCATTCCCTTAACTTGACAAGCAAATTGTAATGTTATAAATCGTGCAACAGGCGTTGCTATATACTATGTCCATATGATAAATGATTCATTATCCGAATGATAATGGCATCTTTTGGATTAACATCACTTATAAATTCTCCAACTAGAATTGTAGGAAATCACAGCACATGCAATGACAATAATATATTTTCTAGATCTGAGTCTCCTTTTAACCTTCAAATTAACTCGGCAACATATTCTTCTATTAACTATGACCGTGTAACGTTCTTGATTCTGTTGAGCCAAATACTGCTAACGATTTTTAATATTTCACTTTAAACGACATATTAATCCATAGTAAAAATAAAAAGCTTATTAAGATTAAATCCAAACACCTTAAGCCGTAGGTGAATAATTCTCTTCTACATCTTTGCAAGCAAAACCAAAAAGAACTTTTTCAGAAACATCCTAATAATTCGAAATTGGTCAAGTATTTAAAAAATTTAATTTATTAATTCCAAACCGTTGTTAAACAAATCAAAATTAATTATTATAAATACAATTGACACAGATGAAATTCTAAGCCTCAATGGAAATTTGTTGACTCTATACTCAAAAACGGTGTAAACAAAAGCAATGTCTTGTTCACTTGATGCAGAACGTGGTTTTATCTCCCCTACCCTTACCATTTCTAAAAGTTGTGTCTCTACTGCAGAAATCTTTAACGCAATTTGTGAGCTTAAGTGAAAAACTCTATCCAATGCACTTCAGCTTCGTGGGCAAGTGGATTGGCAATCTAAATTTGAAATTAACTTATTACAACCTGAGATTCAGCAATATCCATGTGATGCCGTCAGTTAAATTATAATTCGTAAGGAGAAGCAGCTAAAAGCTCTTAGTTACTAACGTTTTTCTATTTAGTATTAGTAGTAATTTGTTAGTGATCTGGCGTTCTTGTAATTCATTATTTTTGTAAATCTGTTTTTAAATATTTTATCTTTGATAAACATTACTAGTAAAACTCCCTATTATGAGCACCCTTAGTGATGAACTCATGATATTTTCATATAAGTAATTTCAATAAGTGTTGCTTCAACTGAAGATGATGTTTGTTGGCATCGAAATCGATTTTGAATCAAAAATTAAAAATAATAAAATTTCACTATAAGGAATATACTTATTTAAAATATATAAATTAAAAATAATATAAAAGTTGCTTTTTAATTATATTTATATATGTAATACATAATAAAAGTGAAATAGCCACAACAATTGAAAAGTAATTTTTTTAAAAATGAGTTTCAATAATATAAATATTAGGTACAAAATAATTCAATTTAACATTTCAATCTTAAAAAACTAAAATTTGTACTAAATACCTATAGAGTTTTAAAGTTTTTGGTTGGCTTTTTCACAAGCATTGCAAGCGAAAATATTTTCGCCCGAAGTGGGATAAATTTCAGTACATTTAATGTGAAAGCCATGAGTTCAGCTTACACACTCGTAAGTCATTAGTTTTGATTGGATTCGCGCATCTGAAACACAGTCCATTGTCCACCGCCGTTATATTCAGCGATTCCATTAGAGAACTGTTGAATTGATTTGTCAACAATCGTGTCTGCGGATTATTGATAACGGAAGTCGTTAATATAGCTGATTGATCTCTGATTAAAGGCAATTTTGATTTGAATGGTTTCTTTTTAATTATTTTTCCTAACCTTGGAACGGCAGACAGGCTTAGTAAATTGATTTTCAGATTTTAATGGACTTTTTTTTGATTTGCTTTTGTTTTCTTTTTCAATTTTTTTTGCCAGCGGATAAGTCTTCGTGCTCGTTTTGCCCTTTCAGCTTCTTCCTTACATTGTTTCTTTTTATTTTCATTTTCGTACCATTTTTTTGAAGTGATAACGAGCGAGTTGTGGGAAGGTCTCGAAAGCTTTTTCTCGGAAGTTTTATTTTGATTAAAATAATCCTTTACCTGTATAACCTCGCTAATGTTAGCCAAGTTGTCCAAAAAACAACAGGTAAATCTTCAATTTCGAAGTTCAGACCTTCATGTAAATTTAAATTTGTTCGCTTATGTTATGGTTTCTTCAGTTTCTTTTGCGGGATCATCAATAATTGGAATATCATTCAATGTGTTCACATCTCCCTCATCAAAATTAATTTCTAAATAGATTCGCTCATCACCGTCTCAAGTCATTGTTTCAATTTCGTGAGAACTGATCAATTTAATATACATTCGATGGAGTAGTAAAAAATCTTCCGTGTAAGTCGAGTTTGAAGTTGCAAAATTGTTCAACTCTTCCAATTTTTTAATTCCCACTATAACTTTAAAATTTTCCACTGACATGGCACTTTCTAAATTATTATTTATTCCTGCTGGCATATTGCTGTTTGCAGCTTCGTTTTCCCCTAGGCATCGTGAAAAATCGATGGCTTCTTTGATTATTGATAGGGGTACAAACCAATCCGATCTAAATCCGTTAATTATGGTAGCCGGATATAAATGACTGGTGATGGCTTTTTGTAAAATTGGAGCTACATCCGCTTTTGTGACGTCGGTTTCCAAATTTTTAGTCCTGAATTCTAAAATGGCATTTTTCGATCCTGACTTTACAGGTTTAAATGAGGCTACGTCAGCAGGTTGTGAAATTCTTGTTGCGTTTGGATAGAGGCAAATGAGTATTATTTTTAAATTTTGGCAGAGCTCCGAAACTCCTAAAGTTAAATGTGATTTATGTCAGTCCAAAAATAAAATAATTGGAAATTCGACATTTTTGGAAACTGCAAAACATTTTTTATGTAATTTATAAATAAATCAGACTTCATCCAACCGGTTTCCGATAACGCAAACCCCCCATCCGAAGGAATTTGTTTACGACGTTAGCTGGGATCCTTTTATATGGATATATAATCATTGGTGGTGTTACTTCTCCCTAAGCAGCAAAAGATAACATTACAGTCAACTTTTCTTTTCCTCGAAAACGTTTTTACTTCCCTTCGGTGCTAGTACCTTACCAGTTTTTGGACAAAGCAGAAAGTTTGTTTCACCGCCATTATATAACCTATTTGGGTAGTTTAAAATATCTGCATATCCATCTAAATGTAATTCTTTGTATACATTATCGAACCATTTTATATCATTTTAGGAAACTTTTGCTGATGTCACAGCCTCTATAGGACACGTTCTGCTACAATAGGATTGCGGTTCAAAAAAGACCTGTACCATTTATCGCCGGGCATATTATCGTAAAATGTATTTTTTCGCGCATCTTTGTCTAAAAATTCTTTGATGGCGGTTTGTACGTTGATCTTTCGCCGAGGAAACCCTTTGCGATGACTCTGAATTACCCATGTGACAATTTCGTATTCCTCGCTTTCAATAAGAACGGTATCTGGTACTTTTTGGGCCTTTCTCACCGGAAATGCGTCCTTGAATGGTTTGCCTGGGTACATTAAATTTTCTTGCTGCCTCTTTTTTTGTCATTCCAAGCCTAACAGCAGCAATGGCATTTTGAAGCATTGATTCGGTGTAGTTTTTAACGCTTTTGTACGGTTGTTTTATTTTAGGTATTACTATGTGTACTACGGCTTAAAAAACATAAAAAATAACAGTTAGGTACCTAGGTATAATAAAATTCATCGTAATTTTGTTCACAGTCCAGGAGTCAATGTATATTTGCGAAATTTAACGGTATCAATTCAGTTCATAAATACTTCCACTCCATCGGAATTTACGATAGGGTCTTTAATAAACGCTTACGCCGTAAATGGAATGGCATATACATACCTAGCTACAAATATATTTCAAAAGTTCTTCAACATCATTTCTGCGATTTATAAGCCGTTAAATTTTATTACATATGCCCACAATTGGGTAGGAAAAAACTAATAAATTGCAATATCAAGCACACTGCCTTCTATTAGCGTTTTATTTTTATTAAAAAACTTCCTAAATCAAGCACTATGATTGTTATAGGAAATTACCATTTTTTTATTCCAAAAGCGGGCACCGAGAAAAACTAGAGAAATTTATTTTTTACCCATAAAAATCATTTATTTATGTTACTTTTAACAACTTATTTTAAAACTTAAATTATCACTTTAGTAAGTTTAATATTTATGAGCGAATAAAAATCCAAAATTACTTACCTAGTTGCTTAACAAAAACAAAAAAGATCCAAAATTTACTAACAAACGCGGCAGTTACCTATTTTCACGTTGAGTTTCTATTGTTAACTGAAGAGATGGAAAATAAGTCTATATGAAAGCGATTTCGAAAACACACGCCTGTCACTATAACACTCACAAGTAAGGTAGACCATGAAACTTGGAATATAAGTGCCAAAAAAAATGTTGCATTGTTTGCAGCTTATCTTGAAAACATATTTCAACTCCTTTCAAGGCAAACAGCTGAAGAAAATATATGTAATTCCAGTAATTAAAGTGGATAACCGAAGCATAAGACATGTAACAGTACTAAAGCTTTAAGTTAAAATTAACAACAACTTAAGCTTAACCAATTTTCCTGGTTATGACTTAATCACTGGATATACAGTTAAAGTACCACCAGAGAAATGATTACCAAAATTAGCGCAAGTAATAAACACAGCGGTTACACTAAATTACGTTCCATATCAATGGAAGGTGGTAGAGGTGATAATAACTCTAGAACCTAACAAGCAACGAAACAAGAAAACATCATTCTGGCAATTTTCCCAATTTCCCACAATTTCAAAATTATTTGAAAAGCTATTACTCAGAAGGTTAAAATCAGTAGTAGAAGTAAGAAAACTCATTCCTCCACACCAATTTGGATTTATAGAGAGACATTATCATAGGTCAAGTGTGTAGATTCACAGATTTAATTTATGATGCTCTTGAAAACAAAAAAAAAATATGCTCAAATGTTTTCTTGAAAGCATGTGGCATCGAGATCTGGGCCGGTCTACTATGTATTCGGATCAAAAAGTAAAGCCGATCGGATAGTGTAATTTTAATATGAAATGAATTCATTTTATGTATGCCTACTTAGCTACTTAACTGCTAATTTAATTTCAAGCAAAAGGTGCTTACGTTTGGCATATTAAAAATATTAATTTAAAACCATCGCTGAATATTTGCTAATGAACAACACATAAATTCCCTAGTAGCACTGGTCCAGATGAACTTGTAATAAATAATTGCTCCAAATTTTAAAACCCGTGGAAAACACAGTTCAAAGCTTTAGAGCAAAAGGAGCGCTGAACTTTTACTTTATGGAATACTTAGCCTTGGGCAATATTAAACTTTGCAAACAGCTGCAAGGACATCATAAAGTTTTCGAAACCACCAAGAATCGCTTAATATGTAAATTTTTTTGTTCTTTGAGTTATTTTCAAATGTTGTTTTTATACGTAAATCTTTCAGGTGAAAGTGAAAAGTCGATAATGCAGATTGCATTATTTCAGCCGAAAGTAATAAAGGTATGAAGTCGATATCAGTCGGTACTGTTTATAATGTTAACATTGTTATTTATATGTGTGGAGATGTATTTTATTGATGTGACTTGTCAATAGCTATCGCAGAAAAAAAAATCAGTTTAAGTTTCCCTTGGGAAATCTCGGAAAATTCGATTTTCCAAAAATCATTAGAAAATTTGTATACAATGAGCCATTTATGCAATGTGTCTGGAGATGTATATTATTGATATGACTTGTGGAGATGTATGTGACGGGAAAAACTCATTAGAAAATTTGAACTGAATTTTTGTCCTGAAATAGCTTTTGACAAGTCACATCAATAAAATGCTTCGCCAGGTACATCACTCTAGAAGCTGATTTTATAAAAATTTCCTAATGATTTTTGGAAAATCGAATTTTCCGAGATTCCCACGAGAAACTTGAACTGATTTTTTTTCCGGCAATAGCTATTGACAAAACTAATAAAAACGATTTAACTTCAGTTGTATACACTAGAGGTAGATTTTATTCCAATTTTGTGGATTCTTCTGATTTTCCGATATTTTCCGCGATTGGATTAAACAAATTTTTCCACGTAAGTCTATTGACAAAATGTTTTATTACAATCTATGTATCCTATTTACTTTAGGTTATAACCACAAACATTTTTATTTTCGGCAGGAATGTTAATAACGTGATCTGCATTATCGACTTTTGACTTTCGGCTGGAACCTTTCGGCTAACTTTAACAGGTTAAATACACACACTTTTTATGTGAGGTTTGGTGTGGATTGTTTTCGAAAAATTATATGCTTTGGTTGGAGTGAGATAAAAAATGTTTTATTGATAGATATTTCAATAACCGTGAAGATTAGAGTCAAATTAAGCCGAATATTTTTCCAGTTGCAACTGACCATTCTATAAATCGTATCTGCAAAGGCAATCACTACTAGTATTAAGCATTATAAGTATTACGGAAAGTAAAACTTGATCATTCAAAATGAACTTCTTTAATAAAGGAGATAGTCGCTGATTATCAAATGATTCAGCTAACTTCAACTGAATCCGAAAATGTTTGGCTTTCTGGCAATCGACATAAAAATCAAAAGATACCCCGGGATTGTGTAAAACTTGATTCCGATTCCTTGGATTAGAAAAACATCTAGGAACAAGACCCACTAATATGGAATGTACGCCTTCTTAAATTTGGCCATTACACTTCTTTAGTAGCAAGCGGTGTTATTGGTTTTAAGAACAAAGACATTTTTACCCATTGCTATGTATAAATGTATTACTACTTATTAATTATAATTAGTAATTAATAAAATTACGAAGAAGGTTGGCTATTCGAAATTTGATATAGTGTTCTATGAATAAAACCCACCTTGTCAATTAATTGTATTCAATTCAACCAGATTACATTTACATCATTAACCTAGAACTATTGTATATCAAAAGATATCTAGAGCTGCTTTAGTTTAGATTAAGTTGACAAAAGTAACGAAACGGTACGTCTAATCCTTATCAGCTTACCAGAGTTCCCATTAAATTATGATGTATCATTTCACATTAGAAAATTATTTTTCTTTATTTTGTTGACTTACAAATTTACACTGCTGCCGTGACTGAATTATAATGCCAAAATTGCAACCATTCTATGTTGTCTGATAAAATCAATTTGTTAAAGTCATCATCAGTGGTTCAGATTGCAATAGAAAAAAAAAATCGATTTATCCACAGAAACATTAAACAAGTCATTATAATCCTTAAACTGTAACCACAATATACTTCTTAATTAATGATTAATAGGAATTTCATATAGTAGAGTAGAACATACAAAAAAATTCTGTAATTTGCAAAAAATACTCATAGTATATAAGGAAAAATTTTTTTTTTCGTGTTGACGGACAAGACAATGAAATGATATTCCCTGTAATTTATTATTCTGTCATTTATAACACCAATTGAAAATTAATTATATTTACACTCGATTTTTTTTATTCGGTTGATGATTATTATTTTTATTACAATTTGTTGTAAAGTTTATACTTGAAAATTATTTATTAACAACCGAAACAAGCAAAAAACCTAACTCAAAATATTTGTATACAAAATTATTTTTTTTTTAAATAAACAGCAAAACAAACAATAATTTTCGCATGCAAACATGAAATTTGTGAACTTTTCTTATTTTCGCAAACACAAAAAAAAATATTAATAATAAAAAAATCTTATATTTTTAAAGATTGTTTGCAAAAAAAAAAAATAAAAAATAAAAAATTATAAAAAGATTTATGTTTTATTCTTAAAATAATAGTAATAATAATAGTACATATAAAAATAATAATAATAATAAAATAATAATATAGTGCCTTGAAAACACATTAAAATTGAAAATCTAGAATGAAAAAAAAAATCGCGCGATAAAAAGTCATATTAGGAAAGTTGCCAAGTGCAATTTTTCAAAGTCTCTAAAAAAATTTTTTGCAATTCATTATTTTATTCGCAAAAAAAAAAAAAACTTGTGTAAAGCAAATAAAGTAGTAAAAAATAATAACGGAACGATCAAAAACTTATAAACTATATATTTTTCATATTATAAGCGAACCCAAAAATTAATTTTCGATAATTTAATGTTAATTGATAATTTCAATTTATTATAACTAATTATTGTTGCCGAATTGTCTGTGTTTTTGACATTAAGGCGATTTTAATTTATTTGTTTACGGGATAAGTAATTTTATACGATTATATGACATGTCTAACTCATCACCACAACCCACTATTGGTTTATTATACAATGAAATGTACGGTCGCTTTATTAATTAGCTTCATATGACATTTTTAGCAATCCATAATTGACCATACATTTTAATTTCAATTAAACTGTAAATAAGTTTTAGGATTACAATATTTTGTCTCTTTTTGGTTAAGTAATTTTCATTTCCCTAGAATGGTTAAATATTTAACAAGTGCAAAATTGTTGGTCAAATTAAGCTTAGTTTAAACAAATTTATTTTAAATGAAAAATTGAAATAAAAAATTTTACTCTATAGTTGAATCTACGATTAAAACGGATTGGTATACCATCCCTAAGGGAATTTAGGTAATTGTTAGAGATTACAACTTAAATTTAGTTTCAATTGATAATTTTCCACGTAGAATCGTTTTGTTCATTGAAGAAAAAAATTAATTATTTATATTTAGGCCATTCTTAAAGCATAAATAAAAGATCTACGGTTAAGTATTGTGTTATGTATGTATTTAGAAATAATTACTATTATGGAACTCACTGTAGTCTTACGTGTGCGACTGTACGCTTTAATCATCATCATCACTAATATGATTTGGTATGGGATTGCATGGGATTGCAAACGTTATATCAAGTTTACGTTCGTTTGTGGGATCGATATCAGCATTTGTACCTGCGGATGATTTTGTCGCATGCATATAAAGATCGAGTTAAACAGTTTTACATTATGAACTGTGTCGAAGATATACAATTAAAGTTGTTCTCTTTATAACGCTTATGGAGCAAAATACAAACAAAGTATTGAAGTCGTTGTGCGCTCCAAATTTCCCCAGTACAAAAACATATACTAGCATTATGGAGCAGTTAACAGCATTTTATTCACCAAAAGTGAACAAGCGAGCGGAACGATTCAAATTCGAAAAAATCGTTCAAGAAACTGGAAACCCATTAAAAGATGTTGTGGTTAGGTTAAGAATTCAACCAGCAACCTGTTTTTTTGGAGAATTTTTTAATCATGCTACCGATAAGTAAAATGCCTTGGAAGATGCTCTAACGGATCGTTTTATATAGTTGATCTTCGTAATTATATAATTCAGCAAAATTTATTAAGTAACGATAACTATGATTTCGATAAATGTGTCGAAGTTGCAATGAATATAGAAATATCTCTTAAACAGCAACAGGAAATTAAGCCGTTGGAAATAAATAAAGTCAATCATGAAAGTCGGCCTTCAACATCAGCGGTAAAACAGCATCATACAAATTTAAATTCAAAGTTGCGTCATCGTTTCCCATCTACATCAAACAAAAGGACTTAAAACAATCCATCAGAAAAATCATTAATTTCGTCGATACTGAAGTGGTAGTCGAATTGGAAGTCGATATAGGAGCGGGAACAAATATCGTCAGTTACCAAGAACATGAGATAAGTTTATTCATAAAGTATCAATATTAGATTTTCATAACTGTTTATCAACTATTTTAGGTCAAAATGGAGTAATAATGGGAAAAATACAAGTTCAAGAGAGTTTTGGTGAGCAACGATATGTGTTAGAAATGGTTGTTGTCAATACATCGTGTTAATTTAAAACATTACTTGGTCGAACTTGGCTGGACGTTATGCAACCAAATTGGCGTAAATCTGTTGATAGTCAAATTAATCAAATCAATAAAAATATAGAGCATTCTATACGATGGCAGCTTCGAGACAACAATCATGTTTTTCGCGGGTATTAATATTAAGTCGTGTACTCCAATTATTTATAAGTCGTATGCAGTTCCGTTGCTATTGAAAAAAAAAGTGGCAGCGGAGATTAATCGGTTGGTAAGTGATGGTATAATTGTCCTAATCAAATATTACGAATACAAAGGACATTAATGACCATAAATCGGTTTATTCACATGGAACATTATCCTCTTCCATCTATAGAGTATTTTTTTGCCAGTCTCAGTAATTATTCCTATTTTAGTATGCTAGATTTGTCTGGGGCATACCAATAGTTAGAAGTCTCTCCGTCATCACAACATTTAGTGACGATTAATATACATCGTGGTTTTTTCAATTTACTTGTCTCCTATTTGGTGTAGCAAGTGCACCTTCTATGTTTCAGCTGTCATAGACTAAATATTAGTCAACTTGCTAAATGAATATTGTTACTTGGGTGATTATAATCATTATCGCAAAAATTTATTTTCAATTTTAGAACGTCTCAATTGCCACAAGGTGAACATTAATCTTGGGAAGTGTTGTTTCTTCAAACGAAAGTTGAATATTTAGGTCATGTCTTGTCAAACAACACTATTCAGCGGAATCCTAAAAAATATGACCAATTATTGATGCCATATCACATAAAAATGTCACAGAGCAGAGTTACAATCCTTTTTAGAATTACGTAATTACTATCGGCGATTTATTCCCAATCTATGTCCACCAAATTAGTCGATTTTGATACGTTATTAAACAAAGGCGCTAAGTACGAGTGGTCTGCTCGTTTAGCAAATTATTTTCAAGAAGCAAAACTGTTAATAATTAATAACAATGTCTTGGAACTATTTGATCCGAATAAACCAATAATACTATCTACGGATGCAATCCCTTATGGAATTGGGGCTTTAATTCTCCATTATTATTACGGGTAGGAAAAGCCGGAATGTTCGCATTATACTTTATCAGCAGCTGAGAATAATTATTCTCAGATTCATAGAGATGCTTTGGCTGACAAATATATCTGTACCAAAAAGGTGAAAGGGCCAAAGTGATTTTAATCGATTTCTCCTTTTGAGCTATAATTGCACAGTCTGTACTTCGGTTTATAATATATCCAATTTTCATAAAAATCCACCAAAATTTATTTAAGTTATTAAAAAAATAATTATCGCTTAACTGACTTTAAAGAATATTAGCATTTGTAAGAATCGCTTATCTACATCAAAATTGATGTACCAAACGCAATACCGAATAAATTCAGTAAAAAACACATTTAGGCGATTCTTCTCGTTTAAAATTTAAAAATATACGAAAATAATTTGTTAATGTGAAATAGCTTAAAGTTATTTAAGCGATTCTCATAAAAGTCGTTAGTGAAATTTCAAGTGCTAAACTGATTTTAAGCGATTATTTCTATTATTTTCTTTAAAAATATTAAATTTATAAATCGCTTAAAGTTATTTAAGCTATTTTTATATTATAAGTATTGGCAAAAATTGATTTTAAAGAGATTTTTAGTGATACTTTTAAATGCATAGAATGAAAAAAAGTTCGAATAAGGCATTTATATTTTTAAAAGTGTTTTATTGTTGTCTTCATTTTCAAGTTGGTGTTTAATATTCAATTAAATTGCTTTAATTGACGAATTGACTTTAGGTCATTATTTTAAAAGTATTGTTTTATTAGACCGATGTGAATGTTTGAAACGTTATAAACCAGTTGAACAACAGGTATCATCTTCTCCATTTAGAGAAGAATTGAATCATGACAAGTATTATCAAACAAAAGCAAATAACTTAGAGGTAGACATTTAGACAATAATGTTCACGACAGTTTTGATGAAGCGAATGACAACGATAAGGACCCAGATTTTAACCCTTCAAAATGTGGTGATTCAGATTCAACATTATCAGATGGTAACAAAACTTTGAGAAATTTGAAAAATTGGCGGAGGAAATTGGATCCAATATAATGAACTATGACGAGTCGTTTCTTCCTTGCCCCTCTGCTCCAATCGTAGATGGAAACGCATCAGATAATCGAATATCTACGGATTTACAAGAAGAACACGGGGTTCATGGTTTGATGTCAAAAAAAATTATTCAACCAAAATGGAAAAAAGGCAAAACTAAAAAAAAAAAATGTAAAGACAAAGTTACGTATGAGCAGCCGTTGGATATGTTCAAACAATATTGGGAACTTCTCACATATGATTTAGGAACTATTTATCTTGCTGGACTGATTGATATTGAAGACAAAAAAGGAGTAACTCTCCAAAAATCAACAACCTCGCCGCGCAATAAGATTCATTCGTGCTTATATAACTTATTAGTGGAAGGAATAAATATAGCGGTTTGCCAAAAGTGTTTAAAAGTGTTGCCAAAACTGATCTTGGAGGTGAGTGATAGTATTTTAAAAACTTTTGCTAAAAAAAATTATCTGAAAGGGAAAATCCGCTTTCCGACTACCGCGGAAAGAGAATACCAACAAACAAATTATGAGACGAAAAAGTTATGGAAATTAGAAGACACATAAATGGATTCCCAGCATACGAAACCATTATTACGTACCTGTACAAAATATTTACAATCAGATCTCAATATTTCGTTGATGCATAAATTGTATAGTTCTACTCATACAAACTCAGCCATCATCAATAACAAAATATGCGGAGATTTTTAGAGGTTTGTTATTTGGATTATTTTAAATTCTATATTTTATATTATTTTTAACCATTTTAGGAACAGAATTGAAATTCAAAAGACCGAAATCCGATACTTGTTCGAAGTGCGACGAATAGAAAATGCAGATCAGTAATGCTAAATTTGCGGAAGAAAAGCAAATTTTATCTTTAATTGGAGCATCACGAAAAGGCCGATTTTGACTTTAATGTGAAAGAAGAAGACAAAAAACGAGCTCAATCTAATTCGAATGTTCAAGTTTATTCATTTGATCTAGAACAATGTCTTCCCACGCCATATCTCCGATCGAATATTAGCTTTTATAAGAGACAGTTGTGGACAACTTACCAGTTCACAATTGCACCACAAACCAACCTTACTGTTACATGTGGCATGAAGCGATAGCCAAAAAAAAAGTAAATGATATCGCTTCTTGCATTTTCAACATCTTTTGAACGAATCGCAAAATATTGAGCATATTATACTCTACAGTGACTGCTGTGCTGGTCAAAATAAGAATTCGTACATGGCCATGATGTTCGCTACATTTCTTCTACATAAAACAAGTGTAAAAATTATAGATCATAAATTTCTCGTTCCAGGCCACACATATGGAGTGCGACGTGGACCATTCGATAATAGAACGCAAGAAAAAAAATTCAATATTCAAATACACCATCCTCGCGAATGGTACCAGTTCGTTAGATCAGCAGGCACAACACATAGATTTGAAGTTATCGAAATGACGCAGAATAACATGATTGCTGATGTTAAATGGATGAGATTTACAGATGAGTTCGGTAAAATTCTATACAAATGCTCTCTAAAAGAAGACGAACCATTTAAAATATTGAACATCCGTCGACGAGGTGTAGGAAGTATTGATATTGAAAACTTACCCCTCAGCTATGATGGCCTACTTTCCATAAACCCGGCTAAAAAAAAAGATTTAATTGACCAATTCCATTTAATAAACGAAATTTATCACAGTTTCTATTTAAATTTAAATAAAGGAGATGTGCCAAATATTGATCCCGATTTGCAGCATGAACTTAATTCTGAAACCGAAGACATGGATCATTAAATTGATTTAAAAAACAAATCAAATTTGGCTTAAATGAATTCAGAAGCAAATTATGTTTTGTGAAAATCGCGATCGTTTAATATTATTTTTTAATTACTAATAAAATTGAAATATTGCTTAAGTAACTTTAGTCTTTTTTTATAGAATTATAATTTTGGAAGAATCGGTTAAGAGGAAGATTTTTTAATTTTTCACTTCTGTCGTAAAAATTTATTTTATATTTTATAATATTTTAGTAAATTTATTAATAAACTTTTAAGATATTAAGTGGTAATGTGAAGTCTATTCATTAAATTTTTTCAAAACTCCATAACAAAGTGTAACTTCATTTATCTCAAAACTAGCAAAATGCACTGAAATGATTTCACCTTTTTGGTACAGATATATATATGGATTAAGAATTTACTACAATATAGTATACGGATCACCAAGCTTTAAGGGAAATATTTAATCCTAATAAAAATATTCCAAGCATCGCAGCAGCAAGATTGCAGGGATGGTCGATTATTCTTTCGATGTACAAGTATAAAATACTATACATCGGCCTTGGTCGAACATGTCGAATGCAGATTGTATGTCACGACTGCTGCTACAAAATAGTACGAATATTAAGCACATAAGTGTAAATTCTTAATATATCTTCAGAAATGCCCATCGACATCGAACAGGTCAAGCAAGCTATGTTACGACATACCAAGTTAAGCGAGATATTAGAATATATCAAAAATGAGTGGTCTGAGTAAGCGCCGATGTAAAACCATTTAAAGATAAAGTGAGGTATCCAAGAAATTTTAAATATGTCATCAAAGTCACTGTATAATTGTTAACATGAAAATGCAGATTCGGTCTTATTTTTGGAGACACTCAATATACAATGAATGTGAAATTTGTCAAACAACTTTAAATGAACCAAAGCAGCACAGAAATTCCTGTTGGTCAGCCACCTCTGTTTCGTTTGATCGAATTCATTTGGATTTTTCCCACTTTGAAGGTAATACAATACTCCTATTTAATATTAGTAGATGCTTACAGCAAGTTTTTAAATATACAACAGTATATCAAGCAGATCAAGTAAACCGGCTTCTAATGAATTTACGTAACTCACCATATATGGCAATTCACCGAAAAGTCCGTCTGAGCTTGTATTTTCTTTTAAACCAAAAACTGTATTAGATCTTATAAATAATAGGAGTAAAATCAAGTAACATTTGACTTAACCACTAATACTAACAACACTAATAATATTATATATTATAGAGATAATAACACCTATAATTTTAGAAACAACTATTAAGTCGGGGAAAACATTATGTATAAAAACCATTTTAAACATATCATTAAGTGGAAGCCTGCCAAAGTCGTAAAACAGATTAGTCGTTTTGTTTATTTAATTAATTTAGAAAATAATATAAGAATGGTTCATGAGAATTTTTTTAGAGTGATCCAGATAATGAACGAACAGCATTCTAATACAGCAAATCAAAAAATTGAGGTGACACCAATCAAGGAATTGTATAAAATTAAAACTGTTAAGTGTAAGTTCTAAAGTAAGATCGGGAAAGTGTTATGTATGTATTTAGAAATAATTGCTATTATGGAACTCGCTGCGTTTATATCACTAATAAGATTTGGTATGAGATTACATTTTTGATGGTCAAACAAACAAGACTAATAATTATTGTTAAATAAAAAAAAACTGTAATCAATAAATGGAGGTATTTGTGTTATTGTTATTTTGGGTCTTTTTTGTTTTATATTACTTGTAATCGTTGCTCGTTCTGGAGTTCGATGATGAAAAATTTACTTTGATTTGTAAGTATTGCCTACCAATCACGCCCACGTCGTTTATGCTTTAGTTTTCATTTTTATTTTTATTATTTAATATGTTTATCGATAGGTCGTTATTAAATGTATGTAGCTAGCTTAAACGTATAGTCTTGTATTTTAAAAATGTGTTTTATTTATTAGCAAGTATGTTAATGCACTATAAAATTTAAAAAAATAAAATCTTCAAATAAAATTAACAATTACGATTCTATAAAACATTTAAAAATGAGATAAAATAAAATTCATATGACTTTGCAAAATTGTTTGAATACAATTTTTGAAACCTTTTCAGCCTCTAAAAGTTATTTTCAACAATATTTACCATTTTTGTGATTAGTTTATCAACTATGATTAATTGATTTATATGTCGTTTTCTGCCCCTTAAATTTATGTGCTACAAATTCAAAAAGCACCGTTGAATAAACTACATCGTTATTGAGAGCGATTTATCATATTTGATATATAAGTACAATGCTATCGACATTTGAAGAGCATCCAGAAAATCTGTTGTGTTTGAATTGATTAGCATTTTTTCTACAATGCAGTGATAGATGTGGATAGAATTAACGTCATCTTCAGTTAACGCTACAAAAAAATCTTGAATTTAGAGTAAAATATTTCAAAAAATTAGCCTTACCGGTTGCTGCAATACAAAGACCGCCAAAGTTGTATGCAGTCTTGTTCAGAAAAATTGGTTGTAAAATGTTTTTCACGTCTCTATTTTTAGTTGGTGTTACTCCAATAAAAAAGTGTCGCTTCATTGTTTTAAAATGCAACGTTAATTCTGATATTAATTTTCCCATTATTAGTTGGTGAACATGGGCATATAATTTTTTTTTGTTTTGTAAAAAAGGAAAAATCAAGCATCTACGGTTTGATCAGTTGTTGGCACAGGATTTTGATTGTTCAGAAAAAGCCTTATTTCACGAAGACAGCAATGCATATATTCCATAATTTTAATTTCACATTCGACTAACGTATACCTATAATTTTTTTTTTTTTGAACATAACCATTTCGGTTTCTGTTTTATATTTTCTAACGTTTCATCTCCATAACTTTTTGGTAGAGTTAAGAGAAGCCGATGGTCGTCTTCGATTTAGTAGTACATTTGGTTTTAATTGCATGCAGGTGACAGTCATGGAGAATACAGGACAGCTCGTATATTATTGGATTCTGGATCACAAACAAACTTTGTTGCTGGAAAAATTTGTGATTTTTCCTATTGCAATTCTCAATTGCTCTAGAGTAAATACAGAAGTGCAGCACTTCGCTTTAAAGCTGAAATAGCAGCAATATTAGAAGAAAGGGGGTTTCTCTCTTTAGGAAATAGCAATCCAACTAACCAGTATTGCTTCATTCATTTGCTTTTGCAAAAAGGATCAACTGTTAAAATTATAAAATAGACATTTTTTTTGGAATTCTCACACAGATTTGTTTTCATTTAAAGCCCAATTGTACCAAATTATCAAATGGACTAAAAGCCATGTGTTATCCGAGACCACGTATTTACGATCCTTTGGGATGGATAACCCTAACCATTATGTCGTTCAAAATAATACTCGAAAAGCTATGAGTACTAAAATTGGACTGGGATTCATCACTACCGAGTAATCTAGAAAACGATTTTTTATCAATTAGTCTATTTAAAACAAATACAACTTTTTGAGTCGTCTGAAAAGGTTTAAGAATGCACACTTTTTTGCAATTAATTATATTTTAATCGGTGTACCAGACAGTAGCGTAAGCCTTTCCAAATTATAGATATTGATATTCAAACGTGGATATTTTTGCGAGTTTCAAAAATTTTCTGCGTTTGATCAAATTTTTTCTGAGAAACTAAGAATAAATACTTGGCTTAAGCCTTGTGAATTCAGAGATATTCTGGACCAAGTGAAAGTGTTGCATTAAAAGAAAATATTGCTTTATGATTTGTATAGATTTTATTATTATACTCGTCGTAGATGTTCAAAATGTCCTCTTTTGTTTTGAAAGCATTTTAGGGATATTTTCTTCACTTCTCGTGTCACATTAAAATTGCTTAAATGTGCTCGTATTTCAGCTGCTGCTTCATCAATTCTGTGATTTAAATCTTCTATGGTTTGAATATCAGCCGAATAAACCAGCTCTTTCATTCGACTCCCTCAATCCACCAAATGGTTACTCAGCCGTTTTATACAAGTTTTTCGCGGTGCGTTCCACGTTTTGGAAGCGATTTTCAGTTTGGTGGATTAAAACATTTATGAGTTTTAAGCCTACCGAGGAAACTGTAATTGACTCAATGTTGTTTAAATAATGTTTTTAAACATAGTTTTCGGCACTCAGCTTGGTGGTCAGTCTGTCAAATGGTTTTTAGTGGTTGGCATTTCGAGCGGACTATGCTGCAGAACTTCTGTAGGTTCTACGAGATTAGTTAACAAAATCTGTAATACATTTAAAGATAAATGCAAATAAACCTTTCGTAAGGTACACTAATTCTGCGTTCAAACGTATGAAAAGTGGAACTGTATCTCGTAGCTACATTATTAATGTATTTTAATCGTATAACGGCCCCACTTATTAGATTTTGCAGCTGTCCACAACATTTGTAACATTTTTTGTATAGTTTCTATTTCTTTTATATAACAACTTGGACAACTATATTATGTTTATGGATATAACACCTTTGATTATCGTAGCCTGCTGCGATAACAGCTGCAGAGTTATTAGCTGCATTGTCCGTTCCAATAACATACATTTTTGTTTTTTTTCAATCCCAAGATTTCAAAAGCAATTGCTGCCGTTGCAGCTTATCGGTTTTTTTATGTATTTTTGTACGCTTAACAAGCATTTTCCATGGGTCTGAGATAATAAACTCTTGGTCAGCATTTATCCGGATGAGAGTTAGAAAGTACAATGAATTGTTTTGGGTATTTCATAACCTTTATCGTTAACCACGGAAAACAGTTGAAAATCTGTAACGATTAATTTTACATAATTTTATTAACGCTTTTCTATCTTACGATTGATGTTAGCCTTTACGTAAAAACTTGGTAAATTGGATTGCCCTATCTAATGACGTAAGGAGAATTGTTGATGCTGATTGTGATAATGTTATTGCAATATCCATATGCATCATGGTACTTTGTGTTGAAGATGGAAGAGCACTTGATACACTTGCTATATTTGAAATCGAAGAAGGTATGGGCTGCCTTGCTTTATTTGATGTCGAACAAGATGGAGAGTTTACTGTTGTTCGTGTCAACTGTAAATGCATAACCTAACTCACATACCTAATTTTATATTACTTCGGTCTAAAAAGACAAAAGTTTGATCCAAACCCACTTTTCTCGACATTTTGAAAGTCCCTGAGCCTGAAAAAAGCAAAAAAACAAATGTGGACGTCTGGATGTCAAAATGTCTGGATGTCTGTACCCAAGGTATCTCGAGGAAAGCTTTTCCGATTTGGAATTTTTACCCCTAATCTGTTTCTATGGTCAAAGCGGAGATTTGAAAAGCTTTTAGAGACTGTTCGTCAAGAGGGTACCAGCCATACGAATTGACCAAAAACACCTGGTTGAATAAATATTTACGACTTTTTTATACTATATATGCCGGTTTGATTATTTAATGGCGCATTAAAATTGGAGTTGATTTGAAGGTTAATTTAGGGGCCAATTTGCGGGATAAATTGAAGTTGAATTGGAGTTGAGTTGGGGTTGGATTAGGATGTAGTGAGCAGTTAACCAATTTTTTATATATGATGGTTTGAGGATTGAGTTTGGCGTAGAGTTTTCTGTTGAGTTGAGGGTTGAGTTGAGTTTCGTTTGCGAGTTGAATTTGTGCTGAGTTGGAGTTGGATCATAGGGTTCAGGGAGCAGTTAAACTGAGGATTTGTGATGTTTTTATAATAAAATTCTAAAATAATTTTCGGATAAAGTTCTGGAATATGGCGAAGTATCATGGAACATGCCTATTTCTCAACCGATTATTATGAAATTTGACATAAGTGTTGGAAAAGGAATGCTAAAATGATTTTTGGAAGAAGTTTGGGGATATAGGTCATAAAGGTGAAATTTGGCTACTTCTTAACCGGTTTTAATGAACAATGACATCCGTGATGAAAATGAGGTTCTAAAATAATTTTCGGATAAAATTCTGAAATATCGCCAAGTAAGAACTTCCCTATTGCTTAATCGATTTGGAAGAAATTCGACAAATGGGTTGGAAACTTTTTATTTTTTTTTTCATTACCAATTTTATTAAAAAATAATCAAAAAATTTCTCAGTTGTGTATCATTCCATGAAAACCGCAACGATAGAGTTATAATCGGAGAATTGCATGGTTAACTCTACCAACGGATTTGGTTAAGTCAACAAACATTGTTGAAGCTTTAAGTTCAAGAAATAAACAATCCTGTTCTTCATAACCTTTTGAAATATTTTAGAAAATATGGGAAGAAGAGATATCGGTCGATAGTTATTTACACCAGTTTTATAATTTTTCTTAAATATGCGGACAACAACAGTTAAAACTAAACACTTAAGTTAAAAACAAAAGACAAGACGTTCACAAGGATGCATGCCATTTTTTTGGCAACACTATTTGAAATCCATCTATCCCAGAAGGCGATCTATTTTTTAGAGAGTTAATGATTTTATACAGTTTCCATGGAGAAATAGGTGAGAAATAACAACTATTCGTAATATCATAATCCTCGGTAACTATTTGATTTCTTTCCAACTCATCCATCACAGTCGGACTATTGGAGTTCCCTATAGACACAACGAAATCAATTAATTCATTTGCAATAGCTAGAGAATCCGAAATCGTGACATCATTAAAACCATCAATTTCTTTGATTTCTGGATTACCAGGATGCTCGCCAATTATATTATTAACATTCGGCCAGTTTTTGCGAGCATCATTGCCATTTTTTTTTTTTTCAAACTGTTTTGAATAGAAGTGTTTGTTATAGTCTGCTCAATTTTAAGGTTTATTATGTCATACAGTTTGCGGCTGTAGATAATTAGTCTATTATTATTGGGAATTTTTTTCGCTCGGTAGCATATTCTATTCCTTTTACGTATGTCTTTTAATAAATTATCAGACATCCATGGCTTGAGCTTGACAATTTTATTGACTGAGACTAATCTAGTACAATTAGCCAAAAGACCTTTAAAAATAATTATGAAATTGGCATAAGCTAGAGATGCATTAGACTCATTATAAACATTGATCCATTTTTCAGTTTCATTTATAAGCAACTCTTTTAAACAATCATATTCTATTCGAGACACCTACCTCACATTTATCTTAGTATGTCCTTTATTCGAGCTCTGTACAGTATGTCCGACGAATTTGGCATCAATTAGAGAGTGTTTGAGATATTCAAAATATGCACTTTGTAAGAAATATTTTGAAAATATCTGTGGTCAAACCTAAAAAATATATTGTCAATACAGGTAGCCGTGGTTTTAAAAATCCTGGTAGGTTCATCAACCTGGTAGGTTCATTAATATCTCAAGGCCAAAACTAGACGAAATTACTCGTAGATTATCTATGTACATGCATAGTTTTCCGAACGAAATCATTATTAAAATCCCGCATAAATCAGAGGTTTGGATAAGGCAAGTTTTGTAGAAGCCCAGTGAAATCTTCAATGAAATCTAGAATATCAGCGTCATGCAGTCTGTAAATACACACAGCATAAAACATTTTGAAGCATCAAGGCAAAGTTATACCAACACTATCAAAATACCTAAAGGCAATATTGAATCGCTTACAGTTACTAGCGTAAATTGCAACACCACCGGACCTACAATCTTCATTACATTTAGCAGACAAGTTATAATCATGCAGACCGAAGTTGTTAATTTCATCATTAAAGATCCAAGTTTCAAACAAACCAATCAAATCAATAACGGCTTAACGTATGCAGACTCAATGTAAGCCAGCAGCTTATTCGAATTCCTCCTCATGCTTCTTATATTCTGATATACAAAACTAAAACCACTTATAACGCAAGAAGACAATAAAATAATAATCTACAAATATAATAACAAAAACTCTCCGAAACGTGGAATATAGCATTGCAACATAAAGATTGGATATTAAAATATCGATACTGTAAATTAACAATTATGTGATAAAATAAAATATCAAATGATAATGACGGTAATGAACTGCATTCTAAAATGATTCTAAAATTAAATTCTGGAATATAGGCGATTAGGATATACCTTAGCTATTTTTAACCGATCATTTTGAATTTTGACATTTCCAACTAATAGAAGGAAATGTGACACAAAAACTATTTTTGGATGAGGTTGTGAGAAATATGTCAATATGGCTTTTAAATTGTTGCCTGATGAGGTTTCTGCAAATCATGCAGCTAGTGAAGTTTCTTTGAGGCAACGTAAACGTCTATTTCACTTGCTTAACGATCGAGATTTTTTTCGAAAATATTCAAGTTCGCCTAGAAACTTTACTCGCCAATACTTCGATTTTAGGGGTGCTGAGTATTTACTGTTAGAGTAGTAACTTTGGCTATGCTTAAAAAAATGAAGTGTGTGAACACGCGCTGAAGAATTAACACTGGTAACGGTAGTGTAAAGTCTCGGAATTAGCAGTATCATTTTAGAATCACCTTTCCACCATAAATCTTGAATTTCAAAGTAATCAATTAAGGAATAGCCAAGTTCTATCCTACTTGGCCATATCCAAGAACTTCATCCAAAAACCATTTTATAGAATTCCATTTCCAATGCACATGTCAAATTTCATAATAATCGGGAGAGGGATAGCAAGCTCCATCCCACTTGGCCATATTAAGTCTATCCAAAAATCATTTTAGGATCCCATTTCTGTCGCAGATGTCAAATTTGACTAAAATCCGTTTTTAAATAGATAAGTCTTATGCTACTTGGCCATTGTAAAACTTGTATATGTGCAAGATATTTAAACAAATCCACATAAATTGACCAATTTAAATCAAACTTTGCACAAATATTGTTTTTGGAGGTTGAGCTGAAGACTGACTAAAGAGATTCAGTTTGGGAATGATTTGGGAGTAGACTTAATTTTGAAAACCGAGCTCTGATTACCTAATGAGGTTTTAACCCTTTATATTTAACAGAATCAGTTTTTGTAATGAACATACCATAAATGTTCTGATTTCAGAACATTTTTTTTGGAATTTATACCCAGAAATATTAAAAGTAACTGATTTTTTTAAAGGATTTTCTGTGTTGTGTTGTTTTATAAAAAGCGACACACATTTTATAACATTTGAAGAAAAGCATTTGTTGATTTGTATCCTAGAAACGTAGAAGATAATTGCGAGTATAATATCTGTAAACTAACTAATACAAACTATATAAAAAAGACATAATCCAAAGTAATACTATATAAAAGCTATTTGTTAGACGTCTTGTGTCCATAAAATAATTTTCAAATTACAGGCAAAATTTTGAAGGTTTTCATGCAATTAGTTATTATTCAAAATAATCTGGTTAGAAAGATATTAAGAGCAAATTTACAAAATAATGTATAATTTTTATTATGAAAAAACGCAATAATAATTATTTAAGACCAATAACACTGTAAATACAATATATGATTGAGTCATTCATTTATATATTTCATATGTTATGCACTAGTCTATATTTAATAAACTAAAACAACACGTATCTGAAATAAAATTATATCTTCCTTAGTATAGTGTACATAAGAAGACAGTGATTTACCGGATATGTGATGACAAGATGTTGTTTATGGTGCACTGATCTAAAACCAACCTAAACGAAATTATGACTCAGATATGTAAATAAATAATATTCTTAAAATAATTTCGAAATCTTAATTAATTATTGTTGATGTAAAATTGTAAACAACACCACGTGCCATTTTAAATCATTTTTTTCTGTTGTACACATATTGATATCGCTTTATATTACACGTACTTCCTGTTTATATCTTAAAATTTTTATATTGATAACATATCGTATATATGTATATATACACAATATTTTATTTAGCTTCATACTCCACGATCCGTCGTTTTTTTTTCGAGATAAACGCGAACATTGCACATATAGTACAAATTATATCAACATTAACAAATTATTTCATATTATTTTGACTAACGTCAAAACAAGGTTTTTTCGCCTTTATCTCAAAAAAGGAAATAATATATTGTGTACACACAGTTTGTAATAGTAAACTGTGTATACGTTTTACTATTTTAGAAAGAAAATTCGTATTAGTCACAAAAGAGATAAAATTAACGATCAAAAAACATAAGACACGTGTCCACTATTTATAATTTCTTTCCCTTTGTGAATTTTGTATTTTGCTTAATGTATAGTGCTATTCAAAGTTCATTTTCTTTTATTCGATTTCATTTTTTTTCCTATTATATTTCAATTCTAAATAATTTCGTTTTTTTCGTCACGACGAGCTCATGAAATAAGAAAATATTAAGAATAAAATCATGACAGTTCGAAAAAATAAAAAATCATTTATATAATACGATAGGCTGTCTTTAAAAAAATAAAAGATAAATTATTATTGTTTTAACAGTTAGTACAAATTTATTTATATTATGACCGTTATTTGGTTATTTAGTCGGTAATAAAACCATAAGTCCTTAAGGAGTTGAAAACTAATTAAAGTTTTATAATCACACTGTACTCAATTTGTAAAATATTATTTTAACAGAATATAACAATTTTATTTTCTAACAATTATCTTGTAATCTAAACACGGCAAAATATCTATACAAAAAAAAAAAAAATCGTACATAAGAACTAAAAAATATAAAAACACCTCCAATCCATCTCTGTCAATGGAACTCACGTTATTGCTTCCGGATAAAAGTTTTGTGTTGTATTATTTAGTTGTTGTTGTAATAATATTATTATTAATTAGTGTTTTTATGTTATCCGCAGATAGTAAAATTAATGCTTTTCTATAAACGCACATATAGGTACACACACGTACACAAGTCTTAAAATGATTTATTTTATCTCAATTATGTGTGCAAGTTCAAAATTCCCATTCTTATGAGCGCGCGCGATGATAACAACAAAGATAAATAAAAAAAGGATGCCGGCAATAATAAAACTGTTGGTATATTATTTTAGCGTGCAATTTTATTATTTTTATGCAAAAGTGTAACGAGAATAAATAAAAATAAAAAATTCTTTCATTTTGTTTTTATTTTCATTTTTTTTTTAGCTTTTTGAATGGAAAGGTGATTGGAACATGATAAGAATGGAGCTTTTGTTTTTAATGGTTTTTCACATAAAAATTTTTCCAACAAAATAAGTTTTAAATTAAAATATGCGACAATAAAGATTAGGATTACTCGTAAACGATTTTGTTCCCTGTGGAATTTCGGGTAATTTGGTTAAAATTTAATTTTGTTGGCGTAATAGATTTTTATTTTTAATGTTCAAAATTTTATAATCTTTATGTATATTTCTCAAGAGATGATATCTTCCACTCCATCTTTATTTATTTTTTTTTTGTTTTTTAGTAAACACATAAAGTTCCGGAACTTGGAGGAATTTTGACCTTTTATTAATATTTAGATTCACAGGAACTGTCACTGTTGAACATATCGCTCATAAACGTGACTTTTCTAAACCAAATTTATTCATCATTCTAGTTCCCATCTTTCTCCCTCCCTTACAAATATATTAATTAGTGATGTTTTGCTGGGAAACCATTTGAATTCGATTTAAAATGTTGGTCAACAATTTTAAAAATGTTGTCCAACCGTAATCTCATCACAGACTTACATATATGCCCGTGTAGACTAAGTTTAATTTTTAACAATTTTATCTTAATTTAAAAGATGGAAACAATTTGTAAAGGAAATATGCAATTTGAATATTTGAAACTATCTAGAATTTCTTATTTCAGTTTCGATCTGTGAAGGGTACCAATAAACTCTAAAAAATTAAGATAAACTTTAAAGTGGTAAAGTTACCAAAACATAAACTTTACTTAATAATTTATCTTACCACACTTAAATCCCATTCCGAATATTTTTTTAACACATTATTCAGCAAGATAAAATGATTTTTTTTATATTATTATGTACTTACAAATATTTGGTCGTGTATGAACAAGCATCCTTTTTATAAGACTGGAAATAACAAAAATAAGTTGTTATAGAAAATTGAATAGACAGTAAATCGAATAAAATGTTACGTGTGTTGACGTTATATGGAATTGAGGAATATGATTAGAGCGAATTACGACTACGGTTAAGAGACACACACAACTCTTTTAATCTATAAACTCAACAATTTGAGGATTACTACCGTCTGCCGGCCGAAACATTTAGTATATTCCTGAATAAGGCATTTTCAACCATTTTTGGGAGGGGATCGAAGAAGAATGACAATTCCTCATCATTTGCAGGAGCTAATTTTTTGAGTGTTGTATAGCAATTGGTTAGTTTAAAGATATTTTTGAATTTGTATGATCCTTTTTTATAACTTTCTAGCAGTACGCGGTCAATCACGGAATTCAGAGTAATATAGTTTACGTATACAAAACACTCACAATATACCTAGTAGTTGTATTTTATTGCAATCGATTTATTTCATTGCTTTTTGGTAAACAAAATTTTTCGGTTTCCACTCCAGAACTTCTTCAAATAAGTTTTTAGAATTCCAAATTAATTTTAATTTCAAATTTCAAATTACAATTTCAAATTTGAAACTCTAAATCTCAAATTCCAAAATACTTAGTTTTAAATTACAAATTTCAAATTTTAAACTACAAATCCCAAATTTCAAATCCCTCATTCCAAATTTGAAATACCAAATTTTTAATGTCAAATTTAAATTTCAAGTTTCAAATTTCAAATTTCAAATTCCAAATTCCAAACTTTAAAATCCAAATTTCAAAATCCAAATTTAATATTCTAAATTTTAAATTTCAAATAAAACTTCAAATTTCAAAACCCAATCTTCAAATTTCAAATTTCAAATTCCAAATTCCAAATTCCTAATTCCAAATTCTTAATTCAAAATTTTAAATCCTAAATCTTAAATTTAAATACCAAATTTTAAATTTTAATTTCAAATATCAAATTTCAAATTTTAAATGCAACATTCTATATTTCAAAATTTAAAATTCCAATTTAAAATACTAATCTCAAATCCCAAATTCCAAAACCCAAAATTAAATATTCCAAATTTAAATTTTAATTTCAAATTTCAAACTTCAAATTCCAAATTTCAAACTCCAAATTTCAATTCCCACATTCCAAATTCCAAATTTCAAATGCTAAATTCAAAATTTTAAACCTTAAACTTTAAATTCATATAACAAATTTTAAATTTTAATATCAAATTCCAAGCTTTAAATTCTAAATTCCAAATTCCAAATTTCTAATTCTAAATTTCAAACATCAAATTCCAAATTTTCAATTCAAAATTCCTAATTTCAAATTTCAAATTTAAATTTCAAATTGTAAATTTCAAATTCCAAATTCTAAACTTCTAACTTTAAATTTCAAATTTCAAATTCTAAATTCCAAAATCCAAATTTCAAATTCCAAATAAAACTTCAAATTTCACAGCCCAAATTCCAAATTTCAAATTCCAAATAAAAAATTTTAAATTTTAAATCTTAAATTCAAACACCAAATTTTATATTTTAATTTCAAATTTCAAATTCCAAACGTTAAATTCTAAATTTTAAATTCCAAATTTCAAATTCCAAATTCCAAATTTCCAATTCAAAATTCCTAATTTTAAATTTCAAAGTGTAAATTTCAAATTCCAAATTCCAAACTTCAAACTTTAAATCCAAATTCAAAATCCAAATTTCATATTCTAAATTTCAAATTTTATATTCGGTCAACGCATTTGATCTAAATTATTGTTAATCTATGTCCAAACATACTTTAAAATTTTAAATCCAAATTCCAAATTTCAAATACCAAGTTCCAAATTTTGAATTCAAAATTTTTTTTTTTTTTTTTTTTTTTTTTTTTTTTTTAACATATTTATTAACCAAAAAAATATACATGAGTTTAAGTTACTAAGTTACAGAAATTAATTTATACATTATGAGCTTTACAATAATTATTTTAGTTACACGAACCGCAGTGGGTTATAGAGTAACTACAGATTATATAACAAACTGTCTTACTACTAAAAATACGTTATTTATGATATCTCTACTCTATGTATGTTCAAATAAATAAAACAAATCTCACAATTCATGCAAATTTGAAGTTAAAAGGTTTGGTTTTCTTTAAGATGCTGAACAACAGCCAATTTAAATTTCCTTATAGTGTCTGCATTTTTTATTTCACTTGGAAGTTCATTAAATTTCCCGAGTCCTCTGTTAAATACATTATTTTTCCCAGCTTGTGGAAAAAATTCAATCTGAAAGTGCGACCTACGGCGCATGTTGTACTTATGAAGATCTATAGCTCGAATTGGCTCAAAATTATTCCTTATAAGCTTATGGATGATTTTGTAGATTAAAATTAAAAGTTCTTTCTTGATAATTATAGTGAAGGACGTAAATTCTCGGAACAAATCTCTAGTTGGATAACGTATTGGCACGTGTATAATATATTTCAATGCTCTTTTTTGCAAGATTTCTAATTGATTTAGTTTATTTGATGCACCACCACTCCATATCGGGTTTAGGTATACTAAACGCGAGAGAATGTGGGCATTATACAAAAGCACCAAAGATTTCTTGGGAAGTATATTTCTGATCCTTTTTATAGCGAATATATAGGGTGATATTCGTTTTTTTACCAGTTGAATATGATTTTCCCAACAAAGTTTGCTGTCAATTTCCAACCCTAAGTAGTTGTACTTAACAACTCTTTCAATAGTGAAAGAATTGAAAGTTACAGGATTAGAGTTCAAGAAATCTATGTCTAGATTCATATTTTGAAATATTATGTACTTTGTTTTTTCATGGTTTAATACCAATTGGTTCGTATTAAACCATTCTTTCAAAATTTCCAAATCTTGCTGAATATTCGTTATAAGCTCAGAGAGCGAATTTGACGAGTATGATATAGCACCATCATCAGCATACAGTTGTATTTTACCAGCTAGGCTGCATGAAGATATGTCGTTTATATAAATATTAAACAAACATGGTTCAAGAATGGAGCCTTGAGGAATCCCTCGAGTTAGCTCTATCTCATTACTCGTCTTGCTGTTTATTTGAACCGTCTGTCTCCGATTTGATAAATAGCTTTTAAATATATTAATATATTTATCTGATATTTTCATTTTTTTTAGTTTTATCATGAGAACATTGTGATTAATAGTGTCAAAAGCTTTACGGATGTCTAAAAATAAGCATGCACAGTATTGTTTCTTTTCGAAGCTTCTGCTCAAACGGTCAGTTAAGTTAAGACACGCAGCGGTGGTGTTAGATTTCCTAATAAACCCATATTGATGTTCATATATTAAATTATTTAATAATAGGAAATGTTCCAGCCTTGCTAGCAATACCTTTTCAAAGATTTTTGATATGGTGGTCAGTATAGAAATAGGACGGTAATTATTTAGATCCATTTGACTACCTGCTTTGTGTATTGGTACCACTTTTGCATATTTTAAACAATGCGGAAAAGTCGATTCATTGAAAATGTCATTGATAAGTCTGGCAAGGACTGGTGCTATAAAATTTGAAGTATATTTAAGAACTTTAGCAGATATTTGATCTAACCCGGAGGCTGCATGGGGCTTTAATTCTTTAATTATACTTTTTATCTCCATGTCACTAACAATATCAAAAACAAATGGATATTGTACATCATATTTAATATATTCGAAATGTGCAAGTAGCGGTTCCTTGAAATGTTTCGTAATATTATAGGGGATATTAGCAAAATATATATTAAAAGACTCTGCAACCCTTTTATCATTGGTTTGGAGGACACCATTTTCTAAAATACAAAATTGCTTTTGGACATCAGAATCCTTATTAAATATTACTTTGTTAAGCTCACACCATAATTCTTTTGGTTTATCTATAGATTTTTCAATTGAGACTTGATGGCTAATTCTTTTGTTATATTTTATAAGCTTTGCAACAGTTTTACTAAGGTGTTTATGTCGATTGATAATATATGTGTCATATGGATATTTAGTTTTATATCGACAGAATCGATCACGTTCCTTTATTAGCATTTTAATTTTAGTTGTGTTACATGGGACATAGCCACTATGTTTTTTTTTTTTAACTTCCTTTGTACTCCGCAACACGATTCCCCTTAATGCAGTGACAAAATTATTTGTATTATTTGCATTTAAAACGTCTTTCCAATGAGCATCCGAAAAAATATTGTCGTAGCAAACAAAATTTAATGTGGAAGAAATTGGATTTTCCATTTTATTCATTTTCTTAATTTGAAGAAACAATGATTTGTGGTCAGATAAATGGGAAAATGAAACATCCATGCTAATAGGTAATTGTACCAAATCAGTTATTACATGATCAATGATTGTACTGATACCATTACGTGTTCTTGTTGCATACTTCTTATCAAGTTTATTAACAATAACATAGCCTAAGACCTGTACAAGTTCCATATAATTCAAAGTATCGGTGCCATGCAAATCCAACAGGTTAATATTAAAATCACCTATGATTATGTTTCTCGAATAACTTTTCAAGTAACTTTCAAATGATTCAAAAAAAGTGTGTAAATTATTTTTAGGAGACCTATAAATGGAAATAATATTTATATTCCTATTTATAAGTTTTATCCCCAAGACCTGACAATAATCAAAATCATCACTGAACAATTTAGCCGCTTGAATGTGATTTCGAACGTATAGTGCAGTACCGCCATATCCACCTAACCTATTACTATAAAATGATCTAAAACCTTTCATATTAAAAAATTTATTTTCTTCTTCAACGAACCAAATTTCAGTTAACACCAAAATATCGACACCGCACGGCATAGCATTAACCATAAATTCCACGTCATACAACTTGTTCCGCAGACTCTGCACATTCAAGTATAATATTTTTAAATCATTGTTATCACCAATCATGTGACTGATACATTCAGTACTATAATTGACATTTCCTAAACAAATATTTTCATTCAATTCACTCATCACAATAAGTTAACAAAGAACAAAACTGAGATATCAATCTAAAATCTTTCATATTAAACATTCTATTTTCTCGCTCAGAGAACCAAATTCCAGCTAATACTAAAATTTCGACACCGCACTGCATTGCATTTACCATAAATTCCACGTCATACAACTTGTTTCGCAGACTCTGCACATTCAAGTACAATATTTTTACATCATTGTTATCGTTATCGCCAATCTTGTTACTAATATATTCAGTACTATAATTGACATTTACTGATATATTCGGTACTACAAGCAATATTGACATATTATTGATATATTCATTGCTATAAATTATATTTTCTAAGCAAATGTTTCCATTAGATTCAGTGATAATACAAGTTAAGAAACAACAAAGCTGAGGAACTAGAACTATAAAACTGAAATACCAAGTGAAACTGACAGCCAAAATTGTGAAATCTATATTATTTATGTTAGAGATTTGTTTTAAAATTTTAATAATATTACAAGTATAGAAAAATAAAAAATAAAAGTAAAAGAATTTATAAAAAAATAATTGTGAATTATATATTACTTGTTTCATTTGTGTTGTTGGTGCTTTCAATCTTTCCAAAGTCGTTTCTTGATGATATTTTAATAACTTTAGTTCCTTCTTCTTTGCGAAATAATATTGCTCCCTTATTTATCCAGAGATATTTATAGTTGTGAGTTTTCTTTAAGTTTTGTGCCTCTCTGTACAATTCTAATCGATATGTCGTTAATTGGTCTCTAAAGAACAATTGTTGGTCCACGTTCAGTTGAAAATCAATTTCATTAGCAAAGAGCATAGGTTTCTTTGACTTTTTGCACTGAAATACAAGTTCCTTGGTTTCGAGCTTGCCAAACTTTATCAATATCATATGATGAGATTTAGCAGTTTTTTGGTTGAATTTGGTTTTATTTTGTTGAATGTAGGCCATACTTGCAATATCCCCCAAGGCATTTTGGCAGCCGAGAAGATTAAATACCTTCTCAACGATTACGCGTGGTTCTTTTGTTATGTCTGGTATACCAGCAATGACGAGATTATTTTCTATATCACGTTGGTACAATGCATCTAAATGAGCCTCAAGGTAATTTACCCTTTCAGTTTGCTGATTATTTAGTTTCCTGAATTCTTTACATTTTTCAAGTAGCTTTTTATTTTCTGCATTGACATTTGCCAGTTCGAGTTTGATGTCGTCCAGCTCCTTGCAAACAAAGTCTTGGGATTTTTGGATATCAGAAATCATGTGCTTGATGTCTGTAAATTCTTGGTTGATTCTAGCTATTAAACCATTAAATGCAACCCTAATTTGCAATGCAATCCTAATTTTAAATTTCAAATTTAAATTTCAAATTGTAAATTTCAAATTCCAAATTCCAAATTCCAAACTTCTAACTTTAAATTTCAAATTCCAAATTTCAAATTCCAAATTAAACTTCAAATTTCACAGCCCAAATTCCAAATTTAATTTTAAATCTTAAACCTTAAATCCAAATACCAAGTTTTAAATTTTAATTTCAAATTTCAAATTCCAAGCTTAAATTCCAAATTCCAAATTTCAAATTCCAAATTTCAAATACCAAATTCCATATTTTGAATTCAAAATTCCTAATTTTAAATTTCAAATTTAAATTTCAAATTGTAAATTTCAAATTCCAAATTTGAAATGCCACATTCTATATTTCAAAAATTAAATTTCAAATTTAAAATACTAATCTGAAATCCCAACTTCCAAAAACCAAAATTTTATATTCCAAATTCCAAATTTAAATTTTAATTTCAAATTGTAAATTTCAAATTCCAAATTCCAAACTTCTAACTTTAAATTTCTAATTCCAAATTAAACTTCAAATTTCACAGCCCAAATTCCAAACTAAAAATTTTAAATCTTAAACCTTAAATCCAAATACCAAATTTTAAATTTTAATTTCAAATTTATAATACTAATCTGAAATCCCAAATTCCAAAATCAAAAATTTAATATTCCAAATTTAAATTTTAATTTCAAATTTCAAACTTTAAATTCCAAATTTCAAACTCCAAATTTCAAATTCCACATTCCAAATTCCCAATTTCCAATTTAAAATTCTAAATTTCAAATTTTAAATTTCAAATAAAACTTCAAATTTCACAGCCCAATTTACAAATTTCAAATTCCAAATTCCAAAATATAAATTCAGAATTTTAAATTTTAAACTTTAAATTCGAATACCAAATTTTAAATTTTAATTTCAAATTCCAAGCTTTAAATTTCAAATTTCAAACACCAAATTCCAAATTTTCAATTCAAAATTCCAAAGTTTAAATTTCAAATTGTAAATTTCAAATTCCAAATTCCAAACTTATAACTTTAAATTTCAAACTCCAAATTTCAAATTCCAAATAAAACTTCAAATTTCACAGCCCAAATTCCAAATTTCAAATTCCAAATAAAAAATTTTAAATTTTAAACATTAAATTCAAATACCAAATTTTAAATTTTAATTTCAAATTCCAAGCTATAAACTCAAAATTCTATACTTCAAATTCCAAATTTCAAATACCAAATTCCAAATTTGCAATTCAAAATTGCTAATTTTAAATTAAAATTTAAATTTCAAATTCCAAATTCCAAACTTCCAACTTTAAATTTCAAATTCCAAATAAAACTTCAAATTTCACAGCCCAAATTCCAAATTAAAAATTTTAAATCTTAAACCTTAAATTCAAATACCAAATTTTAAATTTTAATTTCAAATTTCAAATTCGAAATTTCAAATACCAACTCCAAATTCCAAATTTTCAATTCAAAATTCCTAATTTTAAATTTCAAATTTTAATTTCAAATTTCAAACTTTAAACTCCAAATTTCAAACTCGAAATTTCAAATTCCAAATTTCCAATTTCAAATTTTAAATTTAAAAATTTAAATTTCAAATAAAACTTCGAATTTCACAGCCCAAATTTCAAATTCCAAATTTCAAAATCCAAATTCAAAATTCAAAATTTTAAATCTTAAATCTTAAATTCAAATACCAAATTTTAAATTTTAATTTCAAATTCACAATTCCAAGCTTTAAATTCCAAATTTCAAATTTCAAATTTCCAATTCAAAATTCCTAATTCCTAATTTTAAATTTCAAATTTAAATTTCAAATTCCAAATTTAATATTCTAAATTTCCAATTTTAAATTTCAGATAAAACTTCAAACCCCAAACTCCAAATTTCACATTTCATATTTCAAATTTCAAATTCCAAATTCCAACTTAAAATTTCAAATTTTAAATTTCAAACTTCAAATTTCTAATTTAAATCCCACATTCCAAATTAAAAATTTCAAATTTGAAATTTAAAATTTAAGATTCCAAATTCCAAATCACAAATCCCAAATTTGAAATGAATTTGAAATTTCAAATTTTTAATTTTAAATTTAAATTTGTAATTGTAAATTTCAAATTCCAAAATCCAAACTTCAAACTTTAAATCCCAAGCATAGACATTCATACAAGATTTCAAATTCCAAATTTCAAATATCAAATTTTAAATTCCAAATTAATTTTAATTTCAAATTTTAAACTCTAAACTTCAAATTCTAATTTCACTAATTTCAAATTTGATACTCCAAATCCCAAATTCCAAATTTTAAATTTCAAACTCTAAATTTGAAGTCCAACATTTCAAATTCCAAATTTCAAATTCCAAATTACAAATTTCAAATTCAAAATTCCATATTTAAAATTCCAAATTCCAAATTCAAAATTTTAAATCTTAAACCTTAAATTCAAATACCAAATTTTAAATTTTAATTTCAAATTTCAAATTCCAAACTTCAAATTCCAAATTTTAAATACCATACACTCTATATTTCAAATATTAAATACCACATTCTATATTTCAAATTTTAAATTTCAAATTTAAAATACTAATTTCAAATCCTAAATTCCAAAACCCAAAATTTTATATTCCAAATTCCAAATTTTAATTCTAATTTCAAATTTCAAATTAACTCCAAATTTCAAATCCCACATTCCAAATTCCAAATTTCAAATTCAAATTTTAAATTTCAAATAAAACTTCAAATTTCACAGCCCAAATTCCAAATTTCAAATTCCAAATTTCAAAATCCAAATTCAAAATTCAAAATTTTAAATCTTAAACCTTAAATTCAAATACAAAATTTTAAATTTTAATTTCAAATTTCAAATTCCAAGCTTTAAATTCCAAATTTCAAATTCCAAATTCAAAATTTCAAATTTTAAATCTTAAACCTTAAATTCAAATGCCAATTTTTAAATTTTAATTTCAAATTTCAAGCTTTAAATTCCAATTTTCACATTTCAAATTCCAAATTTTAAATTCCAAATTTCAAATTTCTAATTCAAAATTCCTAATTTTAAATTTCAAATTTAAATTTCAAATTGTAAATTTAAAATTCCAAATTCCAGACTTTAAACTTTAAATTCCAAATTTCATATTCTAAATTTCATATTTTAAATTATAATTTCAAATTCCAAGCATCAAATTCCAAAGTTTAAATGCCACATTCTATATTTCAAATTTTAAATTTCAAATTTAAAATACTAATCTCAAATCCCAAATTGCAAAACCGAAAATTTTATATTCCAAATTCCAAATTTTATTTCTAATTTCAAATTTCAAACTTCAATTTCCAAATTTCAAATTTCAAACCCCAAATTTCAAATCCCACATTCCAAATTCCAAATTTCAAATTCCAAATTTCATATCCTAAATTTCAAATTTTAAATTTTAAATAAAACTTCAAATTTAACAGCCCAAATTCCAAATTTCAAATTTCAAATTCCCAATTTCAAATTCCAAATTCCAAATTTTAAATCTTAAACCTTAAATTCAAATACCAAATTTTAAATTTTAATTTCAAATTCCAAGCTTTAAATTCCAATTTCGAAATTCCAAATTCCAAATTTCAAATTCTAAATTCTAAATTTCCAATTCAAAATTCCTAATTTTAAATTTCAAATTTAAATTTGAAATTGTAAATTTCAAATTCCAAATTCCAACTTCAAACTTTAAATCCAAATTCAAATTCCAAATTTCATATTCTAAATTTCAAATTTTAAATTTCAAATTTCAAATCCCAAACTTCAAATTTTATATTCTGTCAACGCATTTGTTCTAAATTATTGTTAATCTATGTCCAAACATACTTTTACTTGTGAGTATTTCGCGTGCGTACTCGCCTTATTCAACTAAATAGCACTTATAAACATTTGGATAGAGGAGAAACAGACATCATGTTTTAGATCGTATTCGATGCCCTTGCACAACAAAAAATAAAAAACGAACAAACTATTCATACAAAATACGACGTTTAGGTACAACACAAAACCAACGAAAATTCTTCCTAACATGAAAATCTTTATTTCGATCTGGCAATTAGATGTTGACGTGTCAGTGTATTAGTTTACAATGGAAAAAACCGAATATCGTGCAGTGATACAATTCCTTGGTTTGGAAGGTTTATCAGCAACATAAATTTATACAAAAATGGTAGGGAATCTGTTCCTTCATTTCCAACTGTGCATCGATGGGTTTTAGAGTTTAAACATGGTCGTTCAAGCGTTGAAGATGAACCACGTAGTGGACGTTCAAAAAGTACAACAACACCAGGAATCATTGAGCAAGTGTATAATATTGTTTTTGAAGATCCAAGCTTGACTAAGCGTGAAATTACTGATACCATAGGCATCTCGGACGAACGAGTACTCCATATTTTACATGAAGAATTACGTATGAAAAAGCTGCTTGGAAAACTGGTGCCGCATTCGTTAACAATTCAACAAAAACTGAATCGAAAACAAATTCCTCAGCGTAATTTGAAGCGTTTTACGCAGAGCAAAAACCGATTTTGTGCATAGATTTATAAATATGGATGCGTCTTGGATTTACCACCATGATCCTAAACTGAAACAAGAACCGGTATTTCTAATTTTTGAAGTATTTCCATAACTGATTCATCGTATTAAAATTTGGCATGCACAAATAAATAATTCAAATGGTTTAATATTTTATTAGCTACTATCAACGTGGCAAAAAATAATATTAATTTTATCTGTTCTGTTTCTCATTAAATCATGCGGTTATACAAGCAGCTACACAAACCGCACCAAACCTCTAATCTCATGATTTTGTAAACGAAATCTTATGAATTTCGTTTCATAATTAAAGTAACAATTACAAGTTATTATGTATCTAATAGGAAATGAATTACTATTTACCTTTGGCGTATTCCCGGAAACTTGCCTTAGGCTTGGTTGTTCTGTCCCAATTAATTAATCAATAAAAAATTGGTATTATTGTAAAAATATATATTGTAAAAATACACTCGTTTCCAGGATTTAGGTAAACTTTGATTATTTTGTCCAATAATTTTTCTGTACGTTGATCGTTGAAGTAGAACTTATAAAAAAAATAACTTTCGATTACTGCGATGAAATTATTTAAGCAACCTGAGAACCAATTTGACAATTATTTGTGATTGAAATCAAATGTTAAAATGTCTAAATTACTATCTATAAAATATATTTCTAATGTTTCATTAGAAATTATGTCCAAAATTCAATATTGTGATATTAGTATTTTTTACACTTCTAAACATAGCCAAACACAAAACAAAATTATTGTTATTTAATTATGTTAGCTTGATATAATATGGATAAAATAAAGGAAATCTGTCGACATAGTAAACAATTTGTTTGCAATATTCAACTTTTTATAACTCTCCTATAAAATGATCAAATTTAAACGATAAGGCCTATATACCACATAATCATACTAAGTAAAATTCTCCGTCTATTCACAGTCCAAAATGATAAATTAAAATTTTAAAGGTTTAGTGACACAAACTATAAATTTATTAGGAATAAGTCTGTTGTACCCCTTTGACGACTTCAGTACAATTAGCAAAATAAATTTGTTGAGAATAATATTAGGTAAAATTAAGGACAGTTATTCAACAACAATGATTAACAGTATGAGCTACATTAATTAATATAATAAAAACGCAAGATCATTGAAATATTTTTAACTTGAACACAACAATGTATAGATTACAATGCCTAAATAATAAATCCTTGATCTGAAAAATATTTGACCGAAGACAAAGTATGAAGGCTCATCAAAATATTTTCCATATTATTTTAATGAATGAGCACGGCCACCCAAATTCTGAAATATTTGATTTCGATTGCGATTTTGACAATTCCGACTTTAATTATATACTTGTACATACAATATACACCAGAAACATCGCATACCAAATGTTTTATTTCACCCACGAAAAATCCAAAATCACACAAACAATTTATAAATATTTTCATTTCGCTCTTGGTATTTTCATTTAAAAAAAAAACAAAAAAAAATATTTCCTTGATCGAGATCAACCCAAAAACAAAATTATATTCATTTCAGTTTTGATTGAAAATATGTGTTTGTAAAAAAACGATTAAAAAATATTTTACATGATTTTGAAAGGCCATGACTTGGTTTCTTTTGAAAATGTCCTAAATTCTTAAAAAAACATACCTACACTAAAAACATAAACACTCACACAATTTTATAAATAATTATTATTTTTATATTATCATCATATTGTGTAACAAGAAATCTTATTCTTAAAAACACAATTATATGCGCCAATTCCTAAAGACACAAATATAAAACCTAAAATTAATTTTTGTAATTTGAAGAAAAAGAGAGGGGAAAAAAAATATAACCAAAAATGCCAAAATATTTATTTATAAACAATTTTGTTAATTATCTATTTTCAAATTAAAATTTGCTTTATTCAATTATTTAATGTTTTCGTCCATGGAAAACTGTCTGCCTCGCAACGAGATAGAAAAAAATAAAACGGAATTTAATTTTCTTTGAAAAAAATCATTAGACCTTATTTTGATAACAAAACAAAAAAAAATGGATGTTGAGCATTACATATGTATATAGTACGTAGAAAGGACACAGCTCCTTCAATTTGTATAATGTAATTTATTTATTTTCCTTCTAGGAATTCAAACAAACCGTTTTACTCACTATAAATGTGGCGTGTTACATACTACCTGGGCTGAGAAGTTTCCTGCATTAACACATAAACAGTGGCATAACTATAGTTGATTAATTTGATTAATTCAAAGTCAGGATTAGATATTATATGGTTATCATTATAAAATATCGAAAATAGAATAAGAACTTTAGGTGGGTCTACACGCACCAACATATAAAACTGTCTATTTTTGGGTCAAAGAATTTAAACCTTCGCAAGTGTGTTTGATGATGAAGCCAAAAGTGGCGCAAGACCAGAAATGGCTAAAAAAATCTATGATATTGATGACAACGCAAACATTTCAAAATTAATAATATTGTAAAAACAAACATTGCCACAAAAGTTGCATTTTATTATCAATACAGGAAACTTTTCAGCCCATGTCGCACTGAATGATATAATATAACAAGACAATAGAAAATGACAATTTAAAAATTATCTACAATTCCACCTTCAATTAAAATAACTGCAAAAAAAAAAAAAACTAAAATAGTGATATATTCAAACAACTACCGTTTCCTTATGTATTTTGACTGTAAATAGCTACGACACAAAATTTGTCCCTCATCGTCACTTTAATTCAAATAAAAAGAAATAACAAATTACTTCGTATGATTGCAATGTTCAACAAACAACAATAGTACATTATAGTAAGTAATAGGAAAATTATTATCGTTATATAAATGTATCTACATTGAAAATTATTATTAGTGATTCTTTGCTATAATAGGAAATTTCGTCATGACATGAGAGAGCGTGCGGAAAATTAACATTTATTATTCGCCCGATGATTGTTCCCCCGATCCAGTTTTCAGCGCATTCAATTAAGGTCAATATTTTTTTGTTCTAATTTGTTCTAGTTAATTTTTAATGGTCTAACGTGGTTTATATTTTAGTTGTATATAGGCTAAATTTAATTAAGAGTTTTGTGCGGGGGAGATGGCGTCCATAATAATTATATTCTCGTTGATTAATTAATTCTCAAATATTATTGGAGCCAGCTGGGACGATCTTAAAGGGAATGGACTTCTTACTATTTCCGGCCAAAATTACGTATTACCTTCGAAATAGTAATGTGTTACAAATCTGGACATTTAGGACGGTGTAATTTATACCAAATTAGATGCTCGTAAGATGACGCACTATTTTTTATACTACCGTCTCTATATCCTCAAGATATTTAACGACGACATCTTTGTAATGGCCTACATGTCAGTGATGGTAAAATTTTTCTGACAAAATTTGAGCGGTTTTCACTTTTTTCATTCACGTTTTTGGGGTGTTTGAGGACAGGGAGAATTATCAGGTTAATATTTGTGTAAAGTAGCGTTGCGTTATTTGATCATACCTATGCCAAAGTAAAATATGTCAAACAGTAAAAGCGTTGGTACAATTTCTAATGATTTTGCAAGCATAAGAATCACGAATCAAAAACCACAAGTCAACGATATAGACTTGTGGTTTTCGATCCATGTTTTTGATCGTATCATTCGTATCACTTTACTGTGTGGCTTTAAAATAAATGGTTGAGTTTATTACATTTTCTATTATAGAAAAAATACTTTTTACATTAAGTGATTAGTTATAGTTAATCTACCGGATTGTGAAATTGGCGAGTATCTTTTATTTTTTGATTAATTATAAATATACAGTAAAAACTGCTAAAGCGGGACTCTGACAAGACCGATCATATTTTCTGCCATTGGCAAGTTTTCCAAGTCTCACTAATTAGATATTTTCGAGTTATTTATTTGGGTGAAATATAGCAAACCAATAAATAAACAATTTATTAAAAATCATTAAAATCATAAACAAACCACAGATTCAATATTTTAAGTGTTAATTAACTAAATTCAATAAAAATGAAATTGAAAAATTATATATGGTACGTAGACGTAATTAGTTCAGGTACCTACAGTGAGACATCTTTCTTCTTTCTTCATCCAATCACAGTATTGTTTATTATATCTCGTGTGGCATTGATGACATAGGTGTGAAATTGTATTGTGTCGTTTGCATCAAATTTTGTTCCGCCTTCATTAATTCAAAGAAATAAATTGTCAATCCAACAATTTTAATGAACATCAGCAAATCACCTTTGTGTTTTGCAAAAGTTTCCAATTTTTTAAAATTTTTCATCATGTTCAATATTATCAGCCTCACCATCATTATCACAAACATCGCCAAATTATGTTCAAGATCTGCGGAGGTATGTTATTGTACTAGATATAATACATATGTCAATATTACTGGATTCAGTGACGGTTTCAACATCCAAATTGATATAATTAATTGATAATAAGATTTTGAATCTCAACAAGTACATGTTTTGATTCCTCGTTGGCTTCGCAATTTACTTCTGCAGGAACGCCACAACGTTTAAAACACTTTATAATTGTGGTTGGTTTTAGTCATTTAAATGAGGAATGCAAAAAGCTGTCTGTATTTCCTCTTCAATTTTCCTAAGTAAATCTTTTAATAAAAGTTTTCTGTAGTTAACCGTCACTGCTCGAATAATTTCATTATCGAGTGGCAGCGTGCTGTAGTTGAATGCTAAAATGAGAAGCTTGTGAAGAAGCATTTCATTATTTGTGTACAATGCTGCTTGTCATCCCCAATTAAAGTTTTCTATTATAAAATCGATTTACCTACCACCAAATACGACGCCTGTGCTAGGCATCGTATTTAGTGGTAGGTAAATCGATTTTATAATAGAAAACTGTAATTGAAAACACAAATAATGAAATGCTTCTTCACTAGCTTCTCATTTTGGCATTCAACTAAAGAAGTGTGTGTGAGAGGGAGAGAGATGATTCTTTTTAATTTTTGAAGCACCTACTACTTTTACTTATTACGGCAGACTTTTATACTGTTCCATCTGTGAATTCAAGTAAAAGTAACGTTAATTCTTGTTTGATACCTTGCCACATGGGTTAATTCGCACTAATTTTCTTTTCCAGTTCCCGCTCCTTTACCGTTTAAACCGTATTTACTTCGTTTGATTCCTAACACGGGATGTTGCGTTGTTATTCCTCAACCAAAAACTAAATAACTTCTCATTCGATGCCCTAAACCCAACAACAATTAATTTTCGGCCCGATTTTTAAATTAGCTTCTTGTAAAATTTGTCCCGAAATTGGTGTATTTTTTGCCCCGACTTACTCGAATAGTAACATGTTTAATGTTTTTTACGTACATGATCTTGATTTTTCACTTTTTCATAACTTTTTTTTTATTTCATCGTTATGTGTTATGATGTTAAAAAATTACGTTTTGCCATATTCCAATTTCTCAGTATTTTTATTATTATTAAAAAAAATTGGTTGGAACCATCAGAGGTTCCGCACTCAATGCCACGATGGGCCCATGGTGCATACCAGTGATTCTATCCAAATTCGCGAACGCGTGCTGCAGCCTTAATAAACTGAAGTAGCTTAGGCCAAGGCAAGGTATACAGCTGATTATCAGCAATGGATCTAGAGTCAAATACTTGCAACCTAACTCTGTTGAAAGCAGGACAACTGCACACGAAGTGATTGCAATCATCATCGTCTTCAAGGCAATCCTCGCATACAGCGTCAGGAGATAGCCCCATGCGAGACAGTTATTACGATTTTGGAAACAAACTGTTACTGTTTAACTATACATTTTTAATTAGACAATAATCTTTCTGCTAAACTTATGAAATAATAAAACATCAAACTTTCGCTTTGTTAAATTAAACTATTGGGTGATTATCTTAACATTTTAGCTTAGTTACATTAAACGGCCTGGCAAAGTTTAATTTATATAAGCTATCTGAAGCTCAGTTAATTTAACTTACCAATTGCTAAAATAATTAGGTAAAATGGATATAAGCCTTAGTTAGGGTAAATGGGTAGCCATTTATATAAGAGAAAAGTCTACAAATTTCACATGAATTTATTATAAAATACAATGTGAACAGGGTAGAATAAAAATTAAATTAAAATTAAAAAACAATTAAAATTGGCATAAAAATATTTTCAGGTTGAAACATAATGTGGCTTCAACCTACGTTTATAGCTTTATTTGCTTTGGTATTGCCACCATATTTGTCCTGTATTTATTTACATGAAGGACTCAAGATCTCTTAAATTCCTATTCGGTGCTTCTATTTTAATTGATTCCAGTATGAATGGTGCATCGATTAGAACATTTTTCCAACAAACGAACACTTTAAAAGCACTCGTCTATTTGCCAATGTTGTCATATGATAAGTTTTACATCCAGTAGCATATGACGGTAATTGATTCAGGTTAACGTAGTACGGTAAGTCTTGGTCGTAATCCCATATCTGTCTTTCCACCGTATAACTTTTTTTTTGGATACTCTCGATTTTTCGGATAGGTTCGACGTAAAAACAACCCCAGACGTTGACAGCGTATTCAAGTTGAGATCTGACATAGGCAAAATACAGGGTCTTGATTGTTTCGAGGTTATAAATATACCAAGTCCAACGCTTAATAAAATCAAGCATGTAATTTGCTATGTAGCAACGGTCGTTTTGTAATCGGATATTTTCAAATTATGTGTTGGGTTGTGATTGATACTGGAACTAGATTCAACGATGACATGAAGGAGGTTATGTTGGTTTGCAGGTAATGCAATTTGTATTAAAGGATACAGTTGGTTCCCTTCAATTGGTGAATAGTAGTTAAATTCGTGTGTGTATGTGTCTGGTTAATGACACTATAGTACTTGGTAAGCAATCGAAAAGTTTAATTTCTTTGTGAGACAGTTGGACATAGATAACGCTAGCTGAGGTTGAGCCTTCAGCATCATGAATTTGTAGGATTGTTCGTAAATCAGGTAATTTTAAATTGTTAGTTAATTGCCTTGTGTCGCGTTTTGTGAAAGTTAAGTGCAGTATAGAGTATATTTGGCATAACTGGAAGATCGGAAATCAACTGGCATTTGTTGAAACTGACTGATCTTCTATTGTTATTAGTAGTATAGAAGTGATTATATTTAGATTGTAATGCATGTACCACATTCGCAGGGCATCTATAAGTTTTACTAAGATGTTAAGAACGTGTTGTGAACTTATTTTCATCAAAATAAAACATGTTGACGTAAATAAGACGATCGATATACGGTATTTGGTTTACCCTGTTAAAGCTAGCCGAAAATTTCCAGCTGATAGTAAAACGTCGATAATGTAGATTTCGTTATTTACATCCCCGCCGAAAATAAAAAATTTCGTGGTTATCAGCCGAAAGTAAATAGGATACATGGATTGTAATAAAATTTTTTGGAAATATTCTAACGTGGAAGACTTGGTTTAACCAAATCGTGGGTGTGAAGATTTCTGCCCATGCAGCGGCATTTGTAAACAAGCTTTTTATCTTAAATGCGCTGGCGTTAGCACCACCACTTTCAATCAACTGACGAAATACAAACAATTACGATGGTTTTGCCCTGCTTGCAGTGAATTAACAATTTTTGCTGTATTGCAAAAAATAGATGATTTATCCGACAACATTATCAAACTATTCGAATCGTTTTCGGTAATGAGTGAATTTATGAAAACTTCTATTGAAGCACAGCAGTTAGCTAAGCAATCATTAACCATGAAGTTCCCATTAGACGCAGCAACCAGTCAACAATGTGCAAATACTAGCTTTAATAATGTCGTTCCAGATCTTGTTGGAGTTGGCGATCCTGTCGTATCGCTGCAACCGGTTAATGTACAAGATCTTGAACATTTATATGTGAATAAATTAAATCCCAATACTAAACTGAATGCTTTGGTTGACTATATACGATCAAAGTTGGGGGGGGGGGGGGGGGCGTAGTAGCCGTTGAGTGTCGTTTATTGTTGGCAAGAGGCCGAAATAAATCTAAATTAACATTTGTTTCATTTAAGCTAAGTATTAACAGGAAGTTCTCTAGCCGAATTTTATCGCCTACTACGTTGTGGCCAAGAGGTATTTTGATTAGGCCTTTTACCAGAAAATCCAGTTCAAAAAATGACAATACAGTTTCGCTACCTCGTACCGATTGAAATTTGACGACTTGCAGCTATATACAAAACCTCAATATAAACAAAATAATCAATAACACCAAAACAGTCACTGTCAGCCTGTGGGCTCACCTACAAATACTTTACTTATCTGTTGTCATTATATTATCACAAAGCAAGCGGTATTCGTTCTAAATCGAAAGACATATTTCGCAATACTTCTGATGAGTAATATGGCATTATCATCATAACTGAGACTTGGCTGAACCAGTCTTTTAAATCGGAGGAGTATTTTCCAAATTCGTATAAAAATTTTCGTCGTGACAGAAACAAAGATGCTAATATTAATCGTTTGGGAGGTGGAATAATAATTGGAGTCTCAAGTCAATTAAGATGTGAATCTGTGTTTTATACGAATGAACCTGAATTATTAGTTTTGAGAATCCAATTTTTCTCTCAACAAATATTATTAGGCGTATACTATATATTCCATCATCTGCTGCATCAGAGTTATATGATCATCTCGCCAATGTAATTGTAAACGAGTTAGTTCCTTTAATTAAACCTGATGACCAGATAATCTTCACCGGTGACTTTAATCTACCTTAGATTAATTGGATATTTTTGGACACGGATATTATTCCAGTTTCAACTAACGTAACCGCAACTCTCATTTTGGATACTGTGTTTGGTTTGGGTACCAATTAATGCAATAATATACTAAATGGAAATGGCAGACTGCTAGATTTGGTGTTCTGCTAAATGGATATGGACATAAAAGTTTCAGCATGCAAAGATATCGGTAATTTTTGGGAGTATATATCATATATCATCAGTATATATCCTCGGTTAGTTGTGATAAGACAAGCATTAGCACGAATTTAACTTTAACATAACAGGAATTATCAGCAATAACAATCAGCTAGATTGTTAAAAGGGGGCCGGGCCTGACGGTATTCCTCCTTGTTTCTTGGAGAGTTGCGCCGAGGTCATTGCGGCTCAATTGGCAAAGATTTTTATTCTTTGTGTTCGGTCTGGAGTTTTCCCCCAAATTCAGTGGAAAATATTATCGATTATTCCAATTTTTAAGTCTCGTTCACGTATTGATGTTAGAAATTATCGTGGAATTTCTTTACTTTCAAGCATCCCTAAACTCTTTGAAAGTCTAGTTAATGCCCGATTATTTTTTATAATTAAAAATGTTATAACGACAAAACAACATGGCTTCTATAAAAAAGTTACAAATCTCGCAATCTTTAATAATTATGTTTCAGGGGCGCTTGAGTTAGGTTTCCAAACGGATGTATTGTATACTGATTTCAGTAAGGCATTTGATAAGGTAGATCACGATTTGTTAATTAATAAACTCTATCAATTAGATTCAAATCAAATACCGGTGCAATGGATACGATCAAATTTGACTGATAGAAAGCAGTATGTTAGAAAAGAATCAACAACTCCATTTCCAGAACGTTTTTAGCATCCTCTGGAGTACCCCAAGGTAGTTACCTGGGACCACTCCTTTTTAATATTTTTGTGAATGACGTGATGGGTGGCCTGTCTAACTCAGAAGTTCTTTTGTACGCAGACGATTTAAAAATCTATAAAACCATTAGGGACATTTCTGATGCATTATCAGTTCAAATTGATATCAATAATTTCTTTGAATGGTGTAGTACAAACTCTTTATGTCTTAACATTTCCAAATGTAAAACTATGACATTTAGAAGAGGTCGGAATGTTGTCTTAACCGATTATTTAATCGACGGAGTACTGATCGAACGAGTTTCTGTAATTCGAGACTTAGGTGTTCTTTACACACCTAACTTGTCTTTTAATATTCATATTGACAGCGTCATTGCAAAGGCTAACGGTATGTTAGGCTTTCTGAAAAGACAATGCTGGGAATTTAGAGATCCATACACACTGCGCACTTTATATATGGCATTTGTTAGATCCCATATCGAGTACTCTGCTGTTATTTGGTCGCCCTTTTATCATAACTATTCATATAGGATCGAAAGCATTCAAAAGCGTTTTCTTAAATATGCAGTTCGCTTCTTGCTTCGTGACGGCCGTGGCCCGAATTATATTTTGCCACCTTACAATTGGAGATGCCAGTTATTAGCTCTGGAACCGCTTAGTGCTCGTAGGGACGCGGCGACTGCTATGTTTGCGCGTGACATGATTCTGGGACACATTGACTGCTCTGAGCTTTTAGAGCTTTATTCGTTTTATGTACCGTCTCATAATTTGAGAAGACATGCATTTTTGCAGTTACCTAATAGAAATACAAATTACGGGAAGAATGAATTGATCTACAAATCGACACTTCTGTTGAACTCGGTTGAAAATTTGTTCGATTTTGAGATATCACGATTTGAGATAACGTTTTTCAAAGAAACATTCTCCATTATTTTAAATTTAAATTTCTGTTTTTTTTTTCGTTTTATAATGACTTTTATTGTATTTTATGTTGGCGTATATCGATCAGAGGTATTATTTTAGACTGTTGATCTAAATAAATAAATAAATAATCACGGAAAATATCAGAAAATCAGAAGAATTCACAAAATTGAATTAAAATCAACCTCTAGCGTGTATATCTGAAGATGAATAGTTTTTAGTGGATTTGTCAATAGCTATCGCAGAAAAAAAGTTCAGTTGAAGTTTCCCGTGTGAAATCTCGGAAAATTCGATTTTGAAAATATCATTAGAAAATTTCTATAAAATCAGCCTCTAGAGTTTTAGGTCTGGAAATGGATTACATTGATGGAACTTGTAAATAGGTATCGCAGGAAAAAAATTCAGTACATACCTCCCTTGGGAAGTCTCGAAAAATTCGATTTTCCAAAAATCATTAGAAAATTTCTATAAAATCAGCATTTAGAGTGTTATGTCTGGAGATGTATTTTATTGATGTGACTGCTTGAAACCTATTTCGGGGGAAAAATTCAGTTTAAATTTTCTAATGATTTTTGGAAAATCGAATTTTCCGAGATTTCGCACTGGCAATTTGCACTGATTTTTATTCCTGCGATATCTATTGACAGGTAACAACAATGTAATCCATCTCCAGATATAACTCTCTAGAGATTGATTTTGTTCCAATTAAAATATTTTTGCGGATTCGCGAGTGTTTCACAATTTTCTACGAGAAACTGGAGCAAGGTTTGCCATATAAGAATATTAGCAAAGTGATTCAATGCTATTCATGCATTCTTAGTCATTTTTAGGCTAAACACTACCGATTGAAATCGACTTCATTTTTTATTTTCGGCTGGGATAGTAAAATCTGCATTACCGTTTTTTTTACTTTCGGCTTGAGTAATACAATCTGTATTATCGACTTTTCACTTTCGGCTGGCAACTTTTAGCTAACTTTAACATTATATTTGGATTTGAGCTCCCAGGATGAACATTTTACGATTATCACTTAACAAAGCCACTCGACCCAATAGTCCTGAATGTACCATCATGTATTCGTCGATATAAACCGTGTCATATTTCTTGAATCTATTTAAAAGGTAAGAAGCAATCGGGCCGTAGTTGGTTTTGATATCTTCAAAGTTTTTACCAGCTTCTTTACATTGGAATGCCACCTTAGTTTTTATGCCATTAGTGCCGTGCTTCGTAGAACTGACGACGAGATTTTTTCCAATTATATGTACATTTAAGATCAATGTTGATTTACCGCAGCCTGGCCTCCTTGAATATATGTATAATCTTTCAAATATTTTCTGGCCCATCATTATTTCAGCAGCATTGGAGCAGAAAATGTGTCTGCTATATGTGATAAGGCAGTTCTTTTTTGATTCAAATTGTACCAAAGCTTTCCCATCGAATCCAAATTTATGATCAGATACAGGTTCTTTGTCGGCTTTGTTATAATAACTATAACTTTGAACAATACTCAATTCATTATTTTAAATTGACTTAGCCAATTTAGTATTAATAAACCAGCACTCTTTTTGTTTATAACTACCCAGACTTTTTTTCAGTGTTGGTTTACGATTTATTGCTAAACCACAAACCGGAATTAATAGTGGACAGAAATTTAGCAGCATTCAATTTCTACCAACAAAACTTCTGGGTCAAAAATGCAATTTGTGAATGACTGCAATAAATAATAACAAATGGTTTTTACAGACCCCGTAGGTTTTGATCCCAAAATTGGCTCTTCGGGCTGTTGAAGCTAGATAACCGGGAGATGTTAAATCGTTCTCTACCTAAAGGTAGCTCACATCTTAGAAATCGCTTCATAATTGGTTTTGGTCAGCAGGCAAAACGTGAAAGAGTCACCGCCATCTGAATGGGTATTCCTCGTTGCATTTTCTAACTTCAGTGGCCGCGTGCATGTAGATTATAGATAGGTTGGTTACAACAATTAGGGATTTTCCCAAATAGAATTCCAACGCTTGCTGACTGGCGGCTAAAATATTTCGTATGTAGTTTTATATGGTCAAACATGTGTTTGAATGTTTTATTAAATTATTAATTTTGACTAAATTAATTTTAAAATTTGATATTTATTATTAATCGCAACATACTCATCTTTACTAATCATAAAAAAAAGTAGGGGGACATCCACTAATTTAGACAAGAAACTTGTATTTGTAAACATGATTTTACTTGTTTTTGCATGTAATAAAAAAAAAAGTAGTCAGCACTGCCCAAGCGTGGGGACAAATGAACTAAAATCGATTTTGGGAAAGTCCTTCATTGTCGACTGCCTAAAAATCCAAAACCGCCTTGTCATCGGCCTAAGAGAAAAACCAACACTAAGAGAAAAAGCAACGTATTGCCTTAAGACACGTGCTCCCTACTTTTAGGCCAACGCGTTTCTTGAAAACCAAAAAGTTCAAGCTGATCACATCCAACGTAAAAAGAAAACCAAAAATATACTTCCGGACGAAAAAATTAACTTTTCGTAGCCTTGCTGAATGAAATATGTCATTTTGGTATTGGCCATAATGCACAATATGCCGTAGTGTACCATAAAGCCACAATGAAATATTCCGTACTCAAACATGCCGTAAGAACGAATCCCGTTTCCGATTAATCAATCAAAGCCCTTCTAGCTCCTTTTGGAATACAAATTACATTTTATGGACTTATCGGCATGACCGTTCCTAAAAAAAATATTTTATTAATAACTGGTATTATTCATGATCCAGTATCTGGCTTTCGCTACATACATTTTATTACGTAATCCTTACATGTATACAGCCCAAAATATTATGAAACAGGAATTTTTATCTCAAAGACACACACGGAATGCTTTGAAAAACACAAAATATTCGTTATCTAAATACGATTAGCAAAAGACAAAATATTGTGACAATAACCCAGTGACCGCAAAATTTAAATTAGATACAGAATACCAATTACGTAAATGTTGACACTGTGAATGAACATAAACAAACAAATAAAAACATTTTTTTTAAACGTTGGTAGCAAAAGAATGGTGAAAAATACTCAAAATGTCAAACAATTAGTTTCTTTATCAAATTCTGTCAAGGAAAACATAAATAAATCAGAGAACCTTGATTGTCATGCCTATATGTTCCACCAATTATGTATTTCTTGTTAAAATGTAACAAATTGAATTTTATTTCTAAAATTAACATACAAACGTACAAACTGTTTTTAAAAAAAAAAATGTTTTTTAACTATTAAATTGCAAAATAAAAAAAATTTAAATACAATAAATCCAGTTACTTCAGATATTCAAGTATATACGTAAAATAATATTATGTTTTCACACCCAGCTAGTTAATGTTTTGATAAATTATCCTAATCAAAGATTTTTTTTATTAGATAATACGTAATTTATAATCAATTTATTAGTTTTACATTAGACATAGGTTTTATATATAATAATTTACAACTCTGAACTTTAACGTAAACAACACTTTGTAACACTTTCTCCGGGTACATATATACATAACATACATATCTTATGTAGGTACTCATATCAAAATCTATTAATTTTGTAAACAAAAAAAATAAAAAATTGCAAACAGAAATTATTTTTCGCAATTCTGAACACAAAATAAAAAAATTATTTGTAAAAGCTTTTTTTTTGTGTACTGTTAATTTATTTTTATTTATAATTAAGTGAAAATTATCCAATTTAAAAGACATATAGAAAATAAAATCGTGACCACTAAACAAAAGTAAAAAAAAAACAAACCAAACCAAATAAAATTATATGACAGCAGAAGTTTTTTTCTATTTTTTTTTTTTTTAGAGATTAAGGTGTGGATGACAAAAAAATAAACAATGCTGAAGTTTTATGATTGTTGGTATCGAAAATCGTGTAAGCTTTCAAATTATAACTATACATAGTATAGTGTAAGAGCATGAAGTAAAACCAGTAAGTTTTTTATTATCCGAAAAAAAATCTGATTTTGGGTTGTCTTGTTTGCTTTAGTTAGTTTTTATTTTTAAGGTGGTTTAGTTTGAAGAAGAAATTTATTTTTAATGTGATGAAATAATTTATCAGATAAGATTTATAGATGAGTGGTTTCAAAAATTAACAGTGCGAGTGCAAAACATGCTGATTTGTGTTAGTTTGTGATATATTTTTGCTCTTCAAACTTCAATTTATTGATTTAGTTTTATATGGATTTTTGCTTTTATCAGAATTGAAATCTCATTGAATTGTAGTAGCTGTTCAGGATTTAACATTACCAAAAATCTAATTTAATAATAAAATAAAAAAAAACCGATCATTTGTATATGCCTTATCAACCGATGCAACATCTACATTAAAATAAATTTGATGGGTTTCTTGGATACATAACACAAAATTGTTTAGCTGTTATATGCACATAAACCAACATTAAAATTTAGCTCTACTGTATCGACATTAGTAACAGTTGTAAAAAAAAATGAAAACCAAAAAAATAATTGTACTAAATAAAAACAAAAATTCTGCGACAATTTGTGTACTACACGATGGCGTCGCATTCAATGCAAGTAGCACATCACTTTTAGCCGTTGTCGAAAAAGCTATAAGGTTTCTGAAGCTGAAAAATCAAGTAAAGAGATTACCGCATCAAATGTAACTAGTTTACCACATTCAAACGCTGGCATCAAGTTAGAACAGATCGGGTAAATCTCCAATTTAAGTTTAAGTATTTCTAATTTAGCATACGCAGGTTATGCGATTACCTAATACCTACTGCCGTAGTCAATGAATGCGCGTGACCGAATTGGACGTTTACATGAATGTAATGTATTATAGGACTCAGGTTCGAAGATTTTACTTATATCCGATTCGGCATGATAAAGTTATAGCTAAGGCGTCAAAAAACCAATATTATGGTTAGCGACTTGCAAGATCTAATACGAGAGTCCAACGACAATTGAAATCATATCAAAATATAATATGTAATTCATTTGAGCTGCGGTTAAATGCATTCATCATTAGTTACATAACTGATACATCCCAATATGGAGGACCTCAAATAAGAAAACCATTGACATTCTCATCGGCACTGATCAATTCTTTAATATTATGAGGCAAGGCCAATGAATTTTCCCGTCAGACTCACTAATAGCGCAGGAGACTATTTTTGGGTGGGTTGTCTGCGGCCAATCATAACGCCAACATGATGATGATGTCGAAGATTTACGTAGTCAGAGAATGCATTGACCGAAGATGAACTTATATGTGAGGAACATTTTACGAAAATGATGAAACGCGATGATTCAGGAAGATTCATCGTGCAACTTCCATTTCAAGCCGATGTTCCATTGCTAGGCGATACCTTTTCAGCAGTTAAATGTAGACTACTTGCCATAGAGCGTAAAATGGCATCGAATCCTCTCGTTGGGCGAATGTATTACGAAGTTCTTCAAGAGTACGAATCGCTGGGGCATATTATCAAATTATGATACCGAGACTTAAACACACACCAAGAGGAGATATGTTATTTATCACATCACAAAATTAAGAGTTATCTTTGACGAGTCATGTCGACCTTCGAGCGGGTTATCTCTCAATGAGAAATTATTAATCGGTTCTATTGTTCACCCAACATTGTGAATAGTTCTTCTACATTTCAGAAGGTTTCCCGTAGCATTATCTGGCGACATCGAAAAGATGTAAATGAGCTAGAATTTCCTAAGGTTGCCAAGCCAATCAAACAAAATTTTTACGTTTACGACATTCTTGCTGGTTCCAACAAAGAAAAATCAGCCGCCCGCATTATTCGTATTGGATTCCCATTAAAGAAATGGAAATCGAATTACCAACAGTGGGGAGGCCATACTCATAACTCAATCCACTTTATTTTCCGAAGATTCAAATATGGATTGCGCAAATATTAGGACTATGGAATCCTGTGAACGATCTTTTTCATTTTAATGTAAACGTTCCAAAGGAAAAGGGTTCTACCAAAAAAACTATTCTGTCAATCATTACCCGAATATTCTACCCGTTGGGTTGGTTATCAATATTTGTAATAAAGACAAAGTTACTAATGCAAAATTTATGACTAGATAAAGTATCTTGGGACGAGGAATTACCAGAAGAACTGCAAAATCTATGGGGGAGGGATATTAAGTCACAATTCGAAAAAATTAAGCAAATTCAAATTCCAAGATCATTGAGCCAAATTCAAATTGAATTGTAGTATTGAATTTGTATGCCGCATGCGTATATTTTTGAATAACGTTCAACAACAAAATTACAACAAATTTGTTACCAGTAAGAGTAAAGTAGGACCAATTCAATCACATTTGTTAGTAAAGCATTTAACCAACGTTTCTCAGTCATCCGACGTCACAACAATCCATATATACCTATGGACTGACTCAATAGTGATTTTGTCAAGACTAAAATCGGGTCCCCCAACGAAATGGAAGGTCTACGTTGCAAACCACACAGCGGATATACACAAATCAATACCGAATGCAGTCTGAAGGTATGTTAGCAGTGGAAACAACCCTTCAGATTTAGCTACAAGAGGTGTTAAGCCAAGTAAGTTACTATTGAACGAGCTTTGGTAGAAGGACCCAAAATGGTTATTTACGGGCGATGTACCCTGGCCTAATTTGATGGGAGTTAAGGAAGCAAATGAAGAGCGACGGTTCAATGTGATCGGGTTGCAGTTGATTCTACATAAAGATGTTAGCATAATCGATGAATAGTATAAAAAAATTCGAAATTGACAAAGCTAGTAACAGTATTTTCGATCATCCTAAGATATAAGTTTAACGTTCAAAACTGTCAAGTCTGGTTCAATTAGTGTGTACCGTAGGTCAAGTTTCACTTAAATATTTGTACAAATTCAACTTTTAAAGAGTCATGTCTGGAAAGTGGTTCAAAGAGTGTGTCTAGACAGTAGTTATTTCTAGATAAATTATCAGGTAAATTAGCAGGCGTTAGACTGAAATGTATACAACGCCGTTTTAAAATGTTGACGAAACTGTTGTTGACGAATGTGCTAAAAGAATGAGGTATTCTTTTAGCACTTGTTGAAATTCCTTATAAATTGCACTTAGATATCTGTGTGAATAATTTCGGATGCACCGTACATATTGTATATTTCATCCCTAAGGTATTCTATAATTCTCGAAGCTATCTTTCTTTAAACGTTTAAAATTACGAATTTGGTTAGGTTATCCAATAATATTTTGATGGTTGCTTTACTATTTTTGGACCGCGGATATGGCCCTAACAAATCCATATGTATATTTTGGAATGGTTTTTTCCGTACACCAGTTGGGTAACAATGGCAGAGTAAGAGTTTTTATTCGCTGCTTTTGATGTTTTACGTGAGACACAGTTTGCGATATATTCATGAACTTACTTTCTCATACGGGGCATGAAGTAGACATGCCGTGTTCTTGTCTAATTTCAAATTACTATAGTCGTCATGCTCTTGTTTAATTACAACAAAGTAAGTTGTGATAGTACCAACAATTTCTGTGGTAATGTTAGTAATAAAGTTCCATTGGTGATTAACGGTTTTAATAGCTAAATGAGACTCTTGATTATCTAAAGTTAATAAAACGGGGTTTGTATTTGAGTCGCACATGAGATAGTCGTATAAGATAAATGAAATAATTCACCCACGTATACAATTCTGTGACCCAATTCATCCTGAACTATTTGCTTTACCATTACTGCCCATGGGGTAGCAGTCTCTAATAAAATGTGGTTCCAACCTTTTACTTCGGAAAATTAACATAGATGGTATAGCGTTTCCACCAGCCCTTACAGCACAAAAAACCGTCACAAGAACTCCTCTTTCACATTTTGTAAATCTTCCTACTTGTTTGACTCATTTTTCAGCAATAATTTTATTTAATTTTTGTACCATAGTTGCCCCTGTTTCATGTACGTTCCATATATTGAAAGTACAAATAAATATATCGCAAACTTCATCTAGTTTTTGGAAAAAACGCTGGTAGCTTCTAGAGTTCCGAGGGGAAGTACCGAGTTTTTTTAGAAAAATTGTTAAATATTATGCACCAGCCATTTGATTTGTGTGCCAAGACGGTAGACACAAACAAACTGACACGTCCGTATGCAATGAAATTTGGAAGATAATTAAAATGTGCCAGGAGCTTCCGTTTGGTTTTCTCAGAATTAAAAATATAACTGTTTTCTAACTTGTTTCAACTGGCCCCGGTCTCCCCTACCCCAAATTGTATCATTCGGCCCAACTCATTATACATCAGGCATTGTGTTGCTGCCGTACATTAGAAAAATGTGGTTTTATTTAAGCAGTTTGGTTGCAGCATGCAAGTGAAAAGTTAGAAACTAATGTTTAATGGTTTCGAGTATATTTCATGTTGCTGTGGATTAAACAATTCTCATCGATAACAGGCTTGGAAATTGCATATATGACGGTTTGGAGCTAAATTAAATTTAGCTATAATTGAGATTTAAGTCATTGAATTTTTCTTTTCCCTGCATCTTACGTTCTATAGAATAATGTTTTTTGCGTTCAATTTTGTGACTTTTCAAAATGAAGGCGGTTCGCATTTCTCTCCAAGTCGCGTTAGGATAGGTACGGGCATACATCGAATGCCCAAATTTCTTGACAGTATCGCTAACAAAATTACAACTGATTAAGCAAACGTTTTGAACACCTCAAAGGAAATTTTCCATATTGGGAGGCGGCGATTAGAATGACTAGTGGTTATAATGGATTCAGATTGATATATTGTCCGAGCACCACTCGAGTTTTATAAGTACTTGGTGGGGAAATTAACTCGAGGCCAATTTCTTAATTAAGCGGTGGATCAACTGGCACATTGTTCAACTTTTGAATCTTTTTGTTTATCGCCAAAATGTTAGCCGAATATGATCCTGTCAAGAGATAATTAACTGATTTACCAGTGGGAAGTACAAATTAACTGAGTCATTTAGATTAAAATTAATTAATTGAATTCTTGGGTCGACATCTAAAAAAGAATCAAGTCAAAAAATTAAAGAAGCACCCTTTTATTCTAGCACCACTAATACAAGTTATACAACCCAAGATATTTCCAAAACAAATCGATGGAGCTTAGTAATTCGCTATGTTAATATTGTAAAAGATCTCAATGTATGTGACGATAAATCGAAATAATTAACTATTAAAGAAACTTTTCTTGGTTTTGTTCGAGTAACGGATGGATCCGCCGCTTTTACATTGTAAAATATTGTGATCAGGGGTGCAATGGGACCAGAACAATGGGTGGAAGACATTTATGGATTCAAGCGTGTCTCAAAGACTGCAGCCCAATGCGTTATATGCCGATTGTGCAGTACTCAATCTCAATTTAGTTAGTAATGGCGCGGTAAATATAATTTCTGAAATATCCAACTGTTTCATCAATGTGTACAAGGCATACATATTATGTCTATTTTTTGGGTAGAGCATTAAACGTTTGGCCTTAGTGTCCCAAATTACAGGAGAACCCATTATTTTAAAAAAATTAAATTCAACGCGATTGCCAAGTCGTATTGCATCCATAATTACCATAAAGGCGAGATACCCAGATATCTTAAAAACTTTAAATACAATTATTTTATACTCGTCAAAATTCTGAGGAACATTCTGAAGCGATTCGAATTAGAGGCAATATTGAAAATTATGAATTCGTGTTAATTACAGTGATTGGTAGAAAAAATTCTTGAGTATTAATGCAACTTCAACCGAATTGCAGAGGCGAACTATGGATATTGTTCAAGCGGCATACTTCTTGAATACTTCGTTAAGTTTAACAATAATTTTCAAATTACCTTTCTGAGTCTCTTGGAATACAATTACTGCTTTGCGTTAAATGATTAAAAACCGAAATTATAAAACTAAACATCGTTTTCCAACTTGCTGAACCAGTTACCGCTAAACAACGATATGATTGCTAATTTTCCGGAAGTGTATGCTTTATTTATCTTATTTTTAAGTATTCCTGTCACAGTAGCAACCGACAAACGCTTATTTTCTAAATTAAACTTAATAAAGAATTTTCTTCGGAATCCAATGGAGCAAAACCGTTTATCAGTTTATATTTTTAGTTGCAAAATATTTTTAAATGGGATGAACTCTATTTTAAAGTGCTTTTATTGTTTCACTGTTTTTCTATAGGGACCGTTTCTAAATTTTGCTTTGGGCCGATTTTTGCCAGTTACGCCACTGATTATGTTGATACTTCTGACAGTATTTCTGTGCCTGGCTTGAATTCCAATACGGAAAGACTTCCATTTTCGCTGTTTGGTAACCAATTTTTGTCATATGGTGGTTCATGTTGGTTCAAACTCATGGAATCGAATACGTTCCGTTATATTCAGAAAAGTTCGATATACATATAAGGTCCGCTGTTGGAAAATGTTTTGCATTTCTGATCATTTTGTATACAAAATGGACGTTTTCTGTCATAGTTTTTATATTTCTATTGGAAATTTTAAGTAACATTATCTGAATCAACAATTTCCGGAAATAGGAAACATGAACCTAAAGCAGAAGGCGAATGCGTTAACATGGATGTTTAATTATAATTAACATCTCTAAGTTAAAATTTATGATAATTAAATTAACATTTAACAATTTGAACATTGTCTTCTTTGTGTTACTAGGTTTGATCGGGAATTGGGCTTTAATTAAATTGCTTTACCAACAGATTTTTCCGGTTTTTAACCCTTTTCAATATTTATATTTTAAAAATATATTTAAAGTTAATAGTTCTTGAGTTCGGTTAGGTGTTATTTAAAGTTTTTAATCTATTTATTAATTTGCTTCTTAAATTTTGAATTAAACATTTTTTTAAATTTTAATTTTTAGTTTTTAACTTTAATTTCAAATTTAAATTTAAATAATTTCGACTCTTATTAATCGCTGATTAATCTAGATTTTGATTTTCAGGAAATTCCATGGAACAAGTTTAAGCTTTCCAGAATCTTAGAGCTTCCAGCGGTCAAATTGTGTTGTCTTGTGCAAATCTTTACCTTTATCATCTGCAACACTAATTACAAAATACTATCTAACTATTGACTACGTAGGTGTCTGTAACTGCATTAAGTCTATAATGTAACATAACTTACATTTTCTATCGTTATGTTATGTGAAAAAATGGTTATCGGTGAACCCGGCGACCTCCGGGAGACTTGCTAAAGACTCGATGGTGTATTGCAATTAATAAATCATTCACGTACTCCAAAACCTTTCATGAGAGGATTACTTTCCAAATTCACTCTCCATTACCTTAATAACATACCGAACAAACGCACAGCGGTTACTGCTACCTCGGTTGGAACGTGAGGCATTGGGTTTCGTTCCCGAAGGAAAATAAAACTGAAATCCCCAAAATAGAACCCCGCACCAGAATATTTAATTTGATTGATAAAGGCTGTGTATTAATTAATGAAAATGTCAAAAAGCAGGGCTATAATTGTTTTGCCAGACTGTTAATTCTTATGCAAGTATAATATACATATTGCTTTGCAACTTTAAGTACCTCAGAAAAAGTAACTTTTTGAAGGCCATTGCCAAACATAAGTCACTTCGCTATTAGAATCACTTACTAATAAATCATTAGTTCTATTAAAACTTATTTGTTTTAACCAAACCTACAAAATATTAATAGTGGTTTCCTTGCCTTAACACGTAACATGCCCAGTTCCAGTCTAGGATGGGTTTTACTCTCGTACACTTTAAATTGTGAAGTAAAAATTCTGGGATGAGTTTATACGCTCGTTCTTGGTGGTTTGGCGTCTATTGGAAGCGGCTCCGTAACCTTCCAGTAGGCGCAAGTGTACGTACTGCCTCCTCGCGGTACCACTGGAAACCATTAGGCAGAATATGGCCTTTTGGGGCTAAAGTACGGCACTAAAGGAGAAAACCTTGACAAAAAATCCTAATCTAAGGTGGAGCAGCATATACCGAAGGATGAGTGGCTCATAGGTTAATTAGTTTATATATGCGGACTCTGGATACCAGGCGTCCTCCAGTTTTATTTAGCCTTCCTGTAGTAAACCTGGGTGACCTACAGGCGACTTTTTTATTCCCAGCAACTCGCAAGAGTTAAATCAAAACGGTAAACGAGGCACGGGAAGGAATACACGGGAGTGGGTCTGTCCTCTCGAAGTCCTTGAGTCCCAATGCTACCGCTTTTCTAGCAGAACTAAATGTTATTACATATAGGAGGGAGAGCAATGAGCCCAGATAGTATGTATCACGTACCGGTCGGCAGTATTATCAGGTTCATTAAGAGCCTGCATATTGGCTGGACGGGTAATTAAGTAGGGCTTGATGCACAAAAGATCTTTTAGGTCGCAGTGCGAGGTGCCTTAACGCCCACACGGCCCTCAAGTAATAATAATAAATAGTGTGAAAAAAGAAATTCATTAATTCCGGATTAAGTGTTTTGAAATCCAGAATAAGCGAAACCAAAATATGGGCCAATATTCCGGAATACCGGAATTACGAATTCCGGAATTGGATGCCCTAGCCATCTATAATTTTTCTAACGGCATATCGATTACGACGTACATCGATTATGGTATATCGGATATGTGTACGTGTTATTTCATAATTTAGGGTTGGGTTCTGATGACAAATTTTCAAACATTACCAAACCGATCGAATATATGGAAAATCATGATACTGAACTTTGCAAAATAACATAAATCTCACAAATTGGCTTTCATAGACACTACGTCACCGTAGTTCTTTCTTGGTTTAAACGCCAACTTTTTAGTTTCGAGAAAATCAGCTTTAAAGTTTAAATATTACTGTGAGTTAAATCGTTTAAATAAAACTTTGATATTTTTACCCAAATCGATAAATTCTTCCATCATATATTTGATTTACTGTCAATTGACCGTAAACAATTGATCGTTAACAATTGATCGTACAGCAATTGATCGTACAACAATTAACCGTGGAAACAATTTATCGTGGATACAATTGATCGTATGAACAATTGATAGTGGATCAGTTGATCGTTGGAACTTCGCTCTTTCTTGGCCGATTATGATGAAATTTGACATGGGCGATGACAATGGGATTCTAAATTGATTTTTGGATTACGTTCTGGAATATGGCCAATTAAGGTGAAACTTCGCTGCCTTGCATTACACAATGTTGCAAGTACAAAATCTTGCATTTGCAAATTTTGCAGTTTTAGTATCTGTACCTACTGCCTAGTATCTAACATAATATTGCTTATTCATAAAATTTCATTTCTCTATTGAAATTTCAAATAAGTCAGTTTTGAGTTTAGATTAAATTATTGCAATTTTATTCCCAAAAAAAAACTTAAGAAAAGATTTTAGTTAATGGAAATCTCAATTTTCCAGAATATTTCAACAAAATATTCTGGATAAGGGAGATTTAATTTTCATTTTCCAGAATTTAAATTTTCGTTTCTGGTTAAGGCAGAGTTAATATTAGAATTAAAATGGAAATCTTCTTTTTCCAGAATATTTCAACAAAATACGTATGTGTAAATGGCCATATTCCAGAACTTTATCCAAAAATCAATTAAAAATCCCATTTACAACGCACTAGTTCAATTTCATCATAATCAAGTAAGGAGTAACCAAGTTCCATCCTACTTCGCCACATTCCAGAATTATATCCAAACGTCATTTAAGAATCCCATTACCATCGCCCATGTCAAATTTCATCATAATCGGTCAAGAAACAGCACAGATCCACCTTAATTGGCCACATTTCAGTACTTAAATTGTCCACACGATCAATTGATACACGATTAATAGTTCATACGATCAATTGTGTCTACGATCAATTGTTCACTTTCAATTTATTATTATTATTTTATTTCATTCCAATTAAATACAATAAAAAATACAAATCAATAAAAAAACAAAATACAAAAATTGGAACAAAAATAGAAGAACCCTATGTCGAAAATCGACAGTTTCGAGTTCAACTAAAATGGCAATATAAAATATAAGTAAACAAAACAATTAAATAACAAAAAAATATTTAAAATAATTATACAGTTCAGTTATCAAAGCCAATATAGGATATGTATTTCCAAAACTTTATCAATAAAACTCATTAAGCGATAACACGAAACAAATATGAGACATCGGGCGTTTGAAATAGCCAATCTTTCACTCTGGACAGAAACGACTTAGAATGAATTAGCCTCCTAATCTGATCTGGTAAACCATTGAAGAATGTGGGTGATGTAACGAGTATGTAGCGGCGAAAATGATCGTTATTAAATCTGGGAATACTGTACAGAACCTGATGGTTAGCACGGAAGTTGTATCGAGCATCAAACCTTATTATATGCTCTCCACTACGCTTAAAAAATATTTTCAGAACCTTATAAACATACAAATGTTGCAATGGTAGTATATTAGTAGATTTGAATAAGGGCCAAGATGAATCTGTTCTATTCTTCCTCAATATGGTTTTTAAAATCATTTTCTGTTGCACATACAATGGCTTTAAAATAGTTGGGTAACAACCACCCCAGCAGGATAAACCGTATTCCAATTTGGCCATTACCAATGCATGATACGTCATTTTCAACACAGACAAAGGACATACATCGCGAAGAAGGTAAAAAATTCTAGCTGCGGATGTAACATAATGTTTTAAATTAGTGACATGGGTTTTCCAAATGAGCTTAGTATCCAAATGAACTTCGAAATATCTTAATGAGTCAACTAATTCAATATTCAAACAATCAGCATCACAAGTGGTAGGAGTACATTTAAAAGCGATATGATACGTAACTTGGTAATCATTAGGTTCAGTTATAACTCCAGAAATTTTAAACAACATAAACTTGGTTTTATCACTCAAAATTAGGCAATGCTTGTCAAACCATTTGTGCAAAACTTTCAGATCGGAATTAATCATGGATATAACATCAGTGGGAGATCCAGCAGTATAAGCTAAAGCTAAATCATCAGCAAAACCAGTACTGCTGCCATTTAACCTAAGTTTAAAAGTAGAATTGGAATAAATCAGGAACAGCAAAGGACCCAACACCGATCCTTGGGGAACCCAAACACTCACGGATCTAGGATCACTAAAAATATCACCAATCCTAACTCTCACATTTCTATTCTCTAAATAGGATGCAAACCACCTGTTTACTGTACCTCTAAAACCAATGTCGGAAAGAATAGACAGCAAAATTTTATGATCAACCATGTCAAAGGCCTTAGAAGCATCAACAAACAAACCACCACAAACATTACCACAGTTCAGCCCATTGTGTATAACATCTAAAAACTCTAACAAAGCTGACTCAGTACTCATACCTTGACGGAAGCCATGTTGGTGTACACTAAGTATGTTAAAATGATTTAAAAAAATACTCATTCTGTTTTTAACTGCTTTCTCTAAAACTTTCAAAATGACTGGCTGGAGTGCAATTGGTCTGTAATTTCCTTTAATAGTTCGATCGCCTTTTTTAAAAATAGGAATAATGGTTGCCGATTTTAGTCTTGCAGGTACAAATCCCTGCTCGAAGGACAGATTGAATATATGAGTCAGGACTGGACTGACGAAATTAGAGATAGCCTAGTGACTCAATAATAGATATTACTTCATTGGTGGAGACTGGAGACATAAAAAAAGTTTTCGAACAATAATCATAAGGTATATCGTAATTCGTTGCTAAGTTACTCTGCAACAGGTTCGCTCGTAGGTCGTTGGCGATACTAGTAAAATAACAGTTGAGTTCATTTGAAATATCAATATCACTTGTGAGAAGTGTACCGTTGTCTGCTAGAATATTTTTTATCGAAGATACTTTAGGCCGTTTGGTTAAAATTTCATTCACTAAGTGCCAATTTTTTTTTTAACATCGCCAATTGTAACACGATAAATTGTTTACGATCAACCGTCCGGAACCCCATTTATTTATTGCATAGTCTACTTTTTTCCAAATGGCGGAAAGACCATGCCGGCTGATCTAACTATATAGTTTTTAAAATTTGTGCTTTTCATTTGCATAATTTTAAGTTTGATTTTTGTGTAATTAAAAGTTTATAAAGTTTTTATTAACGTCACGGGACTATATACAGCTCTAGATTTCGCAAAAATATTTCTATTATACTATATGCATTGCATCTATTTCCTGCACTTGTGAGTACCAGGCTCCGACAATTTTTGTTGTATTTCAATTATTTATGTATGCTGTTCCATAAATTTTAAAATAGCAAAGGTTGTTATTCTATTTCTATTCTGTGGCACGCATGAGTCGGACCACAGGATAATCCTAGTTATAGTAGGATTATCAGTAACGACATTCCCCAAAATTGTTATCAATTCTGACGCTAGATCGTTCCCTGATCTCCCGCTCATCGCCTCGTGCCATATTGCACAATATATCACTTTATTAGAACCTGCCGTGTGCCGTTAAATTATAAACTGAACATTTTCGTTTATAGAAGAAGTTTGATACATTTGCACGAGGTAAGGTAAACACATTTTGTAAATCGTAGCACAGAATTGAAGTACATTGATCGACATTGTTTTAATCAGCGTTTCTTTCTGCTTTTACCATCTTGTTGTTTTGCTGATGTTTCTCATATGCGTTGATTTCAACTGTCGTAGGCTTTCGTGCAAGCTTATGTGCTACATACTGATCACATTGCTCTTTCTTGGGTTTGTAGAATGATAAATTGAACTCTTGGTTAAACGCTTTTGAATAAATATTTAATTTCACTGGTCTTACGTATAATGAATACATTTTACTAATATTCAAACCGGCTTCGAGATATTTTCTGTTTGTATTGGCTCTCCAATAATGAGATTCCATAATTGGAAAGCTTTTGATGTGTTCTCTGACGTTATTCAGCTTTTCATCAGAAACTTTAAACTTTACATGTTTGCCTTGTAATATTACGCGGTGTTTGTATCAATTTCGGTGGCCTTTGTTTTATAAAAATAATATATTCGGTTTTGGCTCACGTCAAGGGTAGTAAGAAAGAACACTTTACAAACCCTCACCATAGCGGTGCCTTTTTGAAAAAAATATAAGAAAGTGTCTTGTCTTCTTGATGTTTCTGTTGTAGTTCTTTTGCGAGATTCTGGTACTCTTCTAGTAAATTTCGAAAAAAAATCCTAGTTTGTTGTTTGCACTAAGGCTCCAAAACATGCTAGGTATTTTCTGCCGATCTTTCTCGATGAAATTCGATCTGCATTCAAAACCGCAACCCTCAAAGCAGCCATCAGTAACATACCGTGATCTTTATATATTTCCAATAGCATCTTCATATTCTCGTCCTTGGTTTCTCAAATTTTTTATTTATATTTTATGACAATGTCACCCATGTAAGTAATTATTATTATTTATCAGCTCCATAAATTCTATATTAATGAATCTGAGAAATACTGCCGGTGATATTTGTAACCCAAATGGAACTTTTTAGAATTCGAAATGATCTTGGTAATTGACAAATACTGTAAATTTTTTGAATTTTCATCCACAGGTACATGAAAGAAACTATTTTTTAGATACCGACGTAGAAACAACTCTTGATTCTGCTAATTTGTCCAGCTGCTTCTCTGTTATCGACATCGGACACTGGTATTTAATTATTAGCAAATTCAACTTACGGTAAACGATGCATACTCTAGAGTCTAGAACTATTATCCTTCGTTTTGACTACAACCACTTGACTACTATTTTCCGAAGTTGACGGCCTGAATTTCCTTTAGGCAGCCATTACTCTACTTCTTGCTGAACCACTTCCTGCTCAACTAAAGGTAGTCTCCTTGGTCTTGTGAAAATAGGAGTATCATTATTTAGAACAATTTTCAATGATATACAGGGCACGGATTCGCGTTACTCGGCTTGTAATTTCTAACAAAATCTTTAACAATTTCCGCATATTTTGGTGTAACTTTTAATTCCTCATCTTCTTTCACTTGGATGTTCATTATACTTGCTACATGTGCATCGTCTGTATGAACAGTGTTTCAAAATTGTACGCTGTTTTTATTAACTACAATTTCACTTGTCGGTTCCGATAATTACATAAATCGAACTCGATTGCATTGTTTTTGACAATGTAACAGCTTTCTTTCATTTCAATATAATCCACTTTTATGCTACTTTAAGAGCGCATGTTGTCAAATTTTCGCCATTGGCAAAACCTCGTAATTTCGAGTTATCTTGGTGCCGCTCCATATTTGTTATTCTAGTTATCGCACTTTTCCGATTACTTGTACAGTCTCGCTTATGCTCTCTGGATCCGCAATCGATGCATCTGTTTTGAAGTTCTTACCGGCTCTGATGCTTTTTAAAGTTTGGTTTCCTTTTGTTATTATTAATATTGTTGTTGCTGCTATTTTGTGCAAGTTTATTAAAATGTGTGCCGTTGAATGGTTTTTGATTGGGTTTCCTTTCTTCAATTTATTGATTTAGTTTTATATACATTTTTGTTTCTATCAGGATTGAAATCTCAGTGAATTGTAGTAGCGTTGATTCTTGTTCAATAGATGTTTGTGATACAGTTAACTCGCCTAAATTTTTAATAAGTGGCCAATGGTTGACCCTGTTAAAGTTAGCCGAAAGTTGCCAGCAGAATGTGAAAACTCGATAATGCAAATTGCATTACTCCAACCGAAATTTCCCGGCCAAAAGTAAACAAATGATAATGCAGATTGTATTATCCCAGCCGAAAATAAAAAATGAAGTCGATATCTAAAAATTAATAAGAATGCATTGAATCATTGAAGACCTTTGTTAATATTCTTAAATGACAATACTTGGCTCCATTTTCTCGTAGAAAATTGTGCAAAATTTGCGAAACCCAAAAAAAATATTTTTATTGGAATAAAATCAGCGTCTAGAGTGTTATGTCTGAAGATGGATTACATTGATGTGACTTGTCAATATAGGTATCGCAGGAAAAAAATTCAGTTCAAGTTTTCTGTGGAAAATCTCGGAAAATTTGAGAAAGTTGCCAGCCGAAAGTAAGAAATGAATGCATAAAATCAGCCTCTAGAGTGTTACATCTTATTTTATACAAATTTTCTAATGTCTTTTGGAAAATCGAATTTTCCGACATTTCTGCGATACCTATTGACAAATCCAATAAAAACTGATTCAACTTCAGATATAAACTCGAGGTTGATTTTACATATTCCAATTTTGTGAATTCTTCTGATTTTCCGATAATTTCCGCGATTAGGTTTTCCACGTAAAACTATTTACAAAATGTTTATTGCAATCCATGTATCATATTTACTTTCGGCTGATAACCATAAATTTTTTTATTTTCGGCTGGAATGTTTATAAAGTAATCTGCATTATCGACCTTTTTACTTTCCGCTAACTTTAACAGGGTCTTCCATATGACCATGAGCTACGATTTTTCTGTAAACTATTAAAAATCTGACAAAATCCAAAACTAATCCCAATAATTGTCGCCAATAAGTATAGAAGCCATAACAAGGAGCATAATAAACATAACCTTAATAGATTATTTTAGTTTTATATCTCTGACTGTCTAGAAATAACAAACATAAATTTTTTTCTCAGTTTTTTAATTTTTTAAAATCTAAAATGATTTATAAAAATATAAAACTACAATAAAAATAATTTTATTATGATGATGTTTTTGTTTTCCTGCACAAAATTATTTTGTAGCATATTTGCTTGCATTCAATTTCTTACAAAACATTTTTTTTTGTGTATGATAATCGACTGTTTTTCTCTATAAAATTCGATTTATTTGGCGAGAGACTATTACTCTAGTTTTTGAAATAAAAGAAGTATTTCAGTTTAATTTTAGTTGCACCTGAATTAGTGAAACCAAATATTGATGGATAAATTGTAATGTAAATTGCAATGAAATAAACCATTCAGTTACCTTACAGCTTTAGTTAACATAGTAAACTTTAACGCTGACAAAAAGTTAAGCTTAAACCACAAATCAATATATACAGATGATTCATATTGAACAAAAAAATGAAACCTGATGGGGTGCTGCAACAGAATAGAAACAAACCTTTCAAAAATATAAATATTTTAGAAACAAACCAATTTAAAATCAGAAATACGCGCCTACTTGGATAAATAGCATTAATACATTGTTGAATGTATACATACATATAAAGAATGTGTGTACAGTTTGTTCTTTCTCTCTCAGCAAGTGTAATTTAAAAAAATTATAAAACTTAGTAAGCAGAAAAAGCGAAGCAATTCAATTTTGGCTAAAAAATAGTACAAATGTACATACATTCAACAATGTAATAATGCTATTTATCCAAGTAGGCGCGTATTTCTGATTTTAAATTGGTTTGTTTCTAAAATATTTATATTTTTGAAAGGTTTGTTTCTATTCTGTTGCAGCACCCCATCAAGTTTCAATTTTTTGTTCAATATGAATGATCTGTATATATTGATTTGTGCTTAAACTTAACATGATTTGTAGCCTATTCATTTAAATTAGTCTGACATTATAAGCAGAAACAAAACAAAAAAAAACAAATATGTTTACTTATACATTATCGATTCCCAGGATTATATAATTTATTTATATCTTTTGAATAAAAACAATCAATATAAATCCGTAAACACTCGTTTCCACATTTCATCATTCAAAAAGTTTAATTAAATTTCCCACCATACCGATACACAAAGTTTATTGCCTTGCCACTGAAAATAAAATATCTAGGTTGTAGGGCTACAAAATATAAGTCACCATTTAATTAATTGCCCAAATATAATCCTCTAATCAATCACTATCATACAAAAAAAAAAAAAAATGTAAATAAACATTTTACTAAATCTACAAAAATTTGTTTGGTTAAAATTAGAAAAAAAAAAAAAAAAAAATTTAATCAATTCATGCAAAAATTAGGAAGGATTTCAAGAATTTCTCATTATACCTCCACGCAATCATTTTGCTTCCAAATGATTGATCGATCTTTTTTTTTTTTATTTTTTGTAACCAAAACAAAACCAAAAGCATCAGCATAGACTTTGAGACATACTGACTCAAAAAACGAATTTATTTATTATAAAATTACAATTTCTGTTTGAGTCATATTTTGTGGTTTTTAGGAAATTGAAAAAGATTTGTTGTTGCTGTATCTGATATGTTTTAAAAAACCATCAAATAAAATATACTTTAGACGACTTTTGAATAACAATTACAAAACAAAAAAAAATGTTTTTTTTTTTTAATTGGTTGGTTTTTAATATTAAAAGCCTATTTGACATTTTTTTAATATGAAAAATGTGTCTAAAGGATGACTTTTTTTATGTTTATATGCTCGACTCAAGATTTCATAATTTTATTACAAAATTTTTTTTTTTTTTGCTGAATTTTCTAATGAAATCAAAACCTCAAAAACCACATCAAGAATGACGGAAAAAATAAATAAAAATATTTTATTATATTTCTTCCGATTATAATCAATTTTTGGCCTTCAGAGAAATTATTATTATTATTATTGCTGTATATAGTATGTATTACTCCTATAATATTTTGTAAATTGAAATTGAATGTTATGAAATTTTGTGTGTATATATTATGGAAACGAAATATCAGCGAGAGCGCCTTTATGATTTATTATACTTATAGGTGGCGGTTGTGTTGTGATAAAAATGGATTTGTTTGCGGTTTCCTTAGTGTATAAGGTTAATGGTTGTTGATAAAATTATAATTCAAGGTTAATGTGTCTGTGAGTAATATAATGTATGCCTGAATATATGGTCGTTATGTGTTGTCATATTGTAATACACTGATGATTCGTTTGAAATTTAACTAAATTTACGTTAGGTAAGTGAATCGATGGTCGAAAAGTATTAATTCAAACGATGGTTGAAATCGATGGTCGAGAAGTATTATTTCAAACACAATTTCATATGTAGGTAAGTGGCGCGTAATTGAAATCTTTATAAAAGGCATGTCTGCCAATTCGTTAGCCTATATAATGGGGGTCAATTTTGTACTACAACTTTTAGGCCGTTATTCGCCCGTCTCTTACGGGATATAATTCCGCCGTTAAAAATAAAATAGTTCACGTTTCTGCAAATTCATTTCTAATTAAATATCGCTTAACAAGGAGCAACGTGGAAGTGGTTGATGACCTTTGCGGCATACCCAGTCCAAGATAAATAATCAACAAGCAGTGTGAGGTTCTATCTTGCCAGATATTATTATAAAAACGGTACCACATTAATTTTGGCTTCACCTATCCAGAGTGAATCCTCAAACAACCGAGGATGATGTTTTAGCTATGGCTAATAAGTGTTTGGGAACAAGTTTCTACTATGTGGGTAAATTGATTCCCAAAACGAAAACAATTCAGGGGAATATTTATTATTAAGTTCGGGAACCTGGCCAACTGGCGTAATATATTAGATCATTTCATGATTTAAACCAATCGATCAATATATTCTATTTATTATCATAATGAGTCCAGTATTCGAGGGGAATCTAAATTGTTTCTGTTGGGCGTCCTCGACAACGATTATGATCCCTTAAATGACAAGGTGTGTTCACTTTGGAGTGAGGTTAAAGCGTGTCATCCAGTATACGATATTATGGCTGTATGTATTAAAGCCGATATTTCTTTTATCTTCGTAGTCGCTGTATATATGTCCTGGGAATCAACTTTAGAAGTTTATCTTGAATTTATTGATTTTTTCAATTCTGTAATGTCTACAGTGCATATTGATGAACAACTCATGATCATTAGTGATTTCAATCTTCCAGACATTGTTTGGTTTAACGTTGATGGTGTTCTCACGACCTCATCAAGCATTGGCCATCACCGATTACTTTGCTATTATAGCAACCAAGCAATTGAACCAGGTAAGCAACAGTCGAGGAAAATTATTGGATTTGGTATTTTCATATGAATATTTGGATATTGCTTCATGTGAGGATTTTACTGGATGTGGGAGTGTCTACCATACTACAATAATGATAAATATTTTTCATGAAAAATGCAATACTAATTTTTGCCTTGATAATTTTTTTCATTTTGATTTTAGGCATGCTGCCTACTTTTACTTAATCTAATACTTGAAGCACTTCTATTCCAATACTTAATCTAGTGCTGAGTTTTATTCTAGATTCGATGCAGCTCGAACAGAATTTACAATTTTAAATTGGTTCCTATTGGTTTTCTTCCGCTGATTCTCATCTTTATTGAAAGCCTTCGGACTGGGATTTTTCCTGATCCCTGGAAATATCCTTAATACGTCCGATTTTTAAAACTATGGCAAAAGATGTGAAATTAGCAATTATCGAGGTATTGCTATTCTTTCTGCTATTCCCAAACTTTTCGAAGCCAAGCTTTTGATAAAATTGATCATTCATTTCTTATCTATAAGCTAGAGAAAATAATTTGTGCGTTCATCCCTATCAAATAGTTGCAGTCTTATCAATTTGGCCATTTCGTGTAACTTCTAGAGTACCGCAATGTATTCACATTGGTCCACTTCTGTTCTCTATATTTATTATTGATGTTGTGGAGTATTTTGAATTTGCACATTGCCTTTTCACGCAGATGATTTGAAAATATTCGCTCCGATTTCTTCAATTTCTGATTGTTTAATGTTGCTAAGTAATTTGAATAATGTTCGCAGTTGGTAGTTTAACAACAAATTGTTGTGGAATGTGGCCAAATGTAATGTTATCTCTTTTTTTAGAAAGCGATCACCTATTCTTCAGTAGCATTTTCATTATAATGTGGTGGTTGACAGAGCTGAGTTCATGTCTGACTTGGGTATAATTTTCTCTTCTGATCTTTCCTTTATAAAAAAATTGAGTGAGTTCGTGTTTACGAATAATTAAATATTTATAGGAAACGTGTTACAAATGAAATAAATGATAATTTATGATTCGAAGAAGTACAACATGTCAATAATTTTTAAACGGAATTAAAATTTGGCGACAAGTGATAAATGGATAGAAATCTTGAGGTTCTTTCAGGAATCGTTCATCAGTTCTGAAAACGTTAAGAAAATCGTTGGATTTGTGTTATGTCTCCCAAGCACTAACGCTGTAGCTTAAAGTTTTTTTTTTCTATTATCAGTGATTTGTGGACAATGGGAAAGCGAGAGTAGAATTTAAAATAAACCTAAAATATTCATGCGAAGAATTTTTACCACTGTTAGGGAGTAATGAGAAATTTCTGAAACAAATAAGCTCCTCAGCGAAATATAATAATTGACTTATTTTCGCCTTTTGGATATTGAAACTACGAGACTGAATTAAATGAACTAATTAAATTTTAGAAAGTGGTCATTTTATGTGATCTGAAATTTAAATTATATTTCGAAAAACAAAAAAAAAATGTTTTCATTGCATATGGCAGTCAAAAGTAAGTTAACAAAACATTTTTAATTAAAAAACTTGGGTTTAATAACGTCATAAATTCTATTTATTTGATTGACAAATATTTTGGTTTAATTTCATATATTAATTTAAATACACCCATACCTCACGGTGCTCTAACACTTACTCGTTTTTTCAACAGAGCCCATAAATTTTCAATCGGCGAAAGGTCAGGGCATATTTCAAAATCTATTTTGAATGAGGGGCATCATCCGTTTGCCTTCTGGAATGACAACATCTTTCAATAGTGTCAAGTAAACAACGGAATTTACTTTTCCGTCGAGCACCACGATTTCTCCAACTCCATATACAGACAGACAGCCCCATACCATCAAACCTTTTCTAAGTGATTTCATTGTGCGGTTATGAGCAAGTGTATGAAAATTCTTCACGTTTACTACGCCATTAATTCATTCTCCTGTGACTATATGGCATGCGCATCATGCTTTCGTCGGTCCATAATATTTTTTCCCAAAACTCAGATGATTTAAGGACATGTTGGGTATAAAAAATCATTATATTTTACATATGGTAGCTTCCGAAATGCTCGTCCACGTAAGCCACTTTCGTAAATTCTACGCCTAATTGTGGTATCAAATAGTATCGTTTTGCCTCCTAATGCTAATTTTAATGCTAAATTAATTATTAATTACAATTTAATAAATTTAGTTGCAATTAACGTTAAATAATGCTTTATAATTATAAAAATAATTATTAGAAAGAGGAGTTTGTCTGTATTAAAATCAAAAGGATTCTTTCGGCTTTTATAGGCAAAATATATTAACAATAATGGCATTCATAACATTTTCGACTCATTTCGCATGTCGTAATGGCACAACCAGGAAAGTACTAAAATAAACCACCTCGATCTTGCTTTTTTCATTTTCTCTGTATATCGACATAAAATTTCCCCATTCTTGGACATAACGTCGTACAAAAACCAGAACAACCATCATCATGAGTTGCTACTCAGTCTATAGTGTATCTAGTCTATTTAGTCTATACAAACGAAAATAATCAAAAACATTTTGATTTCTTACTTTTTGTTTTTTTTTTTTTTGGTTAATATTATTTATTTTGTTATAGGTTAAAAGATAAGCATTTTATTTGTCCTATAACTTAAATATTATTACAGCTAAAGTATCTTATGGACTTACGAAAATAAACAAAATATATTAAATGTTTTAAGTAATTATTAGCTTTTGGAGGAGGAAATCGCAGATCATACACCAATATTAGAAGGGTTTTTTTTTTTTTTTTGACTGGGGAAATTATTTTAGTGTAATTTTAATGTGAAAAAATCGAAAACTACGTTAAAATTGTCTCAGCTAAAAATTACTAATACCGGGGGCGAAAATATGTAGGCCTTCCAAAAATATCGCGAAATAGAATGGGCATTGGCTAGATTTAAATCTATTATAATAACAGTGCATGTTGCGCTGGAAAAAAAAATTCTCTAATTCTTTAACAAATTGTTGTGCTATTTCTTAAAAGTTGAAATCAGACTAAAATTAAATTTTATCGTGGATCTGTAAAATAAGGTTAACTGGAGTGGAACTCGGCTATTTCTATAAACACTACTGGTGACGAACAAAGATTTAATTTATATTTCTCGCAAAATATTTAAATCTCCGTGAATACGTGGGTGGATAAGACAGGCATTTACTATTGTCATTTCAATTAAATGATGAAATAGTCGCAATGAATAAATGATTATCTTCAAAAGTACTGTGGTAACGTCTGAGCAAACCATCCATTAGTTATGCAGGATGGAACAAGTGTTACAAATTTAAGTGGACATACAAACTTTAAAATTCAGTGAAATAATTTCAGACTTAGTTAGTTGTTGTTCAAACATATAAAATGTCTAATTAACATTACTACAGTCGTTCGAATATCTCGCCTTTTAGTTTGGTTACCAGTGTAAGTCATTTGTGCTAAGACACTAATGAATAAATCGTTTCATCTCTTAAACATTTACTGTTTAAATCCCTCAATAATTTAGATTTTTTATGTTTGATATTACCTCCATTTGATCCCGTACAAAATAATCAACTGTTTTGAGATCTAAAGATGACGAAACCTTATGTTTATAGAATTTATTTGTAGAGCGTTTAGTTTTTTGTAAAACCAAATTTTCCAAAACTAATTTTTTAAGACGTATGACTTTCATATTCACTTCATTCTAAATTGGCTTGATTATTTTGATTGGGGTCAAATGGAAAAAATTGTAAACAATAAAATAATGAACGATTTTTCAATGGATGGCGTAGTCAATTATATTATGTGTAAGAGTTATCTCTTTTTCTCCGCTTCGACCACGTACCTTCGTTGGTGAGAGGTACAGACGAATGATAGTTGAAATAGAATAGCATATTCTATTTGTATGTCCATATTATTGCATATTTGTATGTCCATTTAAAGTTCTAACACTTTTATTGAACCATCCTTGATACTTATACGAAAAACTAAGGGTTTAAGACTCAATTTGAAATATTTTCAGACATTACCAAACATTACATAATACAAAACATCACTAATTGAAGTACTAATGCTCGGTTGAACAGTAAAACCGTCAACCGCCATTTAAATCAAATTTTCGCTCTCGAATGCATACTAATATTTCAGAAACACAAAGGCCCGTGGCTCCTTTCAGCAAAGCTAAGTTATGCAACATGAGAGTAATTTTGCTTATATCTCTAATTTGTAAACAAATCATTTAAAACCCGTGCTTATACACTTCGCAGACTTATCAAATATCTATATTTAAAATTTATAACTACATAAAAAGCGTAATTTTTCGAATTTCACGACGTTGTAACAGCTTTATTTATGCTGTCTAGGACGATTTATCTATCTAATTGTTACTTGGGATATTTAACAAACTTTCTGTGTTATTATTATTATTAATTTTGGAAAAAAACGCGTATATAAAATATTTTATTGTTGGTGTGCATTTTTATATGGTTTTTCTGTTTACCTAATTTATAAATTTGGGCTTTTTAGACCGAAGTAATTAATAAACATCGCCTATATGCTAGCTGAAATTTGTGTAACGGATTTAATTTATATTGAGAATTAGTAAATTTTGCTATTTGCTATAATACGTCCACAGCAAGGACTGCTGTTTTTATTCAGTTGTGATACTGGACGCCGACGTATCATCGCCTATACTTAATATTTCGTCTACTCCCTTAAATTACCCGCATTCCCCAAAAATATAAAAAAAAAATCGAGTTAAACGCCATAAATCGACGCGACGGGCCGTTTACGTAAAATAATTTACTACGAAAATTTAAATAAATTTACATAATTTTATTGTTTATGTATATCACGAGAAGCTTTATTTTATTTTGAGCCAAAGGACTAAAGACAAATATGCTTATCAGTAAAGTCAGCTTTCAGGTGTGCTAACTGTTGGCAACAAGTTGAGTAAAATAATTGTGATGTTTTTATGAATGCAACAGATTTATGGAAATTTTATAGTCATGTGATAGATCGAATGTCATTTTTTTCTTTACTAAATTTTCAATACTAACATGTTGGAGGAATTTAAAGCACTGATTACCACAGCAAAATCTACGACCGAATTTTTGAAACGACTGTTCTAATGTAAAAATTATTAAACATTATTTGAATTTGTAAAAGTTATTAGGACATTTTCAAAGAAATTTAAAAATTTTTGTCATTATAGAACTAACGATTTTGTCGAAATTTTGAAATGCGGCTGTTATGTATTTTTATTAGAACTAGTGGTCGCCCAGTGGGTCGAAATTCGACCATGTTATTATTTAATCAAATAAACGGAAATATCCTTGGTTTTTTTTATTGCCATACTGACCAGGTTTCCCCAAGGCTTCACAGTTATTTTGCCCATCTTATTCCACTTATTTTAAATAAAAAATACGTGCCTTATATTCTTTCATATATTTTTCATTAAATCAAAAAAAACTGAGGAGTTAAAAAATTAAATATTGTCTATTGAACTTAAAATAGTTTGAAAATGAATTTAATGATTCAGAACGTCTGTGTAAACGATGTTTTTTGTAGAAACCCTTTCATCATTTGCTAAATGCCCTTGGCGATTATATTCGGAAATATAAAATCTCAAACCATCGAATGATCGAAATGTACCTGTTGCGATGCACAATTGATCATATTTCTTGCCAATTCCTTAAAAGATTAGATAAAATTCGACATGAATTTAATCAAAATCAGATAAGAAATGGCCAAAAGCCTTCCTAGTTGGTCAAAACTCCAGAACTTTATCTAAAAATTATTTCAGAATTCCATTTTCATCGATCATGCAGAATTTCATTAAAATCGGATAAGAAATGGCCAAATCCCTTATTCAAGAACTTTATCTGAACATCGTTTTAGAATCCTATTTCCATCGTACATGCGGAATTTCATAAAAATAGGATAAAAATGGCCAAGTTGTTTCCTAATAGGCCACATTCCAGAACTTTACCTAGAAATCATGTTAGAATCCCATTTCCTTCGTAAAAGCTGAATTCCATCAAAAACGGATAGGAAATGGCCAATTTTCTTCCTAATTGGTCATATTTCAGAACATTATCTAAAAATCATTTTAGAATCCCATTTTCATCGTACCTACATTCTAAATTTCATCAAAATCGGACAAGAAATGGCCAAATACTTGAATTTCATCAAAATCGTATATGAAATGGCCATGGTCATTCCTAATTGGCTATATTCCAGAACTTTATCTGAAAACCACTTTTTTTTTTCTTTTTTGTCTCTATCTCTCCAATCTTTTTCTGGGGCTCAAAGCACTCCCAACTGTTTCGCAGTTCCCTTTTAACGTCCTACCTTACGCCATTGCCAGCCTACGCGAGGACGAACGGCTATAGACCTGCTTTTGTTTAAAACACCTGCACATTGCATTGCTTCATGCCAGCCTATAGTACTGACATGAAAGTTGCGTCGGCCCATGGATTCCGCACTCTCAACAGGAGGTCATAGATGTGTTCATCATCATCACCGAACGTAATCAGATAATGAAAAATCCCTTTTGCATCCCGCCCCTATAAGGATTCAAATCCGGTACCTCCCGATCCAACCGCCGTAGCTTTAACCACTGCGCCGTTTGGCCGGTCTGAAAATCACTTTAGAATCCCATTTCCCTCGTACATGCGGAATTTCATCAAAATCGGATAAGAAATGGCCAAGTACCTGAATTTCATCAAAATCGGATAAGAAATGGCCAAATTCTTTCCTAATTGGCCAAATTCCAGAACTTTATCCAAAAATCAATTTAGAATCCCATTTTCATCGTACATTCTAAATTTCATCAAAATCGGATAACAAATGGCCAAGTACTTGAATTTCATCAAAATCGTATATGAAATGGCCAAGTACCTGAATTTCATCAAAATCGGATAAGAAATGGCCAAGTACCTGAATTTCATCAAAATCGGATAAGAAATGGCCAAATTCTTTCCTAATTGGCCTAATTCCAGAACTTTATCCAAAAATCAATTTAGAATCCTATTTCCGTCGTAAAAGCTGAATTTAATCAAAATCGGATGATAAATGGCCAGATTCCTTCCTAATAATTGGCCAAATTCCAGAACTTTACTAAAAATCATTTTAGAATTCCATTTCCTTCGTTAATGTTGAATTTCATCAAAATCGGATTAAAATTGGCCAAGTTTCCTCCTAATTGGCCATCCCATTTCCATCGTGCATGCTGAATTTCATCAAAATCGGGTAAGAAATCGAGGCCAAATTCCTTCCTAATTGGTCGTGCTACAGAACTTTATCTAAAATCATTTTAGAAACCTATCTCCAAATAAAATTCTTATAAAAAAAAATCACAAATCCTCAGTTCAAGGAACCTCACTACAACGGACACCATTTTTGGTCCCGTCGAAGTCCTTTGTAGACGCGTGTGAAGTACTTCCTAAATCTTTCCTCAATACAAAAATGTTTGAAAGTATTAATAACCAATCAATATTGAAATGTTTTATCCAGAAATTGAAAGTAAAATTTGAGAAGCACGCGCGTTACTAAATAATATTTGGTGTTTTGTCCGGAAATCGGAGTATGTTAATAAAATAAATAATGGTCCATTCCAGGTTTGTGCAAAATTTGTGGATATTCTCTTGGAAATAAGTGGGGTTAATATGACAAAATCAACATCTAGTGCATATTGAAATCAAATTGAACGGTGATTGGTGCAATTTTATTTTACTAAACTACTTTTCATATTTTGTTCGGAACTCTGAGTATGTTAATAAAATAAATAATGGTCCATTCCAGGTTTGTGCAAAATTTGGGGATATTCTCTTGGAGATAAGTGGGGTTAATATGACAAAATCACCATCTACTGCATATTGAAATCAAATTGATCAGTGATTGGTGCAATTTTATTTTACTAAACTACTTTGGATATTTTGTCCGGAAATCGGAGTATGTTAATAAAATAAATAATGGTCCATTCTAGGTTTGTGCAAAATTTGGGGATATTCTCTTGGAGATAAGAGGGGTTAATATGACAAAATCACCATCTAGTGCATATTGAAATCAAATTGAACAGTGATTGGTGCAATTTTATTTTACTAAACTACTTTGGATATTTTGTCCGGAAATCGGAGTATGTTAATAAAATAAATAATGGTCCATTCCAGGTTTGAGCAAAATTTGGGGATATTCTCTTGGAGATAAGTGGGGTTAATATGACAAAATCACCATCTAGTGCATATTGAAATCAAATTGAACAGTGATTGGTGCAATTTTATTTTACTAAACTACTTTGGATATTTTGTCCGGAAATCGGAGTATGTTAATAAAATAAATAATGGTCCATTCCAGGTTTGTGCAAAATTTGGGGATATTCTCTTGGAGATAAGTGGGGTTAATATGACAAAATCACCATCTAGTGCATATTGAAATCAAATTGATCAGTGATTGGTGCAATTTTATTTTACTAAACTACTTTGGATATTTTGTCCGGAAATCGGAGTATGTTAATAAAATAAATAATGGTCCATTCCAGGTTTGTGCAAAATTTGGGGATATTCTCTTGGAGATAAGTAGGGTTAATATGACAAAATCACCATCTAGTGCATATTGAAATCAAATTGAACAGTGATTGGTGCAATTTTATTTTACTAAACTACTTTGGATATTTTGTCCGGAAATCGGAGTATGTTAATAAAATAAATAATGGTCCACTCCAGGTTTGTGCAAAATTTGGGGATATTCTCTTGGAGATAAGTGGGGTTAATATGACAAAATCACCATCTAGTGCATATTGAAATCAAATTGAACAGTGATTGGTGCAATTTTATTTTACTAAACTACTTTTCATATTTTGTCCGGAAATCGGAGTATGTTAATAAAATAAATAATGGTCCATTCCAGGTTTGTGCAAAATTTGGGGATATTCTCTTGGAGATAAGTGGGGTTAATATGACAAAATCACCATCTAGTGCATATTGAAATCAAATTGAACAGTGATTGGTGCAATTTTATTTTACTAAACTACTTTGGATATTTTGTCCGGAAATCGGAGTATGTTAATAAAATAAATAATGGTCCATTCCAGGTTTGTGCAAAATTTGGGGATATTCTCTTGGAGATAAGTGGGGTTAATATGACAAAATCACCATCTAGTGCATATTGAAATCAAATTGAACGGTGATTGGTGCAATTTTATTTTACTAAACTACTTTGGATATTTTGTCCGGAAATCGGAGTATGTTAATAAAATAAATAATGGTCCATTCCAGGTTTGTGCAAAATTTGGGGATATTCTCTTGGAGATAAGTGGGGTTAATATGACAAAATCACCATCTAGTGCATATTGAAATCAAATTGATCAGTGATTGGTGCAATTTTATTTTACTAAACTACTTTTCATATTTTGTCCGGAAATCGGAGTATGTTAATAAAATAAATAATGGTCCATTCCAGGTTTGTGCAAAATTTGGGGATATTCTCTTGGAGATAAGTGGGGTTAATATGACAAAATCACCATCTAGTGCATATTGAAATCAAATTGAACAGTGATTGGTGCAATTTTATTTTACTAAACTACTTTTCATATTTTGTTCGGAACTCTGAGTATGTTAATAAAATAAATAATGGTCCATTCCAGGTTTGTGCAAAATTTGGGGATATTCTCTTGGAGATAAGTGGGGTTAATATGACAAAATCACCATCTAGTGCATATTGAAATCAAATTGAACAGTGATTGGTGCAATTTTATTTTACTAAACTACTTTTCATATTTTGTTCGGAACTCTGAGTATGTTAATAAAATAAATAATGGTCCATTCCAGGTTTGTGCAAAATTTGTGGATATTCTCTTGGAAATAAGTGGGGTTAATATGACAAAATCAACATCTAGTGCATATTGAAATCAAATTGAACGGTGATTGGTGCAATTTTATTTTACTAAACTACTTTTCATATTTTGTTCGGAACTCTGAGTATGTTAATAAAATAAATAATGGTCCATTCCAGGTTTGTGCAAAATTTGGGGATATTCTCTTGGAGATAAGTGGGGTTAATATGACAAAATCACCATCTAGTGCATATTGAAATCAAATTGAACAGTGATTGGTGCAATTTTATTTTACTAAACTACTTTTCATATTTTGTCCGGAAATCGGAGTATGTTAATAAAATAAATAATGGTCCATTCCAGGTTTGTGCAAAATTTGGGGATATTCTCTTGGAGATAAGTAGGGTTAATATGACAAAATCACCATCTAGTGCATATTGAAATCAAATTGAACGGTGATTGGTGCAATTTTATTTTACTAAACTACTTTGGATATTTTGTCCGGAAATCGGAGTATGTTAATAAAATAAATAATGGTCCATTCCAGGTTTGTGCAAAATTTGGGGATATTCTCTTGGAGATAAGTGGGGTTAATATGACAAAATCACCATCTAGTGCATATTGAAATCAAATTGATCAGTGATTGGTGCAATTTTATTTTACTAAACTACTTTGGATATTTTGTCCGGAAATCGGAGTATGTTAATAAAATAAATAATGGTCCATTCCAGGTTTGTGCAAAATTTGGGGATATTCTCTTGGAGATAAGTGGGGTTAATATGACAAAATCACCATCTAGTGCATATTGAAATCAAATTGAACGGTGATTGGTGCAATTTTATTTTACTAAACTACTTTGGATATTTTGTCCGGAAATCGGAGTATGTTAATAAAATAAATAATGGTCCATTCCAGGTTTGTGCAAAATTTGGGGATATTCTCTTGGAGATAAGTGGGGTTAATATGACAAAATCACCATCTAGTGCATATTGAAATCAAATTGAACAGTGATTGGTGCAATTTTATTTTACTAAACTACTTTGGATATTTTGTCCGGAAATCGGAGTATGTTAATAAAATAAATAATGGTCCATTCCAGGTTTGTGCAAAATTTGGGGATATTCTCTTGGAGATAAGTGGGGTTAATATGACAAAATCACCATCTAGTGCATATTGAAATCAAATTGAACAGTGATTGGTGCAATTTTATTTTACTAAACTACTTTTCATATTTTGTTCGGAACTCTGAGTATGTTAATAAAATAAATAATGGTCCATTCCAGGTTTGTGCAAAATTTGGGGATATTCTCTTGGAGATAAGTGGGGTTAATATGACAAAATCACCATCTAGTGCATATTGAAATCAAATTGAACAGTGATTGGTGCAATTTTATTTTACTAAACTACTTTTCATATTTTGTTCGGAACTCTGAGTATGTTAATAAAATAAATAATGGTCCATTCCAGGTTTGTGCAAAATTTGTGGATATTCTCTTGGAGATAAGTGGGGTTAATATGACAAAATCACCATCTAGTGCATATTGAAATCAAATTGAACAGTGATTGGTGCAATTTTATTTTACTAAACTACTTTGGATATTTTGTCCGGAAATCGGAGTATGTTAATAAAATAAATAATGGTCCATTCCAGGTTTGTGCAAAATTTGGGGATATTCTCTTGGAGATAAGTGGGGTTAATATGACAAAATCACCATCTAGTGCATATTGAAATCAAATTGATCAGTGATTGGTGCAATTTTATTTTACTAAACTACTTTGGATATTTTGTCCGGAAATCGGAGTATGTTAATAAAATAAATAATGGTCCATTCCAGGTTTGTGCAAAATTTGGGGATATTCTCTTGGAGATAAGTAGGGTTAATATGACAAAATCACCATCTAGTGCATATTGAAATCAAATTGAACAGTGATTGGTGCAATTTTATTTTACTAAACTACTTTGGATATTTTGTCCGGAAATCGGAGTATGTTAATAAAATAAATAATGGTCCATTCCAGGTTTGAGCAAAATTTGGGGATATTCTCTTGGAGATAAGTGGGGTTAATATGACAAAATCACCATCTAGTGCATATTGAAATCAAATTGAACAGTGATTGGTGCAATTTTATTTTACTAAACTACTTTGGATATTTTGTCCGGAAATCGGAGTATGTTAATAAAATAAATAATGGTCCACTCCAGGTTTGTGCAAAATTTGGGGATATTCTCTTGGAAATAAGTGGGGTTAATATGACAAAATCACCATCTAGTGCATATTGAAATCAAATTGAACAGTGATTGGTGCAATTTTATTTTACTAAACTACTTTTCATATTTTGTCCGGAAATCGGAGTATGTTAATAAAATAAATAATGGTCCATTCCAGGTTTGTGCAAAATTTGGGGATATTCTCTTGGAGATAAGTGGGGTTAATATGACAAAATCACCATCTAGTGCATATTGAAATCAAATTGAACAGTGATTGGTGCAATTTTATTTTACTAAACTACTTTGGATATTTTGTCCGGAAATCGGAGTATGTTAATAAAATAAATAATGGTCCATTCCAGGTTTGTGCAAAATTTGGGGATATTCTCTTGGAGATAAGTGGGGTTAATATGACAAAATCACCATCTAGTGCATATTGAAATCAAATTGAACGGTGATTGGTGCAATTTTATTTTACTAAACTACTTTGGATATTTTGTCCGGAAATCGGAGTATGTTAATAAAATAAATAATGGTCCATTCCAGGTTTGTGCAAAATTTGGGGATATTCTCTTGGAGATAAGTGGGGTTAATATGACAAAATCACCATCTAGTGCATATTGAAATCAAATTGATCAGTGATTGGTGCAATTTTATTTTACTAAACTACTTTGGATATTTTGTCCGGAAATCGGAGTATGTTAATAAAATAAATAATGGTCCATTCCAGGTTTGTGCAAAATTTGGGGATATTCTCTTGGAGATAAGTGGGGTTAATATGACAAAATCACCATCTAGTGCATATTGAAATCAAATTGAACAGTGATTGGTGCAATTTTATTTTACTAAACTACTTTTCATATTTTGTTCGGAACTCTGAGTATGTTAATAAAATAAATAATGGTCCATTCCAGGTTTGTGCAAAATTTGGGGATATTCTCTTGGAGATAAGTGGGGTTAATATGACAAAATCACCATCTAGTGCATATTGAAATCAAATTGAACAGTGATTGGTGCAATTTTATTTTACTAAACTACTTTTCATATTTTGTTCGGAACTCTGAGTATGTTAATAAAATAAATAATGGTCCATTCCAGGTTTGTGCAAAATTTGTGGATATTCTCTTGGAAATAAGTGGGGTTAATATGACAAAATCAACATCTAGTGCATATTGAAATCAAATTGAACGGTGATTGGTGCAATTTTATTTTACTAAACTACTTTTCATATTTTGTTCGGAACTCTGAGTATGTTAATAAAATAAATAATGGTCCATTCCAGGTTTGTGCAAAATTTGGGGATATTCTCTTGGAGATAAGTGGGGTTAATATGACAAAATCACCATCTAGTGCATATTGAAATCAAATTGAACAGTGATTGGTGCAATTTTATTTTACTAAACTACTTTGGATATTTTGTCCGGAAATCGGAGTATGTTAATAAAATAAATAATGGTCCATTCCAGGTTTGTGCAAAATTTGGGGATATTCTCTTGGAGATAAGTGGGGTTAATATGACAAAATCACCATCTAGTGCATATTGAAATCAAATTGATCAGTGATTGGTGCAATTTTATTTTACTAAACTACTTTGGATATTTTGTCCGGAAATCGGAGTATGTTAATAAAATAAATAATGGTCCATTCCAGGTTTGTGCAAAATTTGGGGATATTCTCTTGGAGATAAGTAGGGTTAATATGACAAAATCACCATCTAGTGCATATTGAAATCAAATTGAACAGTGATTGGTGCAATTTTATTTTACTAAACTACTTTGGATATTTTGTCCGGAAATCGGAGTATGTTAATAAAATAAATAATGGTCCATTCCAGGTTTGAGCAAAATTTGGGGATATTCTCTTGGAGATAAGTGGGGTTAATATGACAAAATCACCATCTAGTGCATATTGAAATCAAATTGAACAGTGATTGGTGCAATTTTATTTTACTAAACTACTTTGGATATTTTGTCCGGAAATCGGAGTATGTTAATAAAATAAATAATGGTCCACTCCAGGTTTGTGCAAAATTTGGGGATATTCTCTTGGAAATAAGTGGGGTTAATATGACAAAATCACCATCTAGTGCATATTGAAATCAAATTGAACAGTGATTGGTGCAATTTTATTTTACTAAACTACTTTTCATATTTTGTCCGGAAATCGGAGTATGTTAATAAAATAAATAATGGTCCATTCCAGGTTTGTGCAAAATTTGGGGATATTCTCTTGGAGATAAGTGGGGTTAATATGACAAAATCACCATCTAGTGCATATTGAAATCAAATTGAACAGTGATTGGTGCAATTTTATTTTACTAAACTACTTTGGATATTTTGTCCGGAAATCGGAGTATGTTAATAAAATAAATAATGGTCCATTCCAGGTTTGTGCAAAATTTGGGGATATTCTCTTGGAGATAAGTGGGGTTAATATGACAAAATCACCATCTAGTGCATATTGAAATCAAATTGAACGGTGATTGGTGCAATTTTATTTTACTAAACTACTTTGGATATTTTGTCCGGAAATCGGAGTATGTTAATAAAATAAATAATGGTCCATTCCAGGTTTGTGCAAAATTTGGGGATATTCTCTTGGAGATAAGTGGGGTTAATATGACAAAATCACCATCTAGTGCATATTGAAATCAAATTGATCAGTGATTGGTGCAATTTTATTTTACTAAACTACTTTGGATATTTTGTCCGGAAATCGGAGTATGTTAATAAAATAAATAATGGTCCATTCCAGGTTTGTGCAAAATTTGGGGATATTCTCTTGGAGATAAGTGGGGTTAATATGACAAAATCACCATCTAGTGCATATTGAAATCAAATTGAACAGTGATTGGTGCAATTTTATTTTACTAAACTACTTTTCATATTTTGTTCGGAACTCTGAGTATGTTAATAAAATAAATAATGGTCCATTCCAGGTTTGTGCAAAATTTGGGGATATTCTCTTGGAGATAAGTGGGGTTAATATGACAAAATCACCATCTAGTGCATATTGAAATCAAATTGAACAGTGATTGGTGCAATTTTATTTTACTAAACTACTTTTCATATTTTGTTCGGAACTCTGAGTATGTTAATAAAATAAATAATGGTCCATTCCAGGTTTGTGCAAAATTTGTGGATATTCTCTTGGAAATAAGTGGGGTTAATATGACAAAATCAACATCTAGTGCATATTGAAATCAAATTGAACGGTGATTGGTGCAATTTTATTTTACTAAACTACTTTTCATATTTTGTTCGGAACTCTGAGTATGTTAATAAAATAAATAATGGTCCATTCCAGGTTTGTGCAAAATTTGGGGATATTCTCTTGGAGATAAGTGGGGTTAATATGACAAAATCACCATCTAGTGCATATTGAAATCAAATTGAACAGTGATTGGTGCAATTTTATTTTACTAAACTACTTTTCATATTTTGTCCGGAAATCGGAGTATGTTAATAAAATAAATAATGGTCCATTCCAGGTTTGTGCAAAATTTGGGGATATTCTCTTGGAGATAAGTAGGGTTAATATGACAAAATCACCATCTAGTGCATATTGAAATCAAATTGAACGGTGATTGGTGCAATTTTATTTTACTAAACTACTTTGGATATTTTGTCCGGAAATCGGAGTATGTTAATAAAATAAATAATGGTCCATTCCAGGTTTGTGCAAAATTTGGGGATATTCTCTTGGAGATAAGTGGGGTTAATATGACAAAATCACCATCTAGTGCATATTGAAATCAAATTGATCAGTGATTGGTGCAATTTTATTTTACTAAACTACTTTTCATATTTTGTCCGGAAATCGGAGTATGTTAATAAAATAAATAATGGTCCATTCCAGGTTTGTGCAAAATTTGGGGATATTCTCTTGGAGATAAGTGGGGTTAATATGACAAAATCACCATCTAGTGCATATTGAAATCAAATTGAACGGTGATTGGTGCAATTTTATTTTACTAAACTACTTTGGATATTTTGTCCGGAAATCGGAGTATGTTAATAAAATAAATAATGGTCCATTCCAGGTTTGTGCAAAATTTGGGGATATTCTCTTGGAGATAAGTGGGGTTAATATGACAAAATCACCATCTAGTGCATATTGAAATCAAATTGATCAGTGATTGGTGCAATTTTATTTTACTAAACTACTTTGGATATTTTGTCCGGAAATCGGAGTATGTTAATAAAATAAATAATGGTCCATTCCAGGTTTGTGCAAAATTTGGGGATATTCTCTTGGAGATAAGTGGGGTTAATATGACAAAATCACCATCTAGTGCATATTGAAATCAAATTGAACAGTGATTGGTGCAATTTTATTTTACTAAACTACTTTTCATATTTTGTTCGGAACTCTGAGTATGTTAATAAAATAAATAATGGTCCATTCCAGGTTTGTGCAAAATTTGGGGATATTCTCTTGGAGATAAGTGGGGTTAATATGACAAAATCACCATCTAGTGCATATTGAAATCAAATTGAACAGTGATTGGTGCAATTTTATTTTACTAAACTACTTTTCATATTTTGTTCGGAACTCTGAGTATGTTAATAAAATAAATAATGGTCCATTCCAGGTTTGTGCAAAATTTGTGGATATTCTCTTGGAAATAAGTGGGGTTAATATGACAAAATCAACATCTAGTGCATATTGAAATCAAATTGAACGGTGATTGGTGCAATTTTATTTTACTAAACTACTTTTCATATTTTGTTCGGAACTCTGAGTATGTTAATAAAATAAATAATGGTCCATTCCAGGTTTATGCAAAATTTGGGGATATTCTCTTGGAGATAAGTGGGGTTAATATGACAAAATCACCATCTAGTGCATATTGAAATCAAATTGAACAGTGATTGGTGCAATTTTATTTTACTAAACTACTTTGGATATTTTGTCCGGAAATCGGAGTATGTTAATAAAATAAATAATGGTCCATTCCAGGTTTGTGCAAAATTTGGGGATATTCTCTTGGAGATAAGTGGGGTAAATATGACAAAATCACCATCTAATGCATATTGAAATCAAATTGAACGGTGTTTGGTGCAATTTTATTTTACTAAACTTTTGTCCGGAAATCGGAGTATGTTAATAAAATAAATAATGGTCCATTCCAGGTTTGTGCAAAATTTGGGGATATTCTCTTGGAGATAAGTGGGGTTAATATGACAAAATCACCATCTAGTGCATATTGAAATCAAATTGATCAGTGATTGGTGCAATTTTATTTTACTAAACTACTTTTCATATTTTGTCCGGAAATCGGAGTATGTTAATAAAATAAATAATGGTCCATCCTAGGTTTGAGCAAAATTTGGGGATATTCTCTTGGAGATAAGTGGGGTTAATATGACAAAATCACCATCTAGTGCATATTGAAATCAAATTGAACGGTGATTGGTGCAATTTTATTTTACTAAACTACTTTAGATATTTTGTCCGGAAATCGGAGTATGTTAATAAAATAAATAATGGTCCATTCCAGGTTTGTGCAAAATTTGGGGATATTCTCTTGGAGATAAGTGGAGTTAATATGACAAAATCACCATCTAGTGCATATTGAAATCAAATTGAACGGTGATTGGTGCAATTTTATTTTACTAAACTACTTTAGATATTTTGTCCGGAAATCGGAGTATGTTAATAAAATAAATAATGGTCCATTCCAGGTTTGTGCAAAATTTGGGGATATTCTCTTGGAGATAAGTGAGGTTAATATGACAAAATCACCATCTAGTGTATATTGAAATCAAATTGAACGGTGATTGGTGCAATTTTATTTTACTAAACTACTTTGGATATTTTGTCCGGAAATCGGAGTATGTTAATAAAATAAATAATGGTCCATTCCAGGTTTGTGCAAAATTTGGGGATATTCTCTTGGAGATAAGTGGAGTTAATATGACAAAATCACCATCTAGTGCATATTGAAATCAAATTGAACGGTGATTGGTGCAATTTTATTTTACTAAACTACTTTAGATATTTTGTCCGGAAATCGGAGTATGTTAATAAAATAAATAATGGTCCATTCCAGGTTTGTGCAAAATTTGGGGATATTCTCTTGGAGATAAGTGAGGTTAATATGACAAAATCACCATCTAGTGTATATTGAAATCAAATTGAACGGTGATTGGTGCAATTTTATTTTACTAAACTACTTTGGATATTTTGTCCGGAAATCGGAGTATGTTAATAAAATAAATAATGGTCCATTCCAGGTTTGTGCAAAATTTGGGGATATTCTCTTGGAGATAAGTGGGGTTAATATGACAAAATCACCATCTAGTGCATATTGAAATCAAATTGAACAGTGATTGGTGCAATTTTATTTTACTAAACTACTTTTCATATTTTGTTCGGAACTCTGAGTATGTTAATAAAATAAATAATGGTCCATTCCAGGTTTGTGCAAAATTTGTGGATATTCTCTTGGAAATAAGTGGGGTTAATATGACAAAATCAACATCTAGTGCATATTGAAATCAAATTGAACGGTGATTGGTGCAATTTTATTTTACTAAACTACTTTTCATATTTTGTTCGGAACTCTGAGTATGTTAATAAAATAAATAATGGTCCATTCCAGGTTTGTGCAAAATTTGGGGATATTCTCTTGGAGATAAGTGGGGTTAATATGACAAAATCACCATCTAGTGCATATTGAAATCAAATTGAACAGTGATTGGTGCAATTTTATTTTACTAAACTACTTTTCATATTTTGTCCGGAAATCGGAGTATGTTAATAAAATAAATAATGGTCCATTCCAGGTTTGTGCAAAATTTGGGGATATTCTCTTGGAGATAAGTAGGGTTAATATGACAAAATCACCATCTAGTGCATATTGAAATCAAATTGAACGGTGATTGGTGCAATTTTATTTTACTAAACTACTTTGGATATTTTGTCCGGAAATCGGAGTATGTTAATAAAATAAATAATGGTCCATTCCAGGTTTGTGCAAAATTTGGGGATATTCTCTTGGAGATAAGTGGGGTTAATATGACAAAATCACCATCTAGTGCATATTGAAATCAAATTGATCAGTGATTGGTGCAATTTTATTTTACTAAACTACTTTGGATATTTTGTCCGGAAATCGGAGTATGTTAATAAAATAAATAATGGTCCATTCCAGGTTTGTGCAAAATTTGGGGATATTCTCTTGGAGATAAGTGGGGTTAATATGACAAAATCACCATCTAGTGCATATTGAAATCAAATTGAACGGTGATTGGTGCAATTTTATTTTACTAAACTACTTTGGATATTTTGTCCGGAAATCGGAGTATGTTAATAAAATAAATAATGGTCCATTCCAGGTTTGTGCAAAATTTGGGGATATTCTCTTGGAGATAAGTGGGGTTAATATGACAAAATCACCATCTAGTGCATATTGAAATCAAATTGATCAGTGATTGGTGCAATTTTATTTTACTAAACTACTTTGGATATTTTGTCCGGAAATCGGAGTATGTTAATAAAATAAATAATGGTCCATTCCAGGTTTGTGCAAAATTTGGGGATATTCTCTTGGAGATAAGTGGGGTTAATATGACAAAATCACCATCTAGTGCATATTGAAATCAAATTGAACAGTGATTGGTGCAATTTTATTTTACTAAACTACTTTTCATATTTTGTTCGGAACTCTGAGTATGTTAATAAAATAAATAATGGTCCATTCCAGGTTTGTGCAAAATTTGGGGATATTCTCTTGGAGATAAGTGGGGTTAATATGACAAAATCACCATCTAGTGCATATTGAAATCAAATTGAACAGTGATTGGTGCAATTTTATTTTACTAAACTACTTTTCATATTTTGTTCGGAACTCTGAGTATGTTAATAAAATAAATAATGGTCCATTCCAGGTTTGTGCAAAATTTGTGGATATTCTCTTGGAAATAAGTGGGGTTAATATGACAAAATCAACATCTAGTGCATATTGAAATCAAATTGAACGGTGATTGGTGCAATTTTATTTTACTAAACTACTTTTCATATTTTGTTCGGAACTCTGAGTATGTTAATAAAATAAATAATGGTCCATTCCAGGTTTATGCAAAATTTGGGGATATTCTCTTGGAGATAAGTGGGGTTAATATGACAAAATCACCATCTAGTGCATATTGAAATCAAATTGAACAGTGATTGGTGCAATTTTATTTTACTAAACTACTTTGGATATTTTGTCCGGAAATCGGAGTATGTTAATAAAATAAATAATGGTCCATTCCAGGTTTGTGCAAAATTTGGGGATATTCTCTTGGAGATAAGTGGGGTAAATATGACAAAATCACCATCTAATGCATATTGAAATCAAATTGAACGGTGTTTGGTGCAATTTTATTTTACTAAACTTTTGTCCGGAAATCGGAGTATGTTAATAAAATAAATAATGGTCCATTCCAGGTTTGTGCAAAATTTGGGGATATTCTCTTGGAGATAAGTGGGGTTAATATGACAAAATCACCATCTAGTGCATATTGAAATCAAATTGATCAGTGATTGGTGCAATTTTATTTTACTAAACTACTTTTCATATTTTGTCCGGAAATCGGAGTATGTTAATAAAATAAATAATGGTCCATCCTAGGTTTGAGCAAAATTTGGGGATATTCTCTTGGAGATAAGTGGGGTTAATATGACAAAATCACCATCTAGTGCATATTGAAATCAAATTGAACGGTGATTGGTGCAATTTTATTTTACTAAACTACTTTGGATATTTTGTCCGGAAATCGGAGTATGTTAATAAAATAAATAATGGTCCATTCCAGGTTTGTGCAAAATTTGGGGATATTCTCTTGGAGATAAGTGGAGTTAATATGACAAAATCACCATCTAGTGCATATTGAAATCAAATTGAACGGTGATTGGTGCAATTTTATTTTACTAAACTACTTTAGATATTTTGTCCGGAAATCGGAGTATGTTAATAAAATAAATAATGGTCCATTCCAGGTTTGTGCAAAATTTGGGGATATTCTCTTGGAGATAAGTGAGGTTAATATGACAAAATCACCATCTAGTGTATATTGAAATCAAATTGAACGGTGATTGGTGCAATTTTATTTTACTAAACTACTTTGGATATTTTGTCCGGAAATCGGAGTATGTTAATAAAATAAATAATGGTCCATTCCAGGTTTGTGCAAAATTTGGGGATATTCTCTTGGAGATAAGTGGGGTTAATATGACAAAATCACCATCTAGTGCATATTGAAATCAAATTGAACGGTGATTGGTGCAATTTTATTTTACTAAACCACTTTTCATATTTTGTCCGGATATCGGAGTATGTTAATAAAATAAATAATGGTCCATTCTAGGGTTGTGCAAAATTTGGGGACATTCTCTTGGAGATAATTGGGGTTAATATGACAAACTCACCATCTAGTGCATGTTGAAATTAAATTGAACTGTGATAAATTGATAAATAGTGCAATTATTTTTCTTTTTAGTGGGTGATATTAATAGATTCTAAAATAATCTAAAATAATAACGGCCAGACGCTAATTTAACTTAGAACCTTATTTAACTCTCACGGGCACGCGGAAGGTCGCTGCGCTCCCCCCCCCTTCCCTCTCCCTGCACGCTAAGCCCACCGAGAGGCTTAAGATTTTAACTTCCGGGGACGTCGGAGCCGTGATCAGCAAACATGTCGCACTGCGAGCCGCACGTAGGAGCGGATTATATAGAACCTATTAATTACGCCAACTGAAACATACTCCGATTTCCGGACAAAATATGAAAAGTGGTTTAGTAAAATAAAATGTACAACAATCACCGTTCAATTTGATTTCAATATGCGCTAGATGGTGATTTTGTCATATTAACCCAACTTATCTCCAAGAGACTGTCCCCAAATTTTTGCACAAACCTGGAAAGGACCATTATTTATTTTATTAACAAACTCCGATTACCGGACAAAATATCAAAGATTATTTAGTAAATCGCGTGCTACTCAGACTTTATTTTCAATTTCTCGAGAAAACATTTCAATATTGATTGGTTACTAATACTTTCAAACATTTTCCTATTTAGGAAAGATTTAGGAAATACTTCACACGCGTCTTTGTAGTGGGTTTCTCTGTATAAAGAAAACTTTTAAATTACGTTGGAGTTACATGTATAACATTTTCGTTGATGAGTGTAAATTAAAAAAAAAAATCTATTTTATTTACATTCATACAAACAAAATAATTTTCATTCATTCATTCACAGAATAAAATTAAAATATTATCGTACATACTACTTTGATCGTTTTTGGCTTTTATGTGTATGTATTGTAAAGGAAACTACCTCAGGCGATTTTTCCTGAACTATCCAACTGATTTTCGTTTAACATAGATTGCGCACATCTACAAAAGAATACCTTTCGAATGGTGTAATTTTTATAAAAATCGGTTGGGTGGTTTCGGCGTAAAAGGGGTACAAAGTTTTCTCTTCACGTATTAATATATAGATAACAAACCACGATCACTTATTTTATTTACAAATTCACGACTTCACTTGTTATTGTTAGTAATTCACTAGAAAAATCTGACACTATAAGTTGTTGGTAGGCTCCAGTTAGATCAATCACCCAGAAATAAGTGCAATTTAGCTAAACTAGCAAATATGTCATCAATCCTGGGAATTGGATAATGCTCAGACTTTAAGAACTTATTAATGGTCACTTCAAAATCGACATTCACTACCACAACTATTGGGTTTGCTCACTTAGCATATCTAACAGGTTAAATAATGTTCTTTTTTAATAACTATTCTATTTTTTTCGACTTCTACTCTAATTCAAAATGGTACTGAATAGGCACTATGGAATATAGGATTACTTCTCCATCTTTCAATACAATCTCCATGCTATAATTTTCAATCGGATGGTCATGCTCGGGATTTGGACATTTGGTATAAAATTAGGATATTGCAAAAAAATATTTTTTTTAAATGGTTCGTAATTATATTTACGTAATTATAAATATTCAACCAAGACCGTCCAATTAATGGATTAAAATCTTTTATTGCATTTATTACCTCGAATTCCAGTTTGTACATCTCATGAATATGCCCGACAGTTAATCTTATTTTCCCAAGAATTTTAATTGATTCACCTGTAACAGTAAAACTATTATCAAACTTTTTAAATTATTTTGGTATATTCCAAATTGATAAATATTTATAAGAAGAGGAGAAATTGTTAAGAGTTTGAAATTCAGTTTCGATCTGCGAGCATGTGAAAAATAAATCATCTTTCAGTACATCTCATCAGGCTATAGCGACTGAACTGCTAATTTTTATTACACTGATTTTTCCTATATATAGGAATCACCGTGCACTTGTAGTATTAGCGAATTTTACATTCCCCTTTTTTTTTTAAACTTTTAACAATTTCAATGTTATTGAATTTAACGTATACATGCGGTTACTATGTTCAAACTTTATAAATTATTTTAGTATATTCCAAATTGATAAATATTTATAAGAAGAGGAGAAATTGTTAACATTGAAATTGTTAAAAGTTTAAAAAAAAAGGGGAATGTAAAATTCGCTAATACTACAAGTGCATGTTAATTCCTATATATAGGAAAAATCAGTGTAATAAAAATTAGCAGTTCAGTCGCTATAGACTGATGAAATGTACTGAAAGATGGTTTATTTTTCACATGCTCGCAGATCGAAACTGAATTGCAAACTCTTAACAATTTCTCCTCTTCTTATAATACTATCATATTATGGTACTTATCTATTGAAATTACAGTAACACAAGCGCCTGTATCAACATCCATTGCCATGAGTTTACCATCTATTTTTAACCGCATTATGCATGACTGATAAACTTGTACACTTCAATTTTGACTTTGACTCCTGTTTATATTGTTTGACTGACCTTGGCTTTTAGACTGACTTCTATTTCGTTCATTTATTGATTGACTAGTATTTGACTAACTTTGGATTTAACTGTTGATCGACAATTGTGATTGTGACGACTTATGAATGGCTTTTGTCTCTTTTGCCGACATTTCCATATTTAGGGCTAATTCACACTACGTAGAAACATTTTCATCTGCTTTACTCAATATATTTTGTTGAATTGAACTCAACTTTAAATCCATCATAAATTTATCGTATAATGTACCATCCAAATAATTTCCATATTTGCAAGGCTGAGCTAAACTTTTTAGCCTGGGGCCATATTTCTGAATACGATACGAATTTGTATACGATACGAAAATTAATTGGTATTTCTGAATACGAACGTATGGCCTATTTTAATTTTTGTACTGTACGTAAAAGGAAATTTGGTTTACGCGAAACTGCCTTAAAACGACAGTATAAAACTGACAAAGACACGAAAATATGTAAAAAAATTTATGTCAATCTAGTTTCTATGTGAATGAAATCGAATACGTATTATTAAAAGCAACAAAAGCTTTGCGTAGCAAAACACCATGTTATTTTGGTTTTATTTATGTAGTGATTGCTGATGACGAAAAGATCCGGTTTTAGTAAAAAATATGGCAGTTAAATTCGGGCTAAAAAGTAATAATGTGGAATTTAGCTAATCAAATAAAAATAAAAAATATCTTTTAGTTTTTAAAAATATTTACATATTATTTAAAAAATAAAAAATTGTAAAAATTCAAATTTCATGTGTATATCTTCCTGTTTTATTTATTCATTTTTGGTGTCGTATGTGATTGAACACAATTAATCCGTTCATGCACATACAAAAACTGCTCGAATTCGTATTGTAAAGGCGGCTCAGATAATCAACGTGCACTCAGAGAAAAATGTACTATTAAATTCTTAATGGTACAGTTATTAATATTATGGTATAATTTTTTCATATTAAAACCATAATTGTCCATTGTTTTTATAATACAATTGATTTAATAGGAAATACACTGTTGATTTTTAAACTGCAACACGAATTGAAACTACTACAAATACTATTAAATTAACATGAAATACTTTGTATATTATAAGATTGTACTATTATTCTAATATTATGATGGAAGTATTTATGAATAGTGCCCGTAGAATTAAATGTATGGTGTGTATTTTTAAATGTGTCCTAACAAAATTTTTAACTGGAAAAACTTGTTTATTCGGGAACAACTTCCATATTCAGATACAAATAAGTTTAATCGATCATTATATCAGAGATTTTGATTTAAATCAATCTATTATTTGGAATATTAACTTCAATTAACTTAATGAATACGAGCATTATAATATTAGCAGAAAAAGCATGCGGATAAAAAAAATTACCTCGACACAACAAAACGGTAAAATTAAAGTATACTATTGATATCTCTGATAACTGATTAAATCAATAGTATTCACATAAATTTTACCGTTTTTTTGCATCGAATTTTATTTTTTATTCGAATTTTGCTCTACAGTTTCAGTAATTATTAGGAGTTCACCAAGAAAGGATTTTCACTTTCAGAATATAATTAAATAAATTATATATAGAATTAATATAATAATTAAGTTCAAAGTGCTGGTGTATGTGAACAAATTTAAGGTGAATATTATAAATCTGTATAAAGTATAATTAAGTTGCGCTATTGAAAGTGATTCGGACATAATATATAGACGTGCGGTCCATATTAGTTTTACCACGTTTTTTTTTATACTAAAGTGTTCATTTATTTACTGTATCTTGTGTAACAAACAAGTGACTTTAAAAGTTAATAAAATTAAAATTGAAGTATTCTCCATACGGTTAAAAATCTTAATTTATATTGGTTCGCAAATTTTCAATAAATTTACACACGCATTCAATGCAAACATATTTTGTTAAATTTTTATTATGACGTGTCGGGAAATGCGATCGAATTCTACAGTAAATGCCCGAATTACGCATTTTTCAGTTTTATGCTGGTTTAATCCTTATAACAATAAAGAATAAATCGCTCACTTTCAATAGCGACATAACTCAAAATGCTAATTTTTGAATTTTTTTTGGTGTATGTGAGTACCACACGGATGTTATTTAAGGAGGTACAGTACTTTTAGTATCTTCTAAGTTTGGCTTAATTATAGACCTATTTACTAATTTTATTAAAATTTCTCCTTAACACATACAAATTAATAGTATTAATTAGTATTTTAGAATTATTGTCAAATATTATTATAATTCAATATTTTAAAAGTGTATCCCTAAAATAATATTTATTTTTGAGTTATGTCACTATTGTAGCAAGTGAACGAAATAATCTAAACGTGAAACATTTGTCGTTTTTTATTTCGTTTACCATTCATAAAAAGTACAAAAAAGGTAAATGTATTTACCTTATTGAACGGATTTACTCGAGAATTCGACCGCAGTAAAGTAATAACAATAAGCAACAATTTGCAATGATAAAAAATACATAGGATATAAAATCCGTCCTTGTGAATCAACACTCAATCCTAATATTTTGAAACTTCAACATCTAATAATTTGCAAAAATTAAGCAACATGGAAGCCATCGTGAACGATTTTATAATTGAACCATCCTGCGAACCGGATTTACCTGTAATTGAAATTAAAAACGAATTGCGTGAATTAATTTGTTGTAGATTTGGGTTTGACGAAACTGTTTACCAGCGTATTATTTGTAAGATGATTATCCACTTGTTTCATAACCATAATTACCAAAAGTATTATTTTTATTAATTTTTTATTTTTATTTTAGATCATGATTTTGACATTGAAAGCCTTATAGTTGCCACAGATTCTGAATTAAGCGATTTATTTCCAGCTCCATTATTGGGAACAAGAGCGAAGTTTCGATTCCACTTAAATTTATGGAGAAGAGATGCAAGTATTATTTTTGCTCATGGTTAGTAAAAAAATATAATTTTTTTTCTTTGCAGGCCAGTACAGTTTCCGTTTCAAACTCTTGTAGGGAGTGGATTGAAGCACAATCGACAGTTCCATCACCTGAACCGGAACGCATTGTTTCTGCGCCTTCGCTTCTTGAGGGTGAAAAAAATGTGTTTACCAGTGCGAAACTTTTGGCATTACTTAATAGTTCCGAAATAGGTGTTGAAGTTTTAAAATATTATGAAGAACACAAAATACTTGATGAGGTGAACAAGGATATATTAACGTCGCTTATAGTGGATACTTATTCCAATAACAGAAAGTTAATAACCACACGGGATTTAGTGATTGCAACCAATGTAATTCATTCTGTCTTTCCAAAAGAATGCAAAGTGAGGCAATCTTTATATTTATGTTATAACTATTCCATTAGGTTCACTGCAATCTTTGTTATGAAAATTGGTTCATTCTTTGGGCCCGCAGTGATATATTTTTGTTAAAATTATTGATTGATGATCATTGTAAGGTGACCAGATTAAAAACAGCACAATATTTAAAAAGTTCCAAAGAATAATATCTCTTCTTTATAATATCTGAACAAATCTAGCCATAAAATAATGTTTTAAGTTTCTTTGTAACTTCTTAATTATTGTTCCCTTTTTCATCTGGCCATCTTATCATTGTTAAAATAAACCCTTCTAGGTACAAAAAGCGAATTATGAAACGTTTTTACTGGAACTTTTCTTGTAGCCAAAAGTTTTTTATAATAAAAAATTTTTTACTAATAAAAGTTGATTTTATGCTTTTTAGTCGGGTTAAAAAGGTTACATTTTTAAAAGATGTTTATTTAACAAATTGATTCTTTTTCAGGAATATTACTTGCATAAACGAGGTCATGGGCTAAATCCAACTGGTAAACTCCATGATAAAGCTGTGAATTCCAATACAAGAATAAGAAATTTGAGGAAAATTCGGACTGAAGAGCAGCCAGGTATAAGTGGGTGCAGAATATTTCAATAATTTATTTAATATTTACATATAACATACAGGTACTTCCCGGGCATCAATCGAATCCCTACCCACACCAGAACCTATAACCACAGAGAGTGATTCGGCAGTGATTATATGGTTGCAACACAACAACGAACCTTGGCCAATCGTTGAAACTAAATGGACCCAAGTATTGGCTATAAGGCAACATGACATTAAAACAGGAGACGGCCAAAATGTACTAAAAAAGTGGCCGCTTTTTAAGCACAATCTTGGACATACATTGGTAAAATATTTTTAATTCAGTATAAACAATTTCGAATCTTTCATAAAATTTCTCATAATTCTGTAGGTCAACATTGATTACAACATTTTATTCAGCAATAATTCGTCTCAGCTCTTTTTACTGTGGCCGTTATTTGTTAAAAAAATTGTTCCATATTTCCAAAAACACATTAAGGACAAAAACTCTCTGCAACTGTCGAAAGAATTAGAAAACAATATTGATGAAAGTAAGTTCCTTATATGGTGTTTCCGTTGTAACTATTTATTATTATTAAAGATACAATATTAAATTTTTAATTTTTGGTTCTAGATTCGCGCGATTATATACTATTTTTGCTGATGCATGCCGTATTAAAGCCACCCATAGTTGGGTTTAACGTTCCAGCCTGTCATTGTTGTGATCGGCGAGCAGAAAGTAACGTTGCAATATTTTTACGTATACTATGACGGTATATTATATAAATGTAATTCTTTTTTAAAATGTCTGGACATTATTTTTAAACTTTTCCACGTTATGAATTTTGAGTACCCCGTAGAGGGCAAAAATGTATATAATTTTATAGAGCATTTTTTTTATAATTTTAAAACGGATAAAAATTCAAATGTAACGGGCGTTTTAGAATATTTAAACAGTGAAATAGATCTTTAAATTTGTATCAGTTGTGTTGAGCTAGATATTAATAGCTACTTTAATTTATTTTATTTTTAACATTTTCAACACCGTTTCACTTTTTAATATATTTCGGTTTTAAATATCTGTAAATGAAATAGAAAACCAATTAATTTAGAAATGAAGTGCTTTCTGTGCCATAAAGAGGCTGTGATGTATTCATCATCCAAACTTCTAATAGAACATATTAAATCCTCACATATTATCAAACATTTAAAATCTTTTTTATGTATCGAAGAAGGCTGCCTTCAGCAGTTTCCAAATTTATATTCCTATAAACGGCATATTACTAGGGTTCATGAATATAAATTGTATCAAAGTATAAAATGCCATGCAACTAATAATACAACAATACTTATTGAAGATACAACATGTAAAAACAATACGAATATACAAAAAAGTAATGTAAATGATAATTTAATAATTGAGGAAAGTCGAATTTATGACAAGAGTAAGCCAACCATAAAACCTACGGAGAATGCTCAATTAACTACAGTGTGTAATGGTTTTTCAAACAATTTCACTGCACTTACTTTTGCATTATGTTTGCATAACAATAACAATTTTAATAGGAAAAACGTTTCTGACATTATAGAGCAAGTAGAAACTGAAGTAACTAATCCTCTCGTTGAAACTGTATCAAAACAACTTTTACCTCTAATAGAAAATTATGACAATAGGACACTTGCCGAAAATATTTTGGATGAGTTTAAGCATCCATTTCAATCTATTAAAACCGAATACAAACTGCTTCAAGAATTGGAGTCTAGAGGATTGTTCAAAAAACCTTCGTATTATATTATTAACGAAGAAGTCTGTGAAATTATTATTAACAATTCCCCTACAATAGATACGAATAAAGTAACTGGTGTCATCATGCCTTTTGAATTTCAAATGAAAAAATATTTTGAATGCGGAAATATATTGCAACAAACTTTAGAAAATATTGACGCCCTAAACAAAAATACTCCGGGTAGTTATGGTAATTTAATACATGGAGATGTATGGAAGAAAAAGAACGATATGTTTAAGGGGAAGTTAACAGTTCCTTTTATTTTATTTTTTGATGATTTTTGCATCGACAATCCTTTGGGCTCGCACGCTAAAGAGCAATCCATTTGTGGCGTTTATTATACGTTTCCCACCATTCCGAAGCATCAACTTTCAAAATTAAACAATTTATTTGCTGCCGGATTTTTTAAAACGAAAGACCGATCTTTGTTTGGCAATTATTTTTCAATAAAACCTTTTGTTAATCGGATAAAAAATTTAGAAAGTCTTGGTACAGAAATTGAAGTAGATAATAAAATTTATCAGATTCATTTCATTTTAGCGTTCGTGGTTGGTGATAATTTGGGCCTCAATACTTATTTAGGATTTCCTTGTAGCTTCAATTCAAATTATTATTGTAGGGCTTGTAAAAGAAGTAAGAGTGAAATGCAATCGGACATAATAGAACATAAAACCTCATTACGTAATATTGACAATTATACAGTTGACGTTATAACTAATAATGAAAAACTAACTGGAGTAAGGGAAAACTGTGTTTTCAACGAAATTGAATCTTTTCATGTAACAAATAATTTTTATTTTGACATCATGCATGACATTTTTGAAGGAGTTTGTAAATACGATATTGCAAAAATTTTGTTACATTTCATAGAAAAATCTAAATTTTTAACACTCGATATTTTAAATAGCCGAAAACAAATGTTTGATTACGGCGAAACCGAAATTGGTAATATTTCTCCACCCTTACAGTTGTCCGCATTAAAATTATGTAATTTAAAAATGACTGCTCGTGAAACTATGACTTTTATTAATTATTTACCATTAATGATATGAGATCTTATACCCGAAGGTGACAAAGTATGGGAATTTTTAATAGTTTTAATTAAAATAGTTGATTTAATTTTACTACCGCAAGTGACTGAAGTTAATATTAAATCTCTGGAACATTTAGTATCGAAACATAATGCACTATACATGGAACTGTTTAATGAAACATTGAAACCAAAGTTCCATTTTTTGTTACACTATCCATCTGCAATACGCATGTGTGGGCCTTTGAAACATTTGTGGTGTATGCGCTTTGAAGCATTGCATAAACAATACAAAAATGCTGCTAGAGCTACTAATTCAAGAATTAACATTTCATTTACAGTTGCTATCAAAGCTGGACTTAAATTTGCGCATTTACTAGCTTCACACAATTTTTTTGAAAATGATTTAAGTTTTGAAAAGAAAGATTTAAGTCCTTGCAATCTCAATTTAATGTACAAAGAAATATATCAAAATTTATTGGATATAAACCTTTCGGAACCTAGTTGTTTGCAAAAAGTAAAGTTTAGAGGCAAAATGTATAAAAAAAGCTTTTATTTAACAAAATCTAGCGCACAGTCCGTACTACTTTATGAAATTGAACAAATTGTTTTACATAACGCAGATCTTTATTTTGTATGTAGACAATGGCCTATTAATTATTTCAGTGAGCATTATCAGGCTTACATAGCACATATACCCATTGAGTCATATTCTTTACATAGTGTTCTTGAATTCGACGGCCCACCAATTCATTTACATCTCCTCAATGACGGAAACAAAGCATTCAGGCTAAAAAAAAATTAAAAACATTTACAGAAAAGTAATTAATTAATTAGCATAAGTATAATAATTCGCATTATATTATTTTAGTTTAAAATTTTGTATCAATATTATTAAAATGAATTAATAAATAAAAAAATTTGCAAAACAGTTGTTGGTTTATTTGAATTTTTGAAATTTCAGGTATAGCTAGAAAGGTTCATCTGTTTTTAAAATAATAGTACATACGATTGCTGTTTTAATAAGATTGTCCTATTATTTTTATAGTATCCCATTACTTTCCAATGTAATTTGTCACATTAAATTAATAGTTTTCTCTTTATACTAATAGTACATACCTTACACCTTTTATACAATAGTAATTCGATTGTCCTTTTATGTTTATAGTATATACCATTATTTTTCTAATACTGTATGTTATTGTTCTAATAAGGTAACATTATTAAAATAATAGTAGATACCAATTATCATATTATTATAATAGTTTACAAATTATTAATTTAAAGTGATATGTACGATTGACTAAAATTAATAGGAAAAAATTATTAAAATAATAGTAAATCATATCAATTGTATAGTATTTTTCTCTGAGTGTGTGCGCCATGCTCCGCAATATGTGCCTATATTACAATATTACATATGATTTAGAAAATGTGACATCAGCAGATTAAGATTCGCATGGTAAAAATCCTCAAGAATTATACATATGTAGGTACGAACCCGATAATACTATAGCAAGGAGGTAAACTTTTATTTAAATTCATTCCATGTTCAGGCTTCAATTTCAAAATAAAATTATTTAAAATATGTATATATTACTATTTATACATAATTATGTTTTTCTAAAATTAATAACGCAGATTTCAATCACATCTTGGTTGCGTATTTACATTTAAATGAAAAATGTTAATTATTTACTCTAATTTTAAACCCGTTAGTAGCCTTTTCAAATAATAAATTTTTGAATATCTAATTTACACTTTTTAACTTCAAGATCATCTGATTTAAATTTAGTTTTATCTAAATTTTCTTTCCTTTTAATTTAATCTCTTTTTTTTTCAATTCCATTTCTCGTTCTTTCAATTTAATTTCCCGTTCCCTTAATTCTATGGATTTTTCTTTTAATTGAACTAGTCGCTTCAATGACTTGCTCGAGTCAGTCACGGTATTGGTGAGAAACTCTAATTTGTTGGTAACATTTCGGTGAAGCGCCTCTTGCATTTTGATTTGTGCCTTTGTCCCTAGATTTTCTTAATGTTCTGGGAGTAGGTGCCTCTATATTGCTGACAATAACGTCGATGTTTTTATTTTGACCATTATCGTTTATTGGTAAAGTTGGAGGTGAATTGATGGAAATATATCGCATATCCAAGTTGCTCTCACCAAGTTCCCGAGTGCCGGCGGGTACTTCAATTGCTCTATTTAAATCAATCAGTCAAATGATATGACATCATTTAAATCACATAACATGTGAAGTGAATTGAAAGTTTTACCAGTTTTACTAAGTTTTAGCATTTTACGTTTGCATTTTTAAATAGATTTGCAAATCTGTAATTATTTCCAAATTCATGGAGCTTTAAAATGAAAACCTAAGTTGGCCAGTTAACTTGGATTATGCTTTGACATATTTTTGAATGATAAGCTTCTATATTCTAAATTTAAATTTTAGTCAAGTTGATAGTAACTGAAATTGAACTATTTTTGTATAATTTTAAAGCAATTGACACTTGAAGAGAAATATTCAAGCTTTTTATTTAACAAATAAAAACGTCCCAAGCTTTCTTGACAATCCCAACATTTTACTGAAACTTTAAGTATGTAGCTTAAAAAGTCAGATTTCAGCGTTAAATAGAATTTTTTTATATATTTCTCTTAAACGTTTTAAAATCCTGCGAGGTCTATTTAAAAAGACTTCCTATCCAATAAAATAATCCAAATGTATTAAAAACCTTCCATTGGCATATCAAAATTAATTCAAAATTCTATTTGAGACCCTAATCTTAAGCGTTGAAGAAGCTGTCAAGCTCCAATAATCGAAAGAGCTTCTGTATTTGGTGTGCACATCATAAATCTATAACAGATTGATATTTGTTATTATGAAGCTTTATGAGCTTTTAGTTTTTTCAGCACTTTTAAGTTAAATACATGCAAATTCATCGATCTCGAACTTCATTGTATCAGTTAGAATCTTAAAATGATCCAGTTAGGTATAAGCTGCTGCTTAGCTAGTAGCTAAATTTTGGACTGTGTTATTTTGATCAAAACGGCCACACAAAATTGTATTTGCCATTTTTTAGCATTTTGCATGATTTAAAAAAAAAAATTTTAGCTACTAAATAAGCTTTTATTAAAATCCTTAATATAGGGGAACATCTCGAGACAAAATCTCACCAAAAAAGCATTAGATTCAACAAATGCTTCAATATTCAAATTCTTTGTATCCAAATAAGCTTTCACTATTTATGAACTTAAGCACTTTGTACATAATCAAAAAATTTAATAGGCCGCTAAAAAACGGTTTTAAGCACTCAACACGTCAAGTGAAAGAAAAATTAAACGTTTACAAACTCTCATATTCTTTTCCCATATGAAACAAAACTTAACCTTCGGGAGTCGTACCCGTTCATTAGATTTTTTTTACCTAAAAAATTTACAAAAAAGGTCATGAAAAGCTTAAATACTTGTAGTCTTACTTTGACAATTTTACAACAACAATGCCGTGTATTTTCATTCCGGAGTGAAGAGTTTCATTCCGCTGAGAAGAAGGAATTGAAAAATTCTCTTCTTCACCTAGTTGCACTGTTTACCACTAGAGTAAATATATTAAATATATTTAGTTTTATGAGTTGGTATTAAATAACAATTATCAATTTTTCGATAAATCAGAATTTTAAATTTTGTTAATTATCATTTGGAACTAATTATACTTTATTCAATAATTTGTTATAACTATTTAATGTTTGTTAAAATTCTAAATAGTAAATTATATTTTAGAGCTTGGTACCGACTGTTGAAAGTAAAAAAAAAAATTATTCTAAAGGAGAATTGCTCTTACTTTGGGCAAAATTTCATTTAAAGCAGTAGTTAACACTAACCAATGACTAGTTGAGGAAGATAAAAGTTAAACAATTCTTGAAAAAAATTAAAAAAATGTTGCTGCATCTCGGCAACAATCTGTTGCAAATTTTCCAACCAAGTTTGTACTGTAACTCAGGTACCACAAACCAAAATTTGAATTAACAGTACACGCTTGATGTATGGTGGTGCAATAATTTCAATTGGATTATTAATAATTCCAATTAGAATATACTCTCTTATGAAGTCACTTATTTGGTACAATTTCAATAATCCAACGTATGTATGGTGTAGGTATTTAATTAATAAAAAAACAGTTTTTTAATCACTTTATAATTTATTCTTTATCACAAGATGGTTGATTTCGTAAAGATTTTGCAAAATTGAACAGCACAATAAGAAAAGTTAGTATAAATCACTAATTTCTACTACAAAACAATGTATACATGCATTAATATACTAATTTTGCTTGATTCTACTGTGCGCATCCAAATTTATACTTAAGTACTAAAACTTTGATAATCGTTGAACTAACTGATCGAACGTCATCATACATATAAACAAAATGTCAAAAGGTAAGCAATAACAATAGTGATCTTGAAATTCAATTTAATATAAAAATCTAATTTTAGGTTAAAAATCATGTATAATGTACAGCAGACAATCTAATTGGAATTTAAATTCAATTTCAATCTGATTGTACATTTACAGGCAAGTATAATTCATAGGTAATTTGTATTTTATTTTATTTTAGGTGAATTCATCATTTGTCTCCTTAACATCCCGGCCACCTTGAATCGGATGATTCAATTTGTTGGTAGCAGGCATAATTTGTGTATTGGTCGTTTAGTAATTCCCATGACTGTTTTTAATGTAACTACTCTAACCCTTTTGTCTGGCCACTTTGACGGGGGTAAGTTGTCTTCCTTGATTACAACTATACTGTCTATGCTAATATTTGGTTGATCCTGAGTCCATTTATTTCTTTGTTGAAGGTTAGTTAAATATTCCAAACTCCATCTCTTCCAGAATTGCTGATTAATTTTCTGGATCATCTGCCATCTGGACAATCTTGATACTTTAGTTTCGTGGAAGTCTTCAGCTGGTATTTGTGTTGTTGGACGGCCAATAAGAAAGTGTGCTGGTGTTAGTACATCCAAATCTTCATTAGTTAGCACACAAAGTGGACGTGAATTCAAAATTGCCTCTATGTCAGCAAGCAACGTCGACATCTCTTCTAAGGTGAGTATATGGTCACCTATTGTTCTTTTTAGGTGAAATTTGGTGGACTTAATTGCGGCTTCCCATAGACCGCCAAAATGTGGTGACCTTGGAGGTATGAAATGAAAACTTATGCGGTCTCTAGTAAAGAAATCAGAAATATAATTAGTATTTTTTATTATTAATTGATAAAATTGTTTTAATTGGTTTTTTGCTCCAACAAAGTTCGATCCGTTATCACTGTGAATTTCTTTACAGATACCTCTGCGCACTAACCGACTAACTCTAGATGCACTGCCTTGGTGCTGAGACATACAAATAGACAGACATAAGATTTGTATGTTTTTTGTCCTCGTCCTCTGGTTAGGTGAGTTAAAAATGGTCCTGCGTAGTCGACTCCTACTTTGAGAAATGGTCGTATTAGATCGACTCGAGCCTCAGGCAGATCACCCATAATTTGATTCATTGGTTTGGCTTTATATTTGGTACATTGGATACAACCATGAACACATCGTTTTACTAAATTTCTGCATCCCAATATCCAATATTTTTGCCTGAGTGTGGCCATCATTAAGGTTTGTCCCGAATGCAAATGTCGAATGTGGTTTTCTTTGATGATGACTTCGGTAAGATGATCCTTGGCTGGTAATATTATAGGGTGTTTCACTTCATAATTTATTGACACATTTGATAATCGTCCTCCTACTCGCAAAAGTCCAAATTTATCGATGAATGGTTGCAGAAATTTGAGATTACTGGATTTATGCAGTTTTTTGTTTAACGAGAGTTGTTGCAGTTCTGCCGCAAAATGTTTTTCTTGGATGCTCTTCAGTATTCTTCTTTCTGCGCTTAATAATTCATCAGTCTGTAAGTAGGTAGTTTTCTTCTTGGGTTTGTGTTGACCACAGAGCTCAAGACGTGGGATTGAAAGTTGTTTAACGGGTGACACCCTTGTCTTAGATGATAATAATATGGTAGTATTTTCTCCAGAAGATTTTATTATTCGACCATAAACAACTGCCGAATATGCTTCTTTACTTGCGTCGGAGAATCCGTGAAGCTCAAGGGTATCAGTACTATTTGTTTGTAGATAGCGTTGAATTTTTATATTCTCCACATGTACTAAATTACTTCTTAAGTTAATCCACTCTTCTGACAGTTTGGCCGGCAATTGGTCATCCCAGTTTAAATTTTCAATCCATAAACTTTGAAAAAATATTTTTATTTGAATTATGACTGGTGCCAATAAACCTAATGGATCGAACAATCGGCTAGCTTCTGACAATATTCCTCGCTTAGTAAGATTTGGCTGTGGAAGTAGTCTTACTCGAAAGTGGAAGCAATCTCCTCGTGGATCCCAATGCAGCCCTAATACTTTAACTGACGATGTTTCCTCTATTTCGATCAGATTTTGGTATTGTACATCTTCTGCTGGGTCTTTCAAAACCTGGTCAACATTTGATACCCACTTTCTTAAATGGAAACCGGCACTTTCTAGGATTAAACTTATTTTATTTTTTAATAATATTGCTTCCCTTATCGTATCTGCCCCGGACATTAGGTCATCTACATAGATATCCTTCATAATATGATCGACTGCCTCTGGATATTGGTCTTGGTACCGCAACGCTGCTTCCATAAGAGCTCTCATTGCAAGAAATGGAGCACTAGATGTGCCGTAAGTGACCGTCTGTAACTCGAAATGTTTGAAGGGTAGGTTCGGACTATCTCGCCATATGATTCTTTGGTACCTTGTGTCTTCCTTTGCTACCAGTACCTGACGGAACATCTTTTCCACATCAGCCGTAAATACGATCTTAAATTCTCTGAAACGGGACAAAATATCATATAGATTAGGCTGCAATGTAGGTCCCACCGCCAAGCAATCGTTTAGAGATGTCCCCTTTGTTGTTTTAGCGGAACCGTCAAACACCACTCTTAGTTTGGTAGTGGCGCTTGAGGGCTTCATAATTCCGTGGTGTGGAAGGTAATAACCATGAAACCCTTGCTCAGCCAAGGAAATTTCTTTCATATGCCCCAGTTTTTGGTATTCAATTATAAACTCCTTGTACATACGGGCAAATTCCTCGTTTTTCGCGAATTTTCTTTCCATCGAACGCATTCTTTGTATTGCCACACCAAGCGAGTCTCCTAAATTCGTAGGTGAGTTTTTGAACAGCAGTCGAACTATTACGCGGCCTGTTTGATCCTCCTGCTTAGTCTCTTTGAAGTAGGACTCACAAAATTGTTCCTCCTCAGAATAAATGGTTTTGGTTTTCGTTCTGATTTCTTCAATATCCCAAAATCGTTGTAATAATTTATTTAAATTATCTTCTTCTGGATTGATGGTAGTGGTAAACGACTGAATTAGATTATTGTTTTCCAATTTACCGGCAATTACCCACCCGAAGACGGTTTTTTGCATGGTGGGTCTTGTCTGATCTCCTAATATTTTTTCATTCTCCAACAACTCAAAGAAATAATCTGATCCAATCAGGATATCAATTTCTGCTGACTGGTAGAAATTTGGATCAGCTAGTTCAAATTTATCGAAAAGAGATATATCTAAAGGTGCAAATGTAGTTGGTGGTTGTTTGCTCGTCAGCTTCGGTAATATTAACGCCTCAATTTGAAAACACGATGTTTGGTTTATTCTAGGAGTGACGGTTAGAGAAACGATTCCTCTTGTATAACCTGATTTGGAATCTCCAATCCCAGATACTAAAAATTTCGCATTTCGTCGATTCAGCATTAGTCTCTGCATACAGCTTTCAGTAACAAATGATCTCTGTGATCCAGAGTCCAGCAAAACACGGCATGGTTGTTTGGTATTGTACCCATCTAAAACGTTCACTAAGGCCGTAGGTAACACCGCTGCTCCCATTCCCGATGCGTTGTAACAAGTTGTGCATGCTGACGTAACATTCGCATCATCCAATTGCGAGACTGGCAAAACTGAACTGGTCTGACATTTACTATCTGGAGTGTCCTCATGCAGCAGGCTATGATGCTTCCTGCTACATAATCTGCATCTAAACTTCGATTGACACTGATAAACGTTATGATTGTCGTTAAAGCAATTGAAGCACCTATTAGATTGTTTCATAAAATTTTTTCTTTGGTCTACTGGCATTTGTTTCAGTTTACTACACTCAAATAATCGATGACAATCTTCAGGACATAGTGGACATGTAGGTGAAGAAGTAACATGACTTTTCACTGAATTAAATTTATGTGTGCAAGGTTGTGGATTCGGTCGTTTAACCGTTGTTCTGAATGATTCAAAGGCATCGGTTCTCTTACCTAAGAATTCAAAGAATTGTTGCAAGGTAGGTAACTCAAATTCACTTGATGCCTCTGCCCACAGACTATTAGTTGTATCATCCAATTTACAGGTTAATAAATAAATTAACCAATGATCACGTGATTCCGCCCTTTCGCCAAGTGCCTTCAACCCTCGGATAACTTCATCGGAAGTATCTAACAACTTCCTAATATTTTGGCTTGTTGCTGTTGATACACTGGGCTGACTCATAAATGTTTTAATAAATGCATATACGGTATGCTTTTTTCGATCGTATCGCTCTTTTAGCTTGGTTAGAGCCTCTATATAGTTGGCATCCGTGATGCTGAGATGTTTTAATAACCCTGCAGCTTCACCCTTTAATGCGCCCTTCAGGTATTGTAGCTTTTGTGATGGTGTTAAATTACCGTTGTCGTGAATAGTGGAATAGAATAGGTCGTAAAACGACTGCCACTCAGTATAATCACCATAAAAATTAGGAATGGTAATTTTTGGTAGCCTCACCTCAGTTCGACTACTTGCACCATGTGTATCATTAATTGAATCGCTTAATTTAACGTTTCCACTAACCTTGTTTCTTAGTCCTATATTTAGTCCCACGACCACCTTGTAGTAGCTATCCTCTAATGTAGCATCTAATTCTTCATCTTCATCCATTTCCATTATACGGTCTTCAACATCCATCATTTGAGTTCGTAGGCGATCCACGTTCGCTAGTCTTGCTTTAATATCTTCTGCGGTTGTGTTCTCATTTATTTCTTTGTCGACGTAGTTTATAAGGCGCGTTATTTGCCCTTTGATGTAAGCTCGTCGCTTTTTAAGTGCTTTAAGCTCGGCCATACTTTATCACTGTTTCACAATTTACACTTGATTGGTGTGTTTCCGGCTTATCCGGCTCGAAGGACCAGTAATGTACTGTAATTCAGGTACCACAAACCAAAATTTGAATTAACAGTACACGCTTGATGTATGGTGGTGCAATAATTTCAATTGGATTATTAATAATTCCAATTAGAATATACTCTCTTATGAAGTCACTTATTTGGTACAATTTCAATAATCCAACGTATGTATGGTGTAGGTATTTAATTAATAAAAAAACAGTTTTTTAATCACTTTATAATTTATTCTTTATCACAAGATGGTTGATTTCGTAAAGATTTTGCAAAATTGAACAGCACAATAAGAAAAGTTAGTATAAATCACTAATTTCTACTACAAAACAATGTATACATGCATTAATATACTAATTTTGCTTGATTCTACTGTGCGCATCCAAATTTATACTTAAGTACTAAAACTTTGATAATCGTTGAACTAACTGATCGAACGTCATCATACATATAAACAAAATGTCAAAAGGTAAGCAATAACAATAGTGATCTTGAAATTCAATTTAATATAAAAATCTAATTTTAGGTTAAAAATCATGTATAATGTACAGCAGACAATCTAATTGGAATTTAAATTCAATTTCAATCTGATTGTACATTTACAGGCAAGTATAATTCATAGGTAATTTGTATTTTATTTTATTTTAGGTGAATTCATCATTTGTCTCCTTAACAAAGTTCATGGAATGTTCTACACAAGGTACAAAATGTGCTTGTTCATTAAGTTCTTAATTCGTGCTTGAAGTCCTGTATAAATGCCAGACATGTTTTTAGCGTTGTCATATGATTGGGCTCTCATATATTTGATTAAAATATTGTATTATTTCCTTCTCCATATCTTCAGCTTTATGTCCAAAATTTTCGAAAAAAATCAAAAAAATGTTCCTCGGGCACACCATCTTTTACATATCTAATAATAAAAGCGAGTTGATCAGTATGTGATATATCTTATCTGGAGTGGAGTCAACGCTAAGAGTAATATTTTGCCTCTCTTACTACCGTAAATATTTATTCTTTTACTTTTTCGGCCATTAATATTAAAATTGCTTCAAATACGATTGACGATAAAAATGAAGTTCTCCTTTTTCCTGGATTTCCATATTTGTCAATATAAGCAGCCAAGAAGGGATCGAATTCAGCTATGATACAAATAAATTCTAATTACGGTTAAAACAAATTATGTTTAATAAAATTTTGAAAAAAAAATAAAATAAATAAAGCGCCCTATTTCAGTTGGCGCCCTTAGGCAGTTGCCTATGTTTGGCTGTTAGCAAATGCGCCCATGATATACAAGTATTTAAATATTTATAAAACTACGGATTTCCAATATGTTATTATAACACATAACCGCCGGTTTAAAAATTTGTAAAGAAATTTCGTATGGGGGTCATTGCTAAGGCAATGGGTGATTTCAAGTTCAACAGCTGTTGGCAACATGTTGACTAAAATAAACATCTTGATTTCTGAATCGCACTGATTTGACGGAAAATTCATGGCAATGGGTGCTTTTAGATTCCGCAACATGTTGACATTAAAAATGTACTGATCGAAAAAATGACATTTATTCTATCACGTTGCCATGCATTTTTTTGATAAATCGAAGGCATTCAGAAAGCGTTTATTTTAGTAAACATGTTGCGAAATCTGAAAGCAGCCACGAATCGAATGTCATTTTTTCCTTCACTAAATTTTCAAAGTCAACATGTTGCAGAACCTGAAAACGCCTATTGACTTAACTATAAATTAAATATAATCAGTAAACTAGATTCAATTCAATTATCAAATTGTGAAGGTAAACCCAAAGGCTGCGATAAATATTCCACTTGAAGCGATAATTAATTGGAGCATAAAAAGTTAAAATCATAATTTGGCAGTTTTTATTGCTATAATTAATTATCCAATACGATCATATTAAGGAATTTTACTATGAATTAAAAAATTAGGACAAATGAGTGTGTCAAAATTATAATAAATTCGCTTGAATTTTTACTCTTTAGCATTAGTTTTATATTTAATGGTCAAATCGAACCAATTTTTAATATCAAATGACATAATTATGAATACTAAAAATTCATTCTGTTGTGACTATAAGTGACCTATTCATAAGGTCACAAAAAATATGTAGTCAACTGAATACAATTGTTGGTTTCATTTCGATGACTTTTGTTGTGTATGTTGTTTACTTTCTAAAAGTTTTCGTGTTTTAAACTACTGTAAACTTTATAGCTTATGTCATCAGAATCGCAAATTTTCAATACAATATCAAAGACCTTTAAAGACTTCCTATTTGGGTAAAAAACAGAATTTGTTTCATATTGACGATCTACAATACTTCGTCGAACCTCATAGATAGCGGAACATGAAAATAATGCGAGTTGTGAATTTGTCAAAAAAAAAAAAAAAATTGATAGTTTGATTTTTAAATAATATTATCTGAAACGAGCAATGTTATTTCTGAATCGGTGATGATGAGCTTCAAGGTACTTAATGGAAAAGGGGTCTAAACTTATTTTTGTAAACAATCTTTAACACTTTAAAGGAGTATAGGCTATTTATTAATATTATTAGTAATCGATTATTATGGAACTCTTTCACCTAACAGAATTTTTCTCTACTTAATACAGAAAATTAATACAATACATTTGATTAGGCAACAAGCTTGGAATTTAATTTATTTCCGCACTATTTCCAAAACGTTTCATGTCAATTTAAAATTGGTAAAATACTTGCGAATCCGGTATATTTCAAACACACAATAGAGAATTTACAACAGTAGTATAGATAAACGAAAGTACATGTGCACTCGTACATATAGTAATTTCGGTGATTTCTTTTAAATTTTTTTTTTTTTGATTCACTTTGAAAACTGGAAGAGGAAATTTAATTTATTTTCAGTTGGAAATATGTTTTATCAGAAACAATCAGACGATCATTTTTTTGCATTGTATTTTACCGTGCTGATAATATAACCATCAAGAGCAATATTACATCAAAAGGATTATGTATTAAAACGATTTACTAGTACTATTTTTTTGTTAAACGTCATTACCATTAAAATCTATCAATCACACTTTAGGTTTGATTAAAATGGGAAAAAAAATGGGAAAATGCAGAAAAAATCAATTCGCCAGCAGCTTCAGTAAAAATTAATTACATTTATTCCCATCATAAAATACTCTTTGCTTCATTGAAGTAATATTATATCTATCGCTCTTAATACCGGAAAATGAAAACACAAAAAAAAAAATCATTCTATCAATAATGGAATTTTTCATTTTTTATTTCAATTTTTTCACTTTTTTGTAAATTTTTTTTTAATTAAATTTACAAAAAGGAAATTTTGTTTTTGAATTTTCAATTTTGTATGCTGTTGATAAATGAAAGATAATTGAAATTTGATGTACAGATAAATTTAATTTTCTGTATTTTTTCGCTGTTTTATTTTTATTTATTTTTTTTTTTTATGAGATATGTGTAATTTAATAATAATAAAATAAAATTGGAGGGGTTCATATAGCAGAAACCGAATACAAAAAATCGTAGGAAAATAGAATGTGTTAACGAATATGGAAAATTGAGTGAATGCCTTTGATGGAAATGTTAATATGTATGTATTACAAAGTGAATAATTCAGTATGCAATTTTTATGTTAAGAGTGGTTATTTATGTGTTCTGTGGTATGGGTTGGAAGTTCAGAGTGGACTGTGGTGTATTTGATTTAAGTCATATTGCTGAGTGCTAACCAAACTTATTTTCACTCCTACAATTTTCACTTATACATAAGTAGAATACCTAATCTTTATTATTACTATTAAGTCTTAAATTCAGGTAAGGAAATTTTCACTACAACCCTTCAGTATTACGACATAGGTGAGTTTCATTAGTAACAATTCTCTCAGATTTGGCTAGTTTCTTGTCTAAAGATAACTAAAAATCTAATTACATATCTACCATTTATCATTCGGTAATATCAGTTATTTTATTCTGTGTGTTATTATTGTTAATTTAATTTAATTTGTGCTTGTTTCTAGAAGACGTGTAACGCAACCTATTGGTTCTGCCATAATAATGGCAGCCAACGCGTGTTTTACATGTGACAGTGTGATACCATTAAAGTTACCCGAAAATGTTCAGCCGAAAGGAAAAATATCGATAATGCAGATAGTGTCTTGGCTAGCTCAGCCGAAAGATACTAGCCGACATATTTTAAATAAAATTAAAAATTAACAAAACGTATAAGCTGGTATTTTCATGAAGTAACTTTACAGCTGAATATAGGCACATTTTGGTTTGTTACTACATACCTTAGGAATTATACTATAAGTTATCAAAGAAGCCAAATATTAAATTTAAAAATTTGTATAAATTCAACCTCTATAGTGTAATGTCTCCAAAGAATTTCAATTAGTGAGTCTGGCCAACAGTTACCGCCAGAAAAATTACCAGGACAAGTTTCATGTGGGGAGCCCGGAAAAATTTGTTTGAATCAAAGGCCCATATAAAATTTATAAATTTGTATAAATTCAACCTTTAAAGTGTCGTGTCGGGAAAGTATTTAAACTAGTGTGCCTAGCCAACAGTTACCCCTTTAGTAAATTCCTACCTTTTCCAAAATACTTGCAAAGAATTTCTCTCAATTAAATATGTTTCGGCTCTTTTCTAGAATATAATACTAGAAAGACCAGACAACTTCCCATTTTCCAAATTTCTTAAAGAATTTTACCCCATTTTTTCAGAATATCTACCGGCTCTATTCCAGAATATATTACTATACTAGAAGGAGCAGTATATTTCTTTTTCCAAAATATTTTTAAAGAAAACACCTCCCACCGTTTACCAGAATACATCCCCTTTTCCCAGAATATTTTCCACTTTTCCTTATTATGTAACTAAAAAAAGCAGCTCACCTTCGCTATTTTCAGAATTTATCATTTTTTTTTATTTTAGGCGCCATTTCGCGCCTATTATATAACGTGCGTACATATTTTGGACAACAATGGATTAAATATACGCTTTGACTTTTATGTCAATGGAAATGCTCAAGTCATGCAGATTCCATCCCAAAAACAGATTCCCAGAAAAGGTTGAAGTCAGAGCACAACGTTAAAAATTTGTTTTTTGACGATTTTGGTCAAGTTTGCGGAGATATATTCTGGGGTCATTTTCTGCTCTTTCTGGAATTCTGCAAAAAAATTTGAGAGTAGTTCTTTAAAATTATTTTGAAAAAGAGGAGAATTTACTCTAGAGATAACTATTGGCTAGGCCAACACTAGTTGCAATACTTCCCAGACTTGACAGTTTAAAGGTTGAATTTCTACAAATTTTTGGGCTCCCCACAAGAAACTTGTCCTGTTAATTTTTCTGGGGATAACTCTTGGCTAGACACTTTTAATGAACAACTTTCTAAACATGACATTTGAAGGGTTGAATTTATAAAATTTTCAAATTTTATATAACGATCCTCTCATGAAGCAACGTGTAATCACCAGCGCAAACAGTGACAACCAAATCAGCCTTTATCCATCCATAAATTCGCTTTATGGAAATTCCAGTTTGTAGGTTGTTTTGTCAATTTTTCAATTTATATGAAATATGTTTTGGCTGAAATATATCGGCTGGTAACTTTCGGCTGAGATAGCCAAGACATTATCTGTATTACCGATATTTTATAACTTTCGTCTGAAAACTTTCGGCTAGCTCTAACAAGGTATCCTAAAGTTTTCCAAACCAGGCGGTTCCGGTATCTGCTGTTTCAACTGACGTAATTCTTCCAAAAAATCTCACAAATGTTACTGTTTCGGTACCTATAAAATCGGCTGGTACAATACCATGGAAGGTTTCACCACCCAGTTTCCAAACTGTTTCTGATACAACTGGATTTTTCATTTGTCATCCTCCATCTGAAACTAGTTCAATGCCGATTTGTCAGCCTTTTACAATGAACTTACGAATTAAGAATAAAATAAAAGCTCATAAACACTGGCAGTGGCGTTATTTTACGGGCTTTGGAACCATGTTATCAGATTTTTATCTCAAGAATTAATCCGGATGTTATCTAAACAAATATTAGACAATATTTACACAAAAAACTCAGTTTGTCTGATGCAGTTCATCGTTTTTCCACAAAAGTAAAATTACTCTTCATTTAAAATAAGAGTTTTAGTTACTGTTTTTGACAAATTGATGACTTCGACTTCTTGGTAAGCTGGAGTTCTTGTGAATGAATTTCGGTCTTTGGAGATTCTCCCTTTTAAGCATTTATTTGTTTCAAAATTATGAAAGCGACCAATTTTCAAAATTTTCTCCTTTAATAGACTTCCGGTTGGACTGAGAGTTTATCGGAAACTTAATAAATTGTCATCTGGCTTAAAAATATTACACACAAACACAGGGACAATAGATAAACTCGAATATGTCAGAAATTGGAGTTCTCTTACAATATTTTGTCAGAGATATTATATAGTTTCAGAGTCAGACGCCTTAAAATTTAAAGTATGACCACAAGACAACTTTGCAGTACGTTAACCTTAACAGACAAGAAAGTAGTATTCAAATTTGGATTTTACGCAGTTTAGTTGGTTTTTAGAAATTTTCTTACAGCCGTATCTATTTTCTATGCTCAGTTTCACAAAAAATAGCCAATCGCTAGGTATAGCATTGCCTCTGTTTTACATGAACGGTTTTAAAAGGAGAGTTAAATATTTAAAGGCCAAACATTTCTATATGTATAAAAACGAATAATCAACTGTCATTGAATTTGTATTATGAAACAAACGGACTTTCATAAACGAAAAAGGGGAAATGCTATTTAACTAGAGATTGGCTATTTTTTGTGAAATCGGACATTAATTGTCTGTTTATAAAATTGGAAATAATGCAAAAATAGTGATGGAGATGGTTTAGGTGAACCTGGTATATCTGAAAGAGGTATTTGTGTAACGTCCTAAAGTTTATAGTGGTACTGACGGTGCTGGTAATGATAATGCGGATTGGTGACGATTATGATGAAGGTGATGGTTTTGATGATGGTAACGGTACTGGTGATGGTAATGATAGTAGAGATGAAGAAGTCTAAATCTAAAGTTTCAGCCAATAAATCCATTGTATGAGAGGACGCCTCTTATTGATGCTATAATTATGTTACTCCGATATTTTCTTAAGTTTTGACAAAGATAAATTGCTTGGAGAATTTATAATGGAAAAACATACACCAGACTAAATCCGTTCTCAAACTATAAATGAATTGAATCTATAAGTGTATGGCTTTTATTCAAAATGAGTTAAAGATGATGATTAAAGCAACAGCAAAATCTAACAAATGTTGTCCTACTTTTTTTCATGTGTTTTCACGATACTCTTAAAGTTAGCCAAAAGTTGACAGCTGAAAGTCAAAAGACGATAATGCAGATTTTATTACTCCAGACGAAAGTATAAAAACATCGGTATTGCAGATTATGGTATCCCAGCCGAAAATCAAAAATGAAGTCGATATCAATCGGTATACATGGCAAAACCTGGCTCCAGTTTCTCGTGAAAAATTGTGGAAAACTCGCGAAACTTAGTAACTATAGGATCATTACAGAAGCCTTTATCCTAATTTTAATCTATTTCAAGCGGATGTGATGACAATCACGGATCGTAACTCGGACAGATGGTTTTCATTGGGTTCTGGTCAAACTTGGATTATTAATGGTGGTCGATGGTCTTCGCGATGGCCGCCCCGGTGGCACAGTGGTTAGTATGCTTGCTTTAAGCTCCGGAGGTCCCGGGTTCAATTCCCGGCGGGTGATGAAAAAAGGTAGGATCAATGAATTAATCATTCATTATCCGTTTAAAAACTGATTACGAAACTTCATAATGAAGCGGCCAAATCCCTCCATGGGATGTAGCGCCAGGTAAAGAAAGAAGAAAAAGATGGTCTTCTTCGGGAGTCGGCTTCCGTAACCTGGATTACTCATGCGTCTATTGCAAACTAGATGAACCATAACATTAATCCTTTTTCTCCGAAGGTCTCCGAAAATATTAACCTAAAATTATGGGGGCGAAATTGATATGATAACGTGACATTGATTTTCGCAGAAGCTGTAATGTAGAGGACGTTAAAAATATTTCAAATTTGTGAATTTAAAGGCTGGTAAATACTTCAGTTATTCTCCTTCACTTTCAACGATTACCGTGTAGGTTGTCAATCATTCAGGCCCTTTCACGGACTGATGGGGGGAACTGCAATATTTTGGGCAGCTGTTGATAAAATCAAATATACTTTGTTTGGTAAACAAAGCTCTAGTGAACCCAGAATAGGGAAACCGCCTACTACCTACTCGAAATTTATTCGTTGGTTTGCTATATTTACGTAATATTTTCTATCTACGGTAAAGCTCACTCAACAGCTTTTTATCATTTTTGACGTCTAGAATTTCACAAGTGCTTTAAATAAGCATTTTTATATTAATTTTTTTATAACTAAAAGTGAGGAAGAAGCCTATGTTGATGCTTTTATCAAGAATCTTTATAAAAGTCGGATAATTCATATGAATAATAACTAGTCGCGCATTGTAACCAATCGTTTCAAGGTTTAAGCTAATATCAGGGTCATTTAGTTTGCAGCATTATCTATCTCAACACTCATTTATTCGTCATTAAGATCAGTCGCAAATCGGAATACCATAATCACATTCCTTAACTGGTTGATGTGCTCAAAACTTCTCAAGGACGGCTGCGCAGACTTTACAATGTGATGGATTCGATAAACAAAAATCATTTAAAAATAATTCAATAGAATGGAATTTTCCCGCATACACAAAATCATTGCCAATTATTTATAAATTAATAAAGTATCAAAGATACCCAAAGTTATATAAATAAATTAATCGACGAGTATAGGAACAAATTTATGAACGTTCCATGCATTTCTATTCTGAGGTGTAGGCGTTTGTATATATTACTATAAATTAAAGTGATTTCTGTATACAAAACTATTAGCTTATAAAAAAAATGAAAATTTTGTATAATAATAAATTTTATTATTTATTAACATAAAATCCAATAAATGCATGTTTTACGTATACATTTGTTGTCAAGAATATTTTATAATACATGGATAAATATTGTGACGCCAGGTAAACCATATCATATACTTTTTACAAAAAATAATCCCATTAAATCTAAAAATGATTTTTCATTTCTAATTAAAATTCTAAACATGTAAAATAATTACAATTTATATTGTAAATTAAATATATAATTTTTTTTTATAATAAAACAATATTTACATTGGCTAGTGTGTATACATGTGATGATTAATTATTATTATTTTTGTACGTATGATGTGTACATACGTACACACTTATGCAATATTTTCATTTTGTGCTGAAACGTATTAAAACAATTTTTTTCTTAGTAATCCGAAATTTTTGGAAAGTAATTTGCCAAATTAATTACAATTTATTAGCATTTCTTACAATTGAATATCCTGATAGACAAATAAAACAGTTACTATTCATTATTTGATATGCAAAATTATTTTAAGATTAGACCAGAATGCCAAAATCATTTTTTTGTTATTTTTGAATGAATTCAGTTTCTTATTATAACAATTTACACATAAAATCTATTTTTATAAATAGTTTTGGAATTTTATTTTTAATTAAATAAAATAAAAAATTGTGTGAAAGTCATCTATAGAACTTGAAATATTTTTCAATGCTTATAAGTATTTTATATACTAAATATACTACATACCTGAAATGTCAAGTTTAAATTTTTTTTATTAATGATTGTGTGCCAATTAAAAAGTAAGGTAATGTGAGCTTTGTTTTTTTTTTTTTTTGTACACAGATAAGAATATGGAAGTGTTACGTGATAAGGCAAGGAAATCAGTAGTATATTGTGTAGGTGTGGTTAAAAAAAACGAGTTTTTAATAGAAGTAATTTATTACTCGTAGTAAGTGATTCTAATGAGGGACGTGACTTACGGTTGGCAATGGCCTTCAAAAGCTTATTCATTCGGAAGTATCGTTTTTTAAAACTGCAAGGCAAACATATTGTATTTGCTTAAGAATAAATAGTCTGGCCAAAAATTATAGCCTCTACTTTTTGGTATTTTCATATGGAAGGAAGTAATTGAAGGAAATAATACACTGTCTTCATCAATCAAATTAAATATTCTGGAGAAATACTATGTTTTGGGGAGCCTACTCCTGCCAGCTTATACGACCCAACTAAGGCAGTAGTAATTACTGTACGATTTGATCGGCAGGCTATTAAGATTATAGCACTTATTTGTTCTTACTACGAAAGACTTAGATATTGATGTAAGAAAAAGGAAATGCATGGTTTGGGGTACGTGAGATATAAAATTACCCGTAGAGATCTTTTTGCTTCAGTTACCCTGTTCCTTTTTATTTTTCTAAACTGATTTCTCTTACGTCATCTTTATCCTAAATATGACTTCAAATAGACTAGCTGATGTACTAGTTTACTAAGTCGCATTTAAAAACTAGTTATAACCGATCCTCGACTTTTTAGGTTAATTGGAGAAATCTGAATCTGGATTTATATTATTATAGAAACCGCGGTTTTATATTATTTTGTTAAGTTATGTGCTTAATCTGCAGTGGTTCAAAGCCAATGTGAAAACTCGTTTATTAAAAGATGTCACATTCCTGGTCATTGGTCAATTATACTACTCTTAATTTGCTCTTTTGAACCATAATTCCTAAATATAAAAGAAGGCTTATTGTAGAGGGTTCTTCCCGGGAATTCTCGGGCGGGAATTCCCGGGAAATTTCCTAATTTTTTGTTTCCAGTTTCCCGGGAAAAAAACTAAAAATTCCCGGGATTTTTTGTCTATTCTGTATTTTTTAATTAATTGACACACAATTGACAATTGACACAATACAACCTAACACTTTTTTATTGATGCGAATTGATACCAATATAAAAAAAAGCAAATTGAACGCACAGGTAGTTTTTTTCGGTTTTAACTATGATGACGGGTTTGACTACCGAGATGTGAATATGACGATATTAATGGTGCATTGCAAATGCTAAGAAATATTGTAAAATTATTTTAAATGTCATAGAAAATAAATTCAATTCTTCAAGTGCATGTGAAGCAAAATTACGGAATGTAATTAAGTTTGCTTTTGGATTGTTAGACCAGATGGAATAGCATTGTGATTTGTGATCATGATTGAAAAATTTATAAAAATTGTTGTCTCAGTTCGAGAGGCATTAAATGATTTGGGATCCGTTTTCTGGTTAATTTTCTTATAAAACAACAAACGGCGCGATTATCATTTGGTGCAATAAAATCGTTGTTTAGTACAATGAAATTCGTTTACATTTAAATAGATGGCTGCGAATTTTCTATGATCACATGAACTTATTATTACCGATTAATACAATATAATTAATTTGTATTTACAGTAGGTGGCAGATAATTTGGTACGATCATATAAATTTATTATTATCGAAAATATCGCATAATTTTAATGAATGCATTTTTAAATGTCAACTTTAGGTAAACAACAATAATTGTGACGAAACGATAATCTCAGGTAGGTTCTTTAAAGATAAATTATTAAATTACAATTAACAATAATAATAAAATTGATTTTGTTAAAATAAAATGTTAAATATTTTCTTAATTACCACCGAATAATAGTCAGTAAATAATATGGATTGCAGCTACTTTTACAAATTTAATTAGGACTTATTATTAGTTGGGAGTAGTACCAGTTTTATTACAGGTCGTCTAATGGTATTGTTTGCTATTTTAAGAGTGACCACTCTAACAATTCCATCCTTTCCGGGATGTGTTTGTACTACTCGACCGAGTAGCCATTGGCTGGGTGGTAAATTGTCATCTTTAACTAGCGCGACGTCATCGATATTGATTATTGGTTTTCCAGTTTTCCATTTATTGCGTTGTGGAAGCGTGTTTAAATAATCACTGAACCAGGATTTCCAGAAAGATTGGATACGTAGCTGAATATTCTGCCATCTGGATAATTTACGTACAGGTATGTTTTCTAGTAGTGGTTCGGGAACGGCTTGCATAGATTCACCAATTAAAAAATGCCCATGTGTAAGCATTTGAAGATAATCAATGTCATCATAAATACGGCATAACGGTCTAAAATTCAGCAAACATTCTCTCTGCGTTACCAACGTTGTCGTTTCTTCAAAGTTTAGGTTAGCTTCGTTTGTAACTCTTCTGAAATGATATTTTATGGATTTTACGGCTGCTTCCCATAAACCTCCAAAATGAGGTGCACAAGCTGGGTTAAATTTGAACTCAATACCTTTCTGTAATGTAAAATTAGATATTAATTCATTATTTTGTTGATCTATTATTTCTTTTTTTAGTCTTTGCAGTTCAATGTTGGCTCCAATAAAATTTGAGCCGTTATCACACCATATTTGATTGGGCAGTCCTTTACGTGAAACAAATCTTTTTAGTGCGGCAAGAAAAGATTCGGTGCTTAGATTGCTTACCACCTCTAAATGCATGGATTTTACTGCAAGACACACGAACATGGCGACGTAAGCCTTAATAAATGCTGAATTTCGATATTGGGATGCTTTAATATAAATAGGACCCAAATAATCAACTCCAGTATTTAAAAACGGTGTATTTTTCATGCACCTCTCTGCCGGTAGGTCGGTCAATTTAGGTTTCTCTTGGACATTTCGGTATTTTATACAGTAACGCACGATTGTATATAGCTTTTAATGAGATATCTTGCACCAATCATCCAAAATTGTTGTCGTAGTAAACTTAACAGCAATGTATTTCCAGCATGTAAATTTCGAATGTGTAGTTCTTGAATTATCAACCTATTAGCAGCGTGCGATTTCAGCAAAATAATTGGATGTTTAGCCCCATAACTTAGATGGGAATTTCTTAGTCTTTCACCTACGCGAAGAATTCCTTTAGAATCTAAGAATGGATCCAATGAACTTAAGGCGTTGCTGGATTTTAATGGTTGATTTTTATTAAGTTATTAATTTCGCTCTTAAAACTTGCTGCCTGAATTGCTCGAATAATGTACAGTTCGGATGAAATGTATTCCTCATATGATAAATGTTTATTATTTCGCACTCTATTTTCCGATTTGGGCAGTTGACAAAAACGAAGGACAGACCCCATGACCTTTTTAAATTTGAACCATGAGGAATGTTTATAAATTAATTGGTCGACAACATCGAACTGACTGAATTCCGATGATGGTGGTCGTATTGTAGTTTTAGGCCATTTAGATTCATCTTGCTGTAGCCAAGTGGGTCCATTCTACCAACACTCCAAATTAGGGATGAGTTTGGGATCTACTCCTCGCGATATGTAGTCGGCAGGATTTTGATTTGATGGCACCTGATTCCACCTTTCTCTATAGGGACTGTATCCAAGATCATGCTTGTTCTGTTGGCTATAAACGTTTTCCATCTTGTTGAAATGTCTGACAGCCAATGTAATATCACCATTGAATCTGTCCAGGCATATACGTTTACCTCCTCTATAGCAAATATTGGTTTGCAGTATTTTATCAGATCTGCAAGCAGTACAGCGCCACAGAGTTCCAATCTCGGTAAACTTATTTGTTTTATCGGTGCTACCTTACTTTTTGAACACAGCAAACGATTTGTAATTTCTCCTTGTTCATTACAGGTCCTGACGTATATCACAGCTCCATATGCTGATTCCGAAGCATCGCAAAATGCATGAAGCTGAATCGATTTATGATTTGATGATTTAAACACACACCTAGGAATTTTGATGGCTTGCAGATGATGTAAATTTGAATAAATCTTCATCCACGTACATAAAATGTTGCTAGGTGCTGCTTCAACCCATTCAGTTTTAGTTACCCATAATTTTTGTAACATCATTTTAAAAGTTATAATAATAGGAGATAACCAACCTAACGGATCATATAACTTCGAACTCTCTGACAGCATTTTTCTTTTTGTCCAGATCACTTGATTTGTTATTGTGTTTAATTTAAATGTGAATACATCTTGTTGTGGATACCACAAAATACCGAGGGTTTTAGTACTTTGGTCATCTTCAATTAATTTTGGTATATCTTCAATGTTGTCCCGTTCTAATGATTGTAGGAATTCCGAAGAGTTGGATTTCCACTTACGAAGCCTAAATCCGCAGCTGACTAAAATTTCGTTGATTTGATCCTGTAGTAATATTGCACCTTCCACAGTAGCACTTCCAGAGAGTAAATCGTCCATATAAAATTGGTTTTGAATAACGTTTGCTGCTTCTGGATATCTTGATTGATGTATTTTCGCCACTTCTGCTAAAGAACGTGTTGCCAGAAGCGGTGCACATGCTGTTCCATAAGTAACGGTGTTACATTTGTATACACTCAATTCTTCGTCAGGACTTCTGCGCCACAATATTAACTGAAAATTTGCATCAATCGGATCCACTAATATCTGGCGATACATTTTCTCGATGTCAGCATTTATCGCAATAATGTTTTGTCTAAAACGAATTAATGTGGTGGCTAGATCTGGCTGCAATTTGTATCCAATATGTAAGCAATCATTCAAAGACACTGCTGTGGTTGTTTTACACGACGCATCAAATACGACTCGAATCTTGCTTATAGTGCTCTGTTTGAAAACTGCGTGGTGAGGCATAAAATATTTGTGGTCGTCTTCAAGTGGTACTTCATTCCATGGAATATGTGTCATTTGATTGAGCTGAATGTATTCTTCCATGAATTTCTGATACTGTCTACAGTATTCTGCTGACCTAGCACATCTTTTCTCAATTCCGAATAACCTAGATTGAGCATTGATTTGGGAGTTTCCTAAATTCGGTCGTGGTATAACAAATGGCAGGTTGACGATGAATCTACCATCAGCTGATCTAGTTGTAGTTTTTCTGTAGAATATTTCAGAAGGATCTTCTGCATTAGGTTCTGTAGAATTTATTAATGGTTCTTCTACCTTCCAAAATTTCTTTAATTGTTCCATGAGGTTTTCATTAGAGACTTTTTGATCCAAATTTACGTTGTAGTTCTGAATGTTAGACACCTTTTGTTTATAATGATCTAACTCTCCAGCTATAAGCCAACCGAATTTTGATAAGTGAAGAACTGGTAAATTTGGAATAGATAATTTTTGTTCCGATAAGATATCCAAAAAGAATTCCGCTCCAATTAAAAGATCGACTGAACTCGGTTTATAAAATTCAGGATCTGCGAGCTCGAGTTGCCATATCTTATTTGACCTTGGTATATTTATCATCGCTGATGGTAAGTTTGATGATATTTTATCGATTATATGTGCCGTCATTTTTAAAGTGTAATGTGGAACTACACGTGATGATACCCTGATTATAGTTTTGCCTCTTGTTTTCCCTGCACAATTCGCTGCTAGGCCGATAATTGAAACATTTGAATATTTTCGACGTAAGCCTAGCCGTTGCATACAGGTTTCCGTAATAAATGTCGATTGCGATTTTGAATCGAGCAGCGCTCTTGCGAGCATTTGTTGACCGTTTGTTGCTTGGATGTAAAGCAAAGCTGTTGGTAACAGTATATTAAGAGGTGTTTGATTATGATCATGTAACGATGTTGTTAATACATTTGTTGATGATGTTGACTGAACTGGTTGAATAAGTGTATACTGATGATTTTGAGCCGTTACAGTTGGAGCTATTGGAGTCGCCAATGTATTGGAATAATTTATATATTCGCCTGTAGTATGTAAATTTGTTGTTGGTGTTTCTTTGTACAGGAGAGAGTGATGACGCCTTTTGTATATTAAACACAGAGCACGAGAATAGCATTGCGGTTCCTGATGTCCAGATCTTAGGCAGTTGGTACAGCTGTTGGCACTGGTTATTACCCTGAATTTACTCTCAACGTTCATGCTCTTGAATAACGGGCATCTATAAATAAAATGGTCCTTTTTACATGCTAAACAGCTCCACTGTGGTTTTTGCCTAACATTATAAACCCTTAAGCCTCCCTGCACTGCGTTAGTTGACCTTGTTCCAGAAGTACACGATTCAAGAGCATCACACCTTTTCGCGAAAAATTTCAAAAAAATTTCAAATTATGGAAATGCATCATCGACCGCTTCCTTTGCCCACGACTATCTGGTGTCCGCATCTCACTTATTAACGATGATATGCACTAGCCAGGGATCTCGTGTTTCCGCTGAATCTCGTAGTGCTCTTAATCCTCGAATGACCTCGTCTGATGTATCGCATAATTTTCTTAAATCTTTATGGTTTGCTTGAGTACAGCTCTTTTGGCCCAAAAATAATTGGATCAATGATGGCACTATTGACTTGGGTTTATTATACCAATCAATTAATTTAGTGCAAGCTTCTTCATAATTTTGCTCCGTGACTTTGATATGCCGTATTAAAGCTGCTGCGTCTCCTTTCAGTAGTCCATTTAGCACATGTAATTTATGAACTGCACTTAAACTCTTATTATTATGAACCGACGTTAAAAATAGATCGTGAAACGAAGGCCATAATTTGTAATCGCCATCGAATGGTTCAATATTGAATTTGGGTAAGAGTACGTTGTGATTTTGGTTTAAGCCTTGCAAGAAGCTTTGCTGTTGTCCCATTAACTGGCCTAATGTAGCATGCAGATCTTGAGCCTCAGCTTTATTTCCTTGAGACCTTATGTTGATTTCGGCCTTTAATTTAGAAATCGTGTCCAAGTAAACTTATCGAAGGCTAGTAATTCCACCTCTTGTTTACCAAAATCTAAATACCGGCTATCCAAATTTTCTACACGCGCATCTAAGGCCTCCAATGTCGTATTAACATCAATGACTTTACTAAAATTTCATATGGCTTTAATTTGGTTGACCGTACGATCACGAGCGCGAATAATTCGGTCCATTTTAATCACAAAAACTTCACTTTAAATTACAGCAAATGCTTATACTTTGTTTAATAGTTAATTTGCCTCACTGTTCACTTTAACAAAATCTTTCTTAATTGTTTATAAAAATGTTCCGTATCTAACGTAATTTTATGTTAATAAAGTTTTTTTTGTATATTTTAGATTAATTACGAAAACTTTAAACAGTAAAAATAATAAATGATAATTCAAAAAATAGCTACTTATCTGGAATGATCCAGCAAATTCTATTCAGCTTTACAATAGCTCGTTTCTACAGACAGCTCCCGGGTTTCGGCACCAAAAAATATTTCAAAAAAATTGTATTTTCGTTCTTGTTTTAAATTATTTATTACAATAAACTTTTAATCCACATTAACAAATGGTTTTTTAATCCTTGTGATTTTATTTTATATTAATGGCACACTGAAAAAAATCCTACATCAATGCAGACAAAAACTGCATTAATAGTACGAAAAATTCGTTAAAATGGAGCCAATACGACCCTTCGTTAATAGTACGAAAATCATACGTTAATATGGTGAAACACAAAAAAAAAATATTTTCACCTTCACTACTTACGTTGTAATATTTATGAATTGATTCATATAAGATACGAAAAATGTTATAATTTTAATGAAGTTAAAAGCATTTGTGGATGAACAAATTCTTATTGTTAACGTAAGAAATTAAACATAACATGAAATGTTTCGTAACATTAACGAAATGTTACATCATATTAACGAATAAATTCATACATATAAGTTTAGAAATTCATTATTTGTGCATACGAAAATATTCGTATCTAGGAAGAATGGAATACTTAGATGATGAATGAAAAATGCCCAAATATGAGGATTATTTTCTGAAAATGTTTCGGCTTTTTTATAGACAATATATTACTTGTAATTTGTAAATGACATTCACTGTATGTCTTATAATATATCTACCAATCAAAGTATAAATATTATCCCCTCCCCTTTTCTTTCCCGCAGAGTCAATACAAAGTGTATCAACTCTCAAAAATTAGAAATCTCTTTGAGTTTTCGTGTTGGTAATTCGGTTTCGTATAGAAAAAGTAAGGTCTACTCTTCAGGTAGCTACGACCGAACTACAAAAATTCAACTCTAAATTTTTACATTATATGTAAAACTAGAGTGTATCGACTTAGTGAATTATATTGAACTAAATCAAACTCAAAAACCCAAGCACAAATTTAATTTGTGTGTGTATCATGATGTCATGATGATCAATAATTATCAGATTCGTTAATATGACGAATTTCGTACATAGTCTCATTCATAAATGTTATGAATTGTTCATAAATATGATTTTTTAATAAAATGACGCAAGTTGCACTAATACGCAAACAACATGTGATTGTATTTTACGTATAGTACAATAAACTAAACCATTTTTTAGTTTACGAACTATGATTCTTACTATTAATGCAAACATTCTTATGATTTTTTTCTAAATTTAATTTTTTTACGTAAATATAGCAATTTGTACATTAATAGTACGAATTGTGGTTAACGAACGCCATTCGTAAATAAAACGCAGAATATTTTTTTCAGTGCACTATGATCTTGTCGATATGAGAGTACTTTTAATTCTAAATAGAAGCCAAGATATTGTATCTTTAGTGAAATATATGGAGACATTCGACATGTAATCAACTGCTACAGCAGACTTGCCATCATCATTAAATTCGTTAATAATCCGGTATGGCAACAAGATTTAATAGGTTATTTAACAAAGAAGAGTTTGGAATAGAACTGGACGGTGAGGATACATTCAGGGAAGATGACGAATCGGAACACTCTCTGTCGCAGCCCGTAGAACAAAAAAAAATCCAACGTCATCAAACAATTAGAGAAGAAATATACAAAAAAAGTTACAAATATACAAAAATACGGGAAACATTACAACAAATCTTGCAGAAGTGGCTGGATGCTGTAATAACCATCCAATTTACTTCAATTGAAAGTGAAAGGATATTTTCGGCCCCGTCTAATTTTTGCTCAAAGAAGCGAACATCGTTGAGCGATATTTCCATTGAATGCCTTTGTTTTTCTAAACAAATAATAAGTTTTAGTTGACATAATAAAATTAAATTTAAGATGAAATAGTTTTATATACATTTTATGTTATTTTGAAATGTGTATAGTACACATAGTGTATTCGTAATATACAATTTTATTTTATTTTTATATTTTGAACTAAATTTAATGTTTTTCAAATACTTATAACTTCATTTTTTTTTTTATTATTTCGGGAATCCCGGGAAACCCGGGAAAATTGGTTTCAAATTTCCCGTTTCCTGGGAACAAAAATAATCCGGGAAAAGCACCCCCTATAGCTTATTGTTACGAAATAATTAATTAAGTCACGACAAAAACTCATCTCGGCCAGCGCAGAGCTCCTATTTAAACTTGAAACTGGTTGAGGCTTTAATTGAAAAACAAACATTTACAGGGGTTTGTAGACTAACAATTCTAATTTAGAATACTAAAAATTCCAGAAAATATCGAAAAGATTTGTGGACCACAGGCGAAATATAATCGAACGACTTTTTCTTCTTATTACTTCTCTTTTGGATAATATTCGAGAAATTCTTTGATTGTTTGTCTTCAAAAGGTAGACCGACTAGGAAACGCAAATTGTTTTGATTATGAACCTGAAGTTTGTAATCATAATGTACAATAGATTATTATAGGCTTTAATTTAATACTTGAATTATTTAATGCTTGAATAACCGCAACTTACTTCCAAATCGGTCTTAACCGAATCTCTATTTAAGAGATAATAAAATAAATAAAAATAAAAAAGCGTAAACTTAAATTTAATGTGTATATGTATATCTTGATAAAGGTTATCAGTAATCGGCTCTGCCTCTATCGAATAATTTTTAAAAAGCACATACGCATCAAAAAACTACACATCTTTGATGCTGTTTAATAACATCGGTCATTTCGATTTACATCTCCAATGATTTCAAAATTTTTATATGTTTTATATGATTAGTATCCGTTTGGTTCAATTCTTTTTTATGGCCATTTTTAACTTCGCTATATATATATATATATATATATATATATATATATATATATATATATATATATATATATATATATATATATATATATATATATATATATATACACCGGAAAGTTGAAATTTTGCACAGAATTTTTTCTCGTATGCGACATTTTCAATTTTCAAAATTTTACGGATCTATGCTCTCACTAATGAAATAGGGGAATGAGCGATTTGTGTTCCATTCAACTTTTTTAATGTCATAACTAACTTTCACATATACTAGAAAGTTGAATTTAATTCCATTTTTGTCATGTTTAGAAAGAATACAAATTCCGGAATCTTTCAGCAAGAAAACGAAATACGAGAAAAATAAAAATTCCGTTCCAACCAAATTTATTTCTCAAATCCAATATAACATTTTAAAGTTCCTTGTTTTGTCATATATAAAAAATACAATGGCAGTATTTCGAATATAGTTATCATTATGCTGTTATAACCGTTAAAATGACAAAATGTTAATTCAAATCTTACCAATATTCGGAAAAATTAATCTCAAATTGAATCATTTCTGGCACCATTCGATTTAGAAATAAATTCCCTTTTGAAAACTGTTGTTTAGCAGTAAAACTTTAAAATTATTTAAGTCTATTTATCTCAAAAACAAGGTCATTGAAGTTCTGGTATTTTTCAATAAGTCTGTACAGTTTAGGATTTTTGCAACCAAATAATAGCGAGTCATAATTTTGTAGCTTCTGTTTACTCCCAAAGATTTCTGATTTTTCATAGAGATAGGTATATCTAATCCATAGTGTTAAAACAGCAAAATGAGCTTATCAGGAGTATAACAGCGCACATTATCAACCAAAAAATATGATATATTTTTAATTTGTATAGCTAAAGCCTTTGTTTGTAGGCTTTGTTGATTGCTTTTTCAGGATTTTAGTTATATTTAAAAATACATTTTTACCACCTTTAAGACCCCCGAGAGAGCTTGGTCAACCATTGAGCTCTAAACTTTTTTATTATGTTTTATTTGAAGGTTAAAGCACTTGTAGGCCAAGCTTAAAGACCGTATCATTTTTTTCTTTTATTTTTTTCTGGAAAAATGTTCCACAAGGTAGCACGACCGTGTCCACTAGATAACACGATTTTTCATGTTAATACCAATGTGTTTATAACATGCGTTGTATAACATTGCTATTTTTAAGGCGCGTTGGTGGTTTTACGTTTATTTAAGGGGGCGGGGGGGGGGGGGGGGGGGGCTAATTGAGTGAGCAGTTCTGGTCTTGTATCAGGCAGCTGTGTGATTGGTACAACTGTGTTAGGCGTAACCTGATCACAATTGGGAAGTGTTTGTGCTGCTCCCTCGTGGCAACCCCTGGAACTGATACCCGTTAGGCAGAATGTGGCCTTTTGGCACAGGCTAAAGTACGGTGCTAAAGGAGAAAACCTTGACAAAAAAAAACTAAACTAAGGTGGAACAGCATATTATGTCGAATGATGAATGGCGCATAGGTTAATCAATACAAAGTATGCGGACTCTGGATACTAGGTACCCTCCAGTTTAAATTAGCCTTCCTGTAGTAAAGCTGGGTGACTTACAGACGATTTACCATTCCCAGCAACTCTTAATAGTAAAATCAAAATAGTAGACTAGGCAGGGGTACGAATAAACGGTGGTCGGATTGCTCTCTCGAAGTCCTTGGGTACCAATGCTACTGTCTCTTTAGTAGAAATACCTGGATATAGTAGGAAATCCCTGTTTAAAAATGCCTGGTTTAAAAAGCCTGCTTTTTAAAATCCTGGTTTCAACATCCTGGTTTTTGGAAACCTCTTTATTTTTATTAATTCGGGCCGCCCGAATTAATAAAAATAAAGAGGTTTCCAAAAACCAGGATTTCGAGAGCTAAGATAGACAAATATTGAATTTTATTTTGTTTGGATGAATTATTTGGACGATCCTTATTACTACAACATCCCCACACATAACACCTCGCTCTCCCCCCACACTCGGGCCGCCCGAATTAATAAAAATAACGAATGAATATTGTTTTGACAAATGAGGGGAAAACCAAATTATTTTTAAATGGATATGCGTATCACCTTGAGAGAAGCGGTTAAACCTTCCAGTAGGCGATTATTTGCCGACTAAGCAGGCGCAATGGCACAAAATATCTCGCGCAAGACGTAGCAATGTAAAAGAACCAGACAGCATTAAAAATATACAAATTCCAGAAGATGAAACAATTCTTCCCAGATAGAGGTTGTTTGTTCCATTTCGAGTAAATAATCTGGAGAAAGGTGCAAGCAGAAGGGTGTGCTGTGAAATACGGAAACAACGGGGATTTAGCCTGCAAATCAGGATGCTTAAAAGTTTAGCCTCACTACACAAATTTTTTTTTTTTATAAATTTTTAAAAACACTTGTTAAATATTTCGCAAAATTACAAATGGTTTAAAAAATCACTCGATCGATTTCGGCTTATTAGGTCATCATCAGGAGTATCTACTAAACTGTAAAAATAAAAATGTAGTTGGGGCATTAGCATTTAGATCTCACATGATTTTGTCCCCATGCATTTTCTTTGTCCCCTTAGCATTTTCCAGATAATTTTTAACGGGTATAAGTTAAGTATTTGATCACAATACAGAAATTTTTGAAAATGTATTTTTTTAAATAATGTTGGACTTTTATTTTAAAAAAAACGGGTTTTTTTGTAATGAACGTTACTTTATTTATTTTTGATAAATTGTGAAATTTAAATACATAAATTTAATTTATTGATGTATATTCTCATTTATGACATGTCTACTTGCAAATGGTATATTAATCTTTTGTATTTTGAAATTAATAATTTTAAAAATAACGTAAAACGTATTTTAAGATAACGTTCATGACAGAAAAATTAAAAATAGCACAAAAGATTATTAAAAAAAATGCAAAACACAAATCTGCTCACGCCCAAATTTAAAAGAAACAGAAATATGATTCAAAAATTATATTTTAAATCTTTATATGTGAGATTTAAATGCAAATGCCCCAGTTATTTATATATATAGTTGGAGAAAGCAAAAAGTGAAACCAAAATATACAAATAAAAAAATGTGGGAGTGGTAAACAATAAAATTGGAGAGAGCAATAAATATTAAAAATTAAAAGGGGGTGAGTTAAACACAGGTATTTGGTTATTGATTAGTCAACGGTCGAATAACAAAATTCCAGATGTTGATTCCCCCCCCCCCCACCCCCCTTTATTTTATTATAACCCGACGTATTAGTAATTTTATGAAATGGTATGAGTATGTGAATAAAACAATGCGGGGTCGGTAATTGGTGAGAAACGGATTTCTCTCTGTTCGTTGAGGATATTTTGGTTAAGAAATATATCTTTTCGGATTTCGTAAGATTCTAAGTTGTCTCAACGTCTGCTTTTTGGTTGTACATGCAATATTTCTAAATTGTTTAAACTGGATGTGTGATTTTCTAACGTTAAATGATTATAAAGGGATGATTCATGGCTACCAGATAAATGTTCTTTAACTCTAACTTCAAAATTGCGCCCAGTCTGTCCGATATAAGAGGAACTACAATCATTGCAATTGATCTTATAAACGCCAGATTTGGAAAGGCGATCAATTCTTGGTTTGTTGTTAAAAATCATTTTCTTAATTGTATTATTGTTATAAAAAGCAAAGCTAATATCTATATATTGTGTCACGATGTTACTAATCCGTTGACTAGTTTTTCCTATATACTCTAAGCGGCGCCAATTTTTCGGCATTGGGCTATCAGGTGGATAAATGTTAGCTAAAGCTTTATGTTTCAGTTTTCTGTTTAATAGCTTTAATATAGTCTTAGCACGGTTATGCACCGTTATTCGCTGCTATTTCTAAAATTATATTAAGCTCTTTGTTATAATTGGATATGGTCAAAGGAATGTTTATTAATCTATCTAAGAATGAGTGGAAAGCTGACATTTTAATATTATGGGGATGGTTTGACTTTGACGAGTTAGGTATAATGGCGTCTGTATACGTGGGTTTTCTATAGATTTTGAACTCTAATGAAAAATTAATACTGGTTCTTGTTATATCTAAAAAGTTAATAGATTTGTTTTCTTCTTTTTCTACCGTAAAATTAATGGTGGGATATTGAGAATTTAACCAAGTGAGAAAAGAGGTTAATAGCCTATCAGTTCCATTCCATAGACATAGTATGTCATCAACATATCTGTACCAAAAGATCATATGACGAAAATAAGGATTATTGCTTGATACAATCGTTTGTTCGAAGAAATTCATGAAAATTTCTGCTAACAAAGGTGACAGAGGGGAGCCCATCGGTAGACCATCAGTGAATCTGAAATACTTATTATCAAGGCAAAAACAATTTTGTTTAATACAAGTTTCAAATATCAGTTTCAGTTCATTCCGAAGGCTTCCATCTGCAACATCCCTGTCTAAGTAAGTATAAACTATTTGAGACAAAATGTTAATTGGAATAGAAGTGAAAAGACTAGCAACGTCAAACGAAACTAATTTTGAGTGTAGTGGAATATCAACATCTTGAATTTTGCTAATCAATTCTACCGAGTTCTTAACCGAGAAAGCCGAAACGAAATTGGTATGACTGTTGAAAAAGTTTATGAAACCCTTACATAGCTTGTAGGCAGGTGCATTGCAATACGCTACTATTGGTCTAATTGGAATGCCTTCTTTATGGATTTTAGGTAAACCATAAAGAATTGGGGCAGATGGATTCATAACCGTGTACCTTAAACCAGTGCCATCCTTTGGGCAGTGGTTGATAAACTTACTGACCAAAGTCTTAAATGACCTAGTAGGATCTCTATTGAGCTCTAATGGTTTGCTTTCTGCAATGAAATCGGAAATTGTGTTATGGTAATCGACTCTTGTGAGAACAGTGATCGTATTGCCTTTATCCGCTTTACAGGCTATCAGGTCATGATCACGTAACTTTTTCTTAATCGTACCAATCACTTTAAGGTTATTATTAGAAGAAGAAACTGAAGAATGAGAGGAGATAGTGGAGGAGGAAGCGTTACTCAAGCCTTTCTTAATCTGTAATGCCCATATTGCTTTCAGTTGGGTTGACTGGCCGTATAAGGCAGTTTCGGCATCTATAGCGAGACTCTCAAATGACTGAACGCCGATTTTATTTGGCACAGGAGCAAAATTTCTCCATTGCTCAGCATTTGAACCTCTTCGCCAATGAAGCCAACGGAAGACAAGTTGTTAAAACGTGAATGGAATTGGAAACCAGACATACCACTATTACCTCTATGGTTACGTGGATACGCCTTATTTCGCAACACATCCAGTTTAGCTTTTTGCTTTGCATATTGAATATGTGAAATTTCGTCTACCTCGGCACGAAACTTATTATATTAAGTGTAAAAAGTATTAAGTTTAGCCTTTTCACCAGTTCAACCAACAATACACAATACATAATTATTGTAAACAATACATAATTATATAGGGGGAACTTGGAACTCCAACATCCAGCAAAGCATTTGGTCACCAATAAAATATTAATAATAAATAAATGCACCTAAATAAAGTAACTGAATCTTCATTATTTATAACGACATTTACCCTGACGCTCTTATCAGAAAGAGCAGTTGGTTAGACTATAGTCATTGAGAATCACCATATATCCTTGAGATATGCGTAATCTCCTACTAGGTAGATATCTGTTAAATTACAGTTTGAGGGGATTAGCTGGCTCAAAATTTCAAAATTAATAAGGTGGGGTTAACTAAATTTTGGAATAATTGTGAGAAATGAACAAATTGCTTGGTGATTAGTAGCTGCAGGGACTTTTAAGTGATTATTTATAGTACCAGTGTCACGTGTCGTTAGGTTAGTTAATTGACATACAAGACAACTAGGAACTTGGCATGTATAGATGTGTATAGTAGCACGCAATACTAGTTTTAGTTAGGTGGGAGCAGCAAACCAACAACAGAGGCAGTAGTGGGTTTGGGGCGAAAAGCAGTGACCTATTGCAAGGAATTATATAGACGAGGTCCATTTACATATGAGGATGTACAATATGAATTAAGAAACTTAACTATAAATCTTAATCTATTTCAGAAAGCCAAGCAGGGATGCTGGAGAGTATCGCTTTTAGCAATATATTCATTATACGTGGGTAATATATTGACAAACATTGTGGATGGTGGTGGTTGATTAAATTGTTTATATGGCAAACAGCACTGCACAAGATCCCAGTGAAGTTGTATGTCTCTGAATGGAAAAGAGGGATACGGCCACAGCCAAATTTCAAGGGAGGCAGTGCATTCATATTACTTCGATCTAAAAAGACCAAAGAATTGAAATCCTGTCAAAAATGACGAAAAATTTCGTTGGTCCAAAATCACTTTTCTCGACGTTTTGAAAGTCCCTGAGTCTGAAAAAGCAAGAAAAAAATAAAAATGTCCGTCCGTCTGTCTGGATGTCTGGATGTCTGGACGTCTGGATGTCTGGATGTCTGGATGTCTGGATGTCTGTACCAGTGGTATCTCGAGAACGGCTTGTTCGATTTGGATTTTTTTTTCGCCAATCTGTTTCTATGGTCAATGCGGAGATTTGAAAGGCTTTTGGAGATTGTACGTCAAGAGGGTGGGGTACCTGGCATACGAATTGATCCAGAGTACCTAGTTTTATAAATATTTACGATTTTTTTATATAATATGCTGGTTTCATTATTGAATTGGGCATTGAATTTGGAATTGATTTAAAGGTTAAGCTAGGGTTCAATTTGCGGGTTGAATTAAAGTTGAGTTGGAGTTGAGTTGGGGTTGGATTAGGATTTAGTGAGTAGTCTTTTTTTTTCAGCGCTCATCTAGCAATTTTTCTTTCAAATACAAATTTTTATATATCTAGTAAAATTCACGTTTGTTGGGGTGTAACCCAGTGGTTAGCCCCATAATCAATTAAACCTATTTACTAATTTTAGTTTAGTGAGTTCACTAGGTCAAGTGGCCTCGTTCTTTGGAGTCTTCTTTCAACGACAGGGTTATCTATCATATGGCGAATATAGGGGTTTCCATGTTCCTGGAGCCTTATTTCGTGTTTTGCGGCATGCATTTTTATTTCCTCTTTGATGTATTCCATCCGTAGGTCCCTGTGAAGATCTTCATTTCTTGCGTACCACGGAGCATTGACGATGCTACGAAGAACCTTGTTTTGAAACGTCTGTATCATTTTGGCGTTTGTTTACTTGGTACATCCCCAGAGTTGTATACCGTAGATCCATATCGGCTTCAAAATTTGCCGATATAGCAGCAGCTTTGTAAGCTCAGAGCCTCTACCTATGAGCCAATACATTTTTCTGAACTTTACGTTAAGTTCTTCTTTTTTCTTTTTGACATGCCTTCTCCACTTAAGCTTGACATCGAGGGTCATGCCAAGGTATTTAGCTGTATTTGCATATGGCACGAGTCGCGAGTTAATTTCTATAGGTAGATGGTAAGCCTTTTGATAAGTAAATTTAATATGCGTGGATTTTGTCTCATTAAGTTTGATTCGCCAACGGTTTGTCCAGTCACAAACCGCATTGGTCATCCTCTGGAGTTTGCTCGTTGCCATAATTGCTGTGTCATCTGCAAAGGTGGCTATGGTTCCTTCATTTGTGGTTGGTATGTCCCTTGTATATAGTAAATACAGGATTGGTCCTAAGACACTCCCCTGCGGGACACCGGCAGAGATTTTCTTTAGCTCAGAGTATTCATCCTCATATTTCACTCGAAAGTTTCTATTGGATAAATAAGATCTTAGTATGGCATAGTATTGTCTCGGTAGATCTCTATGCAGCTTGTATTCCAGACCACTGTGCCAGACTTTATCGAATGCTTGCGCGACGTCCAGGAATATGCTTGAGCATACTTTTTTACGTTCTAACGTTCTTTCAATTATATTGGTGATTCTATGGACCTGTTCAATTGTAGAATGCTTTTCTCTGAATCCAAATTGATGTGGAGGAATTAGTTGTCGGTCCTCAATTATTGGTTTAAGTCTCTTTAGTAATAATTTTTCAAAGAGTTTTGACATAATTGGCAGCAGAGAAATTGTCCTGTATGATTTTTTATCGTTAGGTGGTTTATCAGATTTTGGTATCATGATTACTTCTGCTACTTTCCATTGATTCGGAACATATTTTAACCGAAAGGTCGCATTGATTATGTGTAGTTGTTTACGAAATCCTTTGTTTAGTAGAGCTTTGATAATTTGGGAAGTAATCAAGTCATACCCTGGGGCTTTTTTAACATTCATGTTACTTTTCACTTCTTCTTTTAATTCTTTGAGAGTTACTGGCCGTATTTCAAACTCATCCAGCTTCTGAGTAGATGTTATATTTTTATTGGCAGTTTGTCTTGGTAGTGGTTGGAAGGTTTCCTGGAGATACTCCGCAAATAGATCAGCCTTCTCTTTGTGGCCTCTTGCCCAGGTTCAATCATCCTTTTTAAGTGGAGGCACTTGCATTTTGGGTCTTTTGAGTCCCTTCGTCGTCTTCCACAGTGAGTAATCAGAATTTTTTTCATCAGTTAGGCTAACTAGATATCTGTTGATTGATTCATTTTTAACTTCTTTAAGAAGGGATTTGAGGCTGTTACATAAATTGTTAAGAATTGTTTTGTTCTCCGGTGTTCGATTAATTTGCCAGGTTTTACGAGCTCGTTGTTTTTATCTTACCAACTCTCTAACTTCCATTGGGTAGGATATGTTAAGCGTCTTCTTATTTTGCAAAATGGGATTGCTTGCCAATGTAGCATAGTGAATTATTTCATTGAGTTGTTCCAATTCGTCTTCCAACTGTCGAGAATTTCTTATCGGTACCTGGAGATTGATTTTGTCCTCCATTATTTCACGAAAGAGATCCCAGTTTGTTTTTGAATTTGTTAATCTGGGTGCACTTTCCCTTTGAATTACAGTTTCACTGACTGTCATGATAACCGGTGAGTGATCCGATACTAGAGAATTGCTGTCTTCAATGTGAATATAGTTCTGAGATACCTCTTGCTACATAAAAGTCGATTAGGTCCGGTATCTTAGCTTCGTCACTAGGCCAGTTTGTTGGGGAACCACCAGAGTAAAATTCACATTTTGATGTCCGCGCTGCTTGAAACAATTCTTTACCCTTTGACGTCGTAAGTCTAGATCCCCTATAGGTGTTTTTTGCATTAAAGTCTCCTCCAATAATAAAATCACGTCCTAGCGATTTAAATAGTTTAATGTAGTCCTCCCTTTTCAAGTTATGCCGGGGAGTACAGTATATTGCGGAGACAGTAAGCTGTCTGTGTTTAATGTGAATCCTAACAGTGGTGACTTGCATTGTTTCTTCTTCGATTTCTGTTTCTACATGGTGTTTTATATTTTCTTTTATTAGTAATGCTGAACCACCTCTTGCTCTTTCCGCTGGATGAATGGAATGATATAAGTTATAACCCCGGATTTTAACAAACGAAGGTTTAACAAAATGGCTTTCGGATATTAGAAAAATGTCGATTTTTTCTGTATTTAAAAATATTTCTATTTCTGGAATATGTTGCATAAGTCCATTCGCATTCCAGATTGCTATTCTGAAAGTTGTGTTCTTACTTAACATTTTTTATCGGATTGCGTTGTGGGAGTTGCATTTTCTTCAGTTGATCAAATATCATGTTGTTTAGGTTACTTTGGTTATCTAGGCGCTTTGTAATAGCTTCGATGCTGTTCATAATGTTTTCCATAATTCGATTATTTTCAGAGCCCATATATTTGGTTTAACCCGAGCCTTTCACTACCTGAGCAAATGTTCTTCTTTGCCCTGTGTTGCTTGGTTGTGGATTTTGATCCACCTGATTTGATGGTTGAATCCTTCGAATTTCATGATTTTGCGATTGATTTCGTGATTTATCTCTTAATTTTTGTAGATGTTTAGCAACCTCATAGTCCCGATAATTGGCCGGATGTTGGCCTTTACAATTTATACACTTAGCTGGTACATCTTTCCCTATTGTACATGCCTGGGTAAAATGTTTACGTGAGCATTTTACACATCTCGGATCCCGGCTGCAATATTTTTGGGTGTGAATAAATCCCTGACATTTCTTGCATTGGGGTATGCGTGTAGTGGTTCTCCTCATTGGTTCAATTTTTACCTTCATGTGAAGAATTGCTTTTATACGATAAATATTTTGAACATTCTCTGAGTTATCAAATACTAGCATAAAAAGAGGGAGTCCCCTTTTATTGAAAGTTGGGTTTCCTTCTTGGTCTTCTATTCTCTCTTTTTTAATCATATTCACAGCATCTAGTATTTTAAGACCTTTATTTTTTAAGTCTTCCATTATTTCTTCGCTTGAGCAAGTATGATGCAAACATCTTGCCATAACTTTTATCGGTCGAGCCTGTTTGTCCTCATAGGTAAACCACTGATACTTTTCAGCATTCAGCTTCATAGATAATGTTCTATAGGTTTCTGAGTCCAGAGTATTAATTTTCCAAACGTCACTATTTAGCGCTGTTACCTTATATTCTTTGTCAGTAACCGATTTCATCAGTGACTGAATTTTTGGGTAACTGGTTGCTCCCACGATATTTATTGTTACAGTTTTGGTGCAATGTTCTTGGTAGATTTACTACCTTTCGGTTGATTGGCCTCAGGTTGGACAACTTCCGGTTCGGCACTTGTAGTTCCACTAACATTTAGTTGTTCAACCTCAGGTGACGATTCAGCTTTTCTTTTCTTACCCTTCCTGGAATGTTTTTCTTCTTCTTTAGGATCCAGTTCGTCTCCCTTTCTAATTCATCCTCATCAGTGAGATAGTTTACTTTCTTTGGTTCAATACTCTCTAATTCGCTTTGTTCCTTAGCATCCCGATTCATTTTTAGAAGTTCATTTTCTCGCTTTAGATACTCAATTTCTTCGCTTAGCTTGGCAAATGATTGCTCCATCTTCTGTAGCCTCTGAAAGAGATCCATATTTTCCTTTTCTAGGTCAACAGTTCTTTCACTGAATCCTACTGCTCGCATTGTAAAATTTCCGCTGGCATCACTACTTTCATGCAATGTTTGGCCCTCCTCAAAATCCATAGGGCCAGCCTTCGAAGAGGATGGATCCCCCCGGATGTATTGTCCACTCGACTGACTGGAGTACCACTTGGGGTAATAAATTTCTCGGACTTATGCATTGCATAGAGTCTTGTTGGTGATCGTGGCACTATGGAACTTCTTCCAAATGGATTTACAGAACTTATCACCTCTGAAGTATTGCGGTCATTGGATAACGACGACTGGGAGCCCGCTTGCTCACCCCTCAAAGTCGCCGGCACTGGGTATCCGTTTCCCTGCGCCGTAAAGTTTTCTCCATTAGAGTCCCCCATATTGGTTATTGTATTCAGGGAACCACCCCTAGCTAGTTTTGGTCCACGAATGGTATTTTATTTCCCATTTACCCGCCGACAAGTCGGTTAGGGTTTACCCCTATCCGCCACCTGGGGACGCGCCCGATGGGAGACTAGCAGCTCCACACGAGAGTGAGTAGTTAACAAATTTTTTATATAATGGAACTTACCTATTTATCACCCGATTATTATGAGATTTGACATGTGTTCCGGAAATGAGAATCTAAATTGATTTTTGGATAAAGTTCTGGAATATGGCCAAGTATGATGGGACTTGACTATTTCTCATCACATGTGCGTTAAAAATGGGATTCTAAAATTGTTTTGGTTGAAGTTCTGCAATATTGCCAAGTATGATGGAACTTGGCCATTTCTCAACAGGTTACGATGAAATTCGACATATAGTATAATGAAACTTGCCCATTTCTCAACCGATAATGATGAAATTTGACATGTGTATTGGAAATGGGAATCTAAAATGAGTTTTGGATGAAGTTCTGAAATATGGCCAAGTAGGAAGGAACTTGGCTATTTCTTAACCGATTATGATGAGATTTGATATGTGAGTTGGAAATGGGATTCTTAAACGATTTTTGGATAATGTTTTAGAATATGGTTAGGTAGGATATGAATATGAATATGGCCAAATATGATGGAACGGTTATTCCTTACCCGATTATTATGAAATTTGAGATGTGTATTGTAGACGGGATTCTAAAATGATTTTTTTTTTCAGTTAAACGGTTAGAAATATCTCTATAATTTCGTATAATACTTTCTGTATAAAGTTCTAGAATACGATTTTTCATGTTAAACTGGATGCCTGTACTCATATTTTTGAGCTGTTTGGCTGTTGTTGTATAGGTAGAAATAATATGTTGGTTAAGATAACAATCAATACTGTAAAAATTGTCACACCAACTGTATGACACAGGTGAATGCTATCTCCATTGAAGATACCAAAGACCGAAGTTCTGATCCCCGCGTGAGGTTTCAGCCCTTTATATTTTGTTTTTTATTATATTTGACTATTTGCTCAAAAGTGGAATGTTTTTTTTAATGTATTAAAGCAAATACTTTAGCTGAAAATCTGAGCTTGACCTGAATATACGAACGTCCATCTAATATCCTAGATACAGAGTATAATTAGCAAGTCTATCCAACTACGCAGTGTAGTTAATTTACTCATATTGTACGGCGCGACAAAAATTAAATAAGGAAGTGGAATAATCCCACCTACTAAAATATACCAGGGTTATTACGAATAAAAAAATTAAATATTAAACAGACACACACAAAATAAGGCAAAAATTGTGAATTTGTAATGCCGTTGCATTCGAAAATAAAAATAAAATTGAAACAAACAACTTTTTTTCTATTTTATTTATTTTTCTAAAAATCTAATAAAATACTTATTGAATTCAGACCTTGATAGCTTGTTAAAATAAAAAACGTGAAATTAAAAAAGCAAAAATATATTTTCCGGGTTTCCATATTGTGATTATTATTACTATTTCTATTTATTTTATTTTCTTATTACTGTTTCATAGAGATATACATACATACTCGTATATATAGTAGATAGCTAGCTATATGTACATAGTATACTGAAATATCAGAAATGATATCATAATACCGGTGCGCCGCTAATATAATGATGTATACCATTGCTTGTTGTTTGTAAAATTAAATAAATTGGCAGCTCCCATATACAAAACCCTCAAGGACAAACAACATTGATTGGGTTTAATTGTCTGATTAATCAAGAAATAAATAAAAAAATATTTGCTAACTATTCAAAGGGCTTGTAATTTATCGCTTTCTGATATTAATTATAAAATTACGATAATTTATTTATGAATTATTTAATGAATTTATTATCGCAAATACTTTCCTCATATACAATTTCACTTTCGAGTTGACACATATTTCACATTATTATAAACGACATCCACAGTGTTGTTATTTGATAAAAAATAAATTATTTAAATTTAGTAATTTCATTTATTAAATAAATAATAAATAAATGTTATTTTCGGTTCCATATAAATACATGAATGGAAATAATTATATATGGTCCGGATGCTGTACGCAATAACACGATAAAATCACAAAATTACTTTACAATTTACGTAATTTTGGTTTTTATAAGTTTTACCATGAATGTACATATTTTTGGGTTTGGTGCAAGGATGTCAATTTACGCGAGTAAAAAAAAAAAATAATTTCGCTTATTTTTGGCTGACCCAAATTCGTGTATTCAAAATAAGACATTATATTTCATCATCGCCCATTCAAATTGTGAGAGTGTGTCTGTTTGTTTGTATGCACAAGTAAATTATTATCATTAATTCGCATCAATATAATTTTTTTATTTTTTTTGCTTGATTAATAAAATGATGATAATGTTGAAAACAATTAAAATTGATATAAATACCCGAACATCCGTTTTATTATTATTATTATTCCTACTATACTGCGAATTTATTATTATATGCGCGAGTATTTCTGAAATAATTATTTACAGTCTCAATAAATTTGGGTATGGATTATACAAAAAATATTCTTAATGAACTTATTTTTTATACATTCATTGTAATTAATGATTTGTTTTTAAAGCAAGATACAAGTGTTTATCATAAAAAAAAAAAATAATAATTAGGTTCCGACCTTAATACGGAAAATTTTGGGGACTGTCACCAACCGTAAATTACTGCAAAGTTCAATTTTATTTAAAAAACCTTGTTTTAATGTCATTCAATAAATCATATAAAATAAATGTATCTTACAGAATCTCTATATGTCACCCGGTTTCTCATTTGCGTGCATTGTTTGTGAATTTGATAATTAAATGCTTTATCAAAATATACTTTGATGAATGACATTTCCCCCCAAAAAATTATTGTTTAGTGATCTTTCTGTCTATAACGAATTAGTCGTACATATTTGAAACGACTTCTTTTATTATGTGCACACGCGATGTTAATGTGAGTATTGGAAGACTTTTAAGTCCTTAAGTGAAGGAAAATTTCGCAAAAAAAAAAATTCTGATAAAAAAAAATTCTGATAATTGAAGGAAAATTCTGTTAGGTGAAGGTTTAAAGTAAAATCCTTTAAGTGAAGGAAAATTATATTAAGCGATATAAAATTCCAATAGGTAAACGGGAATTCTAGTAAGTAAAGGTAACTTTACTAGCTGATGATTAAAACCATTTTAGAATCCCAATTCCATCGCACTTATTGAATTTTATCATAATAGGTAAAGAAATAGCAGATTTTCATCAAAATTGGTCTTGTCCCATAACTCCATCAAAAATCATTTTGAGAATCCCATTTGCATCGTATATGTCGAATTTCATCACAATCTGTTAAGAAACAGCCATGTTCGATTAAAATTGGCAATATGCCAGAATTTCATCTAAAATCAGTTTTAGAATCCTATTTCTATCGTATATGTTGAATATTCGGTTTATAATCATATTCGGTTAATAAATAGCCAACTTTAACCCTAATTGGCCATATTTCAAAACATCGTATTAAATCGAAACGTTCCATATGCCATAGTGTACCATATACCGTATGGAAATATGCCGTTTTGAAATAGGCCTTAGTGTACCATATGCCGTTTTGAAATATGCCATGTTGAACGGATCCCCGAAAACATACAGTATTCGATTCCGCTTTACACAAGTACTAAATGATGGTACAGTAATCTTTCGATCTGCGTGGTAGTTACGTTCAGAAAAACAGCGCACAACCCGAAATCGTGCAATGGGAACCCTATCTTGTATTTAATTAGGGGCTTACGTTCTAAATACTAAAATTTTCAGGAAAAATTTTAATTTAAAGTAAATGTATGTCTGTATATAATTAAAATAAATTTGTATTCAGTGACTATACATGGTTAATAAAGTTATAAATTAATTCATTAAAGTATAACAAAAATCTTTAAATTATTTCATTTTTACTACTGTCTTCTGATTAATTTGATATTGCCGCCAAGAGTTTTGTAAAAAAACTTGTTAATAGTGATTACTTACAATCTCTTGAATTATGAATTCCTTATACGTCTAACGTCTACGGAATATTAAAGCACGCTCCTAATCATGTCTAGGTCAATGGCTTCTTGACCAAGTTGATTAACAAGTTTCAAAAATTCTGCCAATGCTTTGCTACAAAATGTTTTATCTTGAACAATTTTTACATCTTCATTCCCGTCATTTTCATCATTAATATTATCTGCAATATCTTCTGATGCTATACCATCAAATCCTTCCCCACCACTCGTTCTACCAATTTCCACAATTTCGACTAGTAGTATGCCGCCTTATCAACAACAGCTTCTCTGATACAGCACCCTAGCTATATTTTTTTCCAAACGGCAGGCATTGTTAAGTGTTTTACCTCATCTCACCCGATTTTAACATTTTTTACGACGTCTAAGATGTTGTATTGTTGCTAATATTCACGAATTGAAAGGCTGCTGGATTATCAGTAGCTTCAATTAGTTGCATAAAAGTTATTCTAAGATAAGGAAGTTTAAATGCAGCAATGACACCTTGCCCGTGGGTCAATGTTCGGAGGAAGAAATATTACCTTAATATTTGGGTGCAAGTCAGCTAAATGCGCTGAATGACTTGGTGCGTTGTTAGAATGAGCAAATTTTTAAAGGCAATGTTTAGTAAGGAGTATTCACCAAAATATACGGGAATGATGTATAATGCAAATTTATATTTGGTTGTAAATGTTACTACCAAGGTTTAACCTTCCTGTCAACACGACTCACCTGGGTGTGTATTTGAATTTTCCAATGTAACAAAACAATGTAATAGAAATTTCCTGTCATACTGAGTTTTTCAGTAGTCGCCTAAATATTCAAAATAAACAATTTATTGAAAAAACCCATATTACCAGGACAACCCTAGTATATTTTAGGACATGGTTTTTCTTCATACATCGTACATACAGCACGAACACGCCCAGGTATACAAGGTTACAAACTATGAAAATTACATGAATTACCAGCGTTAAACTTTATATATAAAGGTTTAATTACTTGCGTTGTACTGTATACCGAAAAAGGAAAAATAACGGATTTTTAATAGTTATACGAATGCATTTCTTTTAGTAACAAACAGCTGTTGTAAAAATTACATGAGCCGAATCATACGTTGACGAAAATTAAATTTGTGCAATAATTATGGCAAGTGGAAGTAAACGAATTCTTAACACTCGTTACTTGACCCACGAAGAAACGGAAGCAAACCTTAGAAATCTTATTGATGAAGTGTCTTCTGATGAACATGAATTTGAACAAGAGTACACCGGTTTCGATGCAGAAGACTATATTGCTCCTAATAGTGCTGATATTCCGACGCAGAACCAGAAGCAATCCACCCCGAAGCACATTCAGAGGATGATGATGATCATCACCTGCATCAATTCAACCATTTATTGCACGTGATGGAACGGAATGGGCAAGATAACCGCATAATACCCATCGCGTTCTCTCGCATAACATAATGAAGCAGCGCGGGTGCTCTCATAAGTCCACTAACAACCTTACGTTGTTACAGATATTTAAATTAATTTTTACGTCTGAAATGTACGATTTAATTATAAGGCAGACAAACCGTAAAGCCAAACGTGCCTATCATCAATGGAAAATTGAGCATCCAGGTAAAAATAAAAATTGGATTTCGTTAAATCCACAACAATTCGACGCATATTTAGGAATTCTTCTAACTGCTGGTGTGTCAAGGTCGAATTATGAGCAGACGAGAGATATGGGAAAAACCTTTTCGAATCCATTGTATCGAGCCAGCATGGGGATCGGCAGATTCAGTAGTATCACCCAATTCATAAGATTTGACGATGAAAATACTCGAGCAGAACGTATAAAAAACGATAAAGCAGCACCGATCAGAGATTTGCTGCAATGGGTGACGGTTGACAAACAACTTTTTCCTTATCAAGGGATGACTAAATTCACGCAGTACATACACTTGAAGCCGGCCAAATATGGCATCAAATGCTGGTGTCCATTGCAAACCGATATAGACACCAGCAAATTACCAAATCAACCGCAAGAAGTGAACCAAGGTGAAAGAGTGGTATCCCAGCTAGTAAAATTTTATAAGATTACTGGATGTACTATAATTCGGACCTTCGATAATTTTTTTTACTTCCTTACCATTAGCACAACGACTTATGCGATGGAACTTGGCGGTTGTCGGCAGACTAAGGAAGAACAAAACATACATACCTAACGAGTTCCAACCATTGAAAGAGAGGAAGGTTTGATATACAGAATTTGGATTTCATGATCACATTATGTTATGCTCGTATGTTCCGAAAACCAGAAAAGCTGAGATATTATTATCAACCCATCACAATGATAAAACTGTCAGTGGTGTTAAATGAAAGCCGGATATCATCTACCATTATAATTCAACAAAAGGGGCAGTTGACACCATGGATAAAATGATAGAAAAGTATACTTCTAAGCGTCAAACCAAACGGTGGCCCTTAGCTTTCTTTTTTAACATTTTGGATGTCGCTGCGTTGGCTTCCTATATTATATACACCATCAATAATCCAGAATTATCGAAAGCCACCTGTAAAAGAAGAAAAAATTCATAGAAAAGCGTGCAGTAACACCAAATGTATCTAGAAATTTTAACACCAGAAATGGTTTAAATACAATGGTCCAACGCAAAGTAGGATTATCTTCTGATATAGCTAGTATTTCAGGTGCAGCACATCAGTTGGACGAAAGAAATAAAACAGGCCGCCTGAAACAGAAAGAGAATTGTTATATTTGCTATGAGAAATTCAAACGGCGACCCTCTAGGAAAGCATATGTGGTTCGTTCTCAGCCAGTGTGTGCAGAACATAGCCGCGATCTGACAACTTGCCAGTCTTGTTAATAATTTTTATATTTTTCCTACAAATGTTTATAATTTTTATTTATTTATTTTTTAAATGCACTTATGCCCGATTTCACAAAAAAATAACCAATCTCTAGTTAAATAATATTTCCTCCCTTTCTTCCCTTATAAAGTTGCGTTTTGTTTCACAATAAAAATTCAATGCAACTTGATTATATTTTTATTTTACATAGAAATATTTAGCATTCAGCTAAATAATTAGCTGGACGAAATTGGGCAGCTAAATATTTAGCTCTCCAGTTAAAATTTTCATATTAAAAAGAAAATAAAATTAGCGTGCGTTGAATTTACATAATGAAATAAATCGCAATTTCATAAAGAAAGAGATGAAATATTAACTAACTGGAGATTGCCTATTTTTTTGTGAAACCGGGCATTAATGATTTTATTGAATTTGAATTTTTCTACATGATAAAGAACAATGAAATGTTATTTATGATCTTTTATTAATAATAAAAAGAAATCCATGCTTACTGGTTTTTCCATAAAATTGGGTCAATATTTACGATTTTCATATAAAATTCAATATAAGGTTTAATACACACCAGGGTATGCTCGTGTTAATGAGAAGTAGTTCGATACTCGTGTTGACACGAAGGTTAATGTGAGTCCACCACAATAATTCGGTAATTTCTATTAATAATATTTTATAATTTTCTAAAAAAAATCAAAAAAAAGTTTCAACGAAATTTTCGTATGAAAAGTATTTCAAACAAAATCATAAATTTTCAGGTACAAAATACATTGACGGAACCAAACAAAATAAATTAATTAATTAACGTAAATCAGGCATGAGTATACTATCGAATAATATCGAAAAACAATCGATAGTCGCCGATAGTCAAAACCATGATAAACTAGCTGTTTCAAATTCGTCTTTTCTTGCGCATCTCGTCATTCGGTGCGATAAAATCACAAGGCTTCGTTGTTTTCACAAAAACTATCACCGCAAAACAATTCCATTTGTTTTTGTTTGCTATGAACTAGTGATTATAAAAAAAAGTATAGCAAGAAAAAAGCACCGAATGACAGAATTTTTTTAGTGAAAGAGATAGCAATACATGCGCTTGATCATACCTACTTTAATTGGTTTATCATGGTCAAAACTATACAATTTAAGTTTCAAAATGAGAATAGTAAACTTAAAAATGAAATAGTAAACTTCAATATGAGAACAATAAACTTCTTAATAAGAATAGTAAGACTTGTGATGATTTTCAATAAATTGTTTAAAATTCAATATAAATTCACCCCAAAAAATATCTAAAAAAAAATGCAATTACGTAAGTTGTCAAACATGAAAGGAGACTGGAGACACCTTGCACGTACGCCTAACGTAACACAATTAACAGCATATCGTTGGATAGCAGAGGGAAACCTCAGACCAACAAGGTGGGAAAAGATTTTATATAAAATTACTGAAGACCCTTTAGATTGCCGCATTACATTAGCGGAACTCGCTGCGCTACATTTGAAGCTAAATTTAACTTTTCCATTTCAAAAACAACAATCTCAAAACAACTAGATTCTCTCTGCTACACGCTGAAATACTTAAGGTATGAACTTGAAAAGGGAAACTCCCCTAAGAACAAACAAAAGCGAAAGGAGTTTGTTGAATGTCTTTTGGAATTTCAGGTCTAAAATAAACCTATTTTGTTTATAGATGAAATTAATTTAACACTCATATTCCAAGAACACAGGGCAGACATATGAAGGGAGCAAGATGCACCACTATAGCAGCTTGTTCAAAAGGCGATAATGTTCATATAATATGCTGCAAAAGCACAGTCGGATTTATTTATTTATTATGAAATAAGTAGAGGTTCGTTCAAGAAAGGAAATGCAAAATCCTTGATAGAATCCTGCCTTCGTCAAGCAATGGTTAAACATGATGAACCAGTCGTTATGTTAATTGACAATGCACCTTGTCACAGTAAAATTGAAGAAGTTTTACTTCTACTCAGACTTGGACCCTATAGTCCAATGTTTAACCCTATTGAAAATGTCTGGTCTGTGGTGAAGAGTTATGTTAAAAGGGAACTCTCAAGAAAGTTGTCACGTATTCTAAATATCAGAAACGAATTAACTATCAAAGAACAAAGAATAGGAGCCTTGGTCTGCAGACAATTACACCAACATTACGTGCCAATTGCAATGCAAGCATTCAAAGAAAACTCCCTGAAGCTTTTAACTTAGAAAATATGGAATATCAATAAATTGAATTTATTATATTTTGCTCAGTTTTGTCAAACCTTCTGGAATTTTCGTGTTACACGTTCGATGGCGTAGACAAGGGCTTTTGATACAGTATCTTACGATGTTCTCATAAAGAAATGCTACAAAATAGGACTTTCCGATAAACTATATTTGGTTATCTTCGTATCTTTGTAATAGGTTAGTAAAATTAAAATTTAATGGACAACTTTCAAGAACGTTTTTAGCTACTTTTGGTGTGCCGCAAGGTTCAACGTTGGGGCCTCTTTTGTTCACGATATTCATTACCGACCTTTCTAACATGTTTGATTATTCCCATCTGTTTCATGCCGATGATTTGAAAATTTTTAGAAGAATTACTGATGGGACTGCTCCTCTTTCTCTGGAAATGGATCTTGATGAACTGCAAAACTGGTGCCTTTTAAATAAACTTAAATTGAATACTGAAAAATGTTTGGTAATTACCTTTACTATAAGAAAACCCGCCCGTTGCTAGTCAGTTGTTATATTGCAAATTGTAACTTAAAAAGAGTTAAACAAATTGCTGACATGGGTGTTATTTTCGACACCAAATTGACATTCGAAAAACACATTGACTCAAACTGTGCGAAAGCACATCAAATTCTTGGGTTTATTTTTCGCAGAGGCAAGGAATTTCGTAATCCTGAAGTCCTAACAATATTATACAATAGTCTTGTAAGAAGTAAAATAGAATACGCTTCACAAATTTAGAATCCATTCTACTAAATTTATAGTGAGCAACTCGAGCGAGTGGAAGGGAAATTTACGAAGTTCTTGGCAGAAGAATTTCGCATGGTAAGCTTACGGAATAGGAGGCTAGTTAGATGACCTATTGCTTTACAAGCTATTGAATTCTAAGATTGATACCGTCGTGCTATGTGATGTGAATTTCTATATTCCTGGTTTTTTCGCTGGCGCTACATCCCATAGAAGGATTTGGCCGCTTCATAGTTAAGTTTCATAATCATTTTTACAACGGATAATGAGTGATTAATTCATTGATCCTTAATTATTAACCAGCCGTGCTTTTTTCATCACCCGCCGGGAATCGAACCCGGGACCTCCGGAGCTCAAAGCAAGTATGCTATCAACTGTGCCATCTGGTTACTTGCTCAGAAATAATCAAATTTTCTTACATGTTGTACACTGTACAGTCACGAACAAATTTAGGTTTTGGGAATCCACTGTCCAGACTTCAGCGCAGCCACGATGAATTATTCTTTAATCTGGACTTGTTTCCCTTTTAATATATATATATATATATATATATATATATATATATATATATATATATATATATATATATATATATATATATATATATATATATATATATATATATATATATACATATATATAAATATATATATATATATATATATATATATATATATATATATATATATATATATATATATATATATATATATATATATAAATATTATCTATATATATATAAAAATGGTGTAAAAAATGTATGTGCGCACATCAGTTGAGAAAGGCTGAACCGATTTTGCTCAATCTTTTTCTATTATGTTTGAAATTGCCAGGCGATGGTTCTTACGAAAGAAAATTTTGGGAAAATCCTTCGGAAAAGTCGGAAAATCGAAAAATTATGTTTTTGTATAGGATTTGGCGCGTAGCCAACCAGATGGTAAAAACCAGATGTTTTGTAAAAGAGAAAAATTGGAAAATCTGAGTGGAAAACTCGGAAACTTCCGGAAAAACCCGAAGAAAATTGAATTTTGTTTCAATGAATTTTTGAATTTTTTGTATGTTTTGATGACGGATTAGGCTCAATTAGGCTCAATCTTTCTCTATTGTGTTTGAAATTGCCAGAAGATGGTTCTTACGAAAGAAAATTTTGGGGAAAGCCTTCAGAAAAGTCGGACCACCGCATAACTTGATGCTCAAGGTTGGATCTGTAATAATCATGCTGCGCAATCTGAACCATCCGAAATTGTGTAAGGGAACGCGATTGAGTGTGAAGAAACTGATGAACAACGTGATTCAAGCGACGATCATCAAGGGCAAATTCAAAGGAGAAGATGTTCTAATTCCGAGAATTCCTATGATTCCAACTGACACACTGTTCGACTTCAAGCGCATTCAGTTCCCCGTTCGTTTGGCGTTTGCTATGACGATTAACAAATCGCAAGGTCAATCGTTGGAAGTATGCGGAATAAATCTAGAATTTCCGTGTTTTTCTCATGGTCAGTTGTACGTCGCGTGTTCGAGAGTTGGCAAACCATCATCGTTGTTCATTTATGCGCCGGAGAACAGAACTAGAAATATTGTTTACTACAATGCATTGTATTGATTTGCGTCTATATTCGATTTAATTCCACTCGAATAAAATACATTGAATTCTTTTGAATTCCAACTGACTCCAATTCATTTCCACAATGAGAGAAAAAATCCAAAACACAACTCAATTTTCGAAAGACGCCTGAGTTTGAATCGACATTTCCTTCACTTTTCAATACATTAGTGTTGAATTCGATGAAAATGGAATGGAATGTCCACTCAACTCAATCATCTATTAAGAATAGAGTTGAGTTGTTTGATTTTTTCTATCATCAAAATCAATTTTCGTGAAGGACAAAAGTATTTGCTCGAAACGAAGTAATTTTGGGCGGGACGAAGTTCGCCGGGTCAGCTAGTTCAATATAAAATTTCATTCTGGGAGAAAAAATTCTGTGTCAAAGAAGTTTCTGGTACATCAAAGTTCCGGCTTTGACAAGTTTTACTGTGCCCTCAATTGCACATCGCTAAATCAATCTCCGTTTTTTTTTTTAAATATATGTATCTATCTCCTGAAAATGAGAAAACTAGTCACATGTATATGAATATTCAACAAACAAATCAGTAAATTTAGTTCATTAAACTTTTTCTTGTGCGATTTTTCTATGTGGGCATTTTTCCGGGTGCGCAATTCTCCATGTGAGCATTTTCTATGTGGGCAATTTTCCATGTTGGCTTTTTGTTGTGCGTATTTTTGTTGGTGAGAGTTTTCCTTTACGCAAATACTTTATTCTTGTACTTTTTTTCATAGAATCGCTTGGTACAACCTAAAACTTAAATTTTATGAGTCTATTCCATGTTTTAATTTTAGCTTATAAAGTGAAAGTAGGTTAAGTTATTAAAGAAGACCACCTTCAATTGTGTGGCGTTTGGTTTGCGGAACCCGAAAATTTGGTACAAGATGTAAAATTTTGGTTCGTGAACTCTGGATTGAACAGTTCTGATTTACAATATATTATATTATCTGTCTAAAAACAATTGACAGTGCACAACAAAAACCAAATAACAAACAATTCTGCTAAAAACTAAAACTAAAAACAAAAATAATTGTAATAAAAAATTCGTTGATTTCGTTCGCCATCGAGATTTTGGTTTTATTCCAGAATGTTTCATGCCAAATATATTTAAGAAGTTTCGATGTTATTCAAACAATATACGATATATACATTGTAAATGTAAAGCATGAAAATAACATTTTATTTTCTTTAAAAGTTATTTATTTATTTTTTTAAATAGAAAAACTTTTAGTTTTTTTGAAGCTTGTCAAAATGAGAGAACGAACAGTAAAACTTTTTTTTTTTTTATTTTTAGTTAACGAAAACATAGTTTTTGCAGATGAAATACGAATATGTACGTAATGCATAATATAAAATAATAGATATTACGTATTCAAGCTGCATTTAAAATCAAAAACATAAATCAGAATATAATTATTATAGACGAAGACAGATAGTAAAAGTTTTGTAAATTCAAGTATACGTACATACATAATATTTATACTTCACTTAACATTGACATTGGTTCAAATACAGACATAAATGTGTGTGTGTGTGTGCAATTTAAATTCCAACTATTTCACACCCCATCAAAATGAGGCAAACATATTTATGTATATTCATATACAATGCCAATTTAACAAATAATTATTGTAATCTAAACAATTTAAAATCAATTAGGTGTTTATTTATTATTATTAATATTGTTATTATTTTAAATATCGCGTAATCGCAACCTTGTCACTTCATTGAGTGTAAATATATGTATGTGCATATGTACAATGTACATACAATAATATAATCAACAAAATTATTGCAAAATTCTAAATAACAACAAACCATAAGGAAGACGACACTTTTGTGCAATGAGAAAATCATTTAAATTGAGTCACCATCTCTATATATTATACTCGTACCGACGGTAATGTATACTATTATATGGTATATAAAGTGTATATATATACATTAAATAATAAAATTATTTTAATTTATTAAATTAAATTAACTGTTACGAAAAAATTGATCATGATACTGTGCTTATACTGTTTAAGGTGGAAAAATGATAGACGCGCACATTATTACAGTTTACAAATAAGGGAAACATGATCATGACTCATTTAAAACGAACTACTTGATCTTTATTTTTCGTTTTTTATAAATCTATCTTACATTCGATTAGTATCATTAATTATTTTTAAGAAAGTTAAATTAAATTATTTTTAGTTTAAAAATAATGTTTAAATCGATTTACTATTAGGTAATGAATTAAGAGCTAAGTGTTCAATCGAATTTAAGATTAGTTTGTATTTAGGTTATCTATATTTAAACGCTTTTAAATATGCGATATAAATTTGCATTCTAAAGTTATAGCGTCTCACCGCCCATCATAAGTTTCTAATCAATCAAACTGTATTTATTTTAAATAAAGAGATTATGTTCGGCACAGTTAATTAATTGTGATTTAATTGTTTGAAATACGTTACAAATGTCATGCGATTATTTTTTTTTTTTGAAGCGTATTTTTCACGGATATCTGTTAATTATTTTACATTTGGAAACTTAATTTATAATCATTTAGTGTCAGTTTAGCTTTGCTTTTTATCGTTGCGGAAATGATACTTGATGAATTATAATTTACAATTTAATTCAAATTGATTTCGTACGACGCTGTATAGATATATAGTCAACTCCCTATATTTCGATTTTTAAGAGACCGTCGAAATAGAGAGAGAGAGAGGATTTTGTAAAAGTGAAAAAGTCGATTAAAGAACGTAATAAGTTCTGCCTAATTGTAAAAACCGAGATCAAAATATGGAATGTAAAGAGAATTAATCGTGAGAAGCTATAAAATTGTCTAGAAAAAAATTTATGCTACATACATAAAATGAAAGGACCGAGAAAAATATTGTATATCATCGAGATGTCAACTACCCAAATCGCTATACATAAATGACGTCGCAAAAACTTATTGGATACAGTGATCGATAAAATGGTTCAATCATTTTCGCAAACGGACTTAGAAATTTATAGAGATTCTGGTGAAATTTCCTATAAATATACGTACGTGAAATTTGTCCTAAGCTGCAAGTTATCCTAAGTTTTTTATAAGTGTTGCTTAAATTACAGAACAAATTTAGATTTTTATGACATGTCAAACACTGAGAAACTGGCAAAAAACCTGTATTTCTGAAGTTTTCGAATAATATATCAAATAGGTGACTCATTCCACGGTATTTCACTAAACTTTTTGAAGTTTTCAACCTTGACCTCTCCGATTTCAATTTTTTTGTTGTAATCGTGTTCCGTATTGAAAATAAGAAGCCGTTTATTTTCCTTTTTTTTTACTTTTGGTTGGCCCGTTCAGAGGAGTATTTTCAAAAGCGGTACCATTTTGGAACGGTAATCGGTATTAATTTATCCTAAATTCTATTATAATTTATTTTTGAAAAGTACCGTTATCTAACGAGTTATGAGCAGATAAATCTGTGTTTATATTTTTGCTGCTAGAGGCAGCCACCAAAATATCGAAAAACGTAATATAGCGTTTGATAGATAATAGTTCAACCTTTCAAACAAGTGGTAAATCGAATTAGGGGGAGGGGTGGTAGTGTAGCCGCTAGGTAACTCCAAAGTTGAAAAAATGTAATTTTGATCATTTTTTTTTACATTACAATTTGTGTTAAATGAGTAGATAACGCTACCAGTGGAATTTTTATTTCTGAATTTGACAGACTATATATCTCTAGTAGGAATACTGCAAACGTTGGTCTTATTCTTCCGTTAGATGGCTTAAAAATTATAATAAATTAATTTTTATGGGTGTGGACGCTAACACGAGAAATTGCTGCTTGTCTTTAATAGATAATGATCGGAAGTCTATAGCTAGTGTAGCAGCTAAAATGTTAAATTCATATTTAGGTCACTAGGTAGATTCAAATTTGGAATAACACATTATTTTTGGTATACAAAAGTGAGAGTATATCACAGTAATGCTATTTCTAGTAAAGATTTTAATAAACAACTATTATTTAAAAGGAATAAGTTGGACTCCTAAATTGCTAATCAAAGTTCAAATAAATTTAGTAGCCAATTTATTGATACTCACATTTTTTGATACTTACAACAACCAAAAAACTCTCTAGAATTATTAAAATGGCTCTCATCCACGCTTCCCAAAGAAGCTACTCTAGCTAACCTCTTAATGGTACCGCCAACTCCATCTGACGGCCCCTTGCCTTGGCTTGTAGCGAAGAAGTTCTATTTTAAAATCCATTTCAGGATGATTGATGTTGGCAATTTTTTTATTTATTTATGAACTGTGATACAGCACTATCCGAAAACTAATACATTTTTTTTGGAGTTGGATATACAGGCTTTTTGCTTTCTAGAAATTCAATAAATTTCTTTTGAAACTCATTTACAGCTACAGTATGAAATGTTTCTTCTTCTGATTTTATGGCATAAGAAATTCTATTTGGTTTACCTAGTGCTGATTTGTAGTAAGCAACGATTAGAAATAATGTAGATTGTTGTGTATAGTAGTGTGCTGCTTGTATTTCATTTTGTGTGACAAACTTATAGTTCTCCGAAAAATCCAAAATCAATTCCCTATCTTGAAGATTATTTTTTACTATATGTAGATAGTTTGATTATTGTCTAGCAATGTAATCGTGTTAACGTAATGCTGCTAAACAAAACTTTGAGGAGCCTGATAAAATTTCGATAATTTCTTCAACATCAATCTATAGATTTGATAAAATTTGCATTTCTTTCAAATCGTAAAATTTTCGGCTGCACTTCTCACAAACTCTTTCGCCAGTTAATTCGCGGTTTACAAAATGTTTAACATTTTCGGCTAACTGAACACTAACAGCTCTGGATTTATTTTTAAGGTTTTTGTGATTTTTTAAGTTATAAGGATTACAACACTGGGGATTGACCATATTGTATTTTATTTTTAATAACATTTGGAACTCGCATAACTCAACAACAAGTTTCACTTTCAATAACACTTTCAAATTGTGACTAACGAGTGGTAAAATATCTAAGTACACAAAACTGACAGTAATACATCCATACAGTCAAATTTATTTATTTGATTTTTATGGGTAAACAGGTTAATAAATTTTGCAACTCAGATCATAAAAGATGTACAGGTGGTACTCTTTAAAACTTTATTATAAAAATAAACTTTATAACGCAGGTCATAGTAGGTACTCGATGAACCATTCTAACTCATTCAACCAAAACAAGTGCCGGGTCATTAATTTCTCATTAGGTAAAAAATCTCGCCAGTAATGTAAGGGGCATAGCTACACTGTTGCACGCCTCATCATTTCCATTAATTTAAAAAAATTCTAATATTTTCTTGCTTTACTATGAACAACTACTAAAAATCTATTTATTTGAATTTTGAAAAAAATCAACAATATTCTCATTTTTGAATCATAAAATGATAAAAATAACAGTTCATTGTCTACTAAAGTCAGTACCAAAAATTGCACTGATTTTAATGCACCGAAAATGCATTTCCAACGTTAGAATTCAAGCGCAAGTATAAAAATCAATGAATTGTAATTTTTAAGCAATCTAATGGAAGAATAAGAAATATGTTAGTGTATTTCCACTATAGATACATATGTAGTCTGTCAAATTTAGAACAGAAATTCTATTGGTAGCGCTATCTACTCATTTATCACAAATTGTAATGTAAAAAAAATGATCAAAATTACATTTTTTCAACTTTGGAGTTACCTAGCGGCTAAACTACCCCTCCCCCAAAAGCAGTTTATCCTTTGTTTGAAAGGTTGACCTATTATCTGTCAAATGCTACATTACGTTTTTCGATATTTTGGTAGCTGTGCCCTCTAGCGGCAAAAATATAAACACAGATTTATCTGCTCACAACTCCTTAGATAACGATACTTTCCAAAAATAAATTATTATAGGATTTAGGATAAATTAATACCATCCCAAAATGGTACCGCTTTTGAAAATACTTCTTTTAGAATCGAAGATACAACCATTTATGTAGAAGTCAAAAATTAGAATTTGAAAACTGTCAAAATTAAAATATCAAATAACGGGCCAACCAAAGGTAAAACAAAGGAGAAGAAACGGTCTTCTTATTTTTCATAAGGAACACGATTACAACACAAAATTGAAATCGGAGAGGTCCAGGTTGGGCTCCATTTGAAATACCGTGGAATGAGTCATGTATGTACGTGTGATTTTCCGAATTTCATTGAAAAAATAGGAAAACCATGTCTGACATAACCTATTGGATTATTCTTGCCTTTACCCTACATAAGTTACCATAAGGTCTTAGTTACTCGAAACATAATTCAATTTTTAAATAAGTCGTGGATTAGGGTGTTTGGGACAACCGTGTTTGACAAAACCTAAAGTAACGAATATTTGTATAAAAGGTTCCCGAATTTTCTTGACAAATCTGGGAAGCGGCTACAAAAATGTCTTAGATTTTAATGTTGCCATAAAGGCTTAGCTAATCGACAAATATGTCTATTTTGAAGAAAAAAAATGGTGTATTAGGGTATTAAGGACAACTATGTTTGGACAACTATGTTTAACTTAATCTCATATAATTTATCGAATATGAGTTTACATAACTGATATTACGAATTTTCCTGAGAAAATCTTAATTTCCCAAAAACCAAAATTCTCTATATTCTAAGTTGTCATAAAGTCTTAGTTGAGCGATAAAATATTCAATTTTTAAATAAATGGGGGATTAGGGTGTTTAGGACAACCATGTCTGATATAATTTAATATAACACCGTCCGACAAAATTCAACTTTTGATTGCATACATGACAAATTCCAATTAGGTCTGATAGAAGGCATACAACGTGTATCCCCGTTTGTTTGTATCACGTCAAAAAAAGTTTTAAATTGAATTTTACTTTTTCTTTTTATGTTATGCACCCGATTGAGTTTTTTAAAAGCAAATATTAATTTTTTATTATTAAATAATATTAAATCGATAAAAATTAAAAAAAATTAAAATTTTAAATTAAAATTTAAAACAGCCAAATATTCTAATTCTAAAAAAATACGGCAATTTCCATAATTTTTATTCGTTTGGATCTGAAAAATGAATTTTTTGTGGTGTATTACAAAGTTTATTAAATATTTTTTGTTACAAATGTTTGTGATTTTGTTTTTCGTTTATACGCTTCTGGATTCGTGTCGCGACAAATTGACCAACAGTATTCGCCCAGCATGTTTGTAAAGTTTTTTCCTTTGAAACGAGTTTCAATTGTTGTTAAATCTTGCTGAAATCATTTCTGCAACAATTTGTTTGTAATTTTCTGCTCTTTTGCTGCCGGGGAAATTTCGGACGACAGCCACAAAACCATCTCACGCTTACTTTTCCAACGAACTCAACACATTATGAAACTCCACATTATTTATCAATTTATTAAAATTATGGAAAGTGCCGTATTTTTTTTAGAATTTGAATATTTGGCAGTTACTTCGGTCTAAAAAGACCAAAGTATTGAAATCCTGTTAAAAATGATGAAAAATTTGCTTGGTCCAAAACCACTTTTCTCGACGTTTTGAAAGTCCCTGAGTCTGAAAATGCAAAAAATAAAAAAATGTCCGTCCGTCTGTCTGGATGTCTGGATGTTGGACCCATGGTATCTCGAGAACGGCTTGTCCGATTTTGAATTTCTTTTCTCCAATCTGTTTCTATGGTCAAGGCGGAGATTTGAAAAGCTTTTGGAGACTGTACGTCAAGAGGGTGGGTACCTGCCATACGAATTGACCCAAAATACCTGGTTTTATAAATATTTACGATTTTTTTATGTATGCTGGTTTGATTATTGAATTGGGCATTGAATTGGGAATTGATTTGAAGGTTAAGTTAGGGGTAAATTTGAGGGTTGAGTTGAAATTGAGTTGGAGTTGAGTTGGGGTTGCATTAGGATGAGTAGTTAACAATTTTTTTATATGATGGAACTTGCGCTTGCCTATTTATCAACCGATTATTATGAAATTTGACATGTTTGTCGGAAATGGGAATCTAAAATGAGTTTTGGATGAAGTTCTGGAATATGACTAAGTATAATGGAACTTGCCTATTTCTCAGCCTATTATTATGAAATTTGACATGTGGGTTGGAAATGTGATTCTGAAACGAGTTTTGGATGAAGTTCTGGAGTATGGCCAAGTATGATGGAACTTGCCCATTTCTCAACCCATTATGATAAAATTTGACATGTGTGTTAGAAATGGGATTCTGGAACAAATTTTGGATGAAGTTCTGGAATAAAGCCATGTATGATGGAACTTGCCCATTTCTCAACCGATTATGATGAAATTCGACATGTGCGTTGAAAATGGGATTCTAAAATTGTATATGGATGAAGTTCTGGAATATGGCCAAGTAGGATGGCACTTGCCCATTTCTCAACCGTTTTTGATGAAATTCGGCATGTGTGTTGGAAATGGGATTCTAACAAGTTTTTTGGATGAAGTTCTGGAATAAGGCCAAGTATGATGAAACTGGCCCATTTCTCAACCGATTTTGATGAAATTCAATATGCGTATTGGAAATGAGATTTCTAATATGAGTTTTGGATGAAATTCTGGACTAGGATGGAACTTGGCAATTCCTTAATGGGGTATCATCAAATTTGAGATGGGTGTTGGTAATGGAATTCTAGAATAATTGTTTGATAATGCTCTGGAATATGGCCAAGTAGGATGGAACTTGGTTATTCCTTACCCGATTATGATGAAATTTGACATGTGCATTGTAAATGGGATTCTGAAATGAGTTTTGGTTAAAGTTCTAGAATATGGTCAGTTACACGGTTAGAAATATCAGTATAATTTTGTATACTACTTTCGGTATAAAGTTCTAAAATACGATTTTTCGTGTTATATTGGATGCCTGTACCCCTGCTACTAAAGCTTTTGACCTGTTTGGCTGTTGTTGTATGTATAAGTAAATACATATATGTTAGTTAAAATAGAAATCAGTACTGTCAAAACTGTCGCACCAACTTTATGACACAGGTAACAGGTGAATGCAATCCTCATTGAAAAAATCAAAGACCGAAGTTCTGATCACCTCGTGAGGTTTAAGCCCTTTATATTTTTAAATTATTTTTATCGATTTAATTTTAGCATTTTCGGATTCAGCAGACAATTTTAAGTGGAAATATACATTAATTTATTTAATAATAAAAAAATAATATTTGCTTTTAATCTTAGAATCGTGTTTGGGGTGCTAGGCTCCCCAAGCGTATTTCCACAATAAATAGAAGACACTATTTATTCCACACGACTATCTTGTCGTTGTATTTTTTAATGTATTGTACGTTTAGCTATACAAAACAAAGTAAATTCATAATTTATTCTGTGTTAGTTTCGGTATGAGTGTGTCGAAACACAAACAGCCTAAATTCATGTATAGGGAGCTCATACTCCGTAATTTTTTCAGTACATTTTGTATCTAGTAAATTTTTTTCTATGATTTTACACTTACACAAATGCATCTTGTACGAACAAATATAGAGGGTTATAGATAAAAGTACCGTTACCTGTTGTGTAGAAAGTAACGTAAATTTTTAGTTATAATTCAGTTGTGGAGTGAGTGACAAGAAGTATTATACCTATTTAGTTATTGAGTTATTTCGTAAATTCCTAAACGAATTTTGATTGTGAAACGATAAAAAATAACTGCTTTGTCAAAGGTTAGTTTCTCGTTTTGGATTAATTGTTTGAAAAGTTTGAGTTATTTGAAAAATTAGTACCTGAAATATCAGTACCTATAGCTTATCAGTGAAAAATGGATAGAATTATTTATTTGGCAAATATTCATCGGGATTTGACTACAGAGGTAGAAAATCTCTGAAATTGGCCGTGTTTAATTTCAAGTATTACGTAAGACTGTGGTTAATTTCACCTTTAAAATGCGTGGTTTCTTAATGAGGCTGAAATTTTAAATTGTGGTTGAATTAAGAAGTCGGTATTGTACGCAATTTCAGGCAAGATTTAACCGCTTAGTGTTTATTCATTCTAAATGTATATTATGTCTAAAGGAAATATCAATAAATGTTTAGTTTACTTTAATGCTGTCAAATCTTAATCAATTTCTTTACAAGTTTATTACAAGAGTTTTGGATATTTTTTGTCTGGATGGACTGAAAATTTCCAATAAATTTTAGCTGAGACACTAATTTTGGAAAAAAAACCTTTGCGGGATGAAGATTTCGTGCTAAGTTCTCATACTTAGCTCCTCCATAGAGATAACAATAAGATTGCTATCCACCGTAGAACGTTTGCATAATGTACAAACCCATCGCAAATCATTTTTTTCATATATCCATCGAGAACAGAGTCAGATTCATTTTAGCACCTTGGATGACACGATTTATTGATTGCGAAGTATTTAACACCTTTGTTACGCAAAATATTTTTATTGCATACTGTAGATAACATAGTGGACTACACTGATAAAAATTTGTATATGTATACAATTATCCTAATAGATGGACTAAGAACTTTTGACAGTTGAAGTGACAGCTTTGTAATTGGCTTGTGATTACATTCATATTCCCTTTAGTTAAATCGGAACTTATCACCATCTACATCAAACCGCATCAATTCGATAAATGTAATTTTATATAATTTAAGTGCAAGGTTAGTTGTGTCCAGCATAGCATCCCTCAATGCCAGTCGCATATATACTGTTGTAAATTTTAAGTTTTTTATTTGTTGTTCATGTGATACTTAACCGTCAAACCTATTGAATAACGAAAACAAAACGTATTATTAAGTCAGTTACCAAATCCGCTCATTACTTTTCATCGAGTTCTACTGATATAACTTGAGTCACAAGAAATGTGTCATTTGTAGCTTAACTTAAGCTGTATTGTGCAATGAAATATTGAGTTTTGCATCCTTGATAGTTTCCACACTGTTGACAGATTAAAAGTTAGTTATCAATAAAACAAGAATAAATAATGAGTTAACAAGCTTTCTTCAGGTAAATTCCTTGAAATGTGAATAATTTAAATATTGAGAATTGCTTTAGGATTCTGGCGCTCTGGGTTTTAGCTTCCTACGGTATTTCAGTCGCAATTTGGTTTTATTCTAGTGATTCAGAATTGTTTGCTGTTCACGAAACCTGAATTGCTTAACTAGAGTAATACTTGATCTGAAAATGTCTGGTTTATGTACAAATGAATTTCATATTTCACTGACGCTTTCAATAAAATTTTGCATTTGCTACTCGTCCACTCATATAATTTAAACCGCCTATTAAATCTGTCAACCTTATACAAATAACCAGAAGTTTCCAGAAAAGTTATTTACGATGTCAAAATTGTCTGATTTAATATAAATTGTTTTCGGCTTTTTTATAGACAACATACTATTTGTAATGACATACTCATTATTTTCGATTTGGCAAATCAGAAAAATAATGGAGTCATACTCCTAATATATCTACCAGCAAAAGTAGAAAATATTCATCCCCTCCCCCCTTTTCTTTCCCGCAGAGTCAATACAAAGTGTATCAACTCTCAAAAATGAGAAATCTCTTTGAGATTTTGTGTTGGTAATTCGGTTTCGTACATATTAGGAGTATGACTCCATTATTTTTCTGATTTGCCAAATCGAAAATAATGAGTATGTCATTACAAATAGTATGTTGTCTATAAAAAAGCCGAAAACAATTTATAGAAAAGTTATTGGAAAATCAGCAGTATGGAGCGCCACCCTGTATATAAACAGGAGACACTATTTATACATAATATAAATCACCTTGACAAAAATAAAAACAAAATATGTTTATATCCACCGGAAATTAAATCACATTAAACACTTTTAAACTTATATTTCAGATACAAAACAATAACAACAAAATGTTGGATTAATATGCAGACGACAAAACATTGTTTGTATATATTGATTGAATAGAAAATATGAGTCAAATCCGCAGCTTAATAATAAATCGGTATAATAATTTTTAAATAACCTTTCAAATTCTGTATATATGTATACAATCCATATAATAAGAAATAATTCACGTAAATATACACAGATGAAAATCCCAACCTCATTTCTTAAATTCGACTTAACTCAATTAGCACGACCGCGCTTATTTATTCCAAGGAAGTCTGACAATTTTTTTTTTGCTTTTAATTTTTTTGTTTGTTTCATTTTAAATCGGTCATCACTCCCTCAAAATTATGTTAATCGCTGTACTATACACTAATGCAATGTAATGTTACTTAATTTAACGGTAAACTAATTTTTGTGCTTTCGTTCTTATATATATTTGTGGATCCAGCGAAAAATAAAAGTTAACGAAATGAGATGACAATCGAATATTTTTTTGTACAACGAATTGTAATTTACGGTTTATGGTGGCCGCGTGCTTGTGATTCACTTTTAACTGTAGAAATGTGGTACCTATAAGGATAAGAAGTAATAATCTTATTGGATGGAAATTATTTATTAAAAAAATGGTTTATTATTGTCTGGGGTAATTTTTGAACTTAACGGGATTCAATTTGAATTTTTTTTTTTAGTATTAAAGCAAAAAATAAATTAATGAATGTTCTTATTATATTTATGACCGGATTAAAAACATGATGATTAATTTAAATTAAGATCGCGCGCAATAGCAGCAGGCAAAAAAAAAGAGAAACGGAATTTAAGTTGTTTGTAGAAAATAAAATTACAAGTCATAACCCAATGAACTATTTCATATCGTAATTGCTTAACATATTGTCTGTGTAAAAAAACGTAAAACTAAATATAAATATTTTCTTACGTGGCCTGGAGACGCGCAATATATATTTTATGACCTATCACAACTTGTGACCTTATAAATAAGAAACTCAGAATTGTTTACTTTAATTATTTGCGACGCCAATTTGTTTATTAATCAAATAAATTACGAGAAGCAAAAATTGCTAATTTTGCTAAATAAACATTAAATACAATTGAGTTGTCTTAATATGACGTGGCAGGGAGACATATTGGTTGTTTAAATATTTACTTACATACAATACATTACATATAGATTGTAAAATTTGTTATTTTTTGGTTTTTATTTTAAGTCGATAGCGCGAGCATACAGTTACTATATTATGCATGTTTAAATAAATGGCACGGTCTTATTTAGTAATGGTTCGGTAAAATTGTGTGTATATTGCTTTTAAGAGAAATTGTTTATTCTGCAAGATTTCTTATTAAAAAAAATTTTATAGTTATGTGGAACAAGCACAGATTTAATTACTTTCATGCCTATGAGGCAAGAAATGGCGCAAACTTCACTCAATTCTCTATAAAAAGATTATTGATTTCTAGAGACTGGTTTTCTTGATACAAGCGAATAGGTTGACTTTATGGTGAAGAAAATTTAGAGCTTATGACACGTACATCCCATCGTTTTGGTATTATGATTTGTTATTTTTTTCAGAGAACCCTGTACACCTAGAAGCTCCAAGAAGTTTCCCTTCATTAAGCTTTATTTTTTATTAGCTGTGTACCCGGTATTTCCCTGGCAAATCTTCGTATTTGTGGATTCACGATCTTGGGCGAAGAAACTTTGTATATTTCCTGTAACTTCCCAGAAAATTTATTTTAATCAATAAATTGAGAAACTCTGTCAGATAGACAACTATTTGTTGTTGTCCCTGTGATAGTGTCAAGCGATTTGTAGTACAAAAAATGGCTTGTTTTTTGGAGTTACATTAAATTTTATAAGCAAATATTGGAGTTGTTTATTAACAGTTTGTCAAGTCCTGCATCATATTTAAATTTATAAGAAAGATTTTATTGTGTCTATCTGAAATACCCGGCCAATAAATGCTGACTAAAGTAAACAATAGACAATCTTCAGAAGTCTATAAAATTCTCGATAATATCCAAACATACTTTCTGAATAAATTTTAATGTAATTTTTATTAAATTTATAATTGGCTTGCGGAATTTATATAAATAAAACTATGACTGATGTACTGTAAAATGTAAGCTATATTGTGTGATTTTTCATTTTTGGCCATTACGTGGAAGTTTCGTGCCGAAGAGACGCGTGAGGAGGCGACACAGAGCTGCCCATGAGAAAAGGAAGGCGATCCTAAGTACAAACTAGCCACATTAATTGTTTGTCCATGTGGTTTGCTTACTGTCATCGCGAACGCCATTTTCAAGGAGAACTGTAAGCGTTTGAACTGAAGATTGTTGTGTGTAATTGGTATGCGTAGAATAAGAACCCCCTCTCATTTAGCTGCCTGGGTTATAATAGTGGTTCTTACGATATTCCTGCCAAGTTGAGTGATAAGTAATCTTGTACCATTACACAGCCTTGACGTATCCATACTGCGTTTCAATTCTGTGTGAGGTTAAACCAGATTTTTTCAGTGAATTGTGAAACTCAACTGGATATGAGGTGCTATTCATTACCGTATCCACGGAAGCGTATTTTGTACATTCTTCTGATATTATTGTGCAAACTTTCGTCTTTCAAGTAACGCAATTCTCAGTTTTAGTTTTAAGGTCGAGTGAGCGGTGCATCCACCATTAAGTAACGTGGCAGTAATGCAGCTTATGAACTTGAGCCAACATCAAATTTTCCAGTTTTTCCCAGTTCCTCCAGTTTATCGATACCTCGGGCTTAATACTGATTGACTGAAACAAACGATAGACCTGTCGCTGAATAGTAAAAGTTAGTGAAAACCCATTCATTGAAATAATTTTGTTAGCTCCGAAAGACGTTATGTGAAAACATGAATAGTATTTTGCTACGCGGTTCATTTGATTGAAAAATAGAGTCTTCAATGCCTGGTTCTACTATAGTGTGAATATAAAATTTACCCCCACTGCAGCACTTGGTGTCTCTCGTATAATCAATTGCAGAAACATAATCAAAAGTTTCCTAATTAAATACGCCTAAGGTATTTCGAAATATATAATTTTCGCAACTGCTCCATTTTAAGTTGGTATACTAATAAACTGTACTTTGGAAATCGAACTGGTGGAATAGAGCTTGAGACCTTCACTAGCTAATGGTGGTCGGTAGCTAATGAACTTTTTGGGCGAATATTGACGATTGGAAAACTGCAAATTGTAATAAAAAACTGCAATACCTCTCGAAATAAAACAAACCCTAGTAGCCATAATTATAAAGCAGAAGTGCTTTCTTCTGGTCTAAGTCTTTACTGATTATGATGAAATTTGAAGTGGGATTCTAAATGATTTTTGGAAAAGTTCTGGAATACGGTCAACGGAATGGATCTTGTCTTTGGAAATTTTAAGTGCGTTATCGAAATTGAGTGCGATTATTGTTGCGACAACAAACTTCCACAATTCAAATGAAATTATAAGTTTGAGTTGAAGTGAAATTTCCAACACAAACTTGATGAAGCTGGTTATTGTTTCAAATTCTCTGATATTTCACAGCGTTATTAATTTTTATAATTTCACAAAATAAAGATAACACAAAAATTCTAAATAATAAATACAATACATGAAGTTTAAATATATATTGCAGTAAATATATCGATGGCTTAGTGAATAACGGCCCTAACTCACATTTCTACCATTTTTCAAAAAATGCAAAAAACGAGTTACCAGACGATATACCTTACGCGTTTAGGGCCGAACAAAATTGAATGTGGAACATGTTTTATTGGTTTTTAGGTTAAAACAGTCGCATAGAAAGATGCGACGTGTTGTATTCTTCATGTTGGTATCAAAATGTCATTTTTGAAGAAAATGTGGGTTTGGGCCGATATTCACTAAGCCATCGATATGTATATTGCAGATTTTACTTTCCCTGCAAAACTATTCGTCAATTGGGGGTTTCATAGGTTTTCATAATTACGATTAATCTATTTTCGGCCAACCAACTGCAATATTTTCTCATTAACACCAAAATCATAAAATTTAAAGTAGATTTATTATGTTTGCAGCAAAAATTTTGTTCATTGTAAAAATCTGGAAATTTAATGCATGTGTTACGTATGCATAATTAACCAATGTGCTCTTTTAAAGGTTTAATTTGAGGTTTTTCATATCATATAAATTCATACCATATGTGTCTTCACCAAAAACATAAATTTGGTTTTTGATTATTTCAAAAAAGAAATCCTTTTGTGCCTTAAGCCTTCCTAGGTCACTTTCATCTTTGTAGTGATTTTTGTGGTGAATAAGATATTCCGATGGTACTTCCATTATATAATTAGTTTTTAAATAATTATGCTCACATCCAACACAATTTAACTTTTTTATAATTTTACATGCCACATATCCAACATAATATCTCATTGAAGCATCTGTGATATTGGCAGGTATATATCATCCTTATCTAAATTTATAAAATTGTCACTTATATCGGAGAGGGATGTCAAATAAGTATTCGTTGGTTTCAGGTACCTCTGAAATATGCCAATGGGGACACAATTTATTTCCTCCTCAATAAGCTCCGCAGCATCAGTTGGGGAAGTTTTAAAGATTTGTCTGAATCTTCCTCGCAAATGGTACAATTAGAAAATTGGATTAGAATTTTGATGGTGGTTAGCTTTGCTATAATTATGGTAAAATTCATAGACTGGAGGGTTCTTGTTATGTCCATTAGCCGCCTTAATTTAAAAAAACAAGTTTTCGATAGGATTTAATCTTTCAGTTAGATAGTAAACATTTAATTCCAGAATTTTCTGACTTAATTTGCAGCGCTAATTCGTTAATCCCATTAATTGTTTGAAATAGAACCATATACTTTAAAAATTCCATTATTTATTTATCTAACATTAAAGCACTCGCGAATTTATTTTTGTTAAATTTAATTTTGAATTTAAGCCATCGAAGAATTTGTAGGTTGTCACCTATTAAACTACTAATGATGTTTTCGACGGAAGATTTAAATTTAGATTTTCTCGTAAAGATTTATAAGTAGTAGACGATCTATAATAATTAATTTGAGGCATGAGCTTTTGGTCGGTAGGCCATTTCTATTCTTTCGATCTGTAATTTATTAACATTTTACAGAAGGTTTTGGAATTTTCGTGAATGGTCAACTGATCAATAATTTTGTACATTTGCCCTTTGACATATTTCGTTTTGCCTACATGTATGAGTGATACCTTATGTCTAAATCTATTTATTCGTTGCGTAATTATTACGATTTCGTTTTAAAATTTACATAACGTCACTTGAATAAATAATTCTTGTAAGTGTTGCATACAATATTTCTGGTTTATTGATGATTAAGAATTACCATTCCTTAATCGATGTACAAAAAATTTTACGTGGAGGCTATGAAGCAATTCTGGGGGTTAAAATTCAAACAAAAATTTCATTGTATATTGTAAGTGGTAATTACCTCAATCATGAAATATTGTACAAGCATATCTAAGGTATTTCATAATTATGTTATGATTGTTTTGTGAAAATTAAATAATTGTATGCCGCTCATTGCAATAATTTTTGAAAATTTTTCTGAAACTTTAGAACTTTGAAAAATTGTATGTACTTTATAAATCATAATTTTATGGTTCTTGTATACAATAGAAAGATAATTAAAACTTGTACTACAGGATTACAATTATTTGTTATTCATCGAAAAAATTGTACAACTCAGAAATTAATATTGTACAGTTGTACACCATACAAATGAAACATTGTATAGCCATTATTCTACGCAATAATTGAATTGAAATATTACAGGTACATGGTCCTGTTTGAACTACCTTTTCGATCTGACAATATGCACATTCTGAGTCATTATTTTACAAACATTTCGTCATCATACTGTAGAAGTCGATAGCAAAATTTCATTTAATAAGCTTTATCCGTTTTTAAGTTAATGCGTTTTCTGTGAAAATTGTACGTGAGAGAAACTTTAAACATACAAATATGTACATATGTATCACAAAACTATAGTTTTGAATATACATACAATAATTCATTATTCAAGTAACGATGACGATATATTAGTATTAGTGTCCGCAAGGCCTGTTGTGTTAGGTTAACTATAATATCTGTGGCAATATGGCTTAAGGTAATAACTCGAGTTATACCCTTTTACATATTATTTCAAATTCGAAATCTCCATATTCGAATTCATATCATATCAATTTTTTATAATAATCCAGCAACTACAAACAACCGTAATAATCATTTAAAAAAGCAAGAATTCAAAAAACTCATACGATTTTGAGTATCTCTTAATTTTAAAAACGTTTTCCTGAAAAATGCGAATTTTAAAAGTTATTCCCTTATGTCATATTTTTTTTTTTTCACTGTCGCTACATCCCATAGAGGGATTTGGCCGCTTCATATTGAAGTTTCGTAATCATGTTTTTAACAGATAATGAGTGATTAATTCATTGATCCTACATAACCAGCCGTGATTTTTTCGGGACCTCCGTGGCTTAAAGCAAGCATGCTAACAACTGTGCCACCGTGGCGGCAATTATGTCATATTGTCACAGATATATATAACAATTTTGTATTTGTCAAATGAAGGAAAAGGAAATAAATAATCTATTTAAAATTTTACTTTCATTTCGTAGCTAAATACATTTATTTACCTCACTATGCTGAACCAAATTTTATGATTATTTTATTTTACGTTAGATGCAACTTGTATAAACTGTATAAAAACAATATGTAAAGGTTTATTTATTCGATTGGAGCTACGGTTGAAGCTTACTCAAAACAATTCACACCGTAAAATGAAGCCACTGTTTTTTTTTTTCAAAACTTTGTTCCTATTGATGCATCTGGGTTATATGTGGTTTAACTCATTCGAATTTTTATATTGCTTGCAGCTATAACCGCCCTACAAAAATTTTGTCGGGCAAATATTTATCCTTCATCTAAATTGGAGTTAACTCTTAAAAAAATTAGTAAGTCGTATGCAACTGAATGTGCCTATGGTTTTCCTACTTTTTAAAATTGTATTATTAGTGCACTGTTAGGAAATATTATATTATTCAACGAGCATATAATGATAGCTGTTATTCACGAAGATGAAGTTTGCCGACACGAGCCGATAGGCGAGTGTCGTAAATCATCTGAGTGAATAACAGCCATTATATGCGAGTAGAATACGATACTTTGTCCACGACCGACAAATATCTTTATGTTTTATAATCAAATCCTTCAAATAATTGTCGTCGACATTTTGACGTCACAGTTTAATAATAATGAAAATGGCAAGAGCCTACTAGATAAAATTTCAAAAATTAAATAATTTACTTGGAAATATTGAATAATGAAAGAAGAGGCTACTAGATAAACTAGCAGTGAATAATGGATATCATTATAAGTGATGAAACAAACGTATAATGAACATTTATGTTAGTCGTGGACAAATTTGTTTTTTTTTTTTTTTTTTTTTTTATTAAATTTACAAAGCATATCATATCAAAAATAATTGTTTTTTTTTTGTAATCGGAAACAGTATGAGTAAATTCTACAGTATTTAAAAAAAAAAAGTTCGACCGTATACAACCTGAATGTTCTTGATTGTAAGAATTTTACTCCGCTTATGTTGTAAAATTATAGCAGTTGTAAAATCGCTAATTCTCTTTGATAAGAGGTCGTAACGAATTCTCGTATATTGTATGTATTCCTAAAGTATAACGTATTATTTTAACACTGATAAATTAGTATCTGACCTAATTACTCAAACACCCATACATGTGGATTTCATAATCGTTTTAGACAAAACATTTCAAACCATTACCGCAAAAGCTTTTTTTTTTAGATCGTTTTGTAAATGGGCGAGTCATGTCATTAGCGTCACACAATGTAATTTATAATGAAAGCGATCATCTAAAATTGAAAGTTCCTACATAATAGTATATACACAAAATTAACCACAAATTTACACCCTCAAAAAAATGAAAAATGTCGGTCGGTATGGTCTACTTTTTACTTATATACAAATACCAAAATAAGTGAAACTTAATTTTGTTGTTGCTCTTTTCACGCCCATTAATTGGTAAATACTTTATATATTGTATTATGTGTAAATAAGACGATATATATATTCAGACACACATTTGTTACGAAAATGGTAATGAACCAAAAAAATGTTTAATGCAAAATGCAAATAAGTAAATTTTGTACAAAAATGAAAATAAATTTAAAAACTATTCCTTTTTGTTTTTCAAGTAAAAGTTTATATTGATAAAGCTTTCTAATGCCCTTGAAACTTTATATAATATTATGAAACTAAAAGAAAAGTTTTTTGGTATTTAAAATTTTTTTTTTAAATTCATAAATAAATTTTTACGAAGTTTACTTTTTTTAAATTCGGGGATAATGAATAAATCATCAAACGCCCAGACACCAATAAGTATTCGATATTGAATTGTGTGAAGACCTCATTATTGTATTCAATTTGTTTTCGGAAGTTCTTGACCTACTTTCTGTATTTTATATTTTGTTTATCATCACACTTTTTTTTCGTTTTGGATATACGAATACACAGACAGACTACACAAACATATTCGAATATAGTAACATTTAAATAGTTTGTGCTAAAAAAATATTTAGTTAACGTAAAATAAAATAAAATAAATTGACAAATCCACAAAAAATGTGTCATCATCATGAAATTTGATTAAATATAATGTAAATAAGTATTTTGATTTTTTAAACGATTAAATTTTAAATTACTCATATAAAAGCTTATTACTAAATAGCGAAAAACAAATTGTTTCTAAATTCTAATACATAGATTCGTTGAACTTGCGAGAGTGTCGCTTAATCACATTTTTTTTTGTATTTTTGTAATTTGATTCAAATTCTGAATCATACTATATACATATATTTGCGGTTAAAATTATAATCGCATTTGGTTTACCATTATGTTGGTTTGTATCCGTTTATATTAATATGGATTATAATATGTTTTTTGACGATTAGGAATTAAAAAAAACTGAAGAAAATTGGCGAATCAAAGATTAACTTTTTAATGGGTGATTGAGTTATTGTGCGAGTTCAAAACAATTTTTTTTTCTGTTTTGTGTTCGAAAATAATGATCACATTTTGATTTACATTCTAATTTAAAAGGCTTTTGTATCTAACGGAAGCAACCTCTTTAAACTTGTGGTTGTCTTGTCCTTGAATGAACTCGCACGTTTATTTAATTACTACTATGCAATTTTGTTTTTAATTCGAAATTAATGTTAGTTATTACCTTTCTTTAAAACTAATTTTTTTTTTCGCTGGCGCTAAATCCCATAATGGGATTTGGCCGCTTCATTGTGAAGTTTCGTTATCATTTTTTCAACGGATAATGAGTGATTAATTCATTGATCCGGACATTAACCATCCGTGATTTTTACATCACCCGCTGGGAATCGAACCCGGGACCTCCGGAGCTTAAAGCAAGAATGCTAACATAACTGTGCCACTGGCACTTAATCAACGGCTTTAAAAGCCGAAATAAAACGTTACTTAGCCCCTATTATACCTCTATAATCGTACTTATAATTTGTAGGTGGATGGCTTAACGAATAATTGTACACACAACCGTTCTTAAGTTTTATCTTTCTTTACTTAAAATTTTTGTGAAATGTTATTATTTATAAATTCAAAAACTGTTACCAGTTCACAAGCAGGCTGAGGATCGAAAATGTTCGAAAGATTTAAAAAAAAAAAATCTTGAAATACTCGGACATTACAACGAAAAACAAGGGTCTACTACTAAATCCTGGTTATCAAATAACTGGTCTCAAAATCATGGTTCTCAAAAGCCTGGTTTTCAAAATGTTGGTTGTCAAAATACTGGTTTTTAAAACACAGTTATTTTTATTAATTCTAGGATTTAGGAATTGACCTTCGGGTCCACTTTTTTAACAATACATTGTGCGAGTATTTGTATATATCTTATTTCGTAAATTCATATTCTGTTATTCAAAATATCACTTAATACAAGACTCGTTTCTCATGCCGAAATAAAATAAAGATAAAAAATCTAGTACATATAACTATTTATATAGTTCAACATTTCGAGCAATATTTTTTAAATTGTTCAATTTAGTCAGATCATCCCGCTGTTTCATAACATTTTAAATTACTTTATTTCTTAAAATTCATTTTCTTTTTTGTGGCGTTGATACTGCAACTCGCATTTGCTCGATTCTATTTTTTGCAACAATCAGTTTTTTCCCTAATTCCGAAATTAGATTATAAATCCCAATATGTGGTTTGCCAACCACTATCTGAAGTCATCTGTGCCAGCCTTCTACAGAATTTTGTGTCCGGGGAAAATGTGCCTCGGAATTATCCCATATAGTCCAAAAACCTGGCGAATAATTTGGTGTTGATCTACGTTTACTTTTGTTACTCCTCCCTTTTATATAATTTTTTTGGAACCATTCTCCTGTCGCGCGAGCATCAGGATCAAATTGATTATGTAATTCTCTAAAATAAATTAAAATTTCTGCGGCTGGGACAAATGCCAAGCTTTTTAGCATCCTAATATGGAAACTAAAATGTTCGTCGTCGTTATCTGGTGCCTGTACTTTCCGCCAAATAATTTGCCTGAAATGGAACAAATATCCTTTATGCCTGTGAAATACTTCCCAAAATAAAATCCCAAATTTTTCGTATACGTATATATTTTATGTATGTGGTGGTAACTTAATTGCCTAAATGCCTTTCCAGAAAAATTATTTTCCATATAATCATCTTTTATAAAAATCAATAATTCTATTTAATTTAAAAGATCCCACTTAGGTAGCTTTTAGTAGCAAAAACCGTTCATTGGCTTTTCGTTATGATTTTATGTTTAATTAAATAAATAACAGGCCCTTTCGAACATGTTACATAACAGTCAGTTGCATCAAATTCTACGTCGAAATCCGTTAAAAAAAAATCAAAAGATAGACATTCGATTATGGTTACTGGGATCTGTATCACATAGGCCTTGTATGTAAAATATCACATGGTCAATTTAGGGGTCAGCTATATAAATAACAGGCAATGTAAATACGGGCATTTCGCACCAAATTTCAACCACGAAATCTGTTCAACAAAAATCAATAGATTGACATTCGAATATCGTTTCTGGGATCTGTATGGCATAGGCCTTATATGTAAAATATTACATTGTTAATCCTAGGGGTCAGCAATATAAATAATAAGCAATATACATACGGCATGTTGCATCAAATTTCAACGGCGAAATCTGTACCATCCACCATTACCATACAAAATTTATTAATTAATTCAGAATTACAAAAACTTCCGAAAATCATCAGATCTCACAATAGCTCTGTTGCGTTTGCATCAATGGGAGATAAATTAAGAGACCTCCAAGTTCCGGCCCTTATGTGTGTCATGTTGATGCACAGATGTATTATCTCATGTGCCATTTTCGTCCTGCAAAAGCAGAAATGATGGATAGCTCGTCACTCACATCAAAGACACTATGTCACTCAACTAACAATGATGGAGCCATTAGAATATATCCTGACAATAAAGATGAACATTTACCCAGTAATTCATTTATATTAACATTTTAATATGGATCCATATACATATGTACATATGCAATTTTTATATCTATACGGAGAGCCGGGATGGCAACCAAAAGGGGGGAGGGGTTGGCTATATAACGATATACAATGGATCCGGCAAAATATTAGCATTCTGCAGTCTAAAGCTTTCCAACTGGCCTTTAGAAATTCCTATAATCCAATCATTAAAGCCGGTCGTCTTATTCAGCAATGGATAGTTGATTTATATTTGCAAGCTGAGGCAAATAATTTGAATTCCATTCGTTTCCGTCAGAAAACGTTGCAAACAGAATTATACCCAGGACTTGCAGATCATCATCTGGCTAACCAAAGTGCAAATTTGTAAGTTCATGCCGATATTTCAGTGATTCTGTCTGTTCATCAAGAAAATGACAGAAAGGTGACACAATGTCAACCCTTTTGGAAAATTCGATTTGATTGTTCTTTTCGTTACCATTACGGCAACCCCAAATCACCTGAAATTGTTAAGAACCTCCAAAGGGAGAAACCACATCAGATGACGAAGCAGGGAGTGCTTAGAAAGTATATGGCATGTGTATATATACTCGAATGAATTCTAAAAGTGAAAATTTTTATATGCCTACCTAGCAATTATTACAGTCAAGAGTGCATGAGATCGCCCTCCATTGTATGATGCATGGACCGTGCGGTCCCGGCAATCCCATTGATCCATTTAAAATATAAGGCCTATAAAAAGAGATCCAAGAACCATAGTCGAATGTCAATCTTTTGATGTTTGTTAAACAGATTTCGTGGTTGAAATGTGGTGCAACATGAACGTATACACATGGCCTGTTATTTATATCGCTGACCCCTAGAATTGGCCATGTGACATTTTACATACAAGGCCTATATGATAGAGATTCGAGAAACCACAGTCGAATGTCAATCTTTTGATTTTTGTTGAACAGATTACGTGGTTGAAATTTGGTGCAACATGCCCGTATATACATGGCCTGTTATTTATATCCCTGACCCCTACGATTGACCATGTGATATTTTACATACAAGGCCTGTACAATAGAGATTTCAGAAACCAAAGTCGAACGTTTATCTTTTGATTTTTGTTGATTTCTCCGTTGAAATTGGCCTGTTATTCATATTGATGAACCTTAGGATTGACCATGTGATCGACCTTGTGACATTTAGCGTACTAGTTACTAGATGTACACAGCTTGTAGCGTAACAGTTAGCATCGGCAAGTAATTTTAAGCTGGATTGTGTTGCTAGTAGAATAATTTTTTGGCTATATAATTAATGTCCAAACGGTTGTCGGGGTCTCTAATTTCATTACGCCTTACGGGTGGGCCGGGCCGCATAGTTGAATTTTTCGCTGAAAATTTCAAGTTGGCAGCGGCTAAAACACAGCTTTATCATGTGCCATATTGTAACAAATTTAGATGTACATAACACTTTTAAAATGTTTAACAACTCTTTAACAATTTTTAACTAGTTTAGTAAACTAAGAACCGATTTTTAGGATAAAGCTAATTAATTACTCAGTTCGGTTTCATGTGAAAAGCTTTACCAAAGTGAAATTAGAAATGGAAAATTTATTATATGGTTTTGGTAAGGGGTACTCAGTTCAACAGCGAAAAACCTAAGCTTATATCATTGTATCAGAGATAGCGCACATAAATTTGATAAATGTTTTTTAATTTAATATTAGAAATTATATTTGTATAAACAGGCTTTTTAGAAACCACCCTTTTTACCATACCAGAACCAGGATTTTGAAAACCGGGTTTTTGAAAAAACAGGCTTTTCGAAAACCAGGATTTAGTACCTATGACACCCGAAATAGAAACCGTACCAAAATTAGCATCGAAGAAAACACCACACATAGCAATTGCACATTATAACATTGTTTAAGAGTAAAACCCTGAAACACATAAAAAAACATAATTTTGTTACAATGATGCAACCAAAACCAAATAGAAACACGTATGGCCATCATCACTGTGGTGTTCCACAACGTAAAACTTACGATAGTGAAAAACGCATTTTTAATTCAAAACAAGAGACCTTTGAATGGAAATTTGCTTTCAAAATGAGCAAAAATTTCCCTAAACTTTTTTTAAAGTGTAGTCATCATTTTAAAGCCTCAAAACTGATTGCTTCTTCTAAAAGACTACTTGGAGTGAGAAAGCAAATCAGACTATCTGAGATCGCCTTTGCTTGAGTAAATATGCCTGTCTTAAGTGCTGGCAAAAAAACAAAGACGAAAGAAGAAAAGAGTAACCCTAAATAGCAACAAACAGCGGAAACCAATGGCAAATAAGTAACGACTTTTTGTTAAATTAAATTTTTCAATTTATTTTTTTATATAATTTTATTAAATAAATTCTTTAATAAACGTTATTATTCAAACGTAAAAAATCTTAATTATTATTTGTACATATCTTTGTATAAAATGATAATAAATAAGATCGTTAATTTCAAATTTGTTCTTAGGAACTTCTTTTCATTTAAACATTCAAACTTAAAATTCAAATTCAAATGGGAATATCGCATATTTCTGACGAAATTAGTGATCGCAAGACCTAATTGAATCTGACCGTAATATTTACATCTAGGGTTGATTTTTATATTATTATTTTCTGTTTTTTTATATAAGAAAGTTGTTTTATAAAATCAGAGAATCGTTTTTCCTTTCTCAAGACCGGACACCTAATTTCTACGACAGGCCACTCACCATTGGTATTAGATACTCCATCTGGATTCTGGACTTACAGCAAAAAGTGAAGGTTGTTTAGAAATTATTAGACCAAAATCAATCATTTCAAAAAAAAAAAATGCCGTAAGCTTTTTTCGCCAGTTTTTCAGCATGCTGTCCATACCTTGTATGTTCATTGCCCTTAAAGTTACTGTAATACATTGAATTTATTTGTTGGAACTCACCAACCACATTACCACATCTGAATTCAATCATATAAACCGATCAAACGCTTTATCAAAGTTATCAACAGAAAATTATTTTATCATCAAAACTTCATTAAGGGGAGGTTCTCATCAAGCGACTAAAAAATTAAGTGATTTTCTCGATTTTTTTTTTCATAGAAGGAAGTAAATAAACAACTTAATGATTTTCGAGACTTATTTATTGAGTTTTAAAGTATAAAAAAAATAAAAAAATTAAGAATAGTAACGTCATGGGAATTGCTTATACGTATTTGTCACGTGACCGCCTCAAAAAAAGGTGACTTATCGGTCTCCCCTGTGCCACTTGTAAATACTATCGGAAATCAAAAAACCAAAAATGTCTATAAAATATATAATATTTGTTGGAGATTGTACCAACAATATCAATAAAAAGTCAAAACTTAAAAAAATGGCGGACGTGCAATTTTTCTGTACCGTTTTTTCACGTCTTTTTCGCTCTTTAAAGTGCTATAAAAAATTAAAAAAACGTCAAATATTATCTGCATTTAGGTTTAACCTCCAACAAATTAAATGAACTTCAAAATAAAATCAAAAAGATTGTGATCCATTGAGTAGTTTTTGAGTTATCGTGGAGACAGATATAAAAAACATAATTTTTCAGGAAATGCATTTAAAAATTTTGTTAACGATTTTTTTTAGTTCAAAAGTAGAAAAGTGGGTCGAATTATTATGCCATAACTTTTCTTTGAAATTTATTTCAGTCAGACGGTTTGGGGAATATATTCTACATATAATAGGCTATCAAAAAATGAAATAAAAAAAAATCGAATTTTCGGATTGAGTTTCATGAGAACCTCCCCTTAAGAATTTATAAAGTCCCAAAGATTGTCCTTAAACATTTACCTTTTCTTGTAATTTATTTGAAGTTACTATTTCCGAAAAATTGTAAGAGAACTTAATCCAGTTTCGAACTGATGAGCCTATGATTATGAAAAAATCAATCTTCTCATCAGGCCAAGGCGACTAGACTGATTGTACCACAATTTACATTCTATACAGAATGTAATATGCAGGCTGTAGTAGCGAATTCTACTAATACAGCCGAAATCTCTTACACATTTTTCTTCGTCACATTCACACAGCTCTATTTCTGTGTACGCAAATTTTATCAATTAACAATTGTTAATTGATTAAACATTTAAATAAATGCTGATATGTTCTGTATTCAACAACCTTCTGAATAATAAAATAAATACGTCGTGTTGGAAAACATCCAGGATTTTCTCCATTCTGAAAAAAAGATCAGAAAAATTTATCAATTAGCCTTCTTTCAACTATAAGCAGAATTTTCGAAGTCATAATAAAATTCAAAGACACATTGCTAATTAAAATCTGATGCCAGACAACTAATTTGGATTCAGACATGGCTATTCTACGATACACGCAATTACCAAACTTGACGATTGATATGGCTTGAGCGTTTCAATCAGTTTGGCTAAATGGATTAAAATATGTAAACTATAAAATGGGCTACAAGTTCTATTTAACATTTATACCAGAGGGAAAGTGCTTTCAACAGCTTATGCAGATGACATAGTGATACTAGCTCCATACCAAGAATTTATTCAAAATTCGATAAACTTCGTAAGAAATTTTTTAAAAATATTGCAAATTCACAAAATAAATGTGTGAAACCACATTATTTAGACGGTCATATCAACTAGCGGCGAAAGACACCAAAAACAACTATGGAAGACATTTTCAAATCAATAGAGCAAAAAAAATTGTAAAACATCTGGGAATACATTTGGATCGATTTTGTTACCTGCGATGAGCTTATTAATAAACAAATCACAAAAGCTAAGCAAGCTATTTTGGAAAATTCCAAAATCTTTAATTCAACATTTATTGGCTTAAATGTTAAAAGTATTTGCTACCAAACTATTATTAGACCAATCATTACTTATAGCTGCCCAATTTGGCTTAACTGTTGCGCATTTGCAACTAAAAGCAACGATTTACAAATCAGCTAATTCAAAATTATCTATTAAAAACCACTAATAACTTCTGCAATTCAATGAACCTAATCTATCAAAATGGATTTAACTTCTTTCAAGAACTAAATAGAACTCACTTTCATTGATCGGAGTATTATGTCGGCCAATAAAAACTCGTTCCACATACTGCAAAACATTTTAGGGGCCCGAAATAACTTCTTTTAAGCATGTGCAGCAGTGCTGTTACACAAACGAAATGCAAAGGATCTGTCTTAATTCTAAAATGTTGGGTATACTTTACCTATATTTCAATAAATTAATTATGAACTTTTATTTCATTTCGACATGAAAAATGATTTTAAAAAGTCGTACGATTTCAGTTTTATTCATTCCGTGAGTCAAGTAAACAACCCATTTGAACGGATACTTTGTTTGATTGCGTTGATGTCCGTTCAAGTGAGGGTTCACTGAAGCATGATTTATTTATTCATTATTAAGTTAACCTTCAGAGTTCCAGTCATCAAAATTCGTGCGTCAGCAATCCGCAGCGAATAGATTAAATAAACCAATTATTCAGATCACGCAAAATTTAACCTATTGAGGTCTAGTGAATGCACATGTACCAAACAAGAAAATGGTGTCTCATTTTGGGCTGAAGAGGCAATAGTAAAAAAATAGCTTTTTAGTTAACTTCGGTAACATCGGCTTTTTCATTTCAGCTATGTTAAAAAAGACTCCTGGAATTAATCAAAAATTACGCTCGAAAAAAATTTGTCCGATATCTCCTTTCCATATCTGGATTGAGATATAAACTGTTTATTTCATTCCTTTCATTCCATTTGCTGCTGATTCAATTTATGATTTTCATATTACGGATGAATAAGCTATTAAAGCGTCGTAAATATTAATGACTCCTCTTTCGGGACCAAACTCTTCAGGCTGTTTCATTTCAAGACAGAGATTTCCCGCATCTGCAGCGGAGAACTCCTTACACTGATATTTGTTAATAAGCATACTCGATTAAATATTGTTATGTGACGGTTGACGCTTTATCTGATCAAATAGGAGCTAGCTTTACCTTTTTCAATGTTGGATCAATCCCATGTATTTGCATGTGACTCAAATTTGATTTGCAATCATGCAATTATAGGAACCTTTGAACAAGCAGGATTGTCGCAAGGTAGTTTGCCTCTGGGTCCATCTACAAGATGTCTCTAAACATCTAGTTATTTAAACTCCCTTAAAATAAACTTAACTTTATCCTTTACAGTTTTATTTAATAAGTCTTTAGCCAGCAAATTTCCGGAATGACTGTTACAAGCACTATGCTCAGAACGTATACGCGTTATTTTACACCGATCGCTTTTAGGTTAATCCTTAACGGTAAATTGCAGCCAAAAACAAATTTCACAAAGGCATGTCTGTAAAATTTATCTTAGACACGTTTTTTGTGGAAAGATTCCTTAGTCGATTTCGATTTATACCTGATATTAAATTTTGACTCGGTGTCAGCGAACTTTGGTAATGTCTCCTGGAACAAAAAAAAACACCGTCCGTAGCTTCTGTGAACCCGCAGACTGAGGTTGGTCTAATATCCGAAAATATGTTAGACGATGACGATGTCGCACTTAAAGGTGGAATAATCAGATCTTTATAAATTTGACCAATACACTCATCGACCTAGCTTAACGAATCCAATCTCTAAACCAATAATTTTTTTAACTACATTTTCAACTATTTCGATCCTTATTGAGTTATTCAATGTGCCGGAAAGAGTTATTAGGCCCGATTCAAGCGATTTTCAAACAATCCATGATAAAGCGTTGAAATGTATCGAAACCATATCGAGTTTTCATAGAAAGAAGAATAGAAGAAAAGACAAAATTTCACATTGAATCAGGCCCATGAACGTTTCTCCTGACATGTATGATCTACACGAACACACGAGCCTATATTTGTGCTAAGCACATTAGGTTCTCTAAACTTTGTGCGCACTTATCGATTTTGCTTTGCAAATGCCTATTTCTGTGCAAAAAAAAAATTGTTTTTATAGATTAGAAATGTTTCTGAAATGTTAAGTGGGTCCATTAAGATGTTTTTCTGCCGTATTTTGCACTTGTTTATTGCCCACACCAAATAAGGTCACATACATATTTGTTATTATTTTTTGTTAATCCAAACCCCAGTTTGATAAAATTTTTATTTTTAGGTCGTTACGACATAATTTGAAATTACTTTGCGGATAATGCATATCACATTCACTCACAATCAACAATATCGGCTTTTTCGGGTTTCACAGTAAATTATTCTTAGAACTAAATGAGTGTCCAACGTCAATATTTTGTAAATTTGTGGAATTTATTGTGAATAATATTCAGTTTATAGAAATATATAGTTTATGAGACGAAAATTTATGACAATTGTTTACAATATTGCATCAGAAACAAGCAGGAAAAAAATATTTTTTGTTCTATTATTCGGGCCAAAAGGACCAAAGTACTGAATTCATGACTAAAAAGACCAAACACTTTATTGGTCACAAACCACTTTTATCGTCATTTTGAAAGTCCCTGACACCGAAAAAGCAAAAAAATTAAATGGTCCGTCCGTTTGTTTCAAAGCTTTTGGCAGGTTTAAGTCCAGAGGATCGGATACCTTACGGAAACACGTTATGAAATTAACATGTTGAGTAATTTTTTATTTATGCTAGTTGGGAGTTGTGTGTGCGGTTGAGTTTTATTTTTATTACGGGTTGAATTAGGGTTGAGTTGAAGTTGAGTTGGAGTTGAATTAGTGTTTAGTGTTTTGAGTTTGCAGTTGAGTTAGGCGTAGAGTTGGAATCTTTAAGCGGGTTTAATTGAATTTGGGCTCGGGTTTTGTGCGCAGTTGAATTAGAGTTTGCTTGAGTTCAGTTGATATGCCTATAAGTAGTTTTTAAGACCATGTTGATTTAAGAATTAAGTTAGGCTTTTGTTTGGGGTTAATTTATGTGCTTTTTTCATGCCCATCCGATTTCCATGTAATATTTGTTGAACCACATATTGCTGCATGGGAGCCATACAGTGTAAACGGCAGAAAACCATATTACTGTGAATTGCATTTAAATTGCAGCCGACTGCATTTTCACAATATTTGTGTGCAACATAATTAACAGGAATACCTAACGTTTAGGTTCTAAAGTTTTCAATCAAAACTCTAGGTGTTATTTTGGTAAATTTATTAAATATTATTGGATGATCATTCCTTTGCTCGTTGAAAATTAGACTTTGTACATGTTCCTCGCAAATCTTGTGTGTGTTATTTCTCCAAATTAATCTCCTTTTTTTATGGCAGCCGTAACTGCACATAACCCGATTAAAAAAATGTTCAAATTAATGTTTTCGTTTTTGATTTTTAAGAAATATTGAAACACAATACAGTAAGCAAGGTTAAATCCCATGTTTTTTTACAAACGATTGAACTTTTAGTTTAGTAAAAATTGTCAAAAATTCAAATTTCATCAAAACTTGGGGTGTATTGCATGCAATTTACTTCCCTAATTGTAGAACAAATATTGTATGCAAATCGTATAGTCTAAGGGCACCTTAAGGGCTGGATTTTAAGTCGTAAATGAGCAGTTAAATTATGAAATTATTTCAGATTTTGTTGAGGGTTGAGTTGGAAGTTAGCTTGAGTTGTTTTCAGTTGAGTTCATATCCGAAAGTTGATAAGGTTGCGTCAGGAGTTGAGTTGAGGTTTAGTAAAGGGTTTAGTTGGGGATTTATTTGGGAGAATTGTAGATTGAAATTTGTAAGGATTGAGTGGAAGTTCATTTAGCCGTTCAGTTAGAAATGAAGGCTGAGTTGAAATTTGAATGGGAAGATTTAGATTTTTGCATCGTGTTAATGTGCAGAATGAATTGGACGTTTAGTTAAGAGATGCGTTGAAGAGAGGATGTTGAATTGGAGTTGCGCGATTGGGTTCAGCTGGTATTTTGTTCCGGTTTGAGTCGGGAGTTGTGTTAGAAATTAGACTCGGTTGAGTCCCCATATTCAAAGGCAGTTTTTCAACAGTATTGATTTCTGGTTTGCGTTTATTGTTGAGTTTGAGGTAGAGTTGTGGGTTGAGTTGGGGTTGAGTTGAAGGTTGAGTGGCGGTTGAGTATTGGTTGATTTTACGTTTGGTTTGAGGATTGAGTTGAGGGCCTCACTTGAATTTGAGTTGGATTTGCCTGACTAATTATATTGGGGATTAATTTGGGTTTGAGTTAAGGGTTTAGTAAGAGGTTAGATTGAGTTCTATTCAATCAGATATGTGTTGCTGTCGAAGCGAAATGATTTTGGGATTGTGTTGGTCGTTTGTTGTTTAGAAGAGTAGAGAGTTGAGAATTGATTTGAACTAAATTAAGTTGAAGTTGAGTTGGGGTTCAGTTAGCTTGCGTTGGGGTTGAATGGGGGTTCCGTTGAGGAATTATTTAGGGTTTGTTTCATGGACCTTGGTTCAGATAGGGGTTAGATTTTTGGTTGATTTTGAAGCGTTTTAGGGTTGGCTGAAGATTGTTGTAAGAAGTTTAGGAATTGATTTGCAAATTCGGGTATTTTTCAGGACGAAGATTTTGATGACCTAGTGAGGTTTCAATCCTTTGTAGATGTTATTATTGAAAGCTAAATTAAATACTATACACTTGGGGACGAGAACAATTCAGTTTATACTGTAAATACTATCTCGAGATCCTTAATCGGCGTGATGGCCTCGGTATCCAATTCTGTACCTTGTTCTTGTATGGTGTTTTCAATTGGGAGAGGTGCTAATTTTGTCACTGGCCTTTTTATAAGGGCCCTTCCGGGGCCGCGGAGTGTAGCTACACGAACGATTCCGTCTTGTCCCGGATGAGTTTGTACAACCCGTCCAGTAATCCATCTGGATGGTGGAACATTGTTGTCTCGAATTAAAACAAGTTGTCCAATCTTCAGATCTGGTGTCTTCGTGGTCCATTTTGCTCGTTGTTGTAGTTGATGCAAATATTCTTGGGACCATTTTTTCCAAAAGTCCTCTTTCATTTTTTGGACCAATTTCCATCGAGTCAATGAGTTTATGTTGTCGTCTGAAACTCTGACTTCAGGCTGGGTTATGATAGCATCTCCAATTAAAAAGTGACCTGGAGTTAAAACGGTCGGATCACTTGGATCATTGGTCATTGGTGAAATTGGCCTTGAATTAAGGCAAGCCTCTATTTGACAAGTTAATGTTGTTAATTTTTCGAACGCCAAAGTTGCTTCGCCTATCTCTCTTTTTAAATTAATGATATTTTACTGATTTTACTGCGGCCTCCCATAATCCCCCAAAATGCAGTGCTCCCGGTGGAATAAAATGTCATTTAGTACCATGTTCCGTAGTAGAATTTACAATGTTTGAAGCTATTTGTTCTACTATTTCTTTTTTTCGTAATTCCATTGTCTTACTAGCACCAACAAAATTAGTACCATTGTCGCAAAAAATATCGGAACATATTCCTCGACGAGACACAAAACGTTTGTATGCCGCCATGAACGCTTCGGCTGTTAAATCACTGACCACCTCAATGTGAACAGCTTTTGTTGCCATACAAACAAAAATTGCAAGGTACCCCTTATACGATTTGTTGCCTCTACCTTTCGATACTCTTACGTTAAAAGGTCCAGCGTAGTCAACTCCTGACTTCAAAAATGGCCGAGCAGGAGCTATTCTTGCTTCTGGTAAATTACCCATTAGTTGATGCTTAATATTTTTACTGAATCGGTGACATCTCAGACATTTTGATATTTGTTGTCTGACAACATTTCGACCATTTATGATTCAAAATTTTGGCCGGATGTGTGCTAAAGTTAACTGAGTACCGCCATGCATCGTTGATTTGTGGCCTTCTTGGATGATCAGGTTAACAATTGGATGTGATTGTGGAATAATCAAGGGATGTTTTTCATCATATGACCATGCGGTTGAGATTTGTAATCGTCCACCAACTCTTCGCAGTTCATCTTTTAAAAATGGTGAGAGTGATAGTAACTTACTTTTGTTGTCGATTGGTTTGTTGTTCCTTAAATTATGAATTTCATTCCTATATTGGGTTAGTTGATCCCTTCAAATTAACTGATGGAGAGCTTCTTGCATTTCTTGAGGTGATATAACATTACTTATTTCATATTTCATTAGTTTTAGCTTGTTGATAAATCGTCTACAATATGATATTATTCGTTGAATCTTCTTTAAACTTGAATGTTTTATGAAAGGATGATCAAATGGATTTTCGTCGTCTTTTATTTCCGTTGTTTTAGCTAGTGCTACTAACCTTTTCTCTGGAATATTTTCAAATTTTTCAGATGAATTATGAACTGGCCAATTTGTTGGAGTGTTTGTTAACCAACTTGGACCATTCCACCATATTTGGTGTTTTTCGAGACAGTCAGCTTCTATGCCTCTTGAAGCACAATCAGCTGGATTTTCAGACGACTTAACATAGTTCCATGTTGTTGGGCTGGTTAGACTGTGGATCTCGGTTACTCTGTTTGCAACAAATATTTTAAATCGATGTGGTTCTGCTTTGATCCAAGCGAGCACTATCATTGAGTCAGTCCATGCTTAAGTTGTTATTTTGGAAATTCGAAGACTTTTAGTTACTTTTGCCATCAACCTTGCAAGTGACAACGCTCCACACAATTCTAGCCTAGGAATTGTTAGTTTTGATTTTATTGGTGCGACCTTTGTTTTTGATATTAGTAAATAAGGTCGAGGTGCACTATTTATATTATCTCTTTGGTAACAATATATAACTGCTGCATATGCATGTTCAGATGCGTCGCAAAATACATGCAGTTCTTTGGGCGAATTGTTGGAAGTGTTCACCCACCTCGGTATTTTTATTTGTTCGAGCGCAGGCAATGAATTTTTATAACTGTTCTATCTCATTGAAATGTCTTGAGGTAATGGTGCATCCCAAGACAATTCTGTTAGCCAAAGTTGTTGGAGTAATATTTTTGCTACTATAATGGATGGTGACAACCATCCCAAAGGATCAAATAATTGTGATACCTCGGATAATAATTTTCTTTTGGTGGCGCTTTCAGGTTTTTTCTCTTTTATATTTATTGTGAACCCGAAGGTATCAGTGTCATGGTTCCAAGATATGCCCAGAGTTTTTATTGTGTCATCTAGTTTGATATCCATTGTACCGATTGCCCGTGATTCGAGTGGTATCTGTTGTAATAGATCTGGCTTGTTACTAGCCCATTTCCGTAGCTGAAATCCTCCTTTACTTAGCATTGTAATGATTTGACGTTGCTGTGTGTGTGCTTCTTCTACAGAATCACTGCCGCTTAGTAAACCATCCACATAAAAATCGTGTGAAGTTATATCGGCTGCTATGGGAAACATTTTCTTCTCATCAATGGCCAACTGTTGTAACATGCGGATGGCCAGGTAGGCGCACTAGCTGTTCCAAAGGATACAGTTGTTAATTGATATTCACGAATTGGATCTTCCTGTGGTGTAGACCACCCTATGTTTCCTCCATCTTAACAGGATCGAAATCAATTCCTCCTGTAGTGTTGGCCCAACCATTTGTTGATGGTTGAGGCTCTTATTATTGCTGGTTTTAGCTGAGGCATCGAAAACAACACGTAGCTTTGTCGTTGTGCTGCTATCTTTTACTACTGCATGATGTGGTATGAAGTATTCTTCTGATGGACTCATTTCAATTTCACAGAGTCGCATGTGACCTAGTTCAATGTATTCGTTAATGCATTTCTTGTAGTCATTGGCATATGTTGGTGATGCTGCGAATTTCTTCTCCAACTGCAGGAATCTGGCTAATGCTCTTGTTTTTGAAGCCCCAAGTATTGGTGGATTATTATTAAATGGGATTCGAACTGTATATCTCCCATCAGCGACACGGTGATAATTTGCCTCATAATGTTCCTGGCAATTTTGTTCTTCTTCTGTTAATAGCCTGTCTTGTTGTACTTCTTCTATTTCCCAGAATGATTTTAACCTGTTGTCAAGTTCCGTTTTTGTTATCATGCTCTGAACCCTTGGTGGCTCATTATAGTTTATTGGTCCACATATTATCCATCCTAGTTCTGTTTTTTGTGCCACTGGTTCTCCTGCTTCGCCTTTTACCACATCATTTATTACTATCGCTGGGTAGTAATCTGCGCCCAATAATATATCGATCTTATTAGGCCTATTGTACACTGGATCTGCCCATAACAAATTACTAATATGTGGCCATTTCCAGGCATTAAAACTGTATTCTGGTAGATCTCTCACTAGTTGATTTACTATTAGCGCGCTTATTTGTGCTTTGAATTTCGACGGGAATCTCGGCTCAATATTGAATGTCATCCGTTGTTCTGCTACTCCGGCTGTCACTCCTCCTACTCCTTTAAATTCAACATGCGTTTTCTTACTCTGTATATTTAGTTTTTTAGCTGCCTCATGAGTTATAAATGATGCTTGAGAACCTGGATCAATGAGCACTCTAAGTAGTTGTGGGTGCCCTCCGTTGCTTGGAACTTTAACTAATGCTGTGCTCAGTATTACCTGAGCTGCTGTTGTTGTGCTGTCAATCATGTGTGTTTCCACAACTGTTATACCACGTTTTGGGTTTTGTCCAGGTGAATTTATTTGTCGGCATTCAATTTTGTTAGTTGCACCTTCTTTGGTGTGGAGAAGAGTATGGTGTCTTCCTTTGCATACCAGACATTTGCCTTCTGTCAAACATATTTTTGAGAGATTATGTTTTCCTAAACATATCCGACATAGATTATTCATGTTGCATATTTTGCTGCGATCTATTGTTGACATCTCCAAAAATGATTTGCATGCTTCAATCGTATGTGATCCTTTACAATTGACGCATCTGTTTGTTGTTGCCGCTAGCGTTGTCATGGCTTTTTGTGGTTGTAATCGGCCGGTTGGTAAGGGTTGTCGATTCGGTTTACTTCCTAGTGCTTCTAGTGATTGGAATCTTTTTTCCAAAAACAACAAAAAGTGATTCAAATTTTGAATCTTTTTTGGGTCGTCTAAAGTTGTCTCATAGGCTCTGATGGATTCGTTGTCTAATTTCTTCTGAAGTATGTGTATTATCAGGGCATCATATTTGTCTTCACCATTCAAGATATTATTGATGTTGTGAATGGCTTCACTTGTTGTGTCGTGCATATTGTTCTGATTCCTGCCGCGGTTTCTGTCATCATATTTGGTTGATTAATTAGTTGATTAAAATATGCTGCTGCCAGAATTCTTTCGTTGTTGTAACGATTATTTAGTATATTCCATGCCACTTGATAATTTTCTGCGGTTGATTCAAGATGGCTTATTATTTTAGCGGCTGGACCTCCTAAATGACTTTTTAAACTCGACTTGTAGTTGATCCTGTGGGTATCCGTAAGCAATTGGTTTGTATGCACGAGTTTCTTGAATATATCCGCGAAACCTTTCCATCTCATGATTTCTCAATATTATCGAAGTATTCTTAATATTATCGAAGTATTTTGAATTGATTTCATCTTCTTCTGAAACTTCTATGTTTATTTTATCGTCGAGGTCCATGATTTGTTCCATCATCCTCTCCATATGTTTCAAAACAAGTTTTAGTGCTTGTTTTGATTTGTTTTGTGCTAATGCCTCTTTAGCTGTGTTTACCTCTCTATATAGAGCCCTCATCTTTATATTTTGTAGCTTCATCATCTGGTCGAACTCTTTCCTGTTGGCTGTCACGGAAGTTGGAATGTTATTAGATGAGCTTTGTCTTTCTTTTGGTATTGATTTACTGCTGTCATCTATACTTAACATTGTTAAGGATATGCCTTTCGAGTGTCCCGCTGATGTTGTTGGTGCCGGTGTTAGTGATGGCCCGTGGTTTAATCGTTTTCGCATATCATCGATTAGGAGGTCGTAAATCTCCGCTATCTTCTTTTGTGAGTCGAAGTAGGAATGATTATGCTCTAACTATGATATCATCCGTTGCGACATATTCTGCGGACAATGCTTTTAAAGCCGCTATTTTTATTTCTAGATATGTCTTCGTTTTCCGAGCATTTCCATCTTTATTGTAGTTTGTGTGCATCTGGATTATCTTGCCGCCTACTTCTTCTTGTTTGCCTAAGGTCGACATGGCTTCAACTTGTAGGTGCTGCTTGGTTGTTAACTCCGTAGATTGCCTGTTGTTTGTTGGCTTGCTATAGATGCTGGTTGCTTGATGACTCGAATTTGCAGATCGTAAATTTCCAGTTGGTTGTTTGTGTTTTTGATGCCAGTTATTGTGGGGCGATGTACTTCTCAATTGGTGCCAGTTTTTTAGTGGCTTCGAAGGACCATGTGTAAATCTCAGACTTTAATTCTAAAGTTGTAAATTTAAGATAGCCGTGATTTACCAAAAGTTTTGTATTGAGAATAAAAGACTTCGATAGATTACAAAGAACACAATATAAATTTTTTTAATCAGTTTCACAAATCTGAAAAAATCTATTCGGAAATGTTTTACAATATGCAGCTTTATGTCGACAAATTTCTCACAGTAAACTTATACACCATAATTTATATAAAAATACATTTTGTGAATAACATTCTAGAACTAATCCGAAATTTTACAGTTAAGGAGCGAATTTACGTTTTGTGAATTCCGTCTTCTTATGTTTATACATTAAGAACCTACAGAAAAAAAATTTAAGATACAGAAAAGTATGAACGGTTGCTGATGACATTTGAGAGAAGAGTCTTGTGTGTCATTGGCACATTTAGTTCTAATTCCTGAGCGAATTTGGGAAATTAAGTTACAAAACAGGCAGTATTCAGCTTCGGTCATGGTTTGCTTGCTGCTTCTTATCGAACGGAGCGGTAACCTCTGATATCTCGATAAAGAGTCAGGAGCCTATAGCGAACAACTGAAAGTCTTCTGGTAGTTTAGGACAATACGAAGAGGTAGCTCGGAATTTAAACTAATATAAACCATCATTATTATTAATTTGAAAATAAGCTGCTTCTTACTCACTGACTGCCGGCTTACTCAACATTGTTTAATAAAGCAATATTTTTATCTTATATGGTTTGACACGTTCTTTCCGTAATTTAAAAAGATTAATCTTAGGTAGTAAATAAATAAGTATTACAGTTAGTCTAGAGAGAAATTACACATACCTAACGAGATTAGATTATTTCTATACGCGCAAACGATGATGTTAATAATATTATTGGGCAATGAATACAAGTACATAGTACTCAATAGTCCATTGAGACGGAAATACGCACAGCACAACAACAACAAAATAACATTTTCTTTTACGGTAATCGTCGTTGAATGATCTTCAATTAACATTTTGGAGTTACCATATATACCAAAATTGACTCAAAAATAACTGATTACCAACGAACAATGAATTTTGCAATGTCATACCTGTGTGTATTACTTACTAACAACCGAAATCATGTATAAAATTTGAACTAACTACCTTTAACGTATTTCATTTTTTTTTTTGCTGTTTCTCCACTGGGGAGAACATGAAATCATTACGAACACAATTTATATTATATTTACCGTTATAAAATTATTAAAACTATGTTTTCCCAAAAAAAAAAAATAATAAAACAACGTAAACGTAAATCGTATAATCATTCTTCATCGTCAATATTATTGTACCTCGCGTAATACGTTTTTTTCCCAAATTACTCATACTCAAATTACTTTGATATTACAGTAAAGTATACACAAGTTCGCGCAATGTAATATTTTATACAACAATGACGTGAATAGCCGATGATTTCAAATTTAATTTATTAGAATTGGAAAAAAACGTCAAACCGATTTCTTGGTAAATATGCAAATTTGTGATTTTTTTTATTTTATTTTGGGGTAAAGAAACGAAATGCCAAAAAAATGAAATTGTAATTTCCGTTTTATCCGAAACGGAACCTAGATAAGTTCATGTCTAGACATTTTACATGAAAATATGTATGTAAAATAATGATGCAGCGATTTATTTAGGCCATATCGTTTTGCGGCAAAGTGTATATAGTATTTCAAAATCAAATAAAATGCGCGGCGCTCATATAACCTTGACACCGCACACTTTAAATGGATTAATAACTTTATTATTCGTGTGTGTGTATATAGTATATGAATATTCAATGTGACACAATATTATATAACCCTTGCCGCGTTATAATATTCATGTCGTACAATTTTATTTATTTGATTTAATATAAAAAAAAAAATTCATGAATTTTAATTTTATCAACGAAATATACAAATAAATAAAATTAAAATAAACATTACACATCCCCATAATACACAAAAACGAAGTTGAAAGTGTGCGAGGGCTAATTTATTTAACGACCTCAATTTTATTTTTGAAAATACAAATTTTAATAGAATTTTGTTCAAAACCGAACTACAATTATTTGGTTCAGCTGAGAATGATTTTTACTTGTACTACTAATACTACTTGTTCTAGATACTACAGGAATGCGTAAAAATTATATAAAATTTAGATTATAAGCATTTTGATGGTGTTTGGCTTGCATTTGAGGGGTAATATTTTATTGTAATTTAACGTTGTTTATATAATTAAAAAATAGTTTATGTAATATTCTATATTTAAGGTGTTATAAATTCGGTCTAAATACAATTTCTACGTTTTAAAATTATTTTTGTGTATACAAATTTACAAATTGGAAAAGTGTGATATGAGGTCATCTTGAAAATAAATAAGATAAAAATATAATTTAATGTGTCACCTCTAAATCTTAAAATTATTTTTGATTTTGAAAGCGATGCACATTTAAACAAACTGATGAATTCATGAAATGTTCTACTGTACAACAAGTTATTCGACTTCAATTGATTCGGTCGATTGAAGGAACGTTGTATCGATTGTGGGCTATAGTACAACATGTAGTATGGCTTGCTAAATATCTGGTTTACAACTAGTCATCTAGATGACTAAGCGAAATAAGGTACAGGAACGAAATTTGTCAAAACTTGTAAAAGTGTCCGTGTTTAGTTTCATAATTTTACCGAAACCAATCCCATTTTTTCAGCTCATATTCTCGAAAATCTTAACCAACCAATTCCAGTTAACCTTCGTTAATACAGACGAAACTCGAAAACAAATAATAGAGGGTGCCGTGATGCTGAGCTTCTACGGACATTATCCCAATTATGTAACTATTTTAAAACTAAAAGTATAAAGGGCTGAAACCTCATTAGATGATCAGAACTTCGTTCTTCAAAATTAAGTCTACTTCCAAATCAACCCTAGACTGAATCTCTTATGTCAGTCTTCAGCTTAACGCCAAAAACAATATTTTCGTAAAATTTGGTATAAATTGGTCAACGCGTGTGGGTTTGTTTAAATACCTTGCACATACTATAGGTTTTACAATGGCCAATGAGGATAAAACTTATCTATTTCATAATGGAGTTTAATGTAATTTGACATCCGCGATAGAAATGGAATTTTAAATGATTTTTGGACAAACTTAATGTGGCCAAGTGGGATGGAACTTACTAAACTCATTTAAGAATGCAGTTTCCAACCCATTTGTTGAATTTCCTCCAAATCGGTTAAGAAATAGACAAGTTCCATCATACTTGTCCATATTCCAGAACTTTATCTGAAACCTATGTCATATTTCACTAAAACCGGTTAAAAATTAGCCAAATACCACCTCTATTAGCTATATTCGAGAACTTTTTCCAGAAATCATTTTAAAATCCTATTTACAATACACATGTCGAATTTCATCATAATCGGTTGGCCATATTCCAGAACTTCTTCCAGAAAACATTTTAGAATCCCATTTCCGTCACACATGTCAAATTTGATAATAATCGGTTGAGAAATAGGCAAGTTCCATCATAATTCGCCATATTCAGGAACTTCATCTAAAAATAATTTGATAATCCCATTTCCATTGGAAATACTGAATTTCATCAAATTCGGATAAGATATAGAATCCCAATAAAATTTGTATAACAAAAACCCTAAATCATCAGTTTAACTGCTCACTAAACCCTAATCCAATCCAAACTCAGCCTTAATTTAATTAACCCGCAAACGGACCTCAACTCAACCCTAAACTCAACCGCAAACTCTACGCCAAACTAAATCCTCAAACCAGCATAAATAAAAAATTGGTTAATTGCTCACTACATCCTAATGCAACCCCAACTGAACTCCAACTCAACATCATCTCAACCCGCAAATGGGCGCCTAACTAACCTTCAAATCAACTCCAAATTCAATGCCGAATTCAATAATCAAACCAGCGTCAATTCGCATGGCAGGTACTCCACCCTCTTGACGTTCTGTCTACAAAAGCTTTTCAAATCTCCACCTTGACCATAGAAACAGATTCGCGAAAAAAAATTCCAAATCGGACAAGCTTTTCTCGAGATACCTTGGGTACAGGCATCCAGACCTCCAGACATCCTGACGTCCAGATATCCAAACAGGCGGACGGACATTTCCTTTTGCTTTTCAGACTTAGGGACTTTGAAAACGTCGAGAAAAGTGGTTTTGGACCAACCAAATTTTTCGCCATTTTTGTCGGTTTTTCAATATTTTGGTCTTTCCGAAGTAACTTCCTTTTCCAGCTCACATGGCCCTCAAGTAATAATAATAATAATAATAATAACTTCCTTTTCCATATTTTCTTTGTTTTTTTTATGTGTTGTCTCTTTCTATTGGAGTTTTGTGGTTCTTTCCTAATTAATAAAATCTCATTTTTCTCTGGGACTTAAGTTTCTTTAAAAAAAGACACAACCCCCAGAAAACAAATTAAATTTATATCCATGGGGTTTATGTCATCGTTTATTGAGGAACGCGTCTATGAATATAAGCTCCAGTCACTAATCTATGAATTCACGCAGCTTCTGGTAAAAAGGTTCTAACTAGAAAATGAAATACGGAGGCATACCACACTTAGTAGAGAAGCATTAAAAAATTACTTTTGGAAACAATGTTCCAACACAGATACAATTCAGATGACACAACAGGAACAAATGTTTAGATATTTCAAAGACGCCTGTTCGCACATTAATAATATTTCTACACTGATTTCTTGCGATACCTCAATCCATTTAGATCGAATTTAATATATTATCTCTGGATCCATACAAATTATTTGTTTAACCTTCGTATGCGCAGGATTTATAAATGTAAAGTTTTTAGTTTTAATTTTTGAATAATTTCAACGTTTTTTATCCGATTTTGATGACGTTCCTCGGACCCAATGAAAGATTTTTTCATGTTTCATGCGAAATTGTAAAAATTATAGAAATTGCTTTTAGATCCGATTAGTTTGTAAAAAATTGCTTCTCACGGAGAGGTTGTTACAGTAGAACCTGTAAATCAATAAATGGACGCAAATATTCAGGCAAACATTGTCAAATTTCATAATTTCGTCTCAATTTTATGCAAGAAATACAGATTTCAAATTAATTATAATTAATTATATATCAAACAATTTACTGAATATTCAGGTAAATGAAAATTCGAATTTCATTGTAATTGACCGAGGTTGAAATATTTTAAAAGAACAAATCTTACAAAATTCGGGATTATCGAAATTTAATATTCAAAATATGCCATACATGAATTTAAATATTCGAATTTTTAAGTAACCGTTAAGTTATAAAATTCTAAGCCAACATTTTTAATTTATAAATTTTGAAATTTTTGAATTCTAAATTTTCTCGCAATCAAATGTTAAAATGGGAAGTTTATTTTCGTGTATAGATAATTCAAAGGGCTAGCTTACCTAGAAACAAAATACAGAAAATCAAAAATTCTCAAATCAAAGAATTGAGATAATTTAAGGCTATCTTAAATTTACAACTTAAGTATAATTGTCCAGAGGTTATATACGGTTCTTCGAAAATATTGAGATTTATGACTGGCAATAAGTGGGAAATAGCCGAGCAACAGCCGACAAATTCTACCATTAAAGCTACTCCGCGAAACTACTATTTCCTAAGAAATTGTTCCTCCAAATTGCCGCCTAATATACTTTCTCAACTACAACTATGGTCGGGAGGTAGAAGATATAGAGAGCTGTTCATCTTAAACTACAGGAAAGATGGAGCTACGCGGAAAACCGATACCTATCTGAAAAAAGAATAGCGGATTTGAAGCAGTCATACAACGAATATGGAAATGATGACAGTAAAATAAGAGAATTCCAACTACCACTGTGCTCAACAAATCAATAACACAACGGTAGACAAAAATTGGTGTAAAACTTCACAAAAGATATCGAGGACATGCACCAACGCCTAAACGAACCGTCATTGACATCCACACCTCTTCCAATATCAGATGAAACAAAAAAAAAATTGAAGAATTTAGCATCGCATTATCTGAGGAGGTCAGAAATAACGGCACAGGTAATCTGGAGGAAGCAACAAGCGAATTAAGGTACAGTCAATTAACGGAGTCATCAAAGTTAGAGTCAAACCTTGAAGTCAACCAATTGCCAAAATTCAGGCATCAGTTGAAGCAACAAGACATCTGAATGTTAGGTTTGTATCGAGAAATCCGATTAGTCGAGCACATGCTGGCATGTAACAATAAATCCAGATCAGCTTTAAAAATTAAATTAAGAAACATGCAGATGATGATGATGCAAATGAGGGACCTTCTTGGAAAAATATGCATAGAAACTTGGTTGCTACTACCTAACATTTTAATGTCGCTTCAAAGGAAAAGCTATCATCCAATGGATTCCACTGAAGACCCAGCAGCTTAACTGCTTTTAGAGTTTTCTTCAATTTCTTTTGGAGTGACTTCTATCTAGTATTCAGGCTAATCTTCAAGAAATATTGAGTAGTTAGAAGTCCACTTTCGTAAAGGAAACCCAGGTTCAGACAAAAGTTGCGCAATTTTGAACCTTAGAATCTTTGCCTTTTCGATTGAATCCGCACCGGTCATAATATCATCCATATTATTATTATATCATCTGTGCTCCGCTTAGCTTCTTCAGGAAATTATACACTGTTTTCCTCTGCTATCTGATTTAAGGTCCTGGTTGCTAGAAATGACGCTGGCCCTATTCCAAATGTTACTGTTCATTATTTATATGCTTTGACTTGATCAGATGGGTTATTTCTCTATAAAATCATTTGGTATTTTTGATCTTCTGGAGCAATCAGAATCTGCCTAAACGTCTTTTCTATATCTCTCGTAAATACCACATGATGTTTGCAAGATCTAACGACTAGCTGATACCAAATTGCTCTGTACGATGGACCCAATAAGCAGAATATCGTTGAGCGAATATCCACTGCTCGTTTTAGCAGAGGCACCGAAGACCACTCTAAACTTGGCTGTTGTACGCGACGCTTTAATGACACTATTATGAGGGAGAAAACAGGCTCATTTATTTGGATCTTTATGGTTTCCGCTTCCTCTATGTGTCCTAATGCTAGGAATTCTTTCAGGTATTTTTATACAGCTCATGAAACATTTCGCGCATCCATTTTCTATATTGCCTTTAATCTTTGAAACACCATAGTGCAGGATTTCCTGAGAAGAGTGGGTGAAGTTCATTGGTGTTCCTTGTGGTAGTTTGAATGAAATATAATTGTTCGCATTCTTCCTCGTCTATACGGTGAAATGCTTTTGCTCTGGCAAATTTTCTATTTCCCACAACATTCGCAGAGACAGGCAATATCAGCTTCAATTTGAGAGCATATAGCATATTTCCGGTACTTTCAGCAATGATCCATCCAAAAATTGAGTTTAGAGTTATTGATTGATTGCCAACTCTTTTAACCTTCCCATCACTTATGACTTGAAAGAAGTGATCAGCTTCGCTTAAAAAATCAACCCCTCCAGGGATATTAACAGGACGATCGGCTAGTTGAAAATGGTCCAGGTGTTGCCACTGATCGGTGTTTACCGCAGTTGTAGGGTAAGGCAGACGTAACAACAGGCACATATGCTTGAACGGAAATGCTTTGATCTGAATTAACTGAATATATTGCCACAGTGATTCTTCCTCTTGAGGTGCTGGTACCAAGTTGGCCAAACCGGATAATAATGAGACGCGCATTTTCCCTTGGAAATTGCAATTTCTGAGCGCAAGCCTGAGTAACAAAAGATGTCTCAGATCCTGAATCCAAAAGAACTCTACATCGTAATGAGCTACCCTTGTTTGTTTTAACGTTTAGCATAGCTGTAGGTCAAAGCGTAGTACCAGCAAAATTGATACAACAAGCGAATTGATTCCAAAAATGTTCGCTGTTTAAACGTTGGCTGCAACGCAATGTTAACTGGATTAGACACATGATCATTTTGAGCTTGTTGTAATTTATTAGCATATAGTTCAGCTATAGCTTGGAATATCTTCCTTTACTTTTGCAATTATACCAAGAATGCGACTAGTTTAGGCAATTAAAGCATCGGATATTAGCTTTTATGCGCTCACAGACAGCGCTGCACAACAGTCATTCCTTTAAATTTCTTTAAATTAACCAGTTCATGATCATTTATTTGATTAGCTCGCTCCACAGAATTTATGACCAAAAACATGTCAATGAATTTTCACACTGTGTGCTTCTTTTGATCGTATTGCTAACGAAGATTTTGGAAATCCTCAATGTAATTCGCATCCGTAATATTGAAGTGCTTCAACAGATTAGCTGCCTCACCACGTAAAAAGCTCTTCAGGTACTGAAATTTTTGCACTGGTGTTAACGTGCTATTTTCAGGGATTATGGTGTTATATATAGAGAAAAACTGCTATTTGTACGTGACTATTTCACCAAAAGTTCGACTCATATCGTTTAACAACAGCCCTATATGCTCCGAATTGGCTCCGTCTGAATTCTGGCTATTTCCAAAACTCAAAAAACACTTTTTGATCAAAGTTGTACACCCCATCTACCAAATACCTCTATATTAAACTCCATTCTATTGAACAGTGCGATCTATCTAATTTTTATCTATAAAACTTTAGTCTATTTATTTATTTTATTTATTTATAATGAGAAAAGTCTTCAAATATGACTTGAATTTATAACATACTGAACATGGTAGAATAAAAATTAAATTAAACAAAAAAAGAATAAAAATTGACCTAAAAATATTTTTAGGTTGGAGCAAAATGTTGCTTCAACCTACGTTTAAAGCTGTTTTTACTTAAGTAAAAGTCAAACAGATGGTCGATTTTATTAAAACTCTTCGACATCATGTTTACCGGTTCATTGTCACCATAGTTTGTTCTGTGTTTATTTAGATGAAGGAACTCATGATCTCTTAAATTCCTACTCGGTGCCTTTATTTTAATTGATTCCAGTATGGATGGTGCATCGATTTGATCAAGTAAAATATTTCCAATAAACGAACACTTTAAAAGCTCTCGTCTATTTGCCAATGTTGTCATTTGATAGGTTTTGCATCCAGTAGCATATGATGGTAATCGCTTCAGGTTAACGTGGTGCGGTAAGTCATGGTCATAATCCCATCCGTCTTTACACGTTATATACCGTATAAACTTTTTTTGGACACTCTCGATTTTGTTGATAGGTTCGTCGTAAAAAGGACACCAGATGTTGACAGCATATTCAAGTTGAGATCTCACGTAGGCATAATACAGGATCTTGATTGTCTCTAGGTCATGAATATTCCCAGTCCAACGCTTAAAGTCTATTGAATTATCTATAAAATTTCGTTCTAGTGAATCTCGATATAACGATTTTCACTTTATCGAACCTTGGTGAGTTTAATTCCATCGAATTTCAATATTATCCAATCTATAGAGTCTCGATTTCGATCTGTCGAATTTCAGCTTATTAAATTTTGGACTTGTCGAATTTTAATCTCTTCAATTTCGTTTTATTGAATTCAAAACTAGTCAGTTTCAATTGATCGAATCCAAATTTGTCGGACTCAAATTTATCGAATACCTCTCTATCAAATTCACTCCTGTCGAATTTCATTCTATCAAAGCCCGGTCTACTAAATTTCAACCTCTTGAATTTCATTCTATTGAATTTCAAACTATCGAACCTTATGTATAGCAAATCACAATCCATTAAATTTTAATCTATCATATTTTAATCTGGCAATTTTCGATCTGTGAATCTGTTGAGTCTTTTTCTATCGAATTCGGGAACCGTGCATATAGCAACAAAAACAACTCCCCCCCCCCCCCTCTTAATTCAAAATAAGCAAAGTGTCCCGGTAAAAAGGAAGACCGCATTAAATTTGTGTTAACAAAATTCCAATCTATCGAATTTCAATCTGTCGAATCCCAATCGAGCGAAATTTCATTCTATTGAAGTTCTGACTATCAAAATTTAAACTATCGAATTTTATTGTATCTGATTCTAATCTATTGATTTTAGATCTGTCTAATACTAAATTATTAAATTTTCCAATCTATCGATCCCATTCCATCAAATTCCATCTATCGAATTTCATTCAATCGTATTCAACCTTATTTCAATCTACCAGATTTTAATGAATCTATCGAATTCAAACTATTTAATTTATACAAAATATAAAACATAAATGCTCTCAAATTCCAATCTATCGAATTTCATTCTAATGAATTTCAAATTTCAATCTTTCGGACCAAGGATCAATCGGATTTTATCAAATTTTAATCTGTTGAGTTTCTTTCTACCAAATTCCATTCGATCGAACTCCAATCTATCTAATTTCAACCTGTCGGAATTTAATCTATCGAATTCTAAACTTTCGAATTTCATTCTATCAAATAATCAAATCAAATTTCATTCTATGAAACTTGAATCTGTTAAAATTTCTTTTATCCAACTTCAATCCATCGGATTTCGATTTATCGAATTTTAGTCTACCAAATTTTCATCTACTGAACTCCGCTCTATTGAATGTCGATGTATCGAATGTCAACATATACTAAATTCCAATCTATCGAATTCCGATTTATTGAATCCCAATCCAGCAAATTTCATTCTATTGAAGTTCTGACTATCAAAATTCAATCTGTCGAATTTTATTCTATCTGATTCCAATCTATTGATTTTAGATATTCTGTCTGATCCTAATTTATCGAATTCTAATTTATCGAATTCCAATTCATCGATCTCATTCCACCAAATTCCATCTATCGAATTTCGCTCTATCGTATTCAATCTTATTTCGATCTACCGAATTTTAATCTATCACATTTCAAACTGTTGAATTTGGTTACATGTATTCAATTCCGATCTATCGATCGATTTGAAACATAAATGCCCTCGAATTCCAATCTATCGAACTTCATTCTAACGAATTCCTAATTTCAATCTGTTGAGTTTCTTTCTACCAAATTCCAATCTATCTTTTTTTTTTTTTGTAGGGAGGGGAAACCCTCATGGGCGCTGTGCCGGACTCTTACCGACTAAAAACCCTTCCCCTCTCCTCACAACGGCTGGGATCGCAATTTTTGCATTACTTCAGCCGCTGGATGTTCATTGTCAATTTGTCCTACTCATTTCGAAATACTCTATATTCGATCTATAATCATCTGAGTTAGTATAACCCTGATCATCTTACAAATGTAATTCCAGGACTCCTCTTCAGCTAACATCTCTGGGATTGTGTTTCTTGCCGTTAGTTGTCCTCCCCGATCAGGGCATGCTTGCCGCTCCCGTTCCCATTTCATACAGTCTATTATGGGGTGATCTGCTGTGTCCTCTTCTCCACAATAGCCACAGTTAGACGTCTCGATAATGTGCATCCTACAGAAGTAGCTGATGAAACAGCCGTGACCCGATAAAAATTGTGTCAGAGGAATGTTGGTATCCCCATGCTTTCGTTCCATCCACTCCTTGATGGTAAGAATGAGCTGCCTCGCCCAAGCCCCTGTGTCTGCATTCTCCCATCTTTCCTGCCATTGCTGCATCACCTCCTCCTTGGCCTCCTCCTTTGGAGTCCTTCCTAGCACGGCCACTCTATGTTTCGCTATCAAGGTAACAGGTGGCATGTTGGCTATTACGCGAACAGCCTCCTTGAATACCGTCCCATAAGCACTGCATACACGTAGGGCAATGGTACGATGTACGCGCTCCAGTTTTTCACAAGCCCTGGCTGCGTTTAAAGCTCGGATCTAGATAGGTGCTCCATACAATATTATGGATGTAACCACCGATGCGAGCAGCCTCCTCTTTCCTGCAATTGGTCCCCTGCGTTGGTCGTTGAAAGCAGCGTCGATAATCCAGCTATATACTCCCAGATACTTAATTCACGTCGTGGGTGAAATTATAATTCCCTCGACATTGAAGGTCAATTAGTGAAGGGATCTTTGACCTGCCATTATTACTGATTCAGTCTTTTCGGGAGTTAACTGCAGCTGATGGTTATGAAGCCATCTGAAGATCACTTCCACTGAAGCTTCTACACACTCCACTAGCTGTTGTTCGTCAGCAGATCGTCAGCGTAGCCTATTAGATTAGCACCCTCGTGTAGAGGAATTCGGAGTAGTCCACGGGTGGTATTTTATTATCCACCAACCCGCCGGCAAGCCGGTGAGGGCATTACCTTATCCGCAACCTCCTTTCCCTTATCAGCAGCGTCTCACTGGATCCAATCTATCTTATTTCGTTATATCGGAATTTAATCTGTCGAATTTCATTCCATCGAATCACAATTCATCAAATTTCAATCTATGAAACTTGATTCGGTTGAATTTCATTTTATACAATTTGATGCCACCGAATTCAGATAATATATACATTCTATCTTTCAAAATTCTTCCATCTATCGAACTTCATTTCGTCGAATTTCGATTAATCAAACTTTCATCTTTAAATTTTGGTCTACTGAATTCCACTTTATTGAATTTTGAAATATCGAATCACAATTTATAATCTGTATGTCGAATTTCAACCTTTCGAGATTCATTCTATTGAAGTTTTATCTGTTAAATATAATTCTGATGAATTTAAATCCATTACATTTTTAAGATCTGTCGAATCCCAATTTATCGAATTCAAATCTGTCGAACTCGAATTTATCGAGTCCCGCCCGATCAAATCCGAATCTACCGAATTTCAATCAACCGAGTCGAGTTTCAGCATATTATATACCTATCTAAAGTTTACATCTCTGGAATCTCAATCTGTCGAATTTTTATTTACCGAAATTTAATCTATCGAATTTCAGAATTTCAAACTGCTGAATTTCGCTCTAATCTCAATTTACACTAATTGATCTGTACCTAATCTGTAGAATCCCTAGGTATGAACGACGAGGTATTCGACAGATTAGAATTCGATGGAATGAAATTCGGTAGAATGCAGTCCGCTAGAATGAAATTATACAGATTGAAACTCGATAGATTACAATTTGGCTGAATCAACATATAAAATTCGTTAGAGGGATGCGTCCCCTCTAACGAATTTTATATGTTGATTCAGCCAAATTGTAATCTATCGAGTTTCAATCTGTATAATTTCATTCTAGCGGACTGCATTCTACCGAATTTCATTCCATCGAATTCTAATCTGTCGAATTTCAATCTATAGAATTTCCTTCCATCGAAGTTTATTCTGTTGAATTTCATTTTATTGAATTTCAATCTATCGAACTTCGATTTATTCCATTTGATTCTATCGAAAAATATATAATAATTCGATATATCGGCAGCAACTCAATATTATATTTTCATTAATTCATTATTTAACTAATAAATAAATATCTGACAGGATACTCCTTTAAATTTACCAAAATCCCGATCAATAAAGAACAATATGCGCTCAGTTCTTTCAGAAAGTGCTACACATTTTTTAGTCGATTAGGTAACCTAAATTTATAAAGACTGACAAATTTGTGAATAGTATTAGTAGTATAAAAGATTTTTACCAAAACATAAAAACATAATAACACTAAAAACAGTCAAATTCCAGTTTCATTTCAAATTGTTAATGCGTTCATTGCACTATTTTCAAAAAACATAAAACCAGGTTGGCTACATTTTCTTCCATATCCCGTTTGAGCTCTCAATTGCACACACCTTAACTATATGCCCTTCAAAACGTTGAGCTAAAAAAAAAATCAGGTTATTAAAAGCCCTTATCACAACGTAATACGTAACCGGTTGTAAGACGATCGATATATCCACTTTCTAACTACCTAAACAGTAAACGTACGCCGATATAAGTTAAAGTGATATTGTGATATCAATTTAAATATCTAAATATTTCTGGAATAGAAAATCGAAGCTGTGAAGCAACTTATGAATGTCGAGCCAACTAAATCTCAATACAAACGAGTATCGCGTCATGCAAATCACGCAAAAAAACAATATTTAGCAATATCATTACCGTGCGCGAGTTGATTGACCGATAACCTTGACCAGGTTCATTTCAAATTTCAAGTTTATTATACCGCATATAAACCGCACGTAGGAGTTAATTTTGTTAACCTTGAATTATTTTTTGTGAGTGCGCGCACGATAACGCAAACAAATTTAATATTATTTTTGTACACCAAATATTTACTTAAATAAACTTAAAATCACCTGTTATCGATAAATTAACCCAAAAATAAATCGATAAAATACTAAATCGTATATATCTAAAAATATAACAAAAGTATATAAACTAATCTATAAACAACAGCGCGGCAGTTAAATTCAATTACAGCATAACCTACGACAATATAATTGTTGTTGCCATCGCGAGCGAGCTGTGCCGCACAAAAAAAATAAAGAAATAAAATCAATAAAATAAATTTAACATAATTAATTGTGTTTGATCGAATTAATTTAACCGAATTAACGGCCAGCCCGTCATACATTAGCTATATAATATATGTACATACATATATGTGCAAGTACGTTTTTTAATTGAATAATTTTTTTTTTTTTTGTTTTAATTGCTTATTTTGCAAAATCTATATGTAATAATAATAATAATAAACACAGACAGTAATAATGTGCAGACTTAAAATGATCGCCAGACATTTATTTATATTTGGGTGTATGTCTGTATCTTCATCTGTAATTATACGTACATACATACATACAATTATTATTATAATTATTAATTTTAATAAAAAATTATAAAATTTCTAAAAGATAATAAATACGGAGCAGTTGGGGTATGCAAATTGTATTTAAATATTTATACAGACGAATATAATATACAAAGCGCAACACACAAAACAGCAAAATGCAAAAAAAAAAAAAAAAAAACTTAAGAAATTTAAAATAATCGCGAAATTACAATTTGCCTGGTTTGTGTTGTATTTATTTTTTTAATTTTCATTTCTGTATATTGTGTGAAATCTACAAAAAAATAAAAAACATGTTAACTGAAATAAAATATACTGTACATAAAAAAAAAACTGTGTATACTGAAAAAAAAAAATATAACCATGACCCGCGCAATTTCAAGGTCACTAATTCACGATTTCGCCGTTTGACAATGTGTGTATACATTTTTTTTTTGAATACAAGTATTAGTTGCATGTGTAAAAAGTTTATATGCATAATACTTTTTTTTTGTGATTTATTTATACATACTACATACATATGTATATGTACGAGTATGCTCATAAACATAACATACGTACATACCTACACATTGTATGTGCACAGTAATAAAATTTATTATTATTAGTTTTTTTTTTAAATTCGCGGAATACTTTTTTTTGTTTTGTTAAAATTTGTCTATATTGCTAATTTATTTTACTTAGTTTTGGGGTGGATGAATTCGTCTCGCATTTTATTTGATTTGGCTAGAGTAGACAGTATGTATTTAGCTTAATTCGATGACTAAATTAAACTAGTTGGAGGATTAAGGATAACCTGGGGACTAGGGAAGGATTTCTTCTCGGGGTCCGCACCCTTAAAAAATGGGATCTCCCTCGTTATCCATCTTCCCAAAATCCATTTTGCTAAAATCCGTCGTTTTTTATAAAAAATCCACTTTTGACAAAATCCATTGATGTTGAAGCCCATGATTGATGAAATCCATTTATGACACAATCCACTGTTGTCAAAATTCTTCAGTATAATTTCACTAAACTGATGACCGTACAAATAAAATACGTTTCATATTTAAATAAATTATATTTTCAGTAAATAATTACATATTTCATTATATCAAAATATCCAAATTGTTCGTATTCATTTAGTTGTTTGATTAGGAGCTTAATGTATTGTATATAATATTCGTACAAAGCAATACAAATTTCGTTCACAATCTAAAAATTCCTATTTACGATATTGCACTTTACAATGCTATTATAAGATAAACATTTCAAAAATTCAATTTTTGATTTGTCATTTCGTTTTTGTATGATCCGGTTAATTCTGTTATATTTAAGTATAGGAGGATTTTTCAATTAGTAAGAGAGTTCGCATATAGATGGTGTGTCTGGGATTTAGTATTAAAAAAATTAAGTAAATATTAATAGAACTAATTTGAAATACTGCAGATACAAACGTCTCATCACAAAAACTAATAAATTATCTTTAAAAAACAACAATACTCGTATCTTGACATGTTTTACTTAGAAATACACCTCTAAATTTATTTTAAACAAAATAGAAAAATATCTTCCAATTAAAGTTAAAATGTATTCATTAACACTTTATAAATAAAAACCTATTACAAAATTCCAATAAATCAAGAAATATCATTCATAAATAACAATTTATTTACACTTGTGTTACATAGGAATTCCTATGTAAATGTTTGACATTTGAGATTTTGTCCCAGGACAACGACGCACCATACAGCAAACACTCGAAGTAAAAATTCCTCCTATATTTGTTTTTTTAGAGTAATTTTCCTGTCCAGACTTAATTTTCTCTAGCCCATACACTCTTAAAAAGGTCCAGTTCATTTTAACTCCGGCGCAAGAAGTTCATAATGTTTAATTCCATTTTTGAGTCAACGACTAACATATCGATGAAGTTCCAATGTACATCCAAGCATTTTTTATACAAATAATAGCTTTGCACATGACAGAAATATCGACGACGATCTAACAACGAATATCCAATTTTCAATTAAATAAAAACATAATCTTGATGAAAATTGATGAAATCATCTACCACTAATTTGTCCTATTAGTATTTACAATTAAAATATCATACAATATATTAAGTTTTAATTCAAAATAACAAATTCTGAATTTGAAAGAATTTGTCAGCGATATTTTACTAAATGGTATAATAAAATTCGTTACCGAACTCTTCCAAAAATAAACACGATTTCCGCATTCATTCTAAAATTTCGACGATTTCTTTTTCGTTCTGATTTAACCTCATTTCGTTGGGGTGGGTTTTCAAAAGTATTGAATAATATTATGATATTAATATAAATAATTCCTTTTGAACGCACTGTAATTTTTAATTTTCATACTACTTAACAAATTAGAAACTGAAAAACGCTAAAGCCAAATGTCATTTTGTTTGTATGACGTCAATTTTTATCGACGATATATCATTTCTCATGTGGCGTATTTTTGTATAAACGAACGATATCGTTCGTTTTTATATCTCCATGTGGCATTGCTATAACCAAAAACCTACTGATGAAATATAAGGCGCTACTACCTTGTTCCTATATATATATACATATATAACTACAATTAAAATTAAAAATACAAATTCACCCCAGACCTTAAACCAATCATCAGTATTCTACAGATCCGGAAAGAATAATTAATAATATGGGACTTTATAAAATCACTGAAAAACCCAAAACAGAATTAATCAATAACATCCAACTGCTACACTTAAATTAAACTAAATAAATAAATTAATAAATACATAGGTAAATATTCAACTCTCTTTACAAATACCTTTCTACTAATACCCTGTTCCTATAAAAATGTATAACTACAATTAAAATTAAAATACAAATTCACCCAAGAACTTAATCCAAACATCAGTATCCTACAGGCCCGGAAAAGAATAATTAATAACATTGCATCTTTATTAACAAAATTATTGTGCTCCGACTTAAAGTTGCTTCTGACACGTTACATAAAAAATCCAGGGTGCACCACCGATATAGTGCAGTACTGCGTGAAAAACCACCCGTTTATTTAAGCACCGCATGTATGTACATTGTACATACATATAAATGCTATTTAATGCTCAAATTGAGTTTCGCGGGCCTCTAGACCACATTCCTCATCAAGCAATTCCCATTTCTTACTCCATACCACATAGCCCCGTCCTTTCTTTCATTTTCGTCTTCCTTGGAAGAGAGAACAAAATAAGTAAATATAAACCATAAAGTAGTGAGTGCGCTCAGACACGTAGGAACTCTCCTTCCTCCCTCCTCGGTAGAGCCATAGTACTTCCTTCCCCATACCACAATTAGTTCCGACTTATCCCTATTTGCCGTCTTCAGCTCGTCAATCTATTTTTCGAGCTGGACGAACCCGATGAACATACCCAGTCCCTATACTGACCCGCAAGGGACATTGTACTTCTGGTCGCCCTTAAAAGCAAGTAAAATAAGACGTCTGGTCGCCTTCTTCACTTAAGCAATTTCACCTTCCTAAACCCACATTTTTCATACACCAACCGTTATCCATATGTCAAGTTACAAATTGTAAGCCAACCTACATCGATTAACATAATTGTGTCTTAATATATAACTAAGTGATACCTGTTACAATTCTTTTGGAAAGTGAATAAACTACTCAGATTCATAAATTTTATATTTGAATCGTGCTTGTGAATTCAAAACATTTATACAATAATATACGCCCAGATGCAAGTGTATATAATTACAGGAGATGGCAATTGCCTGTTTAATGCCCTACTCCATCAATTGTTTCTGCTTGACTCGGAATGTCCATCCCGGTCGTCAAGCGAGTTGCGATCTGAACTAGTTGACTTTATTCGTCAAAATCTTAAAGACTATAAACCCACTTTGTTGGATTCCATTCAGTCCATCTATAATTCAGAGCTGATTTCAAGCTACACTGAGGGTGAACTGCTATAAAGGTATAGTTACTATGCATTAACTTCCGATCCTTCCACTTTATTCCACAATATACTTTAATATGAAATGCAAGAATATCTGTTCATTTCGCTAATTCCGACCAACGTGTATCCTTCACTCCAGTCAATGGTGTCTATTTGCATGAGATTAATCTCTTATATAACGGATTTCATTATGATAGCTTAGTACCTCCATTTTCCTCATCGCGATCCTCCGCTTCAGCTGTACATACTCCGTATGTATACAACGTCTCCGAACACATTCATCGCGTCATTCAACCCAGTAACAATCCCTATAGCATTACTGAGGCATCACCACACCTTCCATCCACCGCTGCCCCCCTCTCCAATTAATTTGGTTTTGGGACCTGGAATATTCGAGGACTGAATAAACCCAAGAAACGCGACTCAATCGGTGATATTTTACATACGAATGAAGTAGAGGTTTGCAACATTCACGAAACTAACGTTAGTTCTGGTGTCTGTTCAACTGCCAACTACACGTGGTATCTTGTCAACGACCCAACAACACAACGACGCGGCATTGGTATTCTTTTAAGGAAGAATTCATTGATTAAGTCAAAGCGCGTTCGGCATGATTTTGGAGCCATTATCACCTTGCTATGGCATATTTCGAGCTGGGGCGAGATTCTTTTTATATCTGTCTATGTCCCACCCCACACTTCGAAGTTTAATCGGCAAAAATCATCCAGAATTTTCTCCACACTTTTTTCGATAATAGATCGATGCCCTAAATCTCGCGATATCGTTTTATTCGGTGACTTTAATGTCCATTTACGATCCAACGATGCCTGGAGTAAGAAGGTTGTTGGCTCGCATTTATTTTACCATGAGTCTAACGAGAATAGTGTTTCGTTAGGTTTCCTTGCCCGTTCCACCCAACTTTTCGTGCACACATCCACCAGCCGTCGCCGAGGCCTTACTACCTGGACCAATGACAAAAATCACTACATATATGTTAAATCCGTCAAGGTTGATTTCTTTCACCCAGATATAAGTGACCATCGCCTCATTTGGATAGAGTGTACCCCCCGAAAAAAACTCGCCACCTCTCATTACAGGCTCCAACCAGCCCTCAAGTCCCTTGAAGTAGGAGTGGGAAATGTACTGAAACTCGTATACTAAAATAATTACTGTCAACTCTGGTCGATGCGAGAAAAAGTACTATAACAAATTTATTAGCAACCGCGTGCAAAACATTTCTTTTCTCGTAGTTGCTAGTACTGCTAGATGAACTTCTTTATCTGTGACAATATTTAACCCTTAAATGACACACTGGGGTCTTTTAGACCCCAGCATGAAAATTTCCTATTATTCCTTGAATTTTTCTATATCTAGCTTTGACAATTTTTTCCAATATAGTTTAAAGCTTACTAAAGGAGATCAAATTATTTCATTAATGAAATTTTAATTTTATGATACCAAAAAAAAAAAAGATTTGTGAAAAAAATAAGAAAATTGCTTGTTTTATATAAAATAACTGTATTTTTTTAATTTTCAATATTTTTAGCTAAAAGTTTAGCGGTATACCCATGAGATAGTATCTTTTTATATAAAAATAAGTCCGATACTGAATCTTTTAAAAAAGGCATTTATTTTGCAATATCAAAGTTGAATTTTTTCTTATCGTCGAAGTTGGCCGACCACGGCTCTGGTCAGCCGCTTGCCGCTCTCCTACATACAAACGCCGTTGATCCAAAGTCCATTCACCCATATCTTTCTGGTCTAATTCCATGGAACTCTCTGGAGCACCGCACATCGAAAAGTCTAAATCATAGTCTTTACTATCCTCAAACACGTTATCTTGTCCTCCTGAAGATGCTTCGTCGATGGGTTCTAGCACTTCCCGGACGGTTCGGCACTTCAAATTATACGCCATCTAATAATACGTCAAAATCAAAAGAAATATGATAAACTAAATAAATTTTAACAACGAGCGCAGTCTTACCCAAAACAAAAAGCAATAAAACAACACAAAAAACAGCAAAAACAACTTTGAAAAATTATTTTGTATACAATACAAATATTTTCATTCAATTTTGATCAAATCCGATCACCTAGAGATCTTAGTCATATCACATTTTTCTTGTCTGGTCAAGGTCTATTAGTATGTCTCTGTTTCTTGAAAATCGGATAAGTACCTTTCGAATTACTTTGTTTACAGACAGATATCACCAGCGGGAATATAAGGCATCTCTCTCGCTCTAGGTCTGCTAGAGTTGAGATGCCTAAAAATTACTCCGATTTTCACACAAATATACGTACACACTGGGGTTCGTTGGACCACACCGTGATTTTGGACCTTTATACACAGCTGCTGGCGGTCAACCGGCTTGCGCTGATTACGTAAACAGGTAGTGCAATATCTCAACTGTAGCAAGGGAGGGACACGAGATGCATTTCCTGCGGAAACATTTATATATGTACGATTGAAAAAGGTCTGGGGTCCACTCGACTCCATGTGTCATTTAAGGGTTAATTTAAAATTAAACAATTAAGAAGCTATTGTTTATAATCCCATTTTAATTTATTATATGACTAAGATATCAGGTGCAAAGACATGTTGTCTCCATAATTAGTCCTATAAAATTCAGTTTTCAAAAGGAATCGAGATCTTAAACTCCTTTCCGGAGCATATAACCAAAGATTAACAAAAAGGTAAATTTCATTATTAAATTTAAATATTAATTAATTCTAAAATTTTAATTATTTCAGTTCATTCATCATTTCAATAATTAATTTGCAAAGGATTAATGAATAAGAAGCTAAGTATTGATTTGTTACATAAATTAAAATGAATTGAAATGATTTTAGGTTATGCATTAACTGTATGCAATTAAAATGAAATTTTATTGAGGAATTTGAATTCAAAATTTGAAAGTTAAGTTAATTCTAATAAATTGTATGTGCATATAATATAACAATTCTAATTAATAATTTCTTTTAGGTGACTAATACTAGGGTATTCTGTTCCTCTGTGTAATTCCATTACTCTGCTCAATAACCACTTTGCTGAAGGTAAGTTATTTTCTTTGATAAGCACAATGTCATCAATTTTAATGTTATTGTTTTTTATGTGCCATTTACTTCTACGTTGTAAACTGGCTAGATATTCCAGTGCCACCTCGTTCATATATGCTGGTTCATCTGTTGTACCATTTGCCATCGTGACAATTTGGAAAGTTTGACATCTACTATGTCTTCATAAGGCAGTTGAGTTGTCGGTCGGCCAATCAAAAAATGAGCTTGTGTCAAATAGTCCAGATCATCGCTCGAGAGTACACAGATCGGTCTTGAATTGAGCATATGGCTTCAATCTCGGTTAACAGTGTTGTCATCTCTTCTATTGTGAGTATATGCCCGTCGGTTACTCTTCTTAGGTGATACTTAGTACTTTTAACTGCAGCTTCCTACAGCCCGCCAAAATATGGTGATCTCGGTGGAATACATTTTGTTTATTTGATCTGACAATACAAATTTAGAAAAAATATTAGTATTTTGTTTTACAAATTTTAAGAATTTATATAAGTGATTTCTAGCCCCAATGAAGTTGTTCCATTATCACTGTGTATTTCGCTACACATTCCTCTGCGACCCACAAATCTTCGAAGCGCGGCGATATAGGCATCCATAGTAAGGTCGGAAACAAGCTCGATATGTACAACTTTAGTGGCTAGACAAACGAAGATGCAGATGCAGCTTTTATAGATTTTCTGCCCCCTGTCTCTCACTGTATACATTTGAATTGGACCTGCATAATCCACTCCAAGTTTAAGGAACGGTCTAATTAGTTCTACCCTTAGACTCGGGAGATCTCCCATGACTTGATTAAGTTCCTTTGGTACGTGGACGACCTTTCTGATTAAATTTCTGCAGCCAATAATCCAGTATTTATGTCGAAGAGTGGACATCATTATTGTTGGCCCAGCATGTAGATATTTTAGTTTTTTTTTTTTTTGCTGCGAGTATTAATGAATGTTTGATGTCGTATATGTTATGGTTGCATTTCGTATTCTTCGTCCAACTCGCAGTAGTCCCTGGTTGTCGATAATTGGATTTAGGCTACTTGAAGGTGATAGTGGTTTATTGGATGTAATAGATTTAATTTCGAGCGCAAATTGTTTCTGTAGCAAATGATGGAAGATAAGAAGTTGGGATTTTTGGAATTCTGAGGTGAGAAGATTGGTCGGAAAGGAGTTTTTTGGTACTCGTTTTAATCTCATATTTAAAAATCGAAGTACATACGCCAAGATTCGCACCGTTTTACTAAAGCTGGATCACTTCTCAATCAGATCATCTATTATATTTGATGGCTTTATTTGGACGTGAGTTGATTGGATTCTTATTTCCTGAATTGTGGTAGATCGGTTGTCTAATTTTCTAGCAATCTTTTTGGGTTTTCTAACCAGGTTGGACCATTCCACCACAAGCTAATATGTTGTAATTTTACTGGATCGACTCTCCTGGACGCAAAATCAGCTGGGTTATCCCCTGAACTCACATGTCTCCATTGAGATCTGCTCATATTTGTGAGTATCTCACCAGTCCGATTAGCGACAAAGGTATTCCATTTTGTGGGATGTGTGGAAAGCCAATCTAAAATTATACTGGAGTCAGTCCATGCGTTGATTTCTTTAATATTAGTATTTAAAGCTTGTTTAATGGCGACAAATAGTTTGCTTAACAACAATGCCCCACATAGTTCTAGACGTGGAATGGTTATTTGTTTCACGGGTGCCACTGTTGTTTTGGATGTTAAAATCTTTATATGCCATGTTCCATTTGGTTGTGTGGTCATATGTCCCAGCGATATATATCCTGACATGAAATACTTGTATATTGACGCGTATTCTTTGTCTTTCAGGAATCTTCTTTCAACTGAGTACATCCTTTGTACTGCCTTTGTAAATGAATTTCCCAATATGGATGGGAATAACTTAAACGGCAGGCGTTCTCTAAATCGACCGGTGCTGTCTATCATGGTGCTGCTGTTAAAGTGACTTTCACAAAATTCCTCTTCTTTTGATAAATTAAGGTTTGTTTCAGCAACTGCTTCAATTTCTCAAAATTTCTTTAATAATTGATCCAAGCTTTGTTCTGGTTGGTTGATGTTAGCGGTAATTGCCTGCTGTGATTGAGCTCCAGTGCATTGTCCTGCAACTACCCACCCCAATAGGGTTTTTGCATGTGTAGGTTGTGATCAATTAATAATATCGATGTCTGATCCTTTATAAAAATATGGATCTGCTAGCTCGAATTGCTTAAAGTAGTTTACATCTATATATTGGGAAAATGGCGACAATATGTATGCCTGGTTTATCTCTACTCCATGGCGTTAAAACTAACGATACTAAACCCTTCGTATAAAACCATTTGTTGTTGCTCCTATTCCGGATATTGAAATTTTCGCTTTTGATCTTTTTAATTGGAGCCTCTGTACACATGTCTTAGATATAAATGAACTTTGTGAGCCTGAATCAAGAAGTACTCTACATAATTGATTTTGCTCCAATTTATCTGTTACATTTACAAGTGCTGTAGGTAATAGTGATACGCCTATTTTAGTACTGATAATAGTTGAGTATGACGGAATTATCATGGACTAAGCTATAGTGTTTTCTATTGCAGTACCTGCATCGATATTTGGACTTTCACCTATAGACACTGTGGTTAGTATTGAGACAATTGAAGCAACGGTTTCCTTTTCTCAACAAGTCCCTTCTATTTTCTAATGACATTTTCTTGAATATGTCACATTCAAATAGTTTGTGTTGCTGTTCAAGACATATTGCACATGGTTGAACTGCAAAAGTTCCAACAGCGTTACTTTTGATGTTAAACTTTGGCAGATTAGTTTGGGGTCATTGTTGTCGATCCTAATGCATCAATCCCCTTTACAAGAAAGTCAAAAAACTGTTTTAGGTTTGGAAGGGTATTTTTAGCAGAATCTTGCGCCCATTAACTGTTAGTCTCGTCATCCAGTTTGCTAATCATGATATGAATTAGCCAATGGTCGCTGGTTTCAGCATCTTCTCCTAACGCTATGAATTCACGGATGATTTCATCTAAAGTATCCAGAAGTCTTTGGACGTTTGCACTATTTGGTATGTTCACTGTTGGTTGAGTCGGTCCAACAAACTATGCTGCACAAAATTTCAGCCTAGCAACTGAAAGTTTTTTGATTGGAGCCGCTTTGGACTTTGCTTCTATTAAACAACATATATTCATCTGCGGGCCGATCAATTGCCGTATATAAACCCAGAAACCATGCAGCTCGATATTTTCGGTACAACTAACTGTCTTCCATCATCTTAGAATTCGAAATTCTTCTACGCGGTATAATTCATCTGGCAATAGTTGACCATTTTAACCAAAGAACCTGAAATAAGATTTCAATTTTCATCATAACAGGAGAGAACCACTCCAATGGATCAAATATTTGGCTGCTTTCAGATAACTTTTTCGGGTCTCACTGATGTAAACCCAACACATTCACTTTTATGCCATCCTGTGGAAAATCCTCAAAGGTTGTTACTCTTATGGTCGTATCTGAATTGGAAACCCATTTTCGTAATTTCAATCTTGCTGCGTTAAAGACACAATCAGTGCGATTTCACAGTTCAATAGCTTCTTCTTTATTTGATGTGGCTGCCATTATATCGTCTACATACTTATACATTTGATAAGTACATCTGCGGTCAAAGCCAATCTATCATAGCATGTGGCTTCAACTTCGTAGAACACTGTTGTTGCTAAGTAAGGACCGCTGATGTGCCATACGTAAACGTTGTTAACTTGTAATACATCATGGGCCCTACGTCGGCACTAGCCGCTATTTTTTCCAAATGAAAGCGATATTGTTGCACACCATTAGTAAATCATTTAGTGGCAATCTGTTCGATGTCTTGGCGGAGGCATCAAACCCACCTCTGAACTTAGATGCTTTTAAGATACCATCGTGGAGATTAAAACTTCTACCATGTGGCCAGTCCAGCTGGTGATACTCAGTGATGAACCCCCTTTGTCTTGGTAGTTACACTACAGATCTCCCATCTGAGTTATCTGATATGTGGTTCTAACGAACAATTGTTTACATTTTTCCTCTTTCTATGTTAATCTCGGTATGTCTGCGATAGCTTCATTTTCCAAAAATTGTTGTTCTAGCCCACCGCCCAGTAATGATCTGGTATTCGTTAAATTCAGAATCGGCAAGAAATACGTCCAAATTGCACACATTCATCTTAAAAGACTGGGTAGGTAACTTTGAACAAATCTTGCAGAAGCATTATAACATCAATATATTTTTAACTATTAGCCCATGACCGCAGAGTGAGTGTAACAATCCCCTTCGTAAATTACTTTTAAGAACCGCTGATACCTGATATCATTGTGCTATTGTTGTGTCTATGTAATCTAAATTTTATTACAAAAATGTTCGGATATAAAGGTTGATATGGAACCCGAATCTACGAGAATCCTGCATTCATGCTCGCGACCGATTTCATCGACTACTCGCACTACAGCTGTTAGTAAGATACCAATTCTGACGTCTTGACTTTGATAAACATATAAGCACGGGACGATTGACTTATATAGTTGAAATACCGATTATCGGCTTTAACACATTAGCGTCGTTCCATAACCGTAAACTGCTTGAATTTCTCACACTCTTGTAAAGTATGCTCGATTTTACGCACACATGACACTGGGTTTCTTAAATTGCTTTATATATCTTGGACGTACGTGGGTTTAATGGGCGGTTTGATGGTATCTGTATCAGTGAAGCGCATCCGAACGATTTAATAAAAATTTAAAGGCATTTTCTAATCTTGGTAGGTCATCAGTTTTGGCTTTGATTATATCACCAAGAGTTAAAAATTTTTGCAAAGAATTTTCCGTTTGGTTTGTTGATTTGCCATTATTATAAATAGTAATAAAATTGTGCTTAAAGTTGCATAAAATGTGTTTACGTCCGCCCCTGAATAAAACAATACTATGGCAAGGTGAACAAAAAATTAACGTGCGATTGAACTCGTTAAATTTATAATGTGTGTTGGTTGTTTAATCGATATTCAACAAATCATAATATTAAAATAAACATGAATATGCAAATCGCTTCCAATGTATAAGCATGCGTACACTTTGTATTGTAAATGAATTCAAGGTAATATCCAGTGATGTAAGTTGATAATTATGTACTCTGACACAATATTATTATTTCAGGTCAAATCGTTTTTTTTTTTTCAATTACACCCATATTTAATTTTATTTCGCCAAGAGTTATGGCGCTACTAATTATAAAATCATTCTATACAGGTCTTCAGGTAGTCTACCAGGTTTATTAAAGTTATGATCTTCCGATTTTCTTATACTCATAAAATCGTTATTTTTAACCTCATTACAGGTCAATAATTTGGTATTTAGAATACTGAAATTAGGCTGAAAGGTCAACCATGATTCAAACAAGCTGAGGTTCAAATTAACCCCCCAATTTTTAGAGCTAATGGATTAATATTACCAAAATCGCGATTCTTTTCTATAAGTCATAAAATGCATTTTTCAAGTTATACATTTTGATTTAAGTCAGGACAAAATATCGAAGATGGCTTAATAAATTAAAATATTGAATATCGCTAGACGTTCAGTTGAAAAACTTGTGATGATTCAAGAGAATAATTTGATGGGCCCTGATTTATATTTTGTTCTTGGAAATTCGGACACAAAGTAGGTAAACTATGTAAACTAAAATTTACATTTTTTTGTGTTACATTTTAAACTGTCGTCAAATAACGAGCCAAAATTATAACATTTTATCAAATTTTGAATGCAATAAGTTAAATTAACTTCTGTGATATTTTAATCTATTTTCCGAATAACTACTTCAATAAGACTAATATACTAAACAAAATTAAATTTCATAATACTTTAGGATAACAGTCGTGAATTCGAGTTCCTTAATTTCGAGTTGTTCAAATATTACTGCCAAAATAAATACATGAGGTACACTAGCGCTAAAGTTTAATAAGAAATTTCCAAAATAGCGGTCATTTGGAATTTTAAGCACTTACTGCACTAATTTTACATGACTATGATTAATTTGATGGGTTATGTTTATTCAATATAGTGTTGCATTTGATTTATTTTGTATTTTACACCGTAGTTTTGTTTATAATTTTTTACCTTTATTATGAACTTGGCTTAATGCGGTATTTGATTGGTTAACATAGCAAAAGGTTGTTGTGGTTCAAATAAATGCGATTCAGTAATTAAATTAATGAAAACAATTATTTTGGGAATAGTACAAAAGCAACTGCTCATTTTTCATTCATCATAGTAATAATATGATTATTAAGTGCCTAGCTGTAAGTATACTTTATTTGCGTAATTTGGTAAAATAATTATTTCAATTCGAGACATTATATTCATGAGGTCAAATTTCTTTTTGAGAGTGCCATATATTCTTTTAATATCCGAGAGTTATAGCGTTAATAACCATAAAATTATAAACAAAAATTCAGATAAATTAATTTTAAGCAGAACACCCATGTTGATATTTTACAGCTAGTGTACCAAATTCTTTAAAATATCAGATCATAGCCTTTGAAACTCTACTGGGGGAAGGTTAATAGACTAGTAATTGTATCATCAATTATATTTCAGTGCATTAAATAAACCGGTTGGTAAAAAGGTTAAACAACCAATTTTTGTTCGAATTTTAGTGATCTAATTAATCTACATTCGTAGAAATCCATATAACCGACTTTTAATTTTTTTAATAATTTAAGGTAATTTTAAATATAATTAAATAATTTTAGAAATTCGTTCTTTCTAGAAATTCTAAGAGTTTGATTACTTCTATTGTATATAACAATATCACATAATTTTATGAATTGTATCGGTATTTTGAAAATCAGATGTTTTCCGGGATGAAATTTCGACTGTTCGAATTACTACACAGTTAGAAATGAGGCGCCTATTTTAACCCCAAACACCATCTTAAAAAGGGACCGGGTCAAAATGTTTGTTAAATGGAACTCCTATTTAGGAAAAATCATTTTTTGATGAAATACTTCCAAAAAGAAGTCAAAATGTTAAACTATTACCCGAAATTAGTTAACCATATTGTGAGTTAATTCTGCCAACATATTTTCGCAAAATATGATAGTTTTGGGAGTTAAAATCATTAACATGCCGTTAATGATTTCATCTCTTATTTAGAGTTTGTATAACTACAATTTTGTAATAGGAACTTCCAATTGTCGTTGATTTTATCTCGTTCGAATAAATAGATTTAACAACGTAAAAATTTCATTTAAGTATATTTTGGAATTAGTAAATAATTTCACAGAGTAATATGTAACACCCTAAAATTGGTTTAATCAATTCTTAACGAAGCATGATGTTAACTCCAGAATAGGAATATATTTAGCTGCATAAAATAGAAGTTCTGGCTTACGTTTGAGTAGTTAACCTTAGGCATTTTTTAGGAATAATAATAACAATATGTTCGTTCAATTTTTATCTTTATTTATTTAAAAAAAAAAAAATATAATTATTTTATAAAAATTAATGTATTGTTTATATAACGAACAAGTAAATTTAAATTTGTTCCAATTTTTATATTTGTTTAAATTTAATAATATTGTTTTAGTTAGTTAGTAGTCTATATGAAAATAAAAATAATTTTCAATTTTTGCTACAATAAATCCAAAATGGATCCTAAATTCAAAATTTAATAAAATATTTTAACATAATTTCACATACATCATGTTAGAATTTTTGTGCTTTATTAAGAAATTTAAAGTATCGATTAAACTAATATAACTAAACTTATTTGTAATATGTAGGTACTTCAGTATACAGTTGGTTTTGTTTATTGTATCTTTGCTCGTAACGGGTATTCAAATCTATTTGTATAGGTTGAGGAACTATACTAAACGCCCTTTTCTTTCTTTTATAGCTTGAATTAGATTCATTGATCATTTCAATAACTGATTTGTGTAGAGAGGAAATTAAATTAGTCTGTTCTGGATTAATTAAAGTTGACGACTTTAAGAACAAAAATAATAATTTTAATATGTCCAACATAGCATTAACTATAACATCAATTGCACAATCAGACAGAGAAAGCTTTAAAATTTGGTCCAAAGAATTATTCATTAAATCCAATATTTCAATAAATGGGTTTGTTTCCGAGGCAGTGGAACTTTTATCTACCGTTGGTATATCACTTAAGATTGGTTGGTCTATGCAAGTGTTTTTAATTTCAGTAATTTTAGTTTCAATTGCAACTTCTGATTTGTCGACATGAATTGCTTTAATATGTCGTCTTAAACCACTAAATGTCTGAAATTTTGATATGCAGTTTCGAACTAAACAGACAATTTTGTCTTCCTCATTTTCCTCTACATTATGCACATCTTTTTTTAAATGTTTTATCATTTCTTTGATGGTGGACCGAGTCTCACCACATATATAACAAACTAAATTCATGTTTATCAAAAAAAAAAAAATCCAAATAATATAATTAAAAATTATAATACAAAGTTGGTAAAAGAAAATTAATTAATTAATCCTTGTTAATTGAATAATCTAAAATAAAAACAAACTATGTCGTTGAATTGTTAATCAAAGCATTACAGAGTCTCATGCACGTTGATAATTGCGAAAGCTTAATTAAATAAATGTAATGTTGGATATATCCCCACCAAATTCTAATATTTTCATCATATTCAATATTTAGAATATAGTGAATTTTGAATCAAATATCGATGGCGTTTTTTAGCTCACTTCCGGTACTTATTATTTTTCCATCGACGGCGACATAATAGTTGTCAATACTTTTAAAATTGCTGCCGGATGCTATTATGTAGGGCTGTTTATTTCTAACGGTAGTTTTTTCAAGAGATTGTGTTTGGCTATGACAAAAAAGTTGTGTTAACTATTTATTTAATTAAAATGAAAATTTCAAAACAAACCTCATGCAAAACCACCAATTTTGCAAATGATTTTGCAACGCCGCATTTTGTTGTGCTTCCACGCCCCTTCACTGCTGGTGGGCATAATAGCAGTAAACAATATAATGCCTTTAAAGGTGCATATAAATCTGAATTAAAAAAAAAACATAGCTAGTTAAGTTACAATTTTGAATTAGTTTAATATTTAAACTATTTTGTGAACTTTTGTAATAATAATTTTTAAAATAAACTAATAATTGGGTTTTAGCTAAATATTACAGGTTTTTATTATTTTTTTAATGAAATGTGCGACGTATCGGCAGTATATCCCAACATTCTCAAGTTATGCTGTAGTTATTGAATATGTTATTGAGAATTGCTTGCTCCGTATCAAGTAGTTCAGCGTCATCTACAGATAATGAGTAGCCGCTACCCCGTGCATGACAAAATTGTCTATGTGACGGTTTAAACTCATAAGTGAACTCGTTTTTTAAAATTTTGTTTTGTTTGGCCAATATATTCCTCACCACACGAATATTTTAATTTATACAATAAATTTAATTGTAACTCTAACTGTGTCTTCATAGCATTGAGATCAAATCACATAGAACTTATTTCCGAACTCTCTGCCAATCAAATCACTTCAAATTATATAACCTTCCCCCCCCCCCCTTGTTTTTCCATATACGTCTAACTGGCGAGTTGAAAAATTCTTACTTTGAGCAAATGATACCATAGAATTACACTAACAAAAAATGAAAGCAATGACAAAACAACAAAAAAAAAATGAAAGTTCTAAGGCATTTTTCTGGATGTTATGAACGCACAGTTCATTGTTCACTAAGTTAGAAGAGAAAAATCCTTTAGAGTTACAACCAAATTTAGCGGTTATATAAAGTAAGATGTCCATTTGGTACTTAAAATATTGGCCAAACAAAGCAAAATTTAAAAAAGCGAGTTAACCAATCATTAATGATTCTTCTTATGAGCTTAAACCGTCCTATCATGGCCAATCAGTATCTAGAGGTGACGCTAAATTATTTGATACGAACCAAAATCTCAATAAAAGTTACAAATTGATTTAGAAGTAGCACTATTTCAGGTAAGAGAAAGTTAGCTCTTAGAGGTTTTTTTTTCGAATATCGAAGATGTGTCACTATTCCAGAAAACCGACGATATATATATTATTTATATAAACATATGTTATATGTATATATCACGTATTATATTACGTTACCTAAATTTTCAATTGAATAATTTTTGCTCTTCTCTGTTGACAAGATAATTTTGTTTTCGGTCGTCTCGTTCCAAAATTCTATGAATTTATTGGATGTACCTGGGTGAATTATTTCAAATTCGAAATTAATCTATAATTATTATATAAAATAGAAAAAAATATTTAGAGTAAACCAATACAAAACACAAAATATTAATAATTCTTACCAATTCGACTGACTTCAATAAAATCGGATAAATTTCCGGGATTTTATCTGGCTCTTTCTCCGCTAATGTCTTTCTGTGCTGGATGGTTGCACTTAAGCTGCTTTTAATGTCATCAATTTCTGATTCGGTGCTCGCCGATTTTAAAAAATTTATATGGAATTCAAAGTCATTTGTAGTTTCATCTTTATTTGAAACTAAATCTTTCCTTTCCGGAATAGTAAAAATGTTATTTTTTTTGTTAGAGATTTTGTTTAGGGTCTTCAAACGATTTCCCAGGAAACCTCCTCTTGTTTTTGGATCGTAAACAATTTCCTAAGAATAAAAATGCATTTAATTAATTTATTAACTACATAATATTTTCAATAATCTGAACAAGTTGAACAAAAATTTAAACCACCATCTACAACATTACAAATTATATATTAAATGCCTTGTTCTTAATATTACAATAACGTCAATATTAACCAAAAAACTTGAAGACGAAAACCTGGTTTTTGAAAATATGTGTTAAGGTAGTTAATAAATAATTTATAAAGTTGTTAATAACGGTAACAGTTTTTGTTCAGCAGTTTAGATCACGATACAATTATACAAGATATATCATTCCCGTGATTCAATTTGGTATAGCACTGCGCATTGCGCCACATGATAGTGAATACCAAGCAGTCTAAAAATAAAAATTAATTTATTCTATTGAATGAAGAATCATATTTATATTTAGGCAATCGACTACTACGATAACCAAAATGAATACACAAAGCCAAATCTTGTATATGTGATTTGTTAGTCTAGATTATACTCAAATTTAGGTACCTACTCAAAAAAAATAATATAATAGGTGTGTAGTTTCAAATACTGTGAATAATCGCTCAAAAATCAAAAATGAACAGTCACCCAAAAAATTTGATCAACGATTGTTGGACGATTCTTAATTTTAGGCTTGGGCGATTGTTCATGCTGCAAATATGGGCGGTTATTCATTAACTCAAAATACTAAAAATGAAAAAAGGCCCAAAACTTTTGGGCGATTATTCGTTAAACATAATTACCCAAAAAATAATTGAACAATTTCCCAAACAAAGAAATCAAAATCGCCCAAAAACAAAATCAACCAAAAACCCAAAATAAATATTTACCAAAAATTTTTGTTAATCTTCGATACTTGCTAACCATTGGCTTTTGCGCAAGTATAAAATCTTGCATACATCAAATTTTTCAAAATTTACACAAGAACATGAAAATTTAAGTCAGCAGCCTCCGAACTTTTTTTCATTTTATTTTTTAGGAAAAATTTTAGGACCTACGGGCTTTATTCTTTTATGATTTGGAAATGAAGCTTACTAATAAAAAACGATAAAAATAGCGGCCTAGAAATTGTTGGGCGATTGGCGATTCATTTTAGGGTTTAAGTGATTTTAGATTTCTTGTTTGGGCGAATCGGCATAATACACAATCCTCCAAAAAACGTGATATTTTTGGGCAGTTTTTCATTTTTAATATTTATGCGATTTGGTTTTGGCCGATTATTCGTAGCGCCGTAGTTTCAATAACTTACGTATTTTCCATCCGTTGTTTCGTCTCGCAGACACGGGAATATGCGGATAGTGGCTTTAGCCCAGAGTATTTTGTCGTCCCGACTAATATGGGTATTGTTGAGCCGAATGTGGTCAGCAATGATATTTATAACTTTAATTCTATCCTTATTTGTAAGAAAATTATGTTTTTTATAATTTTCTAGTAAACTTTTACCATTAATTTCAATAATTTTTTGATTTTGAATGTATTGTTCCAAATCCTGTAGAAAGAAGCCAAATAATATTAATCTACAGAATATACATTTGTATAATATACTCGTATGTCGTATGTAAAATGTATTCAGGGTGATTCAAAATTGGGTCCACAAAACCAGATGGCTTATATGTTCAAAATCATTAAGAAATTACTTTATGTTATTTTTTTGAGAAAATGGTTAAGATGCGAACAGAGTCAACGCGATAAGCGATAAAACAAAATATTTGCTTTTATAACGCGATAAGCGATAAAACAAAATATTTGCTTTTATATGAGGAGTTCAACAGGATAACGCGGTAACCGAATCGTTTTTTCACCGCTAAAAAACACCGCTTAAAACACCGCTCCTCGCTTCGCATAGCTTTTCGCGTTCACTCTGTCCGTACCGCTAGTTTCATATAGCTAAATCCAATTAAAAACTGGTATATGCAGTCCTTTTTAATTGATTACATTTAAAAGCTGTTGAAATTATCGATTGTACATTCAAAGGAAAAATTAAAATTTTTTCTATGGGATAATGTACACTTAGAAGCCCTAACTGATCTTTTAGCTTTCAGTAAGAAAATTATTTACATCCATTTCAGTTACAATTTTATATTTAAATTTACTTGCACGACAATTAGAATATAAACCCTAATAAATCTAAATACTATTTTTCCTATAAGAAAAATATACAACGTGAAAAAATATCCCGTTAAATTTTAGTGGTAATTGTAATGCTAACTATATGAGATTTTCACATTCGTTAATTGTAATTTTGATATTAAACGAGAACGGTATAAGTTTCGATTCATGTTTAATTCTTTTAAATCTTAAATAATTAGCAAAACTTATAAAAATCAATTAACCACTATTTAGATTTTTTTTGTATTACACGTGGTCGGCCTGTACTTACCCAATTTATACTGGTTCGATAATTACTCTTGAAAACTGTTACTGGTTCGATAATTACTCTTGAAAAAAGCACTTACTTTTATCGCTTACAAAATTAGATGTTAATAATCACTTTATTTTAATTGTATTTTAAAGACACAGGTTTAGTGAATGTAATGAAATAATTTTTATTTTATTTTTTTGTCACTTTGATTTTTACAGACACACGCTAACGCCACGAACCTTATGTATTGAAAGATAAAACCACAATGATTTGTGTATTGTGTTTTCGTTCGATCATCAACCATCGGCTACTTTTTCGGCACTTTATTTACGAAATAATATTAAAATTACTTCCGATTCCAAATATTATTTCTTTTCCGGAGGTAACAATATTTCTTAACACAACAAAGGAGTAAATTTTAGCTCTATTTAGTATATTTCATTTTATTATTTCCATTTAAGAGATAATATTAGCACCAAAAAATAAGTGTGAAATAGATCAAAAATACATATTTCGATATGACGCTTTGTAAATCAATTGAAATGCATTTTTTCATATCTCCTACTGCATTTATTATTTATAAAAATATAAACGTAACAGAAATCATTTGGTTCGCAGCGATGCCTAAACTTGATCTTAGTAAGGCCAAAAAATTAAATTTACAGAACTAGCTATGCGGTATTTTATTAAAAAAGTGTTCATTTGATAAACTTTTGGTGATCAAAATGTAAGGTTCCACCATCTTAAATCTCAGGAAATGTTTTTGTTTTGAATCTTATAAGTCGTGTCGAGTCAACAATGTTAGGTCGTTGGCCAGCTGAACAGTTCGGTCTTCGTTTAATTAGTGTATAAATTCAACAGTTTGCCTAACAAATCATCGAATCAAAAATTATTAATTTCTGGAATTTTGGTTGGTTTTTCATTATGCAGGATGATTAAAACTCGTCTGCATATTATAAATCACTTAAATTAATTAACTTAACCATACTTGCATCTTTTGTAGAAAAACATTCGTTTTAGTTGATGTAAGTATAGTTATAGTTGATTAATTTAATTGTTGCTTGAATTTATCAGTAAAAAACTCAGTTTTAGTTAGATGTTGCTAAATAATGTGCCGAGTAGTTTATATTCTTGTGTAGTATCATTACCGTTAATTTGACCGTTTAAATTTTTGAATTCAGTCAGTACAAAACAGTCAGTACAAAACAAAAACTATGTAGAATTGTCGCAATCTACATATACTAGTTAAAAAAAACATACAGACGTAGGGAACTTCTATAATGTAAAATTTATATTTTGAACAAAGAATTATAAATCTATACGTTTTAACGTTTATTTTTCGAATTTTCTATAAAGCGAGAAAAATTTTGGCAAATACTGGTTCGATTTGTGGAAGGCACTGTACCGATAACAGTTTCTTGCAAATAATTTTTTTTATAAAATCATTATAAAAATGATTATGAAACTTCAGAATGAAGCGGCCAAATCCCTCTACGGGATGTAGCGCCAGCGAAAAATACATATCTATGTTCATTGTAAAATGATAATTATTGTTTATAGTAACTTGAGATTAAAAAAATAGGAAAAAGCTTAGAATTAATGTTATGTACATACTAAACCCCCAGCAGTGTTGTAGGTAAATTTTACTCTTTAAGGATTACTCTTATATTCTCTTTCAATAAAATTACAATCAAAACACACTAGCACAGATAATTGAGTTAGCGCTTGCATTTAAGAAATGTAGATATTTTTAATAAATAATATGTGATATGTTCTGGAATTAACTTCTCGAATAATTGAACGGAGTTATAACTATCATTAAAATGAAAATAATAAATTTTCCAAATTTTAAAAAAAAATATTGGAACAATATTTCGGAAGTAGATCGCTTCTAATAACAAACCGGTGTTGAATTTTAACTCCTGAGGGATTTAACTATACCTAACAATTTTTTGTAGTTAGTTGAATGCATTTTTTGGAGATATATTTTAACTACGAAGAACAATAATAAATTTCATTTTTAAATGGAGTTAATTTAAAATTAACTCCGGTTGATTTTAACTCACGGTTTGGGAAGAACGTCCCATTTTTTACTGTGTACAGAACAAAAATTTTTAACTTTCGAAAGTTTGTTTACCCTATTACCACAGACAATCTATGTATACAGAACAAATTTCTCGTATTTGATCCGATGTGTACTAAATAAAAATCGAAGAATTTTTACGAGAAATTAATGTATAGCCGGTTCGACCATATAAACTCTGCGAATTAACTGTTAACATTAAATTAAAAAAAATTTGCTGTGGGAAAGTTCACTTTGAAATAGAATCAACTTTATATGTACGAATCAATCTTCGAATATAGATTAACCATTTATCATTTCGGTCGGAGCTCCAATTGCCTTTGATGCCTCCCACTATAGACTTACAATTTATAATGAACATTTAAAAAAATATAAAATATAAATAACCCACAAGTTATTTTGTTGTTGTATTTCATGATTTTGATTACATTTATTTATATGCCCATCACAAATTTTAAACTGTAAAATCTATAAAATCCAACAATTTTAACAATTAACAATTTTTACTTTAATTTTAAATTAATTATTAAATTATTGTGATGATTAAACGAATTAAATAATTAAATCAAAATTAGAGTAAAAATTGTTAATTGTTGGAATTAATTTTCTTCAAAACGTTATATGCATCTTTCATAATGTACGATCATTAATATCGAAGACATTCCTTCCGTTCATCTTCCGCTTCCTTTTTATTGGGACTTAATATTTTATGCTGGGCAGAATTACTTGCGGTAGTATCGGTGACCTCAATAAGAAATATTTCACTGCAGTGTGATCTATACTCTAATAATTTGGTATAGTCTCTTCCCGATCTCCACCAATATATTATATTGTTTCTGCAATAAAATATTCGATTTGTCAATGATCTGAAAAATATAATTATTTGGTACTGTAATTGTAATTTAATGCCTATAGTACTGCAATTGCAAAACATGTTTGTTTTGAAGTCCTCAAGTAAACCGCAAAACAGTTGGAAACATGGACCATAACAACTATTTGTACAAGTCTTAAAAGCCCATATTCTTGCGGACAAAATGATTCTAACACAACTTGAAAGAAGCAAAGTGTTGCTGAAGCGGTACGGGGGCATAGGTCCAGAAAAATTATTTTTACCAATGAGATCCTGTTCACAACTTAACAACTACTACAATCAGCAAAATGACCGTATTTGGTTAAAAACACTTCCCGGAGAAGTTACAACTGTTTCCAGATGCCAAAAACCGAAATCTGTCATCGTTTTTGCTGTATTTACCGCTGTGGTAGAGCTAACCCACAAATTCATCAATTAACGACGTTCTGCAATAGTCACCGTATTCTCCGGATTGAAACCCTCACTTGAAGATTAAAAACTGCGCCTTAACACATTTGGACTATATACACATTTGGAGTTATTATACGTGAAATTTTTTGAAAAAAAAAAAATTGGAAAAACAGTCTAGGCTGTTAATAAATTTAAAATTTTCTGAAATTTTATAAATTGTTTTAGAATTTATATTTAAAAAATGTATTGTATTCGTAGGATTTATAAAATTGATGGAATTTAAAAAATTGATAGAATTTATGGAGTACGAAGACTTATTAAAATTTATAAAAATATAATTTGTCGGGTTTATAGAACTTAAAGGATTCTTTAGTTGTGTAGCTAGCAGGATTAATAAAGTGTATATTTCACCGGCGTGGGTCAGAAATATACAGACGAAATCGCTGTTGCAGTTTTAAAATTTATTTAGATTTTTAGTTTTTATTTATTTTATAATTTTTGATTTTACATGTTATCCGTAAGAGACTACTCACACCAAACGCGAGTAGCGAATTGCGAGTAACCATTTTTCAGAAAATTTTGACATAAAATACACATAAACATAATGGATTTCTCGATTTATAATATAATTACGATTACTTTGTTCAAAATAAACTAAATTGAGCCCTAAAAATTCTTTAAAATAAGAAAAATTACTAAATTCGTACAAAGATGAAATATTCGCGCATTCGCTAAAAAATAAAATTACGATCCACTCGCGTTCTACATAATTTTTATTCGTACGAGTATTGACATTCGTACGAGTACTTTTTTATAAATCATTTCAAATACGATCAAAATAATTTTTAAAGATTAAAATAATATTATTTATATCGAATTATGTATTATAAACTTTGTTAATACGAATAACATAAAAAAACATGTTTTGGAAAAAATTATCGTATTATTAGAAATATTTGATCATGGATGGTATTGATTTTGACATATAAATTCGCTCGCGTTTAGTGTGAATCAAATTTGCGAATTCGTATTTGGAATTTATTCGCAACTCGCAGTTTGCGTTTGGTGTGAGTAGCTAAGACTTTTTGTAAATGAATGTTGTGTTGTATCTAAATTTTGATTTTTATGTTATTGACAAGGAGGGAAAAATGAACTAAAATGTTTGTTATAAAATGTTTACATTTAACTTAAATTGTTTAAACATTGAACTTGAATTGTTTTACTTAATTACTGAACGCATACTAATTAGTACTAAAGTTTAATAATCGGTGAATCGCATAATTGAATCGTCAAAATAGTTAAACAAATAAAATGGTAAGAAATATATGATATAATATTCCAAATCTTAATTAAATTCATAAAAATGATTAATTAACAATTTCAGATATCAACATATGAATTTGAGAGCAACATACATTACATAAAATACATTTTTCACATAAAGTTAAATTTTAAGTTTTATTAAACATTTTGTTTTTATTCCAGATGATCGTCTTGTGCACGTTCGACATACTCCCACTCGTTAAGAAATCAATTTCTTAACTACCTTAATACCTCAACTTACTTCAGTTTGCACAACTTTGTAATTGGTCGTTTAATGTTTTTGTTAACTATTTCCAAATGGATGACCTTGGTTGCCATACAAATAAATATGCAAATATCTGACTTCAGGCGTTTTGGTCTTCTTCCCTTTTGAAGTTAACAGGTACTGAACCAGCATAATCGACACCAGTGTTATCAAGAGCTCGTGTGAAGGTGACTCTTGGCCTAGGCAAATTTCCCATCGATTGTTGTAAATAAGAAATTCTTGTACATATATATCTGACACTGGTTGGACATCCGCTTGAATTTGTTTTTGGCTCCGATTATCCAGTACTTTTCTTTGAAAATAAAAAATAGGGCAGATGGATTGGAATGTAGGATATTTGGTGTAAATGACGTACTAATTTTTCAGTGAGTGGATGTTCTTTTGGAAGGATCATAGTATGTTCGGCGGTATAAAGAATATTAGCGTTATCGATTCGCCCACCGACGCGAAGAAGCCCGTTACTATCCAGAAATGGCATTAATGATACAATCCGTCTACCTTTTGACAGTGACGCGCTGCATTGAATTCTCTCAATGTCCTCGTAAAATGACTGATATTGCACCCAACGAATTAATATAAGTTCAGCGGATTGAAGATGGGCTATTGTGACGTATGGTGTCTTTCTCTTTCGACACATATCAGCAAATCGGAAACATTGACCGAATATTCGAAAATTTTTGGAATGGCTGGAAAATTTATCAACGATTTGCTCAATGAAATTCATATGTTTATTTTGCGCGTGTTATGATATTTTTCACAAATTTACACGCCTGCTGCTCTTTTGGCCATGAATCAGATGGTAATACCAAACAATTGGGACCCTTTGGTGTAATTAGCTGGATTGCTAGCGGTTGGAACGTGATTCCAATTTTGTCGTGATATTCTCTCTAATATGTAACTGACTCTATCAAATGCCACTCTGAGTTTCGTGGTAGAACTTCTTTGTTTAACCAATGCATGATGAGGTAAGAATAAAACTGTTTTATTTGGCTGCAGCATTTTCTCATCAGGTATCTGAGTCATGTGTGCCCGAAACTTATCATATTCATTCGCAAATCCGGTTGTCTTTCAAATTGTCTGTCCATTGACATCAGCCGCCTAATAGTATTTGAATGTGATGAACCCAAGCTTCCAACAGTGCCCTTGGTCGGAAGAGCAACTATATATCTATTATTCTCAAATCGAAAAGTTTTTGTGAATAACTCTTCGCATTGGATATCTTCAACTGAACGTTTATTTTCTGAATGGAGCTTTTCCACATTCCAAAAACGTCGAATTATTGCTAAAATGTCATCGGTAGACACTAATGCAATGACAATTTATCACCGATGCATAGTTGCTTGTTATAGATCCTCCAACGACCCAACCGAACACCGTATCATATGCCTGCCGATCCGATTTTATTGTAATTTTACCGTTAATTGAAATTGATGAATGTTGTTGTTCCAGCTGTAGAGCATTAGCGGTCCTTCCGATCCAGAGTCTAGAAGTGCTCTAATCGTACGCAAACGACCATTTATGTCCGGAACAGGTACTGTTATTGTGGGAAGAATAGTAACTTTACAAGTAAATAGATTTCCAGATGTTTCTTTAATAATATGTGCACCCGTGATGACTGCTAGTGGTTGATCCGAAACAACTTCATGATTAGATTCCAAAGAAATTGGCATAACTTTAGTATTTGTCACTTTATTTGTAATGTGAAGCAGAGTATTGTGGCCAGAGTTACAAATGATACACATTCTTGTAGAAGAGCAGCTATTTGTTGAATGACCGGAATTGAAACAATTGGAGCACAGATTACGTTCTTTCACAAAATTCCTTCTTGCAGTAACATCATAAGCTCGGAATTTAAAGCATCTAAAAAGTGAATGATTTTTGCCACAACAAATGAAATTACTTATGGTTAATGCTTAGTGAACCGTTTTTTGTAATGGTGGCCTGTAAATGTTTATGTTACAACTTTCCAAAGCTTCACAACGTTGATTTAAAAATTTTAGAAACCCTGTGTCACTTAGTTTCATCATCTAATTTATTTGGAAGCATATAGATAATCCAGGGATCACGACTTTTACTCTCATTCCCGAGAGCCCTCGGGAACCTCGCAATATTTCATCAGTATCCTCAATGGCATTCCCCAGTGACTTAGTTGACGGCTGCTGACACGTTGCAATTTCATTAATGATTTAATCAGAGCATTTACGATACTTTTCTTTTTATCAAAGCGTTTTACGAGTTTGTTCCACGCCTCGAGATAGTTTGCATCGGTTAACAGTAAATGCTTGATTAATTGTTATGTACTTCTTATAGTATCCCACGAAGTAGTTGAAATTTATGTATCAAATCAACATTATTATGAACGGCTGTTAAATACAAATCCTTGAATCAAGGCCATTGTTTGAAATCGCCGCTGAAAGGCTCGACGTGAATATGAGAAACCTTCAAATCAGCTTTAATATTTGACAACGTGGTTTCAAAGAATGCTCGTTGCTGGGTAACAAGATTATGCACCGTAGTATTTATCGAGTATCCGTTATCATCACTTTTCTATCTGGAGCTAATTTTTTGATCTCCCTTTGGTAAGCTGCCAAAACATCAAAACACGTGTTTTCAAATTCAGCTGGCTTTGAAGTTTGTTCAGGAAGCAACATTAATTCGTCATGCGAATGCTAATCTGTCCTATGCGCCATTTGTAAAATATCGTAGAAATTGAATTTTAAGATTCATACTGCAAAATGTTTACCTTTTAAGTCGAATTCTAATATAGTTTTGATGTGATTGACATGGTTACATATTCTTTTATTTTTCCCAATAATGAAAAATCAGGTTTTCCCTATATTAAACCCAGGAAATCTAATTAAGCCCAGAAAGTCACAAATGGATATAGGTCACATTACATACATATCGCCAAATTTTTATTTTTTATTTTTCTTAATTTGAAAATACTTTGGATATAGGACACTAAATGCGGTCTGTGAAGCACATGAATCTGACAATAATATTACTTTAGTAATCTCTGGCTTGTCAATTAACATAGCTTGGAGAATTTTGATAAGGGCGCTTGCAATATCATTCCCAGATCTGCCAGTTTGGGTTTCGTACCAAACTACACAATATGTTGTTTTATTTAAATGACAATACCCAGTTAAATTAAAAAGGTTTAGCTTCCGTTCGTAAGGGTTTTGTCGGCTAACTTATGAGCCTTGGCATTTTCATTTAATAATTTGTGTTGTTTGAGATTATAGTAAATTAATGTATGTTTCTATTGGATAAAGGACATATTACCTTTACAATAAAAAATAAAATTTAGGTATGTGTCCTATCTTCATATTAAAAGGATATAGGACAATTAAGAATAAATTTATTTTTGTTGGTACATTTACGTAATAATGTGTCCTACTTCAAACAATTTGTACAGGTAGGACAATTAAGAATCTAAATAAACGCAAAAAGCAAAGTGTTTTGTTCTACATAGGACAAAGTTGATTCATGCTATTTCAGTATCTATAAGAGATACGACAATTTAGGTTAGAAATTTGGAAAAAGCATAGTCGAAAATATAAGAATCCAGTAATAACTCATTTTTGAAAAAAATGGTCTATAGGACAGATTAGCATTCGTATGACGATATTGATCTTCGATTCCAAAAAATTCATTCCACAATTGGTTTACTTTTGTTGACCGAACTTTTAATTGTTCTAGTGTTGGATTGTTTCGATCCATGTTTTCGATAAATATTTTTGAATTCGTTAAACTAAAAACCACGCGGTCACGCTCCTGGATTAATTGGGCAGCCATTTTGAAATTTGTAACACACTCAGTTTTTAATATTTAGGCGTGCCGAAAAGATTCAGAACTCTTAAATAGTTTTTAATTCAATTTCTTTAATTAGCGAAGAAAAATAAAGTCACTTGTCCACTTTCACTCTCGTTTATTTATTTCACAAAACAAACAAAAAATCTACAAAGGTTGGAAATGACTTACAGTTTCCTTTTGTTTCGAAATTTGTTCCACAGCAATTGAACTTGCCAAACAAGATGGTGTTTTTGGTTTGCGGCGATGTACCTATACAATGGTGAAACTTATTATTGTATTGATAACTATGTTTGAATGCCTCATCCAGCTCGAAGGACCATGTCGCTAGCGGGATTAATAAAGTGTGCATTTCACCGGCGTGGGTCCGATGGGATCCGCTCGAAACGCGATATATTAAAACACGATATTTTAAAACGCGATATTTCAAAACGCGATATGGTGCAAAACGCGATATGGTACAAAACGCGATATGGTACAAAACACGATATTTCAAAACGCGATATGGTACAAAATAATAATAATTATTAATCTTCCTTCATAATTATTACTGGCATACTTGAAGCAATTTATACAACCCTAAGATCTAATATTTAAAGATTTTAAAAGACTTGTGGATTTTATAGAATTTATTTTTGATAAAATTACCAAAACTCATAAAATTTTTGGAATTTATGAAGCTTATTAACCCATAAGAATTTGTAATATTTACAGACTTTGTGAAATTTAAAGACATTCTAAAATTTTAAGAATTTACAGAATTATAAGAACTACAGAGTTTATGGGATTTATAGAACCTAAAGAAAATACTGAATTTTTATTTTTTACACTTTATTGAATTCATAAAATTTAACGAATTTACAATATTTATGGGACTTATAGAATTTATAAAATTTATAGAAGTTATTGATTTATCGAATTTTTTTTAATTTATAAAATTTGTAAAATTTAAACAATTCATTGAATTTATAGAAATTATGGAATTTTTAGAATACATACATATGTAAAATTTAAGTTTGTAGCAATTTTAGAATTTGTAGAACCGATTTAGTTTTATTGTAGAATAAAATTTACATAATTTACAAATTTTAGAGAATTATTAAATTTTGTTGAATTGACTGAATTTAGAAAATTCATAAAATTTTAAAAGATTGTAGAGTTTATAGACGTAAAAAGCCATAAAATAAGCCAAATTTGAATTTATAGAATTTAGACAAACCCACAGAATCTATTAAATTAATTTGAAGAATTTATGTAATTTATAAAATTAATCGAGAATTTAAGAAATTAACTGAATTTTTTGACTTTATAGAATTTGAAAATTTACAGACCTTACCTATAGGATTTATAGAATTAATATTATGGTTTGAAGATTTTAAAGAATTTATATACAATAATATATACAAAAACTATAAACTTTATAAATTCTACACATTTTTTAAATTGTGTAAATAAAATAAATTTTGGAAATTCTACAAATTATATAAATTATAAATTTTTAGATTTCATAGAATTTGTATGAAGAATTCCTTAAATTTTCTAAATCCTATAAATTCGATAAATTCTACAGATTTCTAACTTTATTAAAATTTATCGAATTTACAGTTTTATAAAATTTATAGAATATAGACATTTAGAAAATTTATAGGATTTAAAGAAATTAGGAAATTTGTTTTTCAAAATTCCGAAAATTTATTGTAGAATTTAATAAAAATTACACAATTTACAAAACTATTATATTACAAAACTACTATATAATTGGTAACATTTATAGAATGTACAGCATTTATTGAACTTATAAAATTGTTTGAATTTCAATTTATAAAAATTAAAAAAATTATAAAATTTATAGAAGTTATGAAATTTTTGAATATTTAAAATTTGCAAAATTTGAGGAATATATTCTGAAAAATTTATAGAATTTAAAAAGCTTATAAAATTTTCAAAACTTAAGGAATTTGAGGAATTGATTGAATTTATAGAATTTATAAAATTTATAGTATTGAGCAAATTTAAAAAAATTATTTCAAAACATCTTTTTCACTTTGTGCACGCTCCATAAAAAGTTCTTTCTTCCGTTTTCCGATTGTCTTTTTTCTAAGTATTTCTTACATATGTGTATATGTGTACATATACATTATTATCCGTAAGCTTTTGCTCTCATGGTTATTATTAAGTGATGGATATTGGATTGGTATACATAAATAATATAATCTGTAATATGTCGCAGTGGTGTAGTAGTTTTAGGACAAAAAAAAAAGATTTATAATTTTTTGGTTACCACATTATTCTTCTTCCAGTAAAAATTCGGTGGAAATAGTAAAACAAAAGAAATGTACAATACAATTGGTAAAAAAGCTTATTCATTAAAAATACTCTATCCTCATAGATGTGTGACATTGTTCACGAATATCATATTTTGATACCAACTCGCAAGGAATATATTCTGGTCAAACCCTATCTATAGATACAGATGTGTTCTTTTCATTTACTTCAAGTACAAAATATTTATGCATCTTTTTTCAACACAGTAAAGGATCCTTCGTAAGACAGAGTAAGATCAACTCTAGCTTTTTCCGTACGTTCAAAAATAAGTCACACGTTTGTAAATCTTTTGGAATAAATATTTTTTCTTGAGGAAATATTCGAGTATTAATTGGTGAAATTGATTTCATAGCTGATTTTAGTTTACTAAGTAAAATGGTTAGAGTTGCCGTAAAATTGGAAAGTTTGTACTAAAATTTCGCCAGGTAACTTAGGTGTTTGTCCAAAACTAAATCGGCAGGTGTGCAACCCAAATCATACTTAATGGAAGTTCGTATACCCAAAAGTATAAAAGGTAATGAATTAATCCAATCAGTGATATTATTCTGAGCCTAATCTAATGTTTCTAAATGTCGGTAAAATCGCCCCATCATACCATTCGAACTTGTTGAATTTCTCGAATAAGCTGCTCTTAAACTGATTTCCTTGGTTAGTAGTAATTTCAGTTGGAACTCCAAATCCGGAAATGTAGTGTTCTATAAATATCCGTACCACTGTCGAGGTTTTTACATCAACTAGTGGAATAGCTTCTGGCCAACGTGAAAGTTAGTCTATAATTGTTAGTAGATACGAGTAACCATGTGTGGATGGAAGTGATCCAACTAAGTCTAAATTAATATGACAAAATCTGCTTGCTGATAGATGAAATTGACCATATTCAGATCTAGTATGTCGATGAACTTTAGAACGTTGGTATTTAATACGAGAATTCGCCCAATTTCACGATCAAACGCGGAATATTTTTTTGTTCGGCTGAGGAAAGCTTTTTAAGAAAGTAATCTAATGTTTCTAACACGCCGCCAATTGCTACACCAGTTACATCAGTAGTAATAATGTATTTTGCGTTTTTCTAATGGGTGAGCTAACAGTGTAGCTTATATAAGTGCATTTTTGTCATCTTTAAAGCTATCCTGCATTCGTCAGTCCAAACGAATGAAGTTCTCTTAAGCATTCTAGCAAGATTATTAAGATAATCGTAAAGTGGAGCTAACTAATTTAATAGATTTAGTAAAACTGATGGTAATATTTTATCATTCCTATAAATTTTATATGTGTCGAATTGTAGTTGGTTCCGGGAAATTTCGAATACTTTACAGGTGTAATTTTATGATTTAGGTAATTTAGACAATTGACACCAAATTGACTTTTTGAAGGCTTGATATTTATTCCGTAATCAGTTAAACGCTGAAAGAATAGGTTAAGATGTTCAATGTATTATTTTTGTCATAATTTGCCATTAAGATATTATCTGTGTACACGCACACAAGAAATTTAGATTGAAACGTCATAACGAAGTTGAGATTTAAATGTTGAAACCCATATGGCATTCTTACGAACTCAAATAGTCCAATTGGAACTGTAATGGCAGTCCTAATGATTATCTCCTGAAACCACTGGCATATGAAGAAAAGCTCCAACCAAATCGATTTTTAAATGTGTTACAATTTCGTAGTACCTAGGAGTATTATTGATATAGGGTAATGGGTAATGATTTGGCATTGGTATTGCATTTAGCAGCCTATAATCACCACAAGACCTTCAGTTGTTACTGTCTCTTTTCGGTACCAAGTGTAATGGGGAAGAATCACTGGAACTGAATGGTTGACCCAAGACGGTTTTATATAGTTCCGGCGCACCTTATTAACGCTGAATGAATCTAGCTTTCCGAATCATTACTTTTGTTTTTCGAAAAGAGATAGTTGTAGATTATGGCTTATCGTAGCCACAATTAATTTTAGTACTATTTCTAGATTTAATACCAAGCTTTTGTGATACCACAAAATTATTGGGCAATATGAGGAATTGCTTCTGGGGTGATGGTAGTTGTTATTGTTAAATCGGTTTCTTAATCTACTGCGATCAAACTATTCCTATATTTGTAGTCTTAATTTCATTAACACTACCCTTCAATTCCTCTATTAAAGTTGAAGGGTACTAAGTGAAACAAGCTTTGATTGCGAATTGGCACTAATTACTAAAACTATAGGTATTTGCGGCGTACACAATTCCCAAATGTTATCAGCAATCTCGCACAAATCTAGTTTATCGTCCTTTCTCTCGAACAGCACAGATAGACTGAATATTTGTTGGTAGGTGGCAACTATTTTTTTTTTAAAAAAAGATCCATTTACTGCTTTTGAAGGTCCTGCCAAATTCTCTAAATGTCATAAAAATCTGATGGGGATTCAATTGTCTATATTGGTTGTAGTAGAAAGTTGTTTCAAGTAATTATCTCTAATTTGGGTTCCTCGTATCTATCTACTTCGGGAGGATTGTTATAATGTCGGACCCAGACGTTATGATATCTTCCGGAAGAACACTGGAACAAATTCGCTTCGTTTTGGAAATGTACTTCGAAATGCTTGAACCATATTTCGGGTATATGATACCAGGATTCTGGAATATGGTAGTGAAGCGTTTTCAACTGCTTGTATGTTTTGTTGATCTGCGATATCATTACTGGTATTGTAAACCATTTTTTTTTAAATTCGGTTTACTTACATGAACGCTTACGTCTTTGTAAAGTTTTCATTATCAACATATTGTGTATACGCTAAAAGAACAGAAAACAACTGTGTAATACTTGAAAAGTTCTGTATTATATATAGTTATTTTTTTAAAGCTCCATACGAAAATTATTTTAGAATTATCAAGCGAAAGTTGCACACACATCCACACGAATTTATATTTTGACAAGAAGTAGTTTTAAAATGTATATCTCTTTTATAAAACGTTAAGCTTTTTAGTTTCCCGGCTTACTTCTTAAACCATGGATTAATGTAATGTTATATGGTATTTTGAACAACTGCCAATATCAGTCGCTCAAAAATAGTGTGCTTGCCAAAAATATAACATTTAATGCAATTAGAAGTTATGTATACATCTAAATTATAGCACGAAGGATTGAGAATTTAATTTATTAGTTTAGAGTCTGTCACTAAAAAAAAAATCTTGAAATAACAATTTATCTATCACCTTTAAATTTACTATTAAAAAAAAAATGTCTCTTCCATTTATTTTTTAAACAAGTCCATAGATAAAACAATACATCTTCTAAAATTCACCATCCTTGTACTACATTTTTAGCGGCGCAAAACAAAAAAATACAATTAAAAATATTGTGTACGTCTAATAAAATTTAATTATATAAATAAATTAAAATTTAATTATTTGGGTCAAATCTATATCTAAAATTAAAATATAAATAATTGAGTGAATCCATTTTATTTGCTTCTTCGGCTGATAACGTATCATTCTATTTTGTAATGTATTCATTCAAATGAACCAAATCACATATAGTACAATACGACCTCATATATTTTGATATACTCTCGTTTATTATTATGTACATACTAGTTACGTACTGTGTTAGTTTTTGTTATTGTTGTCATTTAATTTTCTTGTAATCAGTGAAAACCTCATTTTTTGCTTTTTTTTTTTTTTAAATTGAATTAAAACGAAAAAAATATTATTTGTAAGCATAATTAAAATTTTGTATTTTGCACTACTATAGTAAAGTTTAGCGAGAGATCGTATATAGAACGAAAACAAATGATTTGTACGTGTACGTATCCTAAAAATAAAATTATTTTATAATAACAATACAGTAATAATCGTAATAATAAATTAATTAAAAGAAATTTATTAACAAGAAATTATTTATGAAAATTAGATTATTTTGATTTGAATATTGTTGTTTGGTTTTGATATTTAATTTTGAATATGCGTATGCACACTATTTACAGGGAGAATAGAGCAAATCTAGAATATGAGATCAAGCAAAATCAAAACAAACAAAAAATCATGTCAGTTCTGTTTTTATTATTATCAATTTAATTAATTTACACAAATTCTGTAACACATTTTTTTTTTTTTTTGGCGGGCTACTCGTATGCCTTGAAATAATTTCTCAGTAAAAATTTGTTTAGTGCGTAAAATTGAAACTATATTTTATCGTTTATCACCTGTTTTGTTGGAACATTTTTTTTTTAATTTTCTAAACTAGTTTATTTAAATTTAGAGCTTTCTCTAGAAATATTTAAATTTATTTGGCTTTTTTTAAATTTCAATTTATGGTTTGTTTTCCAACCTAAAATTAGTCGTTTATTTATGCAACTCAGACCTCACAATGCCCGTGTCTTATTTTGATATTGATAAAATTTATTTGGTCAATGGTTAAAATTTTTTAAAATTTATTACTATACTCGTTGAACATTGATCGTATAATGGAAATCTTAATTTAACCTTTGAGTTAAGATTAGTGTCATGTTCGGTTTTCTCATTGAAATATTCTGATTTTCCAGAGAAATATAAATTACTTTAAGATGATGAGCATAATGAAATACTAATAATAATGTAAAGTCTAAATAAAGAATAGATAAGGTAGAGGATTGGCTAATAGAAAAAATCGTTTTCGAGAGGAACATCCACAATTAAATTAATTTACAGGAATAAAGATTGCACATATTTCTACTGTTGGCACTTGAAATGCCCGCGAGGTAGCTCCTATTAAACACCTGTTACTTTTCCGGACAAATTGGAAATTTAGTTACATCAAAGTATGATAAAATAAATATGAATAGACTGATATTTTGAAATTCTAATTGATATCTCAGATAGAGAAGTGAAATAAAAAAATATTAAATATAAAATGTCTAGAATGGTTTCGTTTTTGATTCATCTGTCGAGCTTATAAGAATAATCTAAAATAATTGTGCTCAAAGTACGAGTAAATAAGATTTGTATTTAAATTAAACAATCGTAAATAAATAATTGAATTAAAAATAGAAAATGAGAATGTTCTAATTCCTGTTATACAAATCTTATATAGACAGATATTGAAAATAATTAGGCCGAGTTTTGCCATCAAATGAAGTCAGCGAGAAAAGTAACTATTTCACTACAAGTAAATTATTATGTAGAAGAAAACAATTGTAGGGAAAAAATTATATTCTGGAAGTGCGCCAATCTTCATCAATGAAAGCTTTTCTCTGTATAGTTGAAACCTGTTCTACGAGGCTCAAAAAATATAAGTATTTGTGTAAGGTTATTCATATCAGATAATATATGAGTAATAATTCCTGTAGCGATAAAATTTCCACCAATGTTTTTCCAAATGAAGTTTCTGATTTTCTTTTTTCCTTTAGAGCTTTACTAGTTATACCTACATACATCAAATTATAAGAAACATTGTCGTGGACTCTATAGTTTTTAATACAAACGAACACTTCACAAAAAATCCGTTTATTTAATTTAATTGGTTTTAATTTATTATAAATAAATTTATCTTTATTTTAATACAATATTGTATATTATCTAAAAAAGCACAATCTTTCTCAACTCACGTCAATGGTAATAATAAAAAAATATAAAGTAACCGCACAAGTTAACAAGCCACAACAAAGCATCTATGTATTGTATTACGGTGGCAATCGATTATTGGTTCGTTTTGATTATTGATTATCTACAGTTAAATCGCGGTAATTTTGAATTTAGATTGTTAAATGGTATAAATTATTCGGAGTAAAATAAATTGCTTTGTGGTAACTTCCCATCAATAGATGGCGGGGCGGCACTTACACAGATTTTACAATAAACTTTGGTATTTGGTGTTTTACTATAGTGATCATAAACAAATGTCAAATATTGACAGAAAAAAATGTTTGGAAATAATAATAAATACAATTTATTTTTTAGGACGATCGTTGCTTCATCACTGGATCTCGACGTTGAACCGTTCGGTTCAATATACTGGTAGTAGTACGAGGTCATCAGTCGTTTGAAGTACCCAGATTTGTTCGTATTGTCACGACCCGTACAACTCTGTCTTTACCTGGATGTAATTCCGTGATTCGTCCAAGTGGCCAATGTGTTGGTACCACATTATCTTCCCACATTAATACGACGTCATTAATCGCCAAGTTTTTATGTTTATGTTGCCATTTGGAACGGTTGTGTAGCGAAGTCAAATACTATTTATGTCAACGAGCACAAAAATGCTGCATCAACTGTTGAATTAACTGCTGACATGATAGTCGGTTTTGATGAACTGGTTTGTAATCTGAATCGGGAAGCATTGTCAACGGTTGCCCAGTGATAAAATGTGCTGGTGTTAAAGCATCCTCTTCATTTGGTAACAATAAACATAACGGACTCGATTTTAGAATGGCTTCGACTTGCGTCAGGAAGGTGGTTATTTCTTCGAAGTTTAATGTTGTGTTACCAAGTACCCGCCGTATGTGGTACTTCGTTGACTTAACAGCTGCTTCCCTAAAAGGTATTTTTAGCACCAACACAATTAGTGCCGTTATCGCTAAAAATGTCGGCGCTTACGCCTCTTCGGGACAAAAAGCGTCTAAGAGTGGCAATGAATGCATCAGTGGTTAAATCGCTAACCAACTCGAAATGGACGGCTTTGCTACTGAAACACACGAAAATTGCAATGTACCCCTTATGTGGAATGTTCTTTCGTCCGGTACTAGATTTTAACCAGATAGGTAGCCAGCGTAGTCAACTCCGGTTTGATGAAATGTATATTTGAAGTTGACGCGCTCTGGTGGTAGGTCGCCCATTAGCTCGATATCTCGTACAAGGAATGCATTTTCGAATCCGTCGGCGGACAACACTTTTACAGTTTATGATCAAATATATCGGCTGGGAGAATGAATGGAAACTTTGTGTCGTACTATATATTTGCGTTTCGAAGCCGTCTTCCAACCTTCAAAAGCCCTGCTTTATCCAGAAAATGATTTAATGAGACTATTTTACTCGAGTGAAAGATTCATTCTGGACCCACCTGAAAATAAGCTCTGATGCAGTTTGAAAATCGGTCGGAGATAAGGGGTCGTTTCGTGCTTCATTGTTTTTGCTCCTTTTTATATTATGGATAAATTGACGCAGACGGGCGACGATTGGTACTAATTTGGAAAACTGAGAATATTTTTCAGCGAGTTCATCGAAAAAATCGTTCTTAACACCTGCAACATATTCGTTTACGGCCGAGATTCTTCTTTCAGATGTATTCGGCACATGCTGTACATTTTTTTGATCTGGCCACTTCTCTTCACCTTCAACTAGACAAGAAAGTTCCTTCCACCATAGCTTAAAATCGACTAAAACAGAAGGTAAAATACCACGGCTAGCGCAGTAAACCGAATTCTCCTTGGTTGGTGCGTAACGCCAGTTTGATCTGGTTGAGTTGATGCTAAAACAGTTTTCATCAATTTACCGGCTTGATCGGTGTCACTTTAGTTTTGGCGGTAACAATGTTGGGTATTAAGTTCCCGTTTATAACTCTGCATCATCACTGTGTTAATGTATAGCCATCGTGGTATCGAAATTCGTTCTACATGCTTAAACTCCGTTCTAAGAGCAGTCCATCTTTTGGAGATATTGGCCGGTAACGGATCATCCCATTGCAAGTTTAATAACCACAACGACTGAAATAGAGTTTTGACCATAATCGTGGATGGTGACAGCCAGCCAATGGGATTAAAAATCTTAAAGGCTTCCGATAACATTTAGGTCTGGATCAATCATAACTTTGAAATGAAAACTGTCCGTCTTTGGATTCCACTCTAGCCCCAGCAATTTTACGGATTGTTTCTCCGATGGGATCGAGTTTAGTAATTGCGGACAATTTGACGTCCATTTTCGAAGACGGAATCCTGCAGAAGTCAATATTTCAATAATTTCGCCTTTCAATGTAATAGCTTCTTGTCCCGTGTTTGATCCGGACATAACGTTGTCGATGTACACATCTTCTCGAATAATTCTTGAGGCGCTAGGATAACGATTCTGGTATTCATCTGCAAGTTTGACTAAAGTTTTCGTTGCTAGGTAGGGGGCCGACGCAGTTCCATACGTTATTGTTAAAAGACGATAATGCTGTATTGGAGATAGTACATTTTCACGCCAAACAATTCATTTGTAGTCAGTATCAGTTTGATTGACACGGATTTGGCGGTACATTTTTTAAAATCGCAATAAAATAAAATATAACGAATGTTGCACCGTTGATCCTACCAGCAAAGTGTCGTTCAAGGAATATATTTGCTCGTTGATTTTGAGGAGGCATCAAACACTACTCGCAACTTGATAGTAGTGCTTGACTAATTTTATTACGGCGCGATGTGGTAAATAAAACGATTTATTGTCATCGACAGGAATTTCCTCAGGTGGTATATAGGTTTGATATGACCTAGTGATATTATTCCCGCATGAATGATATATATGGGTCCTTCATTGTGGTGTCTCTTTGCAATTTGTTTTCCATATTGAGGAACCTTCGTGTAGCCGTATTCACTGAATTTCCCAGCACTCCTCTGGTGGGTTTAAAAGGTAGACTAACTATAAATCTGCCATTTGATGAACGTTGGTGGGTTTGTTCAAAATGGTTTTCGCATAACTGTTCTTCCTCGGTAAGATGCTTGATAGTTAAAAGTTCCTCGCTTTCCCAGAATTTTTCTAACGAAGAATAAATTAATGTCTATCTCGGAGAGCATGGTAACATTAGAAAAACAACTCTGATTATCTTCAGTAATATAGCCAACTACGACCCATCCGAATATACTACTCTGAGCAAACGGTGATCTTGAACTCCCGGATATTTTGCCATAGGTGATAATATCGAAGAAGTGTTCCGTGTCGATTAATACGTCAATAGTGCTTATTAGATTATAATTGGGGTCAGCAAGATTCAGCGATTTAAAGTGATCCCAATCCTTTAGAGGTAAGCTAGTTGATGGTAATGGCATTGCTATCTTCGGTAATACAAGAGCTTGGATGGTTAAGTGGTATTTTGGTTCGAATCTATAGAACAGATATCCAAGCTGGTAACTCGTTTTGCGGTTGCTGCGGTTGACGAGCCGACTCCGGTAATCTTTACGTTTGGCCTTCGTGTTGGCAACGCAAGTCGTTTAATGCATGCTTCGGTCACAAATGAAGTCTGGGAACCTGAGTCCAACAACACTCGACAGGTTTGTATATCACCAACTGCATTTTTGACATAGGCAAGAGCCATTATAGGTAAGAGTGCTTGACAATAATGGAAGTTTGCTTTGTTGGGGTTGGTAATGGTTGTCAGGTTGAACTTGGTTGGTTGACATAAATTGGAAACTAAAATAAACTAAATATAGAAGCAAGGGACCTACCTTATCTATTTAAAATATAATTCAATACTAACTTGGATCTCTTTATTATTCGGTAAGTCATACATAGATATTCTGAAAAAAATATACCCACTGGACTTGAAAAAATTGCGCCTTTCTTTATTGTATTATTTTAAGGAGACAAATCCAAAGAATATGATAAAAATAGTAAGGGACAGTTGTTACTCCAAAGTGCTCCTGAAACAAATAAAATCCACACGACAACCGCCAAATCTAAATTCCAATTGTTAGAATACCCAGAACAATATTATTATGCAGCATCATCCACGGGAGGATGTTTTCTAAAATAACTTCTTTCATGTTGCTCACCCCTAGTACCAGGACCACCACTTTGTCGGAACCTCCCCTTCCAGGTTCTTCCGTAATTATCGTTATAATTTGTTGTCGTCTCAACGATGAAAGATTAGGGAACAAGAGCGTCTACTTTGTCTGCACACAAACTACTTATTAAAAAATCATTAAAAACTATAGATCGTGACCACTAAAACTTTAAGAACCCTTACTCTTGATGCTCCTCACTTTATCTATTTGGTGTTTTTGTTTAGAAATTTTGATGGCAAATGTCAAAGTAATCTCCAAACTTATCGTAGATTATTAGCAACATTGTAACAGCATATGAGTTAAATTCAGTTGTTTAAATCACAATAAATCAGTTTAATTGACTTTACGGTTCAAATGATTAAAGAAATATTTTAAATCACACACCCTAATCAGCTCCATTTTCATAAACTGATCTTAAAATATTCCCATGACGCGTTACAAATAATCAATATTAATGTATGCTGTAATAAATAAATAAAAAATAAAAATTTAAAATCAATAAATTGTACACGTGATAGTAATTAATCTCTATAAGATCAAACTAGACTACTACAATAGTTTATTATAATTGAATTAAATAATAATAATAAAAAAAAAAATGACAACAATCCTCATAAATCGCAAAATATTTACTGTAATCAAAATTGATATTTGTATTCCACAAGCAAAATATAAAACAGTTAAATACATTGATTAGATTTTATTATCTTTAGATATACATAGATGGATATAATAAATAAGTCGACTTATTTATTTATAATCGTGAACTAAATGTACGATAATTGTTTTCTTTTATAATATGTACATTTATGTGCGAGTATGTAGCTAAAGTAAATAGATTTGATTTTGCTATGCAATTTGAAATGCATTTCCTAGTTCATCAAATTAGGTCATTTTATTATGTATAAATATAATATAGAACTTAAGAACTTAGATAAGTTTTTTTTTTTTTTTACAACATGCACTGACTTATCGTATCAGAATTTGTATTTTTTATTTTTGTATTTTTTTTTTTTTTCTCTAATCTGTAAACCATATTTGTGTTTATAGTTCATAATAGTATAATATATACAGTATGTCGCATATAACACATAAATTAAATTTAATATTATTTACTATATCCATATATGAATCATTTTCAATTTCATTTGATTTCCTTGAAATTTTCTTTAGAATTTTAATTTTTTTATTTATAATTTTTGCCTTGAATTTCATTATCAGACTTGTGAGTATGTACATACATAATATTTTCTCGCGCAGCAAATTATAAATTTCACATCCATTTGTGTAAGAAAATAAATAAAATTCTTTGATATACACGATCGCGCGCAAACGTAAATATTAGTTGATAGTAAATTAATCTAAACTAAATAAGACTTTGTTGTTGTTGTATTATAAATTAAACAAATAAATATATAAAGCAACAAAAAAAAAACTTGTGATATTGAAGGAAAGTCTGACAGATGTGCTGATGCAAATTTTTTATGGTATAATATACTGTTTATATAAAATTGTGCAGTTTGTTTATGTTATTAGATCAGATCAAAAAAAAACCACCCACTGTGTTTGAGTAAATGAAAACCTGTCACTATTTTACTTATTGTGTGTGTTATTGCGCTAACATATTAACATACTACATATATATGTTTAAAATTGACTATAGATGTTTACATGTTTTATTTGGTTGTTTTTTCTTGCAGTATTCAATTAATTCAAAGAACTTATTTTGGTGGCGTACATATTAGATTTGACAGGGGTGATAATTGAAAGTATATTTTACATAGTGCTGCTATTGTACTCAAAATACAAACAAAAATCATCACCCACTTTAATAATGGTCTACTATTTTGAGCAAAAATTTGAGATGGGTTTTTGAGTTTTTTTATAAAACTAGCTCTGCTTTTTCACCGGAACTTCTCTTAATCCTATAATTCCTTATTTCATTTACACAATATTCGTCAATTCATTCGTTATCCTTCAATTTCACTTGTATTTTGTATTGGAATTTTTCTCTACATAGTCTAAAAAAAAACGAGCAGTGCAATGCCGTGTGAACCGAGCCTTACCCTCTAATAATCCCTGACAACACTGTTGTCTATGCATACAAATAATATAAAACAACCACAAAATATTTTTAAATTTCCTTTTTCTACTTTAATTTGAATTAATTACCTATCACCAAATATGCAACCAATCCTATAAAGATCATTTAATGTATTTTACAGATAATTATTCTAGTGTAAATAATACTAATATAGTATACTTCTACGTGTTAAGAACGATCATAATATGCTCATGATTTTCAATGTTTTTAATTTTTAAATTTTTTGAAGTTAATATTGCCGAAAATTGTAAGAGAATTGGTGTCGCCGCTTATCAGTTCGAAACTGGATTAAATTCTCTTACAATTTTCGGAAATATTAACATCGAATAAATTAATAGCTCGGTTAGGTTAGGTTGAGGTGGCGGTCCACCAGGACCAGGCATAGATACAAAAAGGTCCGTAGCCACACCACAAATTAAAAAAAAAAATAAAATTTCCTCCAACTCATGAAACCACTTTGAGCTTGCTATGAAGCGCTGGATACTCCTGACGTCCTTCTCGCTGAGCTCCGCCAGGTCGTTGAATAGGGGTTCCCCTAGAAAATTCAGTCTGTTTCGTGCCAGACGAGGACAGGTGCAAAGAAGATGAACTACTGTCTCTTCCTCCTCTTCGTCCTCGCAACTGCGACAGTAGTCATGTGATAAGAAACCAAGTCTACTCGCATGTCTGCCTATGAGACAGTGCCCCGTAATCAGTCCAACAACCACACTGATCTGACTCCGCTGAAGTGAGATCAGCTGTTTGGATCTCGCCAAGTTCATCTTTGGCCAGACCTGCCGAGTTATTACGCATGAGGTACTATTCGACCATCTGTCATTCGTCAACTTACTGGCTTCCTCCTGAAGCAGCAGTTTACATACCGCAAGAGGCATTTCAATATCCTTTTTGCTGTTTGAAATGTGGTCCGTTGTACCACGTCGAGCCAGTTCATCGGCTTTAATGTTCCCCGTACTAATGAAATGTCCTGGCACCCATATGATATGGATGTTGAACTGATCTGTCATCTCGTTAAGAGATGAGAGGCAGTTCTGGACTACTTTCGACGTGAGAAGGTGTGATTGAAGCGCTTTAATGGTAGCCTGACTGTCCGTATATATGCGAATATCACTAGTCGATGTTACATTATACCTCAACCAGTGCACGATTTCCTTTATCGCAGTTACCTCAGCTTGAAACATGCTGCAGTAGTCAGGGAGACAAAATGATAGGTTTAACATGAGTTCCTCACAGAACACCCCAGCCCCTACTCTTCTATCCCGTTTTCAACCATCAGTGAATAAGTTTAAAACTCCTGGTTCCAAAACTGCATCCATCATCAAGTACCCTCTGCATGGGATAATAGTCCGGAACTTTCTATCAAAAGATAGTGTCGAGACAGTATAGTCGGTGGTCTTGGGAAGCCCTTTGTACAAAGTATAGATGAGTGCCCTGTATTATTGCAGGTCCACATTAACGTGGATTTCAGTCATATGGCAGTGCAAGCTGCCCACTGTTTTCCCAAGATATCTAAGGGAGTCAGAAATAGCAGAGTCTCCAGTGCCTGACTGGATGTGCTCCTCATTGTACTACTGATCCACAGAGAGATTGTTCTCTAAACTTTTGTCAACAACTTTAGGTTGACAGTTTTTTCCAGAGCAGGCCATAAGACTGTTACCCCATACAGAAGAATGGGTCTAACTACTGCTGTGTACAGTCAAGAGACCATGTAGGGCTCCAGCCTCCAACCTTTCCCAATTGCATTTTTGCAAGAGTATAGCGCTACCGTAGCTTTCTTTACCCTTTCCATAATATTCGATTTCCAGTTTAATTTACTATCCAAGACGAGACCCAAGAACTTTGCTTCACCTATAAAAGCCAAGCTGAATCCATTTAAAGTAGGAGGATCGACATGAAGAATTTTATATTTCCTAGAGAAGAGAACCAATTCGGTTTTCTGTGAGTTCATATTTAGCCCACAACCATTGGTCCATAATAAAAGAATGCCCAGAGCATTTTGAATAAGCTCGCTAAGTATCCCGGGATATTTTCCACGAACACCAATAGCGACGTCATCCGCATAGGCAACCACCTTGAAGCCATCATCCTCCAGCCTCAGCAACAGATCATTTATGACCAAGTTCCAGAGAAGGGGGGACAGTACGCCACCCTGCGGCGTGCCTCTGCTTACAAATCTTCTTGCGGATGATTTCCCCAGACTGGCATTTATGATCCTGCCTCTTAGCATCTGATCTATCCAGTCCTTAAGAGAGTCATCCATACCTAGATTCGAAAGTGCCCGAGTTATAGCCCCTGTAAGCACGTTATTAAAGGCTCCTACAATGCCCAAAAAGGTTACCATCGCGTAGTCTCCATATTCGAAAGATTTTTCAATAAAATATGTTAGAGAATGAAGAGCAGCTTCTACAGATCTCCCCTTGCAATAGGCATGTTGAGATTTGGACAGATTTTCCGGCACAATCGTCCCTCGGATATGAGCTTCTATTTGTCTTTCCAGTATCTTGAAAAGGAAAGAAGACAAGCTGATCGGTCTAAGGTCTTTGCGACTGCAGTGTGAGCGTTTTCCCGCCTTAGGTATGAAAACAACCTTCACTTCCGTCCATTTGCTGGGAATGTGGCATAGTTCTAGGCTGCTTCTAAAAATTACAGGAAATGGTTAGATCCGTAGTTTTTTGTATATCCGCAGGGATAATACCATCAAGTCCTGGCGGCTTATATGGTTTAAAACTGCTTATCGCCCACAGAATCTTTCTTCTGCTAATAATTTGGCTTACGAGGCTACTTGCCCTTTTACCTGCTGATATAGTAGGTGCAGATTCGGAACAACCAGGAAAGTGAGTCTCCAATAGTAGTTCCAGCGATTCCATACTATTTGTGGTCCATGCTCCATCCGGCCTTTGAAGGAAGCTTGGGATGGAAGGGCTAGTAGATAGCACTTTACGCAGCCTGGACATCTCTGAAGACTCCTGAATTTTGCCACAGTATAGTCTCCAAGATCAGTTCTTTGCGCTTCTTAGCTGATATTTGTAAATTTTGAGGACTTCCTTATAGGAGTCCCAGTCTACAGCGGCTTTTGTTTTCCTTCATGTTTTAAAGAGTCTCTTGCGCCGTTGACGTGTTTGTTGAATCTCCTTTGACCACCAAGGTGGCCGAGATTTGCCCCTAGGCCTACTAAGAGGACAAGAGCCTAGTACCACTTCATTAAAACCGCTGGATAGTTCGTCAACTAAGCCATCGAGTTCTGCCGTAGTTTTTGGAGGTTCAGGCACCTGCACTGGTACGTAGTGAATTTCCCAGAATGGTTCTGAAAATATCCCAGTCGGTTTTTCTCCTATTCCAGTAGAGAGGGCTGTTCCGAAAGACCAAGCTCATTTCAAATTGAAGATAACAGTGATCAGAAAAGGAGTGGTCTTCCGACACTTTCCAGTTTAAAAAACTAGCCCTCAAAAAGTGTGAGACATGTGTAATATCCAATACCTCCTGTCTATTTCTAGTTATAAAAGTCTGCTTATTGCCTATGTTACATATATGAAGGTTAGTACTTAGAATGTAATCAAGGAGTAAATCACCTCGTTCATTTGTGTCCGTACTTCCCCAGATTGTGTGATGAGAATTTGCATCACTCGCCAGGATGACTCCACCCTTGCACTTTTGAGCCTCCAAAATTGCCTCACCCAGAATGACTGGTGGAATGTTCACTTCATCATAGGCTAGGTAGGCTGATATTAGCCAGAGGTTTCATTTATTGACCTCAATGCTGACCGCTGCCACATCTTCATTGCTGAAATTTGATAGCAGAAAACCATTTATATTATTTTTAACGAGAATGCACGACCGAACCCTACCTTCTTTTTCCATGTGCATTAATCTATAACATGGTGTCTTGAGTCCCAATACCCGATTACCAGCGACCCAAGGTTCTTGGATCAAGACAATATCCGTCCCTTCTTTTCCAATTTTAAAAAGTAGAGCAGCTGATGCTGCCTTTGAGTGGAGTAGGTTGATCTGCAAGAACGTCACCATTCTTAGACGTCCCTCTCTACCCCTGTTACATCAGAGTCCTCCCCTGATGATGTGAAGTACTCTGAGATTCTCCTTAATGACTCCAAGGACATGGTCATCTCCGTATCAGTAGAGATAGTATCCACCAGGCTGTTCCCCTCTTCAAGGAGCCCAGATGAGCTTTCCGCAGCTTCCTCAGATTCCGGAGCCTCCGGCTTGTCCGCATCCTTCTTGTAGATTTTGAGTGTGACTGCACCGAAACCATAGTTTACAGAACCATTGGTTTTTTCCAGCGCAGTCAGTGACTCTCTGTTTAGAATTATGACGGCTGACCTGTATTCGGCCCGAGGCTCCTCGAGCTTAGCAACTTTCCAGTTGTGTGGATCGCTAGGCTCCGAAGGAATCCACACCCTGGCTATCGGCCTACAGGGGATTTCTTCCCTAGCTTTAACAGCAAGGCTGGCTCTGGACCATACTAGGCCTAGTCTTTCCACTGCCTTCTTGTAGAGCAGAAGATATCTCTGATCCACACATGCAGTCAGTTTCACCTGGTTCCTGTGCCACCGCATCCCGACAAGTCGGAGCAGGTCCTTGGTTTTCTGCAAGGATACTCAGGTAAATGGTTATTATAGCTATAAATGTTTCAATTCTATATTTGATCATGCCATCCAAATTCAGCTTTCTTAATAAATTCTTTGTATGCACTTCGATGAAATTGAGTAAGGCTATGATGTTCTAGTTTGTTCATTTTTTTCTATGATGTTCTATAGCATTTATGGCTTTTACAGGAAATAAAATAACCAAACTATTTCGTTTTTTGGAAAATAACAAAAATCAATTGGAAAAAGTTGAATTTATTATTATTTTTAATTCAAATTGTCAAAGGGTTATTTTAATTTCTAAAAATAGTTTAATTTATTTGTCAGAAAAAGTTAAAGAGTAAAGGCTTAAAAAACCTTTATTGGCTATAAAAACCTTTTAAGAAACCTTTTATGGTTGTATACTGCTTAGATAAAGTCATTCGCATAGGCCCTTATTAGGATGTCCGCCGTGTAACAATTCTAACATGATATCGTAAATTTAGGATCACTAAGCTCCCGCACTTTCCTAACTTTTCCGACAACTATTCAATTGTTTGTTTTTTCTTGTAGTGCCTATTAATTATATTTCCCTTAGCTTAGAACGATCATTAAACAAGTTTTAAACAACGATCATATTATGCTTACTGCTAAACGGTATTTTCATTTTATTGAGTTGCCAAAAATTGATTCAAATCGTAGTTAAAGATCGAGCCTAAAATATTAATTTAACTTTGTAAAGCAAAATTATCACACGAACCAAAACTAACCTCAAACCAGAAAATGTCATGTCAGCTTACTTTACAGTCCGTTACAATCTTTCGATAGAGCAACTACCAATAAAAATTTTGAAGCGGACCGAAAAGACCATATCGGAATATTTAAAGATTCGTCGCAAAAATCTTGAGAGCTCAGGGTATTGTTTTGATTCGGGTATAATCCGTTATACATGTTTTTATGAGCTCCTGAATAAATACGCAGAATTTCTAGGCGTTGCATGTGCCATTCGATATTATTGTATGATAGGTAATCATTTATCTGTATGATTTTGTCGTAAAACCATCCAGGTGAAGGACTTGATCTAAGCAGTGCAAAACGATCTAAAGTTTCTTCCTCCTATTAACTAATATTATGTTAGATAGAAAAGACTTTCTCAAAACTCAAAAGGAAATTAATTTATTAATTACCCTAAGCGAATCAATAATTTAGAAGGGTTGATCAATATAAATTTATTGGGTTTGGTTTCATTTATTTCATTTAATTCGAAAAAACTTAACATATACATATTTGGAAATAGTTTCTCTTCTACATTACTGCAAAGTTAAAAAAAATCCTCTCGAATCAGATCGTGAACCGTAAATTGGTTTCGCGTTAAGACACCGAATAAGTTGCAATTATTCTCGTATATGAAGAATTTTGATTTTTGAATGATGTATAGCTTTTTTCTTTGCTCGATAATCCATGTGAGTATGCCCAGGCTCCATAAAACGTGAAACATTGAGCTACAAAATAATTTTTGTTTTGACCAGCACACGAGTCTGAATAAAACACTATAATTGCTCAGTGTTTGATGGTACGTATTTGAGATATTGAAACATGTCGTAGTTTGTACATCAATTCAACTTGTTCACTATGTCTTTTTATTCCAATTAAATACCGTCTCTTTGACATTGAAGTATGAAGTACTTCGAGATATTTTAACAAGTAAGCTACACCGGTATAGTCTCTTCTGTATCTATTTCGTACCTTTTCCTGAGTGCAAGCTCTGCTTGAAGATATTTCTGAGCTGATCTCTTACGGAAATGTGTTCCTCATAAGCGGCAAATAAATAAATGTGATTTTTAATCTCTTGAAATTGTTCTTCATGTTTAGGTGTATTGGTTGCTCAATTGTCATGTTTATTATGTGTGCGCGATTCCAATTTTTTCTTAATGACAGTTTTTAAAATGCGGTTTGGCTCACCCAATATTTGGTTGAAGGTTTACATCTAAATTGTAAGAACTAGCGTGCGTTCGAGGGGTATATAAAGCGTCGGTTTACAGAGGTTTTAAACTGTTCTGTGCAGCTGTCGTCTAACTTTTAATGCCAGAAAAATCAAAATGACACATATGACTGAAGCTGTAGGAATTATGCGATGCTTGTTTAACAATTTGAGTTATGCGATGTTTGTTTAACAATTTATTGAGCGGGAAGTAATGACAGCGTAATGCATTATGGTGTAGTGGGTCTCGAGTTCGATTCTACCGAAAGATGAATACAATTTTTGTTTTTGCATTTTAATAATTTACCATGCTTTAGAGTTGAGAATATAATGCCAAGATTTAAAGCTTCGGCGCTAAACCCTTTTTGAAGTAAAATATATTAATTTAAGTAATAAAATAATAACAGTTTTACTGTTAATAACAAGCTAGAATGCTCTTTAAAAATATCAAATTTGGAAGATCGGACAAACCAAAACTATACCAAATATTTGACCCACACGGTAGATATGCGATGTACATAAGTTAGCATACAATTTCACCTTTTAAACCATCTGTTTAACAATTTGATATCATTTCCAACTTCAACTGTTGTGCTGTACATTTATAACCGGATAAACCTACATTATTTTATAACTTTAATAAAAATATAAAATGTCCCTATAAAAAAATCTGCATAAATCTAATCACCCAGCCAGTTTTATCATAATCAACCGAATCATTGTTACTCATTGCTTCATTTTCATTTCTATAATGATATTCTAGGGACGACGACTTCATATTATTATTTATCAGTTAAAACTGTGCCGCTTTTTTGTATAGAATTTCATATTTTTTGAGTTTTTTGTTTTTTTTTGCTCGTCTGTCGGTTGATATTTATAAATTAAAATAGAAAAAAATATGCAAATTTTACAATAAAAACATAATATTTTGGTTTTGCATTTTGTGAAACGTTCATGACACATGATACGATGTGAGACAGTGGAAGTTATTATATAAAATAAAAATAAAAAATAAGCTCATGACATCTGTCACGTAAAGAATAAAAAAAAATTTTAATGTTTTTTAATCGAATGGTTTCTCTGTTTAAATCGATATTGACGTGCGAATTAACGATAATTTATCTTTTATAATTTATTTATGTTCGCTTATTTTTATGTCGCCAATTTCATACTGCGCGATTTAATTTGAACTCTTTATAAATATAGGTAGTTCTGCTGTTGGTGGAACATACTGCGATACCTTTCGATTAAATACAATTTTTTTTACGCGTTTCAATATTGTCACATTCTTAATTTGATTCCTGTTGCTTATTTGTTACTACCGTTAAGAGTAAATATAAAAAAATTTAGTTGCAAAGTGAAAATAATGAATCGCCAAATTTTTTTTTCTTTTTATTTATATTTTATTGTTTTTATTTTTATGTACATACATACACAACTAATATGTGGAATCTGTGTACATGCTGTTAAATCTCAACGTGATTTGGTTTGGTATTGCATTTTTATTTCTTATTAAATATGTTAATTTATGTATCTTTATAATTTATTTGTGTTAAATGATTTAAAATAGAATAAAAGGCTTACTTTTGTAAATTTTTTGTTTTTTTATAATATTTTCAAGGAATTAGCCTTTCGGTAAGCGAGTAAATTAGCTGAAGCAAACTAATGTTTTGTTATCCGCAAAATAATTATTCATCTGTTAAAAACCTATTTTCGCTAGAAATTGGCTTAATAAATGAAAATGTCTTTACTAGTTTTCGAAAATTTTTAATACTGTAATGAATTGGCAAAATCCGGTTGTCCTTTGACGGTGAAAGTCTATAAACGAAGAAGCTTCTTTCTTTGTTTCGAATTACAATTCGTCCAAACAGCTCCAATGAAATGAACCAGCTTAGCCTAATTTTTAATGTAAAATGTAAAATGTAAAATGTAAAATGTAAAATGTAAAATGTAAAATGTAAAATGTAAAATGTAAAATGTAAAATGTAAAATGTAAAATGTAAAATGTAAAATGTAAAATGTAAAATGTAAAATGTAAAATGTAAAATGTAAAATGTAAAATGTAAAATGTAAAATGTAAAATGTAAAATGTAAAATGTAAAATGTAAAATGTAAAATGTAAAATGTAAAATGTAAAATGTAAAATGTAAAATGTAAAATGTAAAATGTAAAATGTAAAATGTAAAATGTAAAATGTAAAATGTAAAATGTAAAATGTAAAATGTAAAATGTAAAATGTAAAATGTAAAATGTAAAATGTAAAATGTAAAATGTAAAATGTAAAATGTAAAATGTAAAATGTAAAATGTAAAATGTAAAATGTAAAATGTAAAATGTAAAATGTAAAATGTAAAATGTAAAATGTAAAATGTAAAATGTAAAATTTAAAATGTAAAATTTAAAATTTAAAATGTAAAATTTAAAATTTAAAATTTAAAATTTAAAATTTAAAATTTAAAATTTAAAATTTAAAATTTAAAATTTAAAATTTAAAATTTAAAATTTAAAATTTAAAATTTAAAATTTATAATTTAAAATTTAAAATTTAAAATTTAAAATTTAAAATTTAAAATTTAAAATTTAAAATTTAACCCTTAACGAACGAGCGCTTTTTTTGTAATATTCGCTTATAGGTCGACAGAAAATTAGATAAAAAAATGAGTTGCATAAAGTTTGGAATATGGCCAATTACAATGGAACTGGGTTATTCCTTAACCGATTGTGATGCAATTCGACATGTCCAATGAAAATCGGATTATAAAATATTTTTGGATAAAGTTCTGAAATCTGGCCGGTTAGGAAGGAACTCGCTTAGCTCAGACACGATTTTGGTGAAATACGACATGACATGTACGACTAAAATGGGATTCTAAAATGATTTTTAGATCTAGTTCTGGAATTGGGGCAGCTAGGACGGTACTTAGCTATTCTTAAACCGATTTGAGTGAAATTGGGCATATAAGATGGAAATGGGATTATAAAAAGATTTTTGGACGAAGTTCTGAAATTTGGCCAATTAGGATGGAACTTGGATATTCCTCAACCGATTTTAATGAAATTGGGCATGCGAAATGAAAATGTAAAATAATTTTTATAAAAAGTTCTGGAATATATCCAACTACGATGGAACTTGGCCATTCCTCAACCGATTTTAGTGAAACTGCCCATGTGAGATGGAAATGGGATTATAAAATGAATTTTAGACGAAGCTTTGGAATATGGCTAACTAGAATGGAACATGGCTATTCCTCAACTGTATTTTAGTGAAATTTGGCATCTGCGTTTAAATTAACTTGGCGATTTTAAATTAATTTTTAGATGAACTATGGCCAATAAGGATGACATTTGGCTATTCCTGATCCGATTTTAGTGAAATTTGACATGCGTGATGGAAGTGGGATACTAAAGTGATTTTTGGATACAATTTTGAAATATGATTTGCATGTCGTCATTCTCTGTTCGGTGTTCAACACGAGCAGACCTACTTTTGCTTTTTACAAACAATAATTTTTTTTTAAATTTATTCATATTGGGAAAACACAATTAAATAATACAGAAACGTAACAGTTATAACATGACAAACAATTAAAAGTTAAATTAGTTAAAAATTAAATTGGGAAGTCTTTAGAAGACAAATTTGTCTTACTTAAGTAAAAGGAAGAGTCCTGGCGACTCCTCCGGTGATAGTGAGTGCAAAATTCTCAAAACTAATGAAGAAAATACCATCCCCGTTAATAATGATGCTGAAACAATGAGTGCAGATTCAATGCCATTAACATCGAGTGGATTTGGTCTACTTCCTCAAGGAGAAGGGATCATTTCAGATAAATTACGAAAAATTCCACCAATAATAATCCGAGATGGAATTTCAGCTGAAATAAGAACGTTTCTAAAAGATAAACAGGTTAGTGCAGCCAACTTTACTATTAAAAACATGTCGATTGGAGTTAAATTCAATATAGATAATATGGATGATTATATTAAAATGTCTCCTGTTGAATGAAGAAGCTCACTTCTTTACATACGAAAATCCTGAAAATAGGCAGCAGAAGTTTGTACTAATTGGATTGTCTACAAACAATATTAAAGAAATTAAGGATGACTTAACTAGATCAAATATATTTCCTCTTGAGATAAAGCAATTATCGGTGAAAAAACAAAGATACAACAACCAAGCCACTTATTTGCTCCATTTTAAGCAAAATGAGATAAAAATAAATGAGCTACGAAAAATTAAAGGAGTTCTAAACGAAATAGTACAATGGAATTATTACGTCAGGCGGCGAATAGGTCCAACCCAATGCAGGAAATGCCAAATGTTTTGTCACGGGACAAGAAACTGTTTCCAAATTGCAACTTGTAACATGTGTAGCGAACATCATGATTCTTCATTTGGTCCACTAAAAAAAATCGAAAATGAAGAAGAGCAAAACAAAATAATAAAATGTATAAACTGTAAACAAGGTCATCCATAAAATTCAATTTTATGTAATAAAAGAAAGGAATATATTGCAATAAAACAGCAATTAAATTGCAAACATAACGCAATTCACAACAATAATTAAATACATACTGCTAATCAACAAATTCATCAACAAAATAATGTACCGAAGTATCAATACAATCAAAAAGATTTTCCAAACATAAATAGTCACCTTGATTTCGGGTCTAGGCCAAATACAATCCAATGGAGTAATTTATTTGTAAACAACAACAATAATGATAATAATACGTTAAATAATAACTCACAACTCAACGCCAATCAGGACAAAAATAATCTGTTCACACCTGAGGAGATTTCCAGTCTACTGAAAGAAGTGCTAACCAGAATAAACTCTTGCAACAACAAGGAAGAAACATTCTTTGCTACAACTTCATTAGGCTATAAACACTTATATTTAAATAAATGATTAGTCAACAAATAGCAAACAATTTTAAAACAGTTCTCTGGAATGCTAGAGGAATCAAAAATAAAGTAATAGAAATATCAGATTTTATACAAACAAATAAATTAGATATACTATTGTTAACAGAAACATTTCTTAAACCTAGTGATAAGTTCTACGTTGATTCAAATTATATAATATAGAGCAGATAGACTAAATAACATTGATGATGGTGTTGCAGTTATCGTGAAAAAAACTGCATAAGTTGTTACCTTTTTTTAAAACTAAAATAATTGAAAGTATTGGTATAGAAATTGAAAGCACCAATAAACCGATTAATGTAATTTCGGCTTATTTTCCTGGCACCCGTGTTAAGTGATTTCAAGTATGATTTAAAAAAGCTTTCAAATACTAATAATGATTATATATCAGGTGGTGATTTCAATTCTAAACATAGATATTGGAACTGTTCAAAAGCTAACCGTGCCAGTAATTTAATATACAACGAAATCAATAAAGGTAGCTTTACAATTAATTTTCCCTCTCAACCAACGTATTACCCAAGTTCATCGCGAGGCGTTCCATCCACGCTTGACATAGTTTTATTACATAAAAGGCACGGTTTAACATCAAATATTTTATCTGTCTGTGAACTTTCTTCTGATCATAACCCGGTCTCATTTACAATCAATGCTAATCAAGAACTTCATGCTAGACTGGAAAAAGTATCATAAGATACTAAAAGATAACATAAAGTTAACAAACTATACCAGCGAAAATATAAATTCTGTCCGAATTGATCATAAAAGCCCAAAATGTTTCAGTGCCATTGTTAGTTAATCAGAAAACACAAATAAAACTAGATGAAGAAACATAAAAAATTATTAGATATAGAAACAATCAAAGACTTCAATGGCAGAGGACCAGACAGCCTTATCTAAGAAAAATAATAAATAAAATAACCATGCAAATAAAATTAAAAATAAATGAAATTCGAAACCAAAATTGGAATAAACTACTAAATAAACTACAAATAACAGGTAGTAAAACTTTCTGGAATGTAATACCAAACTAATTAGAAATAAAACTACTTTACAAATAGTTAATTTTTTTTTTTTTTTTTTTTTTTTTAATTGACCATATTCTAGAACTTTATCCAAATTCATTTTATTATCCCATTTTCATCCCGCATGTCAAATTTTACTTAAATCGGTTAAGGAATAGCCAAGTTCCATCCTAGTTGACCATATTCCAGATCTTCATCCAACAATATTTTTAGAATTCCATTTCCATCACGCATACTAAATTTCACTAAAATCGGTAAAGAAATAGCCAAGTTCCATAATAATATTCGGCCATATTCTAGAAACCTATTTCCATTGCGCATATCATTTCACAAAAATCGGTTAAGAAATAACCGGTAATAATTGGCCATATTTTAGAATCCCCATTTTCAAACCAAAGGTCAAATTTCATCACATCCGGTTAAGGAATAGCCAAGCTCCATCCTATTTCACTATATTCCAGAACGTTATACAAAAATCATTTTAAAATCCCATTTCCAAAACACGTGTTAAAATTCTTCGTATTCGGTTTGGGAATATGCCATCCAGGTTCCATACAAATTGGCCATATTCCAAAAATTCACTTAAAAATCATTTCAGGATCCCTTTTCCAAGACGCATATCAATTTGCATATTCGGTTTGTTCGGAAACCGGTTTATCTCCATATTCTACTTTACATGTCCTCTTATAGAGCCCTTTCGTTTTCTATGGAATAATTATTTTGTCCTCTTAGCGAGGCCTTTCGTTCGATAAGGGTTAAATTTAAAATTTAAAATGTTTAACAATTCAGCACCTATCGATATCATCATTGGAGCAGATATTTCACACTAGCAGCGCAAAATATTATATTTGGTTGGATATTCGCTGGCACACTTAAACCTGAGAAATTAACGACAACGTTTGTCCACGGAAGAAGAAATTTCTTGCACTAGAGACACTTCATGTGAACACAGATTGTATTGGCCGCTTTAGGGATCAACTTAAATTCAGGAAAACAGCGACAGAATTGGGAAATTCATTAGGCATGCCAGTATCGAGATCAAAATCAATGGAAAAACTAAATAACTGAATAAATATTTGACAGACGCTTATTGCGCACATTTTCAGTAAAAAATTATGAGTCGTTTTCGACGGTTCAGCTTAAACCACAACCCACATCTCGCACCTGATTTTTCAAATATTCAGTGCAAAATTACGCGTGGTTTTTGATGGTTCAGTTAAAACCACATCTCATGACTCGCTAACTACCACAAATATAGAATATTGAATGGTTATGAAAAATAATATCCTGAAGCTTAAAAACAATTCCAAACATTTTTTCCTTGATGACCTTACAGCTGACGGTGAACTAAAAGTAACAAGCTGATTAGCGATAGCGATACAATACATATTCTACGATGATCTGGGTTAGAACTAAGAATGTGGAAAACTAATAGACAGGATATTCCATAAAACATCAAAATCCAAAATTTCCGGACATCGAAGACAAAGAAAGATTCTTAATCACAGTTAGGCAAATCGTAACCGACTTCGATCAATTAATCACAATGGTAAAACGACAACAAAGATAGCTTCCAACAAAAAATATATGTATACCGAGACTTGGGCCATGTGGAGCACTTCATTAACAGAGGATCTACAATTACAGACAATCAAATTATTTGCATGATGTAACAGCAAAACAGTATTGGCAATGTTGTCTCGAGACCCAAGAGATTGGGAACCCTTTTACGCTAAAAAAGGCACCTTGAGGTATAACCCTCTACAACTACTAGCGTTTCATCTAAAGTGGAACAGTCCATCGTGGCCCGATGAGTCATCAATTGAATAAGTAATACTATACGTGAATACAATTGATTATCATCCTACGCTGAATTCGAACCTAAAAAATCTGTGAACCAGCCTAATGCCACAATTGTGAAAACTCAAGTGTTTTCTTATAATTTTAGATAAGTACATTGATATAGCCAAAAACCATTAGGCGAAGTCAAGAGATAAATACATCTCACACTATCCATTAGTACTTAAATGAAGCTGATTTATTACGTACATATGTGTGGAAGACCTCTTAACTCGAAACATCCTGCGATTATTTCTAAGGATCATCCATTTGCGACTTAAAATTATCTGCTCCTTTCACCTATCAAAATTTCATCACTAACAATGCACGTCAGAAAGAAAAACTATTGGAAAATCAACTGTCAGTGGCAAGTCAACGAATATATTTATTACCCGTTTTTGGCAATTAAAATACCGATGAAGACAAATAATGGGAGAAACTTATGGAAGGTCGGTGTCAGAAATAATTTAAATCACAAGTATGTATTTTTGTGTGTCTAACATCCATTGCAATAATGGACGCATTTATAGCGACGCTCAAGCGATTTATAAGCTGCCGAGGTATTCGAGCACTCCTATAGTGAATGACAATGGGAAAACTTCATTGGTGCAACCCAAAATATTAGTTGGCAATTTATAACAACAATGTGCACACACCCAGGTGTAATCTGGAAATGACAATTTAATTATGTACACAAGCCGAAACAACACAATTAAAGTCATTAAAAATTCCAATTTCGTTCATTAATTGGGGAAAAATGTAATTTCAAGAAAAGTCCAAATCACTACAAGAAATAACCGCCATCGGCCCAATTGTAACATTGAGCACAGAAAACCCTCGGGAAATGTTTGGCCAAATTTGTTTAATTACCTTTTTTTACATTAACATGAACATTTTTGAAATTTGAACGAAATTTTGAATTGAAACTTGTGAACAGAAAGTGTTTTCAATTTAATACGAAAATTCAAAACCATCCTAAAATTAAAAGCGAACACGTTAAAGAGATTGCTCGACTAATTCCCTGAAAACAAAATTTGCGTAGCTTTATTCCAATTTAAAATTGTCTCGTTCAGTCAAAAAAGTTCAGAATAATCGTATTAAATCGAACTTTAAATTTGCGCTAAAATTTCAATTTATTTCCTAAACTTCTAATCCAGGATAACTTGATTTAATAAAATTATTTGACAACCACTCCACTCTTACTAGCAGTTTCTAATTTAGAAAAAAATAATCATTACACCAAAATATCTCTTAAAGATTTGTTTTAATATTTATAATTAACAGAATTTTTATCATTTAATTTTGTTAAAACGTTGAACAAATTAAAAGTTTTCGAAATGCAATAGATTATTGAAATTTTACAAGCACTTATTATATCAAATTTAATGTCAAAATACACCCAAACGGTGGAGTGATTACTTACTGTGATCAAAGAAAATATTTCAAGCCGAGTCATCAAGGGAAATTTGAAATTCTACGAAACAAACGATTTATTTTGCTTAAGACATGTGGTCCCTGTAGAGTACATACAGTTCATGTTGATTTGGCAAACACCACATAAATTTAACAGACAAGTCATGACATAAAACATCAGGTTGTACATAAACCGAAATTACAACAATAAAAAATTGTTTCTCATTAAAATTTATCAGCTGACTTTATTTAACCGTACATCATACGGCCAACTATAAATAATCTAAGCGAAGTTCAATGTATCTTTCTAAACATCACCAAACAAAATATTTACTAATCATGTTGATATTTTAGTTTTTTTTTTTAAACACACCCTCCGTAATTAATGACTAATAAATGTAAAAAGGTATAAAAATGCTAATTAAAAATCTTCACTACTGTCGTCCTCCATAAAACATCATTTGTCATCTGTCACAATTTGTATGTATAAACACAAATTTTGTATTGTGAATATATCTACAAGATCTACGCGAGAGTAAATCGATTAAATTATTTATGTATTTATGTATGTATTAGATTGAGCAGAAAAACACACACACGTATATAGACCATGCAAATTTCATTATACTCTCGTCCAAAAAAGGTTAATTACATGTTTTACTACATAATTAATGATGACAGAAGACGACGACGACAACTAGAAGAAACAACAAAAACTATCATAAAATTACACTAATTTTAAGATTTTTTTGTAATTTTTTGTTTTAATCTAAAATTAACACATCATAAAACTAAAAAGACAAGTAAACTAAAAAAAAACTAATAAAACATCAAAAAATAAAAAAGATCTAAGAATTAAAACTTGTAAAGTTCAATGTCTGTTCGTTTCAATGAACTTAACATTTAAAGCTTAACTACAAAATATATATTTTCGATGATAAGACAAGAAATGTATACGGAATACAATAAAATACTGTTTTTAATCAATTAATATTTTCACTAATTAACACATTATGTGTGTGTGTGTGTATGCGAGATAATCAATTTGCGACATCTAAACTGAATTATTGATAAAAAAAAATTATAATTACACAGCAAGATGAAATAAATGAAAAAAAAAATGCTTCGGTCATTGGCTTGGCCATAATTCTTAAATATTTTTAATAAAAATGGCGTTGTCATGATGATGTGTCTAGGTCAATTATAATTACACCTGGTATGAATTTAATACTGATGATGTAGTTTTGAAATTTTCTATAAAATATTATTTGGAACATCAAAGAAAGTTTTTATATCCTTATACGTTGCCTAATTATTATTTGGTCAACAATGTTGTGGACACGGTTTCTTTATTTTTTATAAATTCAACAATCAGCAAAAATAACATTTAATTGTTTTCGAAGAATTTCGGTTGGTTGATGAAACGCAATTTTGCTTTAGTTAGTAGAGGTGTGTGGGAGGGATGTTATCGAAAGGAAAAAATAAAATAGCAAATTTTGAATGATTTGGGGTATTGCGAACTAAATGTGTCTGGTTGCGATTAGGATTTTTTTATTTTTTTTTATTTTGATGTGATAATTACTTATTTACTGGGGAACAGTATTTTTCGTTTAAGTAAAATCAAACTATATAAAATTGTTGATAAGGTTGTTCGATTATGAGAACAATGAACTGTTGGGGGAAAACTAGATAAAGGCACAATGACCCCTTCAAAAATGTAGCTACGAGTAGCACAATATTGGTTACTTGAATTCGTTTGTATTAAAATTTAAAAGAATTTAAAATCACAAAAGTATGTATCTTGATTTTAAATGCTGTAAACAAACGCGACTGGTCCATGATAGCAATACGCATGCATTGCATCGGTAAATAAATGAAGATTTTTCAATAGAAAATAAATTACCAAAGCAAAATATTTTTAAACGCCGGGTTTAAAGCCGTAAAATCCATTTCATTTGAGCATGCAAGTGAAAATATAATATAGAGGGTTGTCCAATTCAGAAGTTGGTTACTTTATTTTGAATTTTTATCGATGCCATTTATTTATGAAAAATGATATCACTCAAATATTCATTACGGCTGGATTTACCGACGTCGATCCGATGGTCAAAATTGTTGATGACGTTTTCAAATAGGGGCGTTTCTGTGGTATTTATCTCGGGAATGATGTTATGTTTTAAGAATTGGATGGTGGCTGGACTATCAACATACACATTGCTTTTCAAAAATCCCTATAAAAAGTAATCTATGTAATGGCGTTAAATGGCATGATATTGCAGGCCAAGTTACATTTCCGCGACGCGAATTTATGCGATTTTCGAATAACCTTTGCAATTCGTCGATATTCTAGACTTTAATACGGTCTCCAATCGAATACGAAACCAGAGCGATAAATGGCAGGCATTCAACTAACAAAATGACATGAAATGACAGAAAACAAACATGGCGTCTTTGCAAAATTATTTTTTATTTTCCTGCGTCTCATTTGGACAACCCTTACTATAAAACGAAATGTCGTTGCTTGGGTCTTATATACCTTGTAGCACCAATATTTAGTGCATATACATACATATTACATACATAAGCCTTTTTTAGGCTTATTGTTTTAAACGACCGCAAGTATTTAAAAACAATATTTTTTTAAAATTTGTATTCCAATAATAACTTTGCTTTTCTGAATTATTTTCTTTTGGGAACTTTGAATAATTTTCATTAATAACAAAAAGCATCGAATAACCTGAAAATCTGCCATGATCTCGAAAATTTGCCGAACATCTAATACCAAATTTCACAAATCTCGAATAGTATTCAACAATAATCCCGATATCAAGTAATTCTCGAAAATTTGAAATTTCCTCGAAAAATTGGGGGGAAGGTAAGTTTCCCCGCAAAATCCCAATTTTGAAAACCCCGCTTTTTAAAATCCCGCTTTTCAAAATCCCGCTTTTCAAAATCTTGGTTTTGAAATTTGAAAGACGTATTTTTTTTAATTCGAGCCGCGCTTCCTGGTGAAGGCAAATTTTTTAAAGTAAAATAAAAATAAAAACCGGGATTTTCTGAAAATCGGCATTTTTATTTTTGCAGAATCGGGATTTTGAAAAGCGGGATTTTGAAAAGCGGGATTTTAAAATGCAGGATTTTTTTCTTGAGCGGGATTTTGATAAAGCGGGATTTTGAAATGCGGGGTATCGTTACGACCCCAAAAATTGTATCTACGAGTAGGTAACCAACATCATCCAAACTAATCTGCATGTAGCTCAATGCTATACAAATTTCGAAACGCTCCAAAACAAATCAAATCTCAATAAATTACAGATTCTGTACTAAGGTTTGCAGCTGAAACCATTTTAAATTTCGAGGAATATCGAGAAACGCAAATAATCGCGAGAAATGGTCGAATAACCTTACAATTTTTGATTATTCTAGCTATGGTATTCATAAACAATTTTGAATATTCTCAGAAAACAAGAATAAATTTAGAATCTTATAATAATCTTAAAAAAACAAGAAGCCACTAAGAATTACGATTAACCTGAAAAATATGAAGCAGCTTTGGCAGAAACTCGAATAGCCTCAAAACTATTGCAAATTTGTTATAATTTTGATGTCATATGCTACTCAATGCTAATTAAATTTCGAAATCTAGATAAATCCAAAAATCTGAATTAAGAATCTCGTCACTGTAGAATCATAAAATAAATAGTTTATTTATTTACCACCAACTTCTACACTAAACATTTACTAAAATGTAATAAAATTATATAAATTAAATATAAAATATATACTGAGAACGTATACAGTTTCAATCACGTAAGGATCCTTTTCTTTAGAAAAGCTTTTAACAAACCCAAGCATATAGAATTCTCTTAAGAAATGCAACCCGCAAAACGATAGATTCGGTGCAAAAGTTATACCTAAATCCTTAAACGTATTGACAATTTCAATAATACAATCGTCAAAAAAGTAAACATAACTAGCGGGTAAGTGTAATCGGGTAAAACCAATTAGAGATGTTTCCCATTAAATTATGCGATGTACACCAAGCTTTAAAGTTTGACAGGTCAGATTGAAAGTTAATTGCATCAAAATCTACGCTTAATCCAGCTCTAAGCTAAACTCGAATAATAAAAAATCTTTATAATCCTATATAATATATTCTGCATTACTCCTTCTATAAATTAAGAAGTTTGTCTGTTTATCCATATATGATTTTGTTCGGCTTTTTATAAGTATATACATATGTATATATTAATAATAATGGCACTCAAAAAATTGTTCGTAAAATAAAGAGGCCAATCATTTATAATACTCGTATATCTACCAAAAAAGTAGAAATACCAATTCCCCCCCCCCCCCCTTCCCCCGTACTTTACTCCAAGAGTTACTTTTACAAAATATATTTTACTCTTACAAAAAATGAGAACTTTCCTTGAGTTCCTTATGTTGGTAGTTTGGTTTCGTACTGAAAATTAAAGGGCTAGTTATATAGACGGAGACGAAACGAAAACGAAACGGACAAAAACGAAACGAACGAATTGAATACATGAAAACAAATCAGACCAGTTATATAGACGAACCGAAATGAAAACGAACAGAGTAGTTGATTCAATTCAATTCGTCTTCGTTTCGTTTTTTTCGGTAATTCATTATAGGTTCTAATTTTTTCCTAAACCCTGAATATCGAATGTCAAAACGAAAAATTCAAACACAAAAATGGATTCAGACGTGCAAATAGACACTGAATTATTAATCAGTGTTGTTGAGAAATTTCCGGAATTGTACGATTAAAGCAATAAACAATATAAAAATACGAAACATAAGGAGCAAATATGGAACAAAATTTCAAACGAAATAGGTGTTAAAGGTAACTTAATTAACTAATCAAAAATTTTAGTTAATTTCGATTTTTTTTTTTCATATTTTTGATAATTTTTAGATATGATACAAAAGAAATAAAGAAAAAATGGACCTATTTGAGAGATAAATTCCAAAGAGAACTGAAGAAAAGATACAAACCATCCGGTAGCCCGGCTTGCACGTTGCCAGTTTGGAGCTTCTTCAATAGTTTAATGTTTTTAAAAAATAACAACATTTAATATATTCAATGTTTTTGTATTAAACAGGACTGAAGGAAATTATAATAAAACATCGACAACGGCAAAAAACCCAACAATTTATGAGGATACTTCTTCCATCAACTTCGATGGATTAATTGAAGAGGATTATGGTGAAGAAGACGACCAAATCGAAAAATATTTACCTACTACTTCAAGCTCCAGTATAATTACCATAAATAGTAGTAACAAACGTAAGAACGATGATTCTGAAATCAGCAACATTTTGGGATTAATTTAAAAAAAATGTGAAAAAGAGACTTCATCAACAGAAAACCACCTGGACCATTTCTGTTCTTTTGTGAAATTTTATATAAAGGATTGACCCAACACCGAACAAGATGAAGCCATTATTGGTTTCATTACAAATTACCTTGTAGAAAAACACAAACAAATTTAAAAAAAATAAAATGTACCTAGTTTGAATTTATATGTTAATTTTTTATTTATATACAAAAGGAATTATTTTACTAAAATATTTGTTTGCCATGGTACAGCTCCGATTTCATTTACATATTTTTTTAGGTCATCTCGGATTCTGTAGGCTATATTTGCTGATCGATTTTGCCCTAATCGTCTAACTGAAACTAATGGTTGTTGTATTTCGTCCCTCCATTGGCCTTCCAATATTTCGCCATTCCCCATTGTCACATCACCATAATTTAAAGGGCAGTATTGAACCAACGGACGATTTGTCTCTGTTGATTTAGTGAAATTGTGCAAACACACGGTGGCCAAGACAATGCGAATTGCATTTTCTGGCCGCATATTGAGAGTAGTCAGAAGAATTCGCCATCTTGCAGCCAAAATACCGAAAGTATTCTCGATGGTTCTTCGAGCGCGTGAAAGGCGATAGTTAAAAATAAATTTTTCGGCCTCATTAAATTTTCCATTAGCGGAAAAGCCGCGTCACCTGGAATTGAATTGTTATATTTCTTAAAAAAAATATATTTCGGTTAACTTACCCACAAAAAAATGAGGACATTTCACAGCGGTATTGGGCAGCATCCGTTCACCAGGTAAATTTAGTGAGTTAGAAATAATAGCTTGTCCGAACTTGGATCTTCTAAAAACGCCTCCATCGCTTTCACTACCGGAGAAGCCAACATCTACCATGACAAAATTGTAATTTGCATCACAGACCGCCAATAATATGATGCTATAGAAATTTTTATAGTTTTAATAATTTGACCCGGTATTTGGTGGTAGACGGATGGCAATATGTTTGCCGTTAATAGCTCCAACACAATTGGGAAAATTCCAGTTGGTATGAAAACCATCGGTAATTTTCCTACATTCCTCAGTTGAAGAGGGTGACAGAAATGTATCCTTTAAAACTTCGTAAATGCACATAGAAGTATACAAAGCAATTTGTCTGACGGTTGCTTTACCAAGGTGATAGCACCACGCCACTGATTGTATCGAATCCCCTTGAGATAGGTAACTAAAAAGAAAATTATGTATCATAATTATAATTATTTCTTGTATGATAATATTGCAATACATGCATAATTCATTTCTTGTAGCTACATACATTAAAGTCACAGCCAGTTTCATTTCACAAGATATTGCCTTTTTAGAATTTTTTTGAAGCTTATTTTTCACCAACGATAAAAGGTAATTAAAGGTGTCTGCTGACATGCGGGTATATTTAAAAAATTGCTCCGGACTCGTTTTTCATTTTTGAAAATATAACTTTAAAAAATCCCATTTTGGCTCGGGATTGGTTTATAGGCCGAACTCCCCAACGTCGCACACGCCGATTTCTGTTTTTTATTTTTTTAATTAGTAATAATACTAATAAATAAAAATCAGTATCCATTTAAAAACTTATTTTATTGAAATAAAATATTGAAGTGGAGTGAGTAAATTTTTGAAATAAAATAAAATTGATTTTCAAAACGTTAAAAAACGAATTCGTCTATTCGTCTATATAGCCATGCCTTTCCGTCTTTCGTTTCTGCCCGTTTCGTTTTCATTTCGTTTTCGTCTATATAACCAGCCCATTCTACTCATCTGATGAGCTACGACCAAACTACAAAAATACAATTCCCCCTTAAAACATAAAGTACCAAGTAACAACATACTGATCTAGTGAATTATATTCAAGGAGGAAAAGGTTCTCATTTTTGTAAGTGTAAATACACTTTGTGTAACTTTTGGGGTAAAGTACGGGGGATAGATATTTCTACTTTTTTGGTAGATATATTATTAGAAATGATTGGCCTTTGTATTTTTTTTTTGATTAACAAATCGAAAAATTTTGTAGATGCAATTATTATTAATATATTGTCTATAAAAAGCCAAAAAAATCATACTTCCATAAATCCTCTAAAATATCAAAAATCTCGACATAAATCGAACAAACTGGAATAAGCTCGAATAATCTCGATATTCTCAAGAAATTTCTAATATTCCCGAAAATCTCTAATAAAATTAGCTAGAAAAAAATAACTAGAGGATAACTAAATACCAAAATACAATTTCAATACAGTTTTTCAATTGAGTATTTGTAAATTTAGTTCTCGAAACACGTAGCTCGTTAGACGGAAGATTCATAATCGATACTCAGAGGTTACCTGAGGTGTTGAAATTGAAATGTAGATGGATTACCATAACTTACCATTTGCTTGGTAATTCTAACTCTCCTGAGAAATTATTTTATTTACAAAATTTATTAAAAGGTAACCAAAAAATTTAGATTAATTGGTTAATCTTTGTTTGTTATTTTTGTTTCTAGTTAGATGCCAAATAAAAAATCAAGTTATTTCTAAAAGAGTGTTTTTAGCCACTAGACGACAGAGTCACAAGTGGTCACCAACTTCGATATCAAACTGTTACTCAAACGCTATTTAATTCTCGAAATTTAGATAAATCCAAGAAATTTTAACTTCGAGTACCCTTCTCTATAAAGGACTATTTAATAATACGCTAATTCAACTCTACTTCCGAACTCGAATAATATCGAAAATGTAGTAATATCGAACTCTACCAAATTTCGGATAAGAAACTTAAGAACCTCGAAAAATCTCTGAAATTATCGAAAATCTTCTGCTCTACAAGATGCCAAGAATTCCTGCAAATCTTGAGTATAACCGAGAAACTCGAATAAATCGAATAATTTCGTAAAACAAGAATATCATTATGTTCTAGAATAACCGCGAACTCAAAAAAAAATTTCAATATTCCCGAAAATTTCGAATAAAAAGATCCCTAAAATAATTTTGCAAAAATCTGATCTGAACTGAAGGCTAAGCAATTCAAAATTTAAAAAAAATAATAATAATTGGAAAAAATCGAATAATCTCGAAAACATAATATGTAATCGAATAATTTTGATAATTATATTATTATACTATATTATTACTGTAATTTTCTCTCACACCATAGATTATGCTAGCTACTTAATCGTTGAATTATTGCCGTCTAAAATCAAAGTTTGGGGAATATATAGGTCTCAAAAATCGAATCTGGATACTTTCTTTAATAAATTAGATGATATATTTAATACTTACAAAAATTCTATTGTAATGGGTGATTTGAATATTAATTATTTATAGGCTAATGAATTATCAACACAAAAGCTTGAAAGTAGTGTTCTGAATTTTATACAAGAATGTCCAATTCCCCTTTTATTTTAGATTATGTGATCACAGTTTTAATTTCACACAGGTATAATCTTGACACCTTTGACGTATCTTATTCGGACCATAAAGCTATTGTGTTAGATTTTTATTTTCATTCTCAGCGGAATTTGAATTTGCGAGAAGCAACTAAAACGATAAATGATCATCAAAATATTTCGAAAATTTTAAGTGAGGTTGGTTTTCCGACTACCGTTGACTTTTCCAGTCTCATTTCTTATCTAACCGATTTAATACGTAGACATACAATCACTGTTCGAATAAAAAAGAAAAATAAAGATTGGATCACAGTGAATTACTTACGTGCATAAAAAATTCCCTGATAACTCTTATTTCAAAGAACAGATCCTATCTTTTAGAAATTTGGTTTCCAATAAAAACAAATTTTTGAAGAAGCAATATTATAGTGATCAGTTTTATTTTAGTACCAAGACGATTAACTATTGTAATATCTGATCACTTTGGTAATTTATTGGAACCTTTTGCGGTAGCTAACATTTTCAATAGACACTTCATTGAAGTGTCTTTTAATTGCTTTGACCAACCCTCGACCACAAATCTTGAAATTATCCATAGTTTCAGACATTATGCTATATATAACTGCTCTGAACCCATTTCATTATCAAAGGTATGTTTATGTAAAATTGACAAAATTATTAGTTCTCTTAATACTAAATCTGCTAACGGATATGATTTAATATCAGCAAAGTTTTTGAAAATTCATAAAGAGAATCTCATATATGTTATTATGCAAGTCACTAACGATTGTATATATAATGGAATTTTCCCTAGTTCATTAAAAGTGATTTCACCTATTCACAAATCTGGAAGCAGGAAAATGTGTTCTAATTACAGGCCTATTTCAGTCCTTAATTCTATGTCTAAGATTTTTGAGAAAATCATCTATATGACAATATTAACGGTTTTTTCCTCAAGCATAAGGTTATTAATGAGAATCAGTTTGGATTTATTAAAAACTCGAATACCCAAGCAGCTGAGGCCAATCTCATGCACAATGTTTATTTAGGGACTCACGCGAAACTTCATGTTTGTGTCTTATTCATTGATATTCGAAAGGCTTTTGACTGTGTTGATCATTTTATATTATTAGAAAAACTCAAGCTACGTAAACCCACTGAACAATTTCTATCAGTTCTAAAAGACTACCTAAGTGATCGCAGTCAACGCACAATTGTTAACAACGTTTACAGTGATTATGCATCAATTTTTTCTGGTGTACCACAAGGATCAATTCTGGGTCCATTATTATTCATTTTTTATATTAACGATATTTTTAATTTGAACTTGTTTGGTAAATTGCAGCTTTACGCTGATGATGCAGCTTTAGTGTATAGCAGTAGCGATTTAAATGATGTCATAAAACATATGCAATATGATTTACACTTGATCAACAATTATCTATTGGCTAATCGTTTGTTCTTGAACCTCAGCAAAACCAACTACATTATTTTTGGAAACAAACCAAAGGACAACTTCCCATCATATTTTAGTTTTAGCAATTTTAACATTCAAGAAGTATCTTTTTTCAAGTATCTGGGATTGGTAATTGATTCAAAACTAAATTGGTCGATGCATATTAACAAACTATTCAAAATTATTTCCCCAATGTTATTTGTGTCGCGACATCCCATGGAGGGATTTGGCCGCTTCATTTTTGAAGTTTCGTAATCATTTTTACAACGGATAATGAGTGATTAGTTCATTGATCCTTATTAAACCAGCCGTGATTTTTTCATCACCCGCCGGGAATCGAACCCGGGACCTCCGGAGCTTAAAGCTAGCATGCTAACAACTGTGCCACCGGGGCGGCATTTGCAACTATATTATTTTATTTATTTAATTTATTTTTATTTATTTAATTCGGTAATTTACAGAATCCGATACATCCTGTTTTGAGCATCAGCTCATTCATAACAGAGTATACCGAACGGGGGCAACAAAATACATATAGCACGAGTTTCTTTAATGGCTTTCCTTGGTCCTTATTAATCGGTCCGCAGACTTCGCCAAAATCCTCATAATCGGTTGAACTTTTAACATTGTGTGATCGTTGCTGGGGCACTGTGTTTATATATTAAAATAATATCTCTTGGTTTAGACATTTTCTGTTAACTTAAAATTTACAAAAAAAAAATATTTCAGAAAGTAATTTTTCATGAAAACACGTCCAACCGACGTAAAAGACAAAGCCTGGTTAATTTATTTTGCATACGTCAAATCGCATCTTAATTATATGTCCATGATCTGGAGTGCTGCACCTGCTTATTTGTTGCGACCTTTATCAATTCTCCAGAATAGGATTATAAAAATTATTAAACACCTACCCATACTTACCAACTCATATTTACTATACAGCGAAAAGATCTATCTTTAGAGGTTTGATTTTGTTCAATGAATTGCCTGATGAAGTTAAACAGGAAACACGCATTGGCCACTTTAAATCATCTGCCAAGACTTTTATTTATAACAAATGGCTAAATGTGATTACTGTAAGAATAGGAACTAGAGACTTCAATTAATTTAATTATTTTTTGTGTTTGTTTTTTATTTTTTTTTTATTCTATGTTTATTTTGTATACTTTTCTCCCTCTTTCGTTTCATACACATGTATACTTATGTACTATTCTATTTGTTATAGTTTTTGTAGCTTTTTAAATGGAATTAAAAATAAATTATAACGAAAAAAAAAAAAATGGAATAACGATGAAAAAATATTCACGAATTTCACAGATGAATGTTTATTTAACGTTGCACTATAAATGAGGTTAATGCGCTTTGTACGTACCGGCCGCACTGATTTCAAAACCACTGCCGATCTAGGTGTACCAATAGATAGTAAAGTCGTACTTGATGAACTTATTACTACAATTAAAATTGATGAAAAATGCTGATTGTTAAAACTACCGAAGCACGATTTCGTAGAATTGACGTCTACAATTGTGTGGTCGATTGAACTTAGCTCTTCCGACCTTCTAGAAGTGCAATCTACTCCTAATTCTGTACGATTGTCATATATATTCCTTCAGTTCACTTCACTAGTTTCGGGCATATTTCCCTACAATAAAATATGGTAAAATATAGTTAGTAAAATACATTAATTTATATCTTACTTTAGGTGCTTCTTTTTTGTCCACACCCTCTTCCATCTGTCAACATTCTTAAATGCCCCTCCGATATCATTTAATTTTATTACCCTCATTTCCGAGTTTCTCTATTTTAATTTACCTCTTCTAATCCTTTAAATCTGTGAATTGAAAAGCGATTGTAATTTAACAATTAATATCTACATAAGCAATGAAATCGTTAAAACCACCTATTATTGGCTAAATCTACATCGCCTTTTATTATGGTAAAACCATCATCCCCTTCTGCTCATTGCTAATATGATTTTTACACACAAAAAATTTATGTATACTTACATTCTATATTTGTGGCCGCCGTTATTTTTATTAATTTTTAAAATTAAATGAAACTATTTTCTATTTTAACATAATTTTTATTTTATTTTATTAAAATATTATGATAACACTTATCTCTTCTAATTTCCCACAAAATGTGCAGGGCAAAATTCACATCAAATCTGTTGTAAATAAAATGGAATTATTTTGTCCCAATTCAAAAGAATTCCAAATTTTTAGAAAAGCGTCCTTATAAGCTCTAATTCCCCATTATAACAAACTTATGCTGTCACATATTTAGCTATGTATGAGGGTTATTGATTTAGTTACCTAAATAATAATGTATAGTAAGATTTTATTTTATTTTGAGCAGAATGCTATTTTTATGAAAATTTCACAAATTTTGGTTTAAATAAATCAATTATTACAAGAATATAACAACAACAAATATACTCAGAGATTATAATTAAATATTTGTAACGGTTTCACTTCAAAATATGTCTTAAGAAAAGTGTGATTTCCCATATAAAGGTTAGGCCATAATTAAATGAACTATTTGTTTACTGAATAACTCGATAACAAAACTGAGCTACAAAATTCTTTAAAATTACGTTTGATAGCATGTATTGGCATTATTACAATTGAAATTTTCTTAGGTCTGATAAACTATGTCAGATAAATGGCCACCTCCAGCATTGTTACAAGTTCCGGCTTGTTGTGGTGAGTACTTATCCTGGAGTGGCACGGTATTTCAGTTAAATGATCGCAATTTCTTGATGAATATTGTCTTTCAGATTGGCATCTGTGACTGATTAGGCTTTGAACGATTGATGTCCATTTTGCGCACAACCATATCGGAACCATCTTTTGATCGTTCACTTAATTATAGTCCTCTACAAGCTTTATGACAACTTTCGATATTCCTCCTTTCAAATTCTATTACAAAAGCTTCATTTTAAGAAAGGTTGGTTGGTAGGGTCTTTAGCTTCGCTGATGGCATCCATTTTTCATGCCATAAACGGTTTTTTAAACAATCTTATTAAAAAAAGGAACTAAGGCGGAAAAGATAATCACTCAAAATCTTCGTCCCCGGAAACAATTATTTCATTAACGTTTAAAAATAACATGAGTTTGCGTATATAAATATATGAGCCAATTACCCAAAAAAATTAGAAATGTAAATTAAGAAAAACTCTCCGCAATTTATATCTTTCCAGAAACGCTCAACTCGTAGATAATGTGAGCCTGAGCTTGAAACCCCGATAATCTAGTTATCAATTATGATACCTTCAGCCAGTGCATGGACATGATTGAATTGGCCCAATTTATCGATCTAAACAGTATGAAAAACTAATTCAATCAGGCGTGCAATAATATCCATCAGCACATCATACAATAATAATTTATCTTAGGCCCTATGATCCAGTAATCCACCAGGGAGTGGCAGTACTGGAAGGGGGTATCGCATTTTCACAATCAGACTGGTGGAACAATTTAATAATTTGAAGAAAACACTGAAGTAGATACACGATTGTTTAGCAAGCAAGCAATTTTCATATGAAATAGAGACATTTTTTGCGAACCAATTTCTATCGATAGTATCCATTGTCTTGGTTGCTCATTTTATTTTGCGGAATTAAAGACGTTTTTTTTTTTTGTAAAAACAAACAACAGTTAGAAAAAAAATAAAATGGTAAAATCGGTCTAGTTGTCATATTTTTCGACTTGCGAATTGCGATTTGCAAAATTATTGAGTATTTACCCAACTACCTAATATTACACAATAGCATTCTGTATTATAGGTATTTGATTTTGGGTGTAGCGATTCGTTTTAATTTTGTCTTATTTTAATTATCTTAGTTACCATTTCATTTAATAACAAAATTTAATTGATTAACCCATTTGATCCCACTGTACCTGTACGGGTAGTGCAAAATCACTAACTTTACGACCCCACTACTGCGATATTTTATGTTATATTTCGATTTGTATTTTACCGTTATATGGTTTCTAGTTTGTCTATCATATTAAAAAAAAAAAAAAATCCGTTTCGAGAAAGGGTTTGGGGCTACATTCTCGAAACCACATTGCAAGCAAATTTGCAACTTTGCTGGCTGAAATCGAGTTTTCACATTCTCAAAAATTATTGCTAGCTATTACCAATCAAAATAGCACAAAATCTTGCTATCAAGTTTTTCAGATGTTAAATCAAATATTAAAGTATTTTTAGGTTAGGTTGAGTGACATTTCAATGTTTGTTTCATCTTTGTTTCAAAAATTCGGTTGTAAAACTGATTTGTTAAAACTTAAAATATTTGTTTAGAATTAAAAATGGAGTGGTTATTAATACGTCAAAGGTATCGCTTCAATATTCATCGAAAAGTGTTTCGTGAAAGGGAGAATCCCTTTGAATGTGAAGATGCAATTTTTTTTAAACGGTACAGCACCCAGAGTCTCTAAATATTAAGATAATGGGTAAACGTGTAAACTCGTAAAAAGCAAAGCTTTCTTTTATTAGTTTGCAATTTTCAGATTCCATTTGAAGTAGTAATCATATCGAAAAATTAAAAATTCATTAAAGTAGGCGTAGCATTTTGCAAGTTTACACGTTTACCCATTATCTTATTTTTTAGAGAATCAGCGTGCAGGTTTACTAAAGATGCCGCCAAATTTATTATTGAACTTCTTTCAGCAGACCTGAAACGAGAAACTTTACGAAGCAAAGCTATTCCACCTTTTGTGACGGTATAATTAAAGTAATACTAATTTCCTCTTCAGTGTAATTAGGTTTTCTTTTTTTAGAGCAATCCATTTTTGTTTCGTTATATGCCGTCGTGCAAAACCCTAATGTCAAAATTTTATTCAGCATCGCGCTGAATAAAAATAATATGGTGGAAATATCGAGAATGTAATTTCATATTTCCAAAATTATCACTAGCAATTCTGCCATTTTTGCTAATAGCAACAGGTTGTTTTGCTAGAAGTACGAGAATGTAGCCCTTTGAGTGTTAAAAAATATTTGAAGTACAAATATTTGACACAATTTGTTATTGGTGTGGGATCAAATGGGTTAAGAAAATTATGCCGAGAATATTTACGGTTAGGCAACGTTATTATTCTTTCTTTTTTATGTTTTTGAACCTCATACTGAAAGTAAGTTCAGGTTGAAAACCGTACTCCGTTTTGCAACCACAACGCCTAAATTTCACAAAAGCAAGATGATGCTGAATTCATTTGTCGACCCCTGCCGTTCATGTCAGCACTACAGTCTTGTGAAGAAGATTCGGTGCACATTGAGAACGATCCTCAAAAACGAAATTTTCCTTTTCATAAATTATTTATGTATATAAACATAAACCGTATGTTTTTAATTAACGATAGTTAAAATATTGTGCATTTACTAAATGAAAAATGTTAACAGTTTTAATACATAATTTCAATTTATCGATAAATTGAAATTTTGTATTAAAACTCTTAAAATTGTCGAATTAGTAAATTCACGATATTTTAACTATCGTTAATTAAAAATTAACGGTTTCCGGATATGCGCTATTTTAGCAATTTTCTTCCATAATTTGCATCGACCTTAAATTGACCTCAAAATTCTAATTATACAGTGATTGTGCTTGTGGTATATAATCATTTCATCATAGCGCGCAACGTCATGGTACGAGTATAAAGGTTGAATGACTTTAAAAATTAAATCCACGTCTTCTTTATACGTTTATATGAGTTGCTTGTTACAAATACAGGATTTTTTTTTGCAATTTAGCTACATATAATTAATACATCTTCCAGCCAGCCAAACAACTATTTATAGCCTATAAAAATTGTGACTGTAATAAATTCACAGCTTAGTCTGTGTATTACGACTTTAACAATCATACGACACAAACACAATCCTCTTCCATGTTGAACACGCAGTGAATAACACAAAATAGTGCCAATTAAATATTGTTTTTACTTAGAATTCGAAGCAAATATTTATTTTACATCAAACTTATGTCATTTACAAAGAAATTTATTGAACTCGATAATTACACACACGCACACACAAATTAATTAATTAAATGTCAATCATTTGGAGAGCAACCCGTCAATTAAATATTAAATTATTATTTTTTTTTTGATAAAGTCAAAGCGAATATAAATAAATACTTGAAAATTTGTTATCTCGACATATTGCATTCAATTTTTTGTTGTTCTATTTTACTTTAAAAGTTTATGGACGAGTTTATGGTAGGTCATTTCAGTTAATCTCTAAAATAAATCACTAAAAATAGAATTTTTTGCTTACTATATTACTTGTTAAACTGCTCTAGGCTTTACAGAAGCTAATCACGGATTAGGTACAAATTTTTATTTTTTTACTCATCCAGACAAACTGGTTTTCTTTAAAAGGAATAAGTGAATCCATGTGTGCGTATTAAGAATAGAACGTAAATTTTAAACAATTTTTTAAGGTTTCACAGGTACACAAAATATCTTGATATTTATTTAGTTTTAATTTTTATATTTTTTTAGTTTATTGTTGAAATTAAAAAGGATTTTTGATGGTGGTTGATTTTTCTGACGGGTTTCTTCCATACATATTCAACTTTTGAACAATTGGAAAATAATATTTTGGAACGACAAAAAAATTCTACGATTAATTCCATTTTTTTTAACCTAGACAGACGAACAGGTAGGTAAGTAAAAAAAACCGTAAAAAATTTAGTCTACCTTAACCTTTTCAGCTTTGCAAAAAAAAAAGGTAAATAAATATGCATGTGTAATAATAGTAATTTAACAAACAACAAAAAAAATTGAAAATTCACCTTCTTTCAATTCTTTTGTCGTACCAAAAAAACCTTTTTTTTTTCATGTTGTTAGTTGCAATTTACCTTATATAAGCTACACACGCACATATTATATTTTTTACAAATAAATAAAAATTAACTATTTACTTATTAATTGTGAATATGTAGGTACATATGAGTTCAAGATTTGTAAGGGATTTAACAAATTCTAAAATTTAAATACGAAATCAATACACATCTCAAATCTGGATGGAGTTTTTTGTATAAATAATTATAAAAAGGTTAAGTAGGGCAACGAATAATGTGTATTGCCTATATTGAAAACTTAAAAATGAAATCATAACTTAAATGTATTTAAGAAAGCAAAAAATGGAATTAGCAGTAGTAACAGAAAAGAGCAGGTGCTGATTGTATTTTTCTCCATAAAGATAATTTTGGATATACGGGGAACAGAATACAGAACATTTTTGTTGCAACAGTTTTTATGGACCAATTAAATGGCAAATTTATGAATTTTGTTTTGCGTTGTAAAACCGACATTAATGACTGCATACATACGATTACTGAGAATTTAAATTAGCTCAGACCGAAATCTCACTAAATCATATTTTATTTGATTTAAAAATTAATTGGTTGGTTAATCCAGTTGCATATGCCAATATGGTACATTGGTCGTGAATGAGACGAAGCTTAAAGAATCTCACAAAGTGTGTCTTAAGTTTTAACCAGTAACTTTCGTATATCGATTTCCAGTTTTATTAAAAACAATTTCAAAACTTTAAAAACAAAATTTTCGGATAAAAAGAAATTAGTACAATATACCCAGAAGGCAATGATAATCATAATATTTTATCAGTTTAGATACTGTATATCGCTTTTTTAATATTTTTATGATTGCTCTCCAAATAAAATAAACTTGAATGTAAATTAATTTCATTGAAGAAGATTTGAATTGGAATATGTACATAATAATGTTTTGTTTGTAATTTGGTTTCGGCCTTTGTTTTTACCGTATTATTATTATTAATAGATGTCCTTCGTTGAAAATGGGCAAAGCTCATTCCGAGTCTATAACTAGGGAGCGAAGCTTAATTTTATTTTTTCCTGTTCGATTTATATCGAAAATGTTGGCATTAGTGCTTCATTAAATTTTTGGATGGAATGGCTATAGAATTTAGATGAGGATGTATACATCCGGCATTTTGGATTGGAGTGATATAAACAACCCTTTTAAACCGAAATCTTTACAAATGCAAGAAAACATTTTTTTTAGCGATTAAGCGGACTTTGAGACGGGTTAACTTTCGACGTCAACTATGAAGTGTTCCTTGAATTGTGTATCTTAGCCCCATTTAATAATGGCATTTACAATTCGGTGAACTGAAAGATCTTACGGTGAACTGAAAAGTCTTAGGTAATACTATTTCTGTTGGTTAAGATATTTGCCTTAGTTAAGACCCATTTCGTATTCTACTGGTATTCTTTTGTCGTTGGTATTACGAAATAGTCTTATGTAAGACCGACAATTTTTGTGGTCTTAAGTGTTTGTTTATCTATTTTCCAATTGTGAAAATATCTCAAAATATAAATTAAAGCTGAAAAACTATTGAAAAAAGGAAAACATTTGGTATTTAACAGGTCTACAAACATTTTGGAGAATTTGCATCAAATAAATTAAGACAGCTTTGATCAGAATACCAGTATAATATTTAGTCTCATGGTGGATTCAGCGAGAAAAAATTTGCTAGCTCGTGATCACGAATTATTGAAATTTCGCCATCTTTTTTACCCCTCCAATTTTTTGTTTACTTTTTTAAAAGAGCAACAATAAGAAAAATTTAAAAAAAATTGGAGGGGGTAAAAAGATGACAAAATTTCAATAATTCGTGATGACGAGCTAGAAAATGTTTCTCGCTGAATCCACCATTAAACAAAAAGTCTTCCCAAAAAATGTCTTAGCTAAGACCAGCGATATATATATATACATGGATAGGGGATAGAACAAAATTTAGGGAGAAACCAAAAAAGTATTTAGTGTGTGACAGAGAAAGAAAAAACTTCGTCCTTGTCTTTAAAGCCGATTTTTCTAATACCAAATTCAAATTGCCGCCCCGGTGGCACAGTGGTTAGCATGCTTGCTTTAAGCTATGGAGGTCCCCACGGCTGGTTAATGTAAGGATCAATGAACTAATCACTCATTATCCGTTGTACAAATGATTACGAAACTTCACTATGAAGCGGCCAAATCCCTCCATGGGATGTAGCACCAGCGAAAAAAAAAAAAAAATCAAATTTATGTGTAGGATATGGTAAAGCAAAATAGCTGTAACCTAGAGACGGAATAAATAAACGTTGCAAACTTAAAGCATGCCAGATACAATAATATAAATGTAGTAGTAACCATGGTAACATATTTAAAAAACATCCTAAAAATAAAAAATGAAAATTCACTTGAATGTTTGTTTATGCTAGATTTTTGACGTTTTATTCGAATTTTTATTATTGTTGTTTATTTTTCAGGGATGTATTTGAAATTTAAAGGAATAAATGGTTATTAATTCTTAAACTAGTCTACGAAAGCTGGTAGCGTAATGTTTAACTATTCAAATTTGATATAATTAATTAATTATTTTTAATTTAAATAATCATTGTCGAATATTTATTCCATTCAATTTAAAAAAAAAAATCTATTTCGAAAAAATTCGAAATGAAATTTATTCAAGTACGGCACTTATTAAGTATATAAAAGAATAGTAAGGCTATAAAATAAAATTTGCTCCATTTTTTGTCACGTAAATCAATGTGATTTTTGATCAATCCCCTATCCATGTATATTGTATATATATCGCTGGCTAGGACAGTCTTAGGAGCCTTAACGTCAGAATCGGACGGTTGTGAACATTTTCCTAAAACTCAGAGATATTCCTAAAAAACAACAACAACAACTAAAAATTTCAGAGTATTAGTAAAACTGCGAACTAGCGAATGAATTCCAAACTACGCAATAAGAAATCATACATTTTTTTTTATTCTTTGCAATTTGTAAGCTGAAGTAGATTTATAAGTAGAAAATATAACACAAGAGAATTATCGTATATCGAATTCCCAGAATTACCTGGAGTCCCTAAGCACCGGCCATTCTAAGGGAAACTTATTTTGAGTAGGTCACGATCTTCTCTAACAGAAAATAAATGAATTTTAAAAAAATCTGTGGTCCCAGCCAGGCACTTATGATTGGCGATTTTTAAATATTCTATAGAGAATTATCGTAACTCGAATTTCCCGCAATTTTCCTGGAGTTCCCAAGCACCGGCCATTCCAAGGGAAACTTATTTTGAGTAGGTCATGATCTACTCTAACAGAAAATAAATGAACTTTAAAAAATTCTGTGGTCCCAGGCACTTAGTATTGACGATTTTTCAATATTCTATGGAGAATTATCGTATATCGAGATTCCCGGAATTTTCCTGGAGTTCCTAAGCACCGACCATTCTAAGGAAAACTTATTTTGAGTAGATCACGGATCTACTCTAACATAAGATAAGTCAATTTTAGAAAATTATTTGGTCCCAGGCACTTAGGATTGACGATTTTTCAATATTCTATAGAGAATTATCGTAAATCGAATTTCCCGCAATTTTCCTGGAGTTCCTAAGCACCGGCCATCCCAAGGGAAACTTATTTTGAGTAGGTCATGATATACTCTAACAGAAAATAAATGAATTTTAAAAAATTCTGTGGTCCCAGGCACTTAGTATTGACGATTTTTCAATATTCTATGGAGAATTACCGTAAATCGAGATTCCCGGAATTTTCCTGGAGTTCCTAAGCACCGCCCATTCTAAGGGAAACCTATTTTGAGTAGGTCATGATCTGCTCTAACAGAAAATAAATCAATTTTAGAAAATTCTGTGGTCCCAGGCACTTAGGATTGACGATTTTTGAATATTCTATAGAGAATTATCGTAAATCGAGATTCCCGGAATTTTCCTGGAGTTCCTAAGCACCGGCCATCCTAAGGGAAACTTATTTTGAGTAGGCCATGATATACTCTAACAGAAAATAAATGAATTTTAAAAAATTCTGTGGTCCCAGGCACTTAGTATTGACGATTTTTCAATATTCTATGGAGAATTATCGTAAATCGAGATTTCCGGAATTTTCCTGGAGTTCCTAAGCACCGCCCATTCTAAGGGAAACCTATTTTGAGTAGGTCATGATCTGCTCTAACAGAAAATAAATCAATTTTAAAAAATTCTGTGGTCCCAGGCACTTAGGATTGACGATTTTTGAATATTCTATGGAGAATTATCGTATATCGAGATTCCCGGAATTACCCTGGAGTTCCTAAACACCGGCCATTCCAAGGGAAACTTATTTTGAGTAGGTCATGATATACTCTAACAGAAAATAAATGAATTTTAAAAAATTCTGTGGTCCCAGGCTCTTAGTATTGACGATTTTTCAATATTCTATGGAGAATTACCGTAAATCGAGATTCCCGGAATTTTCCTGGAGTTCCTAAGCACCGCCCATTCTAAGGGAAACCTATTTTGAGTAGGTCATGATCTGCTCTAACAGAAAATAAATCAATTTTTAAAAAATCTGTGGTCCCAGGCACTTATGATTGGCGATTTTTCAATATTCTATAGAGAATTATCGTATATCGAGATTCCCGGAATTTTCCTGGAGTTCCTAAGCACCGGCCATTCTAAGGGAAACTTATTTTGAGTAGGTCACGATCTTCTCTAACAGAAAATAAATGAATTTTAAAAAAATCTGTGGTCCCAGGCACTTAGTATTGACGATTTTTCAATATTCTATGGAGAATTATCGTATATCGAGATTCCCGGAATTTTCCTGGAGTTCCTAAGCACCGACCATTCTAAGGGAAACTTATTTTGAGTAGATCACGGATCTACTCTAACATAAGATAAGTCAATTTTAGAAAATTATTTGGTCCCAGGCACTTAGGATTGACGATTTTTCAATATTCTATAGAGAATTATCGTAAATCGAATTTCCCGCAATTTTCCTGGAGTTCCTAAGCACCGGCCATCCCAAGGGAAACTTATTTTGAGTAGGTCATGATATACTCTAACAGAAAATAAATGAATTTTAAAAAATTCTGTGGTCCCAGGCACTTAGTATTGACGATTTTTCAATATTCTATGGAGAATTACCGTAAATCGAGATTCCCGGAATTTTCCTGGAGTTCCTAAGCACCGCCCATTCTAAGGGAAACCTATTTTGAGTAGGTCATGATCTGCTCTAACAGAAAATAAATCAATTTTAGAAAATTCTGTGGTCCCAGGCACTTAGGATTGACGATTTTTGAATATTCTATAGAGAATTATCGTAAATCGAGATTCCCGGAATTTTCCTGGAGTTCCTAAGCACCGGCCATCCTAAGGGAAACTTATTTTGAGTAGGTCATGATATACTCTAACAGAAAATAAATGAATTTTAAAAAATTCTGTGGTCCCAGGCACTTAGTATTGACGATTTTTCAATATTCTATGGAGAATTATCGTAAATCGAGATTCCCGGAATTTTCCTGGAGTTCCTAAGCACCGCCCATTCTAAGGGAAACCTATTTTGAGTAGGTCATGATCTGCTCTAACAGAAAATAAATCAATTTTAAAAAATTCTGTGGTCCCAGGCACTTAGGATTGACGATTTTTGAATATTCTATGGAGAATTATCGTATATCGAGATTCCCGGAATTACCCTGGAGTTCCTAAACACCGGCCATTCCAAGGGAAACTTATTTTGAGTAGGTCATGATATACTCTAACAGAAAATGAATGAATTTTAAAAAATTCTGTGGTCCCAGGCACTTAGTATTGACGATTTTTCAATATTCTATGGAGAATTACCGTAAATCGAGATTCCCGGAATTTTCCTGGAGTTCCTAAGCACCGCCCATTCTAAGGGAAACCTATTTTGAGTAGGTCATGATCTGCTCTAACAGAAAATAAATCAATTTTTAAAAAATCTGTGGTCCCAGGCACTTATGATTGGCGATTTTTCAATATTCTATAGAGAATTATCGTATATCGAGATTCCCGGAATTTTCCTGGAGTTCCTAAGCACCGGCCATTCTAAGGGAAACCTATTTTGAGTAGGTCACGATCTACTCTAACAGAAAATAAATCAATTTTAAAAAATTCTGTGGTCCCAGGCACTTAGGATTGACGATTTTTGAATATTCTATGGAGAATTATCGTATATCGAGATTCCCGGAATTACCCTGGAGTTCCTAAACACCGGCCATTCCAAGGGAAACTTATTTTGAGTAGGTCATGATATACTCTAACAGAAAATGAATGAATTTTAAAAAATTCTGTGGTCCCAGGCACTTAGTATTGACGATTTTTCAATATTCTATGGAGAATTACCGTAAATCGAGATTCCCGGAATTTTCCTGGAGTTCCTAAGCACCGCCCATTCTAAGGGAAACCTATTTTGAGTAGGTCATGATCTGCTCTAACAGAAAATAAATCAATTTTAGAAAATTCTGTGGTCCCAGGCACTTAGGATTGACGATTTTTGAATATTCTATAGAGAATTATCGTAAATCGAGATTCCCGGAATTTTCCTGGAGTTCCTAAGCACCGGCCATCCTAAGGGAAACTTATTTTGAGTAGGTCATGATATACTCTAACAGAAAATAAATGAATTTTAAAAAATTCTGTGGTCCCAGGCACTTAGTATTGACGATTTTTCAATATTCTATGGAGAATTATCGTAAATCGAGATTCCCGGAATTTTCCTGGAGTTCCTAAGCACCGCCCATTCTAAGGGAAACCTATTTTGAGTAGGTCATGATCTGCTCTAACAGAAAATAAATCAATTTTAAAAAATTCTGTGGTCCCAGGCACTTAGGATTGACGATTTTTGAATATTCTATGGAGAATTATCGTATATCGAGATTCCCGGAATTACCCTGGAGTTCCTAAACACCGGCCATTCCAAGGGAAACTTATTTTGAGTAGGTCATGATATACTCTAACAGAAAATGAATGAATTTTAAAAAATTCTGTGGTCCCAGGCACTTAGTATTGACGATTTTTCAATATTCTATGGAGAATTACCGTAAATCGAGATTCCCGGAATTTTCCTGGAGTTCCTAAGCACCGCCCATTCTAAGGGAAACCTATTTTGAGTAGGTCATGATCTGCTCTAACAGAAAATAAATCAATTTTTAAAAAATCTGTGGTCCCAGGCACTTATGATTGGCGATTTTTCAATATTCTATAGAGAATTATCGTATATCGAGATTCCCGGAATTTTCCTGGAGTTCCTAAGCACCGGCCATTCTAAGGGAAACCTATTTTGAGTAGGTCACGATCTACTCTAACAGAAAATAAATGAATTTTAAAAAATTCTGTGGTCCCAGGCACTTAGGATTGACGATTTTTGAATATTCTATGGAGAATTATCGTATATCGAGATTCCCGGAATTACCCTGGAGTTCCTAAACACCGGCCATTCCAAGGGAAACTTATTTTGAGTAGGTCATGATATACTCTAACAGAAAATGAATGAATTTTAAAAAATTCTGTGGTCCCAGGCACTTAGTATTGACGATTTTTCAATATTCTATGGAGAATTACCGTAAATCGAGATTCCCGGAATTTTCCTGGAGTTCCTAAGCACCGCCCATTCTAAGGGAAACCTATTTTGAGTAGGTCATGATCTGCTCTAACAGAAAATAAATCAATTTTTAAAAAATCTGTGGTCCCAGGCACTTATGATTGGCGATTTTTCAATATTCTATAGAGAATTATCGTATATCGAGATTCCCGGAATTTTCCTGGAGTTCCTAAGCACCGGCCATTCTAAGGGAAACTTATTTTGAGTAGGTCACGATCTTCTCGAACAGAAAATAAATGAATTTTAAAAAAATCTGCGGTCCCAGCCAGGCACTTATGATTGGCGATTTTTAAATATTCTATAGAGAATTATCGTAACTCGAATTTCCCGCAATTTTCCTGGAGTTCCTAAGCACCGGCCATCCCAAGGGAAACTTATTTTGAGTAGGTCATGATATACTCTAACAGAAAATAAATGAATTTTAAAAAATTCTGTGGTCCCAGGCACTTAGTATTGACGATTTTTCAATATTCTATGGAGAATTACCGTAAATCGAGATTCCCGGAATTTTCCTGGAGTTCCTAAGCACCGCCCATTCTAAGGGAAACCTATTTTGAGTAGGTCACGATCTGCTCTAACAGAAAATAAATCAATTTTAGAAAATTCTGTTGTCCCAGGCACTTAAGATTGACGATTTTTGAATATTCTATAGAGAATTATCGTAAATCGAGATTCCCGGAATTTTCCTGGAGTTCCTAAGCACCGGCCATCCTAAGGGAAACTTATTTTGAGTGGGCCATGATATACTCTAACAGAAAATAAATGAATTTTAAAAAATTCTGTGGTCCCAGGCACTTAGTATTGACGATTTTTCAATATTCTATGGGGAATTATCGTAAATCGAGATTCCCGGAATTTTCCTGGAGTTCCTAAGAACCGCCATTCTAAGGGAAACCTATTTTGAGTAGGTCATGATCTGCTCTAACAGAAAATAAATCAATTTTAAAAAATTCTGTGGTCCCAGGCACTTAGGATTGACGATTTTTGAATATTCTATGGAGAATTATCGTATATCGAGATTCCCGGAATTACCCTGGAGTTCCTAAACACCGGCCATTCCAAGGGAAACTTATTTTGAGTAGGTCATGATATACTCTAACAGAAAATAAATGAATTTTAAAAAATTCTGTGGTCCCAGGCACTTAGTATTGACGATTTTTCAATATTCTATGGAGAATTACCGTAAATCGAGATTCCCGGAATTTTCCTGGAGTTCCTAAGCACCGCCCATTCTAAGGGAAACCTATTTTGAGTAGGTCATGATCTGCTCTAACAGAAAATAAATCAATTTTTAAAAAATCTGTGGTCCCAGGCACTTATGATTGGCGATTTTTCAATATTCTATAGAGAATTATCGTATATCGAGATTCCCGGAATTTTCCTGGAGTTCCTAAGCACCGGCCATTCTAAGGGAAACCTATTTTGAGTAGGTCACGATCTACTCTAACAGAAAATAAATCAATTTTAAAAAATTCTGTGGTCCCAGGCACTTAGAATTGACGATTTTTGAATATTCTATGGAGAATTATCGTATATCGAGATTCCCGGAATTTTCCTGGAGTTCCTAAGCACCGGCCATTCTATGGGAAACTTATTTTGAGTAGGCCATGATATACTCTAACAGAAAATAAATGAAGTTTAAAAAATTCTGTGGTCCCAGGCACTTAGTATTGACGATTTTTCAATATTCTATGGAGAATTATCGTAAATCGAGATTCCCGGAATTTTCCTGGAGTTCCTAAGCACCGCCCATTCTAAGGGAAACTTATTTTTAGTAGGTCACGATCTGCTCTAACAGAAAATAAATCAATTTTAAAAAATTCTGTGGTCCCAGGCACTTAGGATTGACAATTTTTGAATATTCTATAGAGAATTATCGTATATCGAGATTCCCGGAATTACACTGGAGTTCCTAAACACCGGCCATTCTAAGGGAACCTTATTTTGAGTAGGTCATGATCTGCTCTAACAGAAAATAAATCAATTTTAGAAAATTCTGTGGTCCCAGGCACTTAGTATTGACGATTTTTCAATATTCTATAGAGAATTATCGTAAATCGAGATTCCCGGAATTTTCCTGGAGTTCCTAAGCACCGGCCATCCTAAGGGAAACTTATTTTGAGTAGGTCATGATATACTCTAACAGAAAATAAATGAATTTTAAAAAATTCTGTGGTCCCAGGCACTTAGTATTGACGATTTTTCAATATTCTATGGAGAATTACCGTAAATCGAGATTCCCGAAATTTTCCTGGAGTTCCTAAGCACCGCCCATTCTAAGGGAAACCTATTTTGAGTAGGTCATGATCTGCTCTAACAGAAAATAAATCAATTTTAGAAAATTCTGTGGTCCCAGGCACTTAGGATTGACGAATTTTCAATATTCTATAGAGAATTATCGTAAATCGAGATTCCCGGAATTTTCCAGGAGTTCCTAAGCACCGGCGATCCTAAGGGAAACTTATTTTGAGTAGGTCATGATATACTCTAACAGAAAATAAATGAATTTTAAAAAATTCTGTGGTCCCAGGCACTTAGTATTGACGATTTTTCAATATTCTATGGAGAATTATCGTAAATCGAGATTCACGGAATTTTCCTGGAGTTCCTAAGCACCGCCCATTCTAAGGGAAACCTATTTTGAGTAGGTCATGATCTGCTCTAACAGAAAATAAATCAATTTTAAAAAATTCTGTGGTCCCAGGCACTTAGGATTGACGATTTTTGAATATTCTGTAGAGAATTATCGTATATCGAGATTCCCGGAATTACCCTGGAGTTCCTAAACACCGGCCATTCCAAGGGAAACTTATTTTGAGTAGGTCACGATCTACTCCAACAGAAAATAAATCAATTTTAAAAAATTCTGTGGTCCCAGGCACTTAGGATTGACGATTTTTAATATTCTTTATAGAATTATCGTATATCGAGATTCCCGGAATTTTCCTGGAGTTCCTAAACGCCGGCCATTCTAAGGGAAACTTATTTTGAGTAGGTCATGATATACTCTAACAGAAAATAAATGAATTTTAAAAAATTCTGTGGTCCCAGGCACTTAGGATTGGCGATTTTCGAATATTCTATGGAGAATTATCGTATATCGAGTTTCTCGGAATTTTCCTGGAGTTTCTAAGCACCGACCATTCTAAGGCAAACTTATTTTATGTAGAAAATTTAATTAATAAAGTAAAATCTAAATTCAAAATTATCTAATTTTTAGCAATACTTCATCACGACAAAAACTACAATAACAATATTCAATAATTTCATCATAATCGGGTAAGAAAAAGCGAAGTTCCAATTTAGTTAGCCAGAATTTCTAAAATTTCGTCTAAAAATCATTTTATTAATCCATTTCCATGATACAAATCTAATTTCATTATAATCGGTAAAGCGAAACATCCACGTTCCACCCAAATTGGCCACATTCCAGAACTTCATTTACAAAACTTTTTAAAATTCCATTTCCGTCCCACATGTCGAATTTTTTATTAATCGTTTAAGAAACTACCAAATTCCATCCTAATTGGCCATATATCAGAAATCCTTCTACAAATCATTTCAGGACCCCATATCGATTGTATACAGATCGAGTTTCATCATATTCGGTTAAGAAAAATGCAAGTTCAACTCTTATTAGTGATATTCCACAAATTCAACTAAAACTCATTATAAGAACTCCAGGAAAATTCCGGGAAACTCGATTTACGATAATTCTCTATAGAATATTGAAAAATCGTCAATACTAAGTGCCTGGGACCACAGAATTTTTAAAAATTCATGTATTTTCTGTTAGAGTAGATCGTAGCCTACTCAAAACAAGTTTACCTTAGAATGGCCGGTGCTTAAGAACTCCAGCAAAATTCCGGGAAACTCGATTAACGATAATTCTCTATAGAATATTGAAAAATCGTCAATCCTAAGTGCCTGGGACCACAGAATTTTTTAAAATTGATTTATTTTCTGTTAGAGTAGATCGTGACCTACTCAAAATAAGTTTCCCTTAGAATAGTCGGTGCTTAGGAACTCCAGGAAAATTCCGGGAATCTCGATTTACGATAATTCTCTATAGCATATTCAAAAATCGTCAATACTAAGTGCCTGGGACCACAGAATTTTTAAAAATTCATATATTTTCTGTTAGAGTAGATCGTGGCCTACTCAAAACAAGTTTACCTTAGAATGGCCGGTGCTTAAGAACTCCAGCAAAATTCCGGGAAACTCGATTAACGATAATTCTCTATAGAATATTGAAAAATCGTCAATCCTAAGTGCCTGTGACCACAGAATTTTTTAAAATTGATTTATTTTCTGTTAGAGTAGATCGTGACTTACTCAAAATAAGTTTCCATTAGAATAGTCGGTGCTTAGGAACTCCAGGAAAATTCCGGGAATCTCGATATACGATAATTCTCTATAGAATATTGAAAAATCGTCAATCCTAAGTGCCTGGGACCACAGAATTTTTTTAAATTGATTTATTTTCTGTTAGAGCAGATCATGACCTACTCAAAATAAGTTTCCCTTAGAATGGCCGGTGCTTAGGAACTCCAGGAAAATTCCGGGAAACTCGATTTACGATAATTCTCTATAGAATATTGAAAAATCGTCAAAGTGCCTGAGACCACAGAATTTTTAAAAATTCATTTACTTTCTGTTAGAGTAGATCGTGGCCTACTCAAAATAAGTTTCCCTTAGAATGGCCGGTGCTTAGGAACTCAAGGAAAATTCCGGGAATCTCGATATACGATAATTCTCTATAGAATATTCAAAAATCGTCAATACTAAGTGCCTGGGACCACAGAATTTTTAAAAATTGATTTACTTTCTGTTAGAGTAGATCGTGACCTACTCAAAATAAGTTTCCGGTGCTTAGGAACTCCAGGAAAATAATATATACTCAAAATAAATTTCCCTTAATATTTATATTTTCAATAAAGTTGAATTTGACCAAAAACAGCCAAGTTTCTAATTGAACACCTGATATAACGTATTAATGTTTTATAGGTAATATTTTTTTACTGCAAGATACGTAATAAACGAATAAAAAAATTTAATTTCTGTTTAATATGAATTTTATGTATTATTTACACTAACCCTTTCATATTTATCTAGGAATAGTAAATACTTTACATATCTCTCCATACACACGTGAAGTTTTTCCTAGAAATAATCCTAAAATATTTGTTTTGTCTTTTAGGAAAAACTTCACGTGTATTCGTCGGTCAATTTCGAATTTAAAAGATTGGAAATCGAGTATCAGTTATAATGAAATTATTCTCGTCATTTTATAATAAGGTGGCGCGTAACAAATTATGCGGTTAGAAAAATATCAGATGCATAGATCTGTCCTCATATTTCATTGCAAGACCTTATTGCAAGTTGACGAAAGACTCGCTAATGCTTTGACATTTTTTCCTTAAGCAAAGAATAAATTGAATACTAAAATGATTCAGAACTGTATTTTTGAATAACAGACCAGAGTACCTACACTGCAATCTAGAGAAACGTCTTCTGTCCGCACTTTTAACAACTAATTTTAGAAATTACATAAGCCTCAAATGGATAACTCCATTGGTGAGCCCCAAAAAAATGGGAAATACTATTAAGGCAGTCTGCTGTACTTTTATTTGGAATAAATAATAATCCTTGAAATAATATCAATTTTGTCGATATAATTTCCACATTTGGGGGCTCAACCAGGATTGATATACCCACCATTGAAAGAAGTGAAATTTAAAATTGCGGAATTAGAATTTGTGTCACGAAGCGGTGAAGCGCGATCGAAGACGTTGATCGATTAGTTTGGTGCGTGATTAATTATTCTAAAATTAATTATAAATTGCTATATTGTGTGTTTGGAAAATTTTTGTCATTGAGGTTGAAATCGTCCCGTTATAGATGACAAACGGTGAACGGTAAAGAAGACAGTTAGTGAAATCTGGCATGATTTCAAATTTCAATTCGGACTTGCAACCGCGTGACGAATACTGTGCTAGCGGGCATTGTGTAACGTGTTGCTTAAAGATAACCGTATGTCAATTTATAAGGTGGCCTTCAATTGTTAAAATTGATGGAATCAACGAGATAAGGATTATTTGTGACAGTGTTTAGTAATTTACGTGAACAACCGTTCCTAATTCCAATTGGTTAGATTTGTTTCTTTAATAAAAAACAAGGGCGTTAAATACGATAGCAGCAAGTTGTACGTAAAGACAAAAGAAACTCCAGATTATTTACAGAAAATTTAGAAATGAATTCGCAAAAATCAGAGTTAAAGGAGTAGGAATTCAATTTTTTGAAAACAGAATTAGAGTTAAGCAAAATAGTTATCGCAACCTGCAGTGATACCGGATGCAACCCATTCATTGGTGATTGGACCCATTAGAAAAATGGATTGCTAAATTCGAGGATGCGAGTTCATGTGCTGGATGGAGCGATGTACACAAAAATATTTTCGCACGTAGATTGTTGAAAGGAACCGCAAAAGAAACCCTACGGATAGCTTCCGGTTTAAAATCATGGAAAAATCTGGCAAATTTTCTACGTAGAGAATTTAAAAATACAGAAAACAGTGCAGTAGTTCACTGCAAAATTTTGGAACGTAAAAAGAAAATCGACGAGTCATTTAAATCGTATTTAATTACGTTAACTGAAATTGTAAGCTCAGCAAATATCGAGGAAGCTGCTAACATACAATATTGTATTCATGGAATACAGGATTATGAGCCGAACAAATCCGTTTTATATGGCTGTTCCATGATTGATAAATTTAAAGCAAAACTTCAAATATACAAGGCGATTAAAAATAAAACGACCGCCAACAAAACCCATGGCAGCAATAGTAATAATGACAACACATCTTCCAAAAATTACAGTAATGCCAGTGATAATAAATCAAAGCCGTCTAGTTCACGAAGAAATCGTCGATTACAATGTTTTAATTGTTTAGAGTTTGATCATATATCCGAACGTTGTCCTTATAAATCAAAATGTGAAAAGTGATACATTTGTAAGAATTTTGGGCTCAATTCCAAGACATGTAATTATAGTTGATATTAACAAATCGAATTCATGCGCAACCTGCACAGGAAAAAATAGCGTATTGGAAAAAATTGTGAAACAAATAAAAATTGGTGATAATATAATGTTCGCTAGGGTTGATAGCGGAAGTGACTTGAACTTTATGTCACAAAGCCGTTACAATTCGCTTGAATCACCTAACTTCAATGGTCAAGCTATTCTTTTCAACGCAGTCGGATCTAAAGGTTTATCATCGGTGGGTCAATTTCAAACCCAAATTACTTTAGAAGACGACAATTATACTACGAATTTTCACATAGCGCTAGGCGGTATTTTGCCGTGTAATATTCTATTAGGCAGAGAGTTAATAGACCAAACAATAACGACTATTACGCATGATTCCATTTCGATGAAGAAATTTGCGCCTGCGAATTGTGACGTATCCGCAACCCTTAATCATATTGACGAGGAAGCCTATGAGGTCAGAAGCTTGATTGTTGATTACAATCCAGGAAAGTCGGTTTAGCGTCGACACTAAAATGAAAATTATTTTGACTGACGAGAAGCCTATAGTGCAGAAGGCTAGACGATTATGTTATGACCCTTAGAAACCAAACTCTTAAGAGAACAAGTTGATGAGTGGATCCCAGTTGTTTTATCAAATAAGAAAGATGGATCAAAAAGGTTGTTTGTCGACTATAAGAAGTTAAATGAAGTGGTTGTTAAAGATTGGTATCCACTTCCCTTATTGATGACCAAATAGACCAGTTGCAAGGAGCAAAGTATTTTTCTACCCTCGACCTGAAAAACTTATTTTTTCACGTTCCTGAAGAAGAAGACTTCATAAAATACACCGCGTTTGTAACCCCAATTTGCTTTTGATTTTCTGCGAGTACCTTTCGGCCTTTGCAATTCACCAGCTGTTTTCCTGCGATTCAATTATAATATTTTTAATCCGTTATGTGTCAAGAATCGTTCCAGGAAATTCCAAGAGGGAAACTTTGGAATTATTGAAAGAGGTGCTTAAAACTGCTGAGAAGAACAGCCTGCAAATAAAGTTGGTCCGAGTGACAGTTTTTGAACAAATCAATTGAGTACCTTGGGTGTGAAATTGAAAATGGAATAACTCAGCCATCAGGACGTAAAAAGTTAGGTGCCTCAAAATTCCCTGAACCACGCAGTACAAAACAGATTCAACAATTTCGGGGATTGACCAGCTATTTCCGATAATTTGTTAAAGATTAAGCACTGCTGGCCAAACCTTTATCAGATCTTTTACGAAAGGATACTGTTTTTAAAATGAATTTTGACCAAAAAGAAGCGTTTGAGGTGCTGAAGAAAAATTTGATCAGCAACCCAGTCTTAAAGATCTATTCTACGTGTGCAGAGGATCAGTGTTTTCACCCCGTGTGTTTCTTTAGCCGAAAAAAAAACCGTGCGAGGAACGTTAATGTTATAGTAGCTATGAGTTGGAGGTACTCGCGATTGTTTGTGCTTTATAAAAGTTTTGCGTCTACTTACTTGGACTAAAGTTTTGAATAGTTACCGACTGTGCGGCGTTTAAGGGAACGATGGAGTGAAAGTAGTGGACTTCCAGAATAGCAGGGGGAGCGCTAAAGCTACATGAGTTTGATTAGAAAATTAGAACACCACCCTGGTAGTCGCATGAAGCATGTGGATGCTTTAAGTCGAGGTCCAGTTGTGATGATAATTGAAGATGACGTCATTAATTGAGTTAAAGCGGTACAAAATAGTGACGAGGAATTATATCTGATTCCAAAGCTTCTTGAAACAGGTTCGTATAAAAATTATGTCATGTCTAATGGAGTTCTTCTTGCAAATGTTGAATGTTCAATGAAGCTGGTTGTCTCAACATTACTTTTTTACAAGGCCATTTTACTGTCAAAAAGTGGAAGAGTTGACCGAGCGGCAGTTTTATATCCCAAAATTGCAACAAAAGGTTCAGGCGTGTATAAAAAATTGCATTCCTTGCATTCTGGCCGAACGCAAAATGGGCAAACAGGACGGTCTGTTAAATTTTATACCAAAAGGGGATTGTCCCCTTTGTACGTATCACGTAGACGATTTGGGTAATTTAGTGTCGACACCGAAAAGTAACAAGTATATTTTCTGTGTTGTTGATAGATTTTCGAAATTCGTTTGGATATATCCATGCAAAACCCTTACGAGTAGCAAAGTTATTCAAAAATTAAACTTACAAAAATCAACGTTTGGTAATCCGTAATACATCATATCGGATAAGGGTACCTGCTTGACCGTTTTGGTCAGGTTAATGCGATGTGTCATTTGTCACACGATATAATCTCATAGTGAGATTATATTGGAATACCCTACAGATACGACTGATGATTTCGCTTAACATTAATATTTATACGGTGGTTACATTAGCAAAGAATAAATAAGAAACTGAGAAGTCATTGAAATGAAAAATCAAAATTTTTGATTTTTCATGTTATCGTCTACTCAGTATCTTATTTACTCATAGTCTACAGAAACAAATCTCTAAATACCAAGTATTATAAAATACGTCAATAGTTATTTACGTCACAAGGACGGTAAATGCGTTGTTATAGTAAGAGTTCGATCTTTATATGTCTGAGTTCTGGCCCACGATATAACACTTAGTCTTAAAAGAAAATGTTTAATTGCATATTTATTTTGTATGGCTGAAAATTTCATTTTCCAATCCAGAAAATTAAAATTCATCTGATTGTAAAATCTAACAATAAATTATGAAAATTATACTTATTTTTAATTTATATGGGGTCAAGCTGTTAGAATGAAAGACAAACTATTTGCATAATTGTCCAACGAGTTGATTTAAACAGAAACATTTTTTTCTAACTGACACCTGGGATGATTTACGAAAATTCACACTAAACAAATTCTAAATTATCTGCAAATTTTATGATAATTGCATTTTGAGGAGTAACTATGTATATACATACATAATACGATGATTATTTTGCCCTCATTCGACACCTCGTTTATATACGTGTTTCTTTTGAAGAATGAGATTTACAAAAAAAAAAAAAAAAAACTGTCAATTATCATCAATCATCATCATCAGGAATCTACAAAAAAAAAAGTGTATTTTAAATTACCCAGAATTGACGTATAAATGCATTAATGTGAAATTAGCATATTAGATTAAAAAATACTGTTACTTTCTGATGGAAATAAAATGACATCCGACATAAATTATAATATGATTGACATTATACGTAAGTATTAACAAGTACACTATACAAATTAATGAATCACCCTTATAAACTATTGTGTATTAAACACAAACAATAAAAAATTCGAAGAAGCAAAATAATAAAATATAGTTTGTAATTATTTCTCACGGATCGTTAATCAGGGTTGATCACCTGCACACCGTGCATTATTACACATATCTCGTAATTAGCACTGAAAATGTAATTCAATTTCCTATTTACCAACAACAACAAAATGTCTTTATTTGAACAGTAGTACTATTTATTACTTCTTTGTTACATGTCAAACAAAATTGTAAAAAATATTATTAGCGCTATTATCTGGCAACACAAATTATATATGCATGCAGATCAACAAAGGAATTAAAATAAATTTATTTATATTTTTTGATATCATCAATTTTAATATTTATCCATACTTAATGTAATTAGAATTAATTTATAAAATAAAAAAACTGTAAAACTCTAATCAACCAACCATGCTAAAAAAAATTACATTATAAAAGGTAAAAAGCTAACAAGGACATATTAAATTAAAATCAATGAACGTGATTCTTTGTTACACTTTTATACATTATAGCAAATATTACAAAAAAAAAAAAAACAATCTCCTTTGGAATTACCACCCACAATATATATATTTTATTTACAATACGAAACCAAAAAAAATTGTACAAAACTGCACAAAAGCACAAAGAATATCCATCATATTCACACCACGCTCATCCAGGAATCGCGGTGTTCATTATAAATTATACCCGGATAGTTTTATAGAAAAAAGCACGTAAATGGATTTATTCCCTCATTTACATAAAATATCAATTTATTACAAAATTGGTAATTCATGACAATAAATTATGTCTGAAATGCAAACACACCAGATAATAATTGTAATAAGGAATTTCACCTCAGCCTTCATAAAATGCTGTATTTGTTGTTTTTTTTTGTGATAACAATAAAGATGCTAAAAACTATAAAATCGCGCGCGCGATTGTCAATTTCTCCATTTACATATAATTATTAATTGCATCATCCTTGAACTTTAATTATTGTTAAAAAAAATAATAAAAAATTGCCAGACGAGACGTATTTGTGTGAATGTATAATTCTTGTACAATAGAATCCTTTTATTGAACGTATTAATCACCCTCAATGATAAATATTAAAATTAATTAATTAATATTCAATAAAAATAAAACATTCGAATGGTTTTTATACTGTATTTTGCTCAAAATTGAAAGGAAGCTGGAAACCTTTAAACGATGATGGTATAGTAAGGAGTGGTTTAATTATAATTTATAATTTAATATTTAAACAAAAAGTTTAACCTTTTGACGATTTATATACATAGTTGCTAAATTGGTGCCAAATTTAAAAAGTAACCAAGGATTTACAGTAATGTGTTTACAGACATAAACTGTAGATGTCAATTAATTTTCGGAATACCCAAAATTTTTTTTTTGGTCTTTTAAACTCTTCTCATTTGTATTAAATGGCAAAGAGTGTAGGATGTGATGACTTTTCAACAATTTGAATAACAATTTTATTTGGTAATATATTAACTGTTACAGTAGTTCGAAAAAAAAAAATCTTTAAAATTCTTTGAATTGTTTGGAGCTTTATAAGGAAGTATGAACGATCTGAGTCATGGTCATGTTATCGACTTGATTTGCTTGTATTTTTATGGAAATTTAACTGTGTCGGTTTTAATTATTTTTAGGAAAAAAACAATGTTGGGTGGGTGCCGTTTAAAAATTTGTATCTATACATTTTTTTACGATCAGTCTGTAGAATGTTAATAATACATTTTTAGAGATGTACTTTACAATTTTGGTATAACAACTATTTGAAAAATTATAGCTAGTTTTTTTCCAAAATTAGCTTTTACAAACAATTCTAATAGTAAATCAGCTTACTCGTACATAGTAAGTTAAAGAATGTCTTTCAAACTTAAGAAACTTATTTCAGCTCAAGTATGCCGAATTATATTGAGCTTTAATTTTTATTAATAAAACAAGAATAGCTAAATATTTGAATGTAAAAAATTTGATCGATCATCCAAACCTTGAACTGAATCTTAGACTGAAAACCGAGAAAATTTTTTATTTTATTTTGTGTTGTCTTATAATCGAAAAGACATCATTCATTGATTGTGTAAATGCGTGTGTTCCCAAATGATGATAACGTTGAGCGGCGTGAAACGTTGTTGGTATTTGGGTGAGCTCAGACGCCAATGTATGTGGTTGATACATTGTGGCGGAGAACGCATGAGTGAGCCGCTACAACTTATTTAAGTAACACAAATACTTTACCATTTCTAGAAATGAGATAGAATAATTGGCATTTCAAAATTATCGTTGTTAAGTGCGCCAAAGTAAAGAAGATTAGAACATTAAATAGTTTTATATGTTTTGAAAGCTCGGTAATAAAATGCGGACTTAACTGTTTATATTTTTAATTTTAAGTTTATCGATCAGTAAGATTTTATTTTGAGCTTCAAAGCTATACAATATATAAGGTTTTGCGGCAACACACAAACATTTATTTTATAGAATTTTCAACTTTGAAAAATAGTTAAAGTAATAAAAAATTAGATTAGAAAATCTTAGATATTCCATTAATTAGTTTAGGTAGATCGATTTTCCTTTAAGTTTGAAACTTGAACACTTAGGTAGAACTACATTGTATATTTGAGTAAAATTTCCAAAACTAAAAATAAATCGCTATAAATTTGTGTCGGGTCGGTGTGCTCCCCATCTATAAAAATAACCCTCCCGTTTATATATAGGGAGTTTCAACTCTAAAGTAGCGGAAACATATGTGAACTTTGCTGTCTAATTAAAAATACCACTCTCACAATAAAATCGGCTACACATTTTTAGATATTATAATGATTTTACATTTTAAAACTACTTTTATTAAAAGGAATTGGGATAATTTCATAACTTTTATTGAATATGATTGGTTTTTATTCAATTTTATACATTAATCTAAAACAACCTGAATATCTAAGCGTTATCCTTCAGAGGGCTGGTGCCCATTAATTAAAATGCAACGTCAAATGCAAAAAGAGCTCTAGGAAAACTTGTTGCTTGTAGGTGCTTAATGCAAAATTATATACCATCGGTAAACCAGTTGTAAACTGTCAGTTCTCGCGCAGAAAAAACATGGCGGATACACAGTGGTGTACTATTTCGGCTTAATTGTTTACATTTGTATGTTGTATTTGTACTTCAGTTTTTAGGTTAGGTTTTTATTTATATCATTTTATTTTATTATTTATATGTTATAACGTTTTGAATCACAAAATGTTTTTATAATTTTATTTTAAAAGAATCGTTTGAAATCGATAATCGAAGAATTAATGCAATTTAACAATTTTTTTACGTTATTGTGGTTTTGATCGATATGACTGGCATTTAGTTATTTATTTTCCTTAGTCCGTCCGAAAATTAAATGTTGACGTTGTTTCCATAGGCGTGCAATATTTTTTTACACCTAATAATTTTCACATGAAATTTGATTGTAATAACATAAAATCATAAACATTTTGAATGTTTTATGTATTAAAACTGAAATATAATACATTTGAATGATTATTTATTATTTTATTTAGGTTTAATATCTAAGATAAATGCGACTCATCAAAATTTTTATAAATTTTTTTTCTACATCACTGGAAGCTGCGCAGAACAATTAAAAAATTTTTTTTTTTAAGATCTGAATAGGACTATAGATGTGTATAAAAATAAAACCAAAAACAAAAATACAAATACAAATACCAATATAAATAAAAATAAAAATTAAATTAAAATTAAAATTATAAATATAAACAAAAATAAAATTAAAATTAAATAAAATCTAAAACTAAAATTAAAATAAAAATAATAATAAAAATAAAAATAAGAATAATATTAAAAATAATATATATATATTTGTCTAAAAAAAAGCCGAAAGAATCATATTGTTAAAAAACAGACAAATTTTCAAAATTTCTAAAACATCAGTGTAGGCTTTTTATGGGTTAACCAGCGAATCAGTAAGAATTCTTACAGAATTTGACGAAATTATTTCCTTACAGAATATTTGACAAATCGGCCACCGAAACCGTAACAACTGACAAATACAGTATTAAAATTGTAATGTGAATATCAAAATTTATTATTTTTAAGAAAAGTATGCTTAGAAAATTTTGATGTATTCTGACATTTCCTTCAGTTTGCGCATTAATTTTCGCTCTGTTAAGTGACAGCTGAACTGAACGAAAAGTTCTAAAAGATTCGCTGGCCAGTAACTTGTACTTTGTGTATATAGCATTGACCAGTCAGTCTTTAAGAATCCGTAATAAAACCTCACAGAATCTAACGAAAGTGTATTATTACGGAAATTTTGACAGATCGCCCAGCGAATCTTTAACACGATTTGACAAAAAAAAATTCAAAATATTTGTATTATATTATTTTTAATACATATTACACTACATAATATTCTATGTACATGTTTAAAATGCATTTAAATTATTATTTTAATTAATAAAACATAAATACATAATATTAATTCACAAATATCACAAATCTGAATACATTGACGTTTCTTCCTTCAGTTTGTGCGATAGTTTTCGCTCTTGTTAAAGATTGTTAAATGACAATTCAAATTTAACGAAACTGAACGAAAAGTTCTTAAAGTTTCGCTGGTCAGTAACATGAATGTTCCTATGGTCGCATTCTTACTTAAATTTCTTAAAGACTGACTGGTCAATGCTAGTGATTCGCTGGGTGGGCAATAATACACAAAAGGGCCAACCAGTGAGAAATTATAAACTTAAAAAAAATTAAGAATTTTAACGAATCCAATTTTTTTTAAGTTTTTTTGACACCTCAACCATAGAGAAATTAGAACTTCTTTAAGTAACTGACATTGATTTTTTTATTTACAATTTTTATTTTAGCGTAATTAGTATTTTTGGGGGTATTGCATGAGAATTTCGTGTATCTTTTAGAAAATAGTGTCTGAGAAATAGTATTTTAGTTTTTAGCAGGATCAAATCAATTTGTGTTTCAATCATTTTTTTATGTTAGGTTTGACAAATCTTTCCAAATTTAAAATAAATTAAAAGACTTCAGTGAGAATATGATATTTAAAACATAAATTTAGAATTTTCACTTTTCAATAGAGGAAAACAATTATTTTTGACGTCTTGCTTTAATTTTTTTTAAGTTTGCGCGGAATATTTCGCATTCATAAGTTTTTTTAAGTGACAGATAAAATTTGACGAAGCTTCGTTGAAATTTTTAAGTTAATTTAAGTTTTCCATGGGCGAATACACATAAATGCCATTTACCGGATTCTTAATTTTTCTTAATTTAAGTTTATAAGTTTTTATAAGTTATCTATGGTTACCACTAAAGAAATTTTCCTTAAGTTTTTGATTTTTGGCGAATATAATAATTCGCCAAAGTAGTACGGTCGTTCTTGTATATAACGTATACAGTTCGATTTGTATTTTTGTAGTTTGGTCGTAGCTACCTGATGAGTAGGTCAAACTTTTCAGTACGAAACTAAACTACCACGGAAAAAACTTAAGGAAATTTCTTGTTTTTTTTAAGGGTATGTGGGGGGAAATGGTATTTCTACTTTTTTGAAGTAGATATACAGTCGAACTTGGTTATAGCGAACCTCAAGGGACTAAAAATTTTGTTCGTTATAAGGAAGAAACGTTATATCCAGAGATCAACTTACCTACATTTGTATGTATTTCTCGAAGTTTGGGAGTTTATATAAGTTCCTTATAACAAGACTTTCGTTATATCCCGATTTTTTGTATCCAAGTTTGACTGTATTATGAGTAAATGGTTCCTTATTTTTCTGACTCACCAAGTCGTAAATAATGAAATGCTATTAAAAATAATATATCTATATCTATATATATATAAAAATGAATTCCTGTTTGTCTGTTCCGAATGGGCGTCTCAGCCGCTCAACCGATCGCCATGAAATTTTTACCATGTACAAGTTGCATATCCAGAACCAACCTTACGATATTTTGGAAGGGGCTGGACCCCGGGGTCTAGGGGCTGCGGTACAAATTTTTCCTCGAAAATGAGTTTATGGGGCTGGTTATATGAAATTACTGACATGTTCGAATCCAAAGGGCCCAGCCCTGGATCAAAAATTAATTTTTACATGTATAGATACAAATATTTGATTATTTCAAAATTACTTCTCAGTCGCTCAACCGATCGCCATGAAATGTTTACCATGCAAATGTTGCACGTTCAGGACCAATCTTACGATATTGTGAAAGGGGCTGGACCCCGAGGTCTAGGGGCCATGGTACAAATTTTTTCAAAAATTTAAATTTTTTTACGAGAATGAGTTTTGGAAAGGGGTTATATGAAATAAGAGACATGTTCGAATTCGGGGGGTCCGCCCCTGGATCAAAAATTCATTTTTACATGTAAAGATACAATTATATGATTGTTCTGAAATAACGCCTTAGCCGCTTTACCGATCGCCATGAAATTTTTACTATGTATGTATATGTTGCATGTTCAGGACCAAGCCCACGATACTTTTGAAGGGGCTGGACCCCGGGGTCTAGGAGCTGTGGTACAATTGTTTTCTCAAATTTCAATTTTTTTAAGACTTTTTGACGGGAATGACTTTAGGAAAGGGGTTATATGAAATTAGTGACATGCTCCAATCCGGAAGTCTGCCCTAGATCAAGAATTCATTTTTACATGTATAGATACAATTATTTAAATGTTCCGAAATAGCGCCTTAGCCGCAAATTTATACACCAAAAAGGATATCTAGCGTGCGATTGTTATACACAAAATTACGACGTTGGTCAATTACGAGTTTTCGCTGAGACTCAAAAAAGTCTCTTAGTGGATGATCAAAGACAGGCATACACTAAAGTGATGCAACACACAACAAACGGTAACGGAGGAATTATTTTTCTTGATGCACCCGGAGGCACTGGAAAACATTCCTTCTTAATTTGATACTTGCTGAAGTAAGACAGCAGAATACAATCGGCCTCGCTGTTGCATCATCTGAAATTGCATCCACTTTACTCGATGGAGGACGCACAGCACATTCAACGTTTAAACTACCATTGAATTTGAATCAAGCGGATAATTTTTTTGCAATATAACACGAAATTCGGGAATTGCCACGTTATTAAAAACATGTAAAATCATTATTTGGGATGAATGTACCATGGCACACAAAAGAGCATTTGAAGCGGTTGATCGTACTTTGCGCGATTTGCGACAAAATAACCGACCAATGGGAGGAGCTCTAACACTACTAGCAGGTGATTTTCATCAAACTTTGCCAGTCATTCCACCATCAACACCCGCTGATGAACTTAATGCCTGCCTGAAGGCGTCTCATCCTTGGAAACACGTTACGAAAATCACACTATCTACAAACATGCGTGTGAATTTACATCACGATGGTACAACTAAAACATTTGCCAGGCAGCTTTTGGACATGGGTAACGGGAAATTGCCAAATGACCCTGTAACATGTGAGATATCGTTCCCGCCTAATTTTTGTCAAATGCTGCCATCAATACAGGACGTGGTAATGAAAGTATTCCCAAATCTGTCAAATAACTTCAAAAATCATGATTGGCTGTGCGAACGTGCACTACTAGCTCCCAAAAATGACGGCGTTAATAAATTAAATAATGAAATTCAATCACAACTACCCGGGCCACTAATGAAATACAAATCTATCGACACGGTTAATGATGTGGATCAATCCGTCAATTATCCAATAGAGTTTTTTAATTCTTTGGAACCACCTGGTATTCCACCACACATACTATTTTTAAAAGAGGGTTCACCAATAATACTGCTCCGAAATTTAAATCCACCGAAATTGTGCAACGGAACACGGCTTTGTGTGAAGAAATTGATGCCGAATGTGATTGAAGCAACGATTATTACCGGTAAAAGTAAAGGAGAAGATGTGCTAATTCCGCGCATTCCTATAATTCCCACCGATTTGCCGTTTGAATTCAAGCGACTACAATTCCCATTACGCCTTGCTTTCGCAATGACAATCAACAAAGCCCAGGGGCAATCATTGAGAATAGCTGGTGTTATTTTGGAAAATTCATGCTTTTCACATAGCCAACTGTATGTTGCTTGCTCCAGAGTGGGAAAGTCAAAAAATTTATTTATTTACACACCAAATGGAAAAACCAAAAATATTGTTTATCAAAAGGCTTTATAATAAAAATTATTAACTAAAATATCTTTATATTTATTATTCACTTTGATCTGGTTGAAGGTTTGTAAAAATGGAGTATAATTATTTGGCAATTGGTAACAAATACCAAACCAAAATTAATTAACTATCCTCACAAACAGGATGTCCAATAATATCATTACAAAATTTCGCCTGAATGCATTGACGGAGGCACCCGTTACTGAATACAGCTACTTATAATTTTCTTTTCATATGTGATTGCAACTACAGCGATGTAAAGAGAGAATTCTTGCATAACAATCAAGGTATTTGAATTATATACCTCCCGTGCAACGCCGGGTAACTCAGCTAGTTTGTCTATAAAAAAGCCGAAAGAATCATATTGTTAAAACACAGACAAATTTTCAAAATTTAATTTGTTTGTTTATTTATTAGATATAATCCAAGAAAATCGGTAAACAAATAGCCAAATTTCATCCAAAATAATCAGAACTTACATAGTTCAGAACTTCTTTAATTATCGTCAAAGTTTATCACAATCAATTAAAAAATATCCAAGTTTTATCGTAATTGGCCATATTTCAATTCTCCATCTAAATTCATATGAGAATCGCATTTCCATCGCACATTTCGGGTTAAGAATTATCCAAGTTCCATCCTAAATTCCCTCGTACCCTCCTAATTAGCCATAATTATGCCATGACCTCATCTTAACTCATTTTATACATTTCCTTCGATATACCCAGTTTTGTACCTTATGTCATTTTGAAAGGTGTCATTTCAATCGTAAAATATTTTTTTTTCGAATATAGCTACCGTTTATGAAAAAGTTTCACACCAATTTTAGAGAGGTTTGTCAACAAAAACCTTCATATTCCGAACACCCTAAAAGAAGTAACGTCAAAATCAATAGGGTGCTTACCCTTCGATTGCTTAGCTGGACGTTTAATTAAAATAATTAAGTTGATATATCCATGCGGGGCTGCGTTCAGAAATTAACTGCCAGTTATATCAACCCAATGAGATATTATATATCCAAGCTATCACCATTCAATAAATTATATCAGAATTTGACATATCATATCAAAATTCGAAGTATTGTGCCATGTCAGAATTAGAATCTTTGGTATCAAAATTCGATATCCCATGTCAGAATTTCATACTTCATATCTGAATTAGATATACAATATCAGAATTTACATTTATGATGTCACAACTAGATATACAGATTATGTCTGAATTTGATATGTCATGTCCGAATTTGAGTCTTTGATGTCAGAACTCGATGAATCATGCCAGAATTCGATATGAAATTTCGAGTTGGAAATTTTGATGTTAGAATTCGATACATAATGTCGATACACCATATACCAGAATAAATTAAATTATGCTAGAATTTCACAAATCATATAAGGATTCGAAATGTTATATCAAAATTCGATATGTTAAGTCAAAATTTGAATTTTTAATGCCAGAAATAGATACTTCATATCAGCATTCGATAAATCATAAGCGAATTTGATATGTCTTATCAAAATGGTTATCTTTCATGTCAAAATTCGATATCTCTTTAACAGAATTTGACTTTTTAATAAGTTGTCATGTAGAATTCCATACTTGCCGTCAGAATTAGATATGCAATGTCATAATTCTATATATTATACCAGAATTCGATATGTCATGCTAGAAATTGACATATCACATATTCGATATATTACGCTAGAATCCGATAAATTATACCAGAATTCGTTACTTAATGTCAGAATTTGATACGAAATCTCAGAAATTAAATACCTATCAGATGTCAAAATTCGATATACCATGATATCAAGCCAGAATTCGATATATCATTACAGAATTCGAATTTAAGTATGTTGTCCGAATTCGATTTGTCCTGTCAAAATTAGAGTTGATGCTGTCTAAATTCGATATGTCTGAAATCAGAATCTAAATTTTTGGTGTCAGAATTATGCATATGACATGTCAGAATATGAATTTTTAATGTCATGATTGTATGTCTTATGTCAACATTAGATAAATAATGAGAGAATTCGATATGTCAAGCCAGAATTTTAGTTATTTATGTCTAAATTCAATGCATCAGAATTCGTTATGTCATTCCAGAATTCGAAAAATTGTCACAGTTTGATAAATCTGTCATGAAGCCTTCAGAATTCTGTTAATCATCTCAAAATTGGATACGTTATGTCAGAATTCGATGTCACAAATCAAATTTTTTATGTTAGGTCGACATTCTTTCCGTACTCGAAAATGTCAGTCAAAATTCAATATATTGTGTTGTCAGAATTCGAAAGATTTTATCAGGAGTTGGCATATTATCTCATGACTTCAGAATTCGATACATCATCTCAAAATTCGAGATGTCATATTAGAATTGAATATATCATACCAGAATTTTCATAATTTATTGATTTTTGGTTCAGAATATCGAATTCTGACATAACATCTCGAATTTTGTGATGACATATCGAATTCTGAATTCTTGAGTTGATATATCAAAGAATTTCATATCTCATTTCAATTTTTTTGATAATCATGGCAGAAATTAATTTTGTGATATCAGAATTTCAGTTATTGATGTCAAAATTCGCAATATATTATCTGATTTTCATATGTATTCCGGAATTTGTATTTTTATGACAGAATTCTACAACACAACAGGTCATAGTTCGATAAGTCGTTATATAAATCATTCCCGAATTTGAACTTATGCTGTCGGAATTTGATATATCATGCCAAATCTCGATAAATTATGTATGAATTCGATATGTTTATGAAGTTCCACAATTATTCCATACAAATAATTAAATACAGTCAGGTAGTTTATTTAATTTACGGTATAGTTTTTTACGTTTTTTCATACATAATGTATAAATGGCCTTATGTAAATTACACGTATCTACGTGTAAAAAACTGTGTAAATTTCATAGTGTAATTTACTCGCCTAACCGTGACAGTACAATAATATTGATCCAAATAAATATTTAAATACAGTAAACATACCTAGAAATAAACTACAATGCAATAATAATATGGTTTCAAACTAAACAATGATCGATTGTCGCTTCAATATATTTATTATCGAATTATAGCCACAATAAAATAAGATTATTTTTCACATCTACGCCAATTTAAGATGAACGAACTTATCGGGCAATTTTTTCCATTTTCCGTGTTTTCGTATTTTAAAACTATAATTGTTGATTTTGTTGCAACAAATAAATTAAAATTATATTCATACACTTGACATTAAATACCGTAGTAAGTGTTAAGGTTGTTTAATAAATCAAAAAATATCGTACTCATTATGTACATACATACATACATACATATATAAGAAATCAATAAAGTTTAGTCTGTCGAGAGAAAAAAAAACCTTGCCAAACAGATATTTTTAGCTAAAAGAATAAATAAGTCGCGTTATGTCTGGTAAAGTATCTTATTTGGTTTATAAAAGAATATTATATTATTTTTAATGGGTTTTTGTTGTTGCCTTTTAGACTTACATGTATGTATGCATATAATAAGATATATTACTCATCATGAACTTTGTCAACTGTCTGCGTAGTGCTAATAATTTTTTTTTTTTAAGCGAATCGATTGTAAAAATATTAAAGCAACAAAAAAATTAAAACAGAACGCGACAATGAAATTTAATTATTATTGAATACACCATTTATATATTATGTACAAACAAAACAAACACCACACTCATGCCATTTTAACTGTTTGCTATAAATCATTTGTATGACCTACCATAATAAAATTTTTATTGACTAATTTCTTGACATTGAACAGAAAATTTGAAGTTTTTCCGTAAATGTATTTTTGCAAATATGTATTATTAAAAAAAAAATACAAAATACAATAAAAAAAAACCAAAAAAATTACAAGATTTATTTGAAGTGATGATTAATCATTTATTTAGTTTTTTTTTATGCGTTCGTTAGCATCAAATTGTGCGCCTTCCAAGAATATATATTAGCTGATGTTATACACTAGATTTAGTTAATAAGGACATTAACATTTGCGGCAATGATTCAATGTTATTTGTCGCTGCGCTTGATTAAATAGTAATTCAATAGCACATTTTTGTTTTTGTTATTATAGTTGTTTTGTGTTGTCTCGCGCGGTCTGTATGAATTGAAGTTGAAGGGCAATTATAATGTGAAGAATGTTTTTGACAGTACGGTGTGGATTTTAGCGTTAGTCATTTATATAATATGTGTCTTTTCTCTCAGCAGTAGGTATTTTGTGTTTCATCTTATCAAGATTTTAATTCGATGTTAGACTAAAGCCGATTATTGTTTAAAACAAGCTCATAAGTTCGACGACAAACGAAATTGGCCAGCCACCAGATTTAAATGTAATTAGGAACATGTGGGCAGTGTGATTATAGGTGAAAGAATTATATTTCCACTTTTAACTTTAAATTCACTTTAAATTTTGATGCAAATAAATCAGGGATCAGAATGATGTCGATTGTCGCATTTAGTAATTACAAAATAAATTGCTGTTAGCAAAAACGCATAATGTTATTCACAAATATTTGTGTTATTTAGTATTACCAACAAACAAATTTCCCCCAAACATACGTCGGTGTGCATTTCTCGCCAAATTTCTATAAGTGCATTTTTCCCGATTTTGCGTTTTTCATATCAATCGAACGTGGAGGCCGTTTTGAATCTACCACCATTTATAAAATAGTTATTAGAAAAGTTATGTTAAGAGGAATCAATTTTGAAAGTAATTTACACCCCAATAACCTTAGTCGTATGATCACGTCATTTTTCATGACTATATAGCCATGTCACATAAATTTTCCTATTCCCTTACTCGTTTGTTACGTCTAAAGTCACTTTATACGACAGATGTCACATGAATTTTGTAAGTGACAGGCGCCTATAAAAAAAAGGGGCTAATTTTGATTAAAGGTTTTTAATTGTGTCACTTAAATCGACATCAAGAATATGAATTTTCATGCGACGAGACGTGACTTAAGTCACGTTGCCTGCAGTGACACAACTATGGGAATTGGGGTGCTAGTGTTTGCAAGTAGACAATAAGGAGAGTGAAATAGTTTTCTTGGTCTCCTTAAAACAATTGTTTTTGGACCGTGGTCAAATAAGCAAAAAAATAATTTAATTTAAGCAAAAACACTCAATTTGTAATTCAGGGTATTATTTGTTAATTGTTGTCAAAATAATTCATTTTGGGCGAACAATTTGCTAATACATATACTCTTTTTTCTAGTTTAATCATAGTGTGTTCGATGTTGCCCCTTCATAACTGTTGATGCCTGATGGTATAACTTCTTCACCCAGAACAGAAAACTCTTTTTGCATTAACGAAATATTATCTTTATCACCGGAAGGCATGTGGATAGGACACATCAGAATGTATAAATATTACATTAATACAGATTCTTTAAATAAAGATATCATATCTAAAACTTCAGAATTGCACATGCAAGAATGTGCTCACAAATTTGAAAAAGCACTCCTGAGATGTCGGCCTCCTTTGGACTAGTACTGGATTCGACAATTCGTTCAACTTCCTCTTCATTGTCATCAAGTTGAGGTGAAGCGGTCCTTGATTCTGAAAATAATATTTATTTCGTTCCACTTTTGGATTCAGTAGCAGTTCCGGATTTTTGTTTTGGTTTAGGGCAGTATTTTTCACTGCGGTCTAGTTCTAGGACAAAGCTGGTTAGGAATGAATGCTTTATGCATTTTTTACTAATTTAACTTTAAAAATTGCGTTCACCTTTTAAGTACTTAGGTACTTTTAAAATAATTTTGCAGAATCCACTAATTCTGCCGTTCTTATTTATTTATTACCAACTAAAAAAAAATAAAAATTAAGAACGTGTATGTAATAATAACCAATGCTTTAAAAGAAAGAACGACAAACGTTTTTAAATACCTCTCTAGACAAAGTAAACACAAAAACCTCACGAATCTTATTGGAAGCAGTCGCGTTATGATAAGCTGGCTTACATTTGGTTTGTAATTCGAAACGGTAATTTCAGATGAAAGCCTATGTCCCGTACTACACGAGCGGAGGTGTACACATTAAACAGCTTTAAGATATAGGCACAATCGATTTTGGAAACTAGTAAATCCCGTACAAAAGTACATACATACTTATTTTTATATTTATTTTGATTTTAATTTCAATTTTGATTTTTTTGTTTTATTTGTATTTTTATTTTTATTTTGAGTTTTATATTTATAGTTATACATATTTGAATTTATTTTTATTGTTATTTCTATTTCTATTTAGATTTATATTTTAATTTAATTTTTATTTCTATTTTTATTTATAATTTTAATTTAATTTGTATTTTCATTTGTAATTTTTTTTTGTTTTTATTTCTATTTTTATTTATATTTTATTTATATTCGTAATTTTGCGAAATATTTAACAAGTGTTTTTAAAAAAATTTAAAAATGTGTATTAAGTATGTTTCGCCAAGTGCCTACGGCAGAAAGTGATAAAAAATATTTATATTTATATTTGTATTTATTATTATTTCTATTTCTATTTTTATTTTAATTTTAGTTTTAGATTTTATTTAATTTTAATTTTATTTTTGTTTATATTTATAATTTTAAATTGTAATTTACATTTTAATTATAATTTTAATTTTATTTTTATTAATAATTTTAATTTAAATTTATATTTTTATTTTTAATGGTATTTGTATTTGTATTTATGTTTTTATTTTATTTTTATTTTTATACATACATACATACTTATTTTCATATTTATTTTGATTTTAATTTCAATTTTGATTTTTTTGTTTTATTTGTATTTTTATTTTTATTTTGAGTTTTATATTTATAGTTATACATATTTGAATTTATTTTTATTGTTATTTCTATTTCTATTTAGATTTATATTTTAATTTAATTTTTATTTCTATTTTTATTTATAATTTTAATTTAATTTGTATTTTTATTTGTAATTTTTTTTTGTTTTTATTTCTATTTTTATTTATATTTTATTTATATTCGTAATTTTGCGAAATATTTAACAAGTGTTTTTAAAAAAATTTAAAAATGTGTATTAAGTATGTTTCGCCAAGTGCCTACGGCAGAAAGTGATAAAAAATATTTATATTTATATTTGTATTTATTATTATTTCTATTTCTATTTTTATTTTAATTTTAGTTTTAGATTTTATTTAATTTTAATTTTATTTTTGTTTATATTTATAATTTTAAATTGTAATTTACATTTTAATTATAATTTTAATTTTATTTTTATTAATAATTTTAATTTAAATTTATATTTTTATTTTTAATGGTATTTGTATTTGTATTTATGTTTTTATTTTATTTTTATTTTTATACATACATACATACTTATTTTCATATTTATTTTGATTTTAATTTCAATTTTGATTTTTTTGTTTTATTTGTATTTTTATTTTTATTTTGAGTTTTATATTTATAGTTATACATATTTGAATTTATTTTTATTGTTATTTCTATTTCTATTTAGATTTATATTTTAATTTAATTTTTATTTCTATTTTTATTTATAATTTTAATTTAATTTGTATTTTCATTTGTAATTTTTTTTTGTTTTTATTTCTATTTTTATTTATATTTTATTTATATTCGTAATTTTGCGAAATATTTAACAAGTGTTTTTAAAAAAATTTAAAAATGTGTATTAAGTATGTTTCGCCAAGTGCCTACGGCAGAAAGTGATAAAAAATATTTATATTTATATTTGTATTTATTATTATTTCTATTTCTATTTTTATTTTAATTTTAGTTTTAGATTTTATTTAATTTTAATTTTATTTTTGTTTATATTTATAATTTTAAATTGTAATTTACATTTTAATTATAATTTTAATTTTATTTTTATTAATAATTTTAATTTAAATTTATATTTTTATTTTTAATGGTATTTGTATTTGTATTTATGTTTTTATTTTATTTTTATTTTTATACATACATACATACTTATTTTCATATTTATTTTGATTTTAATTTCAATTTTGATTTTTTTGTTTTATTTGTATTTTTATTTTTATTTTGAGTTTTATATTTATAGTTATACATATTTGAATTTATTTTTATTGTTATTTCTATTTCTATTTAGATTTATATTTTAATTTAATTTTTATTTCTATTTTTATTTATAATTTTAATTTAATTTGTATTTTTATTTGTAATTTTTTTTTGTTTTTATTTCTATTTTTATTTATATTTTATTTATATTCGTAATTTTGCGAAATATTTAACAAGTGTTTTTAAAAAAATTTAAAAATGTGTATTAAGTATGTTTCGCCAAGTGCCTACGGCAGAAAGTGATAAAAAATATTTATATTTATATTTGTATTTATTATTATTTCTATTTCTATTTTTATTTTAATTTTAGTTTTAGATTTTATTTAATTTTAATTTTATTTTTGTTTATATTTATAATTTTAAATTGTAATTTACATTTTAATTATAATTTTAATTTTATTTTTATTAATAATTTTAATTTAAATTTATATTTTTATTTTTAATGGTATTTGTATTTGTATTTATGTTTTTATTTTATTTTTATTTTTATACATACATACATACTTATTTTCATATTTATTTTGATTTTAATTTCAATTTTGATTTTTTTGTTTTATTTGTATTTTTATTTTTATTTTGAGTTTTATATTTATAGTTATACATATTTGAATTTATTTTTATTGTTATTTCTATTTCTATTTAGATTTATATTTTAATTTAATTTTTATTTCTATTTTTATTTATAATTTTAATTTAATTTGTATTTTTATTTGTAATTTTTTTTTGTTTTTATTTCTATTTTTATTTATATTTTATTTATATTCGTAATTTTGCGAAATATTTAACAAGTGTTTTTAAAAAAATTTAAAAATGTGTATTAAGTATGTTTCGCCAAGTGCCTACGGCAGAAAGTGATAAAAAATATTTATATTTATATTTGTATTTATTATTATTTCTATTTCTATTTTTATTTTAATTTTAGTTTTAGATTTTATTTAATTTTAATTTTATTTTTGTTTATATTTATAATTTTAAATTGTAATTTACATTTTAATTATAATTTTAATTTTATTTTTATTAATAATTTTAATTTAAATTTATATTTTTATTTTTAATGGTATTTGTATTTGTATTTATGTTTTTATTTTATTTTTATTTTTATACATACATACATACTTATTTTCATATTTATTTTGATTTTAATTTCAATTTTGATTTTTTTGTTTTATTTATATTTTTATTTTTATTTGTATTTGTATTTTTATTTTTATTTTTATATTTCTATTTACACATATTTAAATTTATTTTAATTTAATTTTTATTTCTATTTTTGTTTATAATTTTAATTTTAATTTAATTTGTATTTTAATTTTTATTTGTATTTTTGTTATATCCCTAGAAATCATTTAATAAACTTACGTTCATCGCACATACCGAATTTCAAGATTATCGCTTAAGAAATAGCCAAGTTCAATCCTAATTAGCCGTACTCCAGAACTTTTTACAAAAATCATTCATATGAATTTCAATATAATAACTTCATCTAAAATCATACCAGAAAGAAATCATAGCGCAACTCGAATTTTATTATTATCAGTTAAGAAATAGCCAAGTTAAATCCTTATATATTAAAGAAATTTATCCAAAGATCATAGTACAATCTCATTTTCATCGCACAAATTGAATTTCATCAAAATCAGTTAAGAAATGCCAGGTTCCGTACTAATTGGGTATATTCCAGAACTTAATACAAAATTCATCTTAGAATCTCATTTCAGTCAAACAAGTCGAATTTCATCATAATCGGTTAAAAAATGGCAGAGTTCCATCCTTATTGGCCATATTAAAGAACATTATCTAAAAATTATATTAGCATCCTACTTCCTCCGTACAAATTGAATTTTTCAATATTCGGCATATAAGGATATTTAAGGATATAAGTATAGGCATGCTCTTTGGACTACATACAGCTACAATATTTCAATAAGATGAAAAAGGACCATTTGTTGTTGACTTGTTGTTGAAAAGTGGCTGAATATAGTCTAAAGAGCATGACTATATCTAATTTGTCTAATACGTCCAACCCGCGAAACATCTCAAAAATTTCTGTATAGGGTAATTCGATGGTAGAGATGATACATGTTTTACATATATAATGGCTATAATTTTAATGAATTGCTGCAACTTGAAACCTTTATTAATTTTAAAGAAGTTCCGGCTATAACATCTGTAGTACTTTGGGAACTGCAACTCCGATGATCTTCATTTAATGGTGATGATATTTCAGTACTGTAAAAAGGTGAAAATGAATTTACAAAAAAATGTATAGGAATTTAGGATATATTCCTATACCTATTTAGGTATAGGAATATATCATAGCTATATCGTTATATGCATAGGTATACCTAACTGGTGTTCCGGGTATGGTACACGGCATTACAGCAACATTAAGAGAACTGTAATTTAAAAGATTTATATTAGTTGATGATAATGCATATTTGCTGTAAAAATTTAATTTAATTTAAATAAATCGTTTTTATTTATCACCTGGAGGAAGCTGTCAGATCAGAATTACCCAAAATGGTCAAAAATGCGTAACTTGGTATAGCATCAGGATCAAATGGTACGATTTCAGTTGCCTCAAAAACTCCTTCTGCTATTTTTCTACCTGGATTAGCGCGTACAAATTAATTACATTCAAGAGTTGCAGGAATTGAATTGTATGACTTGGAATACAAATAAGAATAAAGTTTTGCTCTAATGCATACTCAAGCAATTCTAAATTGCTAAGGGACGAATGGCCATTAAGAATAATAGTTGCAGTGCTTGGAGGCTATCTGGAGACAAATTGATTTGTAAGCCACTGATAAAAAATTTCGGAGGTTACATATGCTGATTTTTGACACAGGCTGGTTTTGTTTTCCTTTAAAAATATACAGGCATAACTCCTTCCACGTTGCGACAGGCTATGATACAAATTGTTTCCCCCTTTTCACCCGATATAATTGCCGCTATATTTGTTGAACCGTTTTCTGCCAGAACTTCGATTCATCTCTGCAGCTCAATTAACTGAAACTCATTACGACTTTGAGACAGCGATTTCGGGATTACGCTTTAAAAATGGTTGGAGCAATGGAAATCCTACCATTCCCGTTTATTGGTTCAAGGGAATGTTTTTTTAAATCATTAGATTTTATCCATCTGCATAATGTATTGGCTGGAATTTTATAATATTTTCCAGATTCGCTAAGAGATTTTTACCTTCGCGAACATCTGATATTGCTGCAATTAAATTATTTTCACTCAAGTTAGTTTGTAGGTTGTTGGCATGATTGTAATTATCTATTAAACAAAAATAAAAAATCAATACCAAAATACAGCATATCACCTACCATCTCACCTCTTGTTCCATCTCACTATCGTATGAAGCTACCAACATTCGAGGTCAACAACAAATGGTCCTATTTCATCGAATTGAAATGTGGCCATATGGTAGTATTCGATGAATCTAGGAAAACCTCATTGGGTCCATCTCTAAACCACATATTGATGAATGGTTCTAAAATTCAAAGTGACATAATTGATATAATCTGAAGGTGACGAACACACAAGTGCGTGGTAAGAGCAGATGTGGAAACATGTGCTGGCAAATCTGGATGCAGCATAGTCAACAGAACCGACAGAACGTTTCTCGCTGTAAGAAAATTAATGAAATTGGTAGAGGATAAAAAGAACACGAGAAGATATGGAGTGTCAAAGAAAGAGATTTTTACGTGGATGATCCACTAAGTGGGGGTGGCAGCGTTGAAGAGATTTACACGGAGCAGAAAATTGTATTTCACAAATGGATGTCAAATTTAGCTGAAACCTTAACTAAGGCCCCTGAGCACCTACGAACAAAAGCAGTGATTAATTTAAAAATCAACAACACATTAAAAACACTTTGGATTATCTATAATCCTGAAGATAACACGTTTGAAGTTGATGTGATCAGACTAAACCTTTCAAAGGAGAAACCAACGAAACGTCTACTATTGTCCGATTCTGCGCAAATATTTGATCCTATCGGCTGGCTATCACCAAAATCGATAGCAGTAAAACTATTAATACAAAAGACCTCGGAGAGCTAATATACCTGGGACGATAAGCTTATGATTGGATGATAACATAATTTACCTCAGCTCTAATGGAATATCACTTACCAACAGATAAAACCCTAGCTGATTTAGCAACAAAAAGGTCGGCGGCATCTACCATTTCGCCACAAGAATCGATGTAATGAACGGGATCAACATTTTTGCAGCAAAATTCAGACGCATGGCCATCAACACAATTATACGAGGGTCCGCAAAGCCAATCTGATAACGACCAGCACCAGGATTCCAGTTTGACAGGAAATTTGTTATATGGGGTTTATTACATAGATTATAAAAATTCTAATTCCTTTGATTAATATTGTAAATCTGGTACGATACCAGTTTCAGATTTGTTGGTTTTATTTCCTGAGCTACATTCGTATTGCATCAATAAAGTGCAACCAGAAACGACAAAGCACGAAACTTTGCAAGTTACAGGTAGAAATCAAAATTTAATTATTCTGCGGGGGAAATATATTAGTGTTAAAATTAGAACCCCATTCCTCCCCTTGTAGGTGGGGCGGGGGTAACTTTGAAGCTAAGATACGAACCCCTATTTTTTATTGCAGATTCGAGTTCTATGGCTAAAATTACGTACGATTTGGCTGAAACATTTTTTCCATTCATGATAGATGGCGCTGTAATTGACGATATTCAATTTTGTTTTATTTCTCCTACTGAGAACCTACGCAAACGATTCTGCAATACGTCTGCAATAAAAATACCATGGTTTCGTTGTAAATACACGAAATAAGTCTTAAACAATTTGTATTTCTTAAATTTTCAATTACTGAAAAATGGCTTGTTATTATCGTAACCCAGGAACATGCGATTAAATCGGCTTTCAAATTAATGAAATTGTTTGTATTTTGTTTAAATATGCCGATTCAGTCCGAAGATTATTTCGAAAACAACAATACCTGTGTCAAGCTATCAATACTACTTCAGAATGGTGTATCTAACTGTACAAGAGAAAATTGAAATGATTTTGGTTCATGGTGAAGCTGTCCGGAGTCTTGACTGATGGAAGTGTTCAACCGAAAAAAAGGACTCGTCCAGCAACAGTCACCGAAGAAAATAATGAAATTGATGTATTGGCTGCAGTAGCTCATAATCCTCATATTATTACACGAGAAATAGCTAGCGATTCCGGATTATCCCAGACCAGTCTTTGGAAAATTTTAAAACGTCATAAGTATCATCCGTATCATGTGTCTTTACACCAAGATCTTCATGGTGTTGATTTCCAAAATCGGGTAACTTTTTGTCAGTGGGCACGTGAACAAATACAGCAAAATCCAAATTTTTTTCAATACGTATTGTTCTCCGACAAATCATCTTTTACAAATCATGGAACGGTTAATCGCCACAACATGCATTACTGGAGTGTTGAAAATCCGCACTGGCTTCGCCAATGTGTGGTGTGGAACAATTGGCAACAAACTGGTCGGCCCCCACATTATTGAAGGCAACTTGAATGGTCAAATGTACCGAGTTTTTTTGGAAAATAAACTGCCAACATTATTTGAAAACTTGAGCTTAGAAGTACTACAGAACATGTGGTTTCAACATGATGGTTGTCCCGCACTCCATTCGCTGGTAGCACGTGTAGTACTTGATCGTGATTTCAATGGTCGGTGGATCGGGAGTGCTGTTCCGGTAAATTGGCCTGCCAGATCACCAGATCTTACTTCGCCAGATTTCTTTTTGTGGAGCTATCTCAAAGACCAAGTTTACAAACAAAAACCAACAACACGTGAGAATATGATTGAGCGAATCAGAAATGCTTGTGCTGAAATTGAAGCAAAGACACTCCTCAGTTGTGTACAGTCATTTGAAATGCGGATTAATAAGCGCATTGAAGTTGGAGGCCATCATTTTGAGCACTTAATTTAATTGAAAGATGATGAGGGTAGGGGACTCATGTAAATCAAGCACCCATTTCCCAATTATTCGAAATTTGCAAAATGAATAAATTGTTTAAGACTAACTTCGAAAATTTACAACGAAACCATGGTATTTTTATTGCAGACGTATTGTAGAATCATTTGCGTAGGTTCTTAGTAGGAGAAATTACAGCGCCATCTATCATGAATCGAAAAAAATGTTTCTGTCAAATCCTACGTATTTTTAGCCGTAGAATCCGAATCTGTAATAAAAAATAGGGGTTCCTATTTTAGCTTCAAAGTTATCCCCCGCCCCAATTACAAGGAAGGGGAGGGGTGCTAATTTTAACACCCGCGGAATAATTAAATTTAGATCTTTACCATTTTTTTTATTGAGTGCTTCTTTTCCGAGATATTTGATTGAATCTGGTTAAAAAAATTACCCGGTGGTATAGTTCTGGCATCAAAAATTCAAATTCTATTTCTAACATTTGCTGTTGATTTTCAAAGTCATTAGTTTTTCATACGATATTCAGAAATTTTTTAGGTTCACTGTATTGGAGATTGGCCAGGAACAAATGATCCTATTTCATCGCATTGAAATGTTTCCATAAGTAGTCCATATAGGGTGCCTACATATCTAAATCTTCTTATATGTCGAACCCCAAGAACATCTCTGTGAATTGGCCAATCTCCAATACAGTTAACTTCAAAAATTTTGGTATATCGTATGAAAATTACTAACATACGAGGTCAACACCAAATGGTCCTATTTCATTGCATTGAAATGTGGCTGCATGTAATATAAAGAGGATGCCTATATGTAATTTGTCTAATACTTCGAACCCGCGGAACATCTCTGTGAATTATCCAATCTGCAATACAGTGAACCTCAAAAATGTCTGTACATACATATAGGGTAATTCGATGAGAGATGGTACATGTTTATTATAATGGCTATAACTTTGATAAATTAAATGTTAAAAATAAAAGAAAACTTGTTTTGGAAACAGAACATAAAATTCAATAAACAAATTAAAAAAATGTTAATCTTCCATCTCACCTCAAATATGTGAGATTACACAGTATAAAAGGACAGATGGGACTAGTTATTTAGTCACGATTTTTATTTTTTTTTACTGAAAATTAGATCCATATTTGTCGCAGATTGGGATCCAATCTTCATTCTTGGTTGTTTGGCGGTAGTCTTCGCCACAAGCGACGCATTTATGTTTAGAAAATTCCTCTTCTAAATCGGTACCATCAGATATCTGTAGGGATTCATCATCACTCGTCGATGAGCCTGTTTGAGGTTTTAGTTTTTTTGTACGACCAGCTTACATTTTTTTATGGCTTGATGAGTAGTTGTAGCCTATTGTGTTGCACCGTTCAACATAGTTTTTGCAGGTCTTAATTTATATTTTTAATATGTACCATAAATTTCGTTGTAGGTAAATACTTAAATACATATTCCTAAATTATATATAAATTTGATTTATTCTTATTCGCGCTTCCAGACGCAATGAGTCTAAGGGGTACAAAAGTCAGAAAGCGAACATGGTGAATGAAGAATTGGATGACGAATTTCTGTTTGCAATAGGAAAATGCGATGGTTGGATACTGGATTCCAGAGCAACATGCCATATCATTGGCAAGAAGGAATTATTCATGAAATTGGATTTATCGCATCGTGAAAAAGTGTGCATTACAAATGGTCAAGAAATTGCCTCTATGAAGGAAAAGGTTCTGTTCGAGTAACTTTTCTGAATGCAGCTGGTACAAAAACATCTGTTAGGTTAAAGAATTTCTTGTTTATGACTGGAATCGAAGGAAATTTAATTTCAGTGAAGCAGATAACAGAAAAAGGACCCAGAGTTAGCTTCGATGATGAAAGTTGCGAGGTACGTACTGGAGGTAACAAAAAGCAGATTACCGTTGGAGACATTTGTGGTAAATTGAATAAGTTGAGAGAACCACAAAGAGCGTACATCGCATCAGAACGTGCAAGTATGTGTGCGCACCAATGCTCGGCTATTCTTGGTCATCGAGCCATCGAAATAGTCAAAGGGAAAGATGACCAGAAATAAAATTCCCTAAAGAATCGAAAAATCGATCAAAAGCTCTTCTCAATTTAGTCCATTCAGACGCTTGGGGACCTATGCAAACACAAACACCCTCAGGTAAGGAATACACCATTGAGATGACCAAAACAATGTTTGAAAAGAAAATGAAGTTCTTGCGGTCGGATCGAGGAGGAGAATACTTAGGTAAGAAATTTGAAGAATACATGGCACGAGAAGGTATTCAGTACCAGAGAACTGCTTCCTTCACCCCCCAGCAAAATGGCGTCACAGAACGCGATAATCGTACGCTTGTTAAAATGGGAAGATGCATGCTATTAGATAGTGGTCTGGGGTATACGTTCGGAGAGAAGCCGTAACCAATGCCAAATTTTATACAAAACCGATTACCGACAAAAGGACTAGAAAAGACCCAATTTGAACATTGGTTTGGTAAGCGACCAAGTGTTAAGCATTTTCATAAATTTAGATCGAAATGTTTTGTACACGTATCAGGCGAAAAACGGCGTAAATTGGACTCGAAAGCAATGGAAGCTGTTCTGGTTGGATATGATGGTGTTAAGAGGGATTAAAAAGAAGCGAGCAGTAACGAAAAGTGAAAATTCGGAACGAGAAACATCTGCAACATCAATTTAATATGGCATCGATGATGAAAGCATTCCGGATAAATCAACCGTTTTAAGTGTGGCGCATGTCCCAATTGTTCCAGACAATCCGGTTGAACCAGCAGAGGCTTCATCATCTAAAAATGACAACCAAGCTTATTTTAGTAGATTTACATTCTGGATCGGAAAACGGCGATGGTACATTAATTGACAACAACGATGCTACGGCGTTCGACACGAATAAACAAGGGAGTTCCCGCAAAACGACTAATAAACGAAATGAATGTTGTTTATGCTGTCAAAGGAACCCAAAAGTTTAAAAGAAGCAGAACATAATGACGAATGGAAGAGTGCCATGCTGGAGGAGATAGACTCGCTGAGTGAAAACCAAACTTCGGTGTTGACTGAAATACCTAAAGGACGAAAACCATTGGATGTAAATGGGTATTTAAGGTGAAGTATGGAATGGACCATACCGTTTGTCGATTTTAAGCTAGGCTAGTGGCACAAGGCTTTTCAAAATGATACGGGGAACGTGGTAAAGCAAATAACATTTCGAATTCTTTAATCGATTACAATGACAGAAAAAATAGCCGTATTCCATTTCGAGGCAAAGGCGGTATTTTTGAACGGAATAGTTGAAGAAACGTTATTTGTGGAACAGCAACCCGGGTTTGTTAAAGAAAACGAAGATCATCTTGTGTGCCAACTAAAGAAAAGCTTATGTGGATTCAATCAATCTGGTAGGTGCCGGAACCAAGCTATATATGAGGTCCTTATAACATTTGGATTTATTTAAACTGTAAGTCCGATCCATGTTTGTACATAAAAAGAGACGCCAATTTATGTTGACGATCTTGTGGTTGCCAATAACAACACTTCGGTGATTGAACAAGCAGAAAATTCAATCGAAACAAAGTTCAAGATCCAGAACTTGGGACCAATTAAAAATTACCTATAGGTCTGGAAATAAATCAGTCAGCAGCTGGAAATTATTTACTTAGCCAAGCTGCCTATATCAAAAATGTGATTGTTGAATTTGGCATGACCGATGCTAAGATCTCAATTATTCCAATTGGAGTGGGATACTTTAAATAAGCGGACACATCGGAAGTTTTATTAACCAACAACAACTACAGAAAACTCATTGGAAGCCTGTTATATATTTCTGTTAATAGCCGCTCAGATATTTCGGCAGGTGTTGCTATTTTAGCACAAAATGTTCAAACACCAACACAGACTTACTGGATTAACGTAAAAAGAGTTTTAAAATATCTCAAGGGCACAATCGATTTTAAAACCAGACTAGGAGGAAACACAGATGGCTAGGAGGAACCGCTGCTAGGCTATGCTGATGCCAATTGGGCAGAAAATCAAGGAACAGAAAATCCTATTCATTCTATATTTTCTTTGTGTTTGGAGAAACCGTCAAATTGAGGTGTAAGAAATATGGATTAGACGACTTCTGGCGGACTTCAACCTAATGATGGATGAGCCAATGCTTATTCTAGAAGACAAACAAAGCTGCCCTAATTTAATTGAATAAGTTGATGTGGCTAACTAATCATGGTACTGTCTTGGAAATGTTGAACGTTGAATCGGCGTTTATTTTTCCGATCAGCGTTTATGTTCCTGCTAACCGTAACCTAATAAAACTTACCAACATTTGATTGGAGAAATTATGACTATTCTTGTTACTTTTATCTTCAAGGCAATGCTGACCCATTGCGGAGGTCGGGATTGGTATTTCCTATCTTGGCATTCAATTCGCTGAGGATACTCGTACGGTTTGAATCTAGAAGTTCGCTTCCTGCATGTAAAGCCCGATTATTTGGAAATATTCAAATCAGCCTTACAAGAATTCATTAAAATTTAAAAACACGTCAACAACACAAGAATATTACGTAAACCAATTAAGCAAAAAAAAAAACGTTGCGGTTTTACTCGAGAGAGAATGGAATTTTATTTTGTGCGGTTTCTATATCTACTGATATGATCGTACAATATCCAAAAAGGAAATGATTAGAATTGAAAAAAATGCCATAACATACCGCCCCCATTCTATTTGATGTTATGTATGTACTATATATTACAAACTAATTTATTATTTCATATATGAACCGCAACACATTTGTCTGATAACAAAAACCAAATGTAAGATGAAAAAAATAAAATCTGCGCGCCCTCATTGCGATAAGTTTCTAAAAACAAATAGTAACATACATACATATATAGAGATAAGAAACAATTAAATCATAAAAACAAAACATTTTAAAATATCAACATGAAGTATGTATTATATGTTGCAATTATATGTTATGATTTAAATTTTGCAAAATAATTATACGTTATGCCTCTACTAATTGATAAAAATGTTACAATAAACGATTTCCTTTTTTGTGTCTATTATGTAATACAAATTATGTATACTACATATCTACACTCGTACATTTTTTGGTTGATATTTTTCCATAATTCCTCAGCCATATACATTACATAATATTATACCAGATGTTTTGTTCGAGTTGACATGCGGCCTACAAAACCCGAACCAAATTTATAAGCAGGCAAAAATAAACAGAAATGTCATGTGAACCAAAACAACACAAAAAGGTAATGTTTCATGTACAATACACAAACAATGTACCTACATATATGTATAATTATAATTATATTCAACGTACACCGAGCATCATCTGGGCAATATAATGCAACATTGAATCGCAAAATTTGTTTTTTATGAGGTTACATAGTGATTATGACTCTCTACTACTTATTTTTTTTTTTTTTTACTTTTATTACACATAGAGTTCATTTGCACCATTTTTTTATGTTTATACAGTAAAATCTGCAATATTAATTTTAATTGCATATGAAATTATATTTTACAACTTTTAGACATATTCAATGTCATTAAATTTTATAAATATGTAATTATAAATTGTGGTTTTCTGTAAATTGTTTTATGATCTCGAATATACTCTTGAAAGGATATAGTTCTAAAATAAAAACTAACTGCTATAAAAGGTTTTAGTTTTTAATAAATTAAGCCCCCGTAATTACTTCATGGTGCAGTTTTTAGAAATATTATTATTCATATGATTTATATGATCGATGAAAAAATTATTCGGGATGGGCGATGAACAAAATTATATCAATATCTTTGAATAGCTCAATAGACCTTTTTCCTTAATTGTCAAACATAGAGAATCGTCAGAAATATCTGTAGGTGTTGCATAATATTGGAATCTGTTTTCAGTGTTTTAACCAAATAAATTAAATTTTACATTAAATTTAACTTTAGAAACGCTTTTGGTGAATTGAGAAGTTATTTCCCGAAATATAATTCATTAATTATTTTTCTACAACATTAATTTTTAGTTCGGACCACACACAATTTTTTTAAGGAAACTGACTGGGATTTTGCAGACAGCGAGTCGCCTTTTTTGAGCGACTTTTAGCTAAAAGCGAGAAAAAGCGATTTTGCACTATGCGAGTAGACACTCGCTCCCGCTTTTATTTTCGACCATGTACATATATTACTTGGTGAGAAGTTTTTTGGTTTTTTTTTGTGGTAAACGTCAACAAATATTCATAATAGTACATTTGAATTTCTAGTCGGTATGATATCTCTTTTTATTTACATAATTATTACATATATTTTATTTGAATTTCATTTGAATCACATTTAAAATACATCAACGGGAGGTTCCAGTCTGCACAAGGTGTACAACTAACACAGAGTGTATGGAAGGAGATACAGAAGCAGTTGAATGCGATTGGGCCATCGAAATCGATTGTTTAATGGAAAAAAGTAAGAGTGTAATTAAATTCGGTTGATTTAGTTTAAAAATTTATTTATTAATATTTTTTAAGTGTTGGAAAGACCTGCGTCTCAGAGCTAAAACGAAAGTAACGAAATTAAGGCAACATAAAACTGGAACTGGCGGAGGCAAGCCCTCAAACATAAAATTGTCACAACATAGGAGGAACGTATAATGGGCATGGTTGGAATTGAAGGATTCTGCGGTATTCTGCATAAATGCATTTTTGTATGTATTTGTTACTACCGTATTTTCCCAATTGATTATAGACTTCACCATTGTGGCCAAAATCGCCAAATTCTACTATTTCATTTGGTCCAGAAGACTTTGAGGTAAGTATATTACACAAAATTTAAATACATTCTTATTTATCATTTAATAATATCCATATATTTCAGATGGATGGACATTTATTACCTCCTTCCACAACCACATTTACAGCAACTCATACGCCCTCGCCAGCTGTTATATTTACTGAAATTCGATCGCCCAATTCGATTACAAACAAACAAATGACAATGCATACACCTTTTCATGTTTGACTAAATATGGTCCACATAAGTCTACCCCTGTAACAACAAATGGTGATAATGGAGTGACACGTGCATCGGGTAGATTTCCCATCATCTGATAACGGATAGGCAGGTTCACCTTGAAACAGGTTATGCATTCATGAACTGCTTTTTTGCTTTATTTTTTAAACTAGATACCCAATACTTCTGACGAACAAGGCTCACTAACAACTGAATACCTGCATGCACGTTCTTTTCATGAAAATGTCTAAAAATCAAAGACGTTACATGATGTTTTTGGGCATTAATAATTGATGTTTGGCATCAACGATATATTTGCATTGGCAATTCGTCCTCCTACTCTCATTATCTCTTGAGTATCCATGAATGGACATAAACTGCGTAACTCACTCTTACGATGAATCGGTATGTTTGATTGTAACCGACTATAATCTCTGGAAAATTCTTTTTTTGTATGATTCTTATAATTACTAATGTGGCATTTTCAATCTCCTCAACCGACAACTCATCTTCTCGTTTATCTAAAGGATGCTTACATATTTTTATAAATCTAATACAACACGCAATTACTCTAAAAGTCTGGACAAAGCTACTGAACTTATGCAAGGGTAACAAGGACACTTCACGTGATAACAACACCTTTGTCTCTGATTTCAATTCCATCGAATTATGCTCATGGTCACGCTTTTCGCTATAGGGGCGAAATTCGCAATGTGCAGCCCTCAAAAATTATGGGTCTTCCCACCACATTGAAGAGGATTCAAATTCCTTTCGGTAAACTCTCCGAAAAACCTGATCAGCAGGATTTTGTTCTTCAGCCACATGGCACCACACGTACGATGATTTCAACTTTTGAATTTGATCTACACGATTCGCAGCAAATTGACGCAACTTATGCGTACTTGTATTAATCCACGACAGAGCAATAGTAGAATCAGACCATAATACAACTTGGTCGTACTTCAGATTCATTGCTTTCACTACCAATGCTACTAATTCCGATAATAACACATAGGCCAATAACTCCATTCTTGGAATGGTTACACCAGATTTTCATGATTCTTGCTTCTTACATAAACACATGCTCCATAAGCACTACTAGAGGCAACCGCGAATCCGTGCAATTGTGATATTTGATAATTTGAGATCAGCACTTGACGAGGTATACTAACATTATTCAAACTTGATAATTGGGACCTAAACAACTCTCACTTTTTTTAATCTCATCCCCTACGTCTACATCCCAGTCTGTACTCTGAATCCATATGATCTGCATGATTAATTTTGCTGTTATGACTACTGGTTCTATTAGTCCCAACGGATCGAATAACTTTAAGATTTCTGACAACACTTCCTCTTTGCCAACACCTGTAACTCCACTAATTCTTGGATATTAAAGAAAAATCGATCCTTCTTTGGTGCCCACAACAGACCTAAGGCCTTTATGGACTTTCCCATACTAAATGAATTATTTAATACCTCGCGATCCTCCACTGGAATGCTACCCACGTTGTTCGAGCACCATTTATGTATGTGCATTCCTGCATCTTTTAATAATTATTTTAACTCCGATACCAATTCGATTGCATCGTCAAGATAGTCTGATCCTGTAAGACAGTCATCGACATATCATAAAACTCTTTCTTTAACACTTCTGATGCCCGAGGGAACCGTACATTCTCCTCCTGGGCTAATTGTTGAAGCACCTTAGTAGCCAGATATGGTGCACACGTAACACACGATGGGTTCCTAATCTAATTCTCTCTACAAAATTCTTTGCAGCGACCTCTGATATGGTTTCACCTTCACTTGGCGATACATTTTGGCAATGCCCGCCATTATAACATATCGATGCTTTCTAAAACGTATCATTATCTCCCACAATTCGCTTTGTACAATTGGGACCATACATAACACATCATTCAACGACAGACCAGACGACGACTTAGATGAGGCGTCGAACACTACTCGACATTTGGTGGTGGTACTTAATGGTTTTATAGTATGCCAACTCATCGGACCTCTCTGTCTCTACAATTCTATTCATGTGACCCAACTTTTCGAATTCCTCCATGAAATTACAATATTGGATTTTTAATTGATTATCCGCAATGAATCGTTTTTCCAACCAAAGGAACCTTCTCAAGGCTATTTCTCGTGATTCCCCTAAATCTTTTGAATTGTTTTTTATAGGTAATGAAACCACATACCGGCCAAAGTTATCACGAAGATGTGGTTTTTCGAAATGATTTTCACAATACTTTTCCTCACTAGACAGAAACCGATTTTTTGGAATATTGTCCAATTTCCAAAATTTCTTGATTGACTGATTTGATTCACTAAGCTCGACTGTATCTGAATACGGCTTAGTAGAGACTGCACACAATTCTAACGACCGCGGAGCTTCAATATATGCACCTGTGACTATAAAATCTAACTTCGATTCTTGAAGAGTTGGTAATCCTGTTCTCAATTTTATAACGTTGGGACGTAACACATCCCAAAATGTTTGAAGCCCGAGTAACACATCGATTAATCTTACAGAATTAAATCCAGGATCTGTTAATTGAATTGAACTTTGAATTTCCCACTTAGCATATGAAAAATTATCAGATGGTAACTTGGATGTTATCTCTGGTACGACTGAAAATCGTAAATTGCATCTATAATTGCTAGTTCGAGATTGGATCACCGCCAACACTGCTTTATCCACCTTGACAATGCCTCCATTCAATGTTTGAACTTCCGAATTCGTTGGAACAGAATTCAATTGCATTTGGTTTGAAAATGTTTCTGACATATAATTGTCAGAGCTCGCATTGTCCAATAATGCTCTACACTCATGACTCTTGCCGTTACGATCGATCAATCGGATCACAGCAGTTGCGAATAGTATCCTTTTATCTTTAATGCCACGCACATGACCGACGTTGCACAATGCTGTAAATGATGGTGTTTTTCCCGTTCCTGCCGATTTTGACTCCTGAGGAGCACTTGTGGACCCCTGCTGAATTTCTTTCCCTGTTTTATGAAAGTGCAATAACGTATGATGTGGCCTTAAGCACACTTTACACTTCTGTGATGAACAATCCTTTAATAAATGTCCGCTTCTCAAACAATTCAAACAACGTCTTTTTTCATGACTAGATCCGACCGGTCTTTATAGGTGTCATAGCTAGAAACTTCGCGCAAAAAAACAAGGCATGAGCCTGTTCACCACATATGTCACAAGAAGCACTTTTCGCACTCAACTTTGAACCGCTCCTTTCATTTTCGGAGGCCACAACAAAGGTTTTTGCTCTAGAAGGAATTGATTGACGCCCTACTGATATTCTGACGGACTCTACCTGGGACACTTGTAACACTCTGCATTCTTTTTCCATAAAATGTTTCAATTTACTCCACGTTGGATTGATATTTGGTTCTAATTGCGATTCCCACCTTCGACTCAACGTTCGACCAAATTTATGTGTCACCATACTGATCAAGAATAATTCAGACATTGTATCCAATTTGATATCAAGTGCCGCAAGAGCAGACACATGATAATTTACGGAATTAAGAAGATCCCTCAACTGATGTGGATTTTCGCCTACCAGTAACGGTAACCTCATCAATTGTTTAACATGAGAATCAATTTTATGCGTTTATCGTCATACCGCTTCACTAACTCTGCCCATGCCAATTGATAGGCTTCAGCCGACAATGTAATGTGACCTATTGGCGCCCTTGCCTCACCCACTAACCAATTAACATATCTAAATATGTAAATTTTAACACCGGTGGCACATTTGGATTGTTATGAACAATTAATAAATATTTTTCTTTGAATATCAACCTTTAAATCTGGCAAACTAAGAGAAACTCAAGGCATCTGGCTATCAACTGATGCAACAAGTCCAGAACGACCTTCCCCTGACTGTGCCATAACCACAGGATTTTTCAATAATGTTAAGTGTTTCTTTACTCCGGCATACATTTTAAAATAAACGGTCTCAAATTCGATAAGTGCATCTCTGATCTGATCATAAAATTCACCCGTCAGTTCCGTCGAGGATTCTGTTATTTCCTGGAATTCGGACCAGCTTTTTTTTAATATAATTTCGCGTGTCTCTACGTCGGCCTTTTCCAATCCGACCTCTCCACCATCCTCGAGGAATCCCTTCACTGCCGTGACCCTTCTGTTTACAATTTCTATCTTCTGACTTCGTAATTTTTTTCTTTCTCATATAAGCTCTACACTTAAATACTACCTAATGATATAATAATGTTTTCTTACAATATATTTAAAAACTAGGTACTTAGCTGCATCCCGCAACTGATGATTCTCGTTGACTCCAATATGATTAGTCTCAGGTTGTAACACTGCAATGTTTCTTTTTTCAAACACGTTGTATGACTATGTAGAGGTTATGTCCCACTGCCACACTACACACTTGCACCAAAAAACGCAACTCTTCGAACCCGCCGTCTGAATATGTAGTAGGATAGTAGGAATAGTAGGGTTATGTTCCACAATGACTTTCTCGAACTCGTTACTTTACTCTGCCGCCCGTATCCGACTCTCGAAGGACCAAATTTATGTTTAACTCTTTTCTAAAAACTCTTCACCTCTGAATGCTGCTGCTGCTGCCTCTTCACCTCTCGTTCAAAATTCACGTTTTATTAACAATAAAAATACTCGTACTCGTTTCAAATTGCTTTTAATTTTTATTATTAATATTTCACAAAAATAAGTATAATTTTTATGTCTCGCTTCTGCTCCGCGACACACCACTTACAAATCCTCTAACATATGACTGACTCAAAAAATTCCCTTTTTTCAATTTTTCATTTATTTCTTTTTAGGTTTAATGGTGTAATCTTTTATCAGGAATTAACATTAAATTCAAAATATTTTACTGGAATTCTTAACAGCGGGTGTTACCAACCACGGTTGTACAGCATATCCTGAATCACCTAAAAATTATAAATGAAATCTACAAAATTAGAGAAGTAATACTTACCATGTAACAAAGTATATTTATCGTTGTTTGAATAAAAGTTGTGCTTGAGATGGTGTAACACATGGCTATTATTGAAAATAAAAGAGTCATGAGATGAACCCGGGTACCTTGCATTCACATTTATGATTCTAAATTCATCGTCCCACACCTGTAAATAGCCATACATATGTATACACATTCAAATAAAAATAAAATTACATAAAATATAAACATTTTACTTACTATTTGGACAATAATTGAATGGAGTACCTTCCTATTCACGTATATGTTTTCAACCCTTTTCTTCATTTGGGGTCCATCAACGATGCGAAGAGCAGCAGTGATCACCGCAAAACGCGTTTTTTTCTGAACCCTATACCAAACCCTTGGTGTCTACCAAAAAAAAATCTCAAAAAAAGCATTTTTGGCGTAAAGATTAGCCCTGACCCCTTAATACTAATACACCTTTCTTTCCTATTCTTCTATTTTTATTATGTGTAAAACGTTGTACGATGGGACCTGGACTTCTACTACGGGGTTACTTATTTAGGCTGTGTGGTACATCCAAGTCAATCAATTAATCAACGTCATTGAATATTGGTATGGCATACGAAGGTGTGGGTGGGAATGGGTTGGGTGTATTAATCCGTTCAGTAAAGAAATATTTATTTGTCTACTTTTTGAAATTTTTGAGTCAAGGCTCATTCGCAATAGACGTGTTTATACTAATGAAACAGCCATTTATTTTTTTACAGCAAAATCACGCGCATTAGATGATATTTTCAAACGCATTATTTTTTATTGTAATTAAAACTCCCGCAATTACTGAGTTTTGGCTAACTATTCAGGATTTAGATAGATAAAATAAAATATTTTTTAAATTAGGTGCGGCTGTATGGGTGACTAGATTCGGGCCACGTTGATTGCAATGTGCATGTTGGTACTGTTGAGGCCACCAGGGTGAGTGGACAGAAAATGAGAGTGTCGGATTTGTTGAGCGGAGGAGAAGGTGTTTGTAAGTGAAGGTTGTGGGTGAGATTTCTGTATCCAAACTTTACCATATTGCAGAACTTCATTTCAAAATGATTTTAGAATCCCATTTTCAACGCACATCTCTATTTTATTCATAATCGGTTAAGGAATATTCAAGTTCCAGCCTATTCCGCCATATTGCAGAACTTTATTTAAAAATCATTTTAGAATTTTGATAAAATTTGTTTTGCGGTGTAGCGTATCATGAAAGCCATTTATTCAGTGTTTTTTCAGGGTTATTTTTAATTTGGACAACGATCATCGCATATTGTTGCTTGTGAAAAGATACAAATGAAAAAGACGTTATGGAAACCAAATGGAAAGGGTATTTTCATTCGTTTTTTTCATAGGACGGGAATGGACCCCCTAATATACATTCCAGAACTTCATCTAAAAATCATTTCTGAATTTCTATTTCGATAGAAGACGAGAATACAACAACAATCGACGATCAGCTAAAGCGGTTATTTTAAAACCGTTTTTTGTTCTTTATAATTACCAACTGACTTTTCCGAATTTAGAATTTTGCTACATCTTTTCGAACTGGTGTTAACATTTTGGATCAAAAATTATTCTTGGATTAAGTGGGTTGATTAAGAAATAAAATTGGTTTTGATAAATATAATTTGAAAAAGATTCAATTTGAAATGTACAAGGTTTAATTAATTAAATTTGAAGTGTAAAAGATCAAATTAGAAGTATAAAAGGGTTAATTTGAAGTGAAAAGGGTCAATTTAGAGTGTGAAACTTGTATCGTGAAATCCAAATAGGACTGTGAACCAGAAGCGTAGCAAGAATTTTATTTGAGGAAGGGTGAAACGGATTTAGCATTGCGCGTGCTCCTAATTTTATTTTTAGTAATGTTTCAGATTTCCAGCACCATCAATCATTCCACCGGATATGTAGTTTAGACATTGTGTCGTCTTGTGGTAACTGTTTTATCATATAAATTACTAACAACAAATACTAATTAAGAGAAATAATTTCTAAATTTAAAAACGATTTTCGGACTAACATTTATATTCGTAATGTATAGTGGTAGGTTTGTGGAAAATATACATTTGTATTAATTTGATCTAAATTGTAGATCGAGAGTTGAGACAGTTATATTCATTATTTTAGATCACCTCTGACTACAGTTTTATAGGCCGTAATCAAGAATTAATTAGAAAATCTGTTTCAGCAAACTAATAAATGTTATTATTCTGAAATAGGTAGGTTTTCATTTTCAAAAAATAATAAAAGTACATAGATTAGAAATGTATGGTGATTATGTTACTAGCTGTATGTAACCGGGTCAATTTCTATTAATACTACTAAACTTGTTCAAATCCTCCTTAAAAACTCCTGGTGTAAGGCTGGTGAAGCATCCATGTCCGAAACTTTCTATTTATTTAATTAAGCTATTTTTTGGTTAAACTAACATTCCTTAAATTAAACTTTTGTTTGGGCATAATAAGTATAAAAAAGTGAGTTTTACTAAACATCAGTTTTTATTCAGTATGTACAAAATAATGATACCTTGACCAAAAAATTTTGTTTAAGGGAGAAGGTGAAGGCATAAACGGGCGGCAAATTGAAAATGATGGTCACTTGTTTGATTTGCTTAGCAGCTTAGTGTATCAATTTTAATACCACAAACAAATAATGGAATTGTGCTTATTTAGTCCCCGACATCGCACTTACAAAATAGCTTCACAGAGTTAACTTTTTCTTAAAAATTGCTTAAACCAATTAATGGTATTTTGAATGATTCAAAGTGTCGCATTTGGGTTTAAAGATTTTGGCATATTTTAGAGTTTCATGTTGCAGTTCTCTTCAAGATCATGAATTTAATAGTATAATACGTACGAATCTTAAACGAACCAGGTTTCTTTTAACAGAATATTCCACCTGGTATTGTATTTGCTTTTATCTCACTAACAAAAATAATAAACCTATATTTTCATCTCTTTCAAAACTATTTTTTCAAGTTATTTTTTCAGTCGTTTTCCAGTCGATCGTTGTATGTAAATTCGTGAAAATATATTTTTAAAAACCAAATAAATTAAAATTTCTATTTCTAATATAAATATTTAGCGGTTCTACACTCGTACCAATTCTAAATGTCCGCTTTAAGATAGCTAAACCAGTTATGAGTAAATAACTTAACAAACACAAAAACCATTCTATACTATAGTGGATGCTTGCGATTGGTCGATTTGAAATCGATAATCATGACAGGGTGAAATTGTTGAGAATGCTTTGAATATATGGCTATTTTATTGAGGTTATTCGCCAGACAAACTTTTCGCGTCGTAAACAAATGGCTGCCAAACTAAAACTAACTGACGTATTCTGTTCAAACGTCACACGAATGTCAAAGAAGATTGTACCAACCTAGAAACAATTTTACCGATTCAGTTTACGCGCGTGGTTTCAATGGACTAGCCCGGATCAAATTTGATCAGATGGTATGTTATCCGATTACGATAACAAAGAAAAATCTGCGGTAGAACTATTTAACGAAATAAAGATTTTAAAGGACACAATGAAAATACTACTAATACTGACCCATATTTCAATACATTTACTCGAATGCATTTAAGAATATATTTGTGAACGTAACGATTGCTTCATAAATAGTTTTAAGTCTTCAAGTTTCCGTAGCAAGTGGTAACGATCATTTTCAAAACTGAAAGCAATCAAAATTTACTTGAGATCTTGAGAAGAGATTGATGACTAAATCGATTTAAGACAATAAGATTGATGAATTTGCTACTTTAAAGGCGAGAACAACTAAATTTTAGTTAAACGCAATAATTGTTATGAAATATAATTTTTGTACCTGAATTATACGAGTATATTATACTGTTTATTATTAAATAAATTATTGAATTGCTAAACAATATTTACTCGCTTTGTTTTATGTTTATTTGTTTTGCTTTTAAATTTAATAACTTTCTCCTACCATTAATGCTTTAAAATCTTTCTGGTAATTTAAGTAATTTTTATTTACCATTTAATTTAAAAAAAGGGCGCCTAACAAAATACTTGCTTAGGGGGCAAAGTGTTCTAGGGCCGGCACTGATTTCATATTCCAAACTTCAAAATATAAATTTTTAATTCCGAATTCTTAATTACAAATTTTAAATTTCAAATTTAAATTCCAAATTTTACATTTCAAATTCCAAATTTCAAACATTAAATTTCAAATACAATTTCAAATTTCAAACCCAAACACCAAACTTTAAATTCCAAATTTCAAATGACATATTTCAAATTTCAAATTCCAACTCCCAAATCCTAAATTTCAAATTCTAAATTCCAAATCCTAATTCCTAAATTTAAAATTTAAATTTCAAATTTTTAATTTCAAATTTCGAACTCTAAATTTCAAATTTCAAACTTTAAATTTCAAATTTAAAATTGCGAATCCCAAATCCTAAAATAAAAATTTCATATTCCAAACTTCAAACTTTAAATTCCAAATTTTAAATTAACAATTTCATATTCTAAATTACAAATTTCAATTAAAACTTCATAATTCAAACGAGAAATCACAAATTTCAAATTCCAAGTTTCAAATTTCAAATTAAAAAGTCCAAATCTCAAATTTCAAATTTAAATTGTAAATGCTAAATTTCAAATTACAAACTCCAAATTTGAAAATTTAATTTTAAATTTCTAAATTATATTTCTAAATTTAAAATTTAAAATCCCAAATCCTAAATTCCAAAATTTCTTATTCCAAATTTAAAATTTACAATTTCTAATTAAAATTTATAAATTCCAAATTTTTAATTTCAAACTTCAAATTTAAATTTTAAGTTTTAAATGTCGAGTTAGAGCTGCAAATAAGTTTATTAAACAGAAAGCATAAAAATTCGGAAGTCTAGAGCTCTGTTGAAAAAAAAAATTTAAAAGATGAAGGGCTTCCAGTTGGAAGATTTTAAATTAATAAAAACAGTTTTAAATAATTAAATTTATACGTTTTGCCAAATTTTTTGATAATGGCTTGTTTAGCTTTGTTTGAATGTCGAGAAGACTGTTGTGTTATTTTTTTTTTTTTTATTATATAGGCCTAATATAAAATAATCAAATACTATGTTTAGGTTTTCATAGTTCATATTTTTATAATAAATATACAGTTGCACCATTCCGTATTGAAATGCAATATCTCCCTCCTGTATAGACACCATTCAGTAAACTTATCGCGAACTTCATATGCAAATGAAGCTGGTTTGGGAACATTTTAAATATTTTGCAAAACTACTTCCGTTTCATCTAAAATTTCCTCAATTCCAAATACATCACACCTCAAAAAATTGTGTAGAAAGCAACAGCATAAAACAATTTAATTGGCAAATGGCGCCTAAAAATAGCTTTAAGTGAAATACGCAAAGTATGGGAAAGTAGGCCAGAGGCATTTTCTACGATACGCCTAGACCTAGATAATCTGTAATTAAATATCCATTCTTTTATAGATAATTTTTGTCCTGGATAAGGTGTTAACAAGTTACTGCTGAATCACAATTGTAATATGTAGTACGACACAATATTGATTGTGCATCCACGACTGCCATTAAACCAATCGAAAATGTGTTTATATAATTAAAATAGAAACTTTTGCTTTTACCAAAGGACAAAACATTTTTATATGCTTGTCGTCAACGGCGTCAAGGCTGTTTGGAAAATTCCACCATGTGAAAAACTCTTCCGATATTTTTTTTCCATTTAGAATCAGTTTTGATAGAAAGATGTTCTGCAGCTCATAATTAATTGCTGCAATTGTTTGCATGATACATCCTATGACGTTTGTTATTGCCATTAGGTAACGTAATGAAAGATCCGTTAAAGTGCACCCACGTGCATCCAAATCCTAATGTTATGTCTAATTTTTCTTTTGATGAAATAGAGTTTATCCGGAAATTTGATATTTTTGAAGCAATTTTCTTATCAATTTTCCGAAGGACAAAATCAAATTGCTCCTTGTAAAGCAAACCGAAAAAATGTAATAATTTGGCAGATAACTTGATTTACTTATATCTTATACTTGAATATAAGCATTTACAAATGATAAGTGTCTGTCCTAATAAACAAAATGCAACTTTTAGCAATTTAAAGCGATGCTAGTTCCAACACGCCCGCTAAGCCGGTTCAATAAAGTTAAATGGTTGTAGTGATATTGAATTCTGCCATCTGAGACAGCTTATCAATCGATATTTTTTTGGAGAAACAACTGCTAGTGATTGATAACAGTCCTGTCTTTTTGTGAAGAAACGCTAGCTCTGAAATAAAATCTGGGTTACCATATTAACTATTTTGAAACCCATCATCTATGTGATTACATCATTCGTCGATTTCATCTTGCTTTGCCGCTGGTAGCGCTCCAGCTGCAATATCTGTTTTACTTCTATTCTTTCTCCGATCCAATTGGTAATATCTTCACAACGGTCCTGCCAACTTCGATTATTTCAGAATTTCACAAAGTTGATACAGCTGAAATTGAGTTGCTTGATAAAAATTGACCCTGCAAAATTTTATATAGTGTATAATAATTTTAATCGTCTTATTTGTTTAATATATATAAATACAAATACTCGTAACCCAAATAACTTACACGCCTTAAAATTTTCCAAACTCTTATAACATTCTACTACATTATATAAAATACTCGTAGTTGTCTAAACAAAAATATAAAGATTATAAAATATTTGTGTTAATCATATTCAAAGTCTAGCCATTACACTTTACTTTCGAAATTAGAACACTGCACACTTATGATTTATGTTATGTTTGGTTTATCTATTATCGCGTCTATATCTATTGCATATAAGCGAATATACAAAAAAAAAAATGAGTCAATATAATGGCAAAACAAATAACCACGGTTGTAATAATATTATTGCAGACAGGAATTATAAAATTGTTAAAAATATTTGCCTAACCTAAATACAAAATATGTACAAATACACTAACAAATGCACTTTTTTGTAAATTAATTAATTCAAAAACCAGAAATTTTGTTCGATCATTCACATTATTTTTAGCAATTTAAACGAATATATCGATATATTGCAAATTATATCGTTTTTAATTTTATTTTGTTGTTTATCTTATCATTTACGTTCTAAAAAATAAATAAATAAAATATGTCTGGTGTCTAGTCGTGGAATTTCGTTTTGTTTGTTTTATTTTGTAAATGTTTTATATTTCATCTTAAGCGGAGCAATAATTTCGTAATTATATAAATGACTTTTAGCTCGAGAAGTAAACCAATTAACAACGTACGGCAATTTTATCACTTCAGAGCGATTAAAATAATTTTTAACCAAAATGTTATCAGTTATTATAATCTAAATATTAATTATCTGTGTATAATAGCAGCAGCAGCAGCAGTATTATGCGGATACAGAATGCTGCATGTAAACGTTAATGTACCTCTTGATTTGCGAGTTTGACCACATAAATAAAAGAAATTGATTGTTTCTCGACTTTAAAAAAGATAATTAATTATTATTTTAAATTGATTTTACATTCACAATTTTTATTTGCAAAATAACGTATGAACAACAATTATTGGTCACTTAATTAAATTTAATTGTTTTGAAAGTAAAAGAAAAAATCGCTAAAAGCTAAATGATTGCGCGACCTTGTTCATAAGGTATTTAAAGTGCAAAATTTTTAAGATGATTCTGGATTTTATTACCGGCAATATTATATATAAGGTTGTGGTATATTTAAAATTATTTAATAATTTCAATGTATACCTACCTATATCTAGAAAACTATATACATATCCAGGTAAAACACGAACCCCCGTGAGAAAATATACACAATGAATTTAATGTAATATACCAAAATACCACTCAGAAATTATAACATGACAAACATTGTCAGTCATGCCATAATTTACAAACATTTAATTAAATCCAACCGCAAACGATAATTAAATATCGTACGTATGAACTAACAAATCTACTTTATGTAAAAGAAAAGCAAAAAAAAAATGTAAAACAAACCGACTGAAAATCGATTATAATTACATAATATCAATAGAGAATTTAATTGGAATAAATATAACCGCATTTATTCATAATAAACATTTTTTAAATTAATCATAAATTAAAAATCAATTTTCAATTATTATTAATTTTTAAGAAAACCATACACTGATTTAATAATGCCCATTGTACAAACAAACAATTTATTCGTCGTGTTGTCGCAGACTTGCAGTAACTTTTTTTTTTTTTTTTTGTTCCATTATTTTTTCCATATACTTACATTCAATCAATCTCCTTCAAATAGATTTAATGACAACAACACACAGTTTAATATTTAATTTTTTTTTTTACTGCTATTTATTCATACACAAAAGTTCATTGAGTCATTAATAATTATGTACATAGTATGTACAGAAAAAAAAAATCTTCGAGTCTTCTTCTGTTTAATGCTTTAAGAGAATACAAAAAAAAAAATAAAAAATAATGATCGATTTAACACTCAAAAAGGTACATTTTTCTATTTTATTTTTATTTTGAAAAGATAAAGGAAAATTATTTTTCTGTACAGGATTGGTATTATATTTGAACGAACAAAAAATAAAATACTTTCTATAGTGAATTGAAATTAATTTGTCTGGAATGTAATTTGAAATAATTTTTTTTTTTTTGTTATGTTCTACACTATGCATTGTATGTATAGTCGCTAAAATAGATTGAATTTTTGTTAGAAATTATTATGTTTCAAGAAGATCGTATTGAATTTGATTTTTTTTTTTACATTCATGCATTATCAGGAATTCTTCAAGTGTCAGCGTATTTAAACTAACTTAAAATGGAATGAATAAAGCTCTTACTATTATGGATAAATCTGAAAGGTTAATTTTAGCAATGAGCTCTAGCAAAACTGTTTACCGGACCATTATGAAGAGGTTTTGTTTTAAAGTATAGCAACAATAAAGTAGAATAATGGATATCCAGAGGGAGGGGAAGGAGGGGGGGGGGCGGGGAGTTTTAAATATTTCTAGTAAAGTTCCAGTTTCCAACAGCTGTTTTGATTTTCATTATTTTAAAATATATAGAACGACTATTTTTCGTCGTTTATACTCATGATTATAAATTAGCCTATATTCAAGTTTCTTTCATTCTGCAAATTTTGCTGAAATCTATTAAAAACTTTATCGAAACTTTGCTTCTGTGCCTTCAGTTACAAGCTAAGTTTACTTAAATCCGTGCGTAGCCTAAGTATACAATTTAAAACCTTGGTTGCCAAATAACCTATGATATAAAATAACAAACTGGTTTCAGCGAGGTGACGAATTAACTATTAACTTTTCGGTTGAATTTAAACCGATTTAAAAACAATTCTTGGGCCTATGCAACTTACTAGTTTCATAGAAACGTTGTTTTAACGTATTAAAGCAACAATAATTTTTATTTTTCATTTATTGTCAACTGATTGGTGATTTTCTAACTTTTAAGTTAATAAACAACCACCGAGCAATAAATAATTAACTGCCCGCAGAATTCAAGTAATTAAGTTACTAATACGTTGTCAATGAATTAGTAAATGTTCAACTTTCTAAGTCAGTGAAGTTAGCCCGAACCCGAATTGTTTAGGTTTGTGTCTTGACTAAAGTGTAGCTATCCAGAAAAAGTGTATACGTTTCTTAAAATGTAGCACTAGCACGAAGAGAAATAATTTTTTTAAAACGTAAGCGATTAGAAAAAAATCTAAATTAAAAGAAAACGGTTTTCAAATCTATTTAGAAAATAAAGTTGATTAAAAATAATTTATTTGAATTTATCTGAATAAATTTAAATTTTGTAAATTCTTAAATTGAATGCTCGTAAAACTAATACTAGACATAAATCTTATAAGGATTTTGTATGGCCAGTTACGCAAGGGCAATATCAAGAGACCAAGAACCCCATCAGACCCATATCATGGGATAAAATCATTTTTTTCAATATTTTTCTAAATCAATTTCTTAAAATTATATAATAAGAAAAATTCTTAAATTATATGGAGCCAATACTAGAGATAAATCTTATAAGGATTTTATATGGCCAGTTACGCAATGGCAATATCCAGAGTCTAAGAGCCCCATCAGACCCATATCATGGGGATAAAATCATTTTATTTTAATTTTTCTAAATCAATTTCTTATACATAACAAGAGAAATTTTTAAATTATATGGAGCCAATACTAGAGATAAAACTTATAAGGATTTTATATGGCCAGTTATGCAATGGCAATATCCATAGTCTAAGAATCCATGGGGATAAATTAATTTTTTTCAATATTTTTCTAAATCAATTCCTTATACATAACAAGAGAAATTCTTAAATTATATGGAGCCAATACTAGAGATAAATCTTATAAGGATTTTATATGGCCAGTTACGCAATGGCAATATCCAGAGTCTAAGAGCCCCATCAGACCCATATCATGGGGATAAAATCATTTTATTTTAGTTTTTCTAAATCAGTTTGTTATACATAACAAGAGAAATTCTTAAATTATATGGAGCCAATACTAGAGATAAATCTTATAAGGATTTTATATGGCCAGTTAGGCAATGGCAATATCAAGAGTCTAAGAACCCCATCAGACTCATATCATGGGGATAAAATCATTTTTTTCAATATTTTTCTAAATCAATTTCTTATACATAACAAGAGAAATTCTTAAATTATATGGAGCCAATACTAGAGATAAATCTTATAAGGATTTTATATGGCCAGTTACGCAATGGCAATATCCAGAGTCTAAGAATCCATGGGGATGAATTCATTTTTTTCAATATTTTTCTAAATCAATTTCTTATACATAACAAGAGAAATTCTTAAATTATATGGAGCCAATACTAGAGATAAATCTTATAAGGATTTTATATGGCCAGTTACGCAATGGCAATATCCAGAGTCTAAGAATCCATGGGGATGAATTCATTTTTTTCAATATTTTTCTAAATCAATTTCTTATACATAACAAGAGAAATTCTTAAATTATATGGAGCCAATACTAGAGATAAATCTTATAAGGATTTTATATGGCCAGTTACGCAATGGCAATATCCAGAGTCTAAAAACCCAATCAGACCCATATCATGGGGATAAAATCATTTTTGTCAATATTTTTCTAAATCAATTTCTTATACATAACAAGAGAAATTCTTAAATTATATGGAGCCAATACTAGAGATAAATCTTATAAGGATTTTATATGGCCAGTTGCGCAATGGTAATATCCAGAGTCTAAGAACCCCATCAGACCCATATCATGGGGATAAAATCATTTTTTTTTAATTTTTCTAAATCAATTTCTTATACATAACAAGAGAAATTCTTATATTATATGGAGCCAATACTAGAGATAAATCTTATAAGAATTTTATATGGCCAGTTAGGCAATGGCAATATCAAGAGACCAAGAACCCCATCAGACCCATATCATGGGGATAAAATCATTTTTTTCAATATTTTTCTAAATCAATTTCTTATACATAACAAGAGAAATTCTTAAATTATATGGAGCCAATACTAGAGATAAATCTTATAAGGATTTTATATGGCCAGTTACGCAATGGCAATATCCAGAGTCTAAGAATCCATGGGGATAAATTCATTTTTTTCAATATTTTTCTAAATCAATTTCTTATACATAACAAGAGAAATTCTTAAATTATATGGAGCCAATACTAGAGATAAATCTAATAAGGATTTTATATGGCTAGTTACGCAATGGCAATATCCAGAGTCTAAGAGCCCCATCAGACCCATATCATGGGGATAAAATCATTTTATTTTAATTTTTCTAAATCAATTTCTTATACATAACAAGAGAAATTCTTAAATTATATGGAGCCAATACTAGAGATAAATCTTATAAGGATTTTATATGGCCAGTTACGCAATGGCAATATCCAGAGTCTAAGAATCCATGGGGATAAATTCATTTTTTTCAATATTTTTCTAAATCAATTTCTTATACATAACAAGAGAAATTCTTAAATTATATGGAGCCAATACTAGAGATAAATCTAATAAGGATTTTATATGGCTAGTTACGCAATGGCAATATCCAGAGTCTAAGAGCCCCATCAGACCCATATCATGGGGATAAAATCATTTTATTTTAATTTTTCTAAATCAATTTCTTATACATAACAAGAGAAATTCTTAAATTATATGGAGCCAATACTAGAGATAAATCTTATAAGGATTTTATATGGCCAGTTACGCAATGGCAATATCCAGAGTCTAAGAATCCATGGGGATAAATTCATTTTTTTCAATATTTTTCTAAATCAATTTCTTATACATAACAAGAGAAATTCTTAAATTATATGGAGCCAATACTAGAGATAAATCTTATAAGGATTTTATATGGCCAGTTGCGCAATGGTAATATCCAGAGTCTAAGAACCCCATCAGACCCATATCGTGGGGATAAAATCATTTTTTTTTAATTTTTCTAAATCAATTTCTTATACATAACAAGAGAAATTCTTATAATATATGGAGCCAATACTAGAGATAAATCTTATAAGAATTTTATATGGCCAGTTAGGCAATGGCAATATCAAGAGACCAAGAACCCCATCAGACCCATATCATGGGGATAAAATCATTTTTTTCAATATTTTTCTAAATCAATTTCTTATACATAACAAGAGAAATTCTTAAATTATATGGAGCCAATACTAGAGATAAATCTTATAAGGATTTTATATGGCCAGTTACGCAATGGCAATATCCAGAGTCTAAGAGCCCCATCAGACCCATATCATGGGGATAAAATCATTTTATTTTAATTTTTCTAAATCAATTTCTTATACATAACAAGAGAAATTCTTGAATTATATGGAGCCAATACTAGAGATAAATCTTATAAGGATTTTATATGGCCAGTTACGCAATGGCAATATCCAGAGTCTAAGAATCCATGGGAATAAATTCATTTTTTTCAATATTTTTCTAAATCAATTTCTTATACATAACAAGAGAAATTCTTAAATTATATGGAGCCAATACTAGAGATAAATCTTATAAGGATTTTATATGGCCAGTTGCGCAATGGTAATATCCAGAGTCTAAGAACCCCATCAGACCCATATCATGGGGATAAAATCATTTTTTTTTAATTTTTCTAAATCAATTTCTTATACATAACAAGAGAAATTCTTATATTATATGGAGCCAATACTAGAGATAAATCTTATAAGAATTTTATATGGCCAGTTAGGCAATGGCAATATCAAGAGACCAAGAACCCCATCAGACCCATATCATGGGGATAAAATCATTTTTTTCAATATTTTTCTAAATCAATTTCTTATACATAACAAGAGAAATTCTTAAATTATATGGAGCCAATACTAGAGATAAATCTTATAAGGATTTTATATGGCCAGTTGCGCAATGGTAATATCCAGAGTCTAAGAACCCCATCAGACCCATATCATGGGGATAAAATCATTTTTTTTTAATTTTTCTAAATCAATTTCTTATACATAACAAGAGAAATTCTTATATTATATGGAGCCAATACTAGAGATAAATCTTATAAGAATTTTATATGGCCAGTTAGGCAATGGCAATATCAAGAGACCAAGAACCCCATCAGACCCATATCATGGGGATAAAATCATTTTTTTCAATATTTTTCTAAATCAATTTCTTATACATAACAAGAGAAATTCTTAAATTATATGGAGCCAATACTAGAGATAAATCTTATAAGGATTTTATATGGCCAGTTACGCAATGGCAATATCCAGAGTCTAAGAGCCCCATCAGACCCATATCATGGGGATAAAATCATTTTATTTTAATTTTTCTAAATCAATTTCTTATACATAACAAGAGAAATTCTTGAATTATATGGAGCCAATACTAGAGATAAATCTTATAAGGATTTTATATGGCCAGTTACGCAATGGCAATATCCAGAGTCTAAGAATCCATGGGGATAAATTCATTTTTTTCAATATTTTTCTAAATCAATTTCTTATACATAACAAGAGAAATTCTTAAATTATATGGAGCCAATACTAGAGATAAATCTTATAAGGATTTTATATGGCCAGTTGCGCAATGGTAATATCCAGAGTCTAAGAACCCCATCAGACCCATATCATGGGGATAAAATCATTTTTTTTTAATTTTTCTAAATCAATTTCTTATACATAACAAGAGAAATTCTTATATTATATGGAGCCAATACTAGAGATAAATCTTATAAGAATTTTATATGGCCAGTTACGCAATGGCAATATCCAGAGTCTAAGAATCCATGGGGATAAATTCATTTTTTTCAATATTTTTCTAAATCAATTTCTTATACATAACAAGAGAAATTCTTAAATTATATGGAGCCAATACTAGAGATAAATCTTATAAGGATTTTATATGGCCAGTTACGCAATGGCAATATCCAGAGTCTAAGAGCCCCATCAGACCCATATCATGGGGATAAAATCATTTTATTTTAATTTTTCTAAATCAGTTTGTTATACATAACAAGAGAAATTCTTAAATTATATGGAGCCAATACTAGAGATAAATCTTATAAGGATTTTATATGGCCAGTTAGGCAATGGCAATATCAAGAGTCTAAGAACCCCATCAGACTCATATCATGGGGATAAAATCATTTTTTTCAATATTTTTCTAAATCAATTTCTTATACATAACAAGAGAAATTCTTAAATTATATGGAGCCAATACTAGAGATAAATCTTATAAGGATTTTATATGGCCAGTTACGCAATGGCAATATCCAGAGTCTAAGAATCCATGGGGATGAATTCATTTTTTTCAATATTTTTCTAAATCAATTTCTTATACATAACAAGAGAAATTCTTAAATTATATGGAGCCAATACTAGAGATAAATCTTATAAGGATTTTATATGGCCAGTTACGCAATGGCAATATCCAGAGTCTAAGAATCCATGGGGATGAATTCATTTTTTTCAATATTTTTCTAAATCAATTTCTTATACATAACAAGAGAAATTCTTAAATTATATGGAGCCAATACTAGAGATAAATCTTATAAGGATTTTATATGGCCAGTTACGCAATGGCAATATCCAGAGTCTAAAAACCCAATCAGACCCATATCATGGGGATAAAATCATTTTTGTCAATATTTTTCTAAATCAATTTCTTATACATAACAAGAGAAATTCTTAAATTATATGGAGCCAATACTAGAGATAAATCTTATAAGGATTTTATATGGCCAGTTGCGCAATGGTAATATCCAGAGTCTAAGAACCCCATCAGACCCATATCATGGGGATAAAATCATTTTTTTTTAATTTTTCTAAATCAATTTCTTATACATAACAAGAGAAATTCTTATATTATATGGAGCCAATACTAGAGATAAATCTTATAAGAATTTTATATGGCCAGTTAGGCAATGGCAATATCAAGAGACCAAGAACCCCATCAGACCCATATCATGGGGATAAAATCATTTTTTTCAATATTTTTCTAAATCAATTTCTTATACATAACAAGAGAAATTCTTAAATTATATGGAGCCAATACTAGAGATAAATCTTATAAGGATTTTATATGGCCAGTTACGCAATGGCAATATCCAGAGTCTAAGAATCCATGGGGATAAATTCATTTTTTTCAATATTTTTCTAAATCAATTTCTTATACATAACAAGAGAAATTCTTAAATTATATGGAGCCAATACTAGAGATAAATCTAATAAGGATTTTATATGGCTAGTTACGCAATGGCAATATCCAGAGTCTAAGAGCCCCATCAGACCCATATCATGGGGATAAAATCATTTTATTTTAATTTTTCTAAATCAATTTCTTATACATAACAAGAGAAATTCTTGAATTATATGGAGCCAATACTAGAGATAAATCTTATAAGGATTTTATATGGCCAGTTACGCAATGGCAATATCCAGAGTCTAAGAATCCATGGGGATAAATTCATTTTTTTCAATATTTTTCTAAATCAATTTCTTATACATAACAAGAGAAATTCTTAAATTATATGGAGCCAATACTAGAGATAAATCTTATAAGGATTTTATATGGCCAGTTGCGCAATGGTAATATCCAGAGTCTAAGAACCCCATCAGACCCATATCATGGGGATAAAATCATTTTTTTCAATATTTTTCTAAATCAATTTCTTATACATAACAAGAGAAATTCTTATATTATATGGAGCCAATACTAGAGATAAATCTTATAAGAATTTTATATGGCCAGTTACGCAATGGCAATATCCAGAGTCTAAGAATCCATGGGGATAAATTCATTTTTTTCAATATTTTTCTAAATCAATTTCTTATACATAACAAGAGAAATTCTTAAATTATATGGAGCCAATACTAGAGATAAATCTTATAAGGATTTTATATGGCCAGTTACGCAATGGCAATATCCAGAGTCTAAGAGCCCCATCAGACCCATATCATGGGGATAAAATCATTTTATTTTAATTTTTCTAAATCAGTTTGTTATACATAACAAGAGAAATTCTTATATTATATGGAGCCAATACTAGAGATAAATCTTATAAGGATTTTATATGGCCAGTTAGGCAATGGCAATATCAAGAGTCTAAGAACCCCATCAGACTCATATCATGGGGATAAAATCATTTTTTTCAATATTTTTCTAAATCAATTTCTTATACATAACAAGAGAAATTCTTAAATTATATGGAGCCAATACTAGAGATAAATCTTATAAGGATTTTATATGGCCAGTTACGCAATGGCAATATCCAGAGTCTAAGAATCCATGGGGATGAATTCATTTTTTTCAATATTTTTCTAAATCAATTTCTTATACATAACAAGAGAAATTCTTAAATTATATGGAGCCAATACTAGAGATAAATCTTATAAGGATTTTATATGGCCAGTTACGCAATGGCAATATCCAGAGTCTAAGAATCCATGGGGATGAATTCATTTTTTTCAATATTTTTCGAAATCAATTTCTTATACATAACAAGAGAAATTCTTAAATTATATGGAGCCAATACTAGAGATAAATCTTATAAGGATTTTATATGGCCAGTTACGCAATGGCAATATCCAGAGTCTAAAAACCCAATCAGACCCATATCATGGGGATAAAATCATTTTTGTCAATATTTTTCTAAATCAATTTCTTATACATAACAAGAGAAATTCTTAAATTATATGGAGCCAATACTAGAGATAAATCTTATAAGGATTTTATATGGCCAGTTGCGCAATGGTAATATCCAGAGTCTAAGAACCCCATCAGACCCATATCATGGGGATAAAATCATTTTTTTTTAATTTTTCTAAATCAATTTCTTATACATAACAAGAGAAATTCTTATATTATATGGAGCCAATACTAGAGATAAATCTTATAAGAATTTTATATGGCCAGTTAGGCAATGGCAATATCAAGAGACCAAGAACCCCATCAGACCCATATCATGGGGATAAAATCATTTTTTTCAATATTTTTCTAAATCAATTTCTTATACATAACAAGAGAAATTCTTAAATTATATGGAGCCAATACTAGAGATAAATCTTATAAGGATTTTATATGGCCAGTTACGCAATGGCAATATCCAGAGTCTAAGAATCCATGGGGATAAATTCATTTTTTTCAATATTTTTCTAAATCAATTTCTTATACATAACAAGAGAAATTCTTAAATTATATGGAGCCAATACTAGAGATAAATCTAATAAGGATTTTATATGGCTAGTTACGCAATGGCAATATCCAGAGTCTAAGAGCCCCATCAGACCCATATCATGGGGATAAAATCATTTTATTTTAATTTTTCTAAATCAATTTCTTATACATAACAAGAGAAATTCTTGAATTATATGGAGCCAATACTAGAGATAAATCTTATAAGGATTTTATATGGCCAGTTACGCAATGGCAATATCCAGAGTCTAAGAATCCATGGGGATAAATTCATTTTTTTCAATATTTTTCTAAATCAATTTCTTATACATAACAAGAGAAATTCTTAAATTATATGGAGCCAATACTAGAGATAAATCTTATAAGGATTTTATATGGCCAGTTGCGCAATGGTAATATCCAGAGTCTAAGAACCCCATCAGACCCATATCATGGGGATAAAATCATTTTTTTTTAATTTTTCTAAATCAATTTCTTATACATAACAAGAGAAATTCTTATATTATATGGAGCCAATACTAGAGATAAATCTTATAAGAATTTTATATGGCCAGTTAGGCAATGGCAATATCAAGAGACCAAGAACCCCATCAGACCCATATCATGGGGATAAAATCATTTTTTTCAATATTTTTCTAAATCAATTTCTTATACATAACAAGAGAAATTCTTAAATTATATGGAGCCAATACTAGAGATAAATCTTATAAGGATTTTATATGGCCAGTTGCGCAATGGTAATATCCAGAGTCTAAGAACCCCATCAGACCCATATCATGGGGATAAAATCATTTTTTTTTAATTTTTCTAAATCAATTTCTTATACATAACAAGAGAAATTCTTATATTATATGGAGCCAATACTAGAGATAAATCTTATAAGAATTTTATATGGCCAGTTAGGCAATGGCAATATCAAGAGACCAAGAACCCCATCAGACCCATATCATGGGGATAAAATCATTTTTTTCAATATTTTTCTAAATCAATTTCTTATACATAACAAGAGAAATTCTTAAATTATATGGAGCCAATACTAGAGATAAATCTTATAAGGATTTTATATGGCCAGTTACGCAATGGCAATATCCAGAGTCTAAAAGCCCCATCAGACCCATATCATGGGGATAAAATCATTTTATTTTAATTTTTCTAAATCAATTTCTTATACATAACAAGAGAAATTCTTGAATTATATGGAGCCAATACTAGAGATAAATCTTATAAGGATTTTATATGGCCAGTTACGCAATGGCAATATCCAGAGTCTAAGAATCCATGGGGATAAATTCATTTTTTTCAATATTTTTCTAAATCAATTTCTTATACATAACAAGAGAAATTCTTAAATTATATGGAGCCAATACTAGAGATAAATCTTATAAGGATTTTATATGGCCAGTTGCGCAATGGTAATATCCAGAGTCTAAGAACCCCATCAGACCCATATCATGGGGATAAAATCATTTTTTTTTAATTTTTCTAAATCAATTTCTTATACATAACAAGAGAAATTCTTATATTATATGGAGCCAATACTAGAGATAAATCTTATAAGAATTTTATATGGCCAGTTACGCAATGGCAATATCCAGAGTCTAAGAATCCATGGGGATAAATTCATTTTTTTCAATATTTTTCTAAATCAATTTCTTATACATAACAAGAGAAATTCTTAAATTATATGGAGCCAATACTAGAGATAAATCTTATAAGGATTTTATATGGCCAGTTACGCAATGGCAATATCCAGAGTCTAAGAGCCCCATCAGACCCATATCATGGGGATAAAATCATTTTATTTTAATTTTTCTAAATCAGTTTGTTATACATAACAAGAGAAATTCTTAAATTATATGGAGCCAATACTAGAGATAAATCTTATAAGGATTTTATATGGCCAGTTAGGCAATGGCAATATCAAGAGTCTAAGAACCCCATCAGACTCATATCATGGGGATAAAATCATTTTTTTCAATATTTTTCTAAATCAATTTCTTATACATAACAAGAGAAATTCTTAAATTATATGGAGCCAATACTAGAGATAAATCTTATAAGGATTTTATATGGCCAGTTACGCAATGGCAATATCCAGAGTCTAAGAATCCATGGGGATGAATTCATTTTTTTCAATATTTTTCTAAATCAATTTCTTATACATAACAAGAGAAATTCTTAAATTATATGGAGCCAATACTAGAGATAAATCTTATAAGGATTTTATATGGCCAGTTACGCAATGGCAATATCCAGAGTCTAAGAATCCATGGGGATGAATTCATTTTTTTCAATATTTTTCTAAATCAATTTCTTATACATAACAAGAGAAATTCTTAAATTATATGGAGCCAATACTAGAGATAAATCTTATAAGGATTTTATATGGCCAGTTACGCAATGGCAATATCCAGAGTCTAAAAACCCAATCAGACCCATATCATGGGGATAAAATCATTTTTGTCAATATTTTTCTAAATCAATTTCTTATACATAACAAGAGAAATTCTTAAATTATATGGAGCCAATACTAGAGATAAATCTTATAAGGATTTTATATGGCCAGTTGCGCAATGGTAATATCCAGAGTCTAAGAACCCCATCAGACCCATATCATGGGGATAAAATCATTTTTTTTTAATTTTTCTAAATCAATTTCTTATACATAACAAGAGAAATTCTTATATTATATGGAGCCAATACTAGAGATAAATCTTATAAGAATTTTATATGGCCAGTTAGGCAATGGCAATATCAAGAGACCAAGAACCCCATCAGACCCATATCATGGGGATAAAATCATTTTTTTCAATATTTTTCTAAATCAATTTCTTATACATAACAAGAGAAATTCTTAAATTATATGGAGCCAATACTAGAGATAAATCTTATAAGGATTTTATATGGCCAGTTACGCAATGGCAATATCCAGAGTCTAAGAATCCATGGGGATAAATTCATTTTTTTCAATATTTTTCTAAATCAATTTCTTATACATAACAAGAGAAATTCTTAAATTATATGGAGCCAATACTAGAGATAAATCTAATAAGGATTTTATATGGCTAGTTACGCAATGGCAATATCCAGAGTCTAAGAGCCCCATCAGACCCATATCATGGGGATAAAATCATTTTATTTTAATTTTTCTAAATCAATTTCTTATACATAACAAGAGAAATTCTTAAATTATATGGAGCCAATACTAGAGATAAATCTTATAAGGATTTTATATGGCCAGTTACGCAATGGCAATATCCAGAGTCTAAGAATCCATGGGGATAAATTCATTTTTTTCAATATTTTTCTAAATCAATTTCTTATACATAACAAGAGAAATTCTTAAATTATATGGAGCCAATACTAGAGATAAATCTAATAAGGATTTTATATGGCTAGTTACGCAATGGCAATATCCAGAGTCTAAGAGCCCCATCAGACCCATATCATGGGGATAAAATCATTTTATTTTAATTTTTCTAAATCAATTTCTTATACATAACAAGAGAAATTCTTAAATTATATGGAGCCAATACTAGAGATAAATCTTATAAGGATTTTATATGGCCAGTTACGCAATGGCAATATCCAGAGTCTAAGAATCCATGGGGATAAATTCATTTTTTTCAATATTTTTCTAAATCAATTTCTTATACATAACAAGAGAAATTCTTAAATTATATGGAGCCAATACTAGAGATAAATCTTATAAGGATTTTATATGGCCAGTTGCGCAATGGTAATATCCAGAGTCTAAGAACCCCATCAGACCCATATCATGGGGATAAAATCATTTTTTTTTAATTTTTCTAAATCAATTTCTTATACATAACAAGAGAAATTCTTATATTATATGGAGCCAATACTAGAGATAAATCTTATAAGAATTTTATATGGCCAGTTAGGCAATGGCAATATCAAGAGACCAAGAACCCCATCAGACCCATATCATGGGGATAAAATCATTTTTTTCAATATTTTTCTAAATCAATTTCTTATACATAACAAGAGAAATTCTTAAATTATATGGAGCCAATACTAGAGATAAATCTTATAAGGATTTTATATGGCCAGTTACGCAATGGCAATATCCAGAGTCTAAGAGCCCCATCAGACCCATATCATGGGGATAAAATCATTTTATTTTAATTTTTCTAAATCAATTTCTTATACATAACAAGAGAAATTCTTGAATTATATGGAGCCAATACTAGAGATAAATCTTATAAGGATTTTATATGGCCAGTTACGCAATGGCAATATCCAGAGTCTAAGAATCCATGGGGATAAATTCATTTTTTTCAATATTTTTCTAAATCAATTTCTTATACATAACAAGAGAAATTCTTAAATTATATGGAGCCAATACTAGAGATAAATCTTATAAGGATTTTATATGGCCAGTTGCGCAATGGTAATATCCAGAGTCTAAGAACCCCATCAGACCCATATCATGGGGATAAAATCATTTTTTTTTAATTTTTCTAAATCAATTTCTTATACATAACAAGAGAAATTCTTATATTATATGGAGCCAATACTAGAGATAAATCTTATAAGAATTTTATATGGCCAGTTAGGCAATGGCAATATCAAGAGACCAAGAACCCCATCAGACCCATATCATGGGGATAAAATCATTTTTTTCAATATTTTTCTAAATCAATTTCTTATACATAACAAGAGAAATTCTTAAATTATATGGAGCCAATACTAGAGATAAATCTTATAAGGATTTTATATGGCCAGTTACGCAATGGCAATATCCAGAGTCTAAGAGCCCCATCAGACCCATATCATGGGGATAAAATCATTTTATTTTAATTTTTCTAAATCAATTTCTTATACATAACAAGAGAAATTCTTAAATTATATGGAGCCAATACTAGAGATAAATCTTATAAGGATTTTATATGGCCAGTTACGCAATGGCAATATCCAGGTCTAAGAATCCATGGGGATAAATTCATTTTTTTCAATATTTTTCTAAATCAATTTCTTATACATAACAAGAGAAATTCTTAAATTATATGGAGCCAATACTAGAGATAAATCTTATAAGGATTTTATATGGCCAGTTACGCAATGGCAATATCCAGAGTCTAAGAGCCCCATCAGACCCATATCATGGGGATAAAATCATTTTATTTTAATTTTTCTAAATCAGTTTGTTATACATAACAAGAGAAATTCTTAAATTATATGGAGCCAATACTAGAGATAAATCTTATAAGGATTTTATATGGCCGTTAGGCAATGGCAATATCAAGAGTCTAAGAACCCCATCAGACTCATATCATGGGGATAAAATCATTTTTTTCAATATTTTTCTAAATCAATTTCTTATACATAACAAGAGAAATTCTTAAATTATATGGAGCCAATACTAGAGATAAATCTTATAAGGATTTTATATGGCCAGTTACGCAATGGCAATATCCAGAGTCTAAGAGCCCCATCAGACCCATATCATGGGGATAAAATCATTTTATTTTAATTTTTCTAAATCAGTTTGTTATACATAACAAGAGAAATTCTTAAATTATATGGAGCCAATACTAGAGATAAATCTTATAAGGATTTTATATGGCCGTTAGGCAATGGCAATATCAAGAGTCTAAGAACCCCATCAGACTCATATCATGGGGATAAAATCATTTTTTTCAATATTTTTCTAAATCAATTTCTTATACATAACAAGAGAAATTCTTAAATTATATGGAGCCAATACTAGAGATAAATCTTATAAGGATTTTATATGGCCAGTTACGCAATGGCAATATCCAGAGTCTAAGAACCTCATCAAACCCATATCATGGGGATAATGGAAGCCGAATAAATAAAATAATTAAAAATAATAATTTTATCCCCATGATATGGATCCGATGGGGCTATTGGCCTCTTGATATTTCCATTGCGTATCTGGCCATATAAATCCTTATAAGATTTATCTCTAGTATTGGCTCCATATAATTTAAGAATTTCTCTTGTTATGTATAAGAAATTGATTTAGAAAAATATTGAAAAAAATGAATTTATCCCCATGGATTCTTAGACTCTGGATATTGCCATTGCGTTACTGGCCATATAAAATCCTTATAAGATTTATCTCTAGTATTAGTTACGAGCATTCGATTTAAGAATTTACAAAATTTAAATTTATTCAGATAAATTCAAATAAATTATTTTTTAATAAACTTTATTTTCAAAGTAATTTTGAAAACCGTTTTCTTTAAATTTAGATTTTTTTTAATCGCTTAGGTACATTTTAAAAAAATTATTTCTCTTCGGGCTGGTGCTACATTTTAAGAAATGTATACACTTTTTCTGGATAGCTACACTTTAGTCAAGACACAAACCTAAACAATTCGGGTTCGGGCTAACTTCACTGACTTAACTTTCTAGTTAAAATGTCACCGTAAAGCAACGTAAACCTCTAAAATATTATCCTTTTACTTTCTTTTACGTAAGTAAAATAAAGTATAGTAATCATGAAAATTTTCGACCTTGAGATTATTGAAGATTTATCTGTTTTGAGGTCCCCTGAGTCCGAAAAAGTGAGTTTCGAAATGATGTCTGTCTGTCCGTCTGTCAGTCTGTGTCCTCTCTACAGCCCAGATGGCTTAACCAATCCAGCTGAAACTTCAGATTTAAGCTTTTTTGATAAATTGGGAGGTCCCAGTGAATTTTGCTCCAAATCGGTCAACCGGAAGTAGCCACTCCCGTGGGGCAGAAAATTTGTTTTGCAAATATCTGAAAAAGTATAAGGTTTACAAAAAACTACTAAAATAAAATGTTTCCAAAAACTAAAAGTAAAAAAAAATAAACAAAAAAAAATTAAAAATTAAAAAAAAAAATTTAAAAAAAAAAAAATTTAAAAAAAAATTTAAAAAATTTTATAAAAAAAATAAAATTGATGTGTGGCCAACACCTTTCTTCTACGAACAGGGAATTTTGAGACACCAATTACGCAAACTTCTTACAAATTTATTATTTTTTATTACTTTCTTTTACATAAGTAAAGCTTAAATCTAAAGTTTTTGTTAGATTGGTTAAGCCATCTGGGCTATAGAGAAGACACAGACAAACAGACGAGCAGACAAACGGACAGACTGACAGACAGACATCATTTCGAAACCCACTTTTTCGGACTCAAGGGGCCTCAAAACAGATATATCTTCATTAATCTCTTACATAATATTTCGGGTTCCAGGTCCCAGATTCCGTAAAACAGAAAATTTATTTTACAAATATTTCAAAAATATACAATTTACAGAAAACATGAAAAAATAAAAACAATCTTAATAAAGTTTGCAAGAAATTTGCATTATAAAAGTTTCTTAAAATTCGCTGTTCGTAAAAGAAAGTCGTGTGTTGGCCACACCTCCATTTTTTTCCATTCAATTGCTTAAATTTGTTTTAAAGTGATAGGTGATTTTTTTTATTTAACTTTAACTGAAATAGTATGTATATTATAATTTATTCTACTTTACATTATATCTTAGATAATGTATTTTGTAATTTTAAAATTGTAGTGCAAAACGAAATATTTTAAAGACGTAACCTTACACAAAAACGAAGAGAAATCTGCATTTCGTTCCCGAATTTATGCTTTATGTTAGATATAATCTTCTGGAAATTATTTAAATATGCCAAACAATGCAATCTTTAATTTAATAAACAGTACAAAATAGGCGTGATTTGTTTTTCTCCGTACTAAATATTTGTTCGACTAAAAAAAAAAAATAACTAGCTATTTTCCGCGAAATAAAATTTGTTTTAACGTTTTATTACTAAAATGTATTTCATATAGCACAATAAGACAAGTCTCAGAAGATTTCAGTTAAAATAAACCAATAATTTGGAAAATATTACAAATAAATGAAATGCGGTATTTTATTTTGTTTTCCAATATGCTTAGCGTTTAACTCCTAAAATGCACAAATTTATAAAAAAATAATAAGTCGCAGAACATTTAATCGGCGCGTTAAAAAAATAATTGATGCCCGTCAAATTGTACACCCAGTTATACCCAAAATACCAGAGCGATTACAAAATCCGTCGACGGACATAATTTATAGTCTTCAAAACAGTGAGAAATCCGTATATAGTACATCTCCATTAGAATCTGACTCTGATAATGCACCCGAGACGTTTAATTATAAGATTCATGATTGGGCAAATAAACATAATGTTTCCCACGTATGTCTAAATGATTTATTGAAAATTTTGAAAGAAAGTGGACATGACATTCCTCTGGACTCCAGAACTTTACTGCAAACCCCAAAGATTGTTACTGACATACACGACGTTCTGCCCGGCCAATACTGGCATTTTGAATTGAAACGTGCGTTAGATTATATTTTAGACGGTAATGTTTAGCCTAAAAATTACTAAGGATGCATGAATTGCTTTGAAGACCTTTGCTATTATTCTTATATGGAAAAACCTGGCTCCAGTTTCTCTTGTAAATTGCGGAAAACTTGAGAAACGCAAAAAAATATTTTAATTGGAATAAAATCAGCCTGTAGAGTGTTATATTTGGAAATAGATTAAATTTTATTGCAATTCGATTTTCTAAAAATAATTAGAAAATTTGCATTGAATTTTTCGGGTTGGTATCGTTATCCAAAATAAAAAAATCCCAAAAAAAAAAACGGAAATCCCAAAGAACCAAGTTTTTTAAAATAACAAATTTTTGAAATATTATTTTAATTCGTTTTATACCTTGGAGGATGGGGGCTGCCGCCCACAAACTCCGGCTTGACGATTTGAAATTCTAATATTCATAGTGATTGAACCATTTTTGAAAAATTTGTATTTTTTAATAATAATTCTCATACTTAAATAGAGAACTCCCCAAAGCCGCTTAGCATTGGACCCTTTGCGCAAGGATGACAGGAAATCGTCAGAAAAATTTCAAAAATATTAACATTTGTAAAAATGTTTACGTTTTTATTTCACATACTCAAATAAAAAACTCCTCAAAACCGCTTAGCATTGGTCCTTTCCGCGCAAGGATGACATAAAATTATGTAGATTCCTTTTGTTTTCATATTTTAGTTACCAAAAATTTATTGGGGTCTTCCTTTTCGATAGGGCAGTTTACTTTGTATTTTTCTGAAATAGCTTTTAACAAATCACATCAATAAAATGCATCAAGTACATACTAACACTCTAGAGACTGATTTTATACAAATTTTCTAATGATTTTTGGAAAATTGAATTTTCCGAGATTTCCCACAGGAAACATAAACTGAATTTTTTTCCTGCGATAGCTATAGACAAAACCAATAAAAACGATTTAACTTCAGATATTCACTCTAGGGGATGATTTTATTCCAATTTTGTGATTTCTCCTGATTTTTCGATATTTTCCGCGATAAGACAAAGTTTTCCACGTAAGACTAAATTACAAAATTTTTTATGTATCCTATTTACTTTCAGCTGATAACCACAATATTTTTAATTTTCGGCTGGAATAATAATAACGTAATCTGCATTATCGACTTTTTACTTTCGGCTAACTTTAACAGGGTTAAATGAATGGTTTTTAATTTTTGAATTCTTCGTCGGCCACATTCGTAATATTTTTAATTTTTTTTTTTTTTTTTTTTATATTGTTGTTTCTTTCTGGTTATATGTGGGAGTGTATAAGAACATAATAAAGTGTATTTTTGTACATATATTCTCTCGGTAGTTCTCTTCTGAGCTTATTTCTCTTATATGTATCATGTTATCCCTCTTATTTGTGTCATTTTACCTCCAAAATAAAAAAAACTAAAACGAACATTTGACACAAATACAACTTACCAATATCCTTTCGATAATTCACAATTTAATCCTTATTTTGCGACCAAAATCGATAGTATTTTTTTGTTAGTTTATGATAAAATAGTAAGCACAAGACGCACACCCTCTAAACTTCATAAAGAAGGATTCTGCAAAAGTCGAATCCACTGAAATCAACAGGTATTTCTGAAAATGGAAATCGATATTAACCAATTATTATTAATTACAACTCAACCAAACCCGAAAAAAATGTCAAATCTAAATCTCTAAAACATATACAAAATATTAAATTAAATTTGGATTTTTTGTTATAGTAGTACTTATACACCTATATCATAAAGTGGTTACCAAAAGTTCGCACTATTTTAGACTATATAACTACATATACATACATATGAATGTTGAAGGTTCGGTAAAGCTAAATCAGGTTTCGCAGGTATTTCTGAAAATTGAAATCGAGATTATTGCTAATTATTATTGCTCCATCCATTCCACAACTCCCATACGAACCGATCGTTAAATTTGGTTTGCATTATGTAGCAAATAGTACGCGACGCCTTGAAAAAGTCACCTTCTTACCCGCATTCGCAACATCTCGCGCAAATTCCTTACAGTCATAAGGACATTGAAAAATTAGAACACCTTTGAAGCAAATGTTCAAGGTACTCTCCAATCATCAAAGTTTAAGTTCAGGAAACCTTACTACCAGAAGGACGTGGTCACTTACAATGAAGGATTATTATAGCAAAACTCGTGAACCAATATTTCCTTCAAATCAGTGAACTTACGCAAAATGATGGTTAAAAACAGGATATGCACCCCTTTGAATTCGCTTAAAATAGGATGCTCCTTTTAAAAATAGCCAGAATCGATAACCAAGGAGGTTAAAAATAAGACTTTCTAGGTTTGCAAAAGAAGTATATTCTATAATTTCTCAGGGTTACCAAAAAAACTCTTAGATTGGCCTGGGTATAATTTCATAACCTCATGTATTCAGAACAGAACGTTAAATAAATTCAGTTGCAAATTACTTTGACAAATTGAGTGAAAAAGAAGAGATAGAGTTAAATAAGGAATTAGCCAAATTAGTATTCGGATGAAGCCTTATAACGATCTTTTTCTTTTCTAAATGGAAGTTTAGTTGTGATTTCGCTATTAGTCGGAAAAAGGGGGTTCATTGGTCGAAAGACTTTCACCATTATTTGTTAGATCGAAACAATATTATTTACCTGGATTTAACGGTTAGCTCACTCTCTCATCAGTAATCTTACAATCTTTCCATTTAGTGATGCATGATACTAGTCAAGCTACATCACAAAAAAAATCAAAGGTGGGTACTGGAGTTAGTGTCTTATGGGTACCGGCTCCTTGTGAAATTTAAAATAATGAGATCGCCGATTCCCTAGCCAAGGCTGGCTCGCGATTAACGTTAATCGGTCCCGAACCAACGGCTCCCTTATCTTTTATTAGCGATAAAAAGGCTACAAAAAACTTCGCTCTTAAAGAGCTAAGGCTGAAGTGGCGTGCTAAATCTGTTTACCGTAAGGCGAAGCATTTTATTGGTGAGCCAGATCGGAAGTCTACTAAGTTTGGTTTACCTTTAAAAAGATACCAACTCAGAATACGGGTTGCGATCCTCACTGGCTATTGCCGTTTTAAGGACCATTTACATCGCTTGTCATTGGCTCAAAATGATATACATATTTGATGACTGCCTCGAAGAGATTTACAGCTGTATTCATTTTGTATGTATACGTAGGTGTCCAGCTTTCCAAAGTGTTCGTTTTCAATTTTTTAATTGTAGAACTATCGCTAAAGTTAGACTGCCTTCTCTCCCATGATCTAAACTGATCCAGTTTGCTAACATTGATTCTTTACGAACAGTACCTGATTTTCGCATAGTCCTCCGTTTCTCTGATTCCAACTCCAAATAAAGCCAGCATTTCCTGGCTTGCGAATGCTTGCTACAGCGATCTCTTCGGATGATGGTAATTGTAAGCCGGCTTGCCGAGAACGCATTCAATACCTGACCACAAGCTGAAATGCCTATATAAATTGGAGGGAGACCGACACTCGGATGATGGTAATTGTAAGCCGGCTTGCCGAGAACGCATTCAATACCTGACCACAAGCTGAAATGCCTATATAAATTGGAGGGAGACCGACACTCGAATATATGTAATTTAGATTTAAGTTGTTTGTATTCACTCGAAAAAATTATCATTCAGAAAATCAGTATCTGATCACCAACTGTTGGGCTCACGTTGGTGTCACTGCGTAGTACAGAAACAAACATTTTTTCCATGGAAAATAGAGAAAAAATCTGTTCACGCTTTTTGTCGGAAAACGAAATGTTGTACCCAGAAACAAAAGCTTGCTCCGATTTTCCTATTTCTTCAAGGGGGCCCGAAACTAAACGATTGCCTCGAATTAAGCCAGAAGCAGTTTACATATTAATATAGAAACGGCAATTGCCTAAAAATGTTTTTCAAAATTTGAAGACGTTTATAAGTAATAAAAGGTATTTCATGGAGTATACACATCGCCTAAAACCACAAACAGGTTAATTCGACTTAAGGGAGCATTGACTTTCTACAATTTCTCATACGTGCATTAAATTCAGACGTCGTAAAACCATTTTGTTTGGCCTTGAAAACAAAACATCATTGAGCACTTTACATTATTTTCCCCCAGATCAATAAAAAAAACTCAGATATCCAAGTTAAACGCGCTTCACACTAATCAGATCATTTTATTCTGAAATTGATACTTTTAATGTACATTCAGATTCCAACTAACCAGCCCATATTTAAAGTTTTAGTCATGAAAATTTCCATGAAATTCCTGACCTTCTAAAATAAAATTTAAAATCGTGTCATAACACTTATAACTGTAAATAATATAAACAATTTAGGAATTATTATAACTCATATTTGGCATGGTATGTCTGTTCCATAATAACTAACTGGCTGGACGACTAAATGTATAAATTATGTGAAAATACCCAAAAAATATTCAAATATTATTCCAAATTTAACATAAAAAATTCCTTATTTACTCACACAAAAATATAATTCAAACCAAATATTATTTCCATGATAAAACCAAAGCACTATATACTTACTCGTGTACACAACCAAAACATATGCACTGTACAAATACAGATATTGTTTTTTTTTTCTTTTTGCGGGTTATCAACCTTAAAGATGACTGACCTACGATCATGTCGTCGTAATAACTGAATAAAAATATTGTACATATACAACAAGTATAACTATGTATTTAATTTCGTATCAGAATATACAAAAAAACAAAAACAAAAAATTCAACGTAATTTTTAGAAAATAAAACAATTATTTGACCTCGCGCAAAAAATGAATAAATTCGCGTTCCCCTTAATTTATTTAAATTTGTTGTTGTTTTTTTTCATTTTTTTTTTATTCTCGCAACTTGACTTAATTCCCATTTTATCAATTTTTATCATAATGAGAATTGAATTACGCGAAACCTATATAACATTATGAGTAAAGCTTCTCGAAACAAAAACGAATAAAAATTGGTTATAATAAAATCTTGTTAATTAACGTTAATTGAATGCAATTTCAAAACCACGATCTGTTTTTTATATTTGTATGCATATATATACACATATGTCTATATAGTATTGCCATTACTGTTTTTGCGAGTTGCGAGTGTCAATAACCCCTCAAGGACGGGAACACATAGGTATTATAATCACGATCACAAAAATAATCAAAAATATAAACCACTTTACAATTTTCACAGTAAACTTAATAAAAAAAAAAAATAATAATAATTAAATAGAAATTAACAAGCAAAACAGTAAACAAAACCACTAAAAAATCAGTAAATTATCGCGCCTCCACTTTTTTTTACGTATGTACATACATACAGATTTTCTTCAGTTCGTACAATTTTCGTACTCTCGCCGCGTGTACACATACTTAGAGATATGCAATTTTTTATTTTCAATAAAACATTTCATCGATCATTCAACTACATCTTTTTTTTTATTTTATTGGAATAAAATAATATTGAAAATTTGTATCAAAAAATGAGAATAAAATTTTCTGACACCAAACGAAACGCAAAAAAAAAAATCAAAAATGTAAATGACCGCAAATGTATACAGCATGTTATTGATGATAACGAATAATTTTTTTTTTTTTATTATTTGTGATAACACAAAATATTTGGATTTCTCTCCTTTTCGATTTTCAGTTTTTCACTATAAATAAGCGACGTGTCTATTTTTATTAAATTGACGGTTCGGAATTTGTTGGTTGTTTTTTTTTTTTAAAGAGGGTGTTTGAAATTTATCAGTTTACTGAAATTGTGTGGGTAATGAATTTACTCGTACGTCGAAGAATTTTAAAATTTTTATTTTTTTTATATTAGTGCGGCATATTGAACGTAGTACATATATGAACATATGTGCAATGCATTATCCATAAATTGTTTAAATCTTGCGTTTAGTAAAACGTGCCAGTACTGATTTATTCGTTATCTTATAACCAAATGCCCACCGTTACATAAATACTATACCATCTCTAAATAGCCTTGTCTTTAGTTCCAGACTATAATAAAAATATGCAAATTTTGAATGCGTCCGAAATTATTCTTAAACACCAATACTTCCTAATCCTTTATACTGCTAATTTCTTTTATTTTAAAACAATAAATTGATTTTCATACACATCTAGAAGCTGACTTTAACATTCTGTTTGTTTCAAAAGTAAAACACACTAATCAATAATCAAATTAATCAAAAAATAAAAAAAGTGATTTATTCAATTTTATAGCCATTCAAGCGAATTTTAATTTCACTTTATTTTCGTCTCGAAATAATTCTATGTAGTATATGGAATAATAATAATTGACATAACAGAGTATTTATATGTACCAATAAAAGTTTTTTAACTGATTCGGGAGAACAGATGGTATAGTTGATGTACACTTAATTGCTTTTTGTGATCTCAAATTGACTCTTCAATGGCTTCAACGTCTGGGTTGATTTAGGAGCCTAGATTTATTCTAGTAACTGTTGCTCCTTTCAACACACAGGTTAAATCTAGTGTTAAGATTCCGTCTCCTTCGATGAAGACGGTGGTTGTTTCGATTCTTCCGCTGCTGCTTTCGCAAACCAGCTTACAAAGAATTTTTGATTTGATTTAAAGACCCATGCGTTGTGTCAGTATAAAGGAATCCATAAGGAAGTAATGTCCGTGCTATGGATTTCACAACTAGCTTTAACATTACTGGTTTATTGGAACAGTTGCATCTCACTGCTATTCGCAAGTCATTCAGTGTTTGATATATATCGCAAAGATATTCGTTATTGAGGTTGGTAGAAGTATTTAGTCCCTCGGAAGAGATATGTTAAGGTTTTTGTATATGTTCTTTGGCTAATAAATAGTTGGGACTGACATTCCGTGGTTTATGTCATATCGAGTCCTCTGTTCGAAACTATGACCGTTGCCCCAATTTTTATGTTTTTGGCTTTGGCTATTTTATAGATGGCGGTTATAATCTCACTTCGGTATGGCATATCCTGACTTAGTTTTAAGTTAGCAACGATTTGCTTCATTTGTTCCTTAAGTTGGTGTGGAGTTCAGATCAACAGATTATCATCTCTTTGATCAAGCAACCCAAATAGTTCGGTGGTAATTTTACCCACAAAATCGTAAGTCGCCGTTTGAAATTGTCACCGCTCGATTTGTTCTTTTAATTCAACTGAAGTGTTTTTATTTGTGAAACAATGGCTTCGCAGGATTGAAACGATTTAATCGTACATTCTCCGTTGATTAGATTACCTCGGCCAATTTTGTCAAAGTAGATCCCGGGATGGGATGTAAATCTTGATATATTACATCTTGTTGGTGTTCCTGGCTATACCTCCTAATGCATAGATTATTTCGAACATGAAGCATAAGGTTGAACTTGCTGGTTATTCTTGTCACTCGTTTATGTTATTTTGTAATATTGTTGGCACTGTTTGGGTTTCCGCTGGCAAGTGTATCGCCTTGCATTGCCAATTTTCCTCAATCGGCAAGCTTCTAATCTTAATAATTTTTTTTTTTGAGTAATACGCCGCTGCTATTTTTTGCTGTCAATCTTCTAACAAACTTATCTTTACATCTATATACCTCACGAATTCTTCCTAAAGGTCATTTTCTTGAGGAAGAATATCATTTATAACGAATAGTTGCTCTCCTTTTGCTATATTTGGTTCCTTTTTATTCCATTTAGCCAGACTTTCCAAAATTCTTGCGTTATTTTGATGCAGGAGTCACCATCGTGTTAAATTATTGATGTTTTGATTTAACTGGCGTCCCATAGTCCACCTTACTTGATGTTGTCGGACTAAAAGCACGAAGCTTTCATTCGCTTTGTCGTCCTATATACCTGTTTGTCAAATGGTCCGAAGGAAAATTGTTGTTCTACCGTTAAGTTCCTTACTTGTTAGATAGGTTACCATTTAATTTTTTGCAAACCTAAGAACATATATGCGATCCTCAATTGATTTTGTGAGTGATGAATACCACATACCTAGTTTTTGTAGTCTTACGAGGTTTCATAAATTTGCGGTTATCTTGAATATTCGCATCTTTCAGCCTACTTGGTCCTTTCCACTAAAGCGAATAACCTATACCAAAAATATAGGATTCAAATCTTTCGATGCACAATCCGTAAGATTTTCTTCGGATTTTGCGCAGCTCAACGATCCTGTTTGATACGAATTTTTTGATTCTACAGGCTTTCCTTTTTTTTTATTTATTTATTTTATTATTTCACCAACAGGATAAATCCTTTTTTGATTACAATTAAATACAATTTTTATTTTAATTCTTAATTAATTTTTTTAAAAGACATTTAGACAAATGGAAATCAATTACATTAAAATTAACATTAAACTGCCGACAAATCGCCGGGATAGGAGCATTATATACATAATTAGTTTTAAATGTGGACAAATAAATAAAATGCCTAATCCGCACAGGTTTACAGGGCACATTAATATCTAAATTAGCAAGTAGTTCCGGGTAATTGATGGTACCATTTAGAACATCAGCGATGAACATTGAAGCGGCAATTTTACGTCTTTCCAGTAAAGATTGTAATTTAGCCACATTGGAATGTTGGGATCAAAAGGCCAATTCATTTTATGAAGAAAATAAATAATGAATTGCTTTTGTACTCTTTCAATTCGATCAATATAATTATTGTACGCTGGATGCCAAATAATCGATGCATATTCCAAATTAGACCGGACGACAGAACAGTACAAGCTTTTAATGGAATGAGGATTACGAAAATCCTTAGTGACACGACGAATGAATCCAAGTAGACCATTAGCCTTAGCCACTATTAAATTAATATGGTCCCGGAAATTCAATTGATGATCCAACACAACTCCTAAAACCTTAAATATCATTACCCGTTCAAGCTGATGATCACCAATATGATATGGATGAACAATAACATCCTTTTTCCTGAAGAAACTCATAGTCTTACACTTGTTCAAATTTAAGGGTAATCTATTTAAACTCGACCATTTGTATAACAAATCAAGATCACTCTGCATTTCTAAGCAATGTTGAAGAGTATCTACAGTTTTTGTAATCCTCAAATCGTCCGCATATAACTCACATTCGCAGTTCTGGAACAAAGAAACAATATCATTAATGAATATATTAAATAACACAGACCCTAGGTGAGAACCCTGAGGAACACCAGAATGAACTTCAATCGTCTTAGATGTTACACCGGCAATTTGAACGATCTGCTCACGATTTGGCAGATACGATTCAATCCACTTCAAAAATAATGTATTCACTCCAAATCAGTCCAATTTGGCAAGGATGAGCTCAAACTGCGGAGAGTCAAAAGCCTTTGAAAAATCCGTGAAAACCACATCAAGCTGACTTTTGGAGTCAAAGGCCCCAAATACTCGAGATGATAAACTTAACAGGTTGGTAGTAGTAGAACGGTGTCGGATAAATCCATGTTGTTCGAGTGCTAATGATGATTTGATATTAAAATACAAGTAGTAAGATATAATGAGCTCAAATAATTTTGGAATCGAAGATAATATTGATATGCCACGATAATTTTTAATGTCACTGCGTTTTCCAGATTTAAAAATAGGAATAATAATTGACCTCTTCCATATCGAAGGAAATACACCACACTACAGGGATGCATTGAAAACCAGAGATAATGGTAGTGATATTGACATATTGATGTGCTTAAGATCATTTGCAGGTATACCATCAAATCCACATCCCAATTTCATTTTAGATATACCTTGGCTGACATCATTTTCCGAAATATAAGGTATTCCTATTAAATTATGCTGATACTCAATATGAGAATCCTCCGAAACATCAACTTCATCATTGTATTTTTTGTAGACTGACTGGAAAAATTCCGCAAATAATTCACTTATTTCCTCAGCATTACAAGCAGTAGCATCATTCAGCGACATCGTTTGGGGATACCCAGAACATTTTCTTTTAGCGTCAACAAATGACCAAAACAGCAGTTTATGATTAAATTATTTTCAAGCCGTGAAATATAAGTTTTATATGCAAGCCATTGCCGATTATCAAATTCCCGGCGCAGTTGCCGGAAAGAATTAACATAAAACAAGTTGCCACCAGTAGCTTTAGCAAGTTTATGAGCCTTATTTTTTCTGTTCCTTAAATTGACCAAATTGTTGTCAAACCACAGAGGATAATTATTATTACGGTTACAGCTCCTAGGCACATGTGCGTCAAAAGCTTCAAATATAACCGAATATAAAGAATCAACTAGAGCATTAACGTCATTCTATTTAGACTTAAAAATTTCATCCCAGTCCACATTTTCGAAGAAATCCTGAAGTCAAGTGATATTAGCCTTATTGAAATAGAAGCTTAACCTCGGTGGTATAGTGTTGTTGAATTTACAAAATAGTTCCTGGCACTATGGTGAAGTCTATCAGGAACAAATGGCTCCAATCATTTTATAACCGATCCGCAGTTGGGGTCATTCAGAAATACTAGGTCCAGAATTTTGCCATTTAGATTTGCAACTTTACAAATTTTTTGCAAATTCAAAGATAACATAGAATCAATGAAACTTTGTTCTTCGGCACTATTGACATTGGACGGGAAAACCGAAGAAATAACCTCATCATCAGTACACCAGCATATCCCAGGAAGATTAAAATCTCCTAATATACATATGATATCATTTATGTTAGAATGCGATACAAAGTGATAAATATTTTCACAGTGTAAGTTGTAAACCGCAGCTGAACTTTGAGGTGGAAGATACGCCGCATATAAATATAACGATTTAACAGTCCATGACAATTTCACCGCAACATATTCAACATTATTATTTTGACAGATTACTTCAACATTATTTATTGAGTTGTGCACGGCTATAAGAACTCCACCACCATCAGATGTATCACTTGTTAGGCTGGATCGATCACATCTGTACGTTACATAATTGTCACCAAAAAATTCATAATTTGAAACCCCTGGATGAAACTTAGTCTCACAAAAAACATATACTGGCAAACAAGATGATGATAAAAATTGTGAAAAATGCGAAGATTTAGAACGCATACCACCAACATTTTGATAGTAGATTGTATCAAAACAATTTAATCGTGAACTTATATCATTAGAGCTGAGCGAGCGACTAAAAAATGATGCGAAGATTGTCGACGATAATTTAAAAACTCTTTAATCAGTACACCTGGGGGCCAAAATGATGAATCCAACGACTGATTAAGTTTATTTTCAGGAACACCAATTTTAAATGATACATAATCTCGATCATCATTTCGTTTCATTCGAACCAAAGCAGGTTTATCAATTTCAAAATTGTTTTTAATGAACTGTAGCATATCTATTCTAATCCATGCCAACGAAATCATTGAATCCGTCCATCCGAATGTTTTGATATTCGGTTCTTGATACGCTTCCAATTCAGTGAGCAGCTGCTTGTCCGTCGATGTCAGCAATCCTATAGTATCAAATAATTTGAAAGTTTCAGACAGCACTTTTCTCTTCGTTGTAGCTGGTTCGATATCTATAGTTTGACCTACTTAGCTGTGTGGTCTTTCTATTCCGATGTTTAGTACCTATGTTTTATAGTCTTTCCTGGTTGTTGCTACTCCATTTTCTTAGATTGAAACCTACTAGTTACAACAATCTGCTTAATTGTCTCTGCATTGTGATAGTTTTTTTCAATTGTTGTTGCTCCTGATAGTACGTTGTTCACATTATAATCTTCGCAGTTACTGCTCTTTTTGCTGCTGGTTAGATATCACCATCATCTTGAGCTAACTAGTGTGGGATAATTGTGGGTAGATATGTGGCCGCATCGTGTTCGTGCTGATTGAGCCTTGGTTCTTCCATAGTATCAATTGGTAGCTTTGATTTAGAGAACGGATATTTATTTGTCTAAGCATCTTTCCGATGTCAGACTAAACACGTACCTATATTTCCTCCAACGTAGCAATATGTGTATACGTTGTTGTTGCATTGTTGGGCCAGTGTGAAATAGGTCCTTAATGCTGAGTTTATGACATAGGAACATAGGAACATAAGAAGATAGGGAGTGTGACACGACCAACCAAATTATTTAAAATATCACAAGCCCCGCCTATTACTTCCATGCTCTAGTTGAAAAATTTCTTACTTTTAATCAAAGTAGGCTAGCAGGCGGGGCTGGTAAAATTTTAAATAATTTGGTTGGTCGTGTCACACTCCCTATCTTCCTATGTTCCTATGTCATAAACACAGCATCAATGACATTCCGTTTGAAGTTCTTACTCAAATGTTAAAAATTACTCTCAGCTTGGTACTTGACCTATCGTCTTTGATTACTGCATGGCGTCCCGGGGCATGCTGCAGCTATCGGGGGGGTCACAGGTGGTGGATAGTGGACGGCCTATTAGATAGGTTAGCGGTGAATATTAAATAAGCCGCCCCCAACCGCAGCCCTGCTGGGAGGAGAGTCTCAGGAAACTGGGGAGTGGTTAACCTCAGTTTAATAAATTCTGAGTGCCTATGATACCCGGTATGGAATGGCGAACTGATGGCGCCATAAAACCATCAACTAATAACCACAGGCAAACTGAGCGTCACATTTCCGGGGTCTCCAGGTAGTGAGTGAGGGGCCCCTTTAAACGGGTTACCCCCTTGAATGATGAAATGGGTCCTATTGGTTTGGGATATCCATATGGATGGGTGAATGGTTGAGTGAAAGATGAATAGGGGCGGGGGTGCTGGGATGTGATGCTTGGTGAGCCAATGGGCTGGATTAAGGTGTTATGCGACCCGTGCTGATGATCAGCTAGGCTGGGGGCCCATTTAACAAAGCCCAGTCGTTAACGGAGCCCTCTGGATACCTGGCTACCTCCAGTTATATTTAGCCTTACCTGCGTATACGGATCTCTGCGCAGGTGGACCAGTATTTCTCCGACACTCGTGGGAATATATGGATCATCTAAATAATAAAAATAAGGGAGCCGGTACCCTTGAAAAACCGGAAACAATGAAGGAAGAAAGTGGCTCTTACCTTAAAGGTGGAGCTACCTCATCAGTGGCAGGGATAAGTGGCACCATGGCATCAAAGCCAGGAGTCAGCGATACCAATGCCAGGCAAGAGAGCGGGGGATCGGGAAGGATCCCTCCTGCAAAGCGACGATACAGGGAGAAACGGTCGGCGCATAAAATTCTGGATAAACTGGCTGCAACCCCTGAGGGGCAGCTTACAGTAGAACAGAAGCAATCTGTGGCTTGGGCGAGGGAGATTGTCGGCCGCGACAGCTCGGATAGGGTTCTTGTGCCTAAAAGGCCGAGGTCTCAGGATGAGCTCGAAGAGGGCGACAGCAAACGAGCCAAGACCGTCACTGGAGCGATATCGGGAGATCCAAAGGAAAAACCGAAATTGTTCAGTGAAATAGTAAAGGAGAACGTACTGGTGCTAGCGGTAATTGACAGAAGTCAAGAAGATGGGAGCATCACGGCAGGAAAGTGGAGGGAAGTGTATAATGCACTAAACTCCATTTTCATCAAGGTCCTGAGAGAAAATCCAGGACCCCCTCCGTTCTGTAGAGATGCGGGATGGCATCAAGGGCGCGTAAAGTTAACTGCGTGCTCGGATCAAAGATCGGTGGATCTTTATAAAAAGGCAATAGTCGAAGTAGGTGAGGTATGGGAAGGCGCGAGGCTTGAGGCAGTTCGAAAGGAAGAAATTCCGAGTAGACCAAGGGCCCGCGTCTGGTTACCAACCAAACCAGAAAAGCCAGAAGAGATCCTTGAGATTATTCAGGCAAGTAATCCAAATCTTCCAACGAAAGATTGGAAGATTGTCAAACAGGAGGAGGCTAAAGGGGGCTTCAGAATGGCAATCATGCTGCTCAATAAGGAGTCCCTTACTCCCCTGGCAGAGACAAAGGGGGTGATCAGCTTCGGTTTCGGGTCGATCACTCTCAACGTTTTTAAAAAAGATGAGGTAGGCATGCGCTCGGAGGACGGGCCGGAGGTGGACGTCGGACGGACCCAGCGGCAGACAGTCGAGCAAGCGCATGGGGTTATAACAGACGATGACGTGGAGCTGCTATTGGAGAGAGGCGGCCTTCTCTCGCTTGGATCCGATGGGGACACCCTGTCGGAATCTGAACGAAGAGAGGCTGGGGATTCTCAAGGCAGCGAAGCATCAATTATGGGGGGTGACACGGCGGATACTAGCGGCCCCCCGGAGGAAGGTAGCATTAGCCTGAAACAGGGAATGCATGAAGAGGTAAGTGAGATAATGCATGGTGATTAATATTGTGCAGATTAATCTTCACCATACGAAGGCTGCTTCGGCGGCTCTCGTTCTCAGACTGACTAGATCAGGAGAGGAGCTAGTGTTAATCCAGGAACCTTGGATTAACAAAAACAGGATCTGTGGCCTTAAGGTGAAAGGGTATACAACTTTGTACTCAAGTAACTCTGAGAAGATAAGATCTTGCATTTTAGTGAAAAATACTTTAAAAATTTTTCTACTTTCTCAATACAGTAGTGGTGACGTTACTGCGATCAGTATGGAGGTTGGCAGAGACAAGTTTTGGCTGGTCTCTGCGTATATGGATCGGAAGAAGGAGATCCCGCCGGATAACCTGGGGGACCTGATCCGAGAAGCAAGGAAAAATAGGATTGGTGTGATACTCGGATGTGATGCAAACGCGCATCACACAATTTGGGGGAGCACTGATATTAATGAGAGGGGTGAGTTATTTTTTGATTACTTATTAAATACTAACCTTTCAGTCTGCAATGTTGGGCAGGAACCGACATTTATCATTAGCAATCGGCAGGAGGTTCTAGATGTGACCCTCGCCTCGGATACTATTTTTCAGTTGATTAGGGGATGGAGAGTGGCGAAGGAGCACTCATTCTCTGATCATCAATATATAACTTATAACCTTAACATTCACCCGGGTACCCAGAAGCCTTTCAGGAATCCTAGAAGGACAAACTGGGAGAAATATGGGGAGGTGTTGGAGGAACTATTGCCGGAGGTCCCCGGACCTCCGGAGACAGTGGAAGAATTGAATTGCATTGTGGATGTTGTCACAAGAGCATGCAATCTTTCCTTTAATGCTTCTTGCCCCCTGATAAAGCCAAGGGGCAGGCAGAAACCGGCATGGTGGTCCATGGAGTTGGAGACCTTTCGGAAGGCGTGTAGGACAGCCTTTAATAAGGCAAAGAGCACGAGGCATGTACGGGACTGGGACTCCTATAAGGAGGACCTAAGAAAGTACAAAAAAGAATTGAGGAAGGCACAGAGGGGATCTTGGAGACTCTTTTGTGGTAGAATGGAAGAAGTCTCTGAGACTTCCCGCCTTAGGAAGATTCTATCTACTAACCCAACTAGTCCTAGTTACTTAATTAGACCAGACGGGTCATGGACAGCTTCAAGTGCGGAATCGTTGGAGCTTCTCATCGATACCCACTTTCCGGGAAGCTTTGATGACTCGATGGAGCCTGGAGCTCATCGAGGAACACCTCCAATAGATATGGAGGGCATATTGGATAGAGAGCGGATCAGGTGGGCGCTGCAGGGTTTTAAGCCTTATAAGTCGGCGGGCCCGGATCGGATTATACCAGCAGAGATTCAAAAGAACTCGGCAGCCATCATCCCCTGGCTAGAGGTTATCTTCAGGGGATGTTTGAAACTAGTCTATATTCCTATGAATTGGACAGAGGTCAAAGTAGTCTTTATTCCGAAATCGGGAAAGAGCTCACATGCTCGTCCAAAGGACTTGAGGCCTATAACTCTATCATCCTTTCTGCTGAAAACCCTGGAAAGGTTGATAGATGTGTTTATTCGATCAAGAATTAAACCCAGGAAGTGGGCAATATCGCAGCATGCGTACTGTAAGGGAAAGTCGGTGGACACAGCTCTGCACGATCTAGTACGCACAATTGAGAAATCAATTTACTTGCAAGAGTTTTGCATGGTAGCATTTCTCGATATTGAGGGTGCTTTTAATAATGTAAAAACGGAGGCGATCATGGAAGGATTGTCTTTTTTGGAAGTGGACTGCTCTATAAGTAGGTTAATAAATCAGATGCTGGTAAGCAGGACTATTACCTCGGAGCTGGGAGAGTCCAAGATTAGAAGACGGGTGGTTAGAGGAACCCCACAAGGAGGTGTAATGTCCCCCATTCTCTGGAGTGCAGTGATTAATGGATTGCTGCTGGAACTAGAGAGAGAGGGGATAGGGGTTGTAGCATATGCTGATGATGTAGCGATAGCTGTCTCAGGCAAATATCTAGATACGATTAGGGATGTTATGCAGAATGCACTCCTGATCGTTACGAAATGGGCCAGCAAGTGTGGATTGGGGATTAACCCGTCCAAAACAGAGCTGGTACTATTTACTAGGAAATATAAAATTCCGGTGGTTAGCCCTCCTATCATAAACGGCAGCGGACTAGTTTTTGCTGACCGAGCGAGATTTCTGGGCATAATCTTTGATAGTAAGCTCAGCTGGAAGCCTAACACTTTGGAAAGAGTGAATAAGGCTATTGTAGCCTTATACTCGTGTAGAAACGCTATAGGTAAGAGATGGGGCTTGAAACCGGAGCTGGTATACTGGCTCTATACCGCCGTGGTAAGACCTGTGCTAATGTACGGGGTTGGCGTTTGGTGGCCAGCTCTAGATAAGGTAACTTATAGAGGTATGATGGAGAAGGTGCAAAGAACGGCCTGTATGCTTATAAGCGGGGCGCTTAGGACAACACCTACACGCGCTTTAGAGGTTATGTTCCACCTTATTCCAATCGACCTTTATGGTAAACAGATGGCAGCCAACGTGGCTACGAGGCTCTTGGCTGTCTCTCAATGGAAGTGTCTTCAGGTGGGACACTCGACGATAGGTAGATTCGCTGGCGAAGAACTGGCGAATCTGGATTATATTACACCAACGTTGTGCTTCGATAAGGGTTTCCGTACCATCTTTCCCTCAAGGGAATCCTGGAGAAACGGATCAATCTTGGAAAACGAGGCAGTGCAATTTTTCACGGACGGCTCGAGGCTAGACGATCAGGTAGGAGCCGGAGTCTTCTGTGATAAACTTAATGTTAATATTTCTGTTCGTCTCCCTGACTACTGCAGCGTGTACCAGGCTGAAGTGGTGGCGATCGGGCAAGTCATGACATGGTTGAAGCATAATGTGGTATCCGGGAGGGATATCGCAATTTATGTGGACAGTCAGGCAGCGATCAAGTCACTTGGGGCAGTTTGTCTGAAGTCGCGGGTGGCGCTGGATTGCCGATCATCTCTTAACGAGATGAGCGAGTATTTCAGCATCCAGATAATCTGGGTCCCGGGTCACTCGGACGTCACGGGGAACTGCAGGGCGGACGAACTAGCTAGGTACGGTACGACTCTCCAGATGCAGCCAGAAATGGTAGGTCTGGGGAGGCCTATGGCAGTGCTAAAATGGGCGCTCAGTAAAAAGGCAATCGCCTTGACAAATGAGAGGTGGATCAACACTCTCACGTGCAGGGTAGCAAAGCAAGTTTGGCCAAAACTGGACTTGCGGCGCTCCAAGGTACTAATATCCCTGGGAAGACAAGAAATAGGATTGGTCGTAGGGATAATGACAGGTCACTGCCTTTTTGGGGAGCATGCGAGAAGGCTGGGGATACAGACGAATGACTTTTGTAGAAGTTGCATGGACGAAGAGGAGGAGGAGACTTTGGACCACTTCCTATGCTCATGTCCGGCGCTATCATACAGAAGGCATAAGTATTTGGGTGTGTACGGTATGGACAGCCTTTCGGAACTCGCGGACTGTGGAGTGCGAGATTTATTACGCTATATAAATAGCTCTGGTTGGTTTCAACGGGAGTAATGGGGAGATGGGATCCTGTGGTATCACAACGGGCCATTGCTGGCCTAAGTGTGCGATAGCAGCCACTTCAACCTAACCTAACCTAACCTACTGCATGGCGTGGTAATAGTCTTTTCATGTTTTATTTCAGGCTTTTTAATTTTACGTGGCCCATGTTTAGCAGCCATATTCCGAAATAAGACACTCGATATAAGTTCTGCAAATGTCTGGATATTTGGAGAGATGATTTATATTCTAAAAAAAATTACCCCTTAAAGCCCGAAAGCTTTTTTTGTAATACTCGTCCATAAGACAACAGAAGATTAGATGCAAGACTGGATTAGACAAAGTTCTGAAATATGGCCCGCTATAGGATGGAACTTGGTTTTTCCTCAACCGATTCTGATGCAATTCTACATGTCTGTGGAAAATGGGATTCTGAACTGATTTTTAGATGAAATTTGACCCGTACTAGGGAAATAAGTTCTAAAATGATTTTTTTTAAGTTTCGGGACACCATACTACCATTAAAAGTTTCTTGCTGCGTGTGCCGTCACCTACTTCTTCTTATTTTTCTTTGATTGTGATGAAATTTCCCGGCAGATGTATAATAAATATGTCAATATGAGAAATCTCAACAGCTGCCAGATTTACAAAAACATCAACAGGCAATATCATAATAGATATTGTCTGTGGAAGTTTCTGTAAACCAGTCGAGCGCAATATTTTGATATGGGTGAATACATCTATTCGACCGGCCACGTTGAAACCCATATTGTTACCTGGAATAAGTTGATGTTATTCCAGGTGTTTTAGTAGTTGAAAATTGATTATTATCTCCAGCACCTTGGAAAGGTCACCTACCCCTAAGTTGTAAAAGCCCGAACACGCACCGCTAACCGTGCTCAAAATCGCATTTCGCCATTAATCTTACTTATATATGGGGCATTTTCTGTTAAATAGACCCCCCCCCCCCCTTCCCGCACAATTCATTTTTTGAGATAAATACACTTTTTTGGGCTTAAAATGTTGCTTAGAATGTCTACTTTTTAATGCTGTATAGCGGTTTTATGGCCTCCTTGAATTTTCAAAATGGCGGACCATATCTGCTAAAGAAGACCTTAATTTTTAATAAAATTGATATAAAAACGTAATTTTAACTCTGTTAATTTACTCAGTCAAAAGTATTTTTGGAGTCATAGAATACACATTTTTTATTATTTTTTACAATTCCAAGATGGCGGATCCAAGATGGCCGCCAAAATTGGGAAATTTTTCAACGTTTATAGAGATCGTTAGAAACATGTCCTAGAAGGTTTTCGGGGTGGCTGATCACGAATTTGAGGTCAGAATTTTTATATTCAAGATGGCGGACACAAGATGGTGGTCGAAAATGGCCGAAAGAAGGCTAATTTTTCGACGGTTATAGAAATCAATAAAAACTCGGTGTAGGGGTTTCGCGGACAGTGATCGTTAATTTATGGCCGAAATTTGAAAATTCAAGACGGGGGACCCAAGATGGCCGCGTTAAATGTCAATTTTTCAACGATTATGAAAATCGATAAAAACATAATCTAGAGGGTTTTAGGGTCGTTGATCACGAATCTGAGTTCAAAATTTAAAAATTCTCTCATAAAAGTACCAGATTCTTGATAAAAATTGTTATTTTTGGACATTTTTTAAAAAAACTATTTAAAAATAACACATTTAATCGAGAATCTGGTACTTTTTTGAGAGAATTTTTAAATGTTGACTCAGATTCGTGATCAACGACCCCATAACCCCTAGAGTATGTTTTTATCGATTTTCATAATCGTTGAAAAATTGACATTTATGGCGGCCATCTTGGGTCCCCCGTCTTGAATTTTCAAATTCCGGCCGTACATTAATGATCACTGGCCCCGAAAACCCCCTACACCGAGTTTTTAGTGATTTCTATAACCGTCGAAAAATTGGCCTTCTTTCGGCCATTTTCGACCACCATCTTGTGGCCGCTATCTTGAATATAAAAATTCTGACCTCAAATTCGTAATCAGCGACCCCAAAAACCTTCTAGGACAAGTCTCTAACGATCTTTATAAACGTCGAAAAATTTGCCAATTTTGGCGGCCTTCGTGGATCCGCCATCTTGGAATTGTAAAAAAAATAATAAAAAATGTGTAATCTATGACTCCAAAAACACTTTTGAGTAAATTATCATAACAGAGTTAAAATTACGTTTTTATAACAATTTTATTAAAAATATAAGAGTTCCTTAGCAGATATGGTCCGCCATTTTGAAAATTCAAGGAGGCCATAAAAACGCTAACCGACATTAAAAAATAGACATTCTAAGCAAAATTTTAAGCCGAAAAAAGTTTTATTTATCTCAAAAAATGAAATGTGCAGGGAGGGGTGGCCGATTTGACAGAGAATGCCCCATATACATACACAAATATTCAATAACGAGTTTTTTAATACCAAGAGATCTGCAATTTGAGCACATGATCAAACCAGTTACAGCGTGAATGTGGCTCATAATTATTTTAAAACATCGAACATTTCGGTCACAATAGTAAGATTTTATTGTCTTCTAATTATTGTGAACATTTTTTTAAATCTGCGTTCTGTTAAATTTGAATTTATTTGGTTCTCCCTTAAATGGCAAATTATTTAAATCGAAACCGTCACGGATTTGCCTATTAAGTACCGTAGAGGCGCTTTACAATCTCCATATATAAACCAAAAGACGTAAATATTTATTTCTAATTTAAACTGCACACCAACATGGTTTAATGATTGTAATGACAGTATAATAGATAAATTATGTTTATTTCGTTATAATTTAATAGCCAAAATCTAAAAATTAAAATGTTTTATGCTTAATGTCGGTTGGGTTAATTATCAATAACTCATGTCATGCAAAGATTACAAATTTTGAAACGAAATCACTAACAAAATGTCAAATTTTCTATTGGTTTCGTTTGTAACCTCTTTTTCCGTTTTAAAATCGTTCAGCTGATATCAGATACTTCGCGTTAAAAGCCGAACAATGACGATTGTTAAATCTATTTCTTACATCTCCTGTTTTTTAGTTTAGTAGGCAGGATCTCCCCGTATTGAATTTTTCACCGGGCTCAATGTACACCCTCTTTTACATTTACTTGGAAGGATTGGATATAGGATTGTCATTATAGGATTGAGATCGACCCGGTTACAAACACCTTGGCGGTCAATTGTTAGTAGGTACATTTTTCCTAAACAAATACTTTTAATCCTAGGCATCCTAAAGTCAATATTAATTAGTTATCAATTGCCCCTGATAATGTTTTCCACTACCTTTTATTTCCCCCGGCCGTTTTTAATTGATTGATTGATTTTTAAATTACTAATCATACTCTCAACGTAATACATATAATTAGTATCGACTACTTATTCAAATGATTTACATAATACTGGTCAATGTTGCAACTTAAACTACAGTTTAACACAACTGCTATTAAATAAAGAATTTCCGCGAACCTGTCACTAAGGTTACAGACTTTTGATCTGTGTTGGATGCTGTCCTGTAATGAATTACAATTAACGCCACCAGTAACCTAAGTCAAAATGATAAGACACTAATTAGTTTCTTAAGTACAAAGTCCGACCTGGAGTTCCTGTGAATTAAGATGACAAAAATCAAAAGAAATACAATTTGTAAACTACCTGCCCGCTGGCTGCTTCAATTTTCTGGAAACCTGCATTAGGATCTTCCGATATTCTGAAAATCTAAATTATAAATAAACAAAATAAATGAAACTAAATTGAATAACAAATGAATTGTACTGACAATTTAATTAACAGTGTTTAGCACCTAATAATCTTACTTACCAGCAATGTAGTAATATTAATCTAATTTATTTAACATTTCACCTAGAATAACATCGCAAAGAAATTATAACACATGTCGCAAAATAATCACCCATCATGTCAAAGTAAGCAAAATTGTATCCAAAGAAAGTCCAATAAACAAAAACACCAGCATAAGCAACATTTTTCTCCAATGGGACAAATTAAATACCGCTAAGCTACTCTTATAACATTTAACCAAAATACACGTCATACATTTATACAACAGACATCCCGTTCACGACACATTCCTCACTAAATCCATTCGAAGACTCCTAACAACATTGTTTCAATCCGACAACAAATTATAAACCAGCATTTTGTGAACCCTATATCAATAAATGTGAATAAAGAAACGACGGAACTACCCACAGTTTGTTCAAAAACCATTGGAAATGTTTTTTTTTTGTTTTTCTTTTTTGATCATTTGCATTTCGAAAAATGCCATGAATTGTTGTACCAACAAAAACTGCAAAAACTTCCAGGTTACGTTCAGGCGCCTTAATCTGAAGAATCGAGACCGAACCTGGGGCGACCACAATTCCTTCCTTTAACATTTGTAATTTTTAAAACAACACCTCAATTAAACTCTGGCTTCAGAGCAAAAACACATCTATACCTTCAACTCCTGTGAGTTTTAATTAAACTTGTTGAAAAATGTTTTACCTGCGCTATTTCATTGTTTCAGTATATCGAGACCATTTACAAATTTACCAGACAGGAAGACCTTCAGACAGTAATAATTTACAAATTTCATTTGAAATTTTAATTTTAATAAATTAGAAAAGCTAGCAATAGAATAGCTGTTATATTATAATACAAAGTAAATTGAGTTTGATCTAATTAATTAAGGCAACTATATTATTAGTTAAAATTCAACTCAAATTCAAATAAATTATTTGTTGCTTTCAGTTAAATTTGATTATCATAACAAATATATCAATTGAGATATGCTAAACGCAACTAATTAATAATATTTAGTCATCGCAAATATTTAGACGAGTTTTATATAAAGCTAAATACTTAAGTAGAGACGCTCACTTTTTGGTAATCTGAGATCGCTTCGGCAATATTTCAAACATATAAACGATACAATACATTTATTATATAACAAAATCGAAAATAAAAATCGTCTCCGTATATTCATTAGAGACATTTATTGAATTAAATAGATGGCTTACAGAACGATAAATATTGAATCAACTAAAATCGATGAGTATAAAAATTATCTAAATCTTTGATTAATTTATCATTTAATAATCCTTAACAACCATAAGAAGTAGATATATTGATAAAAATGTAATAAAATATAGAAAACGGTTCAAACAGTTTGTTAGTGTTGTTTTTTTTATCAAATTATCAATACTTCTTGGTTCATTCACCTTGTTTGGTTTAAAATCGTGTTTTTTCCAAATCAATCATTTTGGTAAATCGTTGTGATTTAATTAATTAATTTAGTGTTATTTGTAAAGTTACCTGTGGCCCCGATCTTTTCTGTCGCATAATTTTCTTATGTCAGCCAATTTTAAAGTAAAATTATTTTTTTTGCATTTAAAATGTAATTTTCTACTATAAAATAATAATAAATTATATTTAAAATTAACTTTAACTATAATAATAATTTGTATACGAGTAGAGATACACACACTCGGTACATATAACAAATTTTTGAATAATACCTAATTTATTAAATTGTTTTACTACTTTACCGCTAGTAGAAAATGCAAACAATAATAATTCTTTGTAAATGGTTTTAATTGATATAATAAAATAAATAATATACTAAAGAGCTACAAACGAACATACTCGTACATATATTATATTTAAATTGTAATGAAAAGTTTTTAATGGATCATCTTTCCGTACTAAACATATCTACAAAATTTACGATGTTTCACAAATATAAAATTATGAACATCTGGTCGCTTTACTTATATCAAAGAAAATTGTATGAGGAAATAAAAAATTGTCTTAACCTTCTTCCGTCCCTCGGGTCCATTTTGACCCAAATGCACTTTCTTTTTCGAAAATCTTGATAAGTATAAACATCACAAATGTGTAATTTAGTGACTTTGTCTAATATGTTCTAAATAAGTATTATACAAAAATTTAATAATTTCCGATTTACCGTTACACCGCAGTAAAATAAGTAACACTAAATATCCTCGGGGTCAAAAATGGCCCATAGTAATTTTATAGACATGTAATTAGTATTTTCCCATTAACAGAGATTATATTGCATTCTTATCATATATTTAGGAAAATCAGCGAATAATAAATTCATGTTTTACATTTTGTTCAATTTTACTGTAGTTTCGTTCTATAAATTTTTTGTGTCTTTTTTATGAAAAAGTTTATGATTGTCCGTTTTCAAAACTACAGAAAAAGCGCGATAGTGATGACATAAATTTAACTCTAACGTAAATTTTTAAATTTTTTGTGTGAGAATTTTCTGTGAGAAAAATTCATTTTTGTTTTATTTTAATTAATAAAATTAAAAATTAAAATAAAATAATATGGCTTTTGACGTAAATTCGTATGGGTCCATTTTGGCCTCGAGGAACTTTAGTGTTATTTATTTTGAGGGACGGATGAAGGTTAAGAAAATGTTTTGAGATGAAATTATAACAAACGAATTATGAAGTGTGATAATTATGTAAGTTCATTTTGGTTTTATTGATATTATGGTAATAAATTGTCTTATACTACTTTTAATTTACTTTTTGAAAAAAAAAAAAAACGAAAAAAATTGAAAAAATTTTATTAGTGTTAATTGGATAGCTACCACCTATCTACACAATATAATAAATATTATAATAACCTATAAGACCATGAAGTACGAAATTCATTTTTATTTGCATCTGTTGCTTTTGCAGATGTACAACCAATCTAATAGTAACATTTTATAACACACTCTAAAAATTTAAAATTTCTTGTTATTCACAGCGAACGCAAAATTACTTAAACAATACGAATCGGTATGGCGTACAGCAACAAAAAATTATATTCGTCCCCTCCGTTTGGAAATAGTACATGGCCGATTTGAAACACTAAACATAAAGCCACACGTTTATTACAAAATTCAGCAATGGACTACATACATGATTATCTGGTTTTGCTAATTCTAGTGATAATCCATATATATTTCCGAAGAAACCATTGCCGTACTAATGGTAAGTTTCATCATATTATAAATAAGTAGTGTTTAAGACGATCGAGTGAAAAATTGTGGTTGGTTCGACTGGAGATTTAGTTTGAATTGTATTTGAAAGATGGTGACGCTTTTCAAATTGATGGGAGATTTACTAATAGTGTTAAGAGTTTGATTTACCGATTGTCTTAGATGAGTTGCGGTTATGTTGGAATTATAAGGGTTACAATGTTTGAGTTGAAGTTGAAGTTTCGTGTTAGTTTAGGGGCTGAATTCGTTATTGTGTTGACTTAGTGATTAAGTTAGGGATGGAGCGAATATTAAGAGTTGAGCTTTAATGGAGTTATGAAAATGTGTAAGATACTGAGTTGAGATTGAATTTTCATATTTACGGAATGGAGTGAGAGTTGGAAAGTGGTGCTGGGTTGGTAGAAATTTATGAGTATGATATTTAGTTAGATATCAAGTTAATGGTTGAATTTGAGGTTGCGTTTTAAATTATGTTAGTTTTTAATTTAGGGGTGCAATAGGAGATTGAATTATGGGGCTAGAGGGATATAGTTAGAGACACATTTTGGATCAGTGCTGAATTAGGTAAGGCGTTAATTGAGGATTGAGTTGAATCTAAAGATAGTGGTTGAGATATATTTGAGAGTTGAGTTAGGGGTTCCGTTGGGGGTTCGGTGAACCGTTGGGGTGGAGGTTAAGTTAAGGGTTGACTTGGGATTGGGAGTGACTTCGATGTTCAGTTAAGAGTTGAGTTGGAATTTCTGTAACGGGCGAGTTAGAAAATGAGTGAAGAATTGAGATAGAGGTTTCGTTGAGGTCTTTGAGGGCTTTAATTTAGAGTAGGGTTGGGATTATGCTAAGTTTCAAGTTAAGGGTTGAGCTGCGACAGAGGTATGTAAATGTGCTAGGTATTGAGTTTATGGCTGATTTGGAGATTGATTTACGGATTAGATGGATGTTTGAGGGAAGAATTTGGGGTTAAGCTTAGAGTGGTGTATTGATTCCTTTTAACGATAGAGTCAGGTGCTGATTTGGAAATTGAGATTGTACAATGGCAGCATAAAGGGTTGAGTTTTCTGCATGTATAATAAATATAATTATATTATATAGAGTAGTACTATAGAGATAATGTACTAGTTATAAAATTCAAATGTACTTTTATTTTTATTATTTGAAAGTTAACGAAAGTTATGTTCCAAGAATTTTTTATTAAAACGTCCATATTTACCACATTGTAATTCTATAATAAAATTGTTACCCTGATGATGACTCGTAAAGTCGAAAATTTTGATAAAATGATTAATAAAATCTATACATGATTTAATTTAATTTGGTTGAATAGACTGTAAGGAAGCCAGCGTTGAAATTTTGAAATATAATTCATTTGATTACCCTTGTTATTAAATCATAATTTTTCAATTTTTGCAGATAGATGAATCAACAAAGGATTTGACGCAACAAAAATAAGCAGTCACAGCCGTACCTGGTATGTTCGTTTAGGAGAAGAAATTGAGCCACGAAAGAAACTTCTTTTTAATAATTCATGCACCATCAATTTCGTTGGACTACAAATTTTTTTTATGCTATTTCGACATACTGTTTAAACCGAAAAAAGAAGTTAATTTTTTCAAAATGAAAGGTGTGGTTCCGACACCTCGTGTGTCGAAATTGTACACTAAACTATGCAGAATATCCGCAACAATTATTTTAAAGCTTTGTTGTTTATGTTTAATGTTAAATTGTTGAAATAAGAGAATATTTAATTAATATGAAATCCAAAATTGTTTTTTTCTTATTTGAAATTATTTAGACGGCAATCTAGTATAATCAAGGGATATTCTAGTAACAAATGATTACGTAGGATTAACTGAAATTCTGTTAAACATATAGCTTTTCCCAGTTATTTTATTAGAACTTGAGTAGAATAAATGTAGTAAATCTAATAGTTCTGCAAGAATAATATGATTGTAGTAGTATCAAAACCGACTCTTTCCATTTTAATCTTATTTCTAACTAATGATGGCAGATTATTCTACAACCTAAACTCTACATTTATATGAGCATATTTAACATATCTAACCACACAGAAATATTGTATACTATCTCGCTTTTTAATTATTGTCCTTCGTCGCAGTTGGGAACCCTAGTTTAATAGCAAAAATTTGATAAAATTTGAAAACAGGCAGCGGATTTTAGTCGATCTTCAAAAAGATCTTTTAAAACGGAAAATAAATTATTGCACCTATATGGACTGAAGAACATTCCGAAAGGATGCAACGAGATTTCTTTTGCTGTTTCAATCGGCTCAACAACACGAAATTAGCATAGCATTCAAATATAATAAGGCTGATTTGTGACGGGTGTGTAGTACAAAAAAAAAAAACAGTGCAATAATTTCTAAGCGTGCATGCTAATGCTGGTTTAAAATATATGCGCCTAAAAATATAAGTAAAATTCAAACACCTTCCCCGTGGCAGAAAACTCTTACATACCACCGGATCGAGTATTTGCAGTGCTCAACCAATACACCAAGTCAATAAACACAATTATTAGGCTCAAAGACTATCAGAAAATTTATTCATGCGGTGATTTCTTTAGGAAGACTTCATATGAAATGATAACAACATGTAATTGGTACTTTGAGTTCATTTCTTATAAAAAAATTGCAGCACGGAATTGTCGTACGGAGTGAAGTCCCTTAGAAAGTGTAAATATTCCAGAAATTTTTCCCGAAAAGTTAAGTAATGGAAGAGCTATTAATTCTACAAAATTAAAGGATGTATATAATTTATTGACCAAACATACCGGAGATAACTGGAAATCGCATGAAGAATTATTATTTTATAAGGACTTGGGGGATGGAATTTTACCGGAAAATGATTTTAACATACTTATGTGACGAGGATGCATGTGATACCATTATTGAGGATGTTGATCTAAGGGTCTAAGCATCTATACTTTAAAATTGTAACAGACTGTGTTATTATCTTAAGATTTTTATGTTTTACGTAAAGGTGATTAAAAATAAATTTGTTGGTTAATTTAACACGTGCAAGTGTAAATTATGAATTTTTGTATTTTTTAGTTAATTTTTTTGCATTAACTGAATTGAACTGCAATTCTTTTTTATTTAAAGTGATGTTAAACCTAACACTTCGTCTAAACCGCACAACAAAAGCAAATATTTCCATAGAATTTCAATAAAACGGAACATATCTTAAATTGAAAACAGTTCTCAATACTAAATACTTGTATTTAAAGTACAATTGTCAGATTTTATTACAACCAGAAATGTTTAATTTTAATTGATTCAACTGGATTGCCTAGTATAATGCTCATATCTAGTGAAATTTTATTTATTGCGTACTAATTTTACAACAAGCTCTAGGATTTTTAAATTTCTTCTTATTCACCGTTGATGCAAAATTACTCACATCCTAGTAATCGGTACATCGACAGCATCAGAAATGATATTCACCCCTTCTGTTTGGAAATGAAACATGGCCTTTTTGATATATTTTAAAATCAATGAAAAATGCGGCTTTTGGAAACATATTAAATCACAGGATCATCCTAGGTTAATTTGTTACTAAAGCTGCGTTTCTTAATAACAGAAATTGTTTCGAAAACCTTGTCCTTGACATATCCACTTTATGGATATATAAACCCACACCAACATCTCTGATATATTGGAAAATGGTCTTAGCGTAACATCAGGTTTGAACATTTTAAGTAATTTTCACATATTTCAAAAAAGCGTCTAACATGCCTAACCCTTTTTATGTTAATAGCAAAAATTATTTCAGAAACCTTGGCATATCCACTTTATGGAAATATGTATAAGCCCACTTCTGGTAACATCTCTAAGATTTTGGAAAATGGCGATAGCGTATCAGAAATCATAACGATTTAGCTTTTTTCACAATTTTCAAAAATTTGTCGAACATGCCCCATACCTGGGTTCTACTGGTTATTTACACTTTTTGATGTAGGCTTTTTCAGTAGACTTTTCGTTAATTTATGTATATACACTTTGTGTGAAATACTTCACACCGGTACTCATCTGATGCCCGCCTTTATAAGCACATTGGAAGGGCGAACAATAGGCGGGGAAATTTTCAAAAGAGGTGAAAAAATGGTACCAGGAATTAATATTTAAAAAAACTGGGGAACAATTTCCTACTTCAATCCCAAAAAAATGTGGAATTAAACTAGGAAATTTGGATTCTAAGGTACTAACTTTCTAATAGCGTTGCCAGACTGCGGTTTAATGAATCCGATTTATCTAAACTGGTTCAGGAACTCTATGAAACAAAACGCGATTAGCAAAAACTAGGGTTCAAAAAATTCACTAAATCCGATTTCACTGCGATTTACAGTGTGGCAATGCTATAAGGCTGTTTATACCATTTCGGGCCTTATTCAGCGATTGGTTTCTTTTTATTCAATTATAAATTTCCCCTTTTTCAGAATTTCACAGGGGCGTAACAACTTCAGCAAGTTTATTACGTAAAAAAATGGAACAAAACTTGGAAAAATAATTAAATTAAACTTACAAACGAATTTTTTCGAGTTTAATTCCCGCAACTTTATTTTGCGGACCTTTTCGAAGCTGTATGTATCCGTACAATTTTTTTCAAATCGTCAGTTGTCTTTTAAAAGTTACGTTGTTGTTTGCAGTGATGAAGTGGTAATGAACTTCAAGCAGAATTGTGATCCATAGCGAAGCATAAGTATAGCTTAAAAAAATCGCCCCGGACCTGAACAAAGTTTTCAAAGAGGTTAGGAGTGATTCTGCCCGGACGTTAAGTCCGAGTATGGAAAATAGATGGCTTTCAAGGAGCGAAACGCTCTTGACAAGAGTAATAATTTTGTAAGGTGAGATTTTAATAGTTATTTTGGGAAAAACTAACTTATGTCACAAAATCACTTTTGAATGGATCGTTGGAAAAGGGTGTCTTTGAATTTTCTGTTTTATTTGCGTTTAACGAGGAGATTTTGTCGAGGAAATGTTGGATTTATTCGAATATTCTTCATTTAAATTTTGGTGTTTTGAATTTATGTAACTTTCTTTAAATAATTTGACAAAACATACCAATATTAGAAAAATTTCCACAAATAAAATAAAACTTGATCGGCCAATCGATTTATTAACAATTAGGTAATTAGTTTCCGGCATACCACATGAACTTAGTTCAAAACAATTTTAAAGCTCACTAAAGAAATCATTGGCACGAAGGGAGAAGATATTGCGATATGATTTATTATAAATAACTCATGCGATTTAACGCCAATAGATTACTGTTTATGGGGATTTTTGAAAAGCAAAGTGTACATTGATAGTTCAGCTACCATCCAAGATCTAAAAACAACGTCATTACCGAAATAAATGCCACAGAAACGTCCCCTTTGGAAAATGTTATCAAAAATGTTGACCATCGGACCGGCAGTAAATGCAGCCGTGGTGAATATTTCAGTGATATTATTTTCCATACATAAATAGCATCGATAAACCTTCAAATTAAAGGACCAAACTTGATTCAAAAATTAATATTTGTAGTTTTAGTTTGCGTTAATTTCCCTGCATCTCAATTGGACAATCCTTTATAAGCTAAGAACGTACTGATCTAGCGAATTATATTCACTAAATCAAAAACCCAAGGAAAACCATCATTTCTTTGTGTATTTATGCCCAAACAAATAATTAAGAGAAAGAGATGGTGTTGATTCATTGTTGACCGATGATTGATGTGCCTATCCATCAGACTAACAACGATACTTATGTGATGGTACTCAACGATAGGCATAATTGTCACAACACTGTTTTCAACAATTTAGCAACATACTAAAATTTGTACATTACCTCCACCTGAATTCTGTTCATCGCGAACCGATTCATTTGTTCCGTTTATCGGTTAGTATTTTAAAAAGAAAGAATTCATCAACGAAAGTGTTTCTATCTTCCAGTGTGATACATAAGCCTTGTGAATCTTCTTTGAACGCATTCTATCCTGTAGTTATAATCGTCATAAAATTGATTCCAGATGTGAGATAAATATTCAACGTTAGAGAGTTGAACGATCCCTGAAATCATTACCCCCTCTGAAGATAATATCCTAATGTTTTGAAAGAAGTACGGCAGATTAAACTGATATGTTTATCAAAACGTAATTTCTGGTCGAAAGTAACCTCCAAATATTTAATTGTACTCTGTTTAGTTCAAAGTTCTGGGCCAATGCTGTAAGTGAAATAAAATTTATTAACTTTCTTAGTAAACATCATACTAACACATTTTTTGATATTCAGTGGAAATTGATTTTCAATATACCAGTTAAAAATGGCTGTTAGATTCGCTTACAAAGTTTCAGTGTCATTAGAATATTTCTGAAGAGCTTCAGATCATCTGCATACAGTAAGTGGCCTGATGTTATAACTTCAAAAATATTAATTATATAAAAATAAATAACAAATGACCCAAAATAGACCCCTGGGGAACTCCTGAGGTTGGTTCAAAACCATTTGATAAGATGCCATTAAATTTTTCAAATTGAGCTCTATCACTCAAGTTCAAATAAAACCGTTTAAGCAAAATCGGCGGTATGTTAAATGATTGAAGTTTGCTCTACAAAATAGAGTGCGAAACTTTTCCAAAAGCAGTTGAATTGCCCACCTTTGTCCAAAGTATTGGCAGAAATAAATTCTGCTAAATTGGTGAAATTTTAACTCTTTTAGATAAAAAATCATATTGTAAACTAGTTTCTCAAATATGTTTGTTTATGTAGTTTCCCATATGTTCCAAATTTATTTATGCATATGTACAATAAAAATTTCCAAATCTCGAAATATTTTAGAAAATAAAATTTAACTTAAATACAATTTACAAATATATAATACAAACCAGATTAGTAGTTAAAAATCACATTTACGAATGGCATCACGGAAAATCTCTCTTGACCTCGAAAAATAGGAAAAAGAATAATATTCATTAAATATTCTAGACATAGAAGCCGTTGGTTCATTACATCCGTAGTCGGTCCTGTGGTATGGGACACCAACATAAATGCATCGTCCACATAAAGATAATCACCCACAAACAGAGCTGCGGCAATTTTACGACGTTGTTTACGATGGCAGGTCATATATCTGTTTCCACCTAGGCTGATTACGATCAGAGAGAAACCCGAGTTTTCTTAAAGTATAAATAGTAAATCACCTTTAAACTGATTCCAATCTATCGATGTGTACTGCGTGGTGGGGATACCATACAACCACATCATACTGAAGTTGTATCTATCCAAAGATACACATGAGACAAATACACTTGAGAAAATATCACCAAACTCCTTTTTCATTCGAATACTGAAGCCTAACATATAATTGTTTATTTATTTATTTATATATCTTGTAAATTTAGTGTAAAGGTACACACACACTATTTTGAGCATATGCTCATTACAATTACAACAGGTTGGTAATATAATGACACAATATCTGTTTGTTATAAATTATAAATAATGGTTCAAGATCCAGCTGTTACTTTACCACTTCACACTCCACACCACACAGAAAATCTTCGCACGCATTTTATTTTTCTGCAAAAATTCTTTTCTGGATAGTCCTCATTTTAATCAGTTGAGCATCACCAATCAGGATTTACAAGTGTCCCGCAGTTCTACTAACATCTCCTCTTCAAGATAAAATTTTGGAAAAATTGCATAAATTGGAAAAAAAAAAAGAAATTCGAAAAAATTATAAAAATATACATCCGGCTGACTCGAAAGTCAAAGCCAACTCCGGATTGGATTTACGTATTATGATATCAACAGAAAATTATCTGACATGTGGTTGCCTCCTGTTTGCTAGATCTCTAATTTCATCTATATGGGCTAATAAAGTACTGATATTTAAATAAATGATTCGAAATGGGACATCTTGAGATTTTGATTGCTATTCGTAACAAATTCTCCTTTTCAATAAATTTAATGTTCTTAGGTAACTAGGATATCCTTTATTAGTAGCTTCACGATTCACATCGATGTTCAACTTATTATTTTCCACAACTATTTCAAAATTGACACATTATTTAATTTGCTCCGCATATTCCTTTGATACATGATTACTTTTACCACATTGCTTACAAATGGCTTTAGCTTCAGTGAATTTCTTACTAGTATGCATGGTTGTATCCTAAGCATTTGAAACATTGTACTAACATAAAATCTTTAATTACTCTAAATCTATCCCACCCAATATAAATTCTTTACATTTCCAATATACTGGTAAATCCGCTTGTATCCAACTCGAGAATGACATTTAAAGCCCCTCTTGATGCCTTATATTTGCGTATCACTTTAATTTGACAATCTTTTAATCGTCACATTCCAGTGCAATGCCTCCATTTCTGATATTTGATACTCTATTTATGTGTACTGGAACAACTGGTGGTTTTACTCTCCAGAACGGTTTTTGGTATTACAACAATAACTGGTTCACTTTTCCTTATACCTTTAACTATATCAACAACAGAAATACTCCCACTGACTACACTTTTCGACATCTTGCTACAACTCTCATTTTTATTACTAATTTTATCATCAATGTATTTTACCAATTGATTGGAGCTTGATTTTTATTACAATTATAAGGTTAAAAGCCTTATAGAACGACATGACACTGCATTTGCTTATATTAATAAACAATCTATTAGCAGAACACCATCTAGATAAACTATTTATTTCAGGCGGTAGTATATCAACATCGACCAATAACCGAGATCGCAAAAATATCTTCAAATCGTGGGCAAACAATAGAACCTTACAAAATTGGGAGCCCATGTGGGAGCCTTGAGGAACACCCGAATGGCAATATATAAAATTTGATTTGATTCAATAGAACAAACTGCTTCCTGTCTACTAAGTAAGATGCAATCCATTTTAAAAGCCTTGGATCAACCCCACTCGCAGCAAGTTTTTTAATAGTAATTCTGTGGCCAATTGAGTTTAGCAAAATTAACAAAATTAAATTAGATTGAATCAACCTGTGTCTTAGACTCTACTGATTCAATAACAAATTTTGTAAACTGCAGAAGATTGGTAGTTGTTGATCTACCACTAGTGAAACCATGCTGGAAAGTTGAGATGATATGTTTTGTATAAAATGTCAAACGATTAATTACTATTAATTCAAAAAGTTTTGGTATTGTAGAGAAAATTGAAATACCCCGATAGTTTATCAGAGCGATCACCTGTTCTATAAATTGGAACAAATGTAGGAAACATCCACTCGCCTAAGATAGATTAAATAAATAACATAAAGTAGTAGCTATGTAAGATGCTACCGATTTAAGAATAGATGAGGGTATTCCATCAGGTCCGCATCCATCCTTAAAATATATAAGAGCCTTGAGGGATGTATATGGGGAAGCACTAATGAGCAGTGAGCACTATGTCAGAAAATTGCATGTTGTTATATTTCATTGTAGATGGAAATCCAGTTGTGCTGAGCTTAGTCAAACGTCAAAGGTTTGTTAAATGTGATATATGGCTAAAGATATTTGATTCGCCATACAGAAAAATTAATAAAAAAAAACACATTATGAATTAATTCAGTTTAATCGGTCTAAAATTATTATTATTTAATACAAAGTTACCGCAACTAATAACCACAACTTCAATTTTTGGTTTCAGACAATCAATCGTAGCATCGATGTTCCAATATATGTATTATTACCTTCTTAATTATAGCATGAATCGCTTTTAATCCAACCATCTGCACAAAGGATTTCTCAATTTACAAAGAAGCTGACTTACTCAATCAAATTAATTTCAAATGCAACTAAAGTCCAAGTTCACGAAACACTGTATCCTACCGCTTTAAGACAGCAGAAAAAAAAAAATCAACATTATCAATCAGCAAATATATCATAATTCTTAGTGTTATAGTAGTGTATAAAACATATATACAGAATCATTCATAATTGGTTACATATTGACTGTATAAGATTAATGATTTAGTGAAGAAACAAATGAATATTTTAAGGAAGTTTATACCCGTCAAAAAGTACTCAATACACATTCTTTCATTAAATATTTAACAATAATTTATATTTTAGTTTTGTATGTACATGCTACATTACATAATCAATCAAAATAATTTATGTATATACATCTATTATGTAGATTATTTTATATTTATATTATATGTAAGTAAATATCAATAAAATAGAAAATTTGGTTTTAATAAATTAATTGATATGTGCCGAGGATGAGTAAATCAAAATAGAAATTGTCGGTTACGGATGAATACAGTAAATATGTAAACGTACACACAATAGTGCTACAAATTATACTCCAACACCTTTTAAATCATATTTTTTTATTTATTAACTATTAATAGTATTTCTACTACGCTGTTTTCTAATCAAATTAATTGTATTTACATTTTTGATTTGTGTGCCTTCTATGAAAATGTTTTACCCGAACCGACTTGATGAGAATCATTTTTCCTATTTTTTTTTTTATAATTCAGGCGTATAAATAAACACTATAAGGATTTGATTGGACGGGAAATGATTTGGTTGTTTTTTTTTTTTTGTTAAATTGTTCGTTAAATTATGGATTACTTAATTAGATAGACCGAAAAAATCAATCAAATTTCGTTAACAACATATTTTATAATACAAGTAGCTAGTATGTATACTCATTTTAGTTTTATGGAATTAATTAAGGGTAATCAATATATTAATGAGCTATTAATTTACTATTACATATTTTGTTTGGATAGTTTGAATGGGTTTTATACTCGTAAAATGATCGTTAGTGGGTGTTTGATTAATATCGCATTATATATTAATTTGGGGATTATTGATTTAACAAAAAATAAATAAAAATCAAATGTACCTACATATTTATACTTATTGTTGGGGGTGTGTAGTTTGATTAGGTAGATCGTGAATTGATTACCGCTCAGTAGCATTCTTCATAAAATAAAAAAAATATTTGGGTAATTTTCATACTCTTTTAAAATATTCGAATTATGGTTGGTTTGTACTTTGAAAAAATGCTTAATTTTGTGTAATGAAATTTCTTTAATTGACTTAGCTTTCTATTGTCGACTCTTCATTAAATATAAAATGCTGTCAAATACAAAAATAACCAATAGACATTGATAAGTCATATCAAATTTTAGTTCTGTAATATTTAGTTTGTGCACAATATTTGATTTTGGCGGACCACTAAATGTAGAAACAAGAGTACAATAGGTACTTGGGTCGTACTGTCAATTTTTTTTTTTTTTTTGAAACAGAAAAATCCGGGCGCTGTCAGAAATTCATTCTGTGCTTTTTTATTCTATCTGAGTAGTTTTACTCTATGTTCAGTTTTATTGAAAGTAGGGGTGCTGTTATGATTGATTGATTGATTGGTGTGTGCGACCAAGCCTACACCTTCCTCCCGGGTGACGCCGGGAATACCGTACACCCATTACATGGGAATGCTTGTTAGAATGGAATCGACCCGGTTACAGACACTTTGTAGTCTAGCTATGTTAGTACAGTTTAACTACGATAACACAACTTAACTACTCTGGAAGCCTCTACCGGTTTCTCAGCAGCTCTAAATCTAATCCGGACTTCATTAGTTTATTTAATCATTACATTACTTACTACTTATGTAAATACTATAATTTAAACTTTAATCCTCCTGTGGCCCTATGCTGGCAATTCCCGGAGAATATAAATTTTAAATTTTGTTCCAGCATTATTCCCTTTTCCCCAAAGTGTATTCTGGTGTTTGGAAAAAAAAATTATTGGGAAAAATTATTCCCAATTAGAGCTGTCTTGACGTTTGTTCTTCCATCCCTATTTTATGAAAGAATTGGTGGGGAATACATTTTTTCACGAAAATGTTTGTCTATCTCTAGTTGATATTAAAATCATATTAATATTGTTTGTAAGGGTCCTTCGCGGATCTTTACTTATTTTAATGTGATTCCATAGAGAACACGTACAACTAAATTAATTTCCTCTATATATTTATTCCCCAATTCCGCACTTTTGGAAATGGGAAATAAAAAGCTGGAAAAATTTATCTGGGGAGTAACTATTGTAAAATAAAATATTCCCCAATCCCAGGGAATTACCAGAATAGGGCCACTGGTAACTATATTAATAAAGTTAATTATACAACAATTTACAGAATATAATTCATCACTAGTTTCCGGAATATTTTTAATTTTTAAAATTAAAACTAGCCTTGAAACATTCTAGATATTGAAGATTCTAAAACCAGCTCCGAGCAACCCCAAAATTTAATCTCCGTTTTTAAACATTCTTAAAAATGGAGGTCTCCAGCATAACTTCAAAATCAAATCGCCATTATAAAATATTCTGGAAAATGGCGATTTAGTTCCGAAACCAGAATAGAAACCTTCATTTTCCTGAACGTTTCAAAACTAACATTTCTTTCCGGAACTCTAGAATAGGAAGAATCACATCTAAAATTCTGGACAATATTCTGTTTGTAGTGGCTCTTATTTCTTTAAGAGGGAAAAGTGTATGCTTCAACCCGTTACTGCTCTCTGGCTTTGCCATTATCTAGCGCGAACCTATTAAACTATGAAAACTATATTAAAGAAAAAATACTTTCGAAGAAGTCGACGTCGAAGCTTGTATAGCTTTCCCATTCCAAAGCAAGTCTCGTCACTATTTCACGGTCCCACCCAAACTCCAACAAAACCGTTTGAAAGCAAATTAGTGCAATAATATCCCATTTCGAGAAGTTAATTTGATAATGACTGACCTTAACATTTTTGAATTTCCCGAACAAGACACCATGCAAATTGTTTATGTTTTCTTAGCCATGTCATATTAAAAATAGCAATAAGAATATGATATAGATTCCAAAATCTTTGTGTGACAACCATTGACCTCGTTTAAAATTATTAAACCGTGCATTGACACATATACTTACCTGTTGAATATTTTCAGTTATATTTCTACATTTTAAGCAAAAACCTTTTGCTTCTTTTTTTTTCTTCTAAAAAGTCGTTTCTCCAATGCTCCATGGATTTTTACCAATTGTACTCCCCAAATGCATTGGTGGTTCTGCAAGCTGCATCTTTGGCAACTACCACTGTTCTTGAAGCCTCGTTGCCAAGCCCGGTCCCTTGCCCATACTCCGGTCACTTACACAAACTCATACGGCATAATATTACGCATAATACCCGTGATTTTTAAAGATCTGTGTAGACCTTTTTTGCAGTTTAAGTCGAAATTAGATTAGTTTAAAAGACGGTCAGGTATCTACCGGTTGAACGCCGGTTCTACATAATAACAAAATTAGCACAAAATATTTGCCAGATTTTTACTAGTACTGTTAACCTGGATAATCCCTCCAATTGGAGAGTTCCAGGGCGTTCAGGCGCCTTGAGAATTTCCTATGTAATACAATCGGTGGGAAGCGACTAAATGTAATATTAGTATTAAATATTCACAGGGATGCGGTTATACAAATAGACTGTGTCCTCGATGAGTTGGCCTTAGCGTCATGACGAATCAATATAAAACTATAAAAAACTAATAAAAATTTGAATTCAAATAAATTTGAATGCATTATTTCCTTATAGAAATTATTTTTTGTTTGAGAACCCCCCCCCCCCCCCCCCTCCCTCTCGACGAATTTCTGGTTACGCCACTGGCGTTGAGTTTGAGGTTAAATTGAGTGTTGAATCAGGAATTGGGTTGAGCGTTGAGCTGCAATTGTTTGATGGTTTAGTTGAGAGTTGAGTTGGATTTCAGTAAGAGGTTCAGTTGGGTCTACATTTGGGGTGAGTTGAGGGGAAAGTTGGGAGGCAGCTTGAATTGAGTTTATGTGCGCATGTATTTTTTCGTACCATGTTTAATTGGGTATTGAGTTGACAGTTGGGATTGGAGTTGAGTTGATGGCTGAGTTTGGGACATAGCCGAGTGTTGAGTTAGGGTTTATTTGCGGTTGGTTGACTAACATTCAGTTCTGAATTTATTTTATGGTTCAGACGAGATTGATTTGAATTGGAAATAAGGTTGATTTGAAACGTTTGTAGTTTTTCGATCCGTGTTGCACTGGGGTTTAGTTGAGGTTCAGTAGTAGTTGAGTGGTGTGTTCACTTGGGGGTTCAGTTAAGGTTTTAGCTGGAAGTTTGATTTAAGGTTGGGGATTATTCGTTTGAGTTGAGTTCATGTACGAAAGTAGTTTTTCGAACCATGCTCATTTGAGGATTGTGTTGCGAGTTCAGTTTGGGATTGGGTTAAGGGTTGAGTGGAAAGCTGATTTGTGGTTAAAAATGGAGATTGAGTTGGAGGTTGGGATGAATATTGAGTGAGGGATTAAATCTTGAGTGCGGTAAGGAGACCCAATAGGCAAAACTCTTTTGGCCAAAAAAAAACACAAGGAGGCTTTATTATCAATGATCACTGATCAAAACTCCGTCTCTGTGGACATTTTATCGAGAATCACAGCAGCCTACAGAGAATTTTACGCCCATGTCAAAATATTCACGAAGCGCTTATAAGACTGTCTAGGACACTATGACAGCCCAAAATATCCAGACAATTGGGGACTGAGCGTAAAAGTGTTTCAGAATAATTCTAGATTCCTTTAAAGAGAGACACGTACCGAATGCGAATGAATCATGAGATCAGAAATGGTCTCGATAAAGAACAAACTCGGTGTCTGGCATTCTCTAGAAGCGGATTGAATTTTTTGGAGGAACATCGTTGAGGCGGCCAAATCCCGCCATGGGACGAAGAAGAAGAATATTATTGTCATGCATTTTATCTGTAAATTATTTCTTACTAATTATACCAACTGTAACAAATTTCTTTAGACTTAATAAAACTGCTGTGGACGGTCAAAAAAATGTGTTACCTTTGCGAATTTTATTAGAAAGTTTAATTTGGTGAAACGTTTGATGGGTAACCGCGGAGTCTTTAGCAAATTTGTGTGCATCGAGCCTATCATCTGCCTGCAGCAACACTGGCGATCAGATCGCTGAATCCGCCGTGATTGCTTCGCTCAGGCGTCCACCCTAATCGCTCACACCGGCATGCTTAGATGTCTGTTTTAAAGTGGGAATTGATGCCGGTTTAAAAGCAAAAAATATTTCCACGGTTAATTGGCCAAATAATGTGTGCATTAGACCGTTCAACAATATAAATTTTCAGCAGCATTATTCACACCGTACGCAGGCATCAAGGCAAGGTGACTTTCAGAACCAGTAAATATCAACACTGAATCCTCCTGGGGAAGTAAGCTACGATCGTACTAGCTATACACCTCAATTTATTACCACAATGCATCTAGCATCCGAGGTAAAGCCAAGTCTTTTCGCCTAGGTATTCTGTACAACGATTATCATATCATAATAATCTGCGAGACCTGGCTTACTATTAATATGTTTTCGGCGAATTTTCCACCAAACTATGTCGTTCGCAGAAAGGACAGATATGATTTTAACACTAGGCTAAGAGTGGGGGAGGCATTGATTGCGGTTAAAGATTCTGGACCTAATGAGTTTGTAGCCTGTCACCTAGTCTAGACGTCATTGCAGTTCGTGTCAAAGTGGCCAATTCCTCTTTGCTCTCTAAGCATTGGACTTCATAATCAATTTCATCGACTCAGATGTGATGCCATCAGTGCGGGGGTAATGATCAACATATTATTGTGGATGACTTTAATCTGCCCGATATACCTTAGCTTGATGTTGATAGTGTCTTTACCAAGCATCTCAACCAAGGGACCTGTAATTTGCCAATGACATCATGCATAATAAGGCTTCATCATGCCTGGATTTCACCGGCTCCCAAAGCATGTACCACACACCGAATATGATAAATATATTTCATGTTGTACAACTGATTCTTTTACTAACAATTTTTATTTTTATTTCAGAAATGCCGACTACGCTTCCTTAAACGGGTTCCACAACAATTCTGATTTGAACTTTTTATAACGTGGCGGAAATTGTGGCTTTCTCAGGAGTGGTATTAAAAGACACGTTCCGTTGGTAAAAAAACCGTCTTTCGGGAGCCGTGTTACAATAATGGGTTGTTACTTCTGAAGAATCGTCGCAATATGTCCCACTCATTATACACACGGTACGGGGTTCAATTTTATCCCGATTTTGACAAAATCCGCAAAGAGTTTGAAAGTTTAAATTGGTTTTTAATTTTTTATATAACCACAACAACAAGTCCAAATGACAAGTCCAAAGGAGTTAAAATTGGTTGGTTTTCCGTCATCTATGCCTTACCAGAACTCCGTCGCTAGTTAACCCTCAGAGATCTGCAATTTGTTTGCTAGCTACGGTTTCCCCTGTGCATTATGTCATTAAATGCTCACAGTTCTGTGGACTGCAACTATTTTTCATTTGTTGAGCAGGAAGTTCGCGATTGCTTGCTTAATTTTGATGTTAATAAGGGCGCTGGTCACGATGGTATTCCGCCGATCCTTTTGTCCCGTCCAATTACATTAATGTTTAATGAAAGTAGTAGTTTTTTTCCAGAGCCTTGGAAAATTCCCTGCCTTCATCCCATTTTGTAGGCGGGTAGAAGAAGCGAAGGGAGTAACTATGGAGTACGGCTTGTTGAATATGTTCTTCTACCTTACCAAGATCGCTGTAACTGTAGCCTGTTGAACCTGCATTGGTTAGATTGTCGTCATGTTGTTGCATCGGCATTGCTCATTCACGATATTTTCAGTGCTCGTTCCGATTGTACCGAGCTGCTTGCATGCTTAAATCGTTGCGCTCCAGTACGTCAAACGCGTCCACGCGATGGACTGTTACTGTTACTCGTTAACCTGGTATCAAAAAAAAATGTAATTCTGAGAGCATCACGTTAGTTTACTTCAGTGTTTCATGGTTTTGATTTTCATATTTCAAGAGTCTCGTTTAAGGAAGTTACTTCGGTTGAGAATTACCAAAGTATTGAAATCCTGTCAAAAATGACGAAACATTTAGTTGGTTCAAAATGACTTTCTCAACGTTTTAAAAGTCCCTGAGTCTGAAAAAGCAAAAAAAAATATCCGACCGTCTGTCTGGATGTCTGGACGTCTGGATGTCTGGATGTCAGTATCAATGAATGTCTGGATGTCTGTATCCAAGGTATCTCGAGAACGGCTTGTGCGATTTAGAATATTTTTTGCCAATCTGTTTCTATGGTCAAGGCGGAGATTGTAAAAGCTTTTGTAGATGGTATGTCAAGAGAATGAGGTACCTGCCATACGAATTAACCCAAAACAACTGGTTATATAAATACTTACGATTTTTTATATATGCTGGTTTGATTATTGAATTGGATATTGAATTTGGTGTTTATTTGAAGGTTAAGTTAGGGTCCAATTTGGGGATTGAGTTGAAGTTGAGTTGGAGTTCAGTTGGGGTTGGTTTATTATGTAGTGAGCAGTTAACCAATTTTTTATATTATGCTGGTTTGAGGATTGACTTTGGCGCAGTGTTTGCGGTTTCGATTTTGATGAAATTCAGTATTCCTAATGGAAATGGGATGCTAAAATGATTTTTAGATTAAGTTCTGGAATATGGTAAAGTAGGATGAAACTTGCCTTGTTCTCAACCGATTATTATGAAATTTGACATGAGTGTTGGAAATGGGATTCTAAAATGATTTTTGGAAGAAGTTCTGGAATTTATCTAATAGAGGTGGAATCTTGCTTGTGAACCTTGGTTACTTGTTATTTTAAGATTAAATTCTGGAATATGGACAATTAGGATAAACCTTAGCTATTTTTAACCGATTTTGATGAATTTTGACGTTTCAAACGAATGCAGGGAAATGTGACACACAAATTATTTGTGGATGAGGTTGTGAGGAATATATCAATATGGCTGTTAAATTGTTGTCTGATAAGGGTTTTGTAAATCATGCAGCTACTGATGTTCCTTTGAGGCAGCACAAATGTCTAATTAAATATCTTAACGATCGAGATTATCTTCGAAATAATATACAAGTCCGCTTACAAACTTTTCTCCCCAATCCTTCGCTTCAAACGTTGGGGTATGTTTGCTGAGTATTTATTGTCAGACCTGCAAGTTTGGCCATGCTTAAAAGTTCTATCCTAATTGGCCATATGCCAGAACTTCATTCAAAAATCATTTTAGAATCCTATTTCCAACACACTTTATATTTAATACACATTCGTCTTAGTAATTATTTTAACTACTTAATTAAATCAAAATAATTGCTTAATCTTCACACTAATCATGAAAACAGATTTTTTCAGTTGGTCAACAAACTTGCTTTTTAAATTACACTGCACGGCGACCACATCAATGGTGTTACTTAATTTAAAAGTCCCCCCAAGAAAAGTATTTTTCAATTGACGTTATATTCACTTATTGAATCAACAAGAATATAGATTTCTAAAATAATCTCTCCGAACCGAAATCGTATTAAACGAAACTGTCGTAATTATAAATAGATAAAACTCAATAAATGAGCTATAAAATGTTATTTTAATGAGGTTGAACCATAAAATTGTTTTACATTAAAGAGGAAAATGTAATTTTTTGATTAACATACTCGTATAATATTGATTATTCGCGCATTGCTGATCAAAATGGTTAATTACCTCACCTTTTTTGTTGTGTTACTTTAAAATCTTGATTGGTTTATTCAATTATTTACAAGAACTATAAGTACCCACATTACTTTGGTCAATTTGCATAACATAACAAAAAAAATTGGTTTGGGTGTTGTGCATATGTGGCTGAGTAACAAAAATTAAATAATTTATATTTTTAATTTAATAAATGACTCATGTTCTATATTTGCATAATTGATTAATTAATCTTTCCGGCTCGTAAATATGTATACTCATTTGTATAATGTACATATAATTCTTCATCTAAATGTTAATGATTATATGGTAACCAGTTAATATATATATGACATGCAGCATAAAGTGGTTTAAATTAATCTGTTTACCACAATTTTAGTTTCAAGCTGCGATCAAAAAGTAATAGGAATTTTCTATTTAAATGGCGTGCGCTTATCCAACCGGGTAGTTTCATTCTCTTCGGTTGGTAGCACCTTAGCCGACATTTGTGCCAAATTTCGAGTCGTTATCTTTAGTATCTCTAATGAGACACTCTTGCTTACTTTCATTTAAAAAAGGGCATTTTTCCATTTGTTAAAATGTTCAGCAAATAAGTTGCCTCAAATTTTGCTTCAAAAATGGAATTTCGGCTTCCAAAACATTGGTAATGTTGGAAAAGGGTTTTGGTGACAATGTACTGAACAGAGCAAGTTATTGTTGATTGGTATAAGTTGAATGATAATGCTTGTTGACATCACGCAAATATTGCTAGGGCTCTCTTAGTTTTTATATCAGAATAATGCGTCCTCTCATACTGTATTGATATTCGTGACTATCGTAACTGCTCTTTTTACCTGATTTATCTCAGTATTCTCGAAACTCAAAAATCTGCTCCGGAGACTTTGCTTTCACTCGATTGAAGAGACACAAGCTAAATCGAAAAAGGTTTTGAACGCCATTCCGGAAATCGACTTTAATAGCTGTTCCGAAGAATGAAATAAATTGGAAAAAATATTAAGCCATTTGTATTTTATTTAAAAAGTCGTACTACTTTTTGATCACAGTGTTACATAACCAAACCAATTTTAATAAACACAATAAACATAACCAATTTTATAACCAAATTGGTCACAGTGTCAGTTTGAAATGTAATTATTTACTATTGGAATAATAAAAAGTAATTTATTACACTTCTGTAGCTAGGTCATATAGAATTGGCCTGGCAGCGGTATAAGAATTTATAATTGTACGAGTAACAGTAATCTGCTATTCTACAAATAGTGCAAAATTCAAATTGTAGAAATATTTCAAGACATATTTTACGAAAACTGAAAATGTAATAAACTGATGCAGTAAATTTAGGGGATATGTAAGATTTACATTTTTGATAACCTATGTACTTTAAATGGCCCCTAACCAAAGATGATATGCTAATGTATCATTTAAACGATATTTGTGATACCTGGTACGGTTCTGCTATTTCTCAATGGGTTTGGCAAAATCGTGCCACAACCACTGATCTATGTATTTGGGTAAAGAAGCGGCTAAAATTTAGGGCCTTTACAATTTTCAGACCAAACCTAAATAGTGTAAAAAATTCGATTTTTTAACAATTTTCAGAATTATCGTATGTCCCATTTAAAAGGTTTGATTGAACCTTGGATCTCGTTACGTTTTTGATTAATTGAACCATTAATTTGTCAACTCCAGTTGTGATTTCGTTGTACATTTGTAGGTGGACTTTTAGTATATTCCATGGCAACATTCAGAAATTTCATTATGACCCCTTCAAAAGTTATAAACAGATTTCATTAATTTCAAGTTCCAAATATGACATAAATGAACCAATTGGTTAACTATGAGTATTAATTGCTTTTGGTGAATTCAACCGTTAATTGTTCAACACCAGTTTTTATTTCGTTGTATGAGCCAACCCTTCAACATTTACCGTTAACGTTACGAACCGTTAATTTGTCAACCCCATAGTTGTTATTTTATTGTATAGGTAGGCAATTTCTCAATGTTGTAAATGGTTGGCCTATACAACGAAATCACAACTGAGGTTAACTAACTCCAAGTGCTTAAGGGCCACGAACTTTAAAAATTCAACATGCACCTGCTGCTGATGACGACAAGATCCATAATTCAGAAGAACTGGACGATCTAATATCAGCTGAAAATTCTGGCAACGATGACCCTGTATTGGGAAAACTAGTTTTAAAATGGCTGATTCATAATCCATGTGGGGACTTTAACCCAGATGCACCCTTTATAATAAACAAAAATATGCGTGAAGTGTCGCTTTGGATGAGGAGAAACCAAAGTACCGACGTCGCTACGACCCGAAATTAGATCAACATCGTCACGTTCGAAGATCGAAAGATGAAAGAAGACTTATGTATGTACAGTGAAGCAGACACACTATGTAGAAGGTATAGATGCAATACTTCACCAGAAACATGCCGGCGATTATTCGGTAATAATATCCAAAAGAAGAGTCATTTCGTTCAACGAATGGACATCCATTTGCCCGGAGTAGATTTTGCAGACATCGGACAGAAGGAAATAGTTTACCATTATTATTGGCAGATACCAGAACATTATAAATGGGTAGCAAAATCAAGTAAATGGCTTCCTAGAAAACGTCGTCTACGCGTCATTGGCAGAATTTATATAGTAAATTTGGCCGCCCAACCAGAACTCTATCACATGCGACTATTGGACTCAAAATACCATTGACAACTGAATTGATCTCAAATATAAAACTGAGATCAGTTAAAGCAGCCGAACCTGCCAATGTTCATGTTTTTTTAATGGATGAAGCGCCTATGCTATCAAAATATGGACTGGATAATATGGATCAGGAAATGTTATGGTCCTGGGATGTCACTTTCGTCAATGCTTGCCCGTTCAGCCTCGAGCCAACCAAAGTGTGCTGCGGGGTCTACCAATTAAACGAAGTAACCTCTAGAGACACTTCACTTCATTTTCACTGGTGGATAACATGCGTGTCGCTGTCGAACAGATAGAATTGTCAAATTATTTGTTGCAATTGGCAGACGGAAAACGTCCGATTAACCAGTTTGATGAAATAAAATTACCGGAGAATCTGCTGCCTAATGGCAATTTAATTAACGAAGTGTTCGGAAATTGCCTCGCCAATCACAACTATGAAGAAATTAACGATCGAACTATACTAGCGCCACTGAATAAAGACGTAGGTAAGATCAATGCAATTATCGACCAACTGACTGGAGATTTCAAAGTATATAAAAGCTTTGATTCGGTCAAAGATCAGCCAGAAGGGGCCCTCCAATTCACGACTGAATTTCTCAACTTCATCGAAATTGCCGATTTGCCACCACATGAATTTGCCACCATATGAATTTTAAATGTCTCGTAAGGTCTGTGCAATAAAACGAGATTAATTTTAACTGAGCTATGCAATAATATCATTAAAGCAAATATCATCACTGTGAACAATCTGGCCGAAAGTACCTACATATACCAAGAATCACAGTAGACTCCAGCAAATCCCAACTTGGATGTACAATGCACAATCAATTTCCTATTCGACCAGCGTTTACCATGACAGTGCACAAAGCTCAAGGCCAAACTTTAGAATTTGTCGCCGTCGACTTTCGAGTATCAGTATTCATGCATGGAATGTTATATGTCGCTTTTTTGCGAGTGACGAGGCGAGATAGTTTAGAAGTCCTGCTACCACCACATATTCCACAGCACACCCGTAATATTACCTGAAAACGAGTTCTAAACACGAAACAGAATACATAAGTATCACGAGAAATGGCACAAGAGAAAGTATTTGATTATTGTAAATTTTATATAACAATAATTGAATAGTCGAATTCGTAATACCAGTTATGGTAATTTAAGAAGGAAGGAAATTCAACATCACTCTCAACCAGCACATGGACATCAGCTGTATGTCATTATTTCTTTATATTCATTTAAATAATTTTTAGTCATGTTATCCACTCCGGTATTCTATTGTGAAAGAACTTATGCGCAAATTTAAACGGGCATAAGCATGGAAAAAATTTTGGTTAATGGAAAAAATTTAACAGGTTTTTATGCCTTATGGAAGCCATGATTTGAATTAATTTGGCTCTATACGTGCTTTTCCTCATAATCAAAAATTATAAAAGTAATAAATAAATGATAAACTAAATAAATAAGTGTTTAACAATCACACAACAATAAAATCGAGTCATATTTAAAGAAATGGCTTACAAGCCTTTTGAAATTGGTAATATTAGTAGTTCCAATATTTAGAACCACATCCGAAATTCATACTGAAATCAAATTTTACCTAGAAACAAAACAAGCCAGTTTCCAGAACTATATTTGAAACTCATATTGGAATTCCATTTATATTATACAAATTCAAGTTCCATCCCAAACAGTTGAGATGGCAGAGTCCCACTCAAATTAGTAATTTTTAAGAACAACATCAGGACCTCATGTTAGAATCTCGTTTTCATCAAACACACCACGTTTCATCTCAATCGGATAAGAAATGGCGTAATATTAGTAAATCTGGTATTTTCTAGAGCCGCACCAGGAATAATTCATGCATTTTCATCATACAACCCGAGTCTTATCCAAATCAGTTTGAAAAATGGCTTAGTCCATTCAAACTGGGCATTTTCCAAAACCATATCCGGAACTTATATTAAAATCTCATTTTCATCGTAAACACTTAGCTTCATCCCAATCGATTGAGAAATAGCTTAGTTTCATTTATATTGGCCATTTTCCAGAACCACATTTGAAACTCATATTGGAATCCCATTTTCATCATACAAATCGATTTTAATCCCAATCGATTCAGAAATGACTAAGTTCCATTCAAACTGGCCATTTTCCTGATCCCATTAGGCTATTTTGCGAAAGAAAAAACAACGCACCCACAATAATTCGATTTTTTTTAAGAAAAATGGAACCCGGGCCCCACTGTAGGACCCCATAAACGAATTTTCCTAATCAAGACTAGTCGTAATCGCTTCCTGGCACTCGAAAGCCCCCCCCCCCCCCCCAAAACAAACATACAATTTTTGGCGTTTAAATATAGTTGATTTAGTATTAAAAGGAAAATCACACATGGAAATAAAGTAAACGAAGCAAATAAAAATAAGGAAGTTGCTTCCATAAGGAATAAAAACCTTTTAAATGTTTTCAAACAATTTCCAGCAAAAGCACAATGTACAGCAATAGGAGAAATAACATTAAAAGTTAACAATAAGAACAATATTATTAAAAATAAATTAAAATAACTACGTATAATTACGATTTGTTTAACGACCTACAACAATTTTTGGCCGAAATTAGGCGGAAGTTAGGGATACAAAGAATTGTCGAAAAAGACTGCCTGAGAACGATTAGAAAGATAGTTAAAAATCAATTTGGCAGCGGAAACCGAAAATCTAAACTGAGATAAGAGTTTATTAAAAAGAATTCTGTGATTAATAAAATCAAAGGTTTTAGAAAAATCTAACATTTTTATGAAGTCAATTCCCTATTATTCATATTACGTCTAATATCATCACATACCATACATTTAATAACGCATTGGAAGTGCTATAAAATTTTCTAAACCCAGATTGGAAGAAACTAATTAAACTATTGTATTAAGATGCGATTGAATTTGATTTTTAACAACTATCTCGAAAGCTTTAGGATTCCACTGATCTGAATAGGAAGAGGACGTGAGAATAAAATTGAAGATATATAACAGGTATTTTGAGAAGAAAGAGAATACTCGCTTTACGAATTTTAAATTGACGTTATCCAGACCAGAAGATTCCGATTTAGCCTTCCAAATGGCAGATTATAAATCCTCGAAAGAAATGTTTGAAAACCAAAACGAATTAGTGGACGCATTAGAGAACAAATCGACGGTACTACTGCCCGTGTTCAAACTGGAGCCAAAACAACTATGGAAATCATTCGGTTTGAAAATCCCATTAGAACTTGTCTTGCATGTGCCTAGGTCTAAATTACGAACATTACGCCAGAAAACCTTAGGAGGAAAGGAGGAGTTTAATTTGTCCTTAAAATAATTACGTTTAACAATCCGAATTAACCCTACAACTCTATTACGAATCTGCTTATTATCTAAATGAGACTGAATATTAGGATATTTTTTCCATAAACGATATTAACTAACTCTGATAATTATGGCGTTCGAAATTTTCTGAGACAACCAAGGAGGAGATTCCGTAAGTATCCTTTCTAAGCGGAACGCAACTATCAAAGACCCAACTAATATACGAATTGAAAAATTCTACTTGGGTAGTTGCAGAACTAAGGCAAAAAATATCCTCGCAAGGAGCCGAGTTACAAACACTAAATAAAGGCGGGAATAATCTATACTAGAAAAATCTCTAATGCTAAAACTATTAGGTTTCCAATTCCAAAACAGTTCACAGAAAAAACTAAAACATCCGAGCGATAACTGATTGGAAAAACAAATAGGGTTATTAGTAAACGAGATGATATGGTCAATAAGAGAATAAGAGGCACCGCTAGTGGTTGGGCAACAAGTCGTTGGTACCACAGTATTTTGCACGGATAAAAGACTATAAAAGTTTCAAATATTCCTGAGGGAAGCAGGAATTTTGTACTATGTATATCGAAATTAAAGTCACCTGATATATACATTTCATCGAATCTACAAGAGAAATAACTAACCAAGCTTTCTAAGTCTACAAGGGATTGTTTTTAATTCCGCATACGACTAGTTTTTGGAGGGTTATTGACGGTACCGAATAAGATTTTACGTCCACTTGTGAAACCGTTTACAAATAAAAATGCTAAAGCCGATACTAACAATTCTGAAATAGAAGGAGGCATCGTGCTAATCTAGCCTTAGTGTGATCACCTACAAACATACATAAACCACCATAATTAAGAGGAGGTGTCGCTCTATCTTTCCTAAATATATTCAAATATTTGATGGCCAAAGCTGAATTAGGGATATTTGGGTTTAGAAAGGTCTCACGTAAATAAAGTAAGTCAAATGAAGCGCCATTAAAAATGTGACGAATCTCGTCAATATTTAGGACCAAACTATGAACGTTTAAACTGGCTACAATTAATAATACCTATCAACTAACATACATTTTAAAACTATGTTAGGATTGTAAAACGACATAATTGAACCAAAAATCAAAACTTGTGCGTGATTGATGAGCAATAAGTGAGGACCATAATTCCAAAACTGGACATCTGACATTACAAAAAAAATTAGTTTGATGCGCCACCGACAAGAAAACTATAATAGCTTTACCCTAAAGTATCATATATTCCAAAACTATGTTGAATTGGTGTATAAATTTCATCGAAATAATCGATTTTATTCCAAAACTAGCTTTAATTTTTCATTTCCATTACTGGTCTTCTGCTAAACAAAAATGTTTTTTTTGATTAATTGTTGTTCCATAACTTTCCTTTTTTTAATTATACAAAACTGTAAAACGCTACAAATCTAACGGTTTTTCTTCCTTTGTTTTAATATGCATGTTAATGCATGTGATTTTTATTGTGAATTGAGTTTTTGAAGAGGTCGGATCGATTATCGTGTTAAATTAGTGATCATTATTTTTTCGTGATTGAAAGTGATTTAAATTGTGTGCCAAATGGATTTGTCTATTATTCCGGCTGCAAAGGGAAAGGGCAGAAAAAGAATTGCCAATAAAGAAATGTGGAAGAAAAATATTGAAAAAGCAAATAGGTTAGTATTCTGTTGGAATGTTTAATATGTATAATGCAAGATTGAATAATATTATAGAATATAATCGATTTTATTTTGCGTAGGCATAAGGCTGAACAATCTTTACTCCTTCCGACGTGTGGACACAATACAAACAAATTTGCTTGCTCCAGCTTGACTAGAAGGGACATTCAACATTTTAATTTCGTTTTTTATAAAACGGCTAATAAAATAAACCAAGATAACCTTATTTTGAAATATACGAAGACCTCCTATCCTAAAAGAAAAAATCTTATTGGAGCTGGATTACGAGAGAAAAAGGTTACTATAAAGTATTACGTTAAAAAAGGGTTAAAACAACCAGGTGAAAAATCTATTATCCCGGTATGTCGAAAAGCATTTTTAGGGATTCTCAACGTCTCAAAATTCCGAGTAAATATGGTTTGCAAGCGTCATATGGATACTGGTGAACCAGCAATTGAGAATCGTGGTGGTGATACCAGAAGTAATAAATACGAAGGTAAAAAAAGATCAGTAAAACAATTCATTGAAAGTTTAACTATAACTGAGTCACATTATTGCCGTGAAAATTCGAAAAGGCAATACTTACCCAGTGAATTAAATATCAGCAAGCTATGGCGAATGTATAACGAGTCAACCGACCCCACTCATAAAGTAACACATTCATATTTTAGGAAGATATTCAATACATCGTATAATATAGGGTTTGGAGCTGCGGCAACCGACGCTTGCTCATTTTGTATAATGAAGCGGGAAAAATTGAAAACTGTCACGGACTCAATAGAAAAATCGAATTTAATGTGTGAATTAAGACTTCACAAACTACGAGCGAAAGCTTTTTTTGATTTATTGAAAAGCCACCGAGACAAAGAAATCAGCTTAAGCTATGATTGCCAGAAAAATTTAGTTTTGCCGAAAGTTGCTGATCAGGCTGCTTACTACTCACGCCAATTGTTTACTTACAACTTTACAATTTGTGAGGGAACATCTAAATCTACCCAGACCAGTGAAAATGTTCATATATATTCATGGTTGGAGTCGGCAGGGCCAAAAGGATCAAATGAAATTGCCTCGGCAATTTACAACCAACTTAAGGAAATGAACCTAACGAATGTGGAAAAAATAAAACTATTTGCCGATGGCTGTGGGGGGCAGAATAAAAATCATATAGTTATTTTCATGGTTTCTTACTGGCTACGGAACGATGCAAAAAACAATATTCGAGAGGTCGAATTAATATTTCCCATTGTGGGGCATTCTTACATTCCGCCGGACCGTGTTTTTGGTAGAATTGAACAAGAGTTAAAAAAACGCTCTACAATAATTCATCCCAACGAATATTTGGAAATATTTGGTAAATACGGATCGGTTATTAAGTTAGGATTAGACTGCAAAATATATGATTGGAAACTTATGTCGAAGGAGACTTCGAAGCTTCCAGCATCATGGCATTTTAAATTAAATCCAAGCAAAAGGATTTCAATTAAAAAATCAAAGTCCAGCGTGAGCATCAAAGGAGAAACATCTTACCGAAGTGATTTGGGAGAATATCGTGGAATTCTCAAAAAAGGAAAGGTACTCCTAGGAATGCATAAGCAAGAAAGGAACTTACAGAACTTCCATATCAAGCTGGAAAAACTAAATGACGTCTCTAAATTGTTGGCCAAACATTTTGGGGATAATTGGAAGGAAATGCCAACTCTAGCGTATTACCGAGATCTTATATCCGAAAATCACGATAATAATGACGCAGAAGATCAAGAAGAATGCGAAGGCCACTTGGAACAAGATTTTTCTATCTAAAGTTCATTATTTTAATCCAAACAATGAAGTACAAATTACAATGAATTTAATTTAAATACATAATATATTTTTCTTTCATCTTTCCAAAACTAGACATTTTTGTTTTATTTATTCCAAAACTAATCAAAAGACAATTTTTGTAGCAAAACTGGACATCTGATTTTTTTAAACTTAATTTATTTTAGAATAGTTTAATATAAATTATTCAGAGTTATTCAGTAATTAATAAATCTAACTATTTTAATATTAAGCTTTTAAGCAATTAATATTGGCAGTTTTATTGACTTCTGAGCTTAATTGTTAAATAACTCGAAACAGTACTATTGACATATGTCTAGTTTTGGAATTAAACACCTCAAGTACTTATACAAATAAAGGTAAGAAACACTTCATCTAGCTCAAAATGAACCTCGATTACTGAAAATCTAAAACGAGAAGAAACAAAAAACGATCCAAAGTAACAAATGCCAATAAAAAGAAACCAAAGGAACAATACTTAAACATAGAGCCCCAATTTATGCACCAAAAAACTAATTTTTTTATTATTTGCTTTTAAAACCGGAAGTACCAGAAAAAAAGTGCACAGAGGTAGTATAATGGGCATATTTGGGCTGATATACCCTAATATACCCTGGTACAGCCTGATTAATATAAAAATATTTTTATTTTAATCTGTTTTACAGTTTATGGCCGTTAAATTATTATTTATTATTTCTTTGACATATTAAATTCTGAAAGTGCTCCCTCTGCAAATTATGGTTATTTGATTTGAGCTAAAGCGTTTATATCAAATAAAACCCTAGGATTTGTCATTCTCTGATTTTGCGGGTTATAAAATTGGATAAAATTCCAAACAGTCTTTTATATTTATACGTTAAAAGTTAATTTATTATGATTTTTGGAAAAATTAGTAAAATCATTTAACAAAAGCTTTTATAGAATAATAACCCGGTTCAGACGTACCAACATTTTTGGTCAATAGGAAATTTTTTCGAAAAATTGTCTAGGCTGTGGGTTTCCATGAAAAATTGGTTTTTGTAACAAATGTTTGAGTGTTTTATGTGGATTTTTTTTTTTATATAAAAAGGAACCTATTCTGGAAATAATTTTCATTATGCTTTTGAAAATGATCCCGAATTGGGATTGAAAGCTCAAGTGTTAATAAATAAAAATAAAAATAAAGAGCCCTATACCAATAAAATAATTGTTTAACTTTTATTTATCACATGGAAAAGTTTATTAGAGACCTAACATTTTCCTTGTAATTTTTTTTACAGTAAACTATTTGGATATGTCTACATTTCGAATCTGAATATGTGAGTTCCGAAGCCAATGGTTTTGAAATTTTTCCGAAAACGTTTCAAATATTTTATACGCTGAGGATGTATTGAATACATTCTTGTTGAACGTTCAATGTCGAATTTAGTGTTCTCTTAACCCCCTTAGCGGTCACACGGGGTAACTAGCTACCCCAGGCTCAGAAAAAGTGAAATTAGAGGTCTAAAACCTTTGAAATTGATACAGGTAACGACATCTGCCAGTATTAGACAAATGTGAGATGTGACTCCATTACGTAGGAAGCCGAAAAACGCGTGGCGGCGCTTTGATCGTTCGTTTTCTCTCTCGGCGTTGGGTAACTAGTTACCCCAGTGTGGCCGCAACCGTTGCTGCCACAGATCTTTTTTTTTTCAAATCGATTTGTTTGTGGTGTCAATAGACAAAATAAAGGTCAGTATTTGATATTCTAGTAAAAAAAAAATAAAAATTCAATCCTAGTCGTTATGGAGTCTTGTCTGTTCATGTGAAAAAATCCAGTTTCATTTTTGTATGATATTGTTTATTCAATAAATCCAGGGGCCTATCTACACCAGTATTTTTAACAACCGTATATTCACCCTCGTTTCTTTACCTCTCTGCCTACAAACCTAAATTTGTGTCCCGATGCTACATCAGCGATTGGCAGGACCATTTCTTCGGAAAGAGCTACAGATGGTCATCAAGAGCATCGTAAAAATTGACAACAACCAAGAAATGGGCGACCGAAAGGAGGGCAAAAACGCGTGTATTGGATGTTCGGCCTGTAGAAGAATGGTTTGCGATGAACATCGGTTCCCTTTGTGCATGACTTGTACTGGTCAATAAAATAGGATTTAAAATAATTTTTTTTTATTCAAATATCATAAAACTAATATTTTTTTCACTTTTCTGTACGTAAATATGTATTTAGAAGCTAATAAAACACAAAAAAAGCAAATTTTATGATTTGTAATTTTTTTTAATTTTTCCCTCCAGTAATTTTGCAAAATAAATATACTTTTTGAAAGATCAGCGGATACTGTTATTTTTTATGGTAGTGGTATATGTTGTGCGTACAACCCTAAAATTGTAGCCCTCAATATTGAAAAATGGCGTAGCAATGAATTTTTTTCAGTTTTTAGAACGCCATCTATAAATTTACTGATAAAATCATTAGAAATGTTGAGAACTCTTCAACAAACATGAAACAATCGGATATAAGCCTTAAAACACCCATATGCCTTGTACAACTAGGTTTTTCAGCGTGGGGTAATGAGTTACCCCAAGTGGCCGCTATGTGGCCTGGCTGAGGTGTGGCCGTTAAGGGTTAAACAAATTTTACAACAACGATCATCGGTTTGTTTTTTATTTTTAAGATTTTCCAGATCAATCATTGATCTAGTGATGGTTCTCTGTTGATAGGTTAAAGATTTAAGACCACAAACTTAACATTATATCGTTTCACTTAGTTTATTACCGTTTGGGAAAGCATTCAACGTCCAAAAACGACTTTATATTCTATGTTCTGTCCTAATTTTAAGTATCAAGGCATATATTTTTGAAATGGCCAGGTTTATTGGTGGTGACCCAGCCCAGTAGCAAAATCATCACCAGAACGATGGTCATAGAGCTTGATCCAGAATAGGAAATCATTTGATTATACATAATTTCAAAAATAAGCTTGTTCAACGTCGGACCACATTGGTCGAGTATGAAGTTTTCGGTATAATTTCACAAACATGAACAGAATAATGCGATGGAAATCGAATTATAAAATAATGATTTTTATCATCAAACTATATAACTTTCCTTCTTATAACAGTTTATTTACCGGAAGATTATCAAGGGTCTATTTTCCACCAGCGTTGTTCAACTATACTAGCCTTTTAATCCTTCGCTTGATCGACTTGTTACCCTGAAGAATGTTATGCGGTGGAATTAGCTATTTCCGTGGTACCGCAATTGTTTGGGAAGAAGTTTTATTTAAAATCTGCAGCTTGAATTATTATGCTATATGTAATCAGAACTGAGTCGATATTAACACATTATGTGCGAGTGCGGGTATTAGTACCCGTTTAAATGTACCTACTATTTTAGGAGATTCTTAAATAGTGATGTGAAATTACCGGTAATTTTAAAAATGGTAATTATTGTCGGTTAGTTAAACCGGTAACTTTTGACAATTTTTTAAGGTTTTTGATTTCTTTGAAATATTTGAAAAATTAAAGCTTTTATGAGAAAACCCAAAGAGAATTTATGCGAAAACCCAAATTTGGCATTATTCATTTTTCCAAAATTCGCAAATTTCACAATTGACAATTTAAAGCACAGCTAAGTTTAATGTTTCAACCATTTTATCCTCTTAACTAAATATATATATACTAGGTGGTACAGCCCGTCCTAGGACGGATACAATTTATATATAATGTTGATGTCAAGCGGCCACTGCCACCACCACCGTTTGACCATTTGATATTTTTTTAACCGTTATTTTTTAGCCAAGTAGAAATAACTCGAGACTAAAGGCTTTTAAGGATTATTGTACTTTAAACAGACCTTAAACCAAAAGAGTAAGGGCTTTTAAGGACGATTTTATATGCGTTGGGGCTTCAAACAAAAAACCTTACAGACAGAAAAAAAATAAAAAAATCGGGGTGGGCTGTGTCATCAACACGGCCGTAGGTGTTTTGCGTGATAGCGTTTATAACATGTTGAGATTAATTATTTTAATTTAAACTAAATTATCTGCCATATTTTTATATGTACAAATTAGCATCAGAATTACTCAAGTCAGATGGGGCATTCTCTCGCTACAGTGCGGTCAATCCCTGTAAATCGCTATTTTGTAGATTCAATTAAAATTAAAATTAATGTGTAGATTAATTATTTTAATTTTAAAAAAATTACCACGACTGTTTCTTTACGCAAAAATTGACAGAAGTGCTCGGATCGGGTGAGCCATTCTCTCACTACAGTTGTTGAAGGATTTAAATCGCGCGAAATCATTCGATAATATTATGTGTGAGGCATAAAGCCTAACGACCAACCTAAGAAATCATACATTTAAATTAAAGGTAATGCTTACAGTTGATTAGTAATTGCCCACAACCAAGGGAACAATTTCTTATCAAATTTTCTGAACATGCGGTGTAAGATGTTATCACGTCAAAAAAATATAAATTGAAAAATAAAAATAAAATGCCTTGGCCATAATCGAACCCTGGACTTTAGCCGCTCTAGTCCAAAAACCAAAATATTTCTACTAAGCCATATCAACTAAGGAAATTTATTTAATTTTCATTCTTATATTATTCATTCTTATCTTACATAGCATGCTTTGAAGTTTATGACAGAAAAAAAATTTTTTACCGAAAAATTCTCATGGCTTACTACAACTCATAATATAAAAATTTTTAAATAATTTGTTGTAGTGTTTAATCATAAACGCGGACCACGTATTTTCTTGTGTAATTAGCAATTACATACTGTAATAACTAAAAAGCGGAATGTTTAATTAAAGTAAAATATTTGGTCATTACATGAATACTAAAAAAAATAATAATAAAGACCTTTGTCGCTCTAGTCCGGTGCGTTACCCCAACACCACAAACAATATAACAAATCTCATTTTATTTGCATTGTTAAATTATTTTAGTTTTTCAAAGCGTTCTACAGCCTCGCTAGCTAAATACATATATTATTAATATGAATATATAGTAGCGAGCACAGAAATGTACTCAAGTGACCGACCAAACGGCGCAGTGGTTAAAGCTACGGTGGTTGGATCGGGAGGTACCGGGTTCGAATCCCTATAGGGGCGGGATGCAAAAGGGATTTTCATCATGACCCCCTGTTGAGAGTGCGGAATCCATGGGCCGACCCACCTTTCATGTCAGTACTATAGGCTGGCATGAAGCAATGCAATGTGCAGGTAGTTTAAACGAAAGCGGGTCTATAGCCGTACGTCCTCGAGTTGGCTGGCAATGGCGTAAGGTAGGACGTTAAAAGGGAACTGCGAAAGAGTTGGGAGTGCCTCGAGCCCCAGAAAAAGATTGCAGATGTTTTCCCAACGTTTAAGGTAGTAAAGCAATTTTTTTGACCAATATTATTTTGTATTTAATTAAGCAACTTAATTCTAGCATTACAGTACCATTTTTTGAATTAGAAATTTAGAAGTCATAATTTAAAAAAGGTATAAAATAAAATACAAAATTTCTTAATTTGTGATGAAACTGTAGTTTAGAAAAAAATATTTATTCTGTATCAGTTTTATACTCCAGTCTTAAAAAATTAATTAATTTTAAGCTATATTTTCGATTTGGTAAATCAGAAAAATAACAGAGGCCAATCACTTATAATATATCTACCAATCAAAGTAGAAATATTATCCCCTCCCCCTTTTCTTTCCCACAGAGTCAATACAAAGTGTATCAACTCTCAAAAAATTAGAAATCTCTTTGAGTTTTCGTGTTGGTAATTTGGTTTCGTACAGAAAAAGTAAGGTCTACTTTTCAGGTAGCTACGACCGAACTACAAAAATTCGACTCTAAATTTTACATTATATGTAAAACTAGAGTGTATCGACTTAGTGAATTATATTTAAAAAATCAAACTCAAAAACCCAAGCAGAAATCTAATTTGTGTGTGTATGATGCCCACACGAATAATTATGACGAAATTTAACCAATTGTCTGAATATTATGAAAATGTTTCGGCTTTTTTAGCCGGCTTTAAAGCCGGCTTAAAATGCGAGGCTATGTGGATGATAAACCGCTGAAATTTCATACTGTACAGTATTACTGTAAGAAGCTGCAAATCCCAAACTTGATAGAATATCTAATAGTCTTTTAGATCCATACCTTCTGTGAAGAAACACAGAAAAGCTTATTAGAAGCTGTGATGAAAAAGAACGCTCCCGTATGGCAGCCATTATTGCATGGCTTATTGCAGTACATTTTGTTTTTAAATGATCAACTTTCCCTTTCCTGTTTTTTAAGATGACTTCTTCTAAGAAATGCAGTAATGTTTTAGGAATTTCTTGATTAACATCATCCAACATTTGCCGCCCCGGTGGCACAGTGGTTCACATGCTTGCTTTAAGCTCCGGAGGTCCCGGGTTCGATTCCCGGCGGGTGATGAAAAAATCACGGCTGGTAAATGTGTAGGATCAATGAATTAATCAGTCATTATCCATTAAAATAACGATTACGAAACTTCATCATGAAGCGGCCAAATCCCTCTATGGGATGTAGCGCGAGCGAAAAAAAAAAAAAAAAAAAAAAAACATTTGACTGGGAGGTGGATAAGACTTGGTTTCAACTATAGATGATCGGATATCTTCTCTGATAGTTGCTGCTGCAGCTTCTACAATTCTTAGCCTTTCTGCTTCGGGATCTAATTTTTTACTTTCATACCAAACTTTAGAGAGAATATGAGCGTGTGCATCACGGAAAGAAATTATTGTGAAAGCTCCTACTTTCTTCGTTATTATAATATCGGTTAAGTACTTCTGTTGTAGTTTCGTAATGATAGTTTTATCATCTGGTACATACCCTGTCACGACATCTTTAAGCTATTTGAGCGTAAATTGTGAATCGTTATTATTTTCAATGTAATTGAAAATCTCTAACATTGCTTCTGTAATTTCATTATTTTGACGAGGTTTTTGCTGATGCGACGATGATGGTACTTTATTTGAGAAGTTTGTAAAGCAAATTGCGTGATATCTTGCTTCAGCAGCAATCAAATCATGCGGAAGAATGATACGGCTTTTCACCAATTCTCCGAAATCATCACCACGTTCTTCTGCTCTTTTGATAATCGTGGTTTTAAACTCAAGGGTACTCACTTTTTTTATCTTACGTCTATATTTTTCTTTTTTCTTCTTTTCTGCAGCCTCATCAGCAACTTCACAACAAAACAAGCATTGCTTCTTAAAATCAAACATTTCATTTCGTCTTTTATAAGGTACAGATGGTGAAACTGTAGTTTCTTCGGCTTCTAGGCGCCGTTTTACTGCTTGAATACAATGTTTATTAGTATAATTATTTCGGCACTTTTCATGCACTTTCACAGAGGTTACGGATTTTAAATAGTCAATGTGACCGTCATTTCGTTCAATACTTGAAGTTCTCAAAGTTTTCATGCCACGTACTACTTCAACAAATTCACTTTCAGAAGAATCTGACTTATTACATATAAAACACAACTCAGCCATAGCTCTTAAAATTTTACGTCCGTAGTTACCAAGATAGGAATTAAAAGTATAACGAATAACGGAGGTTAGTAGAAACTGGTCCCTTGAAAAAGAAGACAGTCGTATATTAACTATACTATACAAATGAACATCTGTTCATTAGTAACCGAAAAAAAGATTGAATTTAATAAAAAAGTTAATAAATAATGATAATTATATATTTAACAATAATTTATAACCTTAATATTACAAGTTTTTGATCGGGACTATAGTTGACCTCACATGATTCTTTGACCGCGCGCTCTCCGCCCTCTATCTCGAAAACAATTCGAACTCTACAATATTGATAATGAATACAATTAGCGTAAAACCCATAGAAACCGAGATATTTGCAAAAAAAGTAAAAAAAAATCGATTTTTGTGACCTTTGACCCCTGATTTTAAAACTGGCGGCCATCCAATTATTTTCGAATTTTAAGAATAGTTTTAGGATGCCAAAATACAAGTTTTCACGTAATAATATATTGGGTATCTCGATTTTCCGAAGTGAACCCCCTATAATGACTGGACTACTAAAACTAGTGTAATTTATTCAAATGCAATTGCTACAGCAGATATTAAGACAAAAGGCTTAAATTGTTTACCGGTAAATTGTTTACGGTACCGCTATGTTTTGTTTTAAATTTTGTATCAATTCTTGCTGAGTACATTTCTGTGCTCGCTACTATATATTAAAGGCTAACATTTTTAGTTTCTGAAACAGTGTGGCAGTTTTTGAACACTCATGAGGGCGAACCAATATGGCGGCTACAAAGCGACGTCCACCCCTGAGATTGCAGTCGTATTAAGATTACGCTCGCCGAAGTTCAACTAAAATTATAGCAATAACTTAACACTATGTATTTTTGGTCGCTGATTACGAATCCAACATCACTTTTGGCTAAAAATGCTTTGTGTCGTTCCTAACCTCAAAAAACTTCAAAAAATCCAGTTTTTTGTATTTAACGCGGCTTAAGTCATAATAAAATTATGAGGTAACTTTACCTTTTTGCATTTTTATTTTCTGAATACGAATTCAACATCACTTTTAGCTGAAAATGCTTTGTATCGTCCCTAACCTCAAAAAACCACTTAAAAATGCTTTTTTATATACTTAACGAGTACTTAAGTCATCACAAAATCATAAAAATAGCTAATCTTTATATATTTGTATTTGCTAGATCTAAATCTATTCTTTTTTGTGGCGGAAAACGCGGCACGTCGTTCCTAACCTTAAAAAAATCCTCAAAATGCAGTTTTTTTGTCTAACGATCGCTCAAATCATCAGAAAATCATGAAAATGACTTCTTCTAATTCAGATTCAATTATTTAACTTGTATCTGATATCATTCTTGACTGATAATGAATTTTTTATTTCTAACCTCAAAAACACCAAAATTGATTCAAGGGCCGTTCACATATTACGTAACGCTTCATGGAGGGGGGGGAGTTTCATGATTTGTTACGATTTATTACGGATAGGGAGGGGGTGAACATTTGTATAGTATGTATGTTACGCAACAGAACATTTTCAAACACAACTCTATATAGTTTCTTACTTCAACTAGGCGCATTTATGTCGATTCTGCCGAAATTCATTATGAATAGCGAAACAAGTTCTAAATATCATTTTTACTCCAAATTTATCCAATATGCAGGTAAGCTCATCGGTATTTCGGCATTTCTGAAGAGTCACGCAACCCCTGGTATTTAGAAAATAGATCATGTAATTGATAGCCCGTTTTGTTACGTGACTAAAATAATTTAAAAATGTTAATACATTTATGTTATAGGGTTGCCAACCGTTCTTTTTTGGGAAGGATAGTCCTTCTTTTGTGAAATTTGTCCTTTCCGCTTTCTGTGAGCTGAAATGTCCTTTATTTTGGGGAAATGTCCTTTTTCTGTTTAATTATATTCTTTGTTATATAGTTTTGTGTGTTAGTCTTTTAATCTTACCATGCGAAATGTGTAATTGAGTTATACCAACAAAATATATTGTGATGAAATTCTGTAAATAACACATCAAATCGGTAAAGAAACGACTGAGTTGCTTTTTAATTCGGTTTATTATTCGGTCATAATCGGTTTAAAAATAGCCAAGATCTCGGTCTCGGAGGTTAAGTGATAACACTCATTTATGATTCGAAAAATAGTTACGTAACCCACAATCATCAACAATCATATCGTAATATCCAAAATTCAAATCACGACATGAGTCGATAAATTCTGCTTAAACTAATTAATGAATAAGCATAATAAATTATAACCATATAAAGTAATAAAATTGGGACAACAAAGTCAGCGCAAAATTACCACAAGCGCCGCGTATGAAATAATACAACGAAAACCACATAATTGATATCGCAGCATAATTTTGTATAAATTGGTCGTCTTCAGCTAACCAAAGTTTAATAATCGTTTTGTACTCAAACGAGTAACATTTGTACTATAAAAAAAGCATTAAAATTGTTACGTTAATTTATATTGTTTGAATATTATTTGAAACACTGGGTGGATCAAATAATACCTGTGTGTGTGGTTGTGTGTCTTTAGTTGTGCATGCATGGAAGCATATAATCCTAAGCATAAATTTACTCCTCTTTAAAAAAACATGAACGATTTCATCATAATCGTTTAAGAAACTGCCAAAATCCTTCCTAATTGGCCATATTCCTAACTAAATATAATACTCTTTTTTAGAATTTCCATTGTTCCTTCCCATATTTAGTCATTTTCCAGAATTTCTTACCGGGATCCAATTAAAAATAATTGTTTGTTCTACTCTATTGTTAATTGGCGTTAATTATCAATTGAATTTATAATTGATAAATTATTTTTTGACATTTGATTTTTGGTACTCAAAACATAGTCCGGCCGAGCAAATAAAATTAGCACACCAAAACCAACTTGTAACGCTTTTGTGACTCTATCCGAAATTTTCAAAACAAAGGAACCTTAGTTTCTGTATGTATTCTACTAATCAATTAGTCTTTGCGTTATTCGTTCAAAAAACATTGGAATGTATAACCTCAAAAAAAAAAATAAAAACAGATAAAATAGAATTTAACATGTCGCAGATTACAACAGGTGACATATACAATTATACAGCGTCTATATTAAATCGCATAAAACGTCACGACGATTATTTAATACCAGCCGATATAAACGATTGTCAAGTTGAGGACCAGCTATTCGAGGATAGATGTGCATATCTGTCACAAACCGATCATGATACCTGTTTCGTTAACAATAATTTAGTTGATTACACAACGTTTTTATTTTGTTTTGGAACTAACAGTCAAGTTCACTATGTGTTCACTATAGTAGTCATATTACTATTATGTTTGTATTTGTTTGCAGTTCTTGGTAATACAGCAGATCAATTGTACGTATGCATTATATTTATTTTTAAATAACCATGGGGGAGTATTATAAAAAAAACGTTTTTTTTTTCTAGTTTTTGCCCAGCACTTACTGTTATGGCGAAATTTGCAAAAATGTCAGAAAGCTTAGCCGGGATCACTTTACTCGCATTCGGTAATGGGTCACCTGATCTATTTATGGCACTATCATCTTCGGAGGGGGATACGGAGCTAATATATAACGAATTAATGGGTGGCGGAGCGTTCCTTATTTCAGTTATTGGTGGTACAATTATCGCAATTCGTGCGTTTCAAATGGAACCGTTCAAAATTGCGCGTGATTGCCTTTTTTTCATGCTAGCCATTAGCTATGTTAGTTATGCAATTCAAGATAAAAAATTTACGTTCGTAGAAACGTCAATCATCATATCAGTGTATATTGCATATATTGCGGTGGTTTTAATTGAACGTTGGTTTGAAGAAGGAGGCATAATCGAAATTGAAAAATTTGTATCAGACCCAGACAAAGAACCGAATTCGTTGGTAATGCAAGTATTAATTACCATGAATCCCTTCAGTGAAGTTGGCGAAGATGACGGTATATTCTCAAAAATTGCAATAGCAATTCAAATTCCAATTATAGTCTGTCTAAGGCTCGTAATACCAGTAATAGACTATACTTTGGAACGAGATGGATGGTGTAAATTATTGAATATGTGGCATTGTTTAGCACTTCCCCAATTTGTTCTACTTGCTATCGGACTATACGATGTTTTTGTTGGACCAATTCCACTCGCTTGCATTGTTTTATTAGGCTCTGTGCCTTTAGTCGTAATATTAGCCGTATTAACATCGAAAGACGAGGTACCCAAATATCATATTTTATTTGCATTTGGAAGTTTTATTGGATCAATTTGTGTAATCTTCAGGACTGCAAGAGAAATTATGGCCATTCTGAATGTGGTTGGCCAAGCAACGGGGCTAAGTCATTCTATAATTGGAATTACTATACTATCCTGGGGGAATAGTGTTGGAGATCTCGTTTCAAATATTGTTCTAGCGAAAAAAGGATACGCTAAATTTGGATTTGCTGGCTGTTTTGGTGGTGCAATGTTCAGTAAGCATAGTTGTAATACCCTATCACATAATTATAACATAGTTTTATTTACTTTAGATTGTCTAACTGGACTTGGTGTTACATTCGTTTTAAAATTAGCCACTGCATCAAATCAAGTTGCTTTCGGACGTGCTGGCGCAATGGGTCCTAATTGTACAACTTACTTAAACCTATTACTTATGCTTGTATTAATAGCGTTTGTCTTAACAAATTTTGTTGCACGACGTGTCATCGGTTTCTACATGATAACCATTTATGTAATTTTTCTTTTAATGTGCTGCTTTAATGAAGGAGAGTTGAGTCACCCATATGGTACAGATCATTCCGATCAACTTAAAATACAATTTGGACCACTAGTATATGGAGATGAAGAACCTCCGCCTTAAAAATTATTACTGAAATAAAGCGTTTCTGTTTGTTCTAATATGAAAATAATTCTGAAATAAATGTGACATTATTTAAAATATTTTTTTTTTGTTTTTTTTGCGGTAGGTAATTGAGATCAGTACGCATTTTGTTGATGGTATTAAATTCCTGTAATAAAGTAAGTTGAAGGTTACCCACGCATAAGATAAAATTTGTTTGGGTAGCATACCACAAAGAATCACACACAGACTTTATCATAGCCTAAAATTACTTGGTGTTACAGAATTAGAAAAAATTGCAGAGTATGACCAGAGAGGTTTTAAAATTATTTTTGGAGAAACAATATTTTCGAAATTATTTAATGTATTATGAATTTATGCAAGATTTTGAATCTTGTTTTTAAAATTTTTAATTGATATGACCTCTCTACACTTTCAGTTTGATTCGGTTGCTATGAACAATTTTTGCCTTTTTCCCTATTTCAATTTTCGAATTTACTGGGCTTACAATCTCAAGAACCTTATCCAGTTTTGGGAGAATTTGAGTTTTACAATACTTTCATATTTTTATCGAACCAAACCTCCAACTTGAACGAGAGTGTTCCTGACTCGTGATTGCATATGAACTCTGTAGTTTATGTTCAAAATCTACAAGGTAATCGCTGCAGTTTTAAACAATATTAGGATCATTATGAAATTAAACAGGTAAATTTGGTAGCATACCAAAGACTAACTCAAACGGCATATATTTTGTGGATGAGTGAGGTGTTGTATTATAAGCAAACATCGAATATCGAATCCAACAATCCCAATCCATACCATTTTTATCTATAAAATGCCGGAGATATTCGATGTGCGTACGATGTGAACGTTCTAAAGCTCCTTTGCTTTCAGGATGAAAAGCTGACGCGTTGATTTTCTTTATTTTAAGAAGCTTACAAAAACTTTGAGATACATTTCCCATAAAAATAGAACCTTGGTGGGTCAAAACTGATTTGGGATTGGAATGGCAAGAGCATATTTTGTTAGGTCATCCATAATGGTTAACAAATATTTGTTTTGTTGGTAACTAACTAGTAATGGACCCACAATGTCAAGAAAAATCTTTTCAAAAGAGAAGACGAAGAAGTTATTGCCATGGGCATTTTTCGCACGGAACTTGCTTTATTTTTCTGACAAGATTCACATGACTCAACAACCCTTTCAATCACTCCAATCATTTCTGGAAAATTCTAAGGCGCTTATATTATGTTCTTTGTGTTCCCTAGTGACCACCAACAGGTGTGTTATGCAATTCTTTAATAAGTTTAATTTGATTTTCAGGGTCAGTAATTTCTATTATGTTTTTGAGTGTCTTATTAGTTACGGAATTGTCTTTTAGTGGAATTACCAAATTATTGTTATTGTTAGTTGCATTTAAAGAATTAAAAATTGAACTATTATGTGGCCAATTATCTTGAGTATTTGGGAAATTTCTATCTTGAATTTTAATTTGTGAACGTGTAACTGAGTATGTTTAGAAGAAGATGAATTTGAATTTGATGTATTTGATTTCTGATTATTTGTAAAATTAAGAGTAGTAGAGTAGATTTATCGATGTTATAAGAATCATAAATATTTGAAAAAATATTTTGTAAAAGTTTCGGATTGTCGTTTGAAATACGGCTAAGAGTATCTGCGACTTTCTCAAAATCGTAATCTTCAAGCTCTAAGCACCATGCACCATCGCATTAAACTCAAAGACGGATTTGACATGAAATAACTAAACCAAAGCTTATTTCTTACCGTATATATAAGCCCGAAAATGCTTAATGGACCAAACAACTGTTAAAAGCTCCTTTTCAATTACAGAATAATTTCTTTCTGATCCCCTCTGTTGTTATTATGAAGAGGTAATCGAAGTTAGGAAATTATAAAATTTTCGGTTTAATTATTATGGATTTAAGTAATTTAAAGGCTTCATCACAAAATGGAGACCTAATGAATGGTGTGCCCTTCTTCAGTAAAGTAGTTAATGGTAAAGTAATTTTAAAGACCTTTTTCACAAAGCGTCTATAATATCCCAAAAATCCAAGAAATGCTGTTGGTCCTTAGTTTTAGGATAGTTCACGACCGTCCTAACCTTCTCTGAGTCAGATTTCACTCCATGGGGTCCAACTATATGTTCCAAGTAGGTCAACTCTTACCGTAGGAACTGGCATTTCACTGGGTGTAATTGCAAGTTGTATTTTCGCAGACAATGAAGAACCTCTTTAAGCCATTTGTTCTGTTCATTTAGGTGTTGGCCATAGATGCTATATCATCAAGATAAACTAGGCACATTTGACTATTGAAACCGGAAGAAATTGTATTCATTAAATTTTGGAAGGTAGCTCGAGCTCCCTTTAAACTAAAAGGCATACGATTGAAATGAAAATGTCCAGAAATTGTATTAAAAGCAGTCTTTGGTTTGGCATCATCATCAAGTAGAACTTGGTGGTATCCATTCGTCATATATCCAGTGTACTGAAGTACGATGCTTTACCCAGCTGATCCAAAATTTCAACAATGTTGGGAAGTGAAAATACACCGGTCCAATGTTACATCGTTTAAGCAGAACAGCTAAAAGAGGAAAGTTCCATGGGCTAGTACTTGGTTCAATTATGTTTCGTTTTAGCATCTCATTTACTTGCTGGTTAATTTCACTTTTAATTACATCAGGCATAGGGTATGATTTTTGATAAATTGGAACATAATCTGATATTGTCGAAATACTATGTTTAATTCCATAATCAGCAGTTAATTCATCGCCTTCCAAAAGGAAAACGTTATTATAATCTCTAATTCATTGGTTAATTGTTTGCGTTCTTCTTCGTTAAATGTATGTGAAGTTAGCCCAATTTTCATCCCCGAAAAACGCAATGGTAACACTAAATAGTACTATCGTGACACTTTTTACTCTAAGCCCCGAAAATCCTGCTGCCACGAAAGTTTTTGTGAAGTTAGCCCAAAATTCTATCACTATAAGTTGTCGAGATACTATATTTATATCATGGCAGTTACTTAAAGCTTATACTGCTGCTGTAATTATCTGAGCCGGCCAACAAATATTTTCTGCCTACCACGGACTATATCTCAGCTCACCGACATACAAAAATTCGAAAATATTCACAACAAATACATTAAACCATCCACTATCTCATGCTGTACTCATCTGAGCCGGCCAACAAATATTTTCTGACTGCAAGCGGCTGTATCTCAGATCACCGACATACAAAGATTCTAAAAAGTTCACAACAAATACATTAAACCATCCACTATCTCATGCTGTAATTATCTGAGCTGGCCAACAAATATTTTCTGTTTTCAACGGACTATATCTCAGCTCACCGACATACAAAAATTCTAAAATGTTCACAACAAATACATTAAACCATCCACTATCTCGCGCTGTACTCATCTGAGCCGGCCAACAAATATTTTCTGACTTCAACGGACTATATCACAGCTCACCGACATACAAAAATTCTAAAAAGTTCACAACAAATACATTAAACCATACTCTATCTCATGCTGTATTCATCTGAGCCGGCCAACAAATATTTTCTGACTTCAAGGGACTATATCTCAGATCACCGACATACAAAAATTCTAAAAAGTTCACAACAAATACATTAAACCATCCACTATCTCATGCTGCACTCATCTGAGCCGGCCAACAAATATTTTCTATCTTCAAGGGACTATATCTCAGCTCACCGACATACAAAAATTCTAAAAAATTCACAACAAATACATTAAACCATACTCTATCTCATGCTGTACTCATCTGAGCCGGCCAACAAATATTTTCTGACTTCAAGGGACTATATCTCAGATCACCGACATACAAAAATTCTAAAAAGTTCACAACAAATACATTAAACCATACTCTATCTCATGATGTATTCATCTGAGCCGGCCAACAAATATTTTCTATCTTCAAGGGACTATATCTCAGCTCACCGACATACAAAAATTCTAAAAAATTCACAACAAATACATTAAACCATACTCTATCTCATGCTGTACTCATCTGAGCCGGCCAACAAATATTTTCTGACTTCAAGGGACTATATCTCAGATCACCGACATACAAAAATTCTAAAAAATTCACAACAAATACATTAAACCATACTCTATCTCATGCTGTACTCATCTGAGCCGGCCAACAAATATTTTCTATCTTCAAGGGACTATATCTCAGCTCACCGACATACAAAAATTCTAAAAAATTCACAACAAATACATTAAACCATCCACTATCTCATGCTGTACTCATCTGAGCCGGGCAACAAATATTTTCTGACTTGAAGGACCTATTATTATTATTATTATTATTACTTGAGGGCCATGTGGGGGCTCAAGCCACCCCGCACTGCGACCTAAAAGATCTTTTGTGCATTAAGCCCTACTTAATTATCCGTCCAGTCAATATTCAAGCTCTTAATGAACCTGATAATACTGCCTAACGGTACGTGATACATACTATCTGGGCTCATTGCTCTCCCTTCTAGATGTTTTAATTATCCGTCCAGCCAATATTCAGGCTCTTAAAGAACCTGATAATACTGCCGACCGGTGTGTGATACATACTATCTGGGCTCATTGCTCTCCCTCCTAGATGTAATAATATTTACTTCTGCTAGAAGAGCGGTAGCATTGGGACTCAAGGACATCGAGAGGGTAGACCCACTCCCGTATATTCCTATCCATGCCTCGTCTACCGTTTTGATTTTACTCTTGCGAGTTGCTGGGACATACTATCTGGGCTCATTGCTCTCCCTCCTAGATGTTCACTGTTGGAAGTACCTCTACACGCGATACATATTATCTGGGCTCATTGCTCTCCCTCCTAAATGTTTACTGTAGGAAGTACTTCTACACGCGTTACATACTATCTGGGCTCATTGCTCTCCCTCCTAGATGTAATAACATTTACTTCTGCTAGAAAAGCGGTAGCATTGGGACTCAAGGACTTTGAGAGGGCAGACCCACTCCCGTGTATTCCTTCCCGTGCCTCGTCTACCGTTTTGATTTAACTCTTGCGAGTTGCTGGGAATAAAAAAGTCGCCTGTAGGTCACCCAGGTTTACTACAGGAAGGCTAAATAAAACTGGAGGGTGCCTGGTATCCAGAGTCCGCATATATAGACTGATTAACCTATCAGCCATTCATCCATCGGCATATGCTGCTCCACCTTAGATTAGGGATTTTTTTGTCAAGGTTTTCTCCTTTAGCGTCGTACTTTAGCCTGTCACCAAAGGCCACATTCAGCCTAATGGTTACAGTTACCGGTGGTTGCCACGAGGAGGCAGTACGTACACCTGCGCCTACTGGAAGTTTACGAAGCCCCTTCCAATAGACGCCAAACCACCAGTATAGAGCCATAATCATTATGACGTATTTTTTAGAAGCTTTTTTAGTGGTATAATTTTTCACTGATTTCCATAGGAATCCATAGTAAAAATGGTGTTTTTTAGCTTCAAGTTTTGCAATGAAAAAAAAACAAAAATGTTACAAAATGTTTATACAAAAGTGTTCTATATATCTTTAGCAGCAATATACAACAAGGGTATATTGGTATTAAGTAAATATTAATTGCAGAAATATTAAAATTAAATTGTTTCTAAAATATATTTTTCGAACTTTCATTTTGAAAAATACATAAAAGTTGGCTCTGGCAATACTTGCTACATTTATCTTTAGTTTTACTAGTGTACGTTAGATGTCTCAGATTTATACAGAAAAATACGAAAAAAATTGTTTAATCACAAAATTATGACACGTTCTTAATATTTTGAGAATTTATTTTGCTTTTCCTACAATTTTTGAACTCGAAATTTCCCCAGGTGACAATTTTTGGTACGATTTTTCATATTATTTACTGATATCTATTTAATGTATATTGACTTAATGCACACGATTTGTAGTAAGCTTTCCGTTATAATTTGACCAGAATGCTGTCGTTATGAACTTTTTCTTATATTTGGTTTAAGTAAATCAATTATTACAAGACAATGAAAACGATTTACTTAAACGAGATTTATATATGTTGAAATTCAAACATTTATGAAAATATTTCAGAAATCATAATTAAGAATTTGTATCGTTTTCATTTAAAAATTTGTCTTCGGAAAAAAAGTGATTTCCCATATTTTTTATGTGTTTTACTATGGAAATTTTGATGTTTTCGTCGTTTCTAATTCCCTTAAAAAACCTTCGTTTTTTAGATTATGGCTTGTATAATCAAGGTTGCTTTGCTTGAACCCCATTCGTTTTTTATCCCTTTTATTGGAATAAAATAAAACTTAAGTCTTGGTTTCGACCGCAAAGTTCGTTGTTATTTTAACAACGGGAAATTGTTTTATTTTTACGATTGTGTCGGTATTTCATTTGTATATGTATTTATAAGTTTTGAGGTTTAATACAATTGCAATTGTAATTGCATTACAAATCCATTTATAAAAGAAACATCGATACAACCGCAAAAAAATAATATTTCCCGTTGTTAAAATAACAACGAACTTTGCGGTCGAAACCAAGACTTAGTTTAAAATAAAATCACGGCTCTAATTCTTTGTCGAGAAATAAACAATTACAATAACAAGGCAAAAAGTCAATAATAATTTGACTAATAAACAGTCAGCCAAATTATGGGAAGATGGGGCAAGAATTTTGAATACCATTCCAGGGGCTTGTAAGCCTTTGATCAGACTAACAATGTCGCTTATTCGGCCATAATTTATATAAGTATTTAATACATATATGTTGATATGCTCTGGTGCTCAAGTTTATAGAAAAAATTCAAGGCCTCAACATTTTTAAATAGTTATTTGAATAAGGACAAGGAAAACTTTTGAAAGTAAGTCATCAGTTTTGCACTTGCTTCCAAATCATTGGTTTTGACACAAACGACTCAAACATTCTTAGGAAAGTAAGAAGTGCGGTTGCAATGCGTCTTTTTTTTTTTGAAGCTAATCACGAGCACTACTGTGACCAGGACAAATACAATCTGGTTCTATAATTATAAGACATCACCGGAATATCTGAGTAGTTGTACTTTGCTTTTTGACCAGATACGATTTCGGTAGGATTTTCCTGATGCCAATCCGTTTCAGCACCAAAAAACTTTCCAAATATTTTTGGCTGCTGTTTGTTAATTTCAAGTACTTCATTGAACTTAAACTTTGAATTTAATGAAGAACCACTCTGGTTTTCAAATAGTTCTCCAAGTTTTTCTAAAATTTGATTCATTCTCAAGACAATTTCTGTCTAATGTTTCAAAAATGGAAGTTTTTTTTACTGACTAGAATGTGATTGAATGATTGGAGTGTTCGACCAAGTTTTAAGCAAAACTTCCCCCGGAGATAGCCGGCCCTTACCGAACACTCTATTACATACAACATACAGATAATTTGGAAAGGTTTAGTTGTAATTATAGAAATTGTCCCGGTTACAGATACTAATGGTGCAAACACACAAGAGAGGAATACAGTCGCCATACAGTGTTTTCAAATACAGTGTTTAACTGTCTAATAAATTTCGTTTTCACACGGTACACTGTTTAGCTGTCGGACAGTGCTCCCATAGAGTCCATACAGTCATTACTGTCTGAACACTGCGTCTGAATCGTTCACACGAGATTAGATTCAAACAACGCGTACAGTACTCTACGATTGCTATACCGCAGTTACTGTTCACACATATACATTACTGTCTGTACGGAAACCGAAATAATAATAATTTATATAGACTATTTAATTACAATAAGTTAGTATTTTAAGATGACTCGAGCAAGAAGCATTGCGGCTGCAACTGTTGCATATATTTTATTAAAAAAAAGCAGCATAAAAGGCTTCCCAAAAAAAACCGAAAAGTTTGGGTTAAAAAGTGGATTCAAAACCGTTATCTTTATGGAGCGTATAATAAATTAGTAACGGAACTTAAAGAGAGTGATAGTGAATTATTTAAGAATTTTGTCCGAATGACAGCAACTGACTTCGAATATTTGCTGCAAAATGTTAAGCCACTATTGCTTGCTCGGTCAATTGTGATTCGTTTGATGTATCCTCTACCATACGATTTTCATTAGTTGCTGTCAAATATTGTGCATCTGCTTTGGTAACCTCCAATATGGACTTTTAAATAGTTCTTTTTAGCTTTCTTTTGTTTTCGTCTAAGACCAAATTTCGGATCTCAGATGCAACAAAATCACCAAATACCTGATATTAGTCTTGTGGTTTGTTTAGAATTAATAATGCTTTTTGTAATATTAAATCTTCATCATTATCATTCCTCCTTTACGTTTTATTATTTTTCACTCTGCTTGAACCTGAAGGAATGTTTTCTACAAATTGCGGAGCATCATTTGTTGTATCGGTTGAATTTGACGTTTGAGCTTCAGGATCATTACTATTTTGACTTTGCTGTAAAATAATGATAAAATTATCAATATATTTTATGTACTTATGTATATTTTGCTTTTTTATTTTTATAGATTCCGGACACCGAAGCGGAATGGCTGGATATAGAGAATAATTTTAACCACAAATGGAATTTTCCAAATTGTATAGGCGCCTTAGATGGAAAACACATTTCAATTAAAGCTCCACGCAACACTGGTAGTTTATATTATAATTATAAAGGAACCTACAGCATCGTTTTGCTAGGGCTGGTAGATGCGAACCACACATTTATTTATTTTGATATTGACTGTAATGGTAGAGTTTCTGATGGGGGCATTTATTTAAACTCATCTTTAAATAATGCAATGGAAACCAATTCGTTCAATATTCCGGCACCGATAATATTGCCAGGTAGAGATAAACCAACACCATTTGTTATCATAGGAAACGATGCGTTTTCAATGAAACATATTTAATGAAGCCGTATTCATTTAGAAATCAGCCAGCCCCAAATAGAATATTTAATTACAGACTTTCACGTGCAACACGAATTGTAGAAAATTCCTTTGGCTTAATTGCTCAAAGATTTTCAATTCTAAGAAGGTCTATAGATTTATCACCACAAACAACGGGGAAAATCACTTCGGCTAATGTGTTTTGCATAATTTTTTGTTAACAAGGCCATCATCTTTGAATGTATATGCACCTACTGGGACGTTCGACTTTGAAAACAATAATGACCACAGAAACATAATCCAAAGGCACTTGGAGAACTGAAGAGGATAATTCATTGTTAAACATTCAGACAAGCAATTAGAAAAATAGCAGTAATGATGCCAAAAGTGTCAGGGAGGAGTTGAAGGAATATTTTATGTCACCGGAAGAAGAGGTCGCATGGCAATATCAACATATTTGAAATTTTTCACGAACTTCTTTATTTAATAAATAATTTGTACTTACCACATTACTAATTGTTTTTGATGATTTTGCTAGTGAAATGGCAAAAATGGATATTAATGCATTAAAATATTTCCAGCTCATCTTAAAATTGGCATCTAGGCCTTGACCGCTTTTCTTGGTTTTGTTTTTTCATTTTTGCTCATTGAATTGCGATCTCAATTTCTTCGAATGCCGCATCTTTCAAATTCCTATTTCTATAAGCTTTAGTTCGCAAATCCCATAAAACTGGTTTATTTTCAACCAGTTCAATTAAACGAAATATTTCCTCAGTTTCCAAAGGCGTTCGGATTTTAGTTCAATTTCTTTTTTGATGGTGCCATTTTTATTAATTTTTTAATAAGTTAAATAAGGCTGTACAATATGAACGATAACACAATCGAAACTAAACGATCACTCAATCTAATCAAATGATTCTGAAATAATAACAGAAATGTTGTTTCCAAAGACAATAAATCAATCGGAAACTGTTTGTACACATTACACAAATGTATTTAACATGTTAAATAGAGTATACAGCGCAGATACAGTGCTCTCCAGACAGTTGAAAGCGTTCTCATGCAACATCACTGTACCTACTGTCTGATACAATAAAAATTAACTCTCCAGACGCAGACAGTACTTTTTATTGTGTTCACACGTGTAGACAGCAAATTTGCTGTCTGAGCACTGTATTACTGACTCGTGTGTTGGTACCATAAAGTATGGTCAATAGTTACTAGCAACATAATGACAATCGTAATCATTATTAAATTAAATTTCACTTTAAACTTAAAAAAAAAGTACAGAGACTACCTAACATAATAAATATAATTACTAATTAGTATTAGCAATTTATTCAAATGATTTCCACCATACTGGTCACTGCCGCAACTTAAACTACCAGTTTACCTCAAACTACAATTATAAATGGAAATTTCCGCGACCCTGTCACTAAGGTTATAGAAATTTGATTTGTGATTTACGCTGTCCTGTAATGAATTACAACTAATGCCACCAGTAACCAGAATCAAAATGATAAAACCCTAATTAGTTCCTAAAGTATGAATTCCGAACTGAAGCGCATATAATTTAAGAAGATAAAAATCAACATAATTTTAAACTACAGGTCCCATGGATATTTGGAATTTCTTGAAGCTGATTTATTCAAAACCGAGGCACTCGATTACAAGTTAGCTTACAAATTTTACTTAAATTGATTAAATCTTTTTATTAGTAATAAACGATAAATTAGTCAGCACAAAACAACACAATTTCTGAATTACGCGTCGATGGATGATTGATTTCTCAGGTGTTTCTAAATATTTAATAAAAAGCTGGCTCGTTTTCTATTCAATGAAACCCAATACCTCATTTATGTACTTCACAATTTACAGCTCCTAATACCCAAAAATAAATTAAAATAAATTAGGCCTCTATGTTGAAATGACTGTAAATTAATCACTAAATTTAACAAGCCTTAAAATAATAATCTACTTGGATTATAACTTGGATCCAACATAACAATAAAAATACAGCAGCTTTAATCTTGTACGGGTTGCAGTCGCCTAAGTAGTCAATAGTTCGTGTTCTATTATTTGTTTTATATAATATGATAAACATAAAGGCTAGTACAAGGCCACACCATTATTAATACTATACAACGAATCGAGATTAATCAAAATTCGTTTGCTTCTTTCATTTATTAAACAATTATTTTGAGGAGCATAATTGCACAACCCGTCGAAAGTGTGTAAGTGGTTTGGATAACGTTGTCAAATCAGAATATTTAATACAAGCCACTTCACAGAGTAAAAGTAGAGTCCGGAACAAACCTATATCAGACGAAACTGAGCAGTCACCCTTCTAGAGTTAAAATTTGGATTGTTTTCCAAATTTGTTCATCGAAAATTTGTTGTCATTAAGAATTCAAAGCATCATTTCACAAAGCGTTATGTAAAAGCTCTGTTTATTAAAGAGTTATTTTATAACAAAGACATCCAATTTGAAACATTTTAAGAGTAATTTTTAAATTCTAAATACATCTTGGAATTTACAAAATATGGAAATTTTTAAGTTTACTTCAAATTTTGAAATATATTTTTGGTGCGTTACTTTTTAAATTTCACTTAATTTTTCATAACATTTGTTTTTCGAGTTTCATCTTTAATCAATTAAACTGGTTAGAAATTGTAGCGGCTCACTCATTCATATACCATTCAAATATGCAAATACAAAATACACACATTCGCTCACCGCCACAATACCAAATATTCAACGTCAATCACGCATCACTTACAACGCAACGCTAACGCTCTGTTACTACCTTGCATACTCGTACCCAAACAACAGCACAACGTGAAAGAAAAAAACAATTCATTTTTTACCCTCGGGTATTCATCGCAACAAATGGTTTTTTTTTATTTTTTTTTTACGAACACTTTATAACCGCAAAAATGGACGCCGAAAAATATATATCTTCTTGTAACCACAAACCATCGAAACGAAGTATATTAAAAAAAACCCATAACGTTTCAATCGATCGACTTAAACCAGCATATGGAATTCTCTGTTCGGCTGATCAGACATCAGGCTCTCGAGCACATAAAACCATCCGTATTGCTACTACTCATTCAATCATTCCCTAAGGAGGGGAAAATCACTCGCAGAGAGTCCTGTAGCGGCTCACTCACTCATATACCATTCAAATATGCAAATACAAAATACACACATTCGCTCACCGCCACAATACCAAATATTCAACGTCAATCACGCATCACCCGTTTGTTGCGATGAATACCCGAGGGTAAAAAAATGAATTGTTTTTTTCTTTCACGTTGTGCTGTTGTTTGGGTACGAGTATGCAAGGTAGTAACAGAGCGTTAGCGTTGCGGTGTAAGTGATGCGTGATTGACGTTGAATATTTGGTATTGTGGCGGTGAGCGAATGTGCAGTGCCGGCTCTAGAACACTTTGCACCCTATGCAAATTCTTCTTAGGCGCCCTTTTTTTAAATTAAATGGTAAATAAAAATTACTTAAATTACCAGGGCGACTTTAAAGCATTAATGGTGGGAGAAAATCTATTAAATTTAAAAGCAAAAAAAACAAACAAACAAACAAAAAAACTAAGCGAGCACCTAATTGTTCAACAATTCAATAATTTATTTAATAATATTAATAAATAATAAGCTCGTATAATTCAGGTACAAACATTTAGCTTTTCTTGCCTTTAAAGTAGCAAATTCATCAATAATTTGACTTAAATCGGTTTTATCACCAATTTCATTTTCAATTGCTATACTCGATAATCTAACCAAATTTTCCTGAGATATACTTGATCTCATGTAGTTTTTGATTATTTTCAGTTTTGAGTATGATCGTTCACCACTTGCTACGGAAACTAAAAGACTTAAAAGTAACCGTAAAGCAATCGTTACATTCACAAATATATTTTCTAGTGCAGTGCTTCTTAAACTGTGGGCCGCAGCTCCCTAGAGAGCCGTGTAGCTTTAAAACATTGCCTTAATATCTATAATAATCAGCAAAATTTTCTCGCACACAAATTTCCTAATCTGCCTATTATCAATGACCGCTACGGTTTTCTATGCTGTAAATGGTTTATGTAAGATATGTGATGTGTATATCAATTCCATAATCACGGGGATTTTGATAGGTAAGTTCTTACTCTACAATGAACATGAATAGAAATTTCAGATCGTAAACCATGATCTGCGGGACAAAAAAATCACGGTTAAAATTGAGTCCTTTTATGAAGTAACAACATTTTTAAATCAGAGGTCGATATCCGAAGTAAATTCTCGGAAATTTTGGAGCTAACTTTAAACTAAAAACTATAGGAACTTAGGTCTATGAAAATTTGAGAAATTGGATATCGAAAATGAACGAATTTAGTATGTAATATTAAAAAGTTACTTTAATTTAATTTGAAATTTCAAATGGCAGCTTGTCAAATTTGGCTTCAACAATTTCTATTTGGTTAAATTGTGTATCATGTTATAGTGTTGAGAAGTGCAAATCAAAAATTCCAGGATTCTACTGCCGAGCTTTCCTTTGGTTTTACACATAGAAATGTCATATCCGTCAATGGTGTCATTCTAATTTTCAAACCTACCAAATGTAAAGAGAATTCAATTAATCCGATCAATTTATCATGAAAGTTGACAAAAAGTAGGCACCCGGTATGGGTAATAAAACCCTTTACTATTCAACGCAACATAGTTGACTAGAATTATAAAATGAGTAGCAGTTTTGTTTAAGTAAACAATTACGAGGGATTATTTTTAGTTAGCCTGGCAATACTTTTTAACTATAAAACTAACTTCCGTGGAATCGAAAGTGTATTTTCGGCTATAGGGCAGTTTTGCACAAAATGCAAATTTTTTCCTTAGAATAATATGTAATCATAACTATTGATAAGCTTTGTTTAAGACTCACAACGACCGTATAAAATTTAAATTAAACGTTTATAAATATCGTAATACAGTTTTCCTCAATAAAATAATGGGGTCAGTCAGTTTTCTAAAAATTAAGAACCAAAATTTGTGCGTCAAATTACTAATATAAACACTGAAAAAAGTGAGCTTTCAATTCTGGCAAAATATGTGCTCACTTAGAATTTATAAGGGAAGTAGGAATATTCTTTAATTTTGTTCTAGAAAAGTCAATTTTTCGGTAAATTACGCCAGGAACCTAATTATCGCCCCACAATTCAAAAATTTGGTAATTTTCTATTCCGTAGGTATTTGGGACCAAAAAAACTGATTTACTCTCATCTACTGAGCTATCATTTTATATACTATGGCGCGTTCGGTTTTTTTGATAAACTCGTCGAAAATAAAATTTGAAATTTGAAATATAAAATTGCTAAGAGGGCCAAAGCTTTCAAATTGGTTGATTACGTTAAAAATTGGTAGTGGAAAAAACCTAAAAAATTTTTTGGAGAACTCCGAGTTTTTAGAAGAATATATTAAATCCAAATTTGGTTTTAAACTGTAAGTAAAAATAATTTGACACAAAAACTAAACACGATCCAAATTCGGGTCGGGTTGCGGTCAAATTGGAAAAACTTGCAAAAATGAATTTTGACAAATTTAGAATAGTCGTAGGCACAAAAATGTTTAGCTCCACGTAAAATATTTAGTTCCGGAGTTTTCTCAGCTACGTCTAATTTTTAATAGTTCCTTATATAAAATCCTCTCATGTTTTTTTAAAACCAAGCTTTGCATTTTCCAGAAAATTAGTATTCTACAATTTTTGCAAATAGGAATTTTTTTATATGTAAATCGGATGAAGCTGAAAGAATATTTTGGGCTGGTAGAACATCTTTTTATTTTAATTGGCGGGACACGGGTATGAGACATCTGAGATCCTTGAAAAGGAATACCCAAAATGCTTAACTGTAAATTCATTATTATTGAATAAAATTTTTGGGAGCCTTGGATTTTATTTTTCGATTTCGGAAGCACGAGAATTGAAACTATTAATTACTATTATCATGTTTCGATATAGTTTAAAAACGAGTTGGAGTTCATAGAAACAGAGTTGAGTTAGGTTTTCGTTATTTATTGTAAACTCGATGAAACTAGTGAAATCGAGTTGAGTTGAAATTCAAAATTTCTAATGAAAAATATTTTTTTAGTAGAAGAGTTTGTTTAGAAAGCGTAAGAAGTATTGTGAGTGCCCCTAATTGGTCGGCGCCCCTATGCGAGGCATAATCTGCTTAGTGGGTAAAGCCGGCCCTGCGAATGTGTGTATTTTGTATTTGTATATTTGAATGGTATATGAGTGAGTGAGCCGCTACAAAATAATTGTTAATTTTTCTATTTAGAAATATTTATCAAATCCTCAAAGTTCTAGATTTGCTTTGAAAGCCAATAAATTGCGTTACAATTGCTCGGGAACTTAACATAAAATCAAAAGCACTTGGTTTCATCTGAAATTTGTTTACCTGGGCTACGAGAAGTGATGTTAGCCGAACGAGAATGGCTTTTCACTAAAGGAGCACTCAATAATGACTCATGAATCTTTGTATTATCAGTATTTTTAACTAAGTCTTCATTTTGAAAAGCCCCAATTTTTTTAGGCTACCAATAATTGGAAATTTCAATCACGCTCCAGGCGTGATTACTGAGCTGATATTTTTGAAAATATTAAAATAACTGGTCAATATATTTCAGCCCCAGCAACCAGTTAAGCTGATCAGATAAAGAATCGAAAATCGACTGTGGTTTCAAAATTGTTTGAAAGTGGAAACGGGATATTAAGAATAAAATAGTTGCTTAAACGCCTAGGTAACTGATCCATTAAATCGGTTCCGTGGTTGTCAACACTTCAGTACTGATTCAAATTTCTAATTAATGCCTGTAGGAGAAAGGAAATGCTTTTGAAAGCTAAATGAACGGTTGGGCGAGTAAATTACATTATGTAATTTACACAGTTTTTTACACGTAAAAACCGTATAATTTTCATAAGGCAATTTGATACATTATGTATGAAAAGCCGTAAAGAACTATACCGTAAATTAAATAAACTGACTATTTAATTATTTTTATTGAATAATTGTGAAAAGTTCGTACCTACGACATACATACAAAATAATTCTTTTTTATTTTTTGTATAGCTACTCGTCTTAAAATACTTAGCGTCATGCTTAATTATATCCTAATGAGTAAACACCCCAACTAACTGTAAAAAGTTAGTATTGTAAATCAAAGTTATTATTAGTATTTTAATAAAGAAATGTCAACAAAACTTTATTTTTTGGTGTAATATGCACCTATATTTCCAAATTTCTAATTCTGAAATATTTTTTTTTGCACAATTGTAAGAACATAATATATTGAATTCTGATATGAGATCGAACTTGAGTTCGGATATGATTTATCTAATTACTTATCGAACATATTCTGTAATAAAAATACAAATTCTGGAATACATATCGAATTCAGACACGATATATCGAATTTTGACATCAATAACTCAAATTCTGATGTCACAAAATTAATTTCTGCCGCGACTTATCGAATTCTAATTTGTTTTATCGAATACTAGTATTATTACTGTATACCGGCATGATATTTTAAATTTTGACATCCATACTCAAGCTTTTACATAAATTATTGAATTCTAACATCATAAAGTCAAACGCTGAAAAAATATATCGAATTTTGATATGATATATGGAATTCTTTGATATATCATGTCAAGACTTCAGAATTCGATATACATATCATCCCAAAATACGAGATGTTATGTCAGAATATGACATGATATATCCAATTCTGATATGCCATCTCGAAACATGTCAAATTTTGACCGACTATGTCCAATACGGAAAAAGTTAAAACACCGACGTAACATAAAAAATTTGACTTGTGATGTCGAATTCTGAAACCAAAAATTGAAATTCTGATATAACCTGTTGAATTCTGAGATAACTTGTCGAATTTTGAGATGTTTTACGGAAAGGCTTCATCACAGATTTACCAAATTGTGACAACCTTTCAAATTCCATAATGACATAACGAATTCTGATGTATTGAATTTGGATATAAATAACTCAAATTCTGGCTTGGCATATCGAATTCTGTCAACATTTATCTAATTTTGACATAATACCTTAGACAGACACAAAATTGATCACGATTTTCATTTATCCCGATTGTCAAAAATCGCGTTCTGAAAACGAAATAATCCTATTTTTGTGAAAATTGTTTAAGGCCAGACAGGCAAAAATCATTTAATAATCTAGAATTCGCGATTATTCGGTTTATGTCTGCCGACGAATATAAGATGTACATACAATTCTGGCATTATAAATTCATATTCTGACATATCATATCGAATTTTAACGTCGTATGTAGAATTCTGACACCCAACTTCAAATTCTGATTTCAGACATATCGAATTTAGACAACATTAACTCTAATTTTGACAGGACAAATCGAATTCTGGCTTGATATATCGAGTTCTGAAATAACATACATAAATGCGAATTCTGATATGATATATCGAATTGTAAAATTATTTATTGAGTATGTCAAATTCTACATCAGAACATTACATATCGAATTCTGATATGGTTTACCAAGTTTTTGCGTTATATATCGAACTCTAACATCCTCAATTCAAATCCCGACTTGATATATTGAACTATGTCAAGATCACGTTTAATACATAAATTCCGACAACAAAAAATGTAAATTCTGTCATAATATATTCAAATTGTGATGAGACACATCGAATTCTGGCTTGATATCATGATACGTACCTATATCGAATTGTGACATCTGATATTTAATTTATGACATGACCTATCGAATTCTGACATGAAGTAACGAATGGTACAATTTGTCTGATTCTGGCATAATATATCGAATATGTGACATATCGATTTCTGGCATGATATATCGAATTCTGGCATAGTATATAGAATTCTGAACTCATAAATTCAAATTCTAATATTGAAAATCTAACTCTTACATCATTTATCGGATTCTAACATGATAATTCGAGTTCTGGCATCAAAAATTCAAATTCTGACATGACTTGGATTCTGGCATAATAACTCGAATATGTGACATGGCGAATTTCTGGATGATATTCTGTCATCATAAATGCAAATAATGATATTATATATCTAATTGTGACATGAAGTATGGAATTCTGAAATTAGATATAGAATTTTGACACCAATAAAGATTCTAATTCTGGCATGGCATAATACTTCGAATTTTGATATGATACGTCGATTTCAGGCATAATTTATTGAATGGTAGTAGCCTGCGGACACATAATATCTCGTTGGGTTTATATGTATACATACCTGGAAGATAATTTCTGTTGGTTTTGTGGCCGCAGCCGTGGATGGATATATCAACTTAATTTTCACATTAAACGTTCAGCTGAGCAATCCAAGGGAAAGAATTCAATTGATTTGGACGTTACTCCTTTTATGGTGTTCGGTTTTACGAAGGTTTTTTTTTGACCAATCTCTCTAAAATTTATAGAAAATAAAAGCTGTATTGATGTGAAATTTTTTGATAAACGGTAACTTTATTCGAAAAAAAATAAGAAAAGGAAATTATCTGGCGAAAAAATCATCACAGTTATTGTACAATTGAAAAGACTCGTTCCAAAATAACATAAGGGACAAAACTAGGTATTTCGATGAAAATGGTCTAAAATGAATTAAGGTGAAGTTAAGGCATAGCCAATTAGGATATAACTTGGTTAATTCTTACCCAATTTGGATGAAATCCAACATGTGCGAGGGAATTTAGGATGAAACTTGGATAATTCTTAACCAATTTGGAAGAAATCAAACATATCCAATGGAACTGCGATATTCATATGAGTTTAGATGAAGTTCTGGAATATGGCCAATTAGGATGAAACTGGGATATTTTTTAACTGATTGTGATAGACTTTCAAGATAATAATAAGAAGATTGAATAATGTAATTTAGGATAAAATTTGGCTATTTCTTTACCGTACTCGAGCGAGTTTTATAATGCTGCATTTTTCACATTTAAATTTGATCTAAAATTTAAGCACTTTTTAAAAAATGATTTGTTATCAGTAAAAAAAAAAGAAAATTATTTTGCGTAATTTTTATTAACTTTGTAAAATATTTTAAAGTTTCCGTTGATTAAGTTAATATTTGTATTGGTTATTGTTAAAATGTGAATTTGTTTACATATAATTTACATTTTAATGTAGTTTATGTAGATTTTTACATTTTTTACTTGCAAAATGTAAAAAATGGTTTTTTACACGAATATGGCCAACTGTGGCTAAATGCAGACTTAGGTATAAATAATGATAAGACAACTATTGATGAGAACTACCGTTCGACCAGTGTCGCTTTTATTAAATAATTACTACGTATGTATGTACAAGCTTTCGCTATTCAGAGTACCTAATTCGTGTACCATAACAATATTGCTTCAACTTAATACGGTTTGGCATCAAATTCAAACAGCTTTACTCTTAAATTGCATCGTACTCGATAAAAACTGTTTTTTTCCAAATTTATCACAGGCGCAGATCACATAATTAAATCCCCTCTTGATTAACATTTTAGTACTCGTATTATATGTACATACAGACAACAGAACATCTCATTATTATTAGTACATTTTTTGGTAATTTCTTATAATTCACCGAAATTCAATTAAATTTATTGTTATTATATTTTTATTACTGTTATGGCCAGTAGGCCATTTATTTTTTTATTATTATTTATTTCAAAGACAAATAAAATAATCTTTATGTACACACAATAATTATAATATGAAACGTAAAAAAAAAAAATAAAAATCGGCTTACAGTACACAAAAATAATAATAATAAAAAAACGTGTTTGCACTTGAACCAAAAATAACTGACCTAACACAATGAACATACATGAATGAAATTTCGCAAATCGCGAAAATGCGAAAAAAAATGTTTATTTTTGTTTCATTATTGTTGTTTTTGTTGTTGACCGTTTTATTTTTCGCGATCTGTTATGTTTCCTTATAAACACTTCGAAGTTCAAAATCAAGAACTTCTTTTATGTATTTTTATACTCGTACTGGTTGCGGTAATTACTGCATATTGATATTGAAAGCAAAACTTGATCTTCTGGTTTATTTTTGATAATCGGTTTCGATAACAATTTTCGATTTTTATTTTTTTATTTTGAAGCCGTTTCCAGTGCATATACAAATTTTCACTTTCCAATAAAATAAACGAAATTGAAGATATAGGTAGTTTATTTTATGAGAGGAGAGATTTGATAATATCTATGTTGATACAATCGATCAGAAAAATAGTACAAACACTTTTGTTACAGTTTAACGTATGTGAACAATTGAACATAAACCTGCTCCCTGCCAAGAAATTAATAATAATTAGTATACTTTTGTCTGTTGTTTTGAACGTAAAATAGTTTCCCCTCCTATATTTGCATAAAATTAGAAAATAGAAAAAATACGTTAATCTAAAAAAAAAAAAAAATCAATTAATCATGATCACGGTGATGATGACCATTCAAACGACTGACCAATCAAGCAATTAATTAATTCATTTACATATGGTCTTTGATTTTCATCTGGCTGGAGGTTAAATATTGTCTACTATACGTCACACATATCCTATAGTATGACAAAACATCTTATGGTTGCATGATTTATTGTCGTAGCGAATCAAATTCTGCAAAGATCATTGCTAAAATCGGTACCGATTTTTTAATTACATAAGTTGAACATTTTATAATGAATTCTCAATAAATTTGCTAAATTTTAAACTTTTTGAATTTTGTAAATCTCGTATTGGTTATTTAAAAATTTAAAGAAAATTAGCGTACAGGTTACAACTATTAACAGTTATAGCGAAATTTTCACTTTGGTATTCGCTTGTTTTGTTAATTATGCCCTAAACTTTGTAGAAAAGTTATTTTTATATATGCAGAATATAATTTTTCTATTTCCATCTCAATGTTATTTTTAATTTTTGATTTGACATTTAAAAAATGCGTTTTCCGAAAAATTTGCCAATATAGGGAAGAGTTTTCGGTTGTGGGCATCCCTGCAATACGTTTGATATAGAATCCAAATATGGCGGACCTAACTGCTGTCGTACTTGTATTTTGACAGTACGTAGTTTTCAAGCTAATATCGAAGTGAATAGACGAGCTTGTCCATTAGCTGCGATCACATTAAAAAAAATTGGGTCTATCCGACTCTCGGACGACACTTTTCCCAAAAAGCATCCGTTAAAGATCACCAAACCAACCATTTATATTTTACAAACATTTTCCGTTATTTTGGGCAGGCAAGTTCCTTAAAATATGTCACGGATGTTCTTAAATTTTGGAGACCTCTTCCCCAAAACACAATTGGTCACGACAATATAAATCTTCTACTATCATACCGCTTAATCACAGATTCACAAATAATGTTAAATTATTTAGAACTGACATGTGTTGAGCAGCAATCAAAGTCACATTCGCCATTTTTCATCTTCGACCTTTAACAATTAGATCCAGTTATACATCTCTAGTATACCATTGAAAATCCTTAAGGATTTAATTTACTCCATTTAGAGAGCATCCACAATGTTCAAAAATTTATTTTCTGAAAATTTGAGCCCTTTATTCACATCACAATATTATGTGAGCAACGTGAGAATTGGCCGATATAGTTCCTTATTCAGTGCTGCAGTCTGGACGGGGCATTGCTGTGGACCATTCGAAAATACAAAATAGTAAAACACAAACAATCCAAAATCAGATCAACACGTCGTTGAAATTTCTAAAATGTCATAAAATGTCAATAAAACGTCAAAGAAATGTTACGAGCAGAAATATTAATGTCATAGAAACGGGAATATCTTGCTATATTTAAAAGGTCACTAGATATAATTATTTGTAAATTTTGACGATATTATTTGCCACCAGCAAAGTATTTTAGGTAAATTTAGAAATTTAAATTGCATATCACACGGTAATCTATTTACTTTTTCGTGTACATAATGGCAAAGAGCGTCATTTCTTGGCTGAAAACAGTAAAGAAAACTGCTACTTTTCTCCTTAGCAACACATTTCTTCACTATAAACACTTTTCTTCATAGAAACGCTTTTTTCCAAATGGTTTTTGGATTTTTGACTTTTATTTATTTGCTTACTACAATTATTGTTATGTACACGCTATGCATACATACTTTGATCCAATCGTGAATTAAACAATTACACTCGCTGAAAAACTATCACTTTTCTTTACTTGTAGAACAATCTACTATTATCTTGAAGACACCTAGGGAACAATTGTTGGAATTTGCAAGGTGTATTAACTGTAGAAAAATATTTCTTCGGAAAGTTCCACATTACCTCGGTAACAGATAAACACATTTATATTACTCCTTTTTGTTAAAATGACCCCCACGCAATGCTTCAATCGACTTCAAATTTTGTGAACTAGTAGATGATGAATTATCAAATTTATTATCAACATAACAAAAAATTCGTCGGTCCCGTTTTTGAGAAAATCTATTTGGCAGTTTTCTCCTCCACCGCAACCCCCTCTATTCTACACTCGAATTGACCTAAAATTTAACACCAACTGCTTATTACTAAAATCTATCTTTGTACAAAATTTCGACCAAAACTATCAGTATTTGTGAGAATGGGAGGCAAAACAAAAATAATAAAAATGTGCGACTGGAAGGACCAATTGGCTAATGGAGATTCGTCATACTACTGGCCTTGTCCGTAAGACTCTTGATCTGGCATTGACACCCAAAGTCATTAAAGCCGGCTTCCGAATGTGAAAGAAGCTGGCTCCGAGGATCGCATTGTTGAAGAGGCAGCATCGAATCGTCTCCATTGGGACAGATGTTGTACATGAAGAGGAAGTGGTCACCACACCACAACCTTCCACATCTAGAACGTCTTCAACGAGCCGCTTATCAGTCTTGAACGAAATTGGTCCCCTGCAAGCAGCTTCACTAAAAAAGCCTTCAAATCGTTGTTGTAAACCGATGCAACGCATCGCGCTTACTTCTCCAGGAAGCGTTACTGCTTTCAAAGAGAAAGCCACTAAGCGCGAGCAGCCATCTCCCCCCGAAGAAGAATAAAAAAAATGAGAAAAGTACTCTTTACCATCTGATGCTTATATTGACTTCTGCATCATCTGTTTGAAGCTCCTGCTATCCAGTTCGAAGTTCACCATGCAACAAGTGTGATCGGCCCATGCATTTGAAGTTCGCTGATATGCATTCCAGCTATTTCACATGCAAACCTTATGTTTCTAACTTGGAAGATGAGGAAGACGATAAATAATTTTTTAAAAAGCCTATTGTGTTATTTTTGTCCGAAAGGTCTTTAAAATTAATAAACCTCGAAATTCTTTCGAATAAGGTGCATTCTCCTTCAACTATTCCCATTTTCAGCGAATTTTTGAAGGGTGCCCAGAACCGGTTACGATTTTTTTTTTTGCCAAAAAAGTGACTTCACAAAATTTACAATTTTTCTAGTTGACGGAATCAATGTATAGTTACTTTAGCAAACAGTTAGCTTTCCATTGATATATCCTCATAATAAGGACTCAAAGAAAAATTATGGGCAACAACAAAACTGTACCTACTACTGGAGACTCTCCCCTACATACCTAGTTACTAGGTGCGGGTAAACAACGCAACAATTTTAAGATGACCTGTAGTACTTGTACTAAGGGCGCTGATGGTTGCTCAAGAAATGTTATGTTCTTTATTTCGCTCAGGTAATATTTGGTTTCTGTGGCTTGTGGTTTTAGGATCCCTGGGTCTGTTTTCTCAAATTTGATTTTGTTACTTTCTTAAACATTTTAAGGATGATCTCTTCTTTTTTTTTTTTTGTTTTTCCAATTTGGCAACTTTACACGTTTCCTTTTCTTGTAAAATATTTTGTTTTTTTCTATTTTTCGGACTCGTCATGCTTGAATTTATATTGCAGATATTAACACGAATGGCTTTTTTGTTATAGCTGATAGTTTAACAGCTTGTGGTTTCCTGTTTTAATTGGCGTTTGAGGCTAATCGAAATTGTTCCCAATAGACTGATTGTAGATCGCGAAATTTGAAGCGATAGGTATGGCTTGAGTATCTGTATCAGAGATAGTTACCGTTTCTCCAAACATATTTTCTTATAAAATTTTATATTTCGTAAATATTGATTTCTGGAATTGTGCCCCTCCATCTGCCTGATATTCAGCTATCTCGAATGCTTTAATTGAACAATTCAGCACTGGAGGGAAAGTATGGCCTTTAAGTACCTTAAACACTTTAAATAATAATTTATATGTATCGTCAAACTTTTGTAAATTTACTGGGGATTTTAAAATATCATTAGACGTTGTTATGTTTGGCTTTCCTACAATATCAGTGACTTGTGAAAGGTTTAAGGAGCCTACATTCAATAGTACTGTATTTAGCAAAAATCAGATAATTTTCCCAAACATTTAGAAAAATCGAATTATGCGTAATTCCACAGGAAGAATCCGCACTCTTTAAATCCATTTGATATAATTTGCGCTGTAATGCAACCCTCAAGCACTTACAATAGCAAAGGAGCAAAATGCTCTATTGTTAATGAAAAACCTGGGTTTTCTTTGTGCTATTGAAATACCTTTTCCGTCCAACAATGTTTATATGGTTTGAATACGGCATAATCACAGGGCTGCAAAATTTTAGTAGCATGCAATAATGGATCAGCGCCGTATTTATTAAAAATTATCTTGTCGATTTTATACCGCCAAAAAATTATGGCACGACCGCCATTGTTGTTTTACACTTTTCTCTTTTTATTGCATCCCAAGTATCACTACTTCAAATAAATGATTCATTTTTATGGAACTGAGTACAAGTTTGAGTTCCATTATATTATAAGATTTCCTATGAAAAGTGAAAAAAAAAAATACTAAACCGATGGAACTTGATATATGTGGGTTACCTAAGTTTCATCGCTAATTTTGATAAATGGAAAAAAACTTGGAACTAATGAATGAGTTCAATTTTTGTTATACTTGGGATCTACATTTTTTTTGTGTTGCGTGTAGCTCTAAGTGGCAACAAAAAAATTGTTGGAAAAAAATGTTGGTAGGTACGTCTAAATCGTTTTTTCCAACAATTTTTTTGTTGCCACTTAGAGCTACACGCAACACAAAAAAATGTACATGCGATAAAAAGAGAAAAGTATAAAACAACAATGGCGGTCGTGCCATAATTTTTTTGGCGGTATGTATAAAATCGACAAGATAATTTTTAATAAATACGGCGCGGCGCTGATACTAGTTTATTTATCAAAATTATGGCTGTTTCGGGTAAAATGAAAAAATTTCGAAAGTAAATTTTATTTTATTATTAAAATTTTAGTTAAATATAATAAAGCGCTATAAAAATTTCACAAATCGCCATTTTTATTGTGTTTGTTGCTATAAAATATCAAAAATAACTTGGGTCAAGTATATTTTATAGTCAAATTTATTTTTATAGTAACAAATGGTAAAGTAGTTTATAGTAACAATTGGAAAAAAAACCCAACAAAATTTTTGTTGGTTTATATTTTTGTTCTTGTCTTATAAATGAAAATCATAATGTACTAATATCCTCATTTTTTGTTGGGAAAAAAATGTTGGTACAATCGGACATAAAATTCCTTAAAAAATATAAATAAATCTTAATTGAAAAAGTTATAAGTAAATAAATTAAAGGTTTAGATTAAAAATAACATGTTCACTGATATTGCCGAAATTGATTTAGAAGTAAAAACGATTCATGTAACTTTTTTGAAATTAGTTATATAACAGAAATTCAGAGAAAATAATACTTGCCTTGCATTTGTATCATATAACTAAGCTTTCTCAAAAGTTATCCCGGGGTATCGTTTTTGTCACCAAAGTGTGAGCGAAAAATCCTGGGATTTCTCGGTTTTCGATTTTTTTAATATACACATTTAACTATATAACGGCATAGGAAAAATATATTACAGTGAAACCTCGGTTTTGAAACTAATTGAGAATTGACTTGTCTCTGATTTCCGATTGCCTCTTAGATCCGAATGTAGAAAGTTTAAATGTCTCGTATAGCAGTTTATCCATCAATAGTATTTTCAAGAAAATTCAGGCCGATTAGGAATAAGCTTGGTTATTTATCAACCGATAATGATGAAATTCGATTTGCACGATGGAACTGGAATTCTAAAATGATTATTACATGAAGTTCTGGAAAATGGTCAATTAGGAACGAACTTGGTGATTTCTTTACAGATTGTGATGAAATTTCGCATGCACGATTGAAATAGATATCTAAGATGAGTTTTCAATGAAATTCTGGAATATAACCATATATACATATTAGGAAGGAACTTCACCGTTTCTCAACCGATTAAGATGAAATTCAGCTAGCACAATGGAAATGAGATTCTTAAATGATGTTTGCATAAAGTTTTGGAAAATGGCACGAATTAGAAAGGAATTGACCATATTCCAGAAAGTTTTCTAAATGTCATTTTAGTCAGCCGTATTCCTTCCTAATTGGCTATATCCAGCACTTCTTCTAAATACCATTTTAGAATCCCGTTTCCATCGTACAATTCGAATAACATCATAATCCGTTAAAAAACAGCCAAGTTCCTTATTGGTCTTTTTTTAGAACTTTATCTAAAATTCAATTAAAACCCTATTTCCAACGAACATGCTGAAATTAATCATAATGGGTAAAGAAATCACCAAGTTCCTTCCTAATTGCCCATTTTCCAGAACTTTATGCAAAACTCATTTTAGAATCCCTTTTCCGTCCGTCGTACATGCTGAATTTCATCATAATCGGTTAAGAAAAGGGTAAGTTCCTTCTTAATTAGCCATATTCCAGAACTTCGTCTGAAACTCATGTTTAAGAAACGTTCCTTCATAATTGGCCACATTCCAGAACATAATTTAAAACTCATTTTAGGGTCCCATTTTCATTATACCCGAATCCAAGATCCAGAATTTGATCTTAACCTGTAAAGAAATTACCAAATTCCTTCCAAATCAGCCATCTTTTAGAGCTTTATGTAAAAAATCGTTTTAGAATAACATTTCCATCTTGCATGCTCAATTTCACCATAATCGGTTAAGAAATAGCAAAGGTCCTTCTTTTTTGGCCTGAATTTCACTTGAAAAGCTGTGATAAACTTTTATACGAGATATTCAAATTGTCTGCATTCGGATTTAAGCAATAGTCGGAAATAAGAGACGGCCTCAGCCCCAATTATCCTGTTAAACCGGGGTTTTACATGATATATTATAGACCCTGTTGTATGACTGAGCTCGCCAAGAGCGATCAATGATCAATCACGGTGATGCTCTCTTATAACTTACTGTGATCATCACTTTATACCATCTATCTTCTATATCTATATATATAAAAATGAATTCCTGTTTGTTTGTTCCGAATGGGCGTCTCAGCCGCTCAACCGATCGCCATGAAATTTTTATCATGTACAAGTTGCATATCCAGAACCAACCTTACGATATTTTGGAAGGGGCTGGACCCCGGGGTCTAGGGGCTGCGGTACAATTTTTTTCGAAAATTTTAATTTTCTTTCAATTTTTCCACGAAAATGAGTTTATGGGGCTGGTTATATCAAATTACTGACATGTTGGAATCCGAGGGGCCCAGCCCTGGATCAAAAATTAATTTTAATATTTGATTATTTCAAAATTACTCCTCAGTCGCTCAACCGATCGCCATGAAATGTTTACCATGCAAATGTTGCATGTTCAGGACCAATCTTACGATATTGTGAAAGGGGCTGGACCCCGGGGTCTAGGGGCCATGGTACAAATTTTTTCAAAAATTTAAATTTTTTTACGAGAATGAGTTTTGGAAAGGGGTTATATGAAATAAGAGACATGTTCGAATTCGGGGGGTCCGCCCCTGGATCAAAAAATTCATTTTTACATATAAAGATACAATTATTTGATTGTTCTGAAATAACGCCTTAGCAAATTTTTACCATGTATAGGTAGCCATGCATGTGTAGGGGCTGTGGTACAAATTGTTTCTCAAATTTTAATTTTTTTAAGATTTTTTGACGGGAATGACTTTAGGAAAGGGGTTATATGAAATTAGTGACATGCTCCAATCCGGAAGTCTGCCCTGGATCAAGAATTCATTTTTACATGTACATGTAGATACAATTATTTAAATGTTCCGAAATAGCGCCTTAGCCGCAAATCTATACACCAAAAAGGATATCTAGCATGCGATTGTTATACACAAATTATACCTCTACTATAATTGATTTAACTATTCAAATTAATTTTATTAATTTAAATTTAAGACAATCTTTCATCACTTTAACTGAAGACAAATCTCTGAACAATTATTTTATCTATACTAATAATCCATTTTTACTGGTTTGACATGTACTGTTTAGTGATATCCTATTTATCATATCCTGTTTTGAAATGTACCTACCATAGTCAGCGAGTTCTAATTTCCACATAACTTCAGAAATAATTAACATTCTATTTTAATCCACTATTGCAACCGGCGGCTTTTAATGAAAATAGTAGTTTCATACTAAACGCCAATAGTTTATTACTTTATTTAGTTTATTACTTAAATAATCAATGATTGTTTCATAAAATCAATTCTAGGAAAGGTACTAAAAAATATTGTACGTATAAATTGATTTACTTTGAAAAGTACTAGCGTTTTATATTTGAAAATAGCATCTTCTACAAGAAACATCCTTGGATTCAAATTATTGTACGTGTAAAATTGCCTTAGTTTGAAAAAACTTCTTTTGTTTTTCAAAATGTCATTTTCAACCACAGTTCGCGGTAAAACGTATCGAAGTGGACGTAGTTTTAATCGTTTTGAATAAATTAATATTAATTTTTGTTTCGGATGCCGTTGTTCTCGATTAGTTAGCTATATTGTAATAAAATAATTGTTGGTGATTATTTTCCAGGTATTAAATATTATTTCAAGTGAATATACATTCTTATTAGATTTAAGTTTTCAGTTTATAAACGTGTTAATCTATGATTACTTTTTGATTGTAGATAACATTTGATTTTGCTTAAAAAAAAATTCCGTAAAGACATTTGCAAACACAGTTCGCGGTGAAACGTATCGAAGGGAACATTAAAATCGTTTTGATAAATTAATACTAATTTCTGTTTTGAATGCCCGTCATTCCTGATTAATTAGCTACACGTTTCATTTTTGCTTAAAAATGCCACCGAAAAAAAGAGCAATTGGGCAGGTAACTGCAAAGTCGAAGAAGATTAGAGCGGCAAGGGTGGCTGAATCAAGCGAACAGCGTGAAGCACGACTTGAAAATGATCGAATCAGTACGTCTTCTTCTAGAGCTAATGAAACAACTGAACAGTGTGAAACACGATATGCAAACGTTCGAAGCAGTACATCTTTTTCTAGAGCTAATGAAACAACTAAACAGCGCGAAACACGATTTGCAAACGTTCGAAGCAGGATGTCTTCTTCAAGAGCTGATGAAACAACTGAACAGGGTGAAACACGACTTGAAAATGTTCGAAGCAGGATGGCTTCTTCTAGAGCTACTGAAACCATTGAAAATCGTGAGGCCTGGCTGGAAGTCGATCGGTTACGATATGGCCGATTAATAGAAACTTTTAGAGGTGATTTAAAGTTAGCAGCATTCAATTACGAGAAAGACTATAATTACAATGTTTCAATTGGGCAAATGGAAAACATTTGTTTATATTGTCATGCTTTAAAGTTTCACAATGAATCGCCTGGAATGTGTTGTTCAAATGGAAAAGTGAATTTGCCTCCTCTGGATGATCCACCTGAACCTGTTCTAGCTTACGTCTCCGGAACTACTGAGTTACCCAGACATTTTCTACAAAATATTCGAAAATAAAACTCATGCTTTCAAATACTGCGATGTAAAGAGAGAATTCTTGCATAACAATCAAGGTATTTGAATTATATACCTCCCGTGCAACGCCGGGTAACTCAGCTAGTATACCATAAAAATGAATGTTTGTCTGTATATCCTTTATAGAATCGTAAACTATGCATTTGATCATGTGATGATCTTTAGCAAAGTTGTTATGCATGAGCCCACGAAGGTTTCTGAGTTGGTACGACCAATTTTCCACAGATGGCGCCACTGTCATTCCAATGAATTTCATATATTGCCGTGACAGTTCATGCTGATTGAATTGAAACGAAAACAGCGAAAGAATGATGACGTTTCGAGTTGTGGGTGACATAAGAATTTATATAAATTGTGAAATTCATGTCCGGCTCACATTGAACAGACAATATTTTGCATATTTTTATATTTGGGAGCGTTTTTCGAATAGTTTTGTGCATTTCAATGTGAGTTAAATTAATAATTTAGATAAATAATTCAATCGAATTGAATTTTCGTAGTTTCCGTGAGCTGATTTTATTCATTCTCTACAGTGAATTCACGAAGATCAACGAATGTGTATGTGAAGGATCTGGCTGCTGATTGACGTTCCGAACGCATTTGCTGTGCAGTTTTTTTTCGGATATCATCATATCATAAGCCCATCGATACTGTGTTGAATCAAGACGAAGTTGTCAACTATCCAACTGAATTCTTGAATTCGCTTGATTTGCCAGGCATACCACCGCACGTTCTTACATTGAAAATTGACGTACCCATCATTCTTCTTCGAAACATAAATCCACCACGACTTTGCAACGGAACCAGAATCTCAGTCAAGAAAATGATGAACAATGTTATCGAGGCAACAATTTTGACTGGAAAATTCAAAGGTGAAGACGTACTGTTGCCACGTATCTAAATGATGCAGTTCCCGGTGCGACTCGCTTTCGCAATAACTATCAACAAAGCACAAGGACAATCGTTGCACATCCACACACTTGGATTAAATTTGGAGAATCCATGCTTATCACATGGGCAGCTCTATGTGGCCTGCTCACGCGACGGAAAACCTTCTGATTTATTCGTTTACGCACCAGATCGGAAAACAAGAAATATTGTGTATCCCACAGCACTTCAATAAATATCGAATTGAAACGAAACGCTGTAATATCACAATTTTTTCGAAATGAACAAAATCAATAAAATGACTCAAAATGAATTGAATATTTGTATAATGTCTTTCCTTCAAATTTATTTTAGTTGGTAGCATAGCAACGCGTGCAGGGTACAGCTAGTGTTTCATAAAAAAGAACGAAAAAAATGCGAGTATTGTAATTTACTCCTATGAGAAACAAATTTAAAAAGCCAAAGATATTTTTTTATGCTTTATACTTCTGCTTCATGTTTTAAACGTGCCATCTCAAACAGAATTTCTCGATTACGCAAAGTACATACAACTGGAGTATAAGTAAATCGAAAATTGAAAAATCCCGGGATTTCCCAGTCACACTTTTATTACTGAAAACAAGAACCCAGAATTCTGTTTGAGAATCCCTAAATCTCTATAGGAAACAGATCTGATCAAAGAGACTACTAACACTAAAAAAACTAAATTATCCGTGATGTTCTCCATAGTGCTTCAAACCACAGATGTCTTCGTCACGAAGTCAAGCTTTCTTTGTAATAAAAGCTAATAAAATTTATTTTATACTCCCAGAACCACTTGTGTGCTACGGCACGGATTTTGAATACGAACAATCAGATTTAAACTTTTCTGGTTCTCTTAAATCCGCATCTTCGCCACAAAATAAAGTACGAAGTGAGCGCAACGTTAAAAAAAATTGAGGTTCGTACGAATCAGGTATTTAAGAGATTGACATCACTAATATAGTTGCAGCATTTTTCAATAATTTTGGCTACATGATTGCAAAACAGTTAAACATGCAATTGCAAACTCAATCAACATACGTAACTACGAAACAGTGTAAAAATTACAATTAGTACATTTATGTACATTTAGTACATTAAGAGGTATATCCTCCATTCGGCCGTAAATCAGTAATTTTAATATGGAAAAATAAATAATTTGAGACTCACATTTAATGTTTAGGCTGTGTTCCAAATGAAAAAAATACCGCATAAAAGTTAAAAAGTTAAAATTTTAACTTTTTATTCACCACAAAATTTTTAACTGGTCGCGGTGCAGTTAAAAATTTTAATCATATCTTCCTTTAACGTTTTGTGCATTACAGTACATAACCACACAAAAAAATGGAAAAAACCATGCAACTTTGCACCTCCATTCCTCTACCTCAGACGATGACGACACATAGCAAAGGTTGATATAATAGCAGACGACGTATCTAGCCATGCCTTAATTGCAAAGACAAATGATAGGAGTCAGCTGAATTTAATTTCGTATAAAATTGGGGTCAACCCACTGCACTTTATAAGTATTTATTCCTTGGAGATTGGCCGACAGGTGTTGTAATAAAACCATTTATCAATTTGCCCGGTTCTCTTTAGTTAAGTGTTACGAAAATTTAATTAATTGTGTTGTTGTATTATATAATCTATTTTGTAATCTTCTAATTTTAGAATTTCCGTATAATTCGCTTCAGCCCCTTCTATCTCCATTCAACACAAACCGTGCAATGACGAATATGAGCATATTTCCATCGCTCACCTAAATGTACGAAGTTTAGTGAAACATATTGAGGAAGTTCGAACTTTGATGCAGACTCAACATTTTAATATTTTGTGTTCGAGTGAGACATGGCTATATCCTAAAATTTCATCTTCTAATGTGGCAATTTCGGGATATAAAATGCTACGTCACGATCGGGTTGCTGGTAAGAAAAAATCAGGAAATGGGCTGGCTACGTTTTTTAGATCGTCTTTAAATATCAAACGTGTTGGCGGTCTTGTTTTGGGGAAAACTCAGTTTATTATTTTAGAACTAAACGTTAAATACACTAAGTATGCCATAATTCTTGGTTATAGTCCACCATCAAAAATGTTAAATGACATCGACGATATTATGACTGTAATTGTGGATTACGTAAATAGCTATCTATGTTAGCTATCGAATCGATTCCTCGACAATTTAAACATACTCAATTTATTTGTTGTTTCATTTCAATTTACAATAGAATCAAATTTCTTAGATTTCATTCTGTTGAATGAAACTGATTCTCATAGAATAATTCAATTTGACAAAATTAATGATATTAATTATAACATCATATAAAGTGAAGTTCAAACGGCCAAAACCAACATATTCCTATATTTCGGTGGATAATAATATCGAAGTGGAGCTAATGAAAATCACCTTTGTGGAACTGAACTTTGAAATGTTAAGGAGCATGGATAATTTAGACAACATTTGCAATTTATTTCACAATTTTATAGATATCATTCACAAGCGTTGTATTCCGGTAAAAATGTTCTGTATTTTAATCCAGCAGCACCCTGGTTTAATACTAAAATTATTAAGCTAAGCACACTGAGAGAAAAAGCTCATTAATTATGGAAAAAGCACTGTTATTCTTTTTGTACAGCTAAGTATTGTAACTATAGAAGTCGGTAACCAGTAATATTATACTGTTTGCCCCTGATGATATCAATTTATATTTTTCAACCATTCCTTCTACTAGTATCGTGTTACCATTATCGGATTTTAATAGTGATTCTGCATTTGAAAGTTCACCGTTCTGATTTAAATGCATTAGAGACTTTGATATAGTGAATCTAGTCAGAAAAATTAAATGCCAAAATAATGTGCCAAATTTGTACAAAAATTCAAAGAGTATAATACCAACAGACTTTAATCTGTTGAGGTTGGATATATTTTCATAAAAGTCTTTCCCCAAAAACATTTGCCCCCCAAAATTGTTTCCTCAGTTGTTTCTCCTAAAACTGTTTCGCCTATATCGCTTGTTTAAAAAAAATAATAAATGCTTAAACTAGACATTTTGTGCGAAATCTTAAACAAATATCAAAAGTTTGAATTTAAAAAAAAAATTGTAACATTACGGTATGCCAATAAAAACCAAAATCGGTTATTTCGAGGCTTGATAAGAAAAGTAATCTCGAAAAAGTATACTTTACAATCGAACAATCAGACGTTCACGAATAAAATCACAAAGTTTCACTGTTTATATAAAATTTCTAAAATTTTTTTGAAATAGATGCGATATTTCAATTACCAAATAACGGAAACCTCCAATATTAGTATAGTAGGTATGTATGAATATATGTGCATGAGTATATTGACCCAAACGAGACAATATAACAAAGTAATTACTTTCTTTTACACCTTCATGTTACTGCCTTCCATACTGTTATAAATTTTATTACATCTTAAAATAAAAACTTACACAAACCCAAAACATAAAGAATTTTTTATTAGAAATTTTTAAGTTTTTAAGACTTTTTATATTTTCTTCTCGTTATCTTGAAAGTATACAAGAGAAGATAAAAAAAATAAAAATAAATTAAATATCCGCTGAAGCTACTTGATACAAACACTACGAGTTTTATTTCTTTAAAAAATGTTCAAATGTTTAAGTATTCTTGTATTTTATAGATTTTCAAATTAAATAAATAAATTGCTAACTTGAATTATATCTAGATAATGTATTACAAAATTGACAATTTAAATCACTTAATTTGATCATGTTTGGATTTATTACACCGACTGTTAAGTACTAATAATAATTCGTCGCAGCGCAACTAAATTTTTACTAAAGTTCTTTTTTAACCTTAAATAACCTTTTTACGTACCTACATAAATATATATATGATGTATAGTCTGCAGGTGTATCGTGATTTTATTGATAACATTTTGAGATAAAAATAAGAAACGAAAATAAAAAAATCGAAGGAGCTGCTGGTACAGAAAAATAATTAATTTTATTTTACTTTTTATTCTTTTTTAGTGTATTTTTATTTTGCTTAAGGTAATCGATTGTTAGATGTGAAATTGATGTTTTTCCCAATATTTTTGATTATGTATTTACAAAAAAAAAAAAAAAATTGGTTGCCTTTAAAATGTGATTTATTTTAGAATTTTTTTTTTGTATACCTTCGTTCGTCTCGTGTATGTTTCAAGGAGAATTTTGTTTACGTAGATTTTTTTTTGGAATTTCAACAACCAATGGCAACCAACAAGCGAATTGATTTAATTTGACCACAGAACAAGAATAATAAAAAAGGGAACAAGCAGCCTGTTAGTAGTCGAGCTAGTTATGTGTAAACATATTATAGCATTTTTGGAAGTGGATAGAATAATTTTCTGGAAGTGAAGTCATTAATGGTCAGACGATGACTTACGGAGCTCTTTTGGCTTTGTACTTCTGACACGAAGATGTTTTTATTTTTATTAAAAAAAACTTAATATTTAAAAAATACATTTGTACTAAAGGGCCCGGCCCCAGTGCAATTGCACAATTTTATTATGTGAATCGCCAATAAATAAAAACAACTTCTCCTAATGGAACACTGAATACCTATAGTAGGTTTACAACCATTTGGAAATCCATAATATTCTCAGCATCTAAAACGATTTTTGGATACATTTTTGGAATATGACCAATTTAGCCTGTAACTTGGCCATGTCTTAACCGATTATGATGAAATTTGACAGGTATACGATATAAATGAGATTGTTAAATGATTTTTGGATACATTTTCGAAACATGGCCAATTATCCTGCAACTTGATTATTTTTTAAACGATAATGATGAAATTGACAGGTACGATAGAAATAGGATTGTTAAACGATTTTTGGATGAAGTTTATGAATATGGAAAATTTGCCTGTAACTTGGCTATTTTTTAACCGATTATATTACTAGAGTTCTAGACTTTGACCAATTAAGATGGAAATAATGGTGATTAATTATGGTAAGATCATGTTGATGAAGATGGGGATTGAGATGATGATGTCTTGGTGGTGTTAACGATGATGGTGATTGAGATAGTGATGATAATGGTGGTTATATGATGATAGTCCTGGTTATCTCGGGTATTTGTTAATCGATAATGGTGAAATTTGAAAGTTACTAAAATGATTTTTAGGTAAAGTTCTAGAATATACAAAATTGTGAGGTAACTTCTCGGAAAATAAAATAACCATAAAATAGTTGTAAATTCAGCCTTTTCCAAAATATTTTTATAGAATTTTCCCCCTTTTTTTCCAGAAATCTATTGTGCCATTATTTCGCATTGTGTTGTGATTATATGTATTTGCGTCGTTTGATATTGACTTTTAATGATAAAGGCCGCTGAAATAAAATGAAATTTTTCATATAAAATTGACACAAGCGAAAACGAAAATTAAAATTGAACCGCTGAATTTTACGGAGTTTTCGTATTAGAATACAGATGTCTCTATTTTATCTCTACACATTTTTCACTTTATTTTTTTTTTCTCGGACGATAAATGTGAAGATAAATTTTGACAATTTCATTTGTTTTTGCGTTTTGAGGATAATCAACTATAGCAGTGAATTTTATTGTATAAAATATGTCGTCAGAGACAACATGAATTTGTACGCACTAAAATATTTACCAAACTTGTCACATTAAATTTTCAAGTCAGATTTATCTTCTTATTTTTTTTTGGAGACAAGTGAAAATTTCATTTCACTTGAACAGGGTACTAGGCTTAAACGATTCCTTTATGATAAACATAAATGTTTTGATGGCGGCCGTTTTAAAAAAAGGAATCATTTCGTTTGCCTCATGATATGCACTTTTGTTTAATAGCAAAGTAAATTTTATTCGCATACCACAATAGCATAAATAAATTATTAATGCAGGCATTTGCTATCGTTGATTGATACCTCTATAAATAGGCATTGAGACCTGTAATCGTCATGCCAACGGTCATTTGGATCGCTCGCACATTTCTACACATTTCTCAGAAAATTCAATTTTATTGAAAATCAACTGAACTATAGCCCACAAATTCTGAGCCAGAAAAATCGAAAATCTGAAATTGTCCTCCGATTTCGTTAATTGATACCTCTATCAATAGGCGTTGAGACCTGTAATCGTCATGCCAACGGTCATTTGGATCGCTCGCACATTTCTACATATTTCGCAGAAAATTCAATTTTATTCAAAATCAACTGAACTATAGCCCACAAATTCAGAGCCAGAAAAATCGAAAATCTGAAATTGTCCTCCGATTTCGTTGATTGATACCTCTATCAATAGGCGTTGAGACCTGTAATCGTCATGCCAACGGTCATTTGGATCGCTCACACATTTCTACATATTTCGCAGAAAATTCAATTTTATTCAAAATCAACTGAACTATAGCCCACAAATTCTGAGCCAGAAAAATCGAAAATCTGCAATTGTGCTCCGATTTCGTTAATTGATACCTCTTAGCCGTTGAGACCTGTAATCGTCATGCTAACGGTTATTTGGATCGCTTGCACATTTCTGCATATTTCGCAGAAAATTCAATTTTATTGAAAATCAACTGAACTATAGCCCACAAATTCAGAGCCAGAAAAATCGAAAATCTGCAATTGTGCTCCGATATCGTTAATTGATACCTCTATCAATAGGCGTTGAGACCTGTAATCGTCATGCCAACGGTCATTTGGATCGCTCGCACATTTCTACATATTTCGCAGAAAATTCAATTTTATTCAAAATCAACTGAACTATAGCCCACAAATTCTGAGCCAGAAAAATCGAAAATCTGCAATTGTGCTCCGATTTCGTTAATTGATACCTCTTAGCCGTTGAGACCTGTAATCGTCATGCTAACGGTTATTTGGATCGCTCGCACATTTCTGCATATTTCGCAGAAAATTCAATTTTATTGAAAATCAACTGAACTATAGCCCACAAATTCAGAGCCAGAAAAATCGAAAATCTGCAATTGTGCTCCGATTTCGTTAATTGATACCTCTATCAATAGGCGTTGAGACCTGTAATCGTCATGCCAACGGTCATTTGGATCGCTCGCACATTTCTACATATTTCGCAGAAAATTCAATTTTATTCAAAATCAACTGAACTATAGCCCACAAATTCTGAGCCAGAAAAATCGAAAATCTGCAATTGTGCTCCGATTTCGTTAATTGATACCTCTTAGCCGTTGAGACCTGTAATCGTCATGCTAACGGTTATTTGGATCGCTCGCACATTTCTGCATATTTCGCAGAAAATTCAATTTTATTGAAAATCAACTGAACTATAGCCCACAAATTCAGAGCCAGAAAAATCGAAAATCTGCAATTGTGCTCCGATTTCGTTAATTGATACCTCTTAGCCGTTGAGACCTGTAATCGTCATGCTAACGGTTATTTGGATCGCTCGCACATTTCTGCATATTTCGCAGAAAATTCAATATTATTGAAAATCAACTGAACTATAGCCCACAAATTCAGAGCCAGAAAAATCGAAAATCTGCAATTGTGCTCTGATTTCGTTAATTGATACCTCTATCAATAGGCGTTGAGACCTGTAATCGTCATGCCAACGGTCATTTGGATCGCTCACACATTTCTACATATTTCGCAGAAAATTCAATTTTATTGAAAATCAACTGAACTATAGCCCACAAATTCTGAGCCAGAAAAATCGAAAATCTGCAATTGTGCTCCGATTTCGTTAATTGATACCTCTTAGCCGTTGAAACCTGTAATCGTCATGCTAACGGTTATTTGGATCGCTCGCACATTTCTGCATATTTCGCAGAAAATTCAATATTATTGAAAATCAACTGAACTATAGCCCACAAATTCAGAGCCAGAAAAATCGAAAATCTGCAATTGTGCTCTGATTTCGTTGATTGATACCTCAATCAATAGGCGTTGAGACCTGTAATCGTCATGCCAACGGTCATTTGGATCGCTCGCACATTTCTACATATTTCGCAGAAAATTCAATTTTATTGAAAATCAACTGAACTATAGCCCACAAATTCAAAGCCAGAAAAATCGAAAATCTGCATTTGTGATCCGATTTCGTTGATTGATACCTCAATCAATAGGCATTGAGACCTGTAATCGTTATGCCAAAGATCATTTAGATTACTCGCACATTTCTACACATTTCGCAGAAAATTCAATTTTATTGAAAATCAACTGAAATATAGCCCATGAATTCAGAGCCAGAAAAATTGAAAATCTGCAATTGTGCCCCGATTTCGTTGATTGATACCTCTATCAATAGGCATTGAGGCCTGTAATCGTCATGCCAACGTTCATTTGGATCGCTCGCGTATTTCTACACATTTCGCAGAAAATTCAATTTTATTGAAAATCAACTGACCTATTATAGCCCACAAATTCAGAGCCAGAAAAATCGAAAATCTGCAATTGTGCTCCGACTGCGTTGATTGATACCTATATCAATAGGCATTGAGACTTGTAATGGTCATGCCAACGGTCATTTGGATCGCTCGCACATTTTTACACATTTCGCAGAAAATTCAATTTTATTGAAAATCAACTGAACTATAGCCCACAAATTCAGAGCCAGAAAAATCGAAAATCTGCAATTGTGGTCCGATTTCGTTGATTGATACCTCTATCAACAGGCGTTGAGACTTGTAATCGTCATGCCAACGGTCATTTGGATCGCTCGCATATTTCTACACATTTCGCAGAAAATTCAATTTTATTGAAAATGAACTGAACTATAGCCCACAAATTCAGAGCCAGAAAAATCGGAAATCTGCAATTGTGCTCCGATTTCGTTGATTGATACCTCTATCAATAGGCGTTGAGACCTGTAATCGTCATGCCAACGGTCATTTGGATCGCTCGCACATTTCTACACATTTCGCAGAAAATTAAATTTTATTGAAAATGAACTGAACTATAGCCCACAAATTCAGAGCCAGAAACATCGAAAATCTGCAAATGTGCTCCGATTTCGTTGATTGATACCTCTGGCGTTGAGGCGTTGAGACCTGTAATCGTTATTCAAACGGTCATTTGGATCGCTCGCATATTTCTACACATTTCGCAGAAAATTCAATTTTATTGAAAATCAACTGAATATAGCCCACAAATTCAGAGCCAGAAAAATAGAAAATCTGCAATTGTGCTCCGATTACGTTAATTGATACTTCTATCAATAGGCGTTGAGACGTGTAATCGTCATGCCAACGGTCATTTGGATCACTCGCACATTTCTACACATTTCTCAGAAAATTCAATTTTATTGAAAATCAACTGAACTATAGCCCACAAATGCAGAGCCAGAAAAATCGAAAATCTGCAATTGTGTTCCGATTTCGTTGATTGATACCTCAATCAATAGGCATTGAGACCTGTAATCGTTATGCCAACGATCATCTAGATCGCTCGCATATTTCTACACAATTCGCAGAAAATTCAATTTTATTGAAAATCAACTGAACTATGCCCACAAATTTAGAGCCAGAAAAATTGAAAATCTGCAATTGTGCTCCGATTTCGTTGATTGATACCTCAATCAATAGGCATTAAGACCTATAATCGTCATGCCGACGATCATTTAGATCGCTCGCATATTTCTACACAATTCGCAGAAAATTCAATTTTATTGAAAATCAACTGAACTATAGCCCACAAATTCAGAGCCAGAAAAATCGAAAATCTGCAATTGTGCTCCGATTTCGTTGATTGATACCTCAATCAATAGGCACTGAGACCTCTAATCGACATCCAACGATCATTTAGATCGCTCGCATATTTCTACACTTTTCGCAGAAAATTCAATTTTATTGAAAATCAACTGAATATAGCCCACAAATTCAGAGCCAGGAAAATCGAAAATCTGCATTTGTGCTTCGATTTAGTTGGTTGATCTTTATACCTCTATGCTCTATCAATAGACGTTGAGACCTGTAATCACCATGCTAACGGTCATTTGGATCGCTCGCACATTTCTACACATTTCGCAGAAAATTCAATTTTATTGAAAATCAACTGAACTATAGCCCACAAATTCAGAGCCAGAAAAATCGAAAATCTGAAATTGTGCTCCGATTTCGTTAATTGATACCTCTATCAATAGCCGTTGAGACCTGTAATCGTCATGCTAACGTTTATTTGGATCGCTCGCACATTTCTGCACATTTCGCAGAAAATTCAATTTTGTTGAAAATCAACTGAACTATAGCCCACAAATTCAGAGCCAGAAATATCGAAAATCTGCAAATGTGCTCCGATTTCGTTAATTGACACCTATATCAATAGGCGTTGAGACCAGTAATCGTTATGCCAAAGATCATTTAGATCACTCGCACACTTCTACACATTTCTCAGAAAATTCAATTTTATTGAAAATCAACTATACTATAGCCCACAAATTCAGAGCCAGAAAAATAGAAAATCTGCAATTGTGCTCCGATTTCGTTGATTGATACCTCAATCAATAGGCACTGAGACCTCTAATCGACATCCAACGATCATTTAGATCACTCGCATATTTCTACACTTTTCGCAGAAAATTCAATTTTATTGAAAATCAACTGAACTATAGCCCACAAATTTAGAGCCAGAAAAATTGAAAATCTGCAATTATGCTCCGATTTCGTTGATTGATACCTCAATTAATAGGCATTGAGACCTGTAATCGTTATGCCAAAGAACATTTAGATCACTCGCACATTTCTACACATTTCTCAGAAAATTCAATTTTATTGAAAATCAACTGAACTACAGCCCACAAATTCAGAGCCAGAAAAATCGAAAATCTGCATTTGTGCTCCGATTTCGTTGATTGATACCTCAATCAATAGGCATTGAGACCTGTAATCGTTATGCCAAAGAACATTTAGATCGCTCGCACATTTCTACACATTTCTCAGAAAATTCAATTTTATTGAAAATCAACTGAACTATAGCCCACAAATTCAGAGCCAGAAAAATTGAAAATCTGCAATTGTGCTCCGATTTCGTTGATTGATACCTCAATCAATAGGCATTGAGACCTGTAATCGTTATGCCAACGGTCATTTAGATCGCTCGCATATTTCTACACAATTCGCAGAAAATTCAATTTTATTGAAAATCAACTGAACTATAGCCCACAAATTCAGAGCCAGAAAAATTGAAAATCTGCAATTGTGCTCCGATTTCGTTGATTGATACCTCAATCAATAGGCGTTGAGACGTGTAATCGTCATGCCAACGGTCATTTGGATCGCTCGCATATTTCTACACATTTCGCAGAAAATTCAATTTTATTGAAAATCAACTGAACCTTAGCCCACAAATTCAGAGCCAGAAAAATGGAAAATCTGAAATTGTGCTCCGATTTCTTTGATTGATACCTCTATCAATAGGCATTGAGACCTGTAATGGTCATGCCAACGGTCATTTGGATCGCTCGCACATTTCTACACATTTCGCAGAAAATTCAATTTTATTGAAAATTAACTGAGATATAGCCCACAAATTCAGAGCCAGAAAAATCGAAAATCTGCAAATGTGCTCCGATTTCGTTAATTGACACCTATATCAATAGGCGTTCAGACCTGTAATCGTCATGCCAAAGATCATTTAGATCGCTCGCATATTTCTACACAATTTGCAGAAAATTCAATTTTATTAAAAATAACTGAACATATCCCACAAATTCAGAGCCAAAAAAATTGAAAATCTGCAATTGTGCTCCGATTTCGTTGATTGATACCTCAATCAATAGGCATTGAGACCTGTAATCGTTATGCCAAAGATCATTTAGATCACTCGCACATTTCTACACATTTATCAGAAAATTCAATTTTATTGAAAATCAACTGAACTATAGCCCACAAATTCAGAGCCAGAAAAATCGAAAATATGCAATTGTGCTCCGATTACGTTAATTGATACTTCTATCAATAGGCGTTGAGGCGTGTAATCGTCATGCCAACGGTCATTTGGATCACTCGCACATTTCTACACATTTCTCAGAAAATTCAATTTTATTGAAAATCAACTGAATATAGCCCACAAATTCAGAGCCAGGAAAATCGAAAATCTGCATTTGTGCTTCGATTTAGTTGGTTGATCTTTATACCTCTATCAATAGACGTTGAGACCTGTATTCATTATGCTAACGGTCATTTGGATCGCTCGCACATTTCTACACATTTCGCAGAAAATTCAATTTTATTGAAAATCAACTGAACTATAGCCCACAAATTCAGAGCCAGAAAAATCGAAAATCTGAAATTGTGCTCCGATTTCGTTGATTGATACCTCTATCAATAGGCGTTGAGACCTGTAATCGTCATGCCAACGGTCATTTGGGTCGCTCACACATTTCTGCACATTTCGCAGAAAATTCAATTTTATTGAAAATCAACTGAACTATAGCCCACAAATTCAGAGCCAGAAGAAACGAAAATCTGCAATTGAACTACGATTTCGTTGATTGATACCTCTGCTCTATCAATAGGCATTGAGACTGTTAGTCGTCATGTCAACGGTCATTTAGATTGCTCGCATATTTCTACACATTTCGCAGAAAGTTCAATTTTATTGAAAATCAACTGAACTATAGCCCACAAATTCAGAGCCAGAAAAATCGAAAATCTCCAATTGTGCTCCGATTTCGTTAATTGATACCTCTATCAATAGCCGTTGAGACCTGTAATCATCATGCTAACGTTTATTTGGATCGCTCGCACATTTCTGCACATTTCGCAGAAAATTCAATTTTATTGAAAATCAACTGAATATAGCCCACAAATTCAGAGCCAGGAAAATCGAAAATCTGCATTTGTGCTTCGATTTAGTTGGTTGATCTTTATACCTCTATCAATAGACGTTGAGACCTGTATTCATTATGCTAACGGTCATTTGGATCGCTCGCACATTTCTACACATTTCTCAGAAAATTCAATTTTATTGAAAATCAACTGAATATAGCCCACAAATTCAGAGCCAGGAAAATCGAAAATCTGCATTTGTGCTTCGATTTAGTTGGTTGATCTTTATACCTCTATCAATAGACGTTGAGACCTGTATTCATTATGCTAACGGTCATTTGGATCGCTCGCACATTTCTACACATTTCTCAGAAAATTCAATTTTATTGAAAATCAACTGAATATAGCCCACAAATTCAGAGCCAGGAAAATCGAAAATCTGCATTTGTGCTTCGATTTAGTTGGTTGATCTTTATACCTCTATCAATAGACGTTGAGACCTGTATTCATTATGCTAACGGTCATTTGGATCGCTCGCACATTTCTACACATTTCGCAGAAAATTCAATTTTATTGAAAATCAACTGAACTATAGCCCACAAATTCAGAGCCAGAAAAATCGAAAATCTGAAATTGTGCTCCGATTTCGTTGATTGATACCTCTATCAATAGGCGTTGAGACCTGTAATCGTCATGCCAACGGTCATTTGGGTCGCTCACACATTTCTGCACATTTCGCAGAAAATTCAATTTTATTGAAAATCAACTGAACTATAGCCCACAAATTCAGAGCCAGAAGAAACGAAAATCTGCAATTGAACTACGATTTCGTTGATTGATACCTCTGCTCTATCAATAGGCATTGAGACTGTTAGTCGTCATGTCAACGGTCATTTAGATTGCTCGCATATTTCTACACATTTCGCAGAAAGTTCAATTTTATTGAAAATCAACTGAACTATAGCCCACAAATTCAGAGCCAGAAAAATCGAAAATCTGCAATTGTACTCCGATTTCGTTGATTGATACCTCAATCAATAGGCATTGAGACCTGTAATCGTCATGTCAACGGTCATTTGTATGGCTTGCACATTTCTACACATTTCTCAGAAAATTCAATTTGATTGAAAATCAACTGAACTATAGCCCACAAATTCAGAGCCAGAAAAATCGAAAATCTGCAATTGTACTACGATTTCGTTGATTGATACCTCTGCTCTATCAATAGGCATTGAGACTGTTAGTCGTCATGTCAACGGTCATTTGGATCGCTCGCATATTTCTACACATTTCGCAGAAAAATCAATTTTATTGAAAATCAACTGAACTATAGCCCACAAATTCAGAGCCAGAAAAATCGAAAATCTGCAAATGTGCTCCGATTTCGTTAATTGACAACTATATCAATAGGCGTTCAGACCTGTAATCGTCATGCCAAAGATCATTTAGATCGCTCGCATATTTCTACACAATTTGCAGAAAATTCAATTTTATTAAAAATAACTGAACATATCCCACAAATTCAGAGCCAAAAAAATTGAAAATCTGCAATTGTGCTCCGATTTCGTTGATTGATACCTCAATCAATAGGTATTGAGACCTGTAATCGTCATCCAACGATCATTTAGATCGCTCGCATATTTCTACACAATTCGCAGAAAATTCAATTTTATTGAAAATCAACTGAACTATGCCCACAAATTTAGAGCCAGAAAAATTGAAAATCTGCAATTGTGCTCCGATTTCGTTGATTGATATCTCAATCAATAGGCATTGAGACCTGTAATCGTTATGCCAAAGATCATTTAGATCACTCGCAAATTTCTACACATTTATCAGAAAATTCAATTTTATTGAAAATCAACTGAATATAGCCCACAAATTCAGAGCCAGGAAAATCGAAAATCTGCGATTGAACTACGATTTCGTTGATTGATACCTCTGCTCTATCAATAGGCATTGAGACTGTTAGTCGTCATGTCAACGGTCATTTAGATCGCTCGCGTATTTCTACACATTTCGCAGAAAATTCAATTTTATTGAAAATCAACTGAACTATAGCCCACAAATTCAGAGCCAGAAAAATCGAAAATCTCCAATTGTGCTCCGATTTCGTTAATTGATACCTCTATCAATAGCCGTTGAGACCTGTAATCATCATGCTAACGTTTATTTGGATCGCTCGCAGATTTCTGCACATTTCGCAGAAAATTCAATTTTATTGAAAATCAACTGAACTATAGCCCACAAATTCAGAGCCAGAAAAATCGAAAATCTGCAATTGTACTCCGATTTCGTTGATTGATACCTCTACTCTAGCAATAGGCATTGAGACCTGTAATCGTCATGTCAACGGTCATTTGTATGGCTTGCACATTTCTACACATTTCTCAGAAAATTCAATTTTATTGAAAATCAACTGAACTATAGCCCACAAATTCAGAGCCAGAAAAATCGAAAATCTCCAATTGTGCTCCGATTTCGTCGATTGATACCTCTATAAATAGGCGTTGAGACCTATAATCGTCATGCCAACGGTCATTTGGATCGCTCGCACATTTCTACACATTTGGCAGAAATTTCAATTTTATTGAAAATCAACTGAACTATTATAGCCCACAAATTCAGAGCCAGAAAAATCGAAAATCTCCAATTGTGCTCCGATTACGTTAATTGGTACCTCTATTAATAGGCGTTGAGATCTGTAATCGTCATGCCAACGGTCATTTGGATCGCTCGCACATTTCAACACATTTCGCAGAAGATTCAGACTAAATATTAAGTACTGCAGTAAATATTAAGACAGCAGTAACTATTAATACTGATTTACATTCAAAGACTTTCACAGATGCAGATGTCAAATCAAAAATTCGTTTTTTTTACACATAACAAATAAATTTAAACAAAAATGTCATAAACCAATACAAATGATTGGTTTTCTTGTTTATGTAACCTTATTATAGTTATTTATTCACGCATTGACGATTTTACAGAAAAAAGATGAAACTCGACATCTGCAAAAAAAGCAGATGACGACTTTTGGGTTTGTTTGTCGGGTTTGAATTGACTTTTTTAAACAGATGATTATTTTTTCTCCTTTTGGCTTTGTAGTTTTTCCTATGTTGTGTTTCAACTTTTTTGCGGGCGTCGAATGTCGTTGAATGTAAATCAGCTATAAATCAGTCTTTAGAGGCACACAGCCTAAGTTTACAAAATTTATTTTAGTAAATACACAAACCTAAATAAGTGTTTTAACCCCAAGGTTCGAACCATAATAAGGTGTTCGCTGTCAAATTTTTAGCATAGACTGAATCCCAAATGTATTTTACACTTATTCCGCATTTTAAAAAATGGCGTTTTCAAATGGTTTGCCCTGGTTTGATTTGACTGTGATAATTTGAGTGTATGCGGTTTTTTTAAATAAATGTCAAAAAATAGACTCACAAATATTTATCACAGGTTAACCGCCACCAAAATGTTTACGTTTATAGTAAAGGCATCGTAACTAGGATTATCATTAAATGAAAGAATGGTCACAATGCGAAAGAATAATCGAGAGGGATTATTGGAAATGGATGATGGATCATATTATGTGGATGTAAGTGTACAATTAAATATTAGGCCGTGAATGTTTTTGACCCCTCACGGTGCAATTTAATAACCGAACATGTTCCCATGATTTAAAAATATCACCGTCAGAATCAACCTTTTCACCACTGATATGAAAATTGCGTATGGTCCAAATACACATGGTAATGATAATGTTGATTGTTGATAAACAATGATGATGGTGCATGTAAGATGCAGGTCGAGGTATTTTCTACATAACTGTATATATTACGGTTATTAAGAATAAATGTTAACTATTGAAAATATCTGCCAGAAATCCAGTACCTACGCAGATATTTCAGTCATTGCTATCGGTATCAGATATTGCAATCGATATTACATCAATGCAGGTGGCATAAAATAACTGTAAAAACTGTGTTATCCCTGCGATCGTTAAATTAAGTTTTATACGAAAATTAAAATTTCGAGTAATTTGCTGCAGAAATATTTATTGAACAATCAACTTTTATTATATGTTGGAGTTTCATCTATACGTGTATTATGTATACCTAGTAACAGAGTTAGCCCAAATCGCTTGCCCAACCCTTTTAATGGAGGTCTCCAATGGCCACCGTATTCACCGGATTTAAAGCTCTATGATTTTTTTTTTTATGGGGCTATTTTAAACAACGGGTATACGTTAATAATCCACGAGATGTGAGTGAATACGATTCGGAAGAACATAGAGTTATTAATTTCATACCTAAACGGCTAAAACAAATCACTAACGAAAATGGGGGACATATCGTATTGTAACCTTAGTGCACCACTTTACGTAGATCCGCGTTTTGAATAGTTTAATATAAAATAGAATGGTTTACAGGTACGGGTATCTGATGTTTTTCGTGGAACCCAATTTTTATCAAGTTCTAAAAAAGTGTATCTTACAAAACAGGAATTAATCGGTTCTTAGCCATTTTAACTACATTTTTACTATTAATTATATTTATTGTTTGATATTTAGAAACCCGATTATGTTTAAATTAAATATTCGTGTAATAATTTGAATATCAATACAGGAAGAACAAAAAATCAACAAACTTTCAAAAAACATCAATTGTATTCCAAAGTACATTTTTAAAACCATCATCACTCCTACTATTATAGGTATGACTTAATATTTACCATTTCAACAATCTAATCAGCTTTCATAATGACAATAATACTCATAATAATAATAACAATAATAGTAATAATTCCATTACTATTCATTAAAACAATTTTTTTTTGTTCGTTCGCGTTTTAGATTAATTTCAACTCAATAACCTTTTTGAATGTCAATCAAAATGTTAAATTGTGAAGAATAAATAAAATAATATTTTTTTTTTGCTTCACTATTTAAAGAAATTAGTAAAAAAAAAAAATTGTTTGTACATTATAATAACGCAAAAACTTAACATTCTCACACAATTAATTAAAATACAATCATATGGAATTTTATGATTCTTGTTGCGATCCGGTAATTTAAAAAGTAAAAACTAAACAAGATTAAAATGAAATTAATTTTTATAAGAGTTTAGTTAGCACAATACAACAACAAGCAAATAAATAAGAAAAACAAAAAACGAAAGGACAAGGTCAATACCAACTCAAGTCAATTACACCAGTTAAAATTGATTTAATAAAAAGTTAAAAAAAATCGTTCGTTTGTAATTTTTTTTTCTTTCCTTATACTATTAACTATACCCTCGTATTAATTACGAGACAAAATGTTTTTTGTGCGCGCTGTGTTTTTTACTCAAGAGATTATTTAAAAAAATAAAAAAAAAAAAAAAATTATGTTACGCGTGCTTGTTAAATTCTAATGAAGGAAATAAAATTAATTAGGTTTTCATTAATTTTGTTTTCTTTAGTTTTGCTATTTTGTGGTTTATTTTATTGTGTATGCAAAGTCATTAACATGTGCGCGTACATGTATGAATCAGATGACAATTTTTGGATGCTTGCATCATGGTACAAAAAATATTAATAAAACGCGAATGTGTAGTGCAAGATTAATTCACGTTTTAAGCTGTTACAGTAATAAATAATTACAATTGTAGCCTATATTTTAGTTACACTTGATAAACCCGAGAATTTATCGCGTGCAATGCCGTCAGCAAGAAATAAGGAAATATTGATGAAATAACTTACTGTTTTTTCGGTTTACATACATAGAATAAAAGGAATTTAAAGTTTATCTTGTTCTAGTCAGTTCTCATGGAAAACACGGCTAAACATTATTTTAGGTTAAATTCAGTGAATCACAGAGAAAATGGCCCACCAATCTTTTTTTTCATAAAAAATGTGTCCGAAAAAATCAGGCAATGATAACATAGTATAACAACAAATAAAGAAAACAGGTAAAGTTTCATCTGGGACTTAGTATTCATTGATGACCAAGGGGAAAAAGTATCAGGATATTTTGTGAGATACGAAACGAGCGCACCCAAAAGATTGGTTTATTTTTTACTTTACTTGTTGGGTTATTTTTTCATAAAAATTGGAATTTAGAAAGCTTAAATAAGAATTTCATCAAATTTAAGAATTTTTGAGTTTGGAAATTTCGTTAAATTCAAATTCATCATTTATTTGGAATTTGGAATAATTGATTTTAGAAATTAACGAATTTTGTAACGTAGTTTGGAAAGAAAAGAAATTATGAAATTTAGGAAAATTTAAAAGTTTTGTATTGTAGTCCAGTAAATGAAGGGTGAAAAAGAGGCCAACCTGTCAATAATACCCTACGACTTTCATATACGGCCAGTAATAAGAGATAATTACACATCATTTAAAATAAGCCAAATTCTACAAAAAAAAATTCCCGGGCGGGCCTGAAAATTGCCCCTCAAGATCGGGAAAATGTGTCTTCCGCCAATATCTCCTAAAATATGACATTTACAGATTTTTTGTTCAAACAAAAGATGAAGACCATTTCATTCTCTACAAAAATGATCCATATCATTTTTTTCGTAACATTCATATTTTTTGCAAAAAACAGGGTTGAAAAATTCACAATTTTGAGTCAAGACTCCAAAAACAGTGAAAAATTTTAAATTAACAACCAAACTTTTTATTGAAACGCAAAAAAATTAGTTTCTCCAATTTTCTGGGATGACAATGGACCTTTCGAGGATCCATATTCAGGAAATTTCGGAGTAAATAAGTGTAGTACAAAAAAAGTACGAGCAAATTCCTCGCGAGGTCAAAATTGCGCCGGAGCGGAAAGTTTGACCCGTTTTTCCAATATGGCCAAAGAGTCAAAACCTGACTCAAGTCACAGGGGATGATAGCGGCAGATTTCCTCTTTCACATGAACCTTGAATCATGAGAAAATATGCATTTTTACCCAAGTTGCGTTTCAATAAAAAGTTTGGTTGTTAATTTCCAATTTTTCACTGTTTTAGGAGTCTTGGCTCAAAATTAAGAATTTTTCAACCCTGTTTTTTACAAAAAATATGAATGTTATGAAAAAAATGATAAGGATCATTTTTGTAGAGAATGAAATGATCTTCATCATTTGTCTGAACAAAAAATCTGTAAATGTCATATTTTAGGAGATATTGGCGGGAAAAACATTTTCCAGGTCTTGGGGGGCCATTTTCAGGCCGCCCGGGAAATTGTTTCCTGTAGAATTTGGCTTATTTTAAATGGTGTGTAATTATCTCTTATTACTGGCTGTATGAAAGTGGTAGGAAATTATTGACAGGTTGGCCCCTTCATTTACTGGACTATTGTGGGGATATTTAATTTTTTTTTTGCTTTATTTTTATAAGACAATTTAAATTACATTCGCTTTATATCAAATAATTCATTTTTGTTATTCTAGATAGAATTTAGTAAACAGATTGCATATAAAGCTATATCAATAGTTTTTTTTTTTTTAGTTGCTCGAACCATCGAGGGTAATAGCGCAACTACATATATAGCTTAAACAGCTGACTAACGTAATAAATACTTTTAACAGTTTGCATTTAAATCACATACTAAATATATAATACAAAATAATAAATAAAGAGAAAAAGAATAATTATAATATAATACTATCGTTAATAATACAATTAACCTTCACTCTGTGTATAGCTTATTAGTTGCTTTCCAATCGACCAACCGCAAGCACCCGCTAGTGAACCGCTAGTAGAATGGTTTTTGTCTTTGCTAAATTTCTATAGATAATTTAGCGAAGACAAAAACTATTCTACTAGCGGTTCACTAGCGGGTGCTTGCGGTTTGTCGATAGGAAAGCAACTATTATCACGTTGTCTGTGTATAGGGGTCAATCTGACCCCATGGATAACTTGATATATGTCATAGGGAAAGTAAATATAAATTGTTTATTTTCTTATTACAAATTTATATTTTTATTGAAAAAGTAATTACATTCACAAAAAATCACATTTTAATTAGTCAAATTTATGTTTTAACCAGATGCGTCATCTGAAACCACTTAATCTTCATTCGAAACCATTTCCTATTCTTTGCTGCATTCTATGCATAGGATTTTGGTGTGGTTTGGACAAGATGGCTCATTACAAAAATGAAATCTTGTTCTGGATTTCATATCAGATGATCGGAGACGCAATTAACATCTTGGTCGTTATCTAACAGTCTTAGCTGCCACTTCTTCGCCTGTTGATTTTTGTCTTATTAGTAACACTATAACCTATTAGATCGATTGCTGTCCTAACATTTTTTTTAACTTTCGAGGGTTGGAGAGCTAGCTTGCACCAGTTACATAACCAATTCTGTTAGAAACGATTTTTTTTAGGATAAAATTTTCAAATGTTAGGTTGTTTTCAAAACTAAATTTTTAAGATTTAAGTTCTCGTTTTTTTTTAATTCCTTACTTGTACTAAGCTCTTTTTGGGCAAGTCCGGTTTGATTTGTAGGATTGTTCCAATTAGTGTGGGTTTTTTCTGCTAAAGTACAAATAGTGAAAAAGTTGTTCATAGTAATTGTTGTTCCTTTGTTGACGTGAGGTGCGGATATCCGATGGTTAAATTCAAGGCGAAATTAACCGAATGAGGCCTTCCTGGTTTCCCATCAACATACACTTCTGTGTTCAATGGGTAAGAAATCTTTGCGTCGCTTAGCCAGAATATTTTAATTCCATACTTTGGTACTGGCGGGAAGAACATCTCCCTCGTATTAGAACCAATTGTTCATCAATGGTTAAATTTGATGACGGTTTATAAGGTTCTCGAATGTTTGCCAAGAACATTTACCATTCAGTTCGCTGCCAATCTAGCTGTTTTTAGCGGCTCCTGTCGGATACCATAGCTCGATAAAATGAACGGTCGTCCCAGTTCTTAAGAGCGCCAGCGTAAATTAATGCCGATCAAAGCAAACATTTCCACCGAATTATTATCTTACAAAGTACGGTGTTTTTCTGTTATATTATTATTCATTATATAAAACTGCCGCGCTTTTTGTTGGTCTCAGCGACGATAATATTCAGCAATGTTTCTGTGATGGTTTTTTGGTAAGCTAGTAACTGAGTTGTTAGATTTTTGCTGTTTGGTCCGTGAAGCCTTCCATTTCCCGCCCGCAGTAGTAGAAAGTGGCATGTTCTGGTCACAATTGAAATATTTAGGCTCCACTTTCTTATACATTTTTTATTTTGGGCATAATACCATACACCAGTATCTGCTTCTTCATTTTCAAAAGTGGCAGTTTCAACATTTCCTTATTTATTTGCTCGGTCGTCAGTACAAAGTTCAAAATTGTCATCATCATCAAACTTTATCGACTCAAAATGCTCATCCCCATCGTAATCACAAACGTTTATTGGCTCAGCATGTGCACCTGTCGTTGCAATTTGAAAAATCCACATCAATATTATCGTTCGATATTTCCTCTTCATATGACAGTCTCACTTACTAACTAACAAAAAAATGCAAAAAACATCACAGACATACTATACAATACATTCATAAACATAAAAATTAAGTCATTTTTTGATTTATATAGAAAATAGTAGGTATCTACAAGGAAATAATTTGGGGTCATTTTGACCCCAGTACACAGAAATGCGCTTGGTTCATTTCAGACTATCGTAATTACTAAATTCACAAGTAATTTGGTCCCGCTTTCCATTGTATTGCGTGTATAAGATATTATTTGAGGCTTTCTTTTAGGGCATGGGCCATTCAAATAATAAGAAACGGAGTTTTTTAATTTTAAAGTCGACTGGGGTCAATTTGACCCCAATACACAGAGAGAAGGTTAAACAATCACACAGTGTTAGAATTTAATTTAAGAAGCCTTACGTAGTTCCACTTTTTAGATAATCAATGATTTTTGTCTTAAAATTATTTTGGATAGCCGAATTTCTTATTTCCGCCGGTAACTCGTTAAATTCAAGTAGTCCGCGATACACAACATTATTTCTTGATGCAGAACTGGCAAAAAAATCTATTTGAAAATGCGATTCACGTCTCGTTTCATAATTATGCATGTTCGATAATTTCGTTATCTTCATATTGTGTTTGATTAACCGATTTACTGTTTTATAGACCAAGACTAGCAATTCTCGCTGAAACAGTAATCTAACCGATAAAAACTCATCAAATAATAATTCCGTTAGATATCTTATTGGAACATGTAAAATATATTTCAATGCCCTCTTCTGTAATATTTCCAATCCAATCTAACCTGCGCGATGCACAACCACTCCAAATCGGGCTTAAATATGTTAAGCGCGACTGAATGTAGGCATATTATAATAGCAATATGGACTTCTTAGGTAGTATATGTTTTATCCGATTGATAGCAAAAATATATTGCAGGATCGCCTTTTTTATTTTCGCTGTGTGAGGACTCCAACTAAGCTTACTATCAATCATAAAACCCAGATAGTTATACTTAATAACTCTTTAAATTATGAAAGAGCTTAAGTAATTGAGTTTGCCTGTAAAACTTCCTCATCCAAAGTCCTATTTTCAAAGACAATATATTTTGTTTTGTTGTGGTTCAGAACTAAATGATTTAGATCCAGCCAATTTCTTAGAAGAATCATATCTTAATTAATTTCGCTGAGTAAGTCTGCTAGGTTCTCTGACTTATATATAATAACCCCATCATCTGCAAATAATTAAATTTGTCCGTGCAAATTAATAGAGGTTATGTCATTTATGTATATATTAAACAGAGTAGGTTCAAGAACAGATCCTTGGGGAACACCTCTATTCATTAGATATAGGATTGGAACCAATTCAATTCAACTTCAGTAAGACCTAGTTTTTTCAACTTAATCATCAATATTTCTGGATGGACAGAGTCAAATACCTTTCGAATATCCAGAAATAAGCAACCACAAAATTGTTTCTTTTCAAACGCTCTATACTTAACAAATCTGTCAAATTAAGACAAGCAGCTACTGGGCTAGAATTCGGAGTAAATTCAAATTGGTTATCCGCAACAACATTGTTACTAAACAAAAATTCACTGAGCCTTTGAAATATAAATTTTTTAAAGTTCTTTGCAACGCTTGATAGTATGGAAATTGGACGATAGTTAGCCAAGATTTATATATTGGCGTGACCCTTGCTTGTTTTAGGGAGCTGGGCAATTGGCCAGAAATGAAAGATTGGTTAATAAACTTTATAATTACTGGTATCACATAATTTGAGGTGTATTTTAGAAACTTCACCGAAATTTTATCTTCTCCAGTTGCAGTGTTTTCTTTCAGCTCAAGTAATATATTTTTAACTTCAGCGTCGCAAGTCGGGTTTAGTAAAAAAGGTACTGTTATTTGGTACTGTAGATATCCAAAATCATCAATTGTTGGATTTGGAAAATTTCTTCCAATGTCAACTGTGGCATTAATAAAGTAAGCATTAAATCGCTCTGCGACCTCCTGTTGACTTGTTATTACCTCACTACTTATTTTGAGATACAATTTTGATGAAATATTCTGACTTTTATTATAGGTGATTTTTTTGAAATAATTCCACAGTTCCTTTGGTTTATCAATATTTCTAGCTTCTTTGGTTTATCAATGACTATATTCATTACATTGTTTCCTTCTAATCTACTTAATTTTCCTTGCTACAACATACTAGTATATAGTACTAATAGATTTGTGGCGAGCTATGTAATTATCACTAGGGTATCTTTTCTTTAATTTAAATAGTTTATTTCGTTCGTATATTAGGCTTTTGATTTCTGTGGTTAACCATGTTTTATGCCCGCTTGGTGAACGTTTTTCCACTATCTCTAAATTTCGTGATATGACCCCGGATCGATGGAGATGTGAATTAAAAATGAAATAATAAATAGAAAATATTATATAAGAGAAATAGATATGCTTATATCTCAGTATTAAGTTGATCCAATATGATGTGGTTAATTCCCATAAGTCTTTTAAGATCATTTGCCGACGTGATTTTGACCATCTTAGCCTTTTCCTTTGTTCAGTTTGTTTAATTTTCGGGCATCACGGTACAAGCCCAACTGATAAGGGGTAACGATGATCACGAAAATATATTTGGTTGTCTACAGGCAAGTTAAAGCCAATTTGACTGAGATGAATTAATTTTCCTTTTTTTTTATCAGTGACGTTATACTTTGCCTCTGAAATTTTAAACGTTACTATAATGTTTCTCATACCTTTTGTAATTGATGGCATCCAAAAAAGTTTATAGGCTGGCATATCGATGGCTTAGTAAATATCAGCCCTAATCCACATTTCTACCATTTTTCAAGAAATGCAAAAAACGAGATTTTTGACAGATAATACCATACGCTTTAGGGCCGTACAAAATTGAATGTGGAACGTGTTTTATTGGTTTTTAGGTTAAACCAGTCGCACAGAAAGACGAGACGTGTTGCATTCTACATTTTGGTATCAAAATGTTATTTTTGAAAAAAATGTGGGTTAGGGCCGATATTCACTAAGCCATCGAAAATATCAGCCGATGAATCTGTACAACTAAGGACCTTAAAAACATTTTTAACTAGTATGTCGTTTTGAATTTCATCATTTGGAATCCCAGCGATGATTAAATCATTTAATATTTGCAACTGATTAACTCGATCAAGCTTCGACTCTAACTCATTTATTTGCTCCGATTGTTTCTCTTGGATGTCCTCTGATCTGGCTACTTTAACCATAAGCTCATTGTTTACTTCGGATAATTTTTTAAAATCAGCACGAAGAGCATCCAACTCTTGGGATATGAACTCTTGAGATGATTGGACTTTTTCGATCATTGATTTTATTTCAGCAAACTCTCCTCCATATTTGTCCAGCTTGGTTTGGATTTGCTCTACACTGGTTTCCATATTGTTAGAACTACGATCAGATTTTGATGGTGATGCATTCTCACAAGCTTCGGAGCAAAACCATTCTTTTCCAGCTTTTCTGGCGATATGTTGACCAATAATTACTTTACAAGATAGATGAAATCCCTTTCTACAACTGCTGTATTCAAACATTGATTGCTTTTGCGAGATTATTTTTCCATAACTTTGAATAAAGCATGTTAATGTCGCACTATAATTTGAATTTTTTCAGCACTCAAAAAGAGCATTTTCACTAATGCTTTTTGTATTGAGTTCAGGAAACTATCTCAAGGCTTAACAATTATAAATTTTATTATTAGAAGGTTCAACGATATTTCCACTTTTTCCACAATATGGCGGTGTACACAAATATATAACCAAAAGAGTTTTACACACGTAAATTTAATTAACTATGTTGGTTAATCTATTTTATTTATTTTATTTTTAACACATGTTTACAAGAAAGACATTATTTTTATTAATTATTTATGGTAAATATGCTAAATATTTTAAATTTTTTGATTTTATATGATATATTATTTAACAATAGTAAATACACGTCTGTCAGCTACGACGACTCACCGCATTTTTTCAATTTAATAAAATTATTGCATATTTGAGAAGGTAAAAGTGGAAAAAGTGAATTTAAAGGTCTAAATTTTTAAAGTTAGGATAAACTTAGAAATTCGTCAAACTTAGGAATCCTGATATTTAGAGAGTTTTTACAACAGTTTTGAAATTTAGAATTTGTATTAGAAATTAGTTAATTTAGACGTTTAATACTAAATACAATACATTAAATTTAAGATTTTCGAAATTTAGAAAATTAACAAATTCCATAGGTATTTGTAAATTTAAGTGATATGGAAATATAAATAATTTGAATAAATTGAGAAAGTCGCGGGCTAAGCAAAAACGGAGTGCCAGGCAAATTTTTTTTCCCCACATTCACACAGCTCTATTCCTGTGTAAGCATTTAATAATTTTTTTTTAATTAGTCATCATTATGTAATTCGTGTAACCAGTGGATTACACGAATGCCTGATGAGAAGATTGATTTTTTCATAATCATAAGCTGATCAGTTTGAAACTGGATTATAATTCTTTCAAATACAAACAAACATAGATATTATTTTATTTTAGTGACAATTATTTTTAAAATATCTTAAGGACTATAGTTTCGAGCCCCTGGGTCATTGTCAACTCTTACAAATATTCTGAAGTTTAAACTTTATAAATTAAAGGAATTAAAATGGATGAATTTGGTATTATTTCCCTTTGTAAAGGATGATCCAATAGGAGGTACTTTCTCCAATTGGGATTCTCTTTGGGATTCATGCGTGACAACTGTCATGTTCATATGACATTTGTGTTCAGTATTCATTGACATTTCACCATGATTAGACTTAAACGAGAACAACGTTTCCTCAGTGCGGAAACTACAGAGCAATGATCAATGAATTTTTATTGCCAAAAAATTCAAGATATTGGTGTAGCCGACTTGTGGTTTCAACAGGATGGTGCAACGTGCCACACAGCAGGCCAAACCATTGATTTATTGAAAGAACATTTTAATGAGAACATCATATCAAGAAAGGGTTCTTCGGTTGCAAGTTTTACCCTTCCTCTAACTATGCTCGTGGACAAACCTTCAAAAACATTTGGTATCAGTACAAATAACTTTATTAAGCTTTTACCAATTTTTCATACTGATGCTTTGTATTAGGTAAGGGTTAATTTATTTATGATAAAATTTCTAGTGGTTTAAAGTCTGAAATAACCGCCCAACTATATTGAGAAGCGAGTGCGGTGGTTAGGTATTTTCTAATAAATGATTCGAATTACTTGAAGGCATTTCAAAGATTATGTAAGCGGTATGATAAGAAACGTTACAGTGAACTGATTTATACAGACATACTTAGATCAGCCTAATTTCAATACAGCAGCTTCTACCAATTTAGCTCGTTTACACGATAGCCGTGATGAGATCATACGAGGTTTAAAGGCATTAGGGAGAGATACTTGGCTAATTTTTATAGCATTGCAAAGAGTGGACGAAGAAACAAGGCAAAGTTAGTTATTACAAACCGCCGATGAGGATTTTCCAACTTTTCAGCAGTTTTTCGATTTTTTGGGCAGTCGGATTGATTCGCTACAAGGAATGAAGGTAAAAGTTAAACGTTCACCTCAAGCCAAACTATTTTCACCGCAAACAAAAGTGATGCACGCTGCAGCAGAAAACTGTGCATGTTGTAAGAGGGAGAGTCATCATTTGATGGAATGCAAAGGTTTCCTAGAGGTAAATGTAAATACGTAGAGATTTCATTAAAAATAGTATATGAGATGCTTTAATGGTCTCAGCCCAACGCATGCAGTTTACCAATACAGAGCAAGCCTCAACAGAGACTACGATGATGATCGCGAAACCCATTAATTCAGTCATTCTGCCAACTGTACACTTCCTTGTAAAGAATAAGTTTGTAGAATGGAAAAAATGCAGAGTATTACTCGATCCTGGGTCACCACAAAGATAAAATCAATGATTGATGAAATCGAAACGAAAGTCCTGATAGGGCCAAAAATCACCTCATATCAAATAAATTATAATTTTAATCTAACAAATTCACAAGAATTTAGAAATTTGCAGCTAGCGTAGGCAGTGATCATCTCTTTGAAGTTATTTGTGATGGAAGAAAAAGAATGTTAAATAGCAGTTTAATAGCCTAAAACACAAGGTTTGGTTGGATAATGGCTGGGACACCAATTCCGCTAAGATTAACAATGGCGTATCATTGAATGATGAGTTGACTGTGGGTCCAACCCTTCAACCGACTTTGTTTGAAATTTTATTCAGATTTCGCAGACACAAAATTATATTTATTGCGGATATCGAAAAAATGTTCCGTCAAATTTGGGTACATCCAGAAGATACGAAACATCAACGAATCATTTGGCGAAACTCAAACAAGGAATAGCTGCAGTCATTCAACCTATTAACGGTAACTTACGGAACGCCAAGTGCACCATTTTTAGCGGTTCAAATTCTAGTACAACTTGCTTCAGATTACGAGAAGAAGTATCCGAAGGTATCAGAAATCATCAGGAGAAATTTCTACATGGACGACTTAATTTCAGGTACCAGTTCCGAAGAAGAAGCAAAGAAAGTGGTATTAGACGTAATTACGGTTTTAAATAAAGGCGGATTTAAATTGTGAAAATGGACGTCAAATTAACACGAAGTGTTGGAAACGATTTCAGAATTTAATAGGCAATTCTAAGTCAATAGCTTTGAAGAAATATCTCAACCTGTGTCTGTACTTGGTTTAAGATATGGCCCAAATAAAGACACATTCTGTTTTAAAGTGAAACTCAACGATTGCAAAATGACCAAAAGAAACATGTTGTCGGAGTCAGCCAAGGTTTTTGATCCAATGGTGTGGTTATGCCCTGTTACAATTAAAATAAAAATTCTGTTTCAACAACTGTGGTTCAAAATTAGACTGGGATGTTCAATTACCGCCTGGTGAACAAGAGTGTACATCAATACACCAGGAAATGTGTAATTTAGAACACATTGCCATCAAGAGATGGTTGTTTAACGAGGACAAAGTAGTTGAACTACATGGGTTTGCAGATGCTTCGGAAGACGGTTATGCCGCAGTAATTTATAGTAGAGTTGTATTAGCCAATGGTTTCAAAACAAATATAGTCAGTGCAAAAACAAAGGTTGCACCCATAAACACAATTAGTATTCCGAGACTGGAGTTATGCGCATCATATTGAAATCAGTGGGTGAGGATAATGTGATAAAATATTATTTATGTACCGACTAAAGAATTATTTTGGATTGGATTTCATCTTGTCCAAGAAGGTGGAAAACATTTATGGGCAATCGCGTATCTTATATTTTGCAACATACGGATATAAGCAATTGGATACACGTACCATCATCGGAGAACCCAGCGGATTATGTCCAAATGAATTGGTACAGTTCAAGCTATTGTGGAATGAACCCGAGTGGCTGAAAGAACATAGCAATACATGGCCACCCCAACACAATAAAGAGCAAGTTGAAATTCAGGCAGTGATGAGTGAGCAGTAACCGAGCCCATTCATATTATTGGCTAATCAAGAATCCGATGAGGGGTTCAATAATTTGGTGTACAGATCTTGAACAGTGAACAAGGTAGTAAGAGTTATTGCCAGAATTAAGTTGTTGTTTAAAACGAAGACTTTGAGGCCATTAAGTCAAGGGGATAATCATCTAGGATTGCCCACCGAAGAAACCCATGATGCCTTCATATTCTGCATTAAACGAACGCAAGAAGAATATTTTGGGACAGAAATTCAAGCATTGAGAGGAAAGGATAATGTAAGTAAGCATTCCAAACTTATCGCTTTGTTTCCTTTTTTAGATAATAAAGGTGTGTTAAGAGTAGGAGGACGACTTCATAATACTGAAGTGTCATTTGGGGGCCTGATTGCTTAATATCAATATTGAAGCACCGGTTTTTATATTAAAATGCAAGGATGTCTAAAGGCTTTTCAATAGCAGCAATTAATAGGGCAGCTTCCAGAAGTGCGAGTAAATTTAGAAATCGCCTATGTATAAAATGTTATATCGCTCTATTTGTTTGTATGGCCATGAAGGCGCTACATTTAGAATTGGGGTCCTAAGCTTTCATAGCAACATTGAAACGCTTCCAGGCAAGGCAAGGCATTTGCGCTAATATTTATAGCGACAACGGTTCTGTTTCAATCGGAAACAATTTTCAATGGTGACAGATTAATGTCGTATGCAAACGATTCCAACATCAAATGGCATTTTAACCCACCAACAGGCAGTTATTTTGGTGGATTGTGGGGGGCGAGTTTCACTTGAAAAAGTTAATTGGGGAATCATTATTAACCTTTGAAGAAATGACTACCCTATTAACGCAAATTCAAGGAGTTTTAAACGCTCGGCCTTTATGTTAGCTAGCCAAACACCAGATAGATCCTCTTACCTCAAGTCATTTCCTCATTGGCCAACCTATCACTTTAATGCAAGAAGAAAATTTGATGTATCTGAAGACTAATAAACTGTCACGGTGGCAACATATTCAGCAGATGATGCAGCACTTTTGGCAAAGAAGGAACAGCGAATAATTACTTACCCTGCAACAACGCCAGAAGTGGGCAATTCCAACCAGCAACTGTAATATTGACGATCTAGTTGTGATTATGGAGGCATCATTGAACGACCGATCAACAAGCTATGCAGATTACCATCTGGCTCAATTGAGCCAACGGGCGCGGGATGTTTAGAATCATCACCTGAAAATAATTAATTTATTCTGTTAAATTAAGAAATACGGATCCGCACAGTGGGGTTTATGGAATTTGATGTTATGAAGTGATGGACGTATGGAATTATAAAGCTGAAACTCTCCGAGATTGAGGTTGGAGTATTGCGTGTAAGTTTTTTTTGTTTTTTTGCTGCATTTTTGGTTTGTAGTTTATTGGGATTTGAGATTTATGAGTTTATAAAGTTAAGGTTATAAGTTATCGATCTCAAGGTTATTGAGCTATGGAGGTACTGGGTTATAAAAGGTTTAAGGGTTGATATTGTTGGGTTTTATAGGTTCAAGCTGTTTTTTGAGGTTAGAATAAAACACTGATCTGATTGGGCCAACGAGGTTTCGGATTCGGTTTCATGGACCTAAAAAACATATAATCCATTTGGTCTGATTTAAGAAACCCTCCACTTATTTTTTTTGTGGTTCTGTGTAATTATTTTGCCGTTGCTTTACTCCTTGTAAAATTTAAACATTTAAATTTCAAACTAAGCTTAATACGATAAACAATGTATTCTGCTTTTGCTCTGTTTACACCTAATCAAATTTATCATTTCACTTTATCACTGAACCGGAATCGCACAACAGGTCTAAAATTTAATGAACAAAATGTGACACGTGGGCTATTTATTTAAAAAAAGAAACTTTTATGAAATTGTATTTGTATAAGATTTTGGTAATAAAGACCAAAATGACCAGCAAAAAAAGTTCATAAAATATAACTCCTATTATGTCTTATTTACTGAAGAGTAATGCTGTCAAAAACCTACAACGTACTTATCCTTTAATTACAGCATAATCATCAGACATCGCAAAAAATATTTGTTTTTATTGAATTACATTAATCCCGCACACCACAAGTAATCAAAAATATTGGACGTTATCTGATCTAACATCTATTATATAGTGGAACGGAAATGATATGGCGATAATCTTAAATACCACCAAAACAATTACGATATAATTATACTCAATTTGGCGTTATATAAACTCAAGTGTGGGTACGCAAACCGAAACCATATGTACGAACCTATACGGGGTTAAAACCACAATGTATTTTAAAAAAAATCGTAAAAACATTTTCTATAAGATCAAGATCAATCACGCAGCACAAAATATGAAATAAATAGTTTTTTTCTAGTTTTGCAAAAAAAAAAAAAATCCAGAATAAATAAAAATTCTTAACTTCAACATTTTGAATTATCATCACTCATAATTAACTTTGATCATATAAATATTATCCGTTGCCGCCATTTTATTTTGCGCTTATTCTGATGTGATCTCATATATACATAAATGTATATAATAAATTTAAAAGTGAATTTCAACAACCTCATTGAAGGTCATCTTCATCATCGTGCACGCTGATGGTGATGGTGATGATGATGATTAACAATTTACATTTTGTAACACAAAAGATATGTGAAAATTCCAAAATAAATGAAAATTTATTTTGTTTAATTTTATTTTAAAGACAAACACTATTTTTGTAACGGAAACAGTTAAGACTTGGAAAATTTTAATTTTTGTTTTGTGTGTGCATTCAAATTATTTTATTCTTGTTTCGTATGTTTACACAGTGTTTTACCAAATACAAAAAAAAAATAAAAATTTGTTTTTCTCAAACGAAATCCTATACAAAAAAAAAGAAGATAATTTAAAGAAAAACCGACATGAAATTTTAATTTATTTTAATTTGAATATATATTATTTCTTACGTTTTTTTTTTGTTTTGGATTTTCGATGCATTAAACCAGCAGATGTTAAAATTTCATCTTTCTTTACTTTGCAAAATTACAAAAAACAAATGCGAACATTTTCTGATATTTTTTGCACAAACAATTTCAATACACAATCACAGGGTCGTTATTTGGGGTTAGGATATGTAAATCACTTTGATTTTTTTGCAACAGCACATTTTAAACTATAAATATACAAGATTTTTATAAAATTTAGGATTTTCTTTTTTTTCAAAAACGAAACTGTTCAATTTAAATGTAGGCGACCACAAATTTTCGTTTTGATGCGATCATTTGTTATGTCTTTGGGGAAAATTTGAATAGAAATTTTTCAATTTTGCGCGAGCGCACGTTTCTTTTTGTTTATTGTTTTGGTATTTTGCGCGAAGATCAAATAATTTTCTTGTTTTATGTGTTCAATGGAATAAATGAAAAAAAAAAACTAATTTAATTGAAAGTGCATTAGCACAATATTCAGCCGAAAATGTCATTTTTAATTTAAGTGAATTTAAATTGGATTAAGAGCCAAGATTTTTAAATTACATTTTTTGAGTTTGCTGCGTGTTAAGATGCGGTCACATTGGATAGAGTCATTATACTCTGAGCGTTCTTTTGATTTGTTGCTAACAAAGATGTATAAGTTCAAATGTTAATTTATTTTATTTCTAGAAATTATTTATATTTAATTTTTTTTTTTAGTTGGTTACTAAGTTAAATTTATTATTAGATGAATTCTAGAGAAACAAGATAAATATTCAAAGTCAACCTAAATCTGATTTGACACTTTGACCTTGTATAGTTATTTATTAAGTTATTCAGAGATGAACATTTTTATATGAATTGTTGAAATTTAGTGATTGTTTAATAATAACACAATATGAATATACGTCGGTATTTAAATTGTTGATTCATCAGGTAAGGGACATAGTTTCGCTACCGCTCTCTTGTAAACTCCGGATTGAGTTTTCATTCCATCCTTACCGGAATACAGTTTAATGATTCTCCCGAATAACCACTTTAGAGGAGGTAGCTTTTCATCTTTCGGTAGTACGAGCTGGTTTATTGATAATTCGCGCTTTTTTGTTAACCATTTGTGTTGTTGTTGCAACAGATATAGATACTCAGAACACCATCTATGCCAAAATGATGTTGCTTTCGAAGATGAGCGTATCTAACTGATAATGCGACTTTGACATCTTTCACATCTGGCTCGATCATGGCAGACGCGTCTCGATGGCTATTCCCTCAGTGATTGATTACATGGTTATTTGGCAGTAATATTGGAAGTTTGGTATCTAGGTCCACGTTGACGTATTTCAAACGACCTCCCACTCGGAGAACACCTTTCTCATCTATAAACGGATGAAATGTTAAAATTTTGGAATTATTTGGTAATGGTTTTCCCTTCGACAATAAGTTTATATCTGCATTATACAGGGTGAGGAAAAAGTGTGGAAACTCCCAAAAATCTCGCGGATTTCGGTAAAAAAAAATGAGCAAGGTTTATTCTTATCTAATTTTCAACAAGGAATTTAATGGTGAGCTTGGTTGTGACCATGGCCGTCATCTTCAAGGTCATTTTTTATACGCAAACCACTTTTTTAGACATTGGATTCGAAAAGAGCAATCAATTGTACGTCCGAATATGTATTTTCCATGACCTCTCAAAGTCACCTGAAGGAATAATGATTTGCTATGAAAATTAAAAACAATAAAAATTAAAAAAATTAATTCTTCAGTTAAAAATTTAATTTTTTTTGTTTTTTTATAATTTTCATAGCAAGACAAGCATTATTACAATGTTCTTTACTTCTGATTTTTTTTAATTTTCATAGCAAATCATTATTCCTTCAGGTGACCTTGGGAGATCAAGGAAAATCCATATTCGGACGTACAATTGAGATTGTTCTTTTCGAATCCAATGTCTAGAACAGGGGTTTCCGTATAAAAAATTATTTTTACCTCAAAATGACCTTGAAGATGACGGCCAAGGTCACAACCAAGCTCACCATTAAAATTCCTTGTTGAAAATCACTTAAGAATAAACCTTGATCATTTTTCTTTTTAGATACTCTGCGAGAATTTTAGGGGTTTCCATATTTTTTCCTCGCAATGTAAATTCCTTCAGATGACTTTAGGAGGTCATGGTAAATACATGTTCGGACGTACAATTGATCGCTCTTTTCGATTCTGTCATCAAAAATAGGGGTTCTAATTTTAAAAAAATTACATGACCTACAAATGACCTTGAAGATGAAGGTCAAGGCCACAACCAAATTCACCATTAAATTCCTTGTTGAAAATTACCTAAGACTAAATCTTTCTCAGTTTTTTTTGATAGGTACAAAAATTAGAGCATTTGGCGGTTGAGTTACCAATAATGCCTAAATTTGATTAAACATTCGCAAAATTAGTTAACGCCTCGGTTATTGGGAATTGTAGGTTGAAGCTGTAGTTCGTGCAAGAATTTTGGCCCATTGACCCACGTTGAATTACTTGGAACAAAATACCACTGGCTAAGCTTGGTGGTCATCATTTTTTCGGAGACGCGGTTGGCGTCGAACGTTTTCATCAATTTTGACGTGATTGTAGAATCTAAATATAAATGAATGTTATTTAGGTTCTCTCGCCAAATTGGGAGATGTTAATACAATCTTTAAAAGTCGAACCAATAATGTTGCAGCTTTTTAGCTCGAGCTTTGGAATACTTATAGCTTTAATTGGAGTAACTCGAGTTTTTGCAATAAGGAGGTTAATCTTAGGTTGTACTTTCTGAACTAAACGCGAATAAATTACTACGGCATATGCATCCAAGGATGCATAGGTAAATCCATGTAACTCCACCTTGTTACTCGGTGCGTTGATTTAACTGGTTACGTATTAGTAGATATTTGTCCAATATATTTGGTGGTAACTCATCATCCTAAATAATGCCATGCGTTGGCTGGTGCATTGCCTGGTATATTGCCTACGATTATCCAGCCAAATCTGGAATTTATAGCAAATGTACTCTTTTGATCACTGTGTTTTGTCCCGTCCTAAAGTGAATGAAAAAATGGTTCACATCCCAAACAGGTCAATCTTGTCTGGTGTATTGAAAGCTGGGTCAGCTAACGGTTTGTACTTATCGACTTCCTCTCGTCGCATATTTGCGTGTTGAACTGGTAAATACGATGTAATGGTTGGTACAATTAATTCTTCTATCGGCATCTGATAATTATGATCAATATGTGATCTAAGTTGCAAATCACACCCTCCTCTTGAACATCCAGCTTCAGTACTATTAAGTGTACCGGCTCTCGTGTCCGATTTATATGGCATGGTATGTTCAATAAATTGAAAAAACCATCGGTGATAAAGGAATGTGTCGAGCCTGAATTCAGCAATGCTCGACCCTTCACCCAATTGCCATATTGTCTTCTACCTCAACGCAAGCTGTTGGCAGAATAGGTATCGTTGGATTAGATGACCATGATTCAAAAACTAACACATCTTTTGAATTCTCGCTTAGATGCAAATTTACTACGGATGAAACATTTTCTATAGTACTTGCGCCTTCGACTGGAGAGGAATATATATGGTTAGCCGCTGGAGTAGGTGTTTCTGGTACAAAATGAAGCAACGTGTTATGTCGTCTTGGGCACTGACAATGTTTGGTAGTTCGGCAATTCATAATCACATACCCTTAGCTGAGGTAGTTAAAGCATCTGTAGGCTTTGCAAATAAAATCCCGACGGTCCGTCACAGGTAATTCTCGGAATTTCATGCAATCAAATAATTTATGGTTACTGTTGCATAATGGGCAACTAGCAAGGTGACTGAACTGCGGTGTGGTACGATCTGGTTGTAGTGTGCCTTTGATTGTTGTAATTGCTCTTCGACTGGACATGGTCTGCAACTGTGTCAACTAATGCATCCATTCGTTTGTTTAAAAAATCGAGTAGCGTTATTGAATCGTCTGCGCTTTCATACTTCCACATGTGTTGTAGCGGCTCACTCCTAACTCATAAATCGTAAATTCATTTCGGCTTTCCCCCGCCATTTCCTCATCTAGTTTATCGGTAGCTAGTAGAAGTATCTATGGATCCCGATTTGTTGCATCTGGCGATTTTAATTCGCGTACTGTTTCGTCAATGGTATCATGCAACTTCATTATGTTGCTAGCTGTTGCCTTAGTGAATTTGGAACTGCTAGAAAATCACGTATGTATGTCTCGACTATGGGCTTCTTCTTATCGTACTTTTGGACACGCCGTTTCACTGCTTCATAATATGTGGCGTCATCTACCCGAAAATGGCTGATGGAAGCATAGGCAGCACCTCTTAATTGACCGAGCAAATATTTAAATTTTTGAGCTGGAGATAAACTAATATTATCGTGCACCGTTGATACGAATATATCATAAATTGATTGCTATTGCTTCACGTTTCCATCAAACACAGTCAGATTTAAACGGGGTAACTTGAAAAGTTGGGCTGCAACATTAGCTGCATCTTCGTTGTCTACTTGCGATACTGGCAATAAAGTTTGTTTCCTAATCAAACTTTGGATTTTGGATACAAGCGGGAAATACATTTCATCAATCAAATCCACTTCAGCTGCCAAACTCGTCAGCCGGAATATGGTTATGATTTATGCTCCTTATTTCAGAATTAACCACATATAAATATGGCAATATATGCTTTGGCTGGTGTCTTATTCCCTTGTATTCGATAATGTATGTATGTATACTGGGCCGCAGAAATCAACTCCGGTCATAAAGAATGGTCGGGCTGGTGTGACTCGTTCTTCAGGAAGGTCTCCCATGAGAAGGTCGATACTTCTTGGCTTGGTCTTAAAATACCGAATGCAATTGTTGACTGTACGACGAGCTATAATTTTCCCATCAAGTGGCCGGGATCGTTATCTACTAATGACCAGCAGTGCTTGTGGTGCAACTTGTAAGTTTTTCACATGTAAATAAAACATTAGCATATTAGTAAATGGATTAGACTTGGATAGGAGGAATTGGTGTTTTGAATCAAAAGAAAGAAGGGAATTGTGAACTCCTTTGTTTTTCTGCAATTCCATAATTTTGTTACTAAAATAAAGGGATTGAATATTCCTTACGAGTCCTAGTAGGGAGCTCTCTAATTTATCCCCAGTTACTCGTCCCTTATTTTTGCAGACGTGCATTTAGCATAATAGGATATGAACCGAAGACAATATGCAAATATTCGTTGTAACTTCGTAAATGATTGTCTGTGGTTTATTTCATCAACAAAAGACGAACTTGTTTCAGATACCAGAAGAATTATCTTTGTATTACGATGCTCTGGTACATCGATGTGAATGGTAAGTTGATTTGAGTTAAACGGCCACTTAAGTTCTGGTTTGTGTGAAAATCTAAGACCGTGAAACCATTCCGTCGCCTTGTACAACTGACTGTGAAGCATGCGTCTGCTGATCATGTCGGCAGGATTTCCAGTTGGTGAGATCTTGTATTCTGGAAATCCGATTCGCCACGAATCTGTTCCATGTGTAATACGGAGTTGATATCCACGACAATACTATTGTTGAGTCTGTTCAGTAGTACATTATGGTAGATAAACGACCTATTAATTTAGTCTTAAAGTGGTGTGGCTCGTGATTTCGCATACAATAATTTAACGTTTATTTGACCATTAACGACATTTGTACCTTTTTGATTGATTCATATGGCAAATGTTCCGTGATATTTGTAAGCTGTTTACACCACAGAGCTGTTTCTGAATATTCAACAATCGAGATTGGTATTCTATTGGAAGAACTTCATCCCAATGATTTCAGTTTCCACAGCTGCTGGATGAAGATTTTGCCTAAAATAACCACTGGTCCATAATCCTGTCACTCCAAAAGGATCAAATATCTTGGCTAGATCTGGTAGTATAATTCACCTCGTGCTCTACTGGAATTATGTGAAAATGAAAATAATCTTCTGATGGCTGCCAAATCAAACCGAGAGTTTTTATCACGTCATTAGCCATAATGTTGAGATGCACTTCATAACAGGATGGCTTGAACAAAATTTACGTAGCTCGAATCCTCCCCTTTTCTAAAGTGAAATTAGTTCTATAAAAACTGTGGTCGCTGAATAGCACTTAGTTCGACCGGTTGCCTATGACCGAATTCCTCATACTCCGCCATAAATTCGTACAGTGAACGGCTTACATTCGAAAAGCCTGGCCCCAATCTAATTTTTGCTCCAGATGGTGAAAACATTTTATGGCTGCAAGAGTTTCTTAACATTTAAGGTTTAGCTCGGAAAGGCTCGGAATTTATGAAATAGCTGCTCCAACGATTAACTGTAGAGACCATATTGCAATGGATAGTTGGTTGCAGCGACATATGTAGTTCTATGGCATATTATCGTCGAAAGCTCAGCCCCAATCAACATGTCTATTGTTTGTGGATAGTTGAACTTGAGATCGGCTAATTCTATGTTATGTGGAAGTAGCCAATTGTGGATATGAATAAAGTTGCTTGGTTGATGTCCAGTAATTCTAGGCAATATTAATTATTCAATTGTGGTGGAGAATTGGTAACAATCGTAGATTGCTTGGCATTAGCCCCACTGTTGCCAATTCCAGCGATAGGGCTTAGGATATTGAAGCGCTTAAATCCTAATTTTTGGATCAAATTGTCTGTAATGAAGTGCAATTGTGACCCTGAATGAAGTATTACTCTACATGCTACGGGGAAACCGTATTTCTCTAATACGTGTATTACGCAGTAGCCAATATGACTTGACATTTTGACTGGATTCTAAACCATTTAAAATAATAGAGCCAACAGCCGCATGGAAGATGTTTGATGCAGCTGGCTGACTAATGACACCTTGGCTTGAAGCTTCCGACTGAGCAGTGTTACCAGTGAGGACACTCATTCTCCCATTTTGTTCTCGTAAATATATCTAGCCTTTGTGATACCATATAGATGATTGAGTCATCATTTGACTGAAGATTCCTTGTCCATAACTGGCAAAGAGTGCTTTAATATGATCTTGCGCTACTAACTTTTGATTGTCATATCTATCGGTTAGGTTTTTAATAGCAGCGGGATAATTTGTAGCAGTGACCTCCAATGATCTAATCCTATTGAACGCTGCACCATCTGTGTCATCTAATAGTTTATTTTTATGCACAAGTGATTTAAATGTTTCATAAAACGGAATCCAATTCATGAATTCTCCAGAAAATGAAGGTAACTTAATTTTAGGTAGCTCTAAATTAGTGAAATTTCTAGCTTCGTTTTTTCTTCGACCAATCTCAACTAAAACGCAGGTTTTAATTTATGATATTTTCCCCCAAAAGCTGCCCGGTAATTGTTTTTTGATTCATTTATTTCTAATTCTTCTAATGCCGCTTGGTTAGTCTGGGAATTTTTAAAATATTTTTCTAATGAACTTAAACGTAAGTCTACTGCCGTTGATAACCAAAATCGTCTATTCGATCTATTGGGTCTGCTATAACCTCGAACTGCGATTTATACTTTGTTATTTTAGCCTCCGTCATTGTGACGAAAGAAGACTAACGGTGAACGGTTTTTATTTAACAGAGTATAACAACTGCACTAAATACACCGGTTTTATGTAACGGTGAAAATTCACTGCATTAAAAGTGTTAACACGTCAAAGTCTGTTATTTACCGGAAAACAGAAAATTCATTAAACTGTTTTAACTTTCATGTATAATTACGAAATGCCGATAAGTGTAATCAAAAATTTTATAAAACCAAAAACAATATTTGTGTAAATATTGGTTCAAATTGGTCAAGGCGTGTGGATTTGTTTAAATATCTTGCACATATACAAGTTTTACAATGGCCAATTAAGATAAAACTTATCTAATTCACAACAGATTTTAGAGAAATATGACATCCGCGATAGAAATGGAATTCTAAAATTATATTTGGATAAACTTAATATGGCCAAGTGGGATGGAACTTGTCTATTCCCATCCGATTATAATGAAATTCGACATGTGTGTTGGAAATAGAATTATGATTAAATTCAAGATTTTCGATGGAAAGGTAATCCTAAAATGATTCTGCTAATTCCGAGACTATACTACCGTTAATAATTTTAATTCTTCAGCGCGTGTCCGCCACACACTTCATTGTTTTAAGCATGGCCAAACTTACATCTCTGACAGCAAATACTCACGAAACACACCTTGCGCCGGATCCAGATATTTGAGCGCTCTTTGCGAGAATTGATGGATCGCCCCTGTTAATTTGTTTTAATTGATAAAAAATGAATTAAGAAATTGGGAGTTAAGTAAGAAAACAAGAAATCAAATTTAGAGCAAGTTGCAATTCGACATTTTATTGGAAATATATAGTTTTAGAACTGCATAGGCTCGAAAGGAGGAGTACCTAATGTAAGGATATGTTAATGTATGAAATTGGTTAGAAGGAGGTTAGATAAATTTGAGATTAATAGTAGACACTATAATTTTATTTCGTTGCTTTTCGTTAATAATAATATGTAAGGGCAATAAGAATCAAACATTATAGTAATTCATAAATACATATTTTATTTAATAAAACTATTTGTAACCAATAATTGTATTTATTCCTATTAATATATTTTATTGTATTTATGGGTACAGATTTTTGCATCAACAATATATTATGTAAATATTAAATTAATAATGACAGTCATTAAACACAGTTTTCTTTTAAAAATCTACTTTCGCGCTTTCTTGCATGCGAAATATTTTATTAATTCGGAGTAGTCGATACTTTGGGCTACTTTTCAATTAAACAAATTGCTAATGAACTCAACTTATCTTGGGATTTAGTTGACCTCAAATATATTTTAGTTAATTTTAATTTTGAAAAGTTTCTTTCACCATTGGCAACCGAAACAGGTGTAATTAATAACATTCTTAACCCTTGTGTGTATACCCAAAGAAATTTATGTTAGTACACACCCGACCCACCCGGGTAGCCAAGTGTATTTTTTCGGTTTTTTCAACAGATTTTTGCCGGTTCCGCTATGTTGTTGCATTTATTTTATAAATTTTGTATTTTGTACGTTTAAAAGTTGGCCTGGCACGTCAAAAAATTTTAGAATTTTTCCAAAAAAGAGAGAAGGCTTTTAGAATTTTAATAAAGCCTAACTATTGAAATGCTGGATAACTGGGAAAACACGATATCAATTTGGTCATACAAACAACCACCGTTGAAATGAATGTCAAGTATTTTCGACAAATACGGAAAGTTCGAAAGTAAATTACTAGGTGATAACATATTTTTACCAATATTAGGTACCGATATGTTTAAAATGGGTGAGTTTGGCGATATTTTATTCGTAAGCTTGTAATTTTAGTTCAGAGTTTATTTAGTACTACAAATTACGAGAATTAAGAAGCACTTTGCGATAATATTCTTGAATGAAAAAATGTTATTAATTTGAATGTAAATATCAATTAATTATAAAGGCATTGAACCAAAAGTTTAAACAAAATTCCAGAGAAATACGATTAGCAGAAAGGTTAACTCTCACGTGTAAAGATTTAAAACTGAAAATTCGTAAGAAGATCTAAAATTCTGAATCGTTTAACTTCATCTACTTAAGCCTACTTGACCATTTAGTTGACGATTCCAGATCATCGTGTAACAGAATTCTAACACACCATTTCATAATAGTTGAAATAGATAGATAAAAAATGTTTGTTCCAAATATCCTTGTGGGTTCGTATTTTTATAGTTGAAAAGAATTAGGAATAGAACGGCCTAAGGCAATTATCTCGGGTTAAGACTTTATGAGCCCGAAAGAAAATCAGTCATTTGGAAACATAATTGTATTGGCACAGTAATTAATACCCAACTCCTTGCGAACACTGGTATAAAATAATATATTTTTAAATTTGTACACAAAATTACAATGGCGGTTCGCAATAGGGATATACAATTTAAAATAAATTAAAATAAAACAAAGTCTTTTCCCTATATTTTGTTCTGGTTACCCGGGTGGCCGGGTATGCGTTAGAAGGGTAAAGAAAATTATTCACACATAACTCCACCAAGAAATAATTTTTATCCAGTTTCTATACAAAAATCGAAAACTAATAGTCAATTCTTGGATGTCAAGAAGCTAGAAACGTCTAACTTCAAAATTGCAGTCCCTTCAAATATATAAAATTGAAATGGCTACCCGGGTAGCCGGGTGCGTACACAAGGGTTAAACAAGGGTTAAACTAACAACTATATAAATTTTCAATTTTATTTTTTCTAATGAAATTAAGAATATTGATTGGGGATGAATCATCAAGAAGCTCGACAAATTTTTTAATACAGATGAGTTCATCATATGAAATAGACCCATATCGAAAGTCTCACTAACTGTTAAAACCAACTGAAGATTGTTACAGTACTTTTCAAGTTCTTATCGTTTTGGCAGATTTTTTAAGTCGTAGAGGAATGCTCAGGTTTCGGCATGCTGGTTAATTGGTTCAAATCTTTCTTGAATCGATATCATTACGGTATCAAGCAATATGTTGAAAAATTCTATTTTAAATTGTTTTTAGGCGTTAAAATGGGCTCATCTTTACCCTCATAATTAAATTGCCATTTTACGTATCTTATTCGTTTTGTTGATTGAAAGTCAGTTTCAGCATCGAGGAGTCCGGCAAGTTCTTTGGCAACTAAAATTTGTTTCTCCAAACCGGTTTGTATGTAATCTTTGAAAAATTTAATACATCCTTTGATTAAATCCATGGTTTTGCTGTCATCGATATTTTGACCCTGCATAGATTTACTGACAATATTTATTTGAAACAAAACGTCATAACAAATGATCAACGATACAAGAAAATTAAAGTCCTTTAATTGACGAGCTAAACCGAACGCTTCATGTGCTATTTTTGTATCGTGCTTCTTTTCCTTCTCACCAAGTTTGACAAGTGCATCGTGAACATCTCCAATTTCGTAACGAACAGTCATAATACTAGACATTTTTGCTTCCCAACGTGTGTCCCTAATTCTTTTTAATGTCAATAATTTGACATGATCGGGCAATATTTGCCAACGATTAACAGATGCGGCGAACAATGAATAAAGCCTTCCCAATATTCCAAATAATGACAAGGACTTTAAAAATGATTTAGCTGCATCGCACAACACCAGGTTTAAGTTGTATGGCATCCACAGGTCACGAAAAATGCCAATGAATTTTGATTCAAAATTCTCTTTTGAACAACTCCACTGTGTTTGCCTTTCATATTTTTGCCATTGTCGTATCCTTGACCGCGGCAGTACTTCAATTAAATTTTATTTTTTTCCAACAAATTTAAAATCGTATTGGATAAACTTTCTCCGCTAGCATTAGATGACGCAGTAAAATCTAAAAATCTCTCACTTATCTCGACTTTATCATTTGATAAATCAACAATTGGTATAGTTAGAGATAGTTGCTCTATATTATTGATATCCGGAGTACAGTCAGCCATGATGGAAACATACTTTGCATTTTGAATACATGAAATTATTTTTTGAGTGACTTTTTCAGTCATCAATTCAATTATTTCGTTTAAAATATTTTTTCCACAAAAACTAACAGATAACTCCTATTTTAGGGTTCGACGAACGTGTTCCTGCATGACGGGGTCAAATTTGGCAAACCGCGGAATGCCATATTATTTTGCGCAATGTATTGAAAACATTTTTCCAGCGCTCTGTTTCCTTTTGAATTATAAGTTGTTCCGCGCGATCGATTAGTTATCCTGATTTCAGTCTTTCGTTAGAACTTTCGATCGAAGTTACTTCTGATATATTGGAATTATGAATTTCATAAACTTCAACAGATTAAAAAATTAGTTTCACCAAAATACATATCTACATATGTGTATATAGTATGACATGGTGACATTAGAGTGCAATACAGAATGATAAAAAATGTTCTTATTTTATGTTCAACATTTAGCAAGTTCCATTAGAGTGTAAAATGCAATTTTGCACCCCTAAAGGTTTTGCGCCCTGCACGGCCGCACATCTCGATTGCCCCTCGAACCGGGCCTGCACTCCCCAACGTTTCAAGCGAAGGTTTGGCGAAAAAAGTTTGTATTCCAACTTGAATATGGTTTTTCGAAATTGAATTTCGAAAAAAATTTCGATCGCTAAACGATTGAAATAGACGTTTACGCTGCCTCAAATAAACTTCAATAGCTGCATGATTTACAGCAATTTTATCAGATAACAATTTAAAAACCTAATGGCATATTCTTCACAAAATCATCCAAAAATAATTTTTGTGTCACATTCCCTTCTATTAGTTGGAAAAATCAAAATTCCTAATAATCGGTTAAAAATAGCTAAGGAATATCCTAATTGCCCATATACCAGAATTTAATTTTAGAATCATTTAAGAATGAAGTTTTTAAACCATTTGCCGAATTTGCTCCAGAAAGGTTAAGGAATAGCTAAGTTCCATCATACTTGGCTATATTCCAGAACTTTATCCTAAAATTATTTTAGAATCCCATTTTCATTGCGGATATCATATTTCACCAAAATCGGTTAAGAAATAGCGAAATTCCACCTCTATTAGCTATATTCCAGAACTCCTTCCAAAAATCATTTTAGAATCCCATTTCCAACGCACATGTCGAATTTCATCGAAATCGGCTGAGAAATAGGCAAGTTCCATCATACTTGCCATATCCCAGAACTTCATCCAAAAAACATGTTAGAATACCAAATTCCGAATTGCAACGCACATGTCAAATTTCCATTGGCCATTCCAGAACTTCATTTAAAAATAATTTGAGAATCAGATTTCCATTGGAAATACTGAATTTCATTAAAATCGGATAAGATATAGAACCCCAATAAAATTTCCATAAACAAATCACAAATCCTCAGTTTAACTGCTCACTAAACCCTAATCCAACCCCAACTCAACTCCAACTCAAAGTCAACTCAACTCGCAAATTGGCCCCTAACTTGTTAAGTTCAACTCAACTCCAAATTCAATGCCCAATTCAATTAATTAAACTACATAACATAACGTAAATATTTATATAACCGGATATTTTGGGGCAATTGCATAGCAGGTAACCCCACTCTTTTGACGTACAATCTCCAAAAGCTTTTCAAATCTCCGCCTTAACCATAGAAACAGATGGGCGGAAAACAAATCCAAATCGGACAAGCCTTCCTCGAGATACCATATGGGTACAGACATCCAAGCATCCAGATATCCAGATATCCAGATATCTAGACATCCAGACATCCAGACAGACGGACGGACATTTTTTTGTTTTTGCTTTTTTAGACTCAGGGACTTTCAAAACGTCGAGAAAAGTGGTTTTTGAGCAACTACATTTTTCGTAATTTTTGACAGGATTTCAATACTTTGGTCTTTTTAGACCGAAGTAAGGAACATGGTTTATAGTTACCGATACTGCTTTGGTTAAAAAATAATTATCCTTCTAAGCCGCCAGAATCAATAGTTGGACACGACTCTCTTTTATTTCCACAAACAAGAAAATTACTGTTGTGACCCAAATTGTCGATGTCGATCCAAGAAAAATAACTCTAGATTTACAGATGAATTATTTTGAAATGTTTTCTATTCCAAATCTGCGATACTTGTTCATAAAACTGAACAGTTATCACAATATGTACATATCTGGGTGGTTTGGCGTCTATTGGAAGGGGCTCCGTAAACTTCCAGTAGGCGCAGGTGTACGTACTGCCTCCTCGTGGCAACCACCGGTAACTGTAACCATTAGGCTGAATGTGGCCTTTGGTGACAGGCTAAAGTACGACGCTAAAGGAGAAAACCTTGACAAAAAATCCCTAATCTAAGGTGGAACAGCATATGCCGATGGATGAAAGGCTGATAGGTTAATCAGTCTATATATGCGGACTCTGGATACCAGGCACCCTCCAGTTTTATTTAGCCTTCCTGTAGTAAACCTGGGTGACCTACAGGCGACTTTTTTATTCCCAGCAACTCGCAAGAGTTAAATCAAAACGGTAGACGAGGCACGGGAAGGAATACACGGGAGTGGGTCTGCCCTCTCAAAGTCCTTGAGTCTCAATGCTACCGCTTTTCTAGCAGAAGTAAATGTTATTACATCTAGGAGGGAGAGCAATTAGCCCAGATAGTATGTAACGCGTGTAGAAGTACTTCCTACAGTAAACATTTAGGAGGGAGAGCAATGAGCCCAGATAATATGTATCGCGTGTAGAAGTACTTCCAACAGTAAACATCTAGGAGGGAGAGCAATGAGCCCAGATAGTATGTCCCAGCAACTCGCAAGAGTAAAATCAAAACGGTAGACAAGGCATGGGAATATACGGGAGTGGGTCTGCCCTCTCGATGTCCTTGAGTCCCAATGCTACCGCTCTTCTAGCAGAAGTAAATGTTATTACATCTAGGAGGGAGAGCAATGAGCCCAGATAGTATGTATCACGTACCGTTAGGCAGTATCATCAGGTTCATTAAGAGCTTGAATATTGACTGGACGGATAATTAAGTAGGGCTTAATGCACAAAAGATCTTTTAGGTCGCAGTGCGGGGTGGCTTGAGCCCCCACATGGCCCTCAAGTATTAATAATAATAAATAATAATGTACATATCTGTAATGTGAAAATAATCACGTCCGGGTCACCAAATTATATTCAATAATAACACAATACTCCGCGTAACTAGAATACGTACGCAAAATTAAAATATGCATTTTCCAAAATGTACAAACGATTTAAATGATGTGTGATATTGAAAAGCAGACATCCGAGTCTAACCCGTATTCTGTTGATGTGTTCTTTTTTTCTGAACGGACGATTATTTTTTTGAAAGTTTATAAAATTGGATTTCGTAATTTCAACAAGCTATACGAATACTTTAATTAAAATTAGAATTTCAAATAGCAGCTTGTCAAATTGGACTTTAACTTGTAGTTTTCGTTAAACTGAATAGTTAGCTTAGCTTTCTTGAATACGTAAAACCGAAATAGTTTAAATAAATGAGCTATTTTAATAATTTGGAAAATTTTAGGTAAATTAAAATTTGTCTAAAAATTTAAGTTTATCATAGTACCCAAATTAAAATATAAATACCAATAATTTAAAAATTAACCGTTTCATTAGCTTTTCTTACTCCAATTTTATGAATAAAATCAGTAATCAACAGCTTCATTTGAATCATTTCTTCAAGCCTGGGATAAAACTTATTCTTGGTAAATATCCACCACTAGCGAATGCAATCCCGGGATCCGATATTTTTTCCAATCCCGAGATCCCGGTCTTTTTGTCAATCCCGAAATCACCAAATCCCTGTTTTTTTTGTCAATACCGAATACCGGGATCCCGGTATTGCCTTATATAGAATACCGTGATTGCATTCGCTATCCACAACCAATCACCACTTGAATACAGTAAGTTAATTGTTAAATCTTTGAGATCCCAAATTTACTATGTTGCATTGAGCAATGATGTTTAACCTCTTTATACTTCCTCACTTAAATAAGCTAAGAAGCTTTTTTTAGGAAATTAAATCAACGTAGAACACTTCGGTGTAGAATGTTTTGATTTGTTTTTGATAATTATACATTACAGCTTAACAAAATACAAGGTTAAACTTGTATATGTAATAATGATAAATAGAGCTCAAATAACCTCAAGTGTTCCTTTACAACTCGAAAGCGAAATCTAACCTTATTGGACATACCCACTAAGGATGCATTCAAAAATTCAGTCAACTGCGCTATAATTCAGTCAACTGTAACTTGCAAACGATTTGATATAATCATCAGAATCTCCAAAGTTTTCAAATTTCGATAATTCAGCAGAATAAATTAAATTAAAATTTGGTACCCTTAAAATATTCAATTAATATTTAAGACCAACATTTCAAACAAAGCATATTAACGAAATTCATTAATATAAAATTTTAATATTGATTATATATTTCCTTCTAAGTTGTATTTTGTTCGAATAAGCAACAAACGAGCAAAATTTTAAACTTTGATAAATTTAGACTAATTAGCTGCAAAAGCTCAACAATTTTTAGCTTGAAGCTGGTTAGTCTTGTCTGTCCCAAGCTACAGCTACCACATTTTGAAAAATCAAATTTGAACAATTGTTAGAAATGCCTCGCTGAAATCAATATATGCGCCAATAGACAAATTTATAGATACAATCAGACTATAGTAATTTTCTATTGCAGGAAATCAATTGCCAAGCCACTTGACCGCGTTTAAAATGGACGACTTTTTTTTGAAATCCTACATTCACTCAATACAATTTAATAACCCATATGCTATATTATTAAATGGATACCTTGGCTTCATTTGTAAAACTTGATTCTCTTGTTTAATCAATAATTACTGGCACTGAATCACAATATCCATTAAACTATTTATATGAGTATTCTTGTGCATCCCAGACAATTTTTTTTTATGAAAATTATTTGTTTAAATAATTAAACCGCACTCTTTCCAAATATTGCCATTAACTCCAATCAATAAAATAAACATTAAATTGTACTTAAAAAATAAAGTAATTTTAAAATTTAATTACTTTCAATAATTGAGAAACATTAATTTAATTATTTTACATACATATTTATAATTATAATATTATATAATTTTATTTTATTTTTTTTTCATCTTTACGATTCTATTGACATTTTAATAAAAACTTTCGCGCTTAACTTACAACAAAACATAACTCTTAAATTGCTATATGTCTGTATTAACATTCATAAAATATAGAAAAGATCGTTGTCCATATAGAAAATTATTATAATTAAAAAAATATAAAAATTTCCAAGAAAACCTAATAATTTAATAATTATAAATTTATTTTATTCTATCGTTTGGTCGTAATTAAATTCAATTAGCAATATTTAAATTAAATATTCTAGTTATTCTAAAATATTTATGTAACGTACTGTATGTATACAGTATAATGTTTTATGTTTAGTTGAAATTGAGCATGTTATCGACTTTTTTTTTATTATTTCTGTAAAATTAATTACATCTAATAAAATTAAATAATTAAATGTGTAAGTAAGAATAATTATTGTATAGACATATCCTGGATATGAAGTTTCTTATTTTTATGTACGAAGTCGGCTTGTGGTTTTTTTGTGAAGTAGGTAACAGGATGAATATGAAAATAAAAGTTGTGTTGCTTGATATAGACGGCTTCATTTAATGTTTTTTATAGCAAGTATTAATGGTAATGATCCAGCAATTTAATAATATTGTATGTATCCATTATTTTATTCATTGCTGAGCTTGTACTTGACTATTTTAATTACAAATTGTATGACAATATATGCGATTGATGCCCTAAGGGGTGGGCAAAAATTACGTGAAAAATTGATAATTTTCATAAATATACAGTATGATGCAAAATTAGGTTATGTGTATCTATAAAGTACATATTTCAAACTGACATTTGAGCCGTTAATTATGAAAGTGGTGCAAGTCCATTTTTCAAAAAAATTAAGTTAATGATAACAATTATAGACAAATAAAAGTATAATCTTTCTAACGGTGAAAAATTTATAGTCAAAATAAAAAAAAAAATCCTTTATACTTGTTCAAAAAATAAGAAAATTCAAAATCCCATACGATTTTTCATTTATTGCTTCTCTATTCCTTCATTTTCTCATTTCAACAAAATGTGGACTTGCCCCACTTTCAAAATAAACGGCTCATTTATGGAGATAACAAATTTAATTTACTCTGTCTTAGAGAAGATATATTAATGGTCCTTTGTGGATTTGATTAGCTTTGCGGGTTCAAGGTTTAAACCCACCTTAATATTATACGTATACCAAAACCTCTTTACCCAAAGGATACTATACGTCAAAATCGTGAGAAGTGGGCGGTTGCAATGACGGTGGTTTTGGCCGATTGGTCATTTCTATTATCAAATTTTCAAAAAATTAACTTTATACTAGAATTAAAATTAAATTTTCAATATATACGAGTAAATATTTTCTCTCAATATCTTAATTCAATCAATGCTAAGTTTGAATGTTTCAAGAAACTCTCGAACATCGTTGAGAGTCAAGGCCAACGAATTAAAATTCTGGAGGAAGAAAATGCTGAACTAAAAAACAATATTAAACTGATAAACAACAAATTAGAGTTTATTGAAGACAATCAAATTAAGATCGAGGTCCACGATGCATTTCATTTTCATATATAGTTTAGTTTGCATTCATTTTCATATATAGTTATAGTACAGTTGCAACCGATACCTCGTCAATGATCATACTAATGATCGAAACCGGTCGGTTAATAATAAAAAATTTGTTTTGGTGGAATTATAATTGGTGTATTTTGGTTACTCATAGAACTAAACTATATTATATACTGAAGACAACTCGAGGAAAACAAACCTAATATTTCACGGCTTAATTGAGGAAAATAATGAGGCAGTACTGAATAAAGTGCATTAGGTTTTAAAATCGCTTGACATACCGTCGTGTATTGATAAAATTAAAAGTACAAATATAGGACATAAATGAGTTAACGATAATAACATTATAAATCCAATCATTATTGAATGCATGGATGCATCAATATAGCAAAAGATCTTGAATGCATTTAAGGCAAAGAAAATTGAGCTTAACCATAATCTGCTCATCGCTGATGTAGGTTTCAGCAAACATACCGGTAGGCTTAATTTCTTCATTACGGATAATCTCTCTAGTCTGAAGCAAAATCTACTCTCACTAGCCAAACGATTAAAACAAGAAAAACTTTATTTCTCTTAAAATTAATGTATTATATTATGCAGCTATGATGTAATCTGCCTAACCGAGACAAGGCTCAACTGCAACATTTATGATTTCGAATTACTCTCTTCAGCTTTTACGGTTTATCGATGTGACAGAGATCTTAACCTGCTTCCGCATAAAACTGATGGTCGAGGATGTTTAGTAGCTGTTAAGGAACAATTGAATTCGTATCGACTATCGAACTTGGAAACCTATGCTAAGGAAATCTGGGTCTTTATAGACGCCAGCAATAAGAAATTGATTATTAATGTGCCTTATATCTATCCAGAAGCAACTCAAAATGATTATATTACTTATTTTACTAACTTGGATAGAATCGTAAATATAGAAAAGCCTTCTGCTTGTTTTCTAAAAGCTGGTGACTTCAATCTGCCAAATATTTCTTGGAATGCCTATAACAGTTATAGTAATGAGGGCTTTATCAGTATAATAAAATACATAATCATAATAATCGACTTTTGGATTTAATCCTAAGTAATATTGAGCCTAGTAATATAACTGTTGTAGCATCGATTGATGTGCTTAATGCGTGATTGATAGGCACCATCCACCATTGGATATTATTATTAAATACAAAAGAGAAATCGTAATTACTAACTTTCGGAACTGTGATTATAACATAATCAATCATAAAATCAAGTCAATTAATTGGATTAACATTATGTCTCATATGAGTTCTGACCAATCTGTAGATTTTTTTACCAATCTGTTAATCAAATAATTGAACGGCACGTGCCGCTTATGTGTTGTATTAACAAATTCTATCCTGATTGGTATTCAGTCAAGTTAATAAATTTGTTAAATGTCAAAGAATATTTTAAGGTTAAATTTAGAATATGTTCTAATTATGAGTAATATGCTATGTTTTCCAAAGTAAGATCTAAAGCGAAAAAGGAACAGAGTCGATGTTATCGCAATTTCATTAAACTAACAGAAAATTCTCTGTGTATTGATCCCAAACTGTTTTGGTCTTACTGAAAAAAAAAGAAAAAGGAATCAAATTATTTCCCTTCATGAATGCAATATAACAATATCTACAGCTGTAATGTTTTAGAAATCTGTAATTCATTTGGGGATTTCTTTAAATCAGTTTACAATTTGGGATCGCACGATTCCAGAAATAACGATGGGACATTATGCAATCATTGTAGCATTTTACCTAATTTATGTATTGCTGAAGCTGAAACATTATTGGAGCTAACCAGAATTAAGACAAATAAAGGTCCCAGAGCTGACCATTTATCTCCTTATTTTCTAAGCAATGTAGCTGGAACCATCTGTGTACCACTAACGATATTATTTAATAAATCATTTTGCGAAGGTAGATTCCCTGTACCTTGGAAAGTTGCCAGAATAGTTCCAGTATTTAAAAAGGGTGATAATGTCGACATTTAAAAATTATAGACCAATTTCAATACTTAACTGTGTCTCTAAAATTTTCGAGAAAATTGTTCATACAAAATTATTTGCTGACACTAAGAGAATTGTATCCAAAAGTCAACATGGGTTTTTCCAAGGACGTTCTACGTTATCAAATTTATTATGCTTTACAGAATATGTAACTAACTGTCCTTAAATTCAGGCTTTGGAGTTTACGATGAAATTACTTTATATAAAATATTAAATTGTATAATTGATAGTGAGTTAACACTGGGTGAAACGTTTAATTTTAATAGCAATCCTTACACTACAAGACACTCTCTTACATTTAAGGTAATTACATATAGAACAAAGTTTTCATTTAAAGAAATGTGAGTTCATATATGTGAGGCATTGGAACCAACATCAAAAACTGAACTAATTTTTGTTTTTCTGATCAAAATAGTGATCCGAATTAGTGGTTTGCATGCGTTGCTTGTCGTTTCATGAAACATGATCTGATCCGGATCAGATCAAAGGTCAAGGAATACAGCTAGTACGCGAAAATAGACAAATCGAGTCAACGATCGACTTATACCTGGTGTTGAGCATCCACAGTTTTTCACGCTTCTTCTCTTCATGTATGCGGTTTCCTATATGCTGATCTCTAAAATCGCTGAAAACATAAACAAATGGTACAAATGGTAGAGAACTATATAAACTATTATTCGTTGATAATACAACCTTTTATTGTTGTTGTTTTATTCCGTTGTTTCATAAATGCTGATAATTTTCAGTTGATGCAACAACATGAATTACATCAATTACATATATTATGAAATCAAACTTAATTTCGCTTACTTAATTACAAATTGCAAGGTAATATTTTTCGAAGGATTGCTGTTGATGTTATGAAGTCAATGTTAAATGTCACGAGAAAGGACTCCGCACTTTTTGTGTGGAAAATGGCCCTCGGTTAAACTCTCTGAAACTTTGGATTCTAGTAGACCTTGATCTATTGATCAAAAGTCTCAATGGTCACTAGGCCGTTTTCCAAACGAAACTTATTTGGATACTTATTTGTGGAACCTAACTTATTCCATAAGAAATTACATTGAATAAGTTAGGTTCCACAAATAAATATTCGTTTGGAAAACGGCCTAAGTTCTAAATTCATGTTTTGAGATATAGCCCTTAGAAGTTGGGAGTATCGCCCATTTAGGTATCTCAACTCAAGCAAAGCGCTAGAACGAGAGATATGCCTTACATCCCCGCTATTGATGTCTGTTAACAAATATTAAGGCTGTTTTCCAAACGAATACTTATTTGTGGAACCTAACTTATTCAATGTAATTTCTTATGGAATAAGTTAGGTTCCACAAATAAGTAACCAAATAAGTATCGTTTGGAAAACAGCCTAAGTCGAAAAGTACTTATCCGATTTTCATGAAACAAAGACAGTCTTATAGATCTTGTTCTGATAAGAAAAAATTGTATGGCTAAGATCTTTAGATGAATTCCTTTGCAATACATTCACGTAAAAAAACAATAATAGTATACATAATTGATAAATAGAATACATACTATGTGCAAAATTTTTTTTTGCGTATGAATGAACGTAAATGGGGGTGTTCACACGAAGTTAACAATGCAACGCAACACGACAACTCCTCGCGTTTAGACGAAATAATAAAATTGTTGTTACTTATCTATGTATGTCTAAAACTATTTCCATTTCGTGTTAAGGCTGTTTTCCAAACGAATACTTATTTGTGGAACCTAACTTATTACATAAGAAATAACATTGAATAAGATAGGTTCCACAAAATAAGTATTGTTTGGGAAACAGCCTAAATCCTTGAATTATATACATAAATAAAAATCAGTGTTTAAATTCATTTTTCGTCCCCTTCTTTAATCTCTCTCTCTGTGAAAGGAAACAAAAAAAAAATTTTATTTCTTTCCCCGGGAACGAAATTCAAAAAAATAAAATACCTCTCCTCATATAAAAAACAAAGGGAAGGGAATGAAATATCGATCGATTTATTTCTTTTCTAAAGATAGGAAAGAAAAATTTATTTATAAACAACTAAACAAAGGAGAGAAGCGAAAAATAAACAAAAAATCGAAATTATAAATTTTAAATTTGTTCACTGATCAAAAATAGAAATAAAAGCAGTTTACAAAAAAAAACTCAAAACGTATTCAAGTGTTTTATTCAGTGTTTAAATTCATTTTTTTTGTTCCTTTCTTTTATCTTTTTTTCTCTCTTTGTGAAAAGAAACAAAAAATATTTTTTATGTTTCTTTCCCCGGGAACGGAATCGAAGAAAGTAAAATATCTCTCCTCGTATAAATAAAACACAAAGGATAGAACAGGAGTGATATTTTATTTTGTTGAATTTTGTTCCGGAGGAAAGAAACAAAACAACATATTTTTTCTCTCCTTTCGCAAAAAGAGAGTAAATAAAGGAACGAAATTTGAATTTAAACATTGGTTTTATTATTTTATATTTGTGTTTGTGAGTTGCAACTTGTTCATCACCTAAAATTTACGTTGAAAAAGTGCAACAAGAATATTTTCCCTCTCCAATTAGTCTATAGGCAAAGACGAAAGAAACGAGGAAATGATGTGTTGCAGTGTTAACTTCGTGTGAACAGCCGGAATGATTTTGTTTGAATGTATATAAAACAGAGACTGGAACCGAAATGTAACACGAATATTTTCCCCTCCCGTTACTTTATATGCAAAGAGGTAAAACACGAGGAAATGATGTGTTGCAGTGTTAACTTTGTGTGAACAACCGGATTAATTATGAAATGCGCCCACTGCGCAGTGTAATTCGTTTAGCATACGAAAATAGTTTTTATTATAGATGTAATGTTACTCTTTACAATAAAATAAAACATACGCTTCACTTTTTAATTTAAATATTTTACTCGATAGGTTTATATTAATTTATTTATTTTGTTCAAATTATTCATTAAGTTTTAAGGTTTAATTTAATTTATTTATTATGTATTAATTTATTATTTTTGTACTATCATTTTAATTTATTTATTGTTACCATCACCACCATTTTATGTATTTGCCTTTTGATATTGCAATGAGCGCTCGTGCGCTCCGCACTAAATCCGAGACGAGACTATTTTTGTATTTTATCTTTTATTTAAATTATGTGTTTTGTTTTTTCTTGTCGCTCAGTTGGTATCATCAGTAATGGTGTATTGTTTTGGTTATTACGGTTCGGGTTGGAATTGGCTTGTGGTGGCGAACGCTAAAATTTAGGCGTAACGTTAAAATGCGCAAACCACCACAATACAAAAATCTGCGTGTCGGAAGCGGAACCGTCTAAAACGAAAAAATTACCGTCTTGGATAGTTCGATTAGATTAATTTGCACAATTTTAAAAACTGAAAATAATTGTATAAATTTTTGCGAATAGCAAACACTTGAACCGGAACGAAAATTAATTTCGATTCCAGTTTCGGTTCAGGTTCAATTTTTTATTTTATTTCGGTTCGGTTCCGGTTTTCGGTTCATTGAAAATAGCGGTTAATTACGGTTTTCGGCTTAGTTTCGGTTCCAGTCTCTGATATAAAGTAGTACGTATGCAAGTCCAATTATTATTGTTTGCTTTATTGTATTTGATGCCTAATGTATATGTAGATATTATATAGATGGCATTGTTGAGATGCCGGTAATGCGATTACATCCTGTAATGGGTTTCCTACTTTTTTACATATCGTAATGCTACTATTATGTCTGTTTACATAAGTGTGTGTGTCTATGTATGGGTGTTTGTATGTGGTTTAGTGTGTAGCATCGCTACTTAATATATTTGCTTACAACCACTTGTTAAGGCAAACGGATTACAGTTAATTTTTTTAAAATTATTCAAACAATTGTACATTAATTATCAAATACTTACATACAAATTATGTATGCACTTTTTTATACATATACACCAATACATACGTCACAAAAAAAAACATAATCACGAAACAATTTTAGTACAATCCAAAAAACAAATCCATAGAAAGGCTTTATTTGTTTTCCTAATCGAAAATTATTTTCTATTTCAACAAATAAAAATAATAAAAAATTATTTCTAACTTATAAACAAAACATAAATAGCTAATAATGCATAATATTTAATGTTTTTGTTCAGTGTTGTTAATTGTGTTAAAGGAAAATATAAGTGTTCCTTCTGAATTGAATCGTAATGAGTGGTATAAAATTACAAGCTGAATTGTGTAATACAAGCTGAAACTCCCTGCAATTATCGTCTAAACGACCACTTACAAATCTGCTTACTTCCGAAATACCATTAGAACACAAATAAAAACATCTTACTGTGATATTTTACATCAGAAATGGGATGAAGAGAATATACCAAGAAACGTGAACATGGCGTAAACAAGCCAGACTGGAAATAAACACAATACAGCTCACTGACCACTTCAATAATAAAAAGTCATCAAGAAATCATTTATTTTAAAAATTAAATTTCAACTCAGCTTATTTTTTGAATATTTACCAAAAGAAGGCAAGTATTTTCGAGTGATGTTATTTGAGGCAGGTGAGGTAGCATACGCAAAACAGCAAACATCAACATAAGATAATCGAATTATTATATTTTATATTATTGTACTATTATTTCATTTATTTTGGTTTAATATAAAGTAACTTAATTTGTATACTGGCTCGTGGTTGATGCCTTTGAGTCGTAGCTGACATTTGGTGAGTGCCGTGGGGGCACGGTTTAATCATGATGTGAGGGGAAGCAAAACAAGCAAAGCTGTTTTTGGCAGTTCTTGCCCCCTTTACTTTTCTTTGTTTGTATGGGTACCAATGTCATCTGTGTTTAGAGAGTATCGCCAATGAATGTGACACATTCCGGTAGTGAATTTATAAAACATGGTCGTCAGTTTCAGAAACATTTATGCTGTTTCCCAATACAGTTCTGTACACTCGCTGTAGTTCTATACTCTCGCACACATATTTCTATCTAGTGGAAATCCTCTTTTTCGCTTATGACCGCATTTCTTCCAAAACCTTAAGAAAACCTAAAACAAACTATAATAGTTTTGCTGCCAATCACGTCAGTACAGTTTATATTGAATGAATCATTATTAGATGTGCTTAATTTAAAAAGAAATCAATTTAATGATTTGATATGTGAGGTGCATCAAATTTTGCAAGGCGGGGAAGTGCGGGTTCAGAGCTTTCATAGTGAGCCCTCAAATGGAACATGCGACACCATGGAAATAAACTGAGCGCATATAGCTTTATTACAGCCTATAGTGAGCTTATACAGCGAGCTTAACTGTAGTTTTATGTATAAATTAAAGGTTGTGCCCGAAAAGCTAAGTTTTTTTACATTTATTTGTTATTTAAATTAAAGATTCAACCTATAACTTGTCGCTTTTGTTCAGTAGATTTCTCCGCGCTCAATCGATACCTCAATTATCCATATCGGATGGGGCAACATGGAGCTAGCAAACCAAGTTCTAAAATTAAAAGTTATTTTATGGTCACACTGTTTTGTGCCCTATTGTGCTTTCTCTGACATCCCTTATAATCCTTAGCGATCGATGTGGGCTGGTTTTGCTATTCTTGAAACCTTCTTTTTGCTTTTAATTTTGTCTCGACTTTCCATTCTCTCAAATTTTTAATTGGCGAGGTAAATTACCTCAAAGACGTAGTTAACGTCTGAATCTAGAAATCTGACAACATGGTGTCCATGTCAAAAGCGCGTTTCGGCGATGTAGTCGTGGCGGCTATCAGTTTTCTTCGGCCATGTGGTTGTGTCGGGCATCTGTTCTATCGGCGATGTGGTTGGGTTGGCCATCTGTACTGCGTCGGCGAAGTGGGTATATCGGCCATCTGTCCTGTCGGCGATGTGGTTGCGTCGGCCATCTGTCTTGTCGGCGATGTAGTTGTCGGCCATCTGTCCTGTGGGCGATGTGGGCATGTCGGCCATCTGTCTTGTCGGCGATGTGGTTGTGTCGGCCATCTGTCTTGTCGGCAGTTTAGTTGGAACAATTATCGGCGATGTGGCCGATCGGCGAAACGGTTGTCGGCCATGTGACCCACACCCCGATCAAACTATCCAATTCATTCCATTCCAAATATCTTATTTATATTAATTTGTATATATTGAACAATCAGTATTTGATACAATTTGATTTGGATGAACTGCAGCGACTTGATTTGAATGAAACTTTCACTACTTCTGATTAATCAAGATGTGTGAGCTTAGACGTTTGTGGTTTTCAATAACAACAGATTTATACATTGTCTGCACTAGCTCAATTGTGATAATTAAATAATAACGCCTTGAATATTAGTGGCATATAGCACTGCTTTGCTCTCGTAAATCCTATAAAGGGTGACAACAATTCGTAAAAATTGAAAATATCCCCCTTACTGTTTGTTAAGTTAATGAAAAAATTCTATTTATAATTAAAAAAACAAAAAAAAAATCAAATTTTTAATTACTTATGTCTTATGAAATTTAATCTTTATTTTATATTTGAAATATGTATAATAAAAATAAAAAATTGTTCGTAATTGTTGTTGCTGTGAGATATAAAAATAATAAACAAACAAATATTTCAATTCAACGCCAAATTGTCTAGCAATTTGATAAAATTAGATTAAAAACTTATAAAATGTTAAAATTTTGTGTACGTACATACATAAATAAGTCAGCAAAAAATGTAAACCCAAAAATATTCTACCATCATACCAAAAGTACATTTTGGTGTACGTCAAAAGACCTTGATGCCATATGATCTAAAATTGAAATGTTTTGTTATCATAATTTTATTTTTTATAACGTATTTATTTATTTTGTGCACATACACACACACACACCACACACTTACATGATCCATGTTATCTTATCGGCGGAATATGAATATTTAGATTAGATAATGCACACAGAGCACTACAGAAAGTAAATAAAGTTTTTAGCCGACACGAGTTCATCAGTTTAGACACTGCATAACTTATAAACTTGAGCTCTGGATGATTTCATGTGAGAATGTGTGTGTCTGTATGTTTAACTTATGTGAACAAATTCTGCTAATGTACAATATAATTTATACATGAAACTATTTCAAATTTGAATTTTATGATAAGAAAATAAATTTTTTTATTTTATTTTATGTAATTAATGTTTCCAATTGAGTAATGATATATGATTTATTTTCGTATTTTTATTTTTATTTTTTTTTTTTGGTTTATCAGCATGACCTAAATATTTGAGAATTTTTGTAACTTTATTTCGTATAAATTCCGGTTGAAATTAGATTTATAATCTTGAAAAGTCAATTCGCAGTTTGAAATATTATTTTTTTTCCAAATGGGTTAATTACGTATTTGAATTAAGTATGTGATTTAAGCATGTGCTTATTTGTCATACATATACGTAATATGTATATATGAACATATTATGTATCGATATGGTTTACACGCCTTTTAGAATGTGTACTTGTACTGTACCGTAATCTTAAGGAAATGAAAAATAATTGCACTTCAATATTTGCGATCATGCATTATTTATTTTTGTTTTATTACATTTTAAGCACAAAAACAACACAAATCGAAGTTCAATCTCGATTAGGGTATATATGTACATACGTTCGTATACTGTATAGAATGTATAAAGCTGACGTAATGTCACGATTAATTTTAATCAATCAAAAAAAAATTATTAATGCATGAGAATGTGCACATATAGACTTTTTATAGACATTGAAGGTCGATGGAATTTTACTTGCATTTATTATAAATTTTACGACGAGTGTGTGAGATTGATTTGCAGGCATATTTCAAATTGCAATGTAATTGATATTAATTTATATATGATGAGATTAACCGCGTGTACATATATGTGCTATGTGAACATGCACTTTTATTTTTTTTTTCAACGTAATAACCGGATAAAACAAATTTTCATCGATTTTTTATTCTGTTGCGGTTCGTTAATTAGAACCGATTGAGGAAAACATGACCAACAATTTCTACTGATTGAAACTGAAGAACAAATAGGTATAAGTACAGGTCTGAAGATAGATTAAGATGCGGCATTCTTTTTTTAGTAAAATGATTACAATCTTTTAGTAATCTTTCTATGTCTGGGGATTTCAACTAATATTCAGCAACATTATTTTCCCTTAGATTCTGTTGTGGCAATTTTATCCTATGGTTCCGTTGACAATTTATTTATTTAGAAATATTATTAGATGGAAGCGGAGACTAATCTCAAGGCCTCGGTGCCTGAGTGATCGCACCGGAGTGCGTAATGAATACAATGACAGTAGTTGTGAACTATCAATTCGGCCCAATATGACATGGACAATGGTTTAATATTCAGTAACAAGCAACGGCCTAAATATGGCGGTAGCAAGTACCTACGAGCGTTTGCCTCCCGAGGGAGTCGCCTTAAGGCAAACGTCAGAAATCGCATCTGAATTAATTCTACACGGCTAGAGAAATTGTTATAGTACGGATTCCAGACAATTGAGGCATATTCCAAGTGCGAACGAACCAATGAAACAAAGCGGACTTTTATAGTATACGGATCATGAAAACCTTTTGAGAAACGGAATCAAAACCTTAATATTGAATTAGCCTTGCTGATACATCTGCCAATATGGTCTATAAACAATAAATTTCGAGGAAATAAGACACCTAAATATATAAAAGAATGGACCTGATCAATCATAGCTCCAGTTAAAAATAAGCTATTATCACAGCCATTTCGTCTTCTTGAAAAGTTCATAACTTTACATTTTGAAACGTTTGGGCAAAGCTTAGAGAAACAGAAAACATTTAATTCCTGTTGTAAATTTAACAGGCCGCCCTCATTTTTAATCTTCCAAAATACTTTTACATCATCAGGATAAATCAAAAAACTCACAATGTTTGAAGCACCTCTACACATCGTCTATGAATGTAATAAATAAAAGTGGCCCTAGATGGCTAACTCATATGGGACACCAGACAAAACATTTATATTATTTATATCTGTAGATAAAATATTATTTAAAAGAACTTTCAAATTCTAAATCCCAAATGCCAAAATCCAAAATTTGACATTTAAAATTTAAAATTTTAAGTCTCAAATTCCAAATTTCAAACTTAGAACTTCAAATCTAAAATTCCAAATTTCCAATATCAAATTTCAATTTCTAAATTCCAAATTTTAGATTTCAATTTTCAAATTTCCAATACCAAATCTCAAATTCCAAATTCTAATTATTAAATCTTATATCTTAAATTTCAAATTCTAAATTCCAAATTTTAAACTTCAATTTTCAAATTTCAAATATGTCTCATTTTAAATTTCAAATTTTAAACTTCGAATTTCAAAATCCAAATCTGAATTTTCAAAATCCTAAATTTCATATTCCAAATTCCAAATTTTAAATTTCCAATTACAAATTTCAAATTTAAATTTCATAATGTAAATTTCAAATTTTAAATTTTAAATATCAAATCTCAAATTTTAAATTCCAAATTTTAAATTTCAAAATTCAAATTGCCAATTTCAAGTCTCAAATTCCAAACTTCAAATTTTAAATACCAAATTTCAAACTTTAAACACCAAATCTGAAATTCCAAATTTCCAATTCTAAATTTAAAATTCTTAAATACCAAATTTTAAATTTCAATTTCCAAATTTCCAAATTTCATATTTCAAACACCAAATTCAAAATTAAATCTTATGTCTTAAATTTCAAGTTGCAAATCACAAATTCCAAATTCCATACTACAAATTTCAAATTCTAAACTTCAAACCCCAAACTATATTTTAAATTCTAAATTTAATATTCCACATTCCAAATTTCAAACTTTAAATTCCAAGTTTCAAATTTTCATTCTAAAATTCCAAAATTCAAAATTTCATATTTCAAATTTGAAATTTGAAATTCCAAATTTCAAACTTTAAACTCCAAATCTGAAATTCTAAATTTTCAATTCCAAATTTCAAATTCTAAATGCCAAATTTTAAATTGCAATTTCTATATCCAAATTTGAAATAAATTTCAAATTCCAAACTTTAAATTTTAATATCCAAATTTCAAATTCCAAATTTAAAATTTCAATTTTCAGTTTCAAAATTTCAAATTACACATTCCAAATTTCAAATTGTAAATTTCAAATTTAAAAATCCAAATTCCAAATTCCAAAATACAAAATATCAAATTTGAAATCTCATATTTTAAATTTCAAATTCCAAATTCCAAATTTCAAATTTCAAATTAAAATTTCAAATTTCATATTTTAAATTTTGAATATCAAACCTCAAATTTTAATTTAAATTTTAAATTTTATTTTAATTCTAAATTCAAAATGTAAATCATAATACTTAAATTTTAAATATAAATATTTAATTTCCAATTCCAAATTCCAAATTATAAGTTCCAAATTTCAAATTCGAAATTTTAAATTTTAAATATCAATTTTAAGTTTCAATTTCTAAATCTCAAATTCTAAATTCAAAATTGTAAATCTTATATCTTAAATTTTTAATTTCCAATTATAAATCCCAAACTTCAAATTCCAAATTCTAAATTTCAAATTTCATATTGTAAATCTCAAATTCCAACTATTATGTTCCAATTATCAAATTCCAAATTTAGAATTCTAAATACATACCAAATTTGAAATTTCAATTTCCAATTTTCAAATTTCAAATTCCAAATTCAAAATTTTAAATCTTATATCTTAAATTTCAAATTCCAAATCCCAAATGTAAAATTCCAAATTTTAAATTTCAAATTCTAATATCCTAATTTCAAATCCCAAATACAAAATTTCATATTCCAAATTTCAAATTTTAAATTTCAAATTTTAAATTCAAAATTTTAAATCTTATATCTTAAATTTTAAATATAAATATTTAATTTCCAATTACAAATTCCAAATTCTAAATTTCAAATCTCAAATTTAAATTTCAAATTCTAAATCTCAAATTCTAAATTCAAAATTTTAAATCTTATATCTTAAATTTTTAATTTCCAATTATGAATTCCAAATTATAAGTTCTAAATTTCAAATTCCAAATTCTAAATTTCAAATCTCAAATTTAAATTTCAAATTAATCTCAAATTCCAAATTTAGCAAACTCCAAATATCAAATTCTAAATTTCAAATTCTAACTACATACCAAATTTTAAATTTCAATTTCAAATTCCAAATTTTAAATCTTATATCATAAATTCCAAATTCCAAATGTTAAATTCCAAATTTTTAATTTTAATTTTAAATTTCAAATTCCAAACTTGAAATTCTAATACCCAAATTTCAAATTCCAAATACCAAATTTCAAGTTTCCCCATCCAAAATACAAATTTCAAAATACAAACCCAAAATCCAAAATTTCATATTCCAAATTTCAAATTTTAAATTTCAAATTTTAAATTCAAAATTTTTAATCTTATATCTTAAATTTTAAATTTAAATTTATAATTTCCAATTCCAAATAACAAATTATAAGTTCAACACTTCAATTTCCAAATTCTAAATTTCAAATCTCAAATTTAAATTTCAAATTAATTTAAATTCCAAATTTCAAACTCCAAATATCAAATTCTAACTTTCAAATTCAAAATACATACCAAATTTTAAATTTCAATTTCAAATTCTAAATTCCAAATTCCAAATTCCTAATTTTAAATCTTATATCTTAAATTCCAAATTCTAAATGTTAAATTCCAAATTTTAAATTTTAATTTTAACAAAATTTCAATTTTCACTTTCCAAATTTCAAATCCCATATTCCAAATTTCAAATTTCAAAATACAATTCCAAAATTTCATATTCCAAATTTTAAATTTAAATTTTTAATTTCCAATTCCAAATTCCAAATTCTAAATTTCAAATTTCAAATTTAAATTTCAAATTAATCTCAAATTCCAAATTTCAAACTCCAAATATCAAATTCTAAATTTCAAATTCTAAATACATACCAAATTTTAAATTTCAATTTCAAATTCCAAATTCCAAATTTTAAATCTTATATCTTAAATTCCAAATTCCAAATATTAAATTCCAAATTTTTAATTTTAATTTTAAATTTCAAATTCCAAACCTGAAATTCTAATATCCAAATTTCAAATTCCAAATACCAAATTTCAATTTCCAAATACCAAATTTCAAGTTTCCCTGTCCAAATTTCAAATCCCATATTCCAAATTTCAAATTTTAAATTTCAAATTTCAAAATACAAATCCAACATCCAAAATTTCATATTGCAAATTTCAAATTTTAAATTTCAAATTTCAAATTCAAAATTTTAAATCTTATATCTTAAATTTTAAATTTAAATTTTTAATTTGCAATTACAAATTTCAAATTATAAGTTCCAAATTCAAATTCCAAATTCTAAATTTCAAACCTCAAATTTAAATTTCATTGTATTTTGATTGTATTGCATTATGTAAAAAATTTATAATTTTGTATATGTTTTAAAATGTGAATTACAATATCAATTACCCTTCAAAGGACAATAAATCCATTGGGAAATTGATATTGTAAAGAGTTTAATTGTATAATTTGTAAATAATTAATAAATAAATAAATAAATAAATAAATTCCAAATTTCAAACTCCAAATATCAAATGCTAAATTTCAAATTCTAAATACATACCAAATTTTAAATTTCAATTTCAAATTCCAAATTCCAAATTTTAAATTTTAATTTTAAATTTCAAATTCCAAACATGAAATTCTAATATCCTAATTTCAAATTTCAAATACAAAATTTCAATTTTTTCAAATATCGAATATAATTGCGTTTAGTAAATTTTGGTAGAGCTCTACATTGTTTCTCTAAACGTTAAATCGAGACTTTAGATCTAACGAATTAAATTGGATATAGAGTTCAGCACCGTTTGCCGAAGAAAATCGAGTATTGGTCACACCTCTACACAGACCATTTTACACAGATTGCAAATGTTTTTTCCCAGTGACATTTGTACTTTAATAAGTACTAAATTAGTAATAAAATTGCATGCACTACTTCCTAATTAAATTATTCTTGATAACAGAATGATAACCAAAACGAGAAAAAAAAAGTTCCATGAATTTGAAATTGCATAATTTTCTTGTTATTTTTACGCGCCACATATACAATTTATAAAACAAAAAACGTAAAACCGAAACCACAACAAACAAGAATAGAACACAGCGCTACAGTGTAATTGAAATTTTGTGAGAATTTTATTATTTTGTTTGATTTCGCATATACGCAAGTTTTCCACGAACTGGCGCAAGAGATTCGCGCGCGTACATTTTGTTATAGACAATTACACACACTAACAATAACAACAACAAAAAAGACTGAAAACCATAACAAAATTTTTATATGAATTATAAATCTTTGGCACCGGAAATTCTTCAGTTGATTTTTTTTTTTTTTTATGTTCAATTCTATAATGTGAATATATTTTGCGTTTGGCTGGTTAATTCTCTGGATTTGGTTTGTGTGTTATATAAAAAATTTTGTCATATTTTATTCCGCGAATTTTGATAAGTTGTGTTTACTTGTGTATATAAAATATATTTCGGAGATCGAAAGCGAAAAATAAAAATTCTATTTAATTGCCCACTTGAAATTTTATATGGATTTTCTACTATGTGTTGCTGTTGATGTATATATCATACGCGATAATGAATAAAATACAATACATTTAATAATGATGATAATGACGAATTCATCATCATGTTATTGTTAGGTTTGCGATTTTATTTCATTTTTGCTTTATTCGTTATAACAAGTCTGAGAATTATGATATTGAAAAAATAAAACTTAGCTCAAACTACATTAATTGTCGGATACTGTTTTAAAGTCTTCAATTTTTTTTTTATAATTGTGATAAATTGAATAATTAACCACAAACTTGACTTATAGAGAAATAGTTATGTATTTTATAAAATTTCTGTAACATTTGCTTTAATATAATACGCGCAGACAAAGTTCCTTGTTGTGAAGAACGTTGAACTTGATTTTGTCTATTCATTTTTGTTTTTGTATACTGTATGTATATTACGTGATGGTAATTAATTTATGTCATACCATATATATATAATATATGTAAGTATTTTGTATTTATATGGTGAGAATAAAATACTCGAAATTTAATAAAACAACAAAATATGATTCAATTGGATTAGAGACATTTGGCGGTTTGTTTTGTTTCATGAGTCAAGTTCAAAATCATGGGTGGTCAGTATGTGGGGAATTCCTATTTGAAAATCATCAAAGTTACATGGTAATTAATAAAATTACATATTGGTATTCACCTCATGCAACAACGCCTTTGTAGTTATACATAAATGGTTTCATTTTTTACTTTTCCCACTATAACGAAGTTATATTGGGTAAGTATCGTAATCGCGAAAAAAATTTTGTTCCAGATTTTCACATTTCTCGACGAATTAGGTTACCAGGACCCCGAAACACCGATCAGAAAAATGTCGTGTCCGTCCTTCTGTCCTTCCGTCCGTCCGTCCTTCCAGTCGCACATTTTTATTATTTTTGTTTTACCACCCATTCTCACAAATATTGATAGTTTTGGTCGAAATTTTGTACAAATATAGATTTTAGTAATAATCAGTTTGTGTTACCTTTTAGGTCCATTCGAGTATAAAATAGAGGTGGTTGCAGTGGAAGAGAAAACTACCAAACAGATTTTCTCAAAAACAAGACCGACGATTTTTTTCTTATGTTGATGATAAATTTGACAATTCATCGTCTACTTGTGCAGAAAATTTGAAGTCGATTGAAGCATTGCGTGGGGGTCATTTTGACAAAAAGAGTAATATAAATTTGTTGATCTGTGTACCGAGCTAATGTCGAACTTTTCAAAGAAATATTTTTTACAGTTAATACACCTTGCAAATTCCAACAATAGTTCCCTAGGTGTGTTTAAGATAATATGAAAAGATTACCATGTAATATGGAATTTAAATTTCTTAATTTACCTAAAATACTTTGCTGGTAGTAAATAAATATCGTCAACATTTAAAAATAATTATATCTAGTGAGCTTTTAAAGATAGCAAGATATTCCCGTTTCTATGGCACTGACATTTCTGACATTGACATTTCTGTGACGGTTTATTGACATTTTATAACATTTTAATGATTGAAATATCAACGACATTATTTGTGAATTTGTAAATAAAATCGCCTTTAAAGGTATTATTTCTGAGTAATAATTTCTTTGGGTATTCAAAATCGTATATAACTTCTAATAGAAAATTACTATGAGAGGCTTTAAAATAATATCACGCCACTAGGGTGGCGCAGGTTTAGGAGAGCTGGATGATATATAAAATGAAATGCTATGTTACAAGGAGGTGGGATTTCGTAACAAATGAAAATTAATGTTAATTCTGATTTTGTATTGTTTGTGTTTTATTATTTTGTATTTTCGAATGGTCCACAGCGATGCCCCGTCGAGACTGAAGCATTGAATAAAGAATAATATCGGTCAATTCTCCCGTTGCTCACGTAATATTGTAAATATAATAAATAATAAATTTTTGCACATTGTGGATACAGAGAGTATGGTGCAAATTAAATTCTTAAGGACTTTCAACGGTATACTAGAATCAGTTCTAAATAATCTAGGATTAGTAGTGAGTGTGCGATTTGGTGGTATGAGAGTAGAAATTTTAAATTGCCGTGATCAATTGTGATATTGGGGAAGAAGTCTCCAAATTTGGGAAAAGCCGTGACATATTATGAAAGCCCAAAATAACGCCTGCCCAAAATAACGGAAAATATTTGTAAAATATAAATGGTTGGTTTTATGATCTTTAACGGATGCTTTCTGGGAAAAGTGTCGTCCGAGAGTCGGATAGATCCAATTTTTTTTATTTCGCGATCGGTTGATATTTGATATAAACATAAATTTACGTTATTTTTGTCGATGCATGACTTAAAATGAATCAATTGTCTTTTTTAATACTACTTCACATTAATTTGGCAATTTTTTCGAAAGTTAGAAATTTACTAATTCTTTATCGCTCTAATTTATAAGCTTTCATTTATTAAAGCTTTTTAACCAAACCATTTTACTCATAAATATGATTTTACAAAGGGAAACGGAATTTTGGCTAAAATTTAGAATATTTGTTCTCAAAGTTAATCATTAATCATTAAAAGCTTTTAGTTTTAAGAGGTTTTGAAACCGAATCAGTTAACTCTATAATTTGATATTATAATGAAGGTGGTATTTTAGAATACATTTAGAGTATTTGTGTTCAATGAGCTTTAAGCTTGGTTATTTATTTTCCGTTTGGCTTTGACATGTCAAGAACTAATATTTTTAATAGCTTTCAATTAGAAAAGCTTTTTAAACAAAATCATTTTACTCAGAAATGCGATTTTACAACGGGTAACGGAACTTAGGGATAATTTAGGATCTACTATTATTATTGTCGAAGGGCCATGTGGGTGTTCAGCCACTTCGCACTGCGACCTAAAAAATCTATTGTGCTTGGACCCTCTACATACTATCTGGACTCATTGCTCTCCCTTCTAGATGTTTACTTTAGGAAGTATTATACTTCTACTGGAAAGACGGTAGCATTGGTTCCCAAGGACTTCAAGAGGGTAGTCCTATTCCTGTATATTTCTAGCCCTGCCCCGCCTACCATTTTATTTTTCTCGTACGAGTTACTGAGAATGCAAAATCGCCTGTAGGTCACTCAGATCTATTACAGGAAGGCTAAATAGAACTGGAGGATGCCTGATATCCAGAGCCTGCATATTTGGATTCATCCATCAGCATAATATGCTGTTCCACATTAGATTAGGGTTTGGTTTCCCCTCCAATAGACGCCAAACCACCATAATTCAGTATATTTGTTCACAATGTAAATTATCAAGAGCTTTTAATCAAGCCAAACCATTTTACTAGGTAACTTTGTTTTTTAATATAAGTTTTCGTTTATCGAAGCTTTTTAAATCAAATCATTTTACTTAGAAATTTGGTATTAAACACGGCGGCGGAATGTCGGGATAAATTTGATATTTGGTTTAAACTTAGCATTTCTGATCCTTTTAATAATTTCAGGTTTTTGTAAAAATGTTTCATGTGCAAAAATATGTATTTCCAAAAATTTTCAACAGCCTTTAGTTTTGAGAGCTTTCAATGATCGAAACATTTTAAACAATTTATCAAAAATTTCGTTACCTTTTGTAACGGAATTTTGGTATACATTTAGAATGAATGTTTCCTATGAGCTTTAACTTTAAACTTAACGTTTGTTAACATTTTCATAGTTAGAGGTTTTTGTTAAAATGTTTTATGAACATAAATTATGTATTTGCAAAAAATTTCGAACTTCTAGTTTTAGGAGCTTTCACGTATCGTAGCTTTTTGACCCTAATCATTTACTTTTATTCTGAAATTTGATGGTGTAAAGGAAGGTGGAATATTGGAATACATTTAGAACATCTGTTTCCAATAAGCTTTAAGCTTGACATTTAATTCATACTTTTTGGGTTTGAATTTAAAATGTTAAAGCTTTTTAATAATTTCAGGTTTATAATAAAATGTTTTATGAGCATAAATTATTTATTTGAAAAAATTGAAGAGCTTTAGTTTCAAAAGCTTTCACTAATCGAAGCTTTTTAAGCAAACCATTTTACTTCGAAATTTGGTATTACAAGTGATAACGGAATTTTGGGGAGGATTTACAATATTTCTGCTAATTGTAAATTATTAAGAGCTTTTAGTTTTAAGAGATTCTACTTACGAAGCTTTTTAACTCAAATCAATTTATTCAGAAATTTAATATTACCAAGGTATCTTTTTTTTTTAAATTCGGATTATTTTGTCTCAATGTAAATATCCTTCATCCAAATTGTGTTTCCATTATCGATCGTTCCATGTATGGTTTACTCAGATTTTATTTTGTGGACATATGTATTCGGGCCATCGTTGAAAAGTCGATGAAACAGAACGTGATTCATTAGAAAGGCATCAAATAAAATGAAATATCTTGCAACTATATGCTATGACGAGTTTTAAATACATCAATAAAGCGTCACAAATTTTGAATATACATTATTTCAAAAAAAAAATATGAAGAATTTAGAAATAATGTCCAAAATGTCGAATTTTCAAAATATCTTGAATATTCTTGAAAGTATTGAAATATCAAATTATCCGTAACCAAATAAAATCCTAGACGAATCACATTTTTTTTTGGTTACTACGAGAATGGCCGTGATTTTAAATGTACGTGGACACTTAAATGTAACCGGCTGTAGGCACCCTCGGCTTCGAAGCTTCTTCCATCGAAGTTAACTGATGTTGAATAATTTTTTTAAAAGCTTTTTTTGTTTTTTTCGCCACTGATGGCCTTTAAAATTAATAAACCTCGAAATTCTTTCAAATTAGGTGCGTTTTCTTTAAACTATTCCCATTGTCAGCAAATTTTCGAAGGTTGCCCATAACCGGTTACGATTTTTTTTTTTTGCCAAGAAAGATGACTTCACAAAATTGCTCGTGAAATTGTTCTAGTTGACGAAATCAATGTAGTTACTTTAGCAAACAGTTAGCTAATACCTCTAGCTTTCCATTGATATTCATATCTCTGCATAATATGGACTCAAAGGAAAATTATGGATCAAAAACAAAACTGTGCCCACAACCGGAGACTCCTTTATTGTTTTTCTTTTTTTTTGACATTTGTTAATCACAAGACAACACAATTTTTTCTAATAGAGCGCCCCCTTTTGTAACCGCAACATTAATTTAATAAATTAATTTAATAAATTGTGTTTCCACTATTTTTCCTATCGGCGGTTGGGCGGTCGGAGGAAAGAGGTTTCGTTCCATCATATTGTTCCGAAGTAGTCACCCAAATTTTTTCTAACCCTATTCGCCCCCCCCCTGCCTTGACCATAGAAACAGATTGGCAACAAAAAATTCAAATCGGACAAGCCGTTCTCAAGATGTCATGGGTACAGACATCTAGAGTCTAGACATCCAGACAGACAGACGGATTTTTTTGTTTTTGTTCTTTTTTCAGACTCAGGGAGTTTCAAAACGTCGAGAAAAATGATTTTGCACTTACTGTTTAGTTGCAGCAGTTTTATTACAAAATGCCTATGCCTTGGCGTAATTTTTAAATATTTCCACAGGTTTTTCTGTGACCCTACAATATACTTTAGGATGTTTCTTTGAAAGTAAAGGATTCAAGTTTCAGATAAGTGTGTTGTATTTAAATTATCTCCACAGCTGAGCGTTTATTACGAATGATACATTTTGAAATATGTATATTGTTCTGTTTTGCAACAAAAAACGTCTGTCTTATGTAAATGTGGGTCTCATTCAGGTCAATTAATTCCTTTTTGGCAGGCCCGGCTGGAGGGGTGATCGAAGTGTGCGGCCGAGCAGGGCGCAAAACTTTTAGGCGCGCAAAATTGTATTTTACACTCTAATGGAACTTGCTACTTCTAGTGTTAAGGCTGTTCGTTGCCAAATTGGATATGGTCATGATGCACTTGTCAAACTTGATAAGAAGAAAGAGAAGCACGATTTAGAAATAGCACTCGAAGCGTTCAGTTTAGCTGGTCAATTATAGGACTTTAATTTTCTTGTATCGTTGATCATTTGGTATGACGTTTCAAATAAATATTGTCGGTAAATTAATATTTATTTATTTTTATTTTATTTAATTTTCTTTCAAATATTTTTACAAGCTTAACTATAAAATTTGCAATAAAATAAAATAAAACAATAGACGCCTTGAGGATAATAATCCACAAATAATGTTACAAATACAGTTAAATTAAATCGTAGCTCTTAAAAACAACCGTATAACAAAACAAATCAAATGATGACGCAAAATAAATGAGACACATATGGCCAGAATTGCTTAGAACAAATGTGACGTCTAATGTGTTCTGGTAGCGCATTAAAATATATCGGAGCGGTAACAACAATGTAGCGGCGGACGTGCTCATTACTAAATCTGGAAATACTATAAAGAAGACGATGATTAGCGCGAAAGTTATGCCGAGCATCACTTCTTATTACATGCTGACTGCTACGCTTAAAAAATACTCGTAAAACCTTATAAATATACAAATGCCTTAAAGGTAGAATATTGGTTGCCTTGAATAAAGGCCAAGATGATTCTAATCTATTTCTCCTCAAGATTGAGAACTCATTTTTTGATGAACGTACAATGGTTTGGACGTAGCTGGATAACAGCCACCCCAGCAAGACAAACCATATTCCAATTTGGCCATAACCAAAGCATGAAACGTACGGAGGATTTTTAACTTGGACACATGCGTTTTTCAACTAAGGTTAGTGTCCAAATGTATGCCAAGATACTTAAAAGAGCTGACTATCTCAATGTTCAAACAATCCATATGACAACTAACAGAAGTACATTTAGAAGCACTATGATATGTTAATGGGGAAGCAGTAGGAACGGCTAATTTGCCAGAAATTTTAAACCACATAAACTTAGTTTTTTCACTTAGTAACAGGAAATACTTATCAAACCATTTATGTAAAACCTCCAGATCAGAATTAGCCAAAGAAATAAAGTCGTTGACAGATTCCGCAGAATAAGCTAGAGCTAAATCATCAGCATATCCAGTACTGTGCCCATTTAAATTAAATTTAAAAATAGAATTCGTATAAATTAGAAACAGTAGATCCAAATTTTAAATTTTAATTTTAAATTTCAAATTCCAAGCTTCAAATTCTAAATCCCAAATTAAAAATTTCAAATTTGAATTTCAAATTGTAAAATTCAAATTTCAAATTTTAAATATGAAATCTCAAATTTCTAATTCAAAATTTTAAATTTAAAATTTCATATTCCAAATTTCAAATCTCAAAATCCAAACTTCAACCTTCAAACCCAAACTACAAATTTCAAATTCTAAATTTCAAATTCTAAATTTCAAATTTTAAATCCCACATTCCAAGTTTCAAATTCCAAAATTCAAAATTTTATATTTTAAGCATCAAATTCCGAATTTCAAATTTCAAACTCCAAATCTCAAATTCCAAATTTCAAATTTCAAATTCCAACTTTTAAATTTCAATGTTCAAATATTAAATTCCAAATTTCAAATTCCAAATTCAAAATTTTAAATCTTATATCTTAAATTTAAAATTCCAAATTTTACATTCGAAATTTTAAATTTTAATTTTAAATTTCAAATTTCAAAATCCAAACTTCAAATTCTAAATTCCAAATTTCAAATTCCAAATAGAACATTTCAATTTTCAAATTCTATATTTCAAATACCACATTCTAAATTTCAAATTTTAAATTTCAAATTTCAAAATCCAAATCCTTCCAAAATCCAAAATTTCATATTTCAAATTTTAAATTCCAAATTTTCAATTCCAAATTTAAAATTTAAAATTCCAAATTTCAAATTTCAAATTTTAAATATCAAATCTCAAATTTTAAATTTCAAATTCTAAATTTTTAATTTCAAATTCCAAACTTCAAATTTCAAAATCCAAACTTCAAACTTCCAACCCCAATTTATATTTCAAATTCTAAATTTCAAATCCCACATTCTAAATTTCAAATTCCAAATCCCAAATTCCAAAATTCTAAATTTCATATTTGAAATTTCAAACTTTAAATCTCAAATTCCAAATTTCAAACTTGAAACTCCAAATCTCAAATTCCAAATTTCCAATTTCAAATTTCAAATTCTAAATTCCAAATTTTAAATTTCAATTTTCAAATATTAAATTCCAAATTTCAAATTCCAAATTCGAAACTTTAAATCTTATATCTTAATTTTCAAATTTCAAATTTTAAATTCGAAATTTTAATTGTAAATTTCAAATTTCAAAATCCAAACTTCAAATTCTAATTTCCAAATTTCAAATTCCAAATAGAAAATTTCAATTTTCAAATTCTTTATTTCAAATACCACATTCTAAATTTCAAACTTCAAAATCCAACATTTCGTATTTCAAATTTTATATTCCAAATTTAAAATTCTAAATTTCAAATTTTAAATATCAAATCTCAAATTTTAAATTCCACATTTTAAAGTACAAATTTCAAATTCTAAATTTAAAATTTAAAATTCCAAACTTCAAATTTCTAAATCCAAACTTTAAACTTCCAACCCCAATTTATATTTCAAATTCTAAATTTCAAACCCCACATTCCAAATTTCAAATTCCAAATCCCAAATTCCAAAATTCAAAATTTCATATTTTACATTTCAAATTTTAAATCTCAAATTCCAAATTTCAAGCTTCAAACTTCAAATCTCAAATTCCAAATTTTCAATTTCAAATTTAAAATTCTAAATTCCAAAATTTAAATTTCAATTTTCAAATATTAAATTCCAAATTTCAAATTCCAAATTCAAAACTTTAAATCTTATATCTTAAATTTCCAATTCCAAATTTTAAATTTCAAATTTCAAAATCCAAACTTCAAATTCTAAATTCCAAATTTCAAATTCCAAATAGAAAATTTCAATTTTCAAATTCTATATTTCAATTACCACATTCTAAATTTCAAATTTTAAATTTCAAATTTCAAAATCCAAATCCTTCCAAAATCCAAAATTTCATATTTCAAATTTTAAATTCCAAATTTTCAATTCCAAATTTAAAATTCTAAATTTCAAATTTTAACCATCAAATCTCAAATATTAAATTCCAAATTTTAAAGTACAAATTTCAAATTCTAAATTTTAAATTTTAAATTCCAAATTCCAAGCTTCAAATTCTAAATCCCAAATTAAAAATTTCAAATTTCATATTTGAATTTCAAATTGTAAAATTCAAATTTCAAATTATAAATTTTAAATATGTAATCTCAAATTTTTAATATAAAATTTTAAATTTAAAATTTCAAATTCCAAATTTCAAATCTCAAAATGCAAACTTCAACCTTCAAACCCAAACTACAAATTTCAAATTCTAAATTTCAAATTTTAAATCCCACATTCCAAGTTTCAAGTTCCAAATCCCAAATTCCAAAATTCAAAACTTTATATTTTAAATTTCAAATTTTAAATCTCAAATTCCAAATTTAAAGTTTCAAACTCCAAATCTCAAATTCCAAATTTCAAATTCCAAATTCCAAATTTTAAATCTTATATCTTAAATTTCAAATTCCAAATTTTAAATCCGAAATTTTAAATTTTAACTTAAAATTTCAAATTTCAAAATCCAAACTTCAAATTCTAAATTCCAAATTTCAAATTCCAAATAGAAAATTTCAATTTTCAAATTCTATATTTCAAATACCACATTCTAAATTTCAAATTTTAAATTTCAAATTCCACATCCTTCCAAAATCCAAAATTTCATATTTCAAATTTTAATTTCCAAATTTAAAATTTAAAATTCTAAATTTCAAATTCTAAATATCAAATCTCAAATTTTATATTCCAAATTTTAAAGTACAAATTTCAAATTCTAAATTTTAAATTTCAAATTCCAAACTTAAAACTTCAAAATCCAAACTTTAAACTTCCAACCCCAATCTATATTTCAAATTCTAAATTTCAAAACCCACATTCCAAATTTCAAACTATTAATTCCAAGTTTTAAATTCCAAATCACAAATTCCAAAATCCAAAATTTCATATTTCAAATTTTAAATTTCGTATTTTAAATCCCAAATTCCAAATTTCAAACTTCAAACTGCAAATCTCAAAATCCAAATTTCCAATTCCAATTCCAAATTTCAAATTCTAAATACAAAATTTTAAATTTCAATTTCAAAAATGTCAAATTTCAAATTCCAAATTCCAAACTTAAAACTTCAAACCCCAAACTATATTTATATATTGACTATTTATTCCCAGCAATTATCAAGAGTAAAATCAAAACGGTAGTTGAGGTACGGGTAGGAATACACGGGAGTGGGTCTGCCCTCTCGAAGTCCTTGAGTCCCAATGCTGCCGCTTTTCTAGCAGAAGTAAATGTTATTACATCTAGGAAGTAGAGCAATGAGCCCAGATAGTATGTAACTATCCATGTGTATATATCGCTGATAATTGTGTCTAGGTTAGGGTTTTCTCTCAAGGATTTCTCCTTTGGCGCCTAATGGCCTTATTTACCAGTGATTGCCCTAAGAGACAGCACGTGCATTTGCGAATTGTGATCAGGTTACCTCTAACACAATTGTATCCATCATTGCTAAGGAGCTGGTAGATTAGTCTACCCAACTTTGGTCCCTCTCTCCAATAGACGCCAAACCATCACATGTAAAGTATCTATGCTATGTTTTATCGCTATAATTAATTGAAACAAAAAGCAAATTATGATGGTAATTCCATCCAGTCCAGTTCCCTCCAGCTATAATAAAATATTCTCAATTTTTTTAAATGAATAAGATAGTCCTAACTTTTTATTTTAATTATCAAAAAAATGCCACAGAATTATGTTAGTTTTTTTGGAGGATGCTTGCTTTACATAATATCACAAAAATTCTGACAAATATGTTCGTCCCAAGTATCACTACTTCAAATATATTTTTTGGAGCTGAGTTCCAAATTTGTGTTCCATTTTATTGTAAGATTTCCTATGGAGATTGAAACAAAATCACTAAACCGATGGAACTTGAACATACATTTTATCACAAAATACCCGCATAAATATGTTCCAAATTGTCACCTGTTTCTGTGACCAAAAGGAACTTACATTTTGTGACAAATTGGTCTAAAATTTTGTGATCACCATTTTTGGTTACTCGGGAATTTATATTTTTCTTTTTTCAGACAAGTATGTATGTATGGCGATCCTTAAATTAAAATGAATAAAACTAAATACAGGCTTTTGCAAGTTAATTTTTGAAGTAGCACCAAAACATCTAATGCCTACAAATTTAAAGCAAAAACCCTTTACACTACAATTAAGATAAAAGGCAACGTCTCAAAATACCGACAAAATTTATTTCAAGAAATAATTATCAAAAAATTTAAATTTTGTTGGATAGAATAATAATTGTGACTGTTTCAATGACATAACACTTATAGACAATGTGTGATTTCCGTATACACTCGTATATGTATATATGAGTTGGATAGAAATATGGTGCCGCGATGTATAATTAAAGGTTTTTAAAAATATTGTATATCATTTGAATTGAAAGTGCGACATACGTGAACTTGAAATTCTACTAGAACTATATAATTATAATTATCCAAATGATTTTATGCTTATGTGTACATTGTATAGATAGGAATGGTAATTGTATCACACGATAATTAGTAGTCTGATATGAAATATATATAGTAACCCCTATTTAAAGATTGTTAACAAATATTTTATATAATGAGCAAACTGCATTCATCTTATCACAAAAAATATTCTTATCTTTCATCTTATACAAATAAAACTCATTCCAAGCATCTTCTTAAGAAAAAGAAAAAATGGGAAATTCCAAAAACGTAAGAAATTTTTCTGTTTTATAAACATTTAAGATAAATACGGGTTATCACCTGATATAGTTTCAAACAAATACCATATGATTAAATAACACTCTAATAAATGATGACAAAAATTACTATCTCATAATAATATATAAGTATGTGTGTAACCTCTAAATGTAGTATTAAGGTCAAATAATTTTTCGTGTGAACTAAATTTAAATATTATAACATAACATTTTCTTCAAAATAATAGTGATTCAGTCCACATTTGAATGAAATCACTCATAAATAACTTTTATAGTGTAAATCTTTCTAGAAATTATTATCTTAAATATTCTTCTCGTGATCAAATACAGTTTGAGAAATAATTATAGGGAAAATTTCGCATGGAACACATCATTATGAAGATAACAATTTTTAAACGCACGCTCGAATGATTCACATTATTGTTAATATTTGATAAACATAAAATAAAATAATTTGAGATGCGCATACGTAAATAAAAAATTTTGGGGTTTTCCGCAAGAAATTACTCAATTTATATGCGGATGATATCAATTATTAGTACATATTGCACATACTTTCACTTAATTCGTAATTAAATGAATCAACAAAAATTTACCTTAAGCGTAAATATGAGTGTATACAAGACATGTAGTCTAATGAATGATGATTGATTAATTATTTTGAAACTAAAATTAGTAAATATAGTTATTTGGGATGCGGTTACTTTTAACTTTTAAATATAATTGTAAAAATACAGTTTTTAGTGATCACGTAGACCAGAAATTCTTGAAAATGTCTTGCTGGTCATTGTCTATTTACCAGATATGGATTAATTCTGAAAATATGATATTTGTAAGTAAAAAGTATCTCAGAAAATTGCGTCGATATAAAAACTAAGAAACTTAAATAAAATGTGGTTTCTGACCAAGTACATTTACCGAACAATTAGTCTGAATAGGTAATTGTCTTAAAATTTATTTATCATAAATTTATTAAGAAATAAATGCCAATTTCCAGATATTTAAAGTTCTACGTAATTACGTTAATTTAGAAACCGTGCGCATATTAAATGCGTAGAAAAGGTGATTTACTTTTATGCGCCAATAAGGGTTAGCCAGGATTTCTAGAAACTATGATATTTTAATGTTTAACACGGTTTCGTTATAAAGTGGTTGTGAAAAAGTACCAAAGTATCGGTGATGCAATAGAGTGGCAATTTGACAGCTACAATATGTCAGATTTTGTTGAGTGTAAAGACAAGTCGCCATGAAAACTTGATACGAACGATTTTGTTAAAACGGTTTTACAATTTTTACTTCTATTGTTATATTTTTCAATTTGTGTTATTAAAAATTGTAACGGAATATGTAAATTGTAATTTTCGAAGTTCGTAGCAAATTATTTTATTTTAATTGAAACAAGTAATTTTTCATTTTCGTCATACGATCTGGCGACCTCGAAAAAAAAAATTAAAAAAAAATTATTAAACCGGAAAACGAACTCATCCTCCAGTACGACGATTTTTTTTTTTGTGGTATACATAACCACAAAATTTAAAACGTCGTTTGGAAAATTTTTATTTTTGTTGGTGCGTACGCATAGAATTTCAACTGAAAGTGAAACATGGTGAGTATAATTATTAATATTTCGCATAATTTTAACATTTTGTAACAAATTAAAATTGTAGGGTGACTCCGAGACAAAGTTGATTTTAGAAGTAGAAAGCTACGAATGCTGCCAGCTGCCAGAATATGGTATAAGTAAATTTTATTTTAAAGCGAATGCTTCATCTTCAATTAAAACAAATGGGGTTTTTACCGAACTTTGGGGTAAACAACGATCCGCAGGAATATTTAATTCCTGGAGATTTTTCAAAAATGCCTGTCCGAAGTTAGATTTTCTAAATATATAGTGAAATCAGCTTTGGACCCGTAAAGCGCCGATATCAACACATACAAATTTGTATGTTGCATTAACAACAGCCATTAAAAATGTTGAAAATATTTCCTTATAGTTAAAATTAAGGTCCCGTGAATTACTTGGAGCAAAAACATTAACATGTCACGCCAACGACGGCTCCCAAGCAATTGGGAAAATTCCACCTTTCATGGAATTCTTTTGCTCTTTTCATCTAATCGTCGGTCTTTAATTTTGGTAACGCGACGGCTTTTAAATGTCGGTTAATTGCATCTACCACTAGGTAAATACATTTACAAATCGTATGCCTCCCCATTAAAAATCTTAAGCTTAAATCAGCAAAACTGCAATCAGTCCCACCTCGTCATAAAATAATAGAATCTTGCGACTGATGTGAATTTGCTAGATTTTTAATATTTGGTTCCAATTTTGTTAAGCATAAAAGAAGGTCACCTCTCTTCAAAATTTCAAAACAGTTAAGAATTTTTGAAAGTAAACGTAGAACACGACTAAATCCAAATTCAACTAGATACGATGTAGTCACTGCCATATAAATTAATTTTGCACTCTCCCAAAGTAGTGGACATTTTTATGCAATTCCCATGTTCATCCAAAATTGTCACTTATTTGTGAACAATAGTTCAGCCGAACATCATTTTGTAACTCAATAAGGCATTCTTGTAATAATCAGTTAACTTTACATGCATCTACCGCAAATGGATCTATCAGTCACAATCAGTCAGGAATATTCATATTTAATAAATTTTTAAATCGTAATTGCATATCCTCAATTAAATTTTTTAAATGTCATCATCCTGCACTTCATCGTTGAGAGTAGCTGATAACGGAAACTGCATAAATTCACGTCGTCCAATAAAAGTAGCAATTGCTTACTTGCTAGGTATGAGATTATTATGTTTTCCTTGCATCTGTTTGTTCAACAAATTTGGTTTTTCAAAAATATCTGATAAACAGAATATGTCGCACTTTGATGCTATTATTTGTTCTCCAAGCCAGTTATCATTGAGAAAGGATAAAATGCTATCCCAGAGAGCAACAACACGGTTAAGGCAATTACCTTTTGAGAGCCATCGAATTTCGGTGTGCAGCAACAGGCGTTCAAATTGTTCTCGATTATCTTGACATAATTGTTGAAACATACGATAGTGTGCAATGCATTGGATTTAATATAATTGACGACTTTTATAACAATAACACAAGAGTCATGCAAACTTCCTCTGAATTTTTTTGCAACCAAGCGTTGGCTATACTTCTTGTTTTAGATGATCAATGATACCTCGGTATTTACCCGACCATCGCAGCAGCACCATCAGTGGCACACGCGATTATATTTTACAATGGAATACATTTTCATTAAAGTAAGATTCAACATCCTGAAAGATTGCCTCACCTGTGGTGTTTGATTTGAGCGTCAGGACAAAAAGCATTTCTTCTGAGAGCTGATCATTATTTAAAAATCTGACATATGTCATCAATCATTCATTGTGGCGTAGTGTTGTTTCATGGAGTTGTAAAGCAAATTTCTTGATCTGAAGATATGCGATTAATTACATCATCTGCCATCTCAAAAATCCGCCTCGATACGGAGGAGTTGGTCTGAGTAATTTCATGTGCGTTGTTCACCAAGATACAAAGTATTACGTAAAATTTTAATAATTTATGGAAGCGAGCGTACACAAATCGGTAAGGAAATATTACTAATATGCAATGTATATACAGACATACATAATCGTCGGTTTGCGAGAACAGTGACACATCTCAAAAATGGCCAATTTTGAGATAATAGGAAAAAAATCCTTTAAATGTAGCAACCTTTTATCTGGCATAGTGTCACTTCTAAACTACCCATAGTTTTCAATAGATGTGACGTTGAATTTTATGAATTCAACTATTTTACACCAAAATAAAAATTCAAATCGATTTCCTCAAAAATATGATATTTTGAGATGTGTCACTGTTCTCGCAAACCGACGATATGTATATCGTTTTAAAAATGTTGAGAACGAATAGACAAAACAGGGGATTCCCGAATTATATAATGATGCGTTTCATGCGTTCGTTATCGAATATTAAAATTTTAAGCGAAGATTGAGATTGAATTAAAATTTTATCGTTTTGTTACTTTTCTGGCATCTTTAAGCGTTTCAAGGCCCCCTAGATTTATGAATTTAGCATCTGGTTCCTCAGGAATATGGTACGCCTTCCTAGGGGGCGTTTGGCCCCCGTTGAGAAACACTGATCTTGTTCATCAGGCTGCTGCCAATTCGGGAATATCCAGCGGCTCATTGCAACTAAAGCTGGAAATATTTCAGTTGCGACAGCAACTGTAATGCCTGTAGGCAACGTTCTATAAAAATATAATTCGGAGTGGAAAAGCTCAACGTCCAAATGCTAATTCTGAATTTCTAAAATTTCCCGCTACACATGCAATTTCGGAGTACAACAAAGAACAACTGTTTTTATTGTATGATTCTAATGAAAATATTATGGCTACGGACCTTTTTGTGTCTATGCCTGGTCCTGGTGGACCGCCACCCAAACCTAACCTAACCTATGAAAATGATTCATTATGGCATGACAATGGTGCAAATCACACATCCCTCATAAAGGACCAATACCTTCTATCACCCATTTTCGAAATTGAATTTAGATAGATGTTATGTAAATTTTTTAACACAATTTTGATCAAATATTTTTTTGAAACTTTAATCAAAAGTAGTATTTTTAAAATTTCTTGGAAAAATGTGTTCATTTAATGCAATATTTCAAAAGTTATTAAGTTTTAGCAGCTTCTGCAAATTTCATATTTTGGGTGGTAGGAGACTTTGGTCGTTAATGAACGACATACAGATTCATAATTCTTGCAACAAAAGAAATTTTGAAAATTATGAAAAGAAGTAAATTTTGGTATGCAGATCAATGTTTGTCCATATTTGTTCAAATAAATTTTTACAATTCACGTGATATAAAATGAAACTGATATTCCAATTATACAGAAAAAAAACTTTATTATTCCAATAAACTAAAATTAAGTTAGAACAACAATGAAATCATCTGTATTAAAAAGAGCCTTGTGAGTTTGTATTAATGTTAACATAAACTAATCCATAATTTAATGACAACTCGGTGTCGTATTGTTTAATTATCTTTAATAATGGTCAAATAAGCAAATAGCAGATATGCGTTTTATTTACGAACTTGCTGATAGAAATGCTGAACAAGAAAGGCTCATTTATAGCGAGACATACTGCAATCAATGTTCGGATAAGGCGTTTTAATTCAACCTTATTTCCCGAATTTTATGTTTTCCTCAAGTTCAAGAATTTTCTTCACAACAAAGTTTTATTCACCACAAAATATTAAGTTATTTAAACAGCAACATCTGCTGGCTGATCAGACTTATGATACACGATCTTCAATTCACTTTTAGCAAACAATTTTATTCATCACAATTAATTTGAAAAAGGTTTGGTTGGTTGTATATTAATTAACTTTATTTAATAAACGATATAAATATAATGGTACTTATTTTAAGACCAGTTCTCTTCATCGAGAGTTCTTCAACAATAAATTAAATTTTACTACAGGTTATTGTGTTTGGTTTTTTGTTTACTTTTTAGGGTCCAACCAAAAATTCAACAACGGGCGAAATGACCCCCTGTTTATATATACAGGTGAGTAATTAGATATTTAATTGAGACAAATTTCTACGTAACATTAATTGATAACTTTTGCCATCTTGCATGTACTGGAATGTCATTTGCGCCGACCGATATCGGATAATTCGCGTGGCGGTTAGTTTGAATCGAATACCACTATTTTGTTTATTTTAATAAATGTTGTGATGTGTAAAATGTTGTGTTTTTTTAATTATTTTACGATGAGATGTAATTTACAGTATCTGACGGTAAGTATTGCTTCCTGTGTGTCTTCCAGCCCCCAGTGTGCCCCCAGTGAATCATTAGATTCACGCAATGAAAGTTTACATAGCTTGTGGATTAGCTCGTGACATTTCCTCCTTTTGTTTCACTATTACTGTTCGAACCGCACTATCTGAGCCTGGATAAACCTTATAATGCTAAAATTTTCATTCTTCAGCAGAAATATATCATCACATTCTAGGTTTCTGAATGTGACTTGCTACTTGTACCTGTTCCACAGGGAGACCAGATACTTTCGATGCCATCGAGTCCAAAAATGTTCAATCATCATCTTGACCATACGCCAATCACCGAATACCCAATATTTAAACTTTAATGATAATCCATCAAAGATTGGCTCGTACACCCGGGTATCGGGTATCCGGGTACCCGACACCCGAGAATACGATACCCGATACCCGAATACCCGGGTAGTTAAACATTTGAGAAAATACCCGGGTATCCAGGTACCCGATACCCTGATACCCGAATACCCGGGTCGTTAAATATTTGGGAAAATACCCGAGTATACGAGCCCTAATCAGAGACTTAGGGAAAATGGTTTTTTGAAAAGAGAAAGTGCGCCAGGAAGGCTGGTAACAACTAGAACGCCTGCGCACTAGAGAAAGTTGTTCTAAATAAAATAGCAGAACATCCCAAGATGAGCACAAGAACAATAATTCGTGAACTTAACGTGTTCAAAAGCTATTCTGGATAATTTTAAGGGAAGAAAAATCGCACCACTATGATATTCAACGTGTACAGGGAGACTATTGCCACGTGATTTCCCGAAACGTTTAAATTTTTGTACATGGATTCAAACAAATTTTTTAAGGTATTCGCAATTTATATAAGGTGCGTTTTAACTGGTGAGGAAAATAGTCATTTTTAGTTTATGAAAAAACCACATGCAAAACAACTTCCAGAATAAATTTTCGATAAATATTTAATTGGTAACTGATTTAATTCGTCTAGACTTTTTCCTGCGGAGACATTTCAAATTAATAGTTTTAGTTTATGTAGATCCTATTCAAAGTCTGGAGAACCTTAGCAATCTGATGATGGCTGCTAGCGATACCACACATCATACTCCAGGTATATTTGGGAGCATACGTAATTCATTTAGAAGGAGAGTTGAATTTTACTGGAATAATAAAATTTTTCTCGTTTTCCTTACATTTTACGTATAAAACTATTAAAGCTTAAGGGGGGTATTCTCGTCTAGAGACATGAATTTTGAGCGTTTCTAGCGAGCTCGATAAAAAAAAACAAAAACTATTTTTACCATACATTCTTTTACAACATATGTATAGATTTTTGAAAATATACAAAAGAAAATTTTGAAAAAAAGATTGAAAATTAAATAAGTTAGAACCTTAATTATCTCTATAACGGTTATAGATAGGGTAGGTGCTGCTATTTAACTTTTTTTTTCAGATTAGGTCCTCCATCACTTGCCATATTTATCGTACTTACTTACTCTGTGTACGCATTGCTCCCAAGTAAATAAAAGAAATATTTTCCAATATATTGACATGCATCCTGATTTTGAACCTTTGATGGAACTTTCTTAAATAATAATTGATTTAGAAATAGCAAAAATTTATGCTTTTCAAAAACAGTTTTAAAAAAGCGTTATTCCTTTTGTTTTTTTACACCTGTAACAGAGTATCCATAGGACCCTTAAGAAAGGAAATAGTCTTCTCCTAGAATGGAAATACTCGAAAGTAGTTCTAAATTTAATATTTTAAGCTTAAGTTTTCTTCCCAGGGAAGAATTGGGAAAGAGGAATAATTGTGCGGGAACGGTTCCTGATAACATTTTTGCTGGTAAAAAAACATCAAGCCATATTTTGTCAAGTTAATTACAAAATAATTACAATATGTAATTTCACCGTTTAACTCATCTACTTTGGACCCTACCATTATTCGTCACAAAACTTTTATTTTCATTTTTTAAGTATTTTCCTCTTAACTAAAATTAGATCATAGGATAAGCGGTATGAAGCGAAGAAAATAAATTAAATGAGCATACGATTCCCGAAAGCGGATTTCAAGCTCTTTTCCAAGTTTTTTAACTGGGGCGAATGCTCCTGCAAAATACTTAACAAACGAAATAGTTTTTCTTCAAATACATCCTTACATAACAACACCTTAAATCTTATGGTAAAAAGTAAAATATCACGCCAGAAAAATATTAGATAATGGAATGTGACGAAAAATTTCAGTAATCAATAATTTATTGTAAGCCCCAGGTCTGAAAAGTACTAGATTCTGTATATTATAATTCTGCTATGCGGGCAAACTTAATGAATTATAGGGAAGCGGATGTGTAAGAAAGGAAATTGCTAACGTTGAAAAAAGCTTCTTGCTAGATGACCAGTTGCAAAATCTGTCTATCAGGGAAGTGAAGTCATTTTGCGAAATTCAATAAATAAACAACATCGTTTGTACAAATTGTGAATACAAAAAAAGTGGATCAATATGACTGAACTGAGGCACCCTGGATTTTGCAATAAAACTACAAGAGAAAAAATCCGAAATTTCACAGCCCAAAGTATTCAACTTATTAATTAGATTAGCGTGATCGATTTATGAGAAAGCTTTAGCGTAATCGTTGTAAATTACGTAGAGCTGGTGTTTTGAAATTGTACTATGTATTAAATAGATCGCCGCAAAATGTAACCAGATTAATTATGTATTAACGGAACGGAAGAAATAAACTGTCTAATGTGAAAAGATAAAATTGTTTGGACCACATATTGGTATAGCTGGTGTAGTACTTATAAAATAGCTGCACCACGATAGTTCACAACGTCGCTTTCATTAAATAAGAAGGTAACTGGATAAACCAAACTCACTGCGTAGCTCTTGAAGAAGTTGCGCGCACCCAGAAAACTACCCGTTTGCGACAACCGAATAAATTGCCCTACACGGGGCAATTATTCGGTCCTGTATAAATTTTAATTAAACTTTACGATAACCTCTTTTAATTGTTGATCAGAACTGAGAAAGAAGTTGTAACTGTCCCTTCTTAGTTAGCCTAAAAGAATTAGCTTGTATACAAAGAACGAAATATACTGTATTACATGACCGACCATCGCGGTTGAGCTAAGCGATCATTCGGTTGAGTTAATCAATTATTGGTTTAGGAATATTATAAATTATAGTTGTCGTGACCACTGATCGATTATAATAATAAACTTTGTTATTTAAACAACTTTCTTTGCACGGTTAGTGCAATCCTATTTCGGTTACTACATAATCAGCGGTAGTTGATACAACCGCATTCATTTGTTTTCTCCAACCGAGTAGGATGGTTGCCAGTTCATTTAACTAATTTAGTTTATGCGATAAAATTCTAATTGAAATTGATTTTTCTGCTTTATTATACACAACATATTAGTAGTAATGGCATTCACTTTCACAGTATTTTCGATTTGGCAAATCAGAAAAATACAGACCCCAATCACTCATAATATATCTACTAGAAAAAGGAGAAAAACGAAGTTGTTGCCACTATCTGTGCATTAGTGCCTATACCGTAGCTTGTTTGTGCCAATCTCATGTCAATTGGTACTATCGAAATTATGTTTTAGCAACTACATTTCGTTCATCGCAATGTAAAATATTTTCTCGCAATCTCATACCATAATGAATCATTGCTCTCAGTGTGGAATTCCTTCATATGCAGCACCATTTTTAATGTCCAAATTGTACAAATATTACGAAGCTCTGCTTCTAAAAACAGTGTAAATCGAAAATCGCAACTACTATGTAGTTGAATCCAAATTGGATGTAACGGAAAGTGTGGCAAATGAACTGATGCAAAAATAAATAGCACAGAGATCGCCAAAGAGGGAGTTTGCGATATAGCCTTGGTATGACACTGAAGAAGGAAATCAAGATCCTTTTTTTATTATTAATAAAATTCCAAAACACCTTCAGATCATGACAAGTCCTCCTCGCTTCGCATCATGTAATAACTATATTAGAAACCTGTTCAAATTTTTGAATTCCTTCCGGGCAATATCAAAAGCAGAGTACAACTCCTCGCCTCGCACCAGGTGAAGTCCTCAACACGATCACACCTCGGAAAAAACACTTCGTTAGATAATAGCAGAACCAGAAAATTGGTTGCCGTTGAAATGCTAGCGCAGAAATCAAGCAATGTAGTTGACTTTTCGTCCGTCGAAACAGATGGAAAAACATCATCTACGTTAAACCACAATATATCATGATAGAAGTTTCACTAAAAAAGGCATCATAGCTAAATCGATCAAGGAAGGACATAAATTCCGATGAGAACAGCTGAACTGTTGGCCACCCTGACACGAAGGGCTATCCAAACTAGGGTGACGAGTGATCAATTTAGTGCTCGATGTAAGCCATTTATTTGGTATTGTTAAGGTGAGCTCCCCCGATGGAACGACATACTCTTACACTTACACAATTTCAATAGATTGTCGTTGTCCTAATATAGTGTGTGCCAACATTGCGCATGTTTTCGATAGTTCTGTAGATTTAGACATTTACAAACATTAATACCTTGGAATGCTGTGTTACTTCAGTAATGTCTTTGTTGCAAATTATAAAAATCCAAGGGCTAACATGGGAACCTTACGGTACCCCTGAGGTGGCTTGAATTAACTCTGATATTTGAATTCCAAGCTCAATAAACTGAATGCGGTTACAAAAACGCAATTTAAACTAGGCAATAAATTGTTTAGAGAAACCGGATGTATATATGTAAGCGTTCAAATGTTTTACAATGACTGATGGCCTGAAAGGCTTTCACAAAGTCAGTACATATACATATGTATATACCATATCATGTTGCTTGTGATCTTAAATTTCTTTAATAGAGTTGCTAAGAGCATTTGAGATAAATGGAGGATCCAACGATCTGAATAAGTTGCAACTTAACAGTTTAAATAATTTGGGTATTGGAGATATTTATGTAATCCCTCAATAACCTGAAACATCGTTTCTTGCTTCAGTTTTGGAAGTTGGTGTTATTCTGGTTATGTTTCATTTCTGTGGAAATTTGGCTAGTTTAAAAAATTTTATTGATTAAATTGAAGACACAAAGGGATTGCCAACGTTGTGAAATCTTTTTGTAATGATGCCGGAATACCATCAGGACTCCGCGTCTCTGAATTCTTCTAAATAGAGCTCGATGAATATCCTCGATTTCAATCATTGGTGTTAGTCATGGTTACGTTGTTTTCACCACACACTCCAGAAAAGGTCAATTTGGATCCCTCTTTACTTAAGATGAACATTTCGGTTAAAACCCCGAGTTGTACAATTTTCATGATTTATACTTTGCATAAGAAAGTAACAAATATAAGTATCCTAAACCATCTATTAAAAAACACAAAATCCACCATTTGCACCATTGATTTAATTCAATGAACGCAATAGTTAGCGGCATGTCCCCTATCACCAGATTTATAAACAGGAATTATTTTCACGATTTTAAATCTATCAGGAAATATTATTTCCTTTATTGATTGATTGAAAATTAATGAAATCGGCTGGCTTATAGACTCAGATGTAACACTGAAAAACGATGGTGGAATTAGATCTGGTTCACAGCCTTTGTTTAAATACATATACGTTCAATTTCGGACCTAACGTCGTAATAAGTAATGTCAATATCGTCGAAACTGAATGAATTCCCTAAGCTTTTTGATTTTGCAAAATTAATGGGATGAATGTTTAATTAATCAGATTAATTGTTTAACTATCTTCCTAAGAAACATATTCGCATATTCTAAATCATCGAAGAACTTTATTTTCTTTTTTCTAATTATAGATTTAGACTTTATCAAATTAATTAACTTGGTAGAATACCAACATGGAAAATTTGGTTTCGTACATTTAGCAATATGAAAATTATTATCATTAATTTTATTGATATTATCATAAAAAGTTCTACGGAATCATTGACATTTAATCCATTAAATAATCGCAGCCAATCAATAGTTTCAATATCACGATTAATTTTGGCATAATTATGATTTCAAGAGGCGGGTGGTGGCCATCCACCTTTGTTAATACATTATGGGTTGGAAAAACTTTTATTGAATTTGAATCAATGTTAGAAATTACAAAAGATCTACAATACGGTTATTTACGTTGGTCAAACTATTAAACTGGATGGTACAAGTAAAATTTATAATAAATTATAAGCTCCACCACTATCTGTAAAACTAACCATCACTCAAAGAGGGCAAACCAAGTTATTCCGGAAAGATTAGAATCACCAAACTGTAAAAACGAAGAATTCGAATGACTGTTCAAAATATTGTTTATTTGATCTACTTTACCGCTCGATATGTACTGAACATTAATATAAATAGATTTATTCGAAATCGGTAGGTTAATTCTAAACCAGATCTCTTCACTAAAAACTTCCCAATCCAGAATACGGAAAGACTTAATGCGTCTATGAACCGCAATCAAGCAACCGCCCCCATAATCTTTATTGGGAAATAACTGAAGGTCCTGGTCCCGCCGATTTTTATAAAGCTATGTATATAAAAATCGTATTTTAACTCACACTAAGAAATGTAGTTTTTGAATAATTTTGACGTGGTAGTGTTGAAATGAATTATTTTTCGTAGATGAGAATGTGAAAATCTGATTATTAATGAAAATAAAACATAGTCAGTCTTTTATAAAACCAGGAATAGGTAAATAAAAATTATTCTCAGAAATATTGGATTCCGGGATTAACGATCCATAAATCCATAAATTCGAAATTGTAAAACTTAGATTGAATAATTTTAGTTTAAAAGTTTCATTTGTAAAATCTTCTGTCAAATTCAAAATTCCAGCAGGAGACAGTCATTAGGTGTTCGGCTTGGAGTATGCATATAAAACAATAATGTGTGCATTTTTTTTTTTTTTTAAGATTTCTGGAGGAATTTTTCATGTTTGAAATGCAGTATTCTTTTCTAAAATGAAATTAATCAAAAAATTGCTGACAAAAACAACGACGAAAGAATGTGAATCTTTATTGTTTGTTTTTAAATTTTCTCGCAACATGATTTTTTGAAAAGCGTTCCCTTAATTAAGGCGAACTATTAATGCTAACCTACCGCTGACCTAAATACAACAAACCATTAAAAGAGTAAAAGTAATAGCCATACGAGTATTTAGTGAATCAAATTGATTAGTCACCCCATAACACTTGACTTTACTATAGCCTCCACAAAAAAACCACAATTTACTTTAAACTAATAAAACCGATATAAGTAATATTTTAGTATTGCAAATCTACAATAATCAAATCAAATTCTACTTGGCATGGTCACATAAAAAAAAATAAAAATTTAGATAAAATTTTATTCATTTTGAAATAGTGTCAGTTCTAAATATAAATTACCAGTGGGAATTTGACTGGCTGACATATAAAATAAATATAAATCTTATCACTGTTTTAATCATATATGTACATAATATACTCGTATAGACGACTCACCGCTGAGACCACATGTACATAACATGAATGTCATTCAAATGTGCAAATTTGCGTGACATTTCCACTTTTTGACAATAACCACGTACTGATAAACCAAAACAAAATAATATTAAATCATAACAATACGTAAATGATTATATTCATATATGTATGTTTGTATTAAATATCATATAATTACAAGACTATAACCCAAACAAAATGTGTGTATTACGTTTGGTCATGTTAACCCTTTTAATTAATGTTCCCACGTAGTTTGGAACCAATTTGTTCATAAGAGACTTATCGGTAATTAATTTATAATATACGTATGTACGTAGGTATACATATATAAACGTATTCTTATCGCGGCCAATAAATCATACAAGGTCGTTCAGTTAAAAACTGAAAAATTACGTTATTAAACAGTCGGGGAAAATAATTCAATTTTTGATAAAAAAAAAACAAAAATTATTGTTGGTGCGGTTATTAAAAGTACGAGTATATCGTGGCATTTTGATAACAATTTCTCTGAATACATTTTTTGATAAACGCGAGTACATATTACCGGATGGATTATAAATTATATAATTTGCAATAACTTAATGAACCACACAAGCTGTACGATTTTAAATATGCAAATTTGTTTGAGGAATTATCGTTACTTATGGTATCTATATACGCAGACGACCTATAAATCATATGCCGCACATATATGGAACATAAGTGCGTAAATCTACCTACTCTATGTATTATTATGCGGTGTATATAAGAGATGTATGTCAATAAACAGTATAATCTATTTATTGTTATAATACGATAGGATGCTAATTGATTTTGTACCGCAATAAATTTAGTTAAATATGTTAATTAAATTAGCAAGCGCACGTTATTACCTATATACGATATGCGGTTGTACGATGTCTATATAAATATAAAATTAGCTTTCGATTTTTGGCACACATGAATCATTTAATGTGATGAGTATATATATATGTAGGTACACATTACATTATGTGAACGGAACGGTATACATTATGAGAATAGATACGAATAAGGAAAATAAATGTTTATTGGTTATGGCTTAATTTAAATTTATGGGAAACAATTTCCGATGAAATTAAATCTAAATATTTATTGGTTTGTAATATTAGACATTGGAGCACAGCTTCAGTTTTTATTGACCAAAAATTTTTCAAAATCGAACGTGGAAGCTTGGCAAGAAAAATTAATTTGTATGTTTGAAATAAGAGCATAGACTTTGGGTAATGTTAAGCACTTAACTTTTCGTTCAGCTTGAAATGAATATTGCGCTTTCAAAAGTATGGAAAATAAAAAGTTCAAGTCTTGAGTTAGTCTTTAAAGTTAAAAGCTTTTTATATTAAAACGAAAATCGAACAGATGAACAAATAATATCTTTAAGCTATATAAAGACTAATATATTATGAAGCATTTCTTAATACGCTTTGGGGTATTTGATCAAATTTCAAATGCATTTTAGTTCAGATTTATGATATAACTTTATAAAATATTAAATAATTTAATGTTTTGTGAATAATTTTTGTGAGCTTTAATAAATAAGCTTATTTCTAAAGTACATATTCAATTCACAACCTTGGTTTCCAATTAATCTAAGATGTAGAGTAACAAAGTGGTTTCAGAGAGGCAAAGAATTAACTTTTAACTTTGCGGTTGAATTTAACCAATTTGGCAACCAGTGTTGCCATATAGCAACTTAATTCTACTCACGCCCAGATATCTAGATTAATCCGAAAATCTCAATGCTTTTATTTCAATCCAATATGAACTCGAATAATATCGAAAAATCTGCAAAATCTTAGTAGAATAAAGGTGGTATTCCATGGGAATATTTTACTCAATAGTAAAATTAAAGGAAGAAAACAGTGTATATTATCTAGATGGGGGAATGAAACAAAAAACCGAATCAGTAAAAAAATATTTGTATCTGTAGTGTGACACTACTCTAAAAAGTATCATACCAATAACTTTTTATAGGAGTGTCACTAACACACGTACATACAATTGTGAAAAAATAATTCTCGCACACACAGATAATTTTAATAGGATGACGATTTTATGGTAGAGATTTTTTTTAATTTTTTATTCTGTGACGAAAATTGTTTGAAAAAATGAAATTCTGATTTGAGATGAAAAAATAATCGAATAAATACTAAATTATTAAATACTTAATTTTTTTAGCAATTATTGTTTATGGTTTTGTTTAATGTCAATTTTTTTTTTATAAAACAATAAAAATAAAAACACGTGACGTTTACGTTTGTTTCATCAAATTTTCATTCCGTACATTCTAAATTTATTTGTACGTGGGACAATTTTTAATCATCAAAAAATGGTATTTAAACCACAAATCGAGATAAATTAAAAATTTGAGTGAATAGAACTATGTGGTTGATAAAAATTCTATGAATTTATCGTATTTTTTTTTATGTGCTTCTAGCGCTTGTACCATAAAGAGTACAGCCGGAAACAGTGCCCTGTGTATCGTTTTGCGTGTATCATATTGATGTATGCCAACTGCTTGTTTGAAACCTTTACCATTTGTGTACATATTTAAAAAAAACACAAAGAATTGAAATCTTTTGGACGCGAAGCTATATATTTTCTGTAATATTCTAAATAAGTTTCGTTTACGATAAATGATCGTGGTTTATTTGTCTTGTTATTCGGGAGTTTAACTAAAAGTTTAGATCCCAAATCACTAATGTCAGTAATTTCAAGCACCACCGATTCCAAAAATTAACGCAACCTACAAAAAACAATCATAATATTACATACAAAAAAATATTGCAGTGTGAATTGTATTTTATCCGAAAACATATTTGAATTTAATGTGTAAATATAAATAATAATCGTTTTAAATACCTACATGCTTACTTTAGTAACTAGGAACGAATCATCTGAAGCTTCCAAAATGAATTGTTGAACATATTCCATAATTAATATTTTAGATTTCTTCGCTTTATATCCGTCAGATTTGCGTTTCAAGAAGACACGTAATTTTTGGTATTTTGGAATATCCACATTATTTTTAACCACTAGCATCGACCTGATCATTGAGTAGTTTGACCATAATGTGGATGATTTCAATTTTGTAGATAAATCAGCGAAATACGCAAGAATCCATAAAGCGTTTATAAGCATTTTCTTATTTTTCCTACGATTTTTGTGGTAGTAAATCTCATGTAGCTGAATTAGCTGCTTCTACTATATATCCGGCGGGGTACAAGATAAGAATAATTCGCTTTCACTGTCCATATCCCTTACCCCATAAATTTCGTTCACACGTTTTTTATAAATCAAATAGGTACACCAACTTGACAACTTTTGAAAAAAAAAAAACAAAATGTATTTATGTCTTATGATGTCGTGGCTAACTAAGCAATAAATTTATGTTATTTTCGATTTTTTACTTTGCTTTGATTTCTTAATATGATAATTAATGAATAATACTAAAAATTATTTTGGGTTTATATTCGTTTTAATGTCCGATCGGAGAAAAAATAGTATGTACAATTCGGAGGAAAAGTGCATTCCCGGACTCCCGTAGCCAATTTCCACTATCGTCCGGCAATGCAGTACTTTTCCTCCTAATTATACAATATACTATTTCGGAAGGTTTGATTCAATTTTTTTAATTAATTAAAAACCTTTTCTTTGCAAGTCCTTATACATAAGTACGATAAATATATTTCGACTAAAAAGTCGAGTTGGATCTTACAAATAATATTAAGATTTAGGATATGAACAAAGCATAACCTACAAATTTTTATTTCATTTTATTATAAAAAAAAACGGTGCGATTGTGGGTTCCCCGAAAATTGGTCGAAACACAATTTTTCAAAAAACAACTTATCGTAAAACAATTCGTCGCAAACAATTCACAAAAAAACAATTCATAGTACAACAATTTTACGAAAAAACAATTCTTCGCAATAACAATTCGTCGCAAACACAATTCATCGAAAAAATTCATAATAAAAAGTTGTTTTTACTATAGGATTTGATTTTGATTGAGTTTCTAAGATTTTTTCGTAATAGTGATTGAATAAAAATACGAAAATCAAATAATTTAATTATTATAATAAATATATAAACAATTTAATTGTTTATTAATTTATATTTATTTGTTATTAACTATATCCGAATAAATAATTATTTAATTTTGTTGCAAAATATTTGAATTAAGAAATGGAATTATGATGTTCAACGTTAAAGTTATAAATGATTTAAATTGAAAGTCCAAATGAAATTATAAACAATTAGAATTTGTTCTTAAAAATATTGATTCATTTATAAACAAATAAAAATTGTTAATAACAATAATGGTTACAATAATAGTTCTTAGAGTAATTACTAAACGGGTTGGGTATACTCTTGCATTACAAAATATTGCAATAAAAAATCTTGCATAACAATTTCCCGTACATTTTTTCTCTATTCTGAGGAAAATAAATTGAAGAAAAATGACATCAACTAATTTAACATAGAATTGTAGAGGCTAACGGCTTCGGTAACTCTCACGGGCACGCGGGAGGTCGCTGCGCTCCCCCCCGCTTAGCCCTCCGAGGGGCTTTAGATTTGAATTTCGGGGGACGTAGGAGCCGGGATGACCAAACATGTCGCACTGCGTGCCGCACGTAGGAGTGGATTATATACACTACTCCAAAAAATTAAAGGAACACTAATTTTTTTCAATTTTTTTAGTGTTTTTTGAAGAGCTGTATCTTTGTAAAATACGGTCGTACAGAGATAAAAAGAAAAGCATTTTAAAGCTTCAAATCTCTAGTTTTAAGACTTTTGAGCGGAAAATTTTTGTGAGATACCGTTATCACGCAATCATAAGAAAATGCGCGAAATAAAAAAATTCGATTTTTTTTTTTTTTTTTTTTTTGTAAGGATCCATGGGCGCGGGTAATTTTTTTTAAGTTAAACCAATGCATAGGTCGGTTAGCCTGTTAATTAGGCGTAAATTTAATATCATTCTGGTCTCTCTATGTCAACTTTTTGCTGAGATATCTGACTTTGAATCAAAAAAGATCCTTTTGCCTTTGATCATCGATATCTCAGCAACCAATGATTGCACAGTAAACTTTAGGGCAGCCTTAAAAACTTCAGTAAATTTCCTACAAGACCCTTTAATGATTAGTTGAGAACAAATTTTTTTTCACCCTCAATACTGATTTGAAAAAAGTACAAAAAACGACTTTTTAGGTTGTCTTAGTAAATCTACCGTTACTTTACAAATATTGATGACTATACAACTCATTGGAAAATAAACCAATCAGATAGTTGAATTTTCTTTAGTTACGCTGTATAATATCGGTTATTTGCGTTGCTAAGTAGTGTTTCGCGAAACACCACTAGTGGTGTTTCGCGAAACACCACTAGTGGTGTTTCGGCCGCAAACAAATAAATCATATCTTCCATGAATATAAACAAACAATTAATATTTTTGATATTTGATATGGTTGATTCGTTGTATAGTCTTAACATATACAACTCGAGCTTCGAAAATCATTTGAATATACAGTTGCGGACTCGATGTGTTACCTAAGAAACACAACTACACCTGCGGTGTCGTTGTGTTTCCTAGGCAACACAACTAATCCTATAAACTGTATATTCGATTATTTTCGAACCTCTTGTTGTATAACTAGTGAAAACACTAATGTTGCCAGGTAATTTTACAGTTTAATGTACTCCTAATAGCCCTGTATTATTTTCAAATTAATCCATCCAACCGTTTTTCCGGACAGATTGATCAAAGTTTTACAAAACAATTAAAGGAACAAGTGATCATCAAAACAAAAAACGACTTTTTTCACATTTTGCGTTAGTTATTTGTTAACCCTTAACGATCGTACGATTTTTTTTGTAATACTCATAAGAGACGACAGATAATTAAATAAAGTTCTGCAATATGACCAATTATTATGGAACTTGGCCATTTCTCATCCGATTTTGATGTAATTCAGCATGTACGATGGAAATGGGATTCTAAAGTGATTTTTGGATAAAGTTCTGGAATATGGCCAACTAGGATGGAACTTGGCCATTTCTTAACCGATTTTGATGAAATTTGGTATGCGCAATGGAAATGGGATTCTAAAATGATTATTGGATAAAGTTCTGGAATATGGCCAACTAGGATGGAACTTGGCTATTACTGAACCGATTTTAGTTAAATTTGGTATGGGCGATGGAAATGGGATTCTAAAATGAATTTTTGCTAAAGTTCTGGAATATGGCCAATTAGGTGAGAACTTGACCATTTCTTATAAGATTTTGATGAAATTCAACATGTGTAATGAAAATTGGGTTTTAAAATTATGTTTAGATGAAATTGTGGAATAAGCCGTATTAGGATGGAACTTGGCCATTTTTTATCCGATTTTAAAAAAATTCAGCATGTACTATAGAAATAAAACTCTAAAATTATTTTTGGTTAAATTTGGATGGTTAATTTGAAAGGCGCTTGCCTATTCGTTAAACGAATAAAAGAAATTCGACATGTGCTTTAAAAGTGAAAAAGTAAAATGGTTATTCCATGCATTTAATGATTTATTTTATCAATAATTTAAGAATCTCATTTTCATCGTGAATGTTGAAATTCATAAAATAGGATACAAAATTTCCAAGTTCCATAACAAATGGTCAAATTCTGGAACTTTATCCAAAAATCAGTTTAGAATCCCATTTTTAAGGCACGTGTTGAATTTCATCAATATCGGTTAAGAAATGGCCAAGTTCCATCCTAGTTGGCCATATTCCAGAACTTTATCCAAAAATCACTTTAGAATCCCATTTCCATCGTACATGCTGAATTACATCAAAATCGGATGAGAAATGGCCAAGTTCCATAATAATTGGTCATATTGCAGAACTTTATTTAATTATCTGTCGTCTCTTATGAGTATTACAAAAAAAATCGTACGATCGTTAAGGGTTAACAAATAACTAACGCAAAATGTGAAAAAAGTCGTTTTTTGTATTGATGATCACTTGTTCCTTTAATTGTTTTGTAAAACTTTGATCAATCTGTCCGGAAAAACGGTTGGATGGATTAATTTGAAAATAATACAGGGCTATTAGGAGTACATTAAACTGTAAAATTACCTGGCAATATTAGTGTTTTCACTAGTTATACAACAAGAGGTTCGAAAATAATCGAATATACAGTTTATAGGATTAGTTGTGTTGCCTAGGAAACACAACGACACCGCAGGTGTAGTTGTGTTTCTTAGGTAACACATCGAGTCCGCAACTGTATATTCAAATGATTTTCGAAGCTCGAGTTGTATATGTTAAGACTATACAACGAATCAACCATATCAAATATCAAAAATATTAATTGTTTGTTTATATTCATGGAAGATATGATTTATTTGTTTGCGGCCGAAACACCACTAGTGGTGTTTCGCGAAACACTACTTAGCAACGCAAATAACCGATATTATACAGCGTAACTAAAGAAAATTCAACTATCTGATTGGTTTATTTTCCAATGAGTTGTATAGTCATCAATATTTGTAAAGTAACGGTAGATTTACTAAGACAACCTAAAAAGTCGTTTTTTGTACTTTTTTCAAATCAGTATTGAGGGTGAAAAAAAATTTGTTCTCAACTAATCATTAAAGGGTCTTGTAGGAAATTTACTGAAGTTTTTAAGGCTGCCCTAAAGTTTACTGTGCAATCATTGGTTGCTGAGATATCGATGATCAAAGGCAAAAGGATCTTTTTTGATTCAAAGTCAGATATCTCAGCAAAAAGTTGACATAGAGAGACCAGAATGATATTAAATTTACGCCTAATTAACAGGCTAACCGACCTATGCATTGGTTTAACTTAAAAAAAATTACCCGCGCCCATGGATCCTTACAAAAAAAAAAATCGAATTTTTTTATTTCGCGCTCTTTCTTATGATTGCGTGATAACGGTATCTCACAAAAATTTTCCGCTCAAAAGTCTCAAAACTAGAGATTTGAAGCTTTAAAATGCTTTTCTTTTCATCTCTGTACGACCGTATTTTACAAAGATACAGCTCTTCAAAAACACTAAAAAAATTGAAAAAAATTAGTGTTCCTTTAATTTTTTGGAGTAGTGTAGAATGTATTAATGACACCTACTAAAAACATTTCCTAATTGAAATATTTTGCGACAAAATTAAATAATTGTTTATTCTGATAAAGTTAATAGCAAATAAATATAAATTAATAAACAATTATATTGTTTATATATTTATTATAATTAATTTTATTATTATAATTTTTGTATTTTTATTCAATTACTGTTACGGAAAAATCTTAGAAACTCAATCAAAATCAAATACTATAGTAAAAATGACTTTTTATTATGAATTTTTGCGTTGAATTGTGTATCATGTATTGTGTTTTGTGTATGGCTGGATCATAGAAAAATAACAAATAGAACAGAAACTAAACAAAAATAGTGAAGCATTTTCAAAAACCAAGATGGCCGAAAAATTCATGATGGCCGACAAATTATTTTTTTTTTTTTCAGTAGCGTCGCATATTTCTTTAGGTTTTATGCAAATAGTAATAATTTATGTAAATGACGTAGGGTAAATATATTAAAAGGAGCATAATTAATATAAAAAAGTTATTGTTATAAGTGAACCAACATAATTATAATAATAATACTTATGGATGTGTGTTGTGTAAAAAATGGATTACAGTTACTATAATGAACATAAAAATACCAATTTAGAACATAGCTCAAGTATTAAAACTTGTAATAAAGTCATATGGAATGCAAGATCTGACTTCAACAAATTTAAAAACAATCAATACACTTTTAATAAAATTTTCTCATATGTGATTTCGTTCATTAGACTCCCCTAATATTGAATATAACGGGACGCCTATGGTTTTTTTTTGCTTTCGTCATGTTGCCATGACGATTAATATGCGTGGTCAAAATAAGATTTTTGTGTGAATGAAACTTAAAATTTTTACTTTAACTACAATTTTATGAAATAATTTTTTTTTTATTTTGTATTTTGAACATTTTAAAACATAGGGAATTTACTGATGTGTACAAAATAATTGTAAAAAATTCGAATATATTTAAAATGATTGTGTACAAGTGTTATAAATATTTGTAAACAAATAAAAATTTATTTACCGGTGAAATGTAATCCCTTTTTTCTCAATTTTTACTTTATATTTGGTATTTTTGCACTTACACACATAACACTTATGCATCATTTTAACAAATAAATTTATTTTTTGAAAGTACACTTTAATTTTTTATTCAAGAAATGCTTTATAAACTTTAAAAAACTAAAACCTCAAATGACAAAATTTCTCTAACCAATATGGCGTTGGTAAATATAGAAAGAGAAAAAACATAAAAACTGGCTTCAATTGTTTTTATGATTTTATATGGGATTTTTGTTTTATCTTCTATCCTTTTGTTTATTATCTGTGGGCTGGATGCATTTATAAATCAAAACAAATTAAAAAAATTGTATATTCGACTTTTTCTTTTTTGTTAAAGCTAATATGCTAGCATAAAGGTTAGACAGAGAAATCGTTTTATTAGAAACAAAAAATCAAATCTTATAGTAAAAACAACTCTTTATTATGAATTTTTGCGACGAATTGTGTTTGCGATGAATTGTTGTTTTATGAATTTTCGCGCCACACAGAAATTTTATATGAAAATTAAACAATTCATTGCAAACACAGTTCGTCGCAAAGTTTATATGGGAAATCAGTACAAAGCAGTGAAATAGAGAAATATCTTTTATTTTTTGAAATTGTTGTTATAAAAATTAAATTGTTTATAACAATATGCAGATTTGTTAATACAAATTAAATAAAATGTCTAATCAAATATTTAAAACAAGTCTTATTAATCGTTAGAAATTCAAATATACCTATTTATTAATAAAAAATATAAAACAATAATTTGTTAATAATAAATTGTTTTATTTATAGCATGTTAAATGGATTTTAGAACTTTGGACAAAATTTCCATTGTACAAAAAAAATTGTATTGTAACACGGAGTTTAATAATTACTCAAAGAACTATTTTTGTAACCATAATTGTTATTAACATTTTTTTTGTTTATAAATAAATCAATATTTTTAAGAACAAATTCTAATTGTTTATAATTTAATTTGGACTTTCAATTTAAATTATTTATAACTTTAACGTTGAACATCATAATTCCATTTCTTAATTCAAATATTTTGCAACAAAATTAAATAATTATTTATTCGGATATAGTTAATAACAAATAAATATAAATTAATAAACAATTAAATTGTTTATATATTTATTATAATAATTAAATTATTTGATTTTCGTATTTTTATTCAATCACTATTACGAAAAAATCTTAGAAACTCAATCAAAATCAAATCCTATAGTAAAAACAACTTTTTATTATGAATTTTTTCGATGAATTGTGTTTGCGACGAGTTGTTCTTGCGTAGAATTGTTTTTTCGTAAAATTGTGTTGCTATGAAGTGTTGTTATACGAATTGTTTGCGACGAATTGTTGTTTTATGAATTGTGCTTGCGTAGAATTGTGTTTCGTAGAATTTTCGGGGTACCGCGATTGTGTTATAATTTAGCATTGAACTGCGTGCGGTTGAGTATATTTATACCAATACATAATTCGATATTTTCGAATTTTTTTTTTGTAGGTAATATATTGTAGAATTATGAAGATATTTCTAGATTTTTGTAATATGCGACATTAGCTGCATTTCTTGACGCATAGTGATCCGGATCAGATCAAAATTTATATGTGAAGCAACAACAACACATGATCCAACATTCATTTTGGATCACAAATGGTGATTTAAAAATTAGTTCAGCTATTAAAATGTAGTTGAGCAGTATTTAGTAAAGCGACAAAGAATAATATGAATACAGTACGAGTATGAAGAGGAAGATTCAAAACAAAACGAGACAGAAAATTGAAATTTGATGTTTGTTTGTTTTACGCATTTTGGTGCATTTCATGAGACATGATCTGATCCGGGTCAGATCAAACGTCAAGAAATGCGGCTATTATTTGATTTTAGTCAAGAAATTCAATGTTTTGCATACTATAGCATTGGGTTGCTTAATCTTGAGTTGTACGGCCTAACCGTTTTCATAAATTTTGTGTCAATACAAATTAAAAAATATAATTGAGAAGTTTTTCAAATTCATCCTTTAATTTGGTTTGCAACCTCTATCGGTTACCAACATAACTATAATATACATAAAATCACGATAAAATCGGATAGTTTTAAATTTGGTTTGCATTTAAGATTGAAAACGGCTTGTATTGCTTTCAAAGTCTGGAATAAGTATGGGTTGCAACTACACGGTGGAAGTAAGCTTACTTTGAAATAAAACAAAAAATTGTAATATGTAATATGTGTAACAAACATTTTTTTTTTAAATTAATTAATTTTGATCATTTATTAATTTTTAATATTTTAAAAAATAAGAATAATTATTTTTTTGGTACTGGTTTCCGACGACCGATTTGTATCTTATGATTATGCTCTATAACAATTTCCAATTTCTTGCCGTTTAATCTGGTTCTAATCCTAGCCAGACATCCATAAAATCTTCGTTGTGCACATCGCCAATATGATTATCATTATGGACGCGTTGTTTTTCAAAAGGAAACCCAGAGGTTGGGATGTACCTAGTAATGCATAGATATTTTTATTGCTCGTATTGTCTATTTAGCAGCACTCGTGCAAGGGTTGATACATTTTTAGTTAAAAAACAGTTTGTTAATAATAAAAACAAAGTTATGTACTTCGCTTCAAGTATTTTATTGGATGATTCCTTGATTAATTTTGATTAACCATTCAGTATTCCTTCAATTCCTTGCTTTATTAATAATCTTAAATGCAACCAAGTAGCTTTGTTAGTAGCTACTGTTTGCTCTACATTTATCGCAATAATCACTGTTGGGCTTATAAAAATAAAACATGCTGTATAAAATAAGTTTTTAACACTACAATTTATAAAGCTTTTAGCTTTATTAAGTTAGCCTTAAGTCAATTTAGATCTTCAACAGTTCTAGTATTACAGCTTTAAGTTTTAAATTATCAGTATGTATTTGATAGCAATATCAGCTATAAAACAGCTTTTATAAAACAGTTAGCTTTTGTAATAATTAACCTTAATAAATCGGCATTTGAAGCAAATTTTCTAATTTGCATACGGTATTAAAATCATACAAAGCTTTAAGATATCTTTATCATCGATTAAAGCCATTGCTTGATTTTTATATATTTATTTATTTTATGTACAAAAATTTTGTATTAACCAACCACAACATGCGAACACAATCGATTTTGAGCATGAGCTCATTTACAATAGATTGTCAACCATACAATGGATTAATATAATTAAAAATTATACAGCAAGGCAGTTACGGCACTAACATTCAAATTCATCATTCGCTCGATTACGGGTTCTTATATTTCTCAAGCTTGATATATATTGGCGCCAAATTACTAGAAACCTAACATTTTTTGGCCCGAAGTTCCATCGTTAGAACTTTTTGATTTGTTGAATTCCGCAGTTTTAGAATTTTAAAAATGGAGGTGTGGCCAACACACGACTTTCTTTTACGAACAGCGAATTTTGAAAAACTTTTATAATTCAAATTTCCCGCAAACTTAATTAAGATTGTTTTTATTATTTCATGTTTTCTGTAAATTGTATATTTTTGAAATATTTGCAAAATAAATTTTCTGTTTTACGGAATCTGGGAGCTGGGAACTGGGACCCCAAAATTTATGTAAAAAATGGAGGTGTGGCCAACACACGACTTTCTTTTACGAACAGCAAATTTTAAGAAACTATTATAATGCAAATTTCTTGCAAAATTTATTAAGATTGTTTTATTTTTTCATGTTTTCTGTAAATTGTCTATTTTTGAAATGTTTATAAAATAAATTTTCTGTTTCACGGAATATGGGAGCTAGGACCCCAAATATTTTGTAAGAGATTAATGAAGAATTGAAGATATATCTGTTTTGAGGTCCCCTGAGTCCGAAAAAGTGGGTTTCGAAATTATGTCTGTCTGTCCGTTTGTCCGTCCGTCTATCAGTCTGTGTCTTCTCTATAGCCCAGATGGCTTAACCAATCGATCAAAAACTTTAGATTTAAGCTTTACTTATGTAAAAGAAAGTAATAAAAAATAATAAATTTGTAAGAAGTTTGCGTAATTGGTTTCTCAAAATTCCCTGTTCGTAGAAGAAATGTGTTGGCCACACATCAATTTTATTTTTTTTATAAAATTTTTTAATTTTTTTTTAATTTTTTTTTTTTTTAATTTTTTTTTTTTAATTTTTTAATTTTTTTTTTTTAAATTTTTAATTTTTTTTTTTTTATTTTTTTTTTACTTTTATTTTTTGGAAACATTTTGTTTTAGTAGTTTTTTGTAAACCTTATACTTTTTGAGATATTTGCAAAACAAATTTTCTGGCCCAAGGGAGTGGCCACTTCCGGTTGCCCGATTTGGACAAAAATTCACTGGGGCCTTCGAATTTACCAAAAAAGCTTAAATCTGAAGTTTCAGTTCGATTGGTTAAGCCATCTGGGCTGTAGAGAGGACACAGACTGACAGACGGACAGACGGACAGACAGACTGACAGACAGACATCATTTCGAAACTCACTTTTTCGGACTCAGGGGACCTCAAAACAGATAAATCTTCAATAATCTCAAGGTCGAAAATTTTCATGATTACTATACTTTATTTTACTTCGTAAAAGAAAGTAAAAGTTTAAACATGAAGTTGCAGTTTGATTGCTTAAACCATTTGGACTACAAATTGACAGTCATATGTATATACCAACAGACACCACTTCAAAACTCAATTTTTTGAACTCATTAGTACACACGTTAAAGAAATAAAAGGTGATATTTATGAATTTAAATTTTTTCTTTTAATTTTTTGGAATTTGTGATTCTTAGTGATTTTTTGTAAATCTTATATTTTTTAAAATATGTGCAAAACACATTTTCGGGCCCAAGAGAGTGGCCACTTCCGGTTGACCAATTTGGCAATTTAACATACATTTAACATACTAAATATTTTTATAACATACAGTACGTCACTGAAGTGTGCAAATTAATTATAATTAGCATAATTGGGCTAATACACACAATAATTAAAATGACAAATGCAAGAACTGCTGTAACTCCCTGTAAAAAAGTGTGGGGGGGGGGGGCAGGAGTTGCGAAATATTTTTGCAATTATAAAACGATATATATACTTAAGTTTTACAAACCCTAATAAGTCGTTAAACAAATTAAGAAACATGAAAAAATGATCCACATTCAATTATGTAATATTTGCATTAAAAATCGGAAGTATGTCACTGTAGTGTGCAAATTAATTATAATTAGCATAATTAGGCTATATATACACATATATTTATGTGTTGGCAAAACAATATTTAATTTTTTTTTTATAAAATTTTTAAATTTTTTTTAAATTTTTTTTTTTAATTTTTAATTTTAATTTTTTTAATTTTTAATTTGTTTATTTTTATTTTTTTTTGATTTTTGGAAACATTTTGTATTAGTAATTTTTTGTAAACCTTATACTTTTTAAGATATTTGCAAAACAAATTTTCTGGCCCAAGGGAGTGGCCACTTCCGGTGGACCGATTTCAAGTAAAATTCACTGGGACCTCCCAATTTATCCAAAAAGCTTAAATCTGAAGTTTCAGTTCGATTGGTTAAGCCATCTGGGCTGTAGAGAGGACACAGACTGACAGACAGATGGACAGACAGACGGACAGACAGACGGACTGACAGACAGACATCATTTCGAAACCCACTTTTTCGGACTCAGGGGACCTCAAAACAGATAAATCTTCAATAATCTCAAGGTCGAAAATTTTCATGATTACTATACTTTATTTTACTTACGTAAAAGAAAGTAATAGGATTTTAAATTAATTAAAAATAAAAATATTAAACAGAAATAAATGCACGCGACTGACTCAAAAGTTAATGCAAGGACCTATAAACAAAAGTCATATAAACAAATCTAAAAGTTACAATTTCGGTATATACTCGTGCATTAAACATATTTCACAAAAAATCAGTGCATGTTTAAAAGTAAATTAATAACTAGTCATCACAAAATGTTTTGTTTTTTTGCCATGTCATAATCATACGCGTTGATTCCTGAACTTTACAGTGCCAGTTGGCTGGAGTTGGTTTCAAATAATATCCAACCGTTTCTCATGCTTACTGTTGTTCCAAATTTCCAGATAGTCCTGTACATCCGCGATGGTATCATTTAATTTCACTTTCTTTTCTATCTGTGCAAAGGCTCTCCTAATTTTACTTTCTTTTACGTAAGTAAAATAAAGTATAGTAATCATGAAAATTTTCGACCTTGAGATTATTGAAGATTTATCTGTTTTGAGGTCCCCTGAGTCCGAAAAAGTGGGTTTCGAAATGATGTCTGTCTGTCAGTCTGTCTGTCCGTCTGTCTGTCCGTCTGTCCGTCTGTCCGTCTGTCCGTCTGTCCGTCTGTCCGTCTGTCCGTCTGTCCGTCTGTCCGTCTGTCAGTCTGTGTCCTCTCTACAGCCCAGATGGCTTAACCAATCGAACTGAAACTTCAGATTTAAGCTTTTTGGATAAATTGGGAGGTCCCAGTGAATTTTACTTGAAATCGGTCCACCGGAAGTGGCCACTCCCTTGGGCCAGAAAATTTGTTTTGCAAATATCTTAAAAAGTATAAGGTTTACAAAAAATTACTAATACAAAATGTTTCCAAAAATGCAAAAAAAAAAAAAATAAACAAATTAAAAATTAAAAAAATTAAAATTAAAAATTAAAAAAAAAATTTAAAAATTTTATAAAAAAAAATTTAAATATTGTTTTGCCAACACATAAATATATGTGTATATATAGCCTAATTATGCTAATTATAATTAATTTGCACACTACAGTGACATACTTCCGGTTTCTAATGCAAATATTACATAATTGAATGTGGATCATTTTTTCATGTTTCTTAACTTTTTTAACGACTTATTAGGGTTTGTAATACTTAAGTATATATATCGTTTTATAATTGCAAAAATATTTCGCAACTCCTGCCCCCCCCCCACACTTTTTTACAAGGAGTTACAGCAGTTCTTGCATTTGTCATTTTAATTATTGTGTGTATTAGCCCAATTATGCTAATTATAATTAATTTGCACACTTCAGTGACGTACTGTATGTTATAAAAATATTTAGCCTACATGTATGTTAAATTGCCAAATCGGTCAACCGGAAGTGGCCACTCTCGGCCCGAAAATGTGTTTTGCACATATTTTAAAAAGTATAAGATTTACAAAAAATCACTAATACAAATTCCAAAAAATTAAAAGAAAAAATTTAAATTCATAAATATCACCTTTTATTTCTTTTACGTGTGTACTAATGAGTTCAAAAAATTGAGTTTTGAAGTGGTGTCTGTTGGTATATACATATGACTGTCAATTTGTAGTCCAAATGGTTTAAGCAATCAAACTGCAACTTCATGTTTAAACTTTTTACATAAATTTTGGGGCCCCAGTTCCCAGCTCCCAGATTCCGTAAAACAGAAAATTTATTTTGCAAATATTTCAAAAATATACAATTTATAGAAAACATGAAATAATAAAAACAATCTTAATTAAGTTTGCGGGAAATTTGAATTATAAAAGTTTTTCAAAATTCGCTGTTCGTCAAAGAAAGTCGTGTGTTGGCCACACCTCCATTTTTTATGTAAGAAATGAACGTGAAATATTAGTTACAAATATTTTAAAATAACTGGAAACCATTCCTACAATGATGGAGGTTTAATTCTATCCGCTACATCCGTCACATAGTAAACCAAATATAACGATTCCATCTAAGTTAATCCATTCCATCTAAGTCAATCCATGGAAATACATTAAAACTATTTTATTGGATCCTTAAAACAGGTAAACCAGTCTGTAATTTTTATCTCCAATGAATTTAATTGGCATTTCTATAATGTCAGTAATCAATCACCAATTATATCCACTACTATCTCGTGTAACAAACGTGATTTATTGACGACATCTCATTGCTTGCACAAAAATTGATGCATTGAGCCTATTAAACTGCATTAAATCAAATACAATCCGTTTAGATTTAATTTCACCCAAATTGATGAGTAAGTATACATTCTTCACTGTTTTAACACAATTTTAACAACTTCTGAATAGCCTACTGTGTGAAAGGCAGTCGTACCTATCTACAAAGTTTCGTAACCTTCAACATTATCTGATTATAGACCGATTAGTATATTACCAGTTTTATTCAAAATTTTTGAACATGTCTATTAAACCAACATATGAACTACATATTTAGAAATATAATCTGTTGTGGAAATTTCAATCCGCTTAAAGACTTTTTCATAGTACTAAGGCATACATCATGAATTTTTAATCAAGAAATTAAATAATTTTTTGAATACACTGGATAGAAATTAGTCAACTCCTATCTTTCAGGACGTAAACAACAAGTTAACACTGATACTATTTCATCTCAGTTGGAGTTTTTCACTGGTGTTCCGCAAGGATCAGTATGAGGCCCAATCTTTTTTTCACTATTATGTACTATATTAATGATCTACCAAAAATACTGGTGAAATTTCAATATCATTTGTACGCCAATGATCTGTTGATATATCAAGCTGCTAAACTAAAGAATGTGAATGATTTAATTGCGAATGTTTATAATGATATTGTCGAAATATGCGATTGGAGTGCTCATTGCACAAGAAAGAATCTCAATTCATTATTTCCGTTTAACACCACCACGGTACAATTATTCTCTTCACACTATTACCTTTAGCGTTAACTTCTTTCTTTATTTCAGATTGGAAATTCGAGTGGTAAATAACAATATTAATATGAGTTCCGTTTACCTGGGCTTACCTGGTTAAGGTTTAGATAGAGTTACTTCAGAGAAAGACGATAAGACCTTACAAGGGGATGGAAAAATTAAAATGGCATTCATATTTTGGACAGGTTATCACAGAGTTCGAGTGCTAATTCGACCAAAAATGTTTAGGGTCTTGTAAAGCCAAATCCCTTGGCATTCTAGAATTCAAGTGAACCAGAAATTAAGTGAAAGTTGCATTAGGAGATGTCAGTCTATAACAGACAATAATGGCGACTAAACTACATATGAAGATAACTGCGATTAGTTTTAATGTCTATTTTATGAGCAATAAATAGCAATTAGTTTATTTATGGTGTTTTTATTGTTTTGTTTGAGATATTTTATTGCAGAACTTACTGTATTTAAATTTATATTTTGAATGTTTCTTGTACGAGTAGGATATGACAGCTGAAAAGAGTACCGAACACCGACAGTATCTAATAGACTACACAAACAAGTCATCTAACTGTATATGTAGAGTCAATAGTTTCTTAACCGTTTTATTTGTCATATTTTATTTCTAGCTAGTTAATTTATTTGAAAACTTTATATCAAAATCGAACAATCGACAATATCGTACAAATCCTAACCGTGTCGTATAATGATTGAAAAAGCGCACTAAGGAAAGTTATGTCAATGCAAACATTCAATTTAGTGGGCCATACTGGCACTCATCTGTCAAACCCAATTATTGTCCAAATTGCTTGAATTTGGATTTAGTGGTTTGGAATGTCGGTCAACCTCACTTGAATATGCAGCACTGTTTCAATGATTTGAATGCTCCGAAATGCTTCGATGGGTAGTAAAAATATCAACAATAGCCGCATTTCTTGACGTTTGATCTGATCCGGATCCGGTCATGTTTCATAGAACGGCAAACAATACAAATAATTACTCGGATCAAAATTTTGATCCAAAAAACAAACAATAATTCAAATTTTGTTGTTGCTTTCAATGCAAATTTTGCGAAATGTGTTTTTCTGTGATGACATCCGTGATGTACATTAGCATTGGAATTTCGCCATAAATTTCAAAGATCATTGGCCATTTTTCTGTATAGGGATGGCTCATGCAGTGCTTTACTCTAGTTTAGTTGTAAGGCAATATTCTACTTGATAATGGTGAATTTTAGAAAAGTATAAGTGTAAGTTTTGTGACATAAACCATTTATTAAGGTGTGTAATTCCACATATTTTGGCTTTTTTCAAAAATTGAAGACAATATTGTTCTAACCTCAAATGTTCAGATCATAAGAATTTGGCTACATTATGACAATATATGGGTTAATAAAGCATCCACAGTCAATCAAAAAATCAGTAGAGATATTCGAAACAGTTGAATTATTACATGATCATGATCTTCAATAAACATTTCATATATGAATAAATAATGAAAACATTTGATTGATTATCTTAAGAACTTAAAGTGTGTCCTTGAATTCGGAAAAACAAGAAACCACTTTACTTCTTATATAAAACACATTTTAAATATGTATTTAATTGAAGTACGTACATATAGGTATGTAAATTATTTTGAAAAATAGGTTAATTAATTATATAAAATTAATTTATTAATATTTGATTTATTGTTTATATTGTGTATATAAAATCAATTCACTTTTATCGTATCACTTAATAAAGTAGGTTTGATGAATGCATGCGCGCGCATTGTTGTGGCAATCCGAGTATTATACGTATTTACGAATAACAACCTTCAGCACCGCGTGCGATATTGACATTCAAACATATTGTAGCTGTTTTGATAAAATAATAAAAAATACTATATGGTCATTAATTATTATAAAATGTTAACCCTGTGTGCCAACCATTAAATTGATTGACGTCCATAAAACACACGTTTTGATACCCGCCGCCACTGAACCATGTTTTGAAGGTGATCTCGTTTGCCACCAAAAAAAAAAGAAGTCATTATAGTTTTAATCATTGCTAATTTATCTAAACACCTCAAGGACGGTTCATACAAAAATTACAATGAAACAATAGTAAAATACGACAATTACTGTAATCCGGAAATTACAGTTTTTTTTTAAAAAGCGTAATAATCATGAGGACGAACGACATGACCAAGAAAAACTAATTGAATATGTTTAAATTAATTTAAAACTATGCATAGAGATAGTGGGAGTTTTATTTTATACAAAACATATATTAATTTGAAATAATATTATCATATTTCCTTGAAATGTATTTTAATTTATTTATTTTTATTATAATATGCATTAAAATAAATTGTTAATTAGTTTAAATTATTTTGTAGAAGATTTTTTTTTTTTAAAGGAACCCGTATGGATAATTTATGTACTTGTGTGTACGTACAATAAGTAAGTTGATTTTAAATAAAAAAAAATATAAAAAATGCTTCTTATTTTATGTTTATTTACTTATTAAAAAGTAGTAAAAATATAAAATAAATGAATTAACTGAATGAAGTAAACAACATACGGTTAAATGTTTTTATGGTCAAATAAATCAAATATTATGACGAAATATGTACATACATGTACATTATAGCGTAAGATGTGTTTAAATAATTTTATATGGCCCTCGTAAATTTAAAATTTTGTGAGAGAGATAATGGTATGTCTTTTTAAACAAACAAAACCAGCGATTATCACAATATGGTAAAGGAAGTGACTGCAACAAATAAAATAAGCAGCTGAAGTCCCAGATGAAAATTTTGTTAGGTAGACGTTATATTATGTAATATATTAAAATGACAGGTATACCGCAATCGTTAATAATAGGTTTAGTTAAATAGTTTATTATAAAAAAATCACGCCACTAAAGCAATTTATCAGTAATTTTGTTTCAATCTGGATAAAGATTAGAAGAGACCATCTTCAAATAAAATTGCTGAAGTTGGCGCTATTGCAATGACAATTACGGGTTCAAGCTACAGATTGAAAACAGGCCATCTCAAACTTTGTATATAAACTTTATATAACATTAATTAGTTTTCACCTTAACTTCTTCAATAAACAACACAGTACACAAATTGAAAAACAAATTAAAATTTCAAATAATTTTGCAAACCCGAACAAAATTAAAAGTTTGCTTCCAGGGCTGGCAATCAGATTGTATTTTAGGTTGGTTTGGTTTTGAAACGAAATCGCAATAAAATTGTTTAATACGTTTTTTTTCGCGGGTGGCAGTTACCAGCAGGATATTGGACAAAATTTTAATATTTCGATGAGTCAACCATCGGTAAGCCAAAGCATTAACCAAGTTATAGACGCAGTTCATTCAAGTGGATTTTTCAACCAGAAAGTTTACTTTCATGAACGCTTAATTGAATTGAATGCAGCGAGACAAAAGTAAGAAATAAATAATTCTTAATTTACTCTTATAATAATGTTGTACATATATATAGGTTTTGCACTCCAAATTCAACCTTTTTCAAATCAAATTCGCCTTAATCCAGATCAAATTCACCTTTATTCAAAACATATTCATCCTTTTCCAAATCAAATTCAAACGGCCAAATTCAAATTCATTATTTATGGAACTGATAATTCGCATTTAGAATTTTGGAGATTCTTTGTGACCAATATTTTTGAGATTATGTCGAAATTATTGAAAATTTTTGAACTATTCCAAATTTTTGATATTGGTCTGCTGCGTCAAAATTGTTTTTCTCGATTCAATGATGAACCAGTAGGTTAGTAGGTGTTGTTTGTACCAGTAGGTGGTGGAGGAACTAAACTTGTCTGGCACTCCGTTTTTCCTTAACCCGCGACTGAATGGGAGAGTCCATCGCAGTTTCTCGTGAAATGAGTACCTGTTGGTTTCTAAATTTTTCCTTTTATACCAAAGAACCATGTACATTGTACATGTTACTAAAATCAATAATTCGAAATAATAATCTATATTTTTGTATTCCTAAATTATTTAAATTTCCATATTCCTAAAATTTATAAGTACCTACCTATGGAATTTGTTAATTTTCTAAATTTCTAAAATCCTAAATTTACTGTATAGTAGGTATTTAGTATTAAATGTCTAAATTAAATAATTCCGAATACAAATTCTAAATTTCCAAAATGTTGTAAAATCTCTCTAAATGTCAGGATTTTACATTTGGCGAATTTCTAAGTTTATACTAACGTTAAAGATTTAGATCTTTAAGCTCTCATTTTCCTAAATTTCCTAATTTCTTTTCTACCCAAACTACGTTACAAAATTCGTTAATTTCTAAAATCAAAAATTCTAAATTCCAAATAAATAATGAATTTGAATTTAACGATTTTATAAAATTTATAAAATCCAAAATTAATTTTCTCACTATTAAAACTTCCAAACTCCAGAGTTCTTAAATTTGATAAAATTCCTATTTAATCTAAGAGTTTTCGCTTTCTAAATTTCTGACACTTATACCGTCGACAGACACAGAGTTAATCGCGATTTTCATTGGTTCCGATTGTCAAAAATTGCATTGTGGAAACGAAATAATCCGGTTTTTGTTAAAATCGTGTAATGACAGACGACGTCATTACACAATTTTCACAAAACGAACAGATTACTTAGTTTTCACAAGGCGATTTTTGACAATCGGGATAAATGAAAATCGCGATTAACTTTTTGTCTGTCTACGGTATTAATTTGAATTTTAGATAGAAGTTCAGGGTAAATTTTAGAGACGGGTTTCCAGTGAATTTTAGGGTGATTTCTAGGGTAGGTTGTATTAAAGAGTGAATTTTAAGTAAAATTGTAGGGTTAATTTTAGAGTGACTTGTAGGTTGAATTTATGAGTGAATTTCAGAATTAATTTTTCGTAATTTTAGGAAGAACCTTAAAGTAAATTTGAAACTGGGGTAAATTTATGATGAATTTGATGAAGAATTTGGATTGATTTTGGCGCGAACTTTAGAATTATAGGGTTGTACGGTGAAGTTTAAGGTGGGTTTCAAATGCATTTTAAATTGAATTTAGATCAATTTGGGATGAATTCTACGGTCAATTATGCGATGACATCTAAGGTGAAGTATGTATATAATAATTATACGGCTAATAATTGTAAGGTGAATTTTATGCCCCTTGGTTTTTTATTATATTAACTTGTTATTATGTATTTAAAACTTAAATACAGTTAATTTATTAAATTAAATAAATTCTGTTGTTTTTATATTGAATTAATTCTGTTGGTCTGCTGGAGTCCGGAAAGTCGTTATAATGAGAGGCATAAGCATACTAGGAGCCTTATAGAAAGGGTTAATGGAGTTCTCAAAATTAGTATTGCACTACCCTGCAGAAAGGCATCCAAAATAATAAACACATGTTGTGCACTGCACAATATGTGTATCGAGCACAATTTAGATAATGGTGAATTAGAAGGAATTGACGACACATTAGAAGGACTGGATTTACATGACGAAAGGGACATAGCTTTTAGTGTAGCAGTTAATCCTTTTTTACTGACCGGAAGAAAACTTCAACGTACAATAATTACAAAATATTATACTCAATAAATTATGATTTTATTAAAATTAACTCTAATTGTTTTGTTTGTTTACATATTCACTTGTTATTGATTTAATTTAATATACTCTGCGATTTCTTTGGTGGTTCTTTTTCTCCATATTTTCGAGGGTTGTTGCAATTTCTTACCACACTACTTGCCTCCTTTGCTATGACCATCCTCTCTAATAGTTCCAGCTTTAACTTACAATATTGTTCTATAGCTGCCACTTGTTTGCCTATCGACTTTCTGATAGTGTCAGCCTGGTTAATTGTTACAGTAAGGCGCTTAATTGTTTCACTCGGGCATTTAAAAACAGAATATTACTTACTTTTGGCTGGAGGTTCCTTAGTATGGTTTTGTGAAGTTGTTTGATTTTGCCCTAATTCCACTGTAGCAATCTTTACTTGGTTTGACTCTTCAGTGGAGTCAGATGATAGAGACAAGTATTCTATAACCACAGCATCTTTGTCCATACTTGTGGTATAATTTTTTTCTACTTTAACGTTATCTAATGGATGATCTTCAATAGGTAATTCCTGAGAATAAAAAAATTCTTATAATATAAATTAATAATTTCGATAATATAGTTAAAAGCCTTTCTGGGACACTTGTATGGCCATAAATACACGTGTCGCCTATAAGGTCTCGTATCCTTTCTTCTGCTTTGTTTAATTGGATTTGATTGGATCTCCCTCTACCAGTTGTTGCAAATTCTCTTTTATTTTGAGCTAATTTAGTGCGAACTTCATTCCTCATATCCTGCCAGCACTGAAAAATATTTAAGAAAATTTATTATGTTTATGTTTTAAATATAAAGATTATCTTTTATTCCTCCATTGTTGCCAAAATTTAAATGAACAAGGGATGGCATTTAGCGTATTTGCACCTTGCTTCCAAGTTTTCGCTGCTTCCTTAATTGTTACCACATTATCCAGTTTTTTTAATAGTAAGCTTTGATGATTTTCCACAAACTCAATAAAATCATTTTTCTGTGCTTTCGTGACATAGCCAGGTTTTTTTCGATATTTTTTTCCATTTTCCAGCACATTTCCGTTAAAAAAAAATCTCTTAAATTTCCACTTAATACGTTTTAGGTAGGTCGTTTAAAATAAATGTATGTCGAGTTCGATTGGGATTATCATAAAAAATTAAATTTTTGATGCTCAAACAACTGTTAAATCAGAATGATATTTTTCATCATTTGGTTGGTGAATACAAGTGAACAAAACAACAGAACCAAGCCGCACTATCCCGATACATTGAATCAAAACCAACACAAATGTCAGTGCAAGCCGATCATCTATAGGTTTTTCAAATTAAAAGAAACCATTTTCAAGTTGAATGAAACCTTTTTCCAATTGGAAAGAGTTGAAAAAGGTTTCATTCAATAATGGTTTCGTTTTATTTGAAAAAGGTTTCTGTTAATTTGTAAAAAAGTTTCGTTTAATTTTGAAATGGTATCATTTAATCTGAAAAACCTATATGGCAGGTACCATCAAAAAAATGAACTCTGAGTTATGTCGGTGTGTTAGTGAGTTATATATAATAATATTTTAGCCATTGACCGGCAAACCGGCAGTTTAAAGCGACAAATCCAATTTTTTGCAAAATTGTTTCATTTGCAATGTCAAAATAGTTCAAATCTACAAAAATCTTAGACAATTTTAGTAAAATTGATATAATTTCATTTCGTTTTGTATTTTGGCGGCCGTCAACTTAAAATTCACTCGTCAAAATATAAAATTGGGGTTTATGAATGAAATGAAATCATTTTTAATAACATTTTCTAAGGATATAAGGTAGTAGTTATAGATTTTAACTATTTTATCATAATTTTGATATTGTAAATGAAACAATTTTGTCAGAAATTGTATTTGACAGTTTGATAGGCAACAGATATCAGATTCTCAGGAAATTTTATTAATATATATTTATTGATTGTTGGGCGATTAAACTTAAATTTATGAAAAAGTTTTAATATTATCAAAAAACTTACGATACTCTGTCGAGTTCAAATAAATTTCGAGCAGATTCCCCGAAATAACTTGGAATTGAACGAAGTTACCACGCTTCATTAGTAAAGACATATATCATATTGTAGATTTGGTTCCAAACGGATTGATTCACCAAAATTAATTTGATACAATGCCCATCCACTTTACTCTTTTTGCACATTTAATTTTTATCGTTACTGTAATGGTACCCATATCCAAATTCCTTTGTGAAATTATTAAAAGCGCTATTTAGATGAAAAGGCTGTTGATAAAAAAAAACTGATTAATTAAGTGCAGCTCCTGGCCTCCTGGCATTTTACTTTATACAAACTCAGACATCGTATTGATGTTGATGCAGAACATAAGCGGTATGTCGGAGCTACCCTGATGACGGGTATACTGGCGATTATGTATGTACCGGAAAAGAGTCTAGTATTGAGTATAAAAGTGAAGTTGGTTTCGTCAGTGGTAACGAAAGCTTCAGCAAGACAAATATCACTAATTGCATGAGTGTGCTTACCCTGTATGTTGACGTTGGCCAGTGATTCCTGACTGGTGAATAAAATAGAAAAACAAGAATGACAAATATAACGAAAAAAAACAAAAAATAAAATATAAGATTCTTTCGGCTTTTTATAGACAAAATAATTAAATAACAATAATGGCATTCACAACATTTTTCGACTTGTTAGTCAGAAAACAATAAAGAGGCCAATAATTTATAATATATCTACTAAAAAATTTGATATATCAAAACCCACCCCGTACTCTAACTCTAACCCAAAAGTCATACAAAATGTATCGATCCTGATAGAAATTGGGTATATGTGGTAGTTTGGTTTCGTATTGAAATATTCGTAAGAACAAAAGTTCGGTCTACTCTTCAGGTAGTTACGACCAAACTACAAAAATACAATTCTAACTTCATACGTTAGGTATACGAGTGAAGAACGTATTAACCTAGCGAATTATATTCACTAAATAAAAAACAAAAGGAAAACCCTCATTTCTGTGTGTTTTATTCCCACATAAATAATAAAGAGAGATCTTTGTCTGTATTAAAATCAAATAAGATCCTTTCGGATTTTTATAGACAATAACAATATATTAACAATAATGGCATTCACAATATTTTTCGACTTGTTAATCAGAAAACATAAAGAGGACCCATTAATAATTGTATTCAATAAGTGAGAATTAAGAATTGTCTCAGCCAACCTGAACCTAGACAAAATAAAGTAAGTACGCGTAAAAAAAGGAGACTCAGTAGAACGTCATCCCCAAGGGTATCTCTGCCTCAATCTATTAAAATACCAAAACAGTCAGAAACTACATCCCACAAGGAACCTTTACCACCTCGAATCATTGTGAGCAATGTTAGAGATTTCATTATACCCAAAGCTCAAGTATTGGCAATGACAGAGAAACCTGCTTATTTTAAAGCAATATCCAATAACGGTATCAAAATAACAACGCAGTCTGAAAATGACTATCGCAAAATTAAAAAACCACTTAGTGACTTAAAAGAATCTGAATCCAATAACAAGGGATAAGTATATGGAATACCATATACTTATCAGCTGAAAAGCGAAAGATAGTGTAGAGTCGTAACACGAAGTTTACCGTTGTCAACTGATCGCGAAGAGATCAAAGTAGCAATCGAGGACCATGGTCATTCATAAAGTAACCAATATTATCAATGTACTCCAACAGTCAACTATTAATAATGAGAAAATTACACTTCCCGTTGACCTACGTAGACCTACTAGAGGGTTACAACAATAAAGACATGTACGAAATTAAGAATCTGCTATATTGCAAGGTTTCTAGTGAACCACCTAAAAAGTAGGTATCCCTCAGTGTAAAAATTGCTAACAGTTAAGCAGTAAAAAACTTTTGCAACAGGCAAGCCAAATGTGTCAAATGTGCAGAGAACCACCACACAAAATAATGTCAAAAGACCCGAAATGTTACGCTGACTTGTGCTCTGTGCAGAGAAAAAGATTATCTCTATCTCTCAGCTACCGAAAAAAATAACAGTAATTCAGAGCCAACAAAAAAAACCAAAGAAACAATATGATACTATGCGAGATAGGTTTCCTATGCCGAGGTGACCAAAACATCAAACAATAATCAATGTCAAAAAATCACGTAAAATCCTGTGGTCAGCTTACTAACAGCGTGGAAAGTGGAAGATAATTCCAAACCACCAAACAAAACGCTAAAAAGTAAAAAGTAAATGGCCGTAACCTTCCTACATATTGAACGCTAACGGGCTTAATCCAAGGGTCGAAGAGTTAGATATGTTTCTAAGAACCAACAATATAGACATAGCTTTAATATCAGAAACACACTTTTCAGAGAAAAACTTTATCAAAATTATGGGATATTGCGCCTATTGGATATTACATCCCAGAGGTCACGCTCCATGATGAACAGTAATCTTAGTCAAACAAAATATTCTCCACTTCCAACAAAATGCAATTATAGAGCCATTCATGCAAGTTATCATAATAACGATGAATCAAGGTGGTTCTGAACAAAGTTTAGGGGCAATCTACTGCCCACCAAGACAACGTCGTATAAGAAATCAATATGTCAACATTTTTAATTAACTTGAACCAAAATTTATTATAGGAATAGCCTCAAATTACATTAAAGTCGAAGGTATTGAGACCTGACTAGTACATTAGCCATTAGAAAGAAAACGAATTTAATCTTACCAATCAAGAAACTGATTAAAAGTTATTTAGAGAGAAACTGAACAATCCAATTTAGTTAAAAGTTTGTGTTAAAACTAAAGAAGAACTTGAAATACAAGCTGGATATTTTGTTAACTCTACGTGTGAAGCAGCTAAATAGGTCAGACCCGTATTAAGTAAGCAAGTTGTACAAGAGATCAACTACCCCCAAGAGATTCGTGAAACATTATTGACAAAAGAGAATTTATATAAGTAGGGGTAAATAATAAAGTTAACCGATTAATTAAGAAATTAAAGAAGCTTGTTCTGAAAATTATCTGAAATGACTAGGTCCTGAAGCTGACAAAAACTATTTCCTTTGGAAAGCTAATAGAAGATACAAGAGGCCAATAAACCAAGTGCCACCTGTAAGGAACATAAATGGAGAATGGGTGCGATATAACGAAGAAAAAGCAGAACTGTTTGCACAACATCTGTCATCAGTATTTCAACCACACAATATACAATCTAATGTTGACCCTAAACTAGTCTTTAGATCTCCTGCAACTATCAAAAGTATCATCTAGCTCGACGTTGCACCGGGGATGCCTAAGGAGTTACCAAAGAAAGCAACCATTATGTTCACATATACATATATTTAATGCTTGCTTTCGACTTACATACGTACCTGAAAGCTTCAGTGCTCCTCAAATAATCATAATAAAAAAAATCAGACAAACCAGCTGAGTAAATGACAGGCACTCCAAAAATAATAATAATTTGAAGGGCCAATATAAAATTGTAACAGTATTAACATATTCGCTAATTAATTAACATAAGTGTCATTAAACAGTACCATAATATAATTATTTTGAGTTTGGACAAAGTGGTCTGTAAGATTAAAACAATTTAAATATAACTCATATTTACATATAAATCGATTACTAGGTTACATAACTAAAAACTAACTGAATTTTAATTTAAGTGGAATTTGAATAATTTACTAAAAACTTTTTTAGATTTCAGTATGAGCCGAATCCGAATAATAATTTAAATTAAATAAAAAAAAAAAATCACGTTTCTTATCACATTTTCTTTTTTATGTTTGGAAACAAAAAAACTCTAATTTTATTCCACATTTGAAATTAGGCACAATTGGTGGTTAAAATAGAAAATTAGAGACACCGATATTCAAACAAATTAATAAATCTAAATTGATCCATAAAATTTAGTAAACACAAATCCATGTTACACAAAATAACGTTCGTTTACTATGCTCAATGTTTATGGTAAATAAACACTCATATGAGAAAAAAAAAACGTAAACAAGAATATTTTTCTGATGTGCTATACAAAAACAACAAGACATGTTAATATATCATGCCAAAATTGGCATATAAGCAATAAGAACGTCGTTTATTCTTATGTACGTATGTATGAAATTGATATGTTTCATTTTACTGCCACTCTTGAACGAATGGTGTTCGATTTAAGATTTCTTCATTAAACAAAAAATAAAAACTAATCAAAAGGTCATAAAACATATCATTCATTTGAAGAATCTTATTCACTTACTTACATAAAACAAATCTCTTTTCTTAGTAATTATGTTTATCAGATACATAGTTAAAAGAAATAAAAAACCATAAATTTCCTTACAAATAGCAGTAACATTTAATATTTATGTAATTTTTAATTTAGTTGTCTGTTTGTATCATGAAGTTTTACAATCAATCACAATCATTTAATTAAACAATTACTAGTTTTTAGTTAACCTCAACCTATCCTGCCCTACACTGTACATTTCTTCGGTCGTTTTAAAAGATTACATCTCGCGAGCCTGTAATTTGCGTTAAAATGAATATTAATAAGACTTATGCTAATTTTAATTTTAACTCAACATTTATTAAATAATAATAAAAACAAAAAAAAACTTTAGCCATGTAGCTAAATAAGATGGGCATATTGAAATATAAACAAATACAAGAGAAAATACATAAATAAATGAAACGCGACATCGCGAAATTTAATTTAAGAGAGAAAAAAATAATTCAACCGTTTATGTATTTTGTTTTTAACTATTTTATATTTATAAAAAACAAATAATAATATTTTAAATGAACGTGGTAAAATTATTTTAATTTATTATTATTTAAAATTAACAAAAAAAAAAAATTAAAATTAAATTAAATATACATAACAATGTTTATAAAAATTTGCTTAATTATTATTGCTTGAAATTATTTACGTTTTTATAAACATCACGACGCTATTTTATTTATTTTTGTTTTTAATTTTTTGACATGATAATTTATTTTTGATAAATATGTAATACGATGTTTTTTTTTTTGGCCTATTATTTACGAGTTTATATGCCAGTAGTGTATACGCACAAATATTTTAGGTGAGTGATAAATTTTGTGTTGTTACATGATTGTAAGCCGAAGTATGCAGGAAAAATAATAATAAACATTTCTGAAATATTTAAAAAAATGTTGTTTGTTATCTGGGTTGATGCCACGTAAATACAAACATGATTATAGGTAGGCGTACTTATGTACATTCTCACACGGTGACTGGTTTTAACACGTTGTTCGCGGGATACATAAAAATACTGTACTACTATTCCTACTATAGTATGACTGTTTGTTGTTATACGCTGTCTTATACGTAGTACTAAGAATACAAACATCATAACAACAGATTAGATATATATGAAGAGCAAAATCAAAATAATAATGATAAATTGTACGTATTACAAAACATCATACGTGCAAATTTACGAAACGTAACTCTTACTTTATTTTTAGTTAATTTGGAGTAACCACTTTTCAAACGTTTTTTAAGAATTGCGCCTTTTGTTGTGATATTTTGTATACCTACTTGAGAATTTTATTACCTTAGCAGTCTTGAGCCGAATTTGTTTTTGAACGCTTTCAATAATTGTATTTCTTGTGGAAGTAGTGTCGCACAATAAAATCGGTCCCGTTACAAAGGTGTTTACTTAACTGAATGTATATTTAATACAAAAGACGTACAAAAATAGTTCCTAGTAAATGATTAGAAGAGGAAAATTCCAATATGTACAAATACTTTATTGGAGTTAATTTTCTATTTTTTTTTTTTTTAATTGCAAGGCGTTCATACATTTTATTATGCACAAAAGCCAAATTACTGATTACTGTTTGCTAATTATGTTGAACACGAAAACATTTCCCCTTGTCAACCCTGTCTTTTTAATTTAAGAGAAATAAAATTGTTCAAATACTTAATTAGCTGTAATACGTAAATGATAAATAAATTGTTATTTGTAAATATAACATTAAATATAACTAATAAAAGAACTCATATTGTGATTTAAATAAAGTTTATTAATTATTATAAAAATATTTATGTTTTTGTTTCAGTGCTTGCTGTTTGTGTGTCTATAATTTATTGTTGTTTATTTCGACGTAGTTAGACACACATTATTCCTCTGCTACTAAATTTGAAAGTAAGGTACAAATCTAACTATTTGTTCCACGTATCAAGTTCTGACAATGAACGTCGCAGTATCTAGCATTAATTTCTAGGTAATTTTAAGCTGTTTGAACAATTAAGCAGTAAGGCCGGTATTCACGTTCAATTAAATTGCGCAATATAATTGTGTGACGTCAGAACATTGCGCAATATACTCAAATTTTATTCAAAATAATTAAATTTTACTGTGCATTATTGACGTCACACAATTATATTGCGCAATATAACTGTACGTGAATACCGGCATTTAAGCAATTTTGATTTTTAATTTGTAATTTGTAATTTGCTACTGAAAGATGGCATCATTTATTCTCAGGTCATTCAGTGGAGTTGCAATTTGAGAAACTCTTTTAATGAAGCGAATAAAGTAATTTGCTTTTCCAAAAAATGCGCCTACATCTTTCAGCTCCATCGGCCGTACCATGTCTCTAAGGGCCGGTATTCACGTACAATTAAATTGCGCAATATAATTGTGTGACGTCAGAACATTGTACAATATTCTCAAATTTTGTTCAAGATTTTGGAATTTTATTGTGCAATATTGACGTCACACAATTATATTGCGCAATTTAATTGTACGTGAATACCGGCCTTAAATATGTATGAAACTGGAGTCAGATCGACGTATGCCATTTGCATTCAAAATATATCCAACAAACAGGACTTCGCGAGCAAATTTACATTTCAACCGATTACACTAAAGGTGAGCGGCAACAAATCTCCTCAGATCGACTTCCAAATTCACTATTTGTTCTTTTACGGTGATATTTAGCACAAGTACTGGCATTTCTGAAAGGAATGCGCTGGTACTGGAATAATCCAAAAAGGGATGTTATAATCATTTACCACTTTGTATTTGCTAGAACTATTATTCCACTCTGGAAGTCGAATACTGATCCACATTTAATTGAGAACTCACAGACTTCAAATCCACAAATTTTATTATGTGCTTGTCTTTAACGTCCACAATAAGTGTTGATGTCAATTTCACACTTACTTTTCTATGTTGTTTGAAATTTGTAATTTGTAATTTGAAATTTGAAATTGTAAATTGTAAATTGTAATTTGTAACTGTAATTTGTAATTTGAAATTGAAATTGTAATTTGTAATTTGAAGTTGGTAATTTGTAATTTGTAATATGTAATATGTAATATGTAATTTCAATTTGTAATTTTTAATTTTTAGTTTTTAATTTTGAGTTTTGAATTTTGAATTTTTAATTTTTGATTTTGAATTTTGAATTTTGAATTTTTAATTTTGAATTTTGAATTTTGAATTTTGAATTTTGAATTTTGAATTTTTAATTTTTAATTTTGAATTTTTAATTTTTAATTTTTAATTTTTAATTTTTAATTTTTAATTTTTAATTTTTAATTTTGAATTTTGAATTTTGAATTTTGAATTTTGAATTTTTAATTTTTAATTTTTAATTTTTAATTTTTAATTTTTAATTTTTAGTTTTTAATTTTGAATTTTGAATTTTGAATTTTGAATTTTTAATTTTTAATTTTGAATTTTGAATTTTGAATTTTGAATTTTGAATTTTGAATTTTGAATTTTGAATTTTGAATTTTGAATTTTGAATTTTTAATTTTTAATTTTTAATTTTTAATTTTTAATTTTTAATTTTTAATTTTTAATTTTTAATTTTTAATTTTTAATTTTTAATTTTTAATTTTTAATTTTTAATTTTTAATTTTTAATTTTGAATTTTTAATTTTGAATTTTTAATTTTTAGTTTTTAATTTTTAATTTTTAATTTTTAATTTTTAATTTTTAATTTTTAATTTTTAATTTTTAATTTTTAATTTTTAATTTTTAATTTTTAATTTTTAATTTTTAATTTTTAATTTTTAATTTTTAATTTTTAATTTTTAATTTTTAATTTTTAATTTTTAATTTTTAATTTTTAATTTTTAATTTTTAATTTTTAATTTTTAATTTTTAATTTTTAATTTTTAATTTTTAATTTTTAATTTTTAATTTTTAATTTTTAATTTTTAATTTTTAATTTTTAATTTTTAATTTTTAATTTTTAATTTTTAATTTTTAATTTTTAATTTTTAATTTTTAATTTTTAATTTTTAATTTTTAATTTTTAATTTTTAATTTTTAATTTTTAATTTTTTATTTTTTATTTTTAATTTTTAATTTTGAATTTTTAATTTTGAATTTTGAATTTTTAATTTTGAATTTTTAATTTTGAATTTTGAATTTTTAATTTTTAATTTTTAATTTTTAATTTTGAATTTTGAATTTTGAATTTTGAATTTTGAATTTTTAATTTTTAATTTTTAATTTTTAATTTTTAATTTTTAATTTTTAATTTTTAATTTTTAATTTTTAATTTTTAATTTTTAATTTTTAATTTTTAATTTTTAATTTTTAATTTTTAATTTTTAATTTTTAATTTTTAATTTTTAATTTTTAATTTTTAATTTTTAATTTTTAATTTTTAATTTTTAATTTTTAATTTTTAATTTTTAATTTTTAATTTGTAATTTATAATTTGACGTTTTGGATATTTGCTTTTGGCGTCGACGGCCCTGGTTCACCTGGCTTGATCCACACTGGTTTGCGCTTTGGATTATCATAATGGATCCACTTTTCATCCCCAGTGATGATCAGATGCAAAACCCCCTTCCTTTGTTGTCGTTGAAGCAACAATTCGCACATGGTTTTCCGACGTTCCATGCCCCGTTCCGTCAATTTGTGTGGCACCCAATTTCTCAGCTTCTGAACCAATCCCATTGCATGTATATACGTTGCGAAACACATTGTTGGGTAACATTTAACTCTTTTGCTAAAACATCTTTGTAAAAAACATGTATTGCCCGATTGAATAATATGCAAGCAGTGATACTAACGACAACTATCTAAAAAGGTCGGAAATATATTTGTACACCAATATAATTTATAATTTTTAAATTTAATTTCTAAATTAGTAATTTGTAACTGTAATTTGAAATTTGTAATTTTTAATTTTTAATTTGTAATTTGTAATTTATAATTTGAAATTTGAAATTTGTAATTTGTAATTTGGAATTTGGAATTTGTAATTTGGAATTTGAAATTGTAAATTGTAATTTGCAGTTTGTAATTTGTAATATGTAATTTGTATTCTGTAATTTGTAATGTGTAATATTAATTTTTAATTTTTAAATTTTATATTTTAAATTGTAATTTTTAATTTTTAATTTGTAATTTGTAATTTGTAATTTGTAATTTGTAATTTGTAATTTGTAATTTGAAATTTGAAATTTGTAATTTTTAATTTGTAATTTGTAATTTGTAATTTGTAATTTGTAATTTATAGTTTGTAATTTGTAAAGTGTAATTTTAGTTTTTAAATTTTATATTTTAAATTGTAATTTTTAATTTTTAATTTGTAATTTGTAACTTTTAATTTTTAATTTTTAATTTCTAATTTTTAATTTTTAATTTGTAATTTGTAATTTGTAATTTGAAATTTGTAATTTTTAATTTGTAATTTGTAATTTGTAATTTGTAATTTGTAATTTGAAATTTGTAATTTTTAATTTGTAATTTGTAATTTGTAATTTTAGTTTTTAAATTTTATATTTTAAATTGTAATTTTTAATTTTTAATTTTTAATTTGTAATTTGTAATTTGTAATTTGTAATTTGTAACTGTAATTTGAAATTTGTAATTTGTAATTTGTAATTTGTAATTTGTAATTTGTAATTTGTAATTTGTAATTTGTAATTTGTAATTTGTAATTTGTAATTTGTAATTTGTAATTTGTAATTTGTAATTTGTAATTTGTAATTTGTAATTTGTAATTTGTAATTTGTAATTTGTAATTTGTAATTTGTAATTTGTAATTTGTAATTTGTAATTTGTAATTTGTAATTTGTAATTTGTAATTTGTAATTTGGAATTTGGAATTTGGAATTTGTAATGTATAATTTTAATTTTTAAATTTTATATTTTAAATTGTAATTTGTAATTTGTAATTTGTAATTTGTAATTTGTAATTTGTAATTTGTAATTTGTAATTTGTAATTTGTAATTTGTAATTTGTAATTTGTAATTTGTAATTTGTAAGTTGGAATTTGGAATTTGAAATTGTAAATTGTAATTTGCAGTTTGTATTTTGTAATTTGTAATTTTTATTTTGTAAGTTGTAATTTGTAATTTATAATTTGAATTTTTAATTTGTAATTTGTAATTTGTAATTTGTAATTTGTAATTTGGAATTTTAAATTTTAAATTGTAATTTGCAGTTTGTATTTTGAAATTTGTAATGTGTAATTTAAATTTTTAAATTTTATATTTTAAATTGTAATTTTTTATTTTTTATTTTTAATTTGTAATTTGTAATTTGTAATTTATAATTTCTAAGTTGTAATTTGTAATTTGTAATTTGTAATGTGTAATTTAAATTTTTAAATTATATATTTTATATTGTAATTTTTAATTTGTAATTTGTAATTTGTAATTTGTAATTTGTAATTTGTAATTTGTAATTTGTAATTTGTAATTTGTAATTTGTAATTTGTAATTTGTAATTTGTAATTTGTAATTTGTAATTTGTAATTTGTAATTTGTAATTTGTAATTTGTAATTTGTAATTTGTAATTTGTAATTTGTAATTTGTAATTTGTAATTTGTAATTTGTAATTTGTAATTTGTAATTTGTAATTTGTAATTTGTAATTTGTAATTTGTAATTTGTAATTTGTAATTTGTAATTTGTAATTTGTAATTTGTAATTTGTAATTTGTAATTTGTAATTTGTAATTTGTAATTTGTAATTTGGAATTTGGAATTTGGAATTTGGAATTTGTAATTTGTAATTTGTAAATAAAAATTTTTAGTTTTTAATTTATAATTTATAATTTATAATTTGTGTGAATTTGTAATTTGTAATTTGTAATATGTAATTTGTAATTTGTAATTTGAAATTGGTAATTTGTAATTTGTAATTTGTAATTTGTAATTTGTAATTTGTAATTTGTAATTTGTAATTTGTAATTTGGAATTTGGAATTTGAAATTGTAAATTGTAATTTGCAGTTTGTAATTTGTATTATGTAATTTGTATTTTGTAATTTGTAATGTGTAATTTAAATTTTTAAATTTTATATTTTATATTGTAATTTTTAATTTGTAATTTGTAATTTGTAATTTGTAATTTGTAATTTGTAATTTGTAATTTGTAATTTGAAATTGTAAATTGTAATTTGCAGTTTGTAATTTGTATTATGTAATTTGTATTTTGTAATTTGTAATGTGTAATTTAAATTTTTAAATTTTATATTTTATATTGTAATTTTTAATTTGTAATTTGTGATTTGTAATTTGTAATTTGTAATTTGTAATTTGTAATTTGTAATTTGTAATTTGTAATTTGTAATTTGTAATTTATAGTTTGTAATTTGTAATTTGTAATTTGTAATTTGTAATTTGTAATTTGTAATTTATAATTTGTAATTTGTAATTTGGAATTTGGAATTTGAAATTTGAAATTGTAAATTGTAATCTGATGTTTGTAATTTGTAATATGTAATTTGTATTTTGTAATTTGTAATTTGTAATTTGTAATTTGTAATTTGTAATTTGTAATTTATAATTTGTAATTTGTAAATAAAAATTTTTAGTTTTTAATTTATAATTTATAATTTGTGTGAATTTGTAATTTGTAATTTGTAATATGTAATTTGTAATTTGTAATTTGTAATTTGAAATTGGTAATTTGTAATTTGTAATTTGTAATTTGTAATTTGTAATTTGTAATATGTAATTTGTAATTTGTAATTTGTAATTTGTAATTTGTAATTTGTAATTTGGAATTTGGAATTTGGAATTTGGAATTTGAAATTGTAAATTGTAATTTGCAGTTTGTATTTTGTAATTTGTAATTTTTATTTTGTAAGTTGTAATTTGTAATTTATAATTTGAATTTTTAATTTGTAATTTGTAATTTGTAATTTGTAATTTGGAATTTTAAATTTTAAATTGTAATTTGCAGTTTGTATTTTGTAATTTGTAATTTTTATTTTGTAAGTTGTAATTTGTAATTTATAATTTGAATTTTTAATTTGTAATTTGTAATTTGTAATTTGTAATTTGGAATTTTAAATTTTAAATTGTAATTTGCAGTTTGTATTTTGTAATTTGTAATGTGTAATTTAAATTTTTAAATTTTATATTTTAAATTGTAATTTTTAATTTTTAATTTGTAATTTGTAATTTGTAATTTGTAATTTATAATTTGTAAGTTGTAATTTGTAATTTGGAATTTGGAATTTGGAATTTGAAATTGTAAATTGTAATTTGCAGTTTGTAATTTGTATTATGTAATTTGTATTTTGTAATTTGTAATGTGTAATTTAAATTTTTAAATTTTATATTTTATATTGTAATTTTTAATTTGTAATTTGTGATTTGTAATTTTTAATTTGTAATTTGTAATTTGTAATTTGTAATTTGTAATTTGTAATTTGTAATTTGTAATTTGTAATTTGTAATTTGTAATTTGTAATTTGTAATTTGTAATTTGTAATTTGTAATTTGTAATTTATAATTTGTAATTTGTAATTTGTAATTTGTAATTTGTAATTTGTAATTTGTAATTTGTAATTTGTAATTTGTAATTTGTAATTTATAATTTGTAATTTGTAATTTGTAAATAAAAATTTTTAGTTTTTAATTTATAATTTATAATTTGTGTGAATTTGTAATTTGTAATTTGTAATATGTAATTTGTAATTTGTAATTTGTAATTTGAAATTGGTAATTTGTAATTTGTAATTTGTAATTTGTAATATGTAATTTGTAATTTGTAATTTGTAATTTGGAATTTGGAATTTGGAATTTGGAATTTGAAATTGTAAATTGTAATTTGCAGTTTGTATTTTGTAATTTGTAATTTTCATTTTGTAAGTTGTTATTTGTAATTTATAATTTGAATTTTTAATTTGTAATTTGTAATTTGTAATTTGTAATTTGGAATTTTAAATTTTAAATTGTAATTTGCAGTTTGTATTTTGTAATTTGTAATTTTTATTTTGTAAGTTGTAATTTGTAATTTATAATTTGAATTTTTAATTTGTAATTTGTAATTTGTAATTTGTAATTTGGAATTTTAAATTTTAAATTGTAATTTGCAGTTTGTATTTTGTAATTTGTAATGTGTAATTTAAATTTTTAAATTTTATATTTTAAATTGTAATTTTTAATTTTTAATTTGTAATTTGTAATTTGTAATTTGTAATTTATAATTTGTAAGTTGTAATTTGTAATTTGGAATTTGGAATTTGGAATTTGAAATTGTAAATTGTAATTTGCAGTTTGTAATTTGTATTATGTAATTTGTATTTTGTAATTTGTAATGTGTAATTTAAATTTTTAAATTTTATATTTTATATTGTAATTTTTAATTTGTAATTTGTGATTTGTAATTTTTAATTTGTAATTTGTAATTTGTAATTTGTAATTTGTAATTTGTAATTTGTAATTTGTAATTTGTAATTTGTAATTTATAATTTGTAATTTGTAATTTGTAATTTGTAATTTGTAATTTGTAATTTGTAATTTGTAATTTGTAATTTGTAATTTGTAATTTGTAATTTGTAATTTGTAATTTGTAATTTGTAATTTGTAATTTGTAATTTGTAATTTGTAATTTGTAATTTGTAATTTGTAATTTGTAATTTGTAATTTGTAATTTGTAATTTGTAATTTGTAATTTGTAATTTGTAATTTGTAATTTGTAATTTGTAATTTGTAATTTGTAATTTGTAATTTGTAATTTGTAATTTGTAATTTGTAATTTGTAATTTGTAATTTGTAATTTGTAATTTGTAATTTGTAATTTGTAATTTGTAATTTTTAATTTTTAATTCGTATTTGTACTTTGTAATATGTAATTTGTAATTTGTAAATAAAAATTTTTAGTTTTTAATTTTTAATTTATAAATTCTAATTGGCAATTATTAGTTTATAATTTGTGTGAATTTGTAATTTGTAATTTGTAATTTGTACTTTGTAATATGTAATTTGTAATTTGTAAATAAAAATTTTTAGTTTTTAATTTTTAATTTATAAATTCTAATTTTCAATTATTAATTTATAATTTGTGTGAATTTGTAATTTATAATTTGTAATTTGGTAACTTGTAAATTGTAGTTTGTAAATTTTAATTTTAAATTTTAAATTTTTAATTTCTTATTTCTAATTTGCAATTTGTAATTTGTGATTTGTACTTAAATTGTAATTAATTATTTATTTGTAACTTGTAAATGGTAATTTTTAATTTTAATTTTGAATGTCCGGCCATTGAAAGTTAGCATCATTCCTTTATTTGAGAAACTCTTGTAATGAAACGATTACCATTTTGCCGAAAATTACGCCTAAATCTTTGAGGCCCATCGGCCGCGGCATGTCTCTAATATATAAGAAACGGTAGTCAGATAGATATATGACACCTTCATCAAAAATATATCCAAAATTTGTACTTCACGAAAAAATTTACATTACAAGCGGTTACACTGGAGGTTAGCGGCAGCAAATCTCTTCAGATCGACTTCCAAATTTGCTGTATGTTCTTCTTCGGTTCGCCCCGTAATGACAATGTCATTTTGCAATATCAAATCGAAGCTTATGTTAACAAATCAAGTTAAGGTGTATTAAAACGAATTGGTTAATAGGGAAACATTCCAATTTAAGCTTAGACTTTAATGTTTTTATAAAATTGTACTTAAACCTATATGGTATTCAATTGTGTTCAATAAAACTACCACGAATGCAGTCAAGAATACTAAGAATAATGGAAAATGCACCCCGGTATGTACGTAATACAAACATACATCGGGCCCTACACAACGAAACAGTAGCAGACACATTCAAGCAGTACAGTAAAAAGTACCAGTTGAAATTAGAACATCATTTAAAAATGGAAATTTTAAAAATGACCAGATAACGGCGTCTTAAAAAAATCCTAGCTCTAGCTATCTAATTTAGAGTAATTACTAAATGCAAGTTAGTATTAAGATCTAACATAGGTTAAATCTTAATCAAAAATTTGTATTAGTTTGTAAGATTTTATTACATCTTATGAGTTTTCTATATAGGAAAGATTCAAGAGTAAAGCCTTGGGCAGTTAAAAACAAAAAAAATTAATTCCGGAATAATCGAAACCAAAATATCGGCCGGTATTCCGGAATACTGGAATTTCGAATTCCGGAATTGGATGCCTTAGTCAAAAGTGACTGATTTAAGAAATATTTAAGTTCAAACAATTTTATTTATCCATACTATCGATAGTATGCAAAAAATGCACGAGTATACCTACAAATAAATTATTTACCATAAACGTCATACAACGCCAATAAACGTCGCACACATGCACACTCAAAATATGTAACTAAAAGTTCATTGTTTATGATGAAAACTAATTCAATCTAAGCAAGTTTTGCGTTCGTATACCTACCTACAAGTAAAAAAAAACACGAACACCACATATCGAAAATTCACATTTCATAACATCAACAAAATAAATGTTTTTGATGTAATTTTAGAAAAAAAACAATACTATACCTACGTAATTATTTGTCAACCGAATTTTAATTTTTTTTGCGAAAAAATTAAAAACCCAGTCAACAAGCGATCCGTCATTTTAATAATAATAATTTATAATTTTTTTTAATTATACCAAGTAATGCATTTTTCTTATAACAATCATTTATTTTTGTACTCTCAATTTTAATTTTCTTTTTTGTGGTGGGTTTTTGCAATTTTAACATGTTTTTGTTTTAATTTCCGGAAAACAGATCACTGACCTAGAAATATTATATGTACGAGTATTGTTCTGAAGTTATACATAAACATATATACCTAAATACTTTTTGTGTAGCGTATACAGATAATTTGCATATATAGGCTCTTTCGTACCAGTACATTTGTATAAAGCAAATTTGTTTGTTGTTGTTTCACGAATTAAAATAAATGACATGACAAAAAATTATAATTCATGAAATGACAAAAAAAAAATTAAAAAAAACTCTACATGCATATTTTTTTGCGGTTACGTATGAATTGTCTCCTCTCGTTTCAACCAGTGCCATTGCACTCTCTGGTGTTTTAATGAAATTCTGGTGCAGAACATTGAGTTCATTCGACTACATTTTTTTGTACATATTTACTATACATACACTACACTCTCGTAAATACACATTTTTTGTGTGTTGTTTAATTAATTTTTGTGTAGGTCATACACATATGTATTTATTATATATACAAAATAAATAATATTGATGGATTATTTTCGGAATGTATACATGTTATTGCGGCCGCGGTTGATGTTCTCGCGAAACATAGAGTGGATGAAACAAAAAAAATAAATGTGTGATAGGAAACAGAATATTACTGCCGGAAGACAAAAAAATGCATTTCCATCTCAACAATTCTGTAGGGAACACGTATAGCAAAAATTTATGTAAATCAAATCAGTTTTCGGTTCAATGTTTTTTAATTCAACACAGGTAAAGTTCATCATAGCACATGTGCCTCGGACGACGTATGAAGAAAAAAAACACAAAAGTTCACTGTAGTATATCACCATCCCCATATCTTAAAATATATTTAAATAATTTACTAAGCTAATTTAAAACATTGAAACATCACAAATAATTTTATTCGTGTATTTAATTTATTTATAAATAAAATAAGCAAAATTCTAAAACAAAAATAACAAATTCGGTTTTGTAAATTATTTATTTATCGATTTAAAATTTAAAAAAAAAAATGTTTTTTTTTTTTTTAAGATACGATTTTGTCCGTATGTCACAATAATATGTGTTAAAATCAAACCAATAGTTCATTCATTTATACTCGAGTCGAATCGATTTTGATTTGATTACATCGATCGACCTAAATTTTATTTATTTATGTATATTGGCTTGTTGTTTTATTTATAAATAAAAAAATGTGTATAAAATATATAAACAAAAAAAGTTTAAATTTATTAATTTATGGATTTATTTATGATATTTAATTTTTTAAACATTCATTGATAATTTTGTGTTTTTGTTATATAAAACAAAACATATAAAAAAAGTAAATAAACTATGTGTTTAAATTTTAAAGGGTTTTAAACAAATCATTCAATTTTACAACAAAACCGAGAGACATTCATTTAAAATTAAATTAAAATGAAAATGGAATGAAATTATGACGAATAAGGTAGTAAAGTTTTTTGTTTTGATTTAATTAATTAATTGTTTTAATTAACAAAAAAATTAAATTAAATGTGTTTCAAGGTTGATTGTGTACAGGGAAATAGTTTTTGTAAAAGGGTAAATAAACTAAAACTATGAATCATTTTGTGGGGCATATGCACATACTTTAGAAATTGACACTATACAGGAATGACTCGCCTTAGAATAGTTCAAAATACAAAATTAATTGTTTGCTAATTTTATGCGAAAGGTATTTCTGTATTAATTAAAATAACAGTATACGATTTTGTAAGACACAATATTATAAATGTGATTATGTAATAATTTCGCCAATAAATTATTTTTATTTTTAAAACAAAAAAAATACGTTTATTAATGCTTATTAATTTTATTGCGTGCTTTGTAAGATAAATGAGACTTGAAGTCTGGTAGGTGGGTAGCTGTTAAAATTATGATATGATATTTTTATTTATGAGATTGCCTTATTTAAATAAATGCGGCATAGTTTAAATGATCAGATTACATATTTGTGAATGTGGACACTATATCCAATATTTCTGTGTTCACCGTTACGATGTAAATTAATATCGTAATCTTAATTATAAAACGTAATCATAATTAGATTGTCATTTAGGTGTTATGCATGTGAATGTGGCTGTTCCTTCAAAAGATATTAAATCCGCTTGAAGAGAAGGATCACATTAAACAAAAAAAATTCTTGCGAATGAACTCCAAAAATTCACAAACTATATTTAGTTAATTAATAGTTCAATGCTATCAAGAAGAAGTCGAGTGAATTTTATTCAAAATCCATCCATATTTTGTCAGCCTCAGCCCGTATCAAATGTTGGCAGCTGTAAATGAAACCGTGTGATTCGTATATTTCGTGGATTTACATACGTGATGCTGCTGTGAAACGTGAGTGCCAGAAATCTTACACAAATACCGCTATCGCATGGATAAGAAAATATTACATACGATTCATGACTCTGTTAGAACAGACATTTTACAGCTTGTACACCCGAAGCAAGAGGATGTTATCAAGTAGACAAGCCGCAATTTATGTAATGGAAATTATTTCATAATTACACAATTACAGTTTCTCACAGATAGTAACCAAAATACTGTTCATCGTCACTCAAGGAGCTAGAGTCACCCACACTACAGGCGTGGTTCTTCCTCATCGCATCCTTTTAACTTCGATCGTGTCCAGGAGGATATTTCAGTAATAATCTATGTGGTAAAACGGGTCACATTGCAAAATAAGTTCATCATCTCAGAGTCAACAGAAAAGAAGAAGCCTACCATTGGCTACCTCTTTCTGTATCGACTTGTTTGAGTATCTAGAATCGCAAGTATTGGATGATTTGAAGATTTCAAATGACAAATCAGCATTCCAGTCCAACATGATTATCCAAAAGCATCAATATGCAAAGAATAATCCTGCATAGAAAGAAGATTGTTAGTCAATTCAAGTGTGGAATCTAAAATTCACTGTTCATAGTGTTTAATTAACGAGCAAATAATTTTTTTTTGTCGATGGAAATTAACAAGACAATTTTAAAATTTGAAGTTGATACGGATGCTACTGTCTCATTAGTGGGTAATAACGGATATATTGAACTGAGAAAGCCGAATTTGAGTTCAACTTCAAGAATTTTGAAAGCTTGTAATGATATCAAGGTGCCAATAAGTAGAAACTTAAATGTTGATGTTAAATTTCATGACAGTTGTGCTATTTTGTCAGTGCCACAAACGGAGCAAACGTATTTGACATGCATTTTTGCAATGCGTCCAGATTTCAACCTAAATATTATGAAATTTTGAATACTTTCTTGTTTGGTTCATTTAGTAAGACCAATTTTTATTTTTTTATTTTAAGACAAAGACTGCAGCTTGAGCGAAGGCACATTGCCACATGAGTATGTAAAGGTAGTTCGACAAACTTATGAGTGTTACAAGACCCTTAGGATATTTATTACAAAATCCAACTAAACGTAAAATAACTCCAAATCCATCCTGACCAATTGGTCCCACTGTGCGACATTAAAACCGATTGTGTGTTTAATTGCTGACTACCTTCAATGTTTACCCCTTCTTTATAAGAACGGTTCGAAAAAATTTAGTAGAAACGCGGTAAGGGTCGCTTTTGGCCTCTAAGCCACGAGATGTTATACCTACCGATCGTTCAAAAAAATTTGCGATGTGGGCAACTCTTTTACGAACTGGGTAGATCATTTTGAGATATTTGCTAAATACAATTTCCGCCCCATAATCGGAAGTTCGCCGATTTTCTGATATTCACTAAAATTTACTGTGCGGCCATGGTAAAAACCTAAAATATGAAGTGTCGCAGTTCGACAGATTTTAGAGAGGATACAGAACGATACATATACACCATTTCGAAATTTGTTTCTTCGGATTTAAGGACCCCAAACGGATCAATAAATAAAAAAATTTAAGAAAATTTGCATGATTACTAAATCTTATTTTATTAGCGTAAAAAATTACAATGTATACGTACTCTGTACTGTAGATGTTCTAGAATGTAAAAGGAGCAATCATACTACTTTCTATTCTATTGAACAATAATTTGGGTTGGCTACCTTATCTAGAAAAAAAAATAATACAGAAACTGAAAATCCCGAAAAAAAAATCCAGAAACGCAATTATCAAAGTACGGATCAAATTAAAATTAAAATTTATAAAATGTCTATCGGATTTGACTTTTTACATAAAGTTCTTAATATTTACGAAAATGGAAATTGCATTGTCAACCTTGCAGACACAGATCAAAATAATTGTATCGCTCGTAATTGATTTTTTTTTCATTTATTTTAAACAAAATATTTTTTTTGGATTTTTTTCTGGATTGCTTTTCCGGTAATGTCTAGATTTTTTTTTGGGGATTTTATTTTTCTGGATTTTTACTCTTTAACTATTCTGGATTTTAAAATTTCTGGATATTTTTTTTCAGCCAAATGTAATGATCTCCAACAATTTGCATAAAGCATCAAATTCGGGATATAATCCCAATGGGACAAAATCCCGTAATCCCGAGGAAACCTCGAAGAGAAATATGTTGTAACTGTAGAGAGTAAATTTTCCCGCTTTTCAAAATCACGCCTTCAAAATCCCGGTTTCCAAAATCCTGGTTTACAAAATCTTGGTTTTGAAAGACACATTTTTTTTAATTCGGGCCGCCCCTTCTGGTGAAGGAGAATTTTAATTTAAAGTAAACTAAAAATAAAATCCGAGACATTCTGAAAACCGGGATTTTTATTTTTGCAGAACCGGGATTTTGCAAAGTAGGATTATGAAAATTTTTAAAAGCGGGATTTTTTTTTTGCCGGGATTTGGATAGAGCGGAATTTTGAAATGTTGGACATCATTACGACCCCGTTATAACCGGGTTGGTATCGTTATCCAGAATAAATTAATCCCGAAAAAACAAAAATTCCCCCAAAAATTAAGTTTTTTAAATATAACAAATTTTCCAAATATTATTTTAATACGTTTTATACCTTAGCTTAGAGGATAGAGGCTACCGCCTAAAAACCCTACTTCGACGATTTTTTGAAATTTTAACATCATAGAGATTGAAGCATTTTAGAAAAATTTATGTTTTTTAATAATTGACATACTAAAATAGGGAACTCCATAGCCGCTTAGCATTGTAACTTTCTGCGACAGGATGACATGAGATTATTTTGTGTGCTTTTGTTTGTCATATTGAAGGTAACAAAAATTGAATGGGGTCTTCCTTCTCAATTAGGCAGTTCACTTTGCAATTTTCGGTATTTTTTTTTTTGGATTTTTGCGTTCAGAAATATGATGGTATCCGTTATAACCGGGATACCATCATATTACCAAACGAAAATCCCCGCCCCCCCCCCAAATACCAAAAAATACAAAGTAAACTGCCCCATCAAAAGGGAAGACCTCAATAAATTTTGTTAACTGGAATATAAAAACAAAAGGAATCTACATAATTTCATGTCATCCTTGCGCGGAAAGGACCAAGCGGCTTTGGAAATTTTTTATTTGCTTTGAGGGGTTTTTTATTTTAGTATTTGAAATACAAACGTAAATATTGTTACAAATATAAATATTTTTGAAATTTTTCTGACGATACCAACACGTTATAAATAATCATCATTATTTTCGATGTTCGGTTTTTCGTGTGTATACATTTTTAAATCAAGGGAAAACTCCACCAATTGTGCAATAACTAGATTTTTAAATTTTCATAAGCTTTCGGGATTTTGTACCCAACGGATTTTATATCTTCGGGATTTAGTATCCCCGGGATTTTGTTCCCACGGGATTTTGTACCCTCGGGATTTTTCATTTTCGGGATTATACAGGGTGAGGAAAAAGTATGGAAACCCCTAAAAGTCTAGCGAATTTCGGTCAAAAAAAAAAATGAGCAAGGGTTATTCTTAGGTAATTTTCAACAAGGAATTTAATGGTGATCTTGGTTGTGACCTTGACCTTCATATTCATAGAACCCCTATTTTTGACGGCAGAATCGAAAATACCGATCAATTGTTAGTCCGAATATGTATTTTCCATGACCTCTCAAGGTCATCTGAAGGAATTTACATTGCGAGGAAAAAGTATGGAAACCCCTAAAAATCTCGCGGAGTATGTCAAAAAGAAAAAGGAGTAAGGTTCAGCCTTAGGTAATGGTGAGCTTGGTTGTGACCTTGACCTTCATCTTCAAGATCATTTGTAGGTCAAGGCCATTTTTTAAAATTAGAGCCCCTATTTTTGTTGGCAGAATCGAAAAGAGCAATCAATTGTACGTCCGAATATGTATTTTCCATGACCTTTCAAGGTCAGCTGCAAACATATAGTTTAATATTTTTTTTTTTATTTCCTATCTAAGTTAGAAAATATTCAAAATTACATAAAATAAAAATAAACTAACAGATATAAAACACGAACACATCCATCCATCCATCAAATTTAGTTATCATAAATTACAATCAATATTTCTTGTTTTCTCTACAAAAAAAAAAAAATGTAAAATATAATTTCATATAAAATCACAAATATAAAACAGAAAAAAATAAAAATGGAAAATGAAAAATTAAATGAAATTTTTTTATAATGAATAAAAAAATTGAAAACTATTGTACAGTAAAAAATTTTCCTGTAAGCATTTTATGTTCCAAAAACAAGCAACCGGCAGCAAAATATTTACAAAAAAAAAAAACCAAACATAAAAAAATAAAAATTATTTATTAATAAATAAATTAAATAAAAAAAAAAAACAATAACAAAAATATTATGGATGTGTCCTATAAAAATGTCTCTATTACAATCCTTTACTTCCTTTACATAAACTTTATAATTTATATATTTATTTATATATAATTTTTATGGATTTTTATGTTTTTTTTTTTGGTTTTGTAAAACTCAACCTTTGGTGAAAATTTTATTTTCCATGGTTTTCCTATTATTTTAGTGCAGTTTATTGTAATATGGAAGGAGGAGATAATGTATAAAGCAGAAACCCATTTAATTGACATGAGTATAGTTGAATGGAATATGTAATACTTTTAAATAAATTAGAGGCATTCGTTACAATAGTAAATATATAATGACACCTTTATAGAAAATGATTGATATGCATTATGCTCGAATAGGGAAAGTTTGATATGATGCTTATCTTTAGGACGAAAATTGTTGTTTGATTCTACTACTAGTATTAACATTTCAACATTTTGCTTAGACGAGACTTTAAAATATCGAATGTTTATAGTTCATTATAATATGCAACACTATGTCTCAAAAACCAACCTATTCAACATTTGGTTTTGTTTGATTAATAGTCGGTGCAATAATATCATACCGCCGTATTTATTCTAAACCTGATATTCAGATATGAGCTGAATTTTGTTGGTCACAGGAATTCAAATAGGATATGGATAAAATAAGATGGATGTTTCTAATTTTTTTTTTTAATAAACTGGAAACTAACCGTTAGCCAAATTAAATCACAATTGTGGATACTGTTAAAGTTAGCCGAAAGTGAAACGTCGATAATGTAGATCGTATTATTCTAGGCGGAAGTCAAAACGGTAATGCAGATTTTGTTAGCCATTAAACAAAATCGGTAATGCAGATTGCGTTATCCCAGCCGAAAATAAAAAATGAAGTCGATATCAATCGGTAGAGTTTAGCCTAAAAATTACTAAGGATGCATGAATAGCATTGAAGGGTTATGTTAATATTGTTATATGGAAAATTTCGCGAAACCCAAAAAATATTTTTATTGGAATAAAATTAGCCTCTAAAGTTTTATGTCTGGAGATAGATTACATTGATGTGACTTGTCAATAGCTATCGCAGAAAAAAAATTCAGTTCAAGTTTCCCGTGGGAAATCTCGGAAAATTGGATTTTTCAAAAATCATTAGAATTTTTGTATGAAATGAGCCTCTAGAGTATTAAGTCTGGAGATGTATTTTATTGATGTGACATGTCAATAGATATCGCAGTCCAAAATTCAGTTCAAGTTTCCCATTGGAAATCTCGGAAAATTCGAAAAAGTTTCCAGCCGAAAGTAAGGTATGAAGGTTGATTTACATATGCGGCGTGCGACGTGTGACAAGTGGAAATAAACGTGACGCTTTTTTGTCAACAATTTACATTTGTGACGAGTTCCGCCACGCACACTTTATAACATTTTTTATATTTTAATTTTTGTTCTTCAAAAAAGCTCCGTCAAAGCCTGCTATTTCGTTTTATACATACAAAAAATTGGTATGTGTTTGTGCGACCGTGACGGAAAAGATAAAATTAAACCATCTCTCGACGTGTGGCGTGTGCCGTGTGACGAATGTCAAAATATTCGTCTCTGATTGGCTAAAAGCTCTCGTCACACGCCGCACGTCGCATATGTAAATCAACCTTGAATGTATAAAATCAGCCTCTGGAGTGCTATGTCTGAAAGTCTGAAAATGAATTACAGTGATGTGACTTGTCAATAGCTATCGTAGGAAACAAATTTAGTCAAAGTCCCCCCCCCCCCTCCCCCCATATTTGAACTGCATTTTTTTCCTGCGATTGCTATTGACTAGTTACATAAATTAAATACATCTCCAAACAAAACCATCTAAAAAACTAAAATCGAATTTTCCGAGATTTTCCACGAGACACTTGAACAGAATTTTTTTCCTGCGTTAGCTATAATTAACAAATCCAGTAAAAACGATTCAACTTCATATCTGAACACTCTAGAGGTTGAATTTATTCCAATTTTGTGAATTCTTCTGATTTTCCGATATTTCCCGCGATGATTTTAAACAAAGTTTTCCACGTAAGACTATTTACAATTTTTTTTATTACAATCCATGTATCCTATTTACTATCGGCTGATAACCACAAAATTTTGTATTTTCGGCTGGAATGTTATTAACGTAAACTGCATTATCAACTTTTTACTTTCGGCTAACTTTAACAGGGTCAATCCAATTACATACCTTGTTAATGTTAGTCGAAAGTTATAAAATGTCGGTAATGCAGATATTGTCTTAGCTATATCAGCCGAAAGTTAACAGCCGACATATTTCAGCCAAAACATATTTCATATAAAATGAAAAATTTACCAAATAACCTATAAAATGAAATTTCCATATATAGTGCATTAGTGCATTTATAGCTGGATACAGGCTCATTTGATTGTCGCTGATTGCGATAATAATTACAAGTTAAGCTTGATGACAAGAGCATAACATAAAATTTAAAAATTAGTATCATATAAATTTAACCCTTCAAGTGTCATGTCCGAAAGGTATATCAATTAGTCAGTCTAAACTAGAGTTATCTGTAGAAAAATTATGAGATCAAGTTTCATGTGGGGAGCCTGGGAAAATTCGTTTTAATGAAAGGCCCATATAAAATTTAAAAATTTTTATTAATTCAACCTTTAAAGTGTCATGTCTGGAAAGTATTTCAACTAGTGTGGCTAGCCAACATTTATCCCTAGAGGAAATTCCCTCCTTCCTTTCCTTTTCAATTCCTTTTCCAAAATAATATTAAAAAAATTCTCACAATTTTTTTACAGAATATATATGTCTCGGCTCTTTTCCAAAATATATTACTAGAAAAAGCAGTAAATTCCCCCTTTTCCAAAAAATCTTTCTTTTCCTAAATTATTATTATTTTTTGAAGAATTTATCTTAATTTTTTTCCAGAATATGTCTCAGCTCTTTTCCAGAATATAATACTATTATAGAAACAACAGAAAATTACCCCAGAATATGGCTCCGTAAACTCCACCAAAATCGTAAGAAAATAAACTTTTAACGTTGTGCTCTGACATACCATTTCTGTGAAAATCTTTTTCGGATGGCATCTGTATTGCTGAAGCATTTCCACTGACGTAACAGTCAAAGCGTATTTAATCCATTGGTATCAAAAACATGTACATACGTTGTATATTACTAGCACGTAATGGCCTAAAATGACGAAAATGATAAATTCTGAAAAGGGCGAAGGGGGTTCAATTTTATATTTACATGCTTTTTTCTAGCTACATAATAAGAAACAGTGGAAAAATTTTCTGGAAAAAAAGGTATCTTCAGGAAAACAGGGGCTTTCTTTAAAAATATTTTGGAAAAAGGAAATTTACTGCTCCTAATAGTAATATATTCTGGGAATAGAGCCGGTACATATTCTGAAAAAAGGGGATTAAATTCTTAAAAAAAATTGGTAAAGGGGAATTTTCTGCTGTTTCTAGTAATATATTCTGGAAAAGAGCCGAGACATTTTCTAGATAAAAATTGATAGAAATTCTTTAAAATTATTTTGAAAAAGGGGGAAATTTACTCTAGGGATACCTGTTGGCTAGGCAAACTAGTTGAAATACTTTTCAGACATGACAGTTTAAAGGTAGGATTTATACAAAGTTTTCATTTTATATGGGCCTTTTATTCAAATGAATTTTTCCGGGCTCCCCACATTAGACTTGTCCTGATAATTTTTCTGGGGATAACTGTTAGCTAAATATTTTCCAGATATGACGCTTTGAAGGTTGAATTTATACAGATTTTTAAATTTTATATGGGGCTTTGATTCAAACGAATTTTCCCGGGCCTCCCACATGAAACCTGTCCTGATCATTTTTCTAGGAATATCTGTTGGCTAGGTACACTAATTGAAAAGCTTTCCAGACATAACGATCACGTCTGAAGACTTGGTAGTCTGGGAGAAAATACTCTGCAGAATTGTGCGAATTAGTCAGGCATGTTTCCATGATACAAATTACATCATAGTCATTTTCCAACACAATTTTGATCGAATACCGCTAGAATTGTTATAATAAATAGACAATGTGTCAGATCTGGACAGCTGCATCGGAGTTGTTAAAGGTATATAGTATTATTCCGGGCAAATTGCTGGATTTAACACTTTAGAAAATAGATTCTCCGGTATATTGATTTTCAGGCTAATGAACGTTAGTCTTAGTTCTTTTGAACGATCCCTTTTTAATAAAGATCTGCAATCAAAATCCCATGGATTGCAATGCTCCAGCTTTCCTCCTACTTCCTTTCCTTTCCCGTTGATGGATCCAAATGACTGATGTAAAGTTGACTCATCTAAGGTACCGCAATAGGAATCAAATCAATATCAGCACAAATTCCAAAAGCTGTTTTCCATTAGTTGAGACTGATAGTTGTACCGTGATTTGTTCCTCCTCCCAGCTATTTGTGTTTGTTTGATTGTGAATATGTGTATTCTTTACTTGTTTATTTCCCCGATTTTGATTTTTTTTAGCTTTTATCGGCCCATTATTTGCTTAGTTTTCGAAAGGTATAGATTCCTTTACATGAATGGCGTCGAAACAAGTCTTTGGCATTGCTTCGATTTTAGCGTCAAGCACCGAATTGCCTTTGGTTATCAGGCCGGCAAAATCTCCGACTATCTGCTTTAGTTTTATTACTTCTGAATAAATCGTCACAGTATGCACGTTTCCTGCTATCTGGCAATCGTAGCAAACGAATTTAGCGTACTGGCAGTCCTTCAATAATTTTGTCCATTTATCAAAATTCAGCTCAACATATGATGGCTGAAAAGAACGTTTCCATAGTCCGTAGCAAATTAATGATGCGTGACCATTGACCGGTTTGGTGAATGTTTATTTATTTATTTATTTATTCCATAATGGGGCAACACACAGACAAAGTCCAATTACGTGTACCCTCAAAACTGAGATTTACAAACATCAATACATACTTAAAAAAAAATAATAATAATTATAATCCAATAACAGTAGCAATAACTAAATAATAATAACACCAATAATCATACAAAATGTAATAAAAATGTTCCCAAAATTTATAAACTATTATAACGATATAAAATTATGATATTTACTAACAGGCAACACCAGCAACTGCAAAATCAGTCAATTGGAAACATTAAAAAATCGAATTAAAACAGAGTATACTTTATGTTTAAATATTTAAATAATGAATCCAAAAACAGTTAACTGACCAAATTAAAGAGACATGATCTATATTGGTTTAAAGATAAGGAAAATAAGTCCAGATTAAAGAATAATTCAGCGTGGCTGCGCTGAAGTCTAGATAGTGGATTCGCAAAACCTAAATTTGTTCGCGATTGTATAGGAAAGAATAGTTGATTGCTTCTGAGGAAATAACCAGGAATATAAAAATGCACATCACTTAGGGCGACGGTATCGATTTTGGAATTTAGTAACTTGTAGAGCAATAAGTCGTCTAATACTAATCTCCTATTATGTAAGCTTGCTATGCTAAATATCTTAAGCCTAGTAATGTAAGGGATACTTCCTACATAAGGTAGTTTTAAAAATTAGGAACTTCGTAAATTTTCTTAGCACTCGCTCAACTTGCTCACTATATAATTCGTAGAACGGGTTCCAAATTTGCGAAGCGTACTCTATTTTACTTCTTACTAGACTGTTGTATAATATGGTTAGGACTTCGGGATTACGAAAATCTCTTCCTCTACGGAAAATAAATCCAAGAATTTTGTGTGCTTTCGCGCAAATTGAGTTGATGTGTTTTTCAAATGTCAATTTAGTGTCAAAAATAACACCTAAATCAGCAATTTGAGTAACTCTCCTTAGGTTGAAATTTGCAATATTATAGCTGACTAATAGTGGACGAACTTTCTTAGTGAAGGTGATTACTAGACATTTTTCAGTATTCAAATTTAGTTTATTTAAAAGACACCAGTTTTGAAGTTTATCAAGATCTCTTTGCAGAGAGAGAGGTGCAGTCTCATCAGTAATTCTTCTAAAAATTTTTAAATCATCGGCATAAAATAGATGGGGACAGTCAAAAATGCTAGAAAGATCATTAATGAAAATTGTGAACAAAAGAGGCCCCAGAGTAGAACCTTGCGGAACACCAGAAGTAGCCAAAAATGATCTTGAGAATTGTCCATTAAATTTTACTTGTACAAACCTGTCGCTAAGATACGATGATAACCAAATACACAATTTATCTGAAAGTCCAATTTTGTAGCATTTCTTAATTAGTACATCGTGAGATACTGTATCAAACGCTTTTTTAAAATCGGTATAAATACAGTCAACTTGAAAGCCCTTGTCTACACTATCGAACGTGTAACTTGACAATTCAAGAAGGTTTGTCAAAACTGAGCGTTTTTCATAAAATCCATGTTGTGAAGTGCTAATACTAGATTTTATTTCATGAAATATTAAGTTATAGACAAGTTTCTCAAAAATTTTACTAAATGCTGTTAAAAGAGAAATGGGCCTGTGGTTTTCGATGAAGCTTTTATCGCCTTTTTTGAAAATTGGCACCAAAAGTGCCGATTTTCACCTAGACGGGAAAATACCAGAATTTAATGATAAGTTAAAAATATATACCAAAGGTTCCGCCAATTGTTCTCTTAACTGAAAGATGAAATAATTCGATATGTTATCCGAACCCGGACCCTTGTTTACGTTAATCGAATTTAATACAGTTAGTACATCTTCCACCGTAAAATAGGAAATGGCATTAGAAACACAATTAGTATTGGGTGCATTTAGTAAGCCTCTATTGGAAGAAGAACTGGGTGGTTGAAGAACTGGGTGATGTTGCGTCTATTTATACCATTCTACTGTATATTATTTCCAAGCACCGCAATGGAATTATGTTTCAGTATACGCTTTAGTGTGTCTTGCATTAATATATTTTTTGATTACTATCACTCAGAGCTGTGAAACCGAACCGGAACCGAAAACCGGAACCCATGGAACCGTCATTAAATGAAGAACCCCGGGAACCGACCGGAACCCTATAATCATTACTTGATAAACAGTAAAAGAACCCAGGAACCGGTTCTTTAATTACGGTTCTGGGGTTCTAATTTTAATGTATTTATATTATAAATAAAACATTTTGTATTATTTAATAATTTTTTTCCACGATTAATTAAAAAAATTAAAGCAGTACTATATTATTCTTCTGGGGGTAAATATATTTTGGTTGTGTGATGTAGCCGATATATTCTATATTATCGTAATTAATATTTAATGCAACAAACTTCGTTCCCTAGACGATATCTTAGTTTTGAGATTAAATAAATAATCCATTATTTAATTTAAAAAGTTAAATAACATATTAATTAATATATTTACTTGACGACTGCACTGAATTGAACGATCTTATTTTTATATTTTTTTTAATTAAATTAAAACTTGTTTGAAATAAATATACATATATAGCATTGTATGAAAAACTATATAATTCGACATCTTGCGATCCGATAAACACGCTTTATCACAAACTTTGAAAATTTTATTTAATTTAAACAACTTTAAGTTTAAAATACACTTTCTTTAATTGCAATTAAAGACAGTGTATTTTAAACTTAAAGTTGTTCAAATTAAATAAAATTTTATGAAAAACTGAATACATATTTACCTAATATATTTTCTGGAATAAAATTATTTTTTTGTAATATAAATTTTAAGAACCCTTCACGAACCGGAACCGGAACCGAAATATGGGTTCTTTTATAAGAACAGAACCGAAACCGTACCGAAATAAAATAATAATCCAATAACCAAACCGGAACCGGAACCCCTCATTATTTTAAGGGGTTTCACAGCTCTGCTATCACTATAGCATTACTATCAGTCTATCACACACAGAACCGCACAGAATTGCACAAAACCGAATACCAATAATGTTCGATAGTTATTCAATTTTCTAAAAATCTCACCTTAATAAAGTTAGCTGGAAGTTATAAAATGTCGGTAATGCAGACAGTGTCTTGGCTATTTAAGCCGAAAGTTTCCAACCGAAACATATTTCATATAAAATGACAAATTGACAAAACAATCTATAAACTGGAATTTCGATATAGTGAATTTATGGCTGGATACAAGCTCAGTTGGTTGTCACTGTTTGCGATAATAATTACAAGTTAAGTTTCATGAGAGGAGCATAATTTTAAAAATTTGTATAAATTCAACCTTCAAAATGTCACGTCTGGAAAGTATTTCAACTAGTGTGCCTAGCCAACAGTTATCTTTAGAGTAAATTCGCCCCTTTTTCAAAATATTTTTAAATACTTTTTTCGCTTTTTTCCAGAATATGTCCTAGCTCTTTTCCAATATGTCTTCGCAAACTTCACCAAAATCGTCAGAAAATAAACTTTTAACGTTGTGCTCTGACTTCACCTTTTCTGGGAATCTGTTTTTGGGATGGCACCTGCATGGCACGAGCATTTCCACTGACATAAAAGTCAAATCGTATTTAATCCATTGTTATTAAAAACATGTACATACGTTGTATTTGTATATTACTAGCGCGTAATGGCCCAAAATGACAAAAAATGATAAATTCGAAACAGAGCGAAGAGTGGTTCAATTTTATAATTAACTGCTATTCATCTGTTTTTTTCTAGTTACATAATAAGGAAAGTGGAAAATATTCTGGAAAAAGGGTTATTTTCTGGAAAACGGAGGGAGGGGGCTTTCTTTAAAAATATTTTGGAAAAAGGAAATTTCCTTCGAGTTCCTTCGAGTATAGTAATATTTTCTGGAATAGAAAAATAAATTCTTAAAAAAGACTTGGAAAAGGGGGAATTTTTTGCTCTTTCTAATATTATATTCTGGAAAAGAGCCGAGTCATATTCTGGAAGAAAATTGAGAGAAATTCTTTAAAATTATTTTGGAAAATGGGGGAATTTACTCTAGGGATAACTGTTGGCTAGGCACACTAATCATTTCAAGTAAATACCAATTTATAAGTTGTTTTGTTAATTTTTTATTTTATTTAAAATGTGTCTGCTATAGTAGCTTTCGGCTGGGATAGCCAACACACTATCTACATTATCGATATTTTTACTTTCGGCTGAAAACTTTCGACTAACTTTAATAGTATAAAATTTCGACACATTTGTAAGAAAATACAAAGAACCGCTGTATCCGTTTAAATGAAATTCATTATCAGGTGCGGTTAATTAATAAATCAGTTAACAAACTTTAAAATTAAATTAAAATATTTGTTTTTCAAAAAACAAAAACACGTCAGATCACTTGGATTGTTAAAGGAATATTTTTGCACCAGATCTTGACTTAACTATACTGAAGGATGGATAGTGGGGATTGAATGGGTTTAAATTGTCTTTTAAGTATGCCGCCAAGATGCTCTCTAGGGTTAAGGGCTGGCCTGAGGGATGACCATCAGTGCAGTATGATTCCTCTCATGTGGAGTCTCGCATTGTCATGCATCAGAACAAAATCGTTGCCAATATTTGAAACAATTGGTATACTTGCCACATATTGTTCTAAGATATCAATCAATAAAACTCCACCACATGAATTCTATAAGGCGTTTCCTTACCGCATCCGTCCTTACTTGATTATTAAGGATGCTCCTAAGTTGGATTTGCATCTTTCTAGTAGTTGTGAGTAGCTCTCTTAATTCAATCATTTTGAAAAAACGATTCTTAGTAGCCGTTGTGACTCAATGTTTACCTTTGCTCCGGGCTCCTTTCATGATCATATGTTCTCTTTAAACTTTAATCGCACGAGAAATTGTTGGGTGGTTTACACATTCATGGCGGGTTAAATTTCTGTCTTTATTCCATTATAAACTAAACAGCAGTGTTAAATGAAATTGAGTAGACTAATTTATCAGTAGCACGAAAAATTACCAATAATTACTAACCAAGTCAAAAACAAAAACTTTTAGGCGCAAAAGGATGCTGGGATATAAAAATATTCTGATAACATGTTGCTTCTAAGCCTACTATAGTAACATAATGTCATTCGACTTGAATAATCTCTTGCAATTTACAGTGAAAACATCTTTGAGCATTAATTTCGCGGAATTTACTATAGCTACTTGTCTTCAGCAGGTTTGTTGTTTCCATCTAAATAACTTCTTTTATTTATTTATTTAAATTAAGGGTGTTTTGTATACTTGAGTTTAAACATTTTCACGCAAAAAATCGTTCCTGGCGGGGGACCCATTTTAAATATTTACTGAGATATAGTGCGTGCAAGAAAATTAGCTTGGAGTGGTAGGTTCACGCATATTTTTCTTAATTACTCCAAAGTTAGGTAGACTAAGCCAAGCGTTTGTAATATTATTTTTAGGGATCAGAATTAGCTTTGTTTTAATGTATTATGTAAGTAAGTAGCGCATTCCTTTATTTAAATATCACTAAAATTTTGCGTGTTTCATAGTTTTTTACTCATATCAGGTAAAATATTAAATTGCAAAAAAACGGGCCAAGTGTGATCACGATGACATTTAAAAAATATAACACGTAAAATAGACTTCTTTTAATTTGTATAAAGGCTGCAAAGTGTTCATGTAAATCCCATCTCAACATGACAAACCATAAGTCAGTCGAAACTCAACACAATCGTAATAAAAATTAAACAAAACCTGTGTGGGACAAAACTTTCGTAACAAATAAATAGCCCGTAGGGCAGAATTGAGCTGTACCTTAATCTTTTGACATTGGATTCCCCAATTTAGGTTAGCATGAATATACAAGCCTTCGTAATGAAAGTGAATTAAATCGTAATTATATTTGTAGTAAAAAACTTCAGAAGAATAACTCTGATATGGATCACCAAAATTATTGAAGAACATGACCTTAGATTTTTCACTTAATAACAAAAAGTGAGCATCAAACCTTGAACTTAGGACTCTCATGTTGGAATTAATGATATTTTCTAAGTCATGTGAATTCGTTTCACGATAGACCAGAGCAACATCATCGCAAATGCAATTATTTTACCATAGGTAATGAAGGTTCAAAAAAAAAAATCGAATTAATATAAATTAAAAACAAACTTGTGCCCAGTACTATAAGAATTATCTATTTGAACGATAACGGATCTATTTTCAAGATGAGATTCAAACCAACTCATTGGTACACCTCTAAATCCAAGATGTTTCAATTTAAATAAGAGCAACTTGGGATCCAGCATATCGAATCGAAAGTTCGCTTAATATCAATGAAAACTTCTGCAACATTATTTTTTTCATTTAGATTGATATGAACGTAATTTAACAAGTTCATTAACACTGATTCAGTACTTTTCCCGGCGGTAAATCCATGTTGATTAGTTGCTTTAAAAACGAATCCATACGAAATGTCATACCCTTTTTATTGATTTTTAAAATCACAAGTTGAAATGCAATAGGTCGGTAATTGTCCATAATAAGATTATCTCCTTTTTAAAATACAGGAATGATAATTGCTGTTTTCAAAGCAGCAGGGATAGTACCAATAACAAAACATTGATTAAAATAAATAAACCAAGACTGATAATATAACATTAGCAGTAGATTTTATCATGTTAAAGCTGAACCCTAATATATCAAGGCTACTATGGTGGTAATTTCGGATTCACCAACTGGGTATATAAAAGAACTATCAAGAGTTTCAATATGATGAAGGAATAATGAATGACGAAAACTATTTAGCATTCTTAAATCAGATATAATTCGAAAGAAAAAGTTACCAAATTCATTAGCAATTGAATATGCAATTTCGAAAAGGGCACATCTCTGAAAAATTAATTAAAATCCATTAAATTCTAAAAGGAGACATCTCCAAGAGTTGTGCCATTTTCGAAATTATTGTTATACGGTTCGATACTGGAAGCTGTGTTAATAGAAGAGATGGGCCTATTTCAAAGAAAATAGGTGTGAGGATATATTTCCATCACATTTACGTGAAAAAACGATGTAATCAAAATATACGAGATGTGCCCTTTTCGAAATTGCATATTCAATTGCTTCCGAATTAGACAACAGTATTGAATTAGTAGTCAATATTTTATCAATATTTCTATTGTCTAAAATTTCGTTAACAACCGACCAAGACTTTTTACTATCACAGCCACAATTACGAAATTTATTGCATAATTATAATAATGATGTTTATCAGAAACAACAGCAATACATATCAACCTTGCTGCAGAGTTTGACAAAGTAGTTACGGAGCTTCCTATTCTCTGGTTGTTTATTAAATTCCCGACCAATTTGCTTCTTTTTATCCAATAAATTTAGCAATGTATCTGAAATTCAGGGTTTAAGTTTGGCTTTCGAATTATGTTTAATAATTTCACCGGAACAAGCTTGAGCCACATCATTGAACAGTACACTGAAATTAGCAAGAATTAAATCTGGATTGGAAAGTGTTGACTTATATTTAATAAAAAAATGTTGTTGAGGACTTAAACGAGTTTTTACAAAATGGATGGAAAACCGGATTTAAAAATGTGAAAAATAATTTCTTCTTTCCATCTAATTGAAAAACAACCAGATATAATGTAAAGGTTCAATTAAAACATCTTTTAAATTAATAATAAAAATATTGGATATCCCCATCTGAACCTCCACTAGAGTTATGTTAGAGAAAAAACAAACACGATCATTACGATTAGTTGATGTAATAATATTATTGTTATTAACTGAATACACAGATTTGAAATGCTGTGCAAACCAATTAGCAATTTGTTGACATTCACAGGTTGACTGATCTGCAAATTTCATCACTGCTGAATAGACACTAGAGCTTCTTAAGGACTTGTTATAATTCCAAGATTGTTTGGGATCAGATTTAATTTTATTTTGAACTTGATTTGATTGATACGGATGTACGACCAAGCCTGAGCAAAATTTCCGGATCCACCGTACATCACCTTAAATGTAACAAGGCCGAAGGATAGGAAATGAATGTTAGCATTATAGACTCGACCCCGGTTTCAGCCACCTATGCAGTCGACAGTTAGTAAATTTTGTTAGTAATTTTTTTTTTTTTTTTTTGACAAGTTGTTAGTCACACGACAACACAATCATCTAATCAGCGTTCCCCAATAGTGCCGCAGGTTTTTTCTAAAGAGCTGTAAGAAATGTCCCCACTATTATTTTCATGGGCGGTTGTGAGGGGGGGCGAGATTTCGTTCCAATCAACATCATGTTCCCATGCGGTCACCTTCGTTTTTTTACTAATTGCCTGTAAAGATTAAATTGTATTTTAAAAATGTTCATATCGGTTCTAGTAGCAATTCGATGGGATTAATTTTTTTGATTAACTAAATAAATCAAATATTTAGAAAACGACCAGGGATATTTCAAATAGTTGATTATAGGACGACGATTACACACGGCACCGAGAAAAATTTTATTAATACTCGTATATAGTAAATCTCATTGATCAACCGAATTACCAACAAACAAATTTATCCAATTGAGTCTGAGACGGTCATTCAACAAACCAAACAATAATCCAATTTCTGATAATTAATCTTATATATGTCAGACAAAATTGCTTTTTTTAAATATCTTTATGGTTACCCATATTGGTGGATGGTATACGTCAACGGCGTCAATAAACGACTCAGCTTGCCGTACGGATATTAAATCTGATGAAAAATTTGTGAACAAATTTTATATCTTGCACTGTGGCTTGCCATTGAATTCCAGAAAGAATTAAGTCCCCAACAATAAGAAATAAAAAATTCCAAAATTTACTGAAGATATCAATAGATAAATAATCAAAAATAACTTATAATTTTGAAAACGTTACAAAGAATTAGTTCAGACCTTTTCTCATTTCTACTCTAAGCAAAAATATACATTGAATTTGATAGTCTTTTTAACACCTATAAGACAGCCACCACCACCTCAATGACCGCAGTCGCTTCCAAATTACAATCCTTCCTGAAAACATTATATCGAGAATTTATTTTTGTTTATCTGAATAATATTAACCTTTTCGCTTTTGAACAGGTTACCAGCATTGGTTTCATAATTCATTTACGTATATTTTGGACCTATAGATTATTTAAAAAATCTTCTCGTTTTGCAAAAGAGCAAATATAAATCTGACTGATCACTTACAAATGTTATACGATTTCCGGCCAATAAAGAAAATCGCGATTATATTAGAAGTAAATGGCCACTTAAGAATCACCTAATTCGTATTAGTAATTTTTCTAAAACAGCACCACGCTCACTATTCTAAATTTAGTATGCTATACCATCATTATATTCTATACCAAAATAGAATTCTAATAAATATTTTTTGTGTGTCAATTAATTTTGGTAAAATATTTCCTCACATCATCATCATCATCATCATCGTACAATATATGTATGTTCTTACCTATTATAAAATATTAATTTCAATGACTATGACTATATAGATTTGCGGTTTGTGCGGTAACAATAAATGAATTTCTCCTTGAACTTAATTTGTTTTTATTTTGAATATATATTATCTAATAATTAGTGATAGTATTGCATTGTAGAAATAACTCATGTACTCGTTTACAAGTGTGTAGGATAATAGTTTTGGCAAGAGAGTACATAATTGAAATTCAATACAAAATAATTCAATTTGGAATTGAAAGCAATTTTAAAAATAAATAAATAAATAATCTTTCTATCTTAATTAAATTAATTTAAACAATTTTTTTATCTCATTTAAATACATAATATAAATCTGTACATTTATTGTGTGTATATCAACAAAAGATATCTTTTACTCGTATATACATACATAAATTTGTATTCAATTTACAATAGAAATTCATTATATTTTTAAAAATCATCAAAAAAAAATTTGAATTTGAAAATAAATATCGAAGATATTTTTAGTAACAATTGTGCATGTACAAGTATATCTATTTGCCATCATAATCTTTATCAGAAATTACTGTATAACAAAATTTATTTGAAATAAAAACCACAAAAGTCAACTTAATTCTATTATTATATTGTATATGTACGTACGTACATACATGTATGAACATAACATACTCATATATACTAAAAAAATATAGATAAAAAAAAAAAATTTAATACTCCATTGATTAGATAAAATGTGAATAACCAGACATTCTGGCAACAAATTTAATTGAAAATTATCGTAATTTTTGTTTTTGTTATTTTTTCCTTTTATCTTATATAAAATAATAAATAAATTTTAGCGTACGTTTGTATAAAAATATATAAATCATCGTTATAAATATTGCATATGTGTATACATACTATACACACTTAACAAGTACATGGAGTGGTGATGTTATAATGTGATGTTTGATTGTCATTGGCAACTCTTGTAGGTTAATTGAAGATTGTGTTTTGATCGGTTTTTATTACAAACGCGAACATTTAATATTTTTTTTTAATTTTGCAGTTCGAGTTTCTTGTACGTACACATGTGTGAATTTATGGTTAATTAGAATTTAACCATTTTATTGACATGTAATTTGCCGAAATGAATTTTTTTTTTTAATGTTTTTATTGCTGTGTATTTTGGCCCGCGTCATTTAGTGTGGGTTATTTAAATCATTTGCGAGTTATATTACAATATAATTGATTGTTGTTTCCACTCCACAGTTTTTTTTAATTACGTCTAATTTGCCAATTATTACATCCAATTTGGCGGAAATTTGGTAATACTGTAAGTATACAATCTATTTCCTACACTAAACAACGAAAATGAAACTGATTTGCAAAACAAACATAAGGCACTGAGTTTTCAACACTCAAATTATTATAATTTAAGAAACTAGGAAAAAGATTACCCCAAGTTACATTCACACATTATTTTCAAATGGGGTAAATTATAAAAATGGTTCTCAGCAAAAATATTCAGATTTATCGTATTATCGATTTAAGGTCTAGTTAAATTTGTTTTCTGCCATTTTAAATCAATGATAAAAAATATTAAATGAAAATTCGAGAGCTTCAACAGTATAAAGTTAAATTAAATTAAATCATTTTTTTAAAAATTTATATACATACATATTTACAAAAACGTAAGATTCTTAGAGACATAGCTTTTGGTATTTCTAAAATGAAAACTAATAAATTCGATATGGAAAAACAAATTTTGAAATGCATCAATCAATTGCTGCTCGATAAAAAAAGGAGAGTTGTATTCAAATTAATTGAAATTAAATGTTCATCTTTATATAATTCTCTATGGTATGTTATTGAAACAGCTGGTGAAAATTCAATTGAATGATCCCATAGAAACGTCGAGCTATTCAAAACAAGTCAAATCCATCAATGCGTGATCCGACCGGGAAAAGTTATTTCTGTGAAACCAAAGCACACCAAGCAGCTTTTGACAATTCACATCTACGCAATCCGTCTCCAGACATAACGCACTACGGGGGGATTTTATACTAACTTTCAGATGATTTTTTGGAAAATCGAATTTTCGCAGATTGCCGACGACAAACTTAATTTTTTTTTTCCATTGATAGACTATTGACAAATTTCATCCATGCAATCCATTTCCAGACATAACACTCCCTTAGATATCGCACGTTAAACTTGAACAGAATATTTATCGAGCGATAGCTATTGACAAAATGTGTCAGAGGCTGATCATACACAAAGCTTCTAACGATTTTTAATAAATTGAATTTTCATAGATTTCCCACGTAAAATGAGATGAATTTTTTCCAGCGATATCTAGAGGCTTATTGTATACCAATTTTACATGTTTTGTGGATTAGGTTGATTTTCTATAATTTTCCGCGAGAAAACCGATCGAGGATTCACCAACTTTGACTATTGACAAAAGTTTTCAACGTTACCCTTGCAAGAGCCTAAATATGTCGGTATCTTGTCTTTGTATGATGTCAGTATATGCAATAATTAGGCATGGTTTGTCGAAATCGGTCGATTATAACATCTGGTATTTCATTGTCTTGTGGTTTGCTGGTAAAAATATCTCTGGTATCTTAAAATTATCATCTTATAAATGTTCGGCTGGAGATTAGTGTGCAACCGTTGTTCCTTTATTGATTTTAGTTGATCAATTGCGCTTTCGTCAGCTGGCTCTTGACGAGGTAACGAACACAATTTGACAATCGGACGTTTGATGATTCCGTTGGCGGTTTCAATGAAGCGACTCGAACTAATTTGTCTTTGCCTTCATGAACTTCGATGATTCGACCTAATCACCATTGATTAAGTGGTAATCGTAAATCTTTTACGAGAACCAATTCTCGAATGGCGATATTTTCCTTAACTTGATTCCATTTTGGGCGAGTTTGTAATCTTGATAAGTATTCTTTATACCAGGCGTTCCAAAATTCATGTATAATTTTCTGTATTTGATGCCAACGATTGACAGGCGATAAATTTTCGATCAGTTGTTCAGGAGGCGGTGCTAATAGAGCGTCTCCTCTGATAAAATGTCCTTGAAAAATGGTCTTGAATTTAGACACAATTCAATACGACAAAGTATTGTGGCCATTTCTTCGAAGGTGAGTACCGAAAAGGGTGAAATGAAATGCCATTGTATCCCTAGTGGTATAAGGACGGGCATAATTTCATTCTCGAATAGTTTCTTAGTAGCATTTTCATTTGCTTTCAGTTGACTGTTTGCTCCGATGAATGTTGTGCCATAATCGCTGTACATATCTCGACAAAATCCACGACGAGCAAAGAATCGTTGTAATGCTGCTAAGAAGGCTGACGTAGTGAGATCACTTACTGTTTCTAGATGGATGGCCTTCGTGCTAAGACATACAAATACGGCTATATACCCTTTGTACGACTTGTTTCCACGGCCTTTTGAGACTAAAGTTGATCGGGCCAGCGTAGTCAACACCTGTGGCTGCGAACGGGAAAGTTGGACGAACTCTTACATGAGGCAAATCGCCCATTAATTGTGAACGTTATATTGGATTTGCTTTGAAACATTCAACACAAGTTTTCAGTTGTAAACCTACGATCCGTCGTGCTCAGGGCCGTCTTATGAAATTATGCGCCCCTGTGCTAAATTTATAAGGCGCCCTAAAAATAATGTTTTCAGATCTATTAAATAAATAAGAAAGTTTATTCAAAACTGATCCACTCCTTCAATTACGAATGTTTTTTAGGTTAAGTTCTATTTGAATTTGACAATTCGCATGGTTCGAAAAACAATATCGTCGATATTCGTCCTATGTAGTGATGGTCCATTTTTTTTTTACATGTAAAATATTTTTTTTAGAATTTTTTTACATTCTGTTTTGGAAACGAAAGGCGCCCCTTTTCGCTAGCGCCCCTGTGCTTAGCACAGCTAGCACAATGGTTAAGACGGCCCTGGTCGTGCTTATAATATCCAATAAGTTTTGCGAATTTGATTCAGGGTAAGTTGTATACCTCCGTGCAGACAGCTTCGGTGACAATGATCGATTAGTAGTTTCGTGAAGTGATGCGATGATAGAATGATAACTGGATGCTATTGATCGAATGGTAATAATGAATTTCAACGCGACCACCCACTCTCAGTATGCCCTCATGATCGATGAATGGATTCACACCACTTAGTTTGCTTTTGGTTGGGAGCTGCTGTTTGTTATTAAGCGCTCCAATTTCTCTTGATAATGCTTCCAACTGGACAATGGTATGTAATGGAATGACACACCGCCTCCATTCAGTTAGTGTTAAGTAACCTGCTGTGATTCGATTGGTTTTTTCATGACAATTATCGATGAAACGTAAAATCCATGCTGTAATTTTGCGCAAACGAATATACGAAGAATAGCGACGAGTAATATATTCTTGAAGATCGGTAGTAATGGATGCCGAGATATAAGATTTCTTGATTTCTGAGTCGCTGTCCTTTTTTTTGTAGTCGTATGATAGAGGCAATGATTCTGGCCATTTAGCAGTATCCTCTTTGAGCCAACGAGGCCCACACCACCATAGCCCTTTATGGATCAATTGTTCGGTATTTATCCCACGACTTGAAATATCCGCAGGATTATCTGAAGTGGCTACATGACGCCATTGATTGATATTGGTAGTGTCGAGAATTTTATAAGCTCGATTACAGACAAATGTTTTCCATCGATCCGGGTCTCCTCGAATCCATGACAAAACAATAGTGAAGTCCGTCCAGAAATGACTAGTTATTGTCTGGGTCGACATTTGGAGGATTGACTTTACGTATTGATGCAATTTTGCTGCCAGAACAGTTTCCCACAATTCAATCCTTGGAATTGTAAGAACTCGTTTTGGAGTTAACTTACATTTTGCGAATAGTAAACGAACGAAAACTTCACGATGCACTCTTTTGATTCGTAAATAAGTTGTAGTAGAATAAGCGTGCATTGATCCATCACAGAACGTGTGCAGTTCAAAGGTTTGTTGGCTGTTGTCCACATGTATCAAACGAGGAATTTTTGATTTGATTAATCTTGTTTAAACTCTCAATGAATGATTGCCAATCTTGAGTTAGACTGTGTGGAAGTTGATGGTTCCAATCAAGTCCTTCGTACCACAATCGTTTAAGGAAAGTTTTGGCGACTATAACAATTGGATTGATCCATCCCAACGGATCAAATAGGCGAGCAATTGTAGACAGAACAGTACGTTTCATGTGATTCTTAATTTCTAGGTCAAAATTGATTTTACAATGAAATTCATCATTTAAAGGGTGCCAATACATACCGAGTACTTTAATCGAGTCATTTTGTCCGACTAAGTAATCTGATTTGTTCTCGCGATACTCTAGTGGAATTGCTGACAGTACTTGGGCTGCGTTGCTTGACCATTTTCTTAGTTAAAAACCGGCGGATTGTAGACATTGTATTATTTGCTGTTGAATCTCAATTGTCGATTCGGTTGTATAACTTCCAGAAAGTATGTCATCGACATACATTTGGTTTCTCAGAGCAACTGCAGCTTGTGAATAATTGTCTTCTTCGTCGTGAGCCAACTGATGCATTACACGAATCGCAGTGTATGGTGCTCTGCGGATGTGCCAATTGTCACCGTGTTCAATCGATACGTTTTGATGTTTTCATCGGGTGAATTTCTCCATAAAATCCGCTGATATTGAGTGTGTTGAGCATACATGTCAATTCTGCGATGCATCTTCTCAATGTCACTTATAAACACATATACTTGAAGAAACGCTAGTTAATGATTAATGCTGATAAGTTTGGTTAAAGCGCTGGTCCCGTGACTAGAATGTCGTTCAGTGACTGTTGATTTGACGACACGAAGTTTGGTGGTGGAACTAGTGGCCTTAAACACTGGATGATGTGGTAAATAGCAACACTGAAATGAAGCGACGTTATTCTTGATGGTTCTATAATCCGACTCGGGAGATGTTTCCAATTCCATTTGTCCTAATATGAGATATTCGTTGACGACTGCAGAATATGATGTGAATGGAATGATGTATCTCGATCAAAACGCCTTTCTAATTGTAAAAATCGATCATAAGCCAATTTGTAAGATAAACTAATGACTGCATTCGAGTCATAGTGTGACTTGAATGGCAACTGGACTAGATATTTGCCATTACATTGGCGCTTGTGAGTTTTCTGTAAAAAACTCTTCACACAAACTGTCTTCCTCGGACAATGTTTTTTCGTTTTGGATCTCTTCTATTTCCCAAAACTTGCGTAAAAGTGAATCAATTTCGATTTGAGAACGAAAACTGGATACATTGATGGTCGAATGATGAGTTTGACTAATCTCACCTGACAATATCCAGCCAACGTAGTATATTGAGCTATTGGAGTACCAATTTTTCTACGGTATGTACCTGGTTGTAGGATTGAAGCAAGTAATTCGGCCCCTAGGAGCACATCGATATGGCTCGCCTGTGAAAAATGTGGATCCGCTAACAGTAAATTTTGAATATGGTACCAATCGGTGTATTCAACGCGATATGAAGGTACCTTCGTGGACAATTTATCGAGGATCAATGCATCAGTGTGGCATTCGAAACGATCGTCGTAGCACGATCTAATAGCAATTGAAATTAACGCTTTGCTTTGATTAGTTTGAGAGCTATCAATGCTTTTGACCTGAGCGCGAATGGCTGTCTTGGGTAAGCCTAAACGTTGAACAGCTGCGTGAGTGATTAAGGTGGCTTATAGGATCCTTGATCGACTAAAGCACGTAATGGAATGAATTGGCCATTATTAGCACGAATATGGACGCTTGCAGTAGCTAATAATACTTGACGGTTTCAATTTGTTGATTCCATAATGTGATCACAATTTTGACTTTGCGTCGTAGTTTGAGACGCGGATGATGATATTTCACAAAATGAAGTAGAGTATGGTTGGCTGGAACACTCTGGCGATAAATGATTGAATCCAAGGAAATTTAAACAACGCTTAAATTTTTCGACTGATTCTTTGCGTTCTCGTACGGATAGTTTGAGAAACGGCGAACATTTTCGTAAAATGTGCGTTTCTCGGCAATAAAGACACTATGTTTAGGATGAATTGGATACGTGGAATATATTTGATTTCCTATACGATAAATTGGGCTTTGTAAATGTCCATGAATTCTTCGATGAGAGGAACGATTCATTTGGATTGGATGATGGCTTCTTATCATCACCTGCGTGACTCAATGGAAGAGAGGCTAGTCGGATTTCTATTGCGTTCTCTAAATCACTCCATAATGGTATCTTCTTTGCATCGAAACATTGAAGGCAGAATGTTCGCGTATCGTGATGTAGTTTCTCCAACATAATGTATATTAGCGTGAAAGTCCGAATAAAACTTTCTAAACACGCCAATCGACGCTCAAAATAGGATTTCGTTTTCCTAAACGCAGAATCTTTTTTAAAATTCTTCAATTGTTTCTTCACGAATTCTACTTTTGTTGTTTCGTCGGCCATATTGTAATCGTTCAATGGTCGAATCGGAAAAATTTCGTAAAAATTTGTTGCACAAATCACTAACTAATATGATTAAATACAGACACTTACTTTGCTTTGCTAGACCGCGTGGCTATCCATTGTACCTTTCAAAGTAGCAATTGAATTTTCCCCGTATCCAAGGTAGGTTGCAAAACCCGCGTGGTGATTACACGTACAGCAAAAAAATAATTTTCTTTCGGAACAATATTCCCATATCCGGCTCGAAGGACCAGAAATTATGATGGATAATTTGCTTATTTATTTATGATCCGATTGTGGGAGGGTTGTGATAAAAAATAGAACAACAAACATGAGTTAAATGTTACCAAAGGATTTTAAAATTTATTTTTAAATTAAATTATTCTTTACAACTTTTCACCAGCACAGAAGTTTTCACAATAATTTCTGTTTAATGTTTTTTACAAGAATGAGTCTGTATAACTCCTCTGTTAGTTCTAGTTTTACAAACTGTGTTTATCATCCGTTTTACTTTCAACTTTGAACACTGGCCATTTTGCAGGACTTGTATAATAACCATTTTAGAATTCCATTTCTATCGTGCCTCGTAATCGGTTAATAAATAACCAGGTTCATTTATAATCGGCCTCAATTTAACTTGAAAATGCTATTCCCCCGTATCACTTTTTGTACAGAAAACAAGATCCCAGAATATAGTTTGGGAATGCCTAAATTTCGTATTTGAGCTAAAAGACTACTAACGATAACTAAATTGAAAACTAAGAAATCCTGGGATTTCCCGGTCGTATTTTTGAGACAGAGATCCCGTGATAGTAAGTTACAGAAACTCTAATATCTAAACTATCATTTCTCGAGAGGCTCTTCTTTTTATCTGGATGTGAAAGAGAATTATTGTTAGCGTAATCTTCAGCCGTACTTGTATGCGTCACCACGATTACCATACCACAGGGTGGTTATAATAACGAAATTTTCTCACGATAAAAACAAAATCAAAAACTTGTGTTTGTTGCTTAAAGAGCAGTAACGAGTTTCGAATTGCCATCGACTGGAGTTTGTTTGTACCAACAAAGGAATCTCGTTATTAACATTGAAGCACAAGAGCCTCCCCCAAAGAAAACCATATTAATAATCCTAATTCTAATGATCCATCCGATTGGAGAGAGATGTTCAGCGAGCTGTTGGGCTAGCAATTAGGGATTACCAGTTTCCGGACCTTTTACATTCCCGGAGATCGGGATGGTGATTTTCTGATTCCCGGGAATTCCCGGGATTCGGGACAAGACAAATTTGTTATCCAATTTATAATAAAATATTAATATTCAAACAATTTTAACCCTTAACGAATGAGAGCTCTTATTTGTATACCAATTATCGGAGGATTCCGATCTCTAAAGCGCGTAAAAGTTATATTATCCGCGTTAACGCTTTAGTTATGGAAACCACGGCGACTCCACATTAAAGAAATTTGTAAACTATCACCATTAATTTTACTCAACAGATTGCCAACCCGTCGTTGTTTTTTAATTTGGTTGTTTTCCGTTTTTTTGGGTTAAACTTAGCACGTTACTTTTCCTTGTGCCAGGGTTTTAGGTACAAACGTATTGCGATAGTAAAGTTTAATTCTACAGATAGGCCATATACGTTCAGCTCTTCTTTTGACTGAATTATATTTCTTTTTTTGATTTCAATGGTCCTACCACAAATAGGCCATTTCCGATTATGGGCTCATTCCAAATTCATCATTCGTAATTTCATTTGACGGCAACTCTGGATCTTGGACGAATTTTATTAATGAGGAAACAACTTTATTTTTCATAATGGTTAATTTTTCTTTTGGAAGTTTTAACGTCTTTGGTGAATAATAGTTGACTGTTCTTTTAAATTTGTTAACAATAAAGCTAAAGTCGCTACGGCATTGCGGAAATCCCACATTTCGTAAATTTTCAGTTTCCGAAAATGTTCAATTCTTTACACTCTCTCTAACTCTATAAGTTGTCTTTATTTTTTATAGCGTTCCACCCATCACCGGCGACCTGCTGATTAATTCCCTGAAATTAAAAAATAACATAAAGAAGTCTTGAAATTGGATTTTGTATTCCCGGGAATACTTTTAATTTTTTAAATTCCCGGGAATTCTATCCCGGGAATTATCGGGACGCAAACCCTACTAGCAATGTCTGAACATTTAAGTAAAACTCACGAAAAATTAGTTAATTTCAGTAGTTGTTCACGTGTTTAATCACGTGAATCGAAGACATAATCAAATTCCCATATTTCGTTATTGCTCCATATTCTCAAGAACTCTTAGAGGACTATCATCTTTCAGAGGAAATTAGAAAAGTTCGAGTTTAGGGTGTATTTGAATCTTATTTTAACTACCTTAAGCTAATTGCGAACAGTACACATAACAAATACACGCCAGCACAACACCCATCTTGAGAGTACTAATTGGACTCGCTCTTATTTTTTATTTTTTTTTGTTCTAAGTACTATATGAGAAATCTATGGTAAAATAGGTTAACCCAATCAATAAAAAACATAGCAAAAATATTGTCTGCACACTTAGTCTCAAGTTTTATCAATTTTATCTTCATGCCGTTTTAATTAATTTTATACTTTCATTGGTGTAATATTTATTGAAAACTATAAGATAATTTTTTAAAGAAATCGACATTAAAAATATTAGTCTAAGCTGTTCAACCTCTAATTATTTTTATTATCCAGTTAATTTTATATCTCTATATATACACAGGTACTATACAGCACAACGTAATATTTTCATAAATGCAATATAATTTAATTAACAGTCAAATATTTTTATTATAGATTAATTAAGGTAAAAGTGGTTACTTGAGTATGTACCGAAAGGACTTTCTAAAATCAAACAAAAATTTAGATTAGGTATGTGGAATATATAAATTATGATCCCGGAAATCGCACACTTTTCATTAGTGGTCAAACTAAAAAAAATAAAAAATTATTATTAAAATGTTTATCCCATATACGCGCTGCCATAAGCGAACGAACAAAAAAAAAAAAATTTAATTGAGTATAAATTTTAAATTGGCATAACAGCATTGAAATAATTATAAAATAAATATTTCATTTCATTTAACCCATATAAGGATTGTTAATTTAACCAAAAACTAAAAATATGATAATTAAACCAAGACTAATTTTAGAAAAATAAAAATTTAATTTCCTAAAATCAAGTTCTAAAACGCAAACGCTCCAGCTAGACATAAAATAAACAATGATTTAACCTTGATCACACAAAAAACTAAAAAAAATATCATGTACACATACGTGCTATTAGCTGCTAGTCTACTATCAATTCTCTCACAGTAATAAATTTATTTATTTATTTAATACTTAAAAAAAATAAAAAATTATAACTATAATTAAATCTAAACCAGTATTTTAATTATATTTTGTTTTTCTTGTATATAGAACAACTTTTTAAAGTGTTGTTAAAATAATTACAGAAACCAGGTAAAAATCCTACGTATACTGTGTCATATCATAAACTTCATGTACCATTCAGATACGATTATATGTGGGTGTCTTTCAATAATTATAATTAAACAATTGAATTACTATAAGAAGTATGTATTGTCATTATCAAAAGAGATTAATTTTAATTTACAATATTAATTTGTTTCTTCCACTATCCTCCAAGTTTATGGTGTGGTGTGTCTGTTAGTTTGGAAATCAAGCCTTCCATTAAATTTTAAATTCAACGAAAACACCTTGACCATTATAATTCACCTTTAAATTAATTTTTAACTGATTGTAATCGATCATAAATTTAAATTGATAATTTTTTTGTTTTTTTTTTTTTGTTTTAATTAAAAAATTTTAATCATATAGTAGTTTTTGGCGTTTTTGTTTTTGTTTTGGTTTTTGGTATATATGGTTAAAATTTGACGTGACCTCCAAAATAGTTTAATGCGGCAGTAGTATATAGTGGAAATTTAAACGTCGAAAAATTATATTTATATTGTATAGTTATTAAGTTTAGAGTTTTAGATGATCGACATGCGTAAATCATTTTAATTGATACAATTTATCTAGTAATGGTATAATAATAATCATTAGATAATTTCACGGTCGCATTTAATGTGTAACACATTAAAAGTTCTGATGAATCGGCTACAATTGTGTTTCCACAAATATAACAACTTATTAGAAGGGGTAAAATATTCTAAAGTTAGCAAACATATTAAATTTTTAAAGTGGAACATTATTTAACGTACAGTACATAAATGAAATAGTTTTGTTTTATTTATGCTTCTGTACCCCCCACAATCAAAAATATATAAATAATGTGTACGGGACTCAAAAGCGTTTTTTTTTTTTTGTTTTAAATTAAATTTTAGCACTTTATGCCACGCGATGTTTGTAGTTAAGTGAAAGGTTAGTTGGGGATTGTTTAATTGTATAGGAAAACAAAAAAAACTGAATTTTACCTTCTTAATTGCTCTGGGAGGTTATTTGTTCGTCGCATCTAATATTATAACTCTGCGATTTGATAAAAATAATGTAAAGATCGATTTTGGTCAGGTAAATTCAATTTACGTCATCTGTTGAAAATTGAAATTGAGTTGTTTCTATTTGAGTGTATTCGAGAATGCCTATCTTAACCAGCTGGTTTTGTTTTTATTGTGTGTCGATCGAAACACTCGATAATTTCTTTTAATTCAATATTGTGAAAAAAAAAACTTTATTGATATACCTAAGTATCGCGGAATCAACATCCATGGCAGGTGAAGCTTTGTATTAAAAGCTATAATACTGTAAAATTTTATTTCAGCCAATTTTGGTTAATTGTAATTTCGCGACCTTTAAACAATAGGGTTCTAGTTAATGGCATTTTTCGAGTAAATTAAGGTATAATCTTTAAGACCTAATAATTTCGAGGCACATTTATTTTTGCAAAACCTTCTTCAACGATTTGTTTTAAAATTAGGAAATTTTAATCAAATCTAAAGATTAGTCATTAGATATTGATCGTTTTAAATATTTAAGTTCAAATATTTAGGTAGGACTGCGATATTATTCATTCTTGTAGAATAAGATGGTTATATGTGTCAAATAGCACTGTGATATAAAATAAGAGCTTCATTAAAGTATGTACTTAGAACTACGTTTCGTACGCATTAAAAATGCATAAATTAAAATAACCGTTTAATTTAGATTTATTAAAATTAATTACATACTTAAAATTTTGAATTTCTACCGTGAAACTGGTTGATACAGCAAACTATCCGATGTGAATAACTCAAAAATCACCAAATTTTTGTTTCACAAATTTTTAAATTTAAACAAATTAAATAAAAACGCTGATTTTTTATTTATTTATTTATAATTTTTTATGCGGAATGCATTTCGATAGTGCTGTGGAGACAGATATAAAAAACATCGTTTTTCAGGAAACGCGTTTAAAGATGTTGATAATGATATTTTTGAGTTGATAACCCTTTATTAACCACAATGAAGTATTTTTTTTCCACACTATTTACCCAAACCACACGATTGTGTAACTAAAGAAACATGCTTGGTAAAACACCTGAACAATTAAATTCTGTATCTAATACCGCCCAATCTACACAATTGTGTATCTCAATTTACAGTAGTTATAAATTAACGGATTTATTTTATAAAGTAAGAGAATTTAACCAGCACGCACAATTGTGTTTGTAAAAATATCTCTTTATTTTATAATTTTTTTCAGTATAACTAATTAAATCTTTTCTGTGATAAGTCCTGACAACTATCTTTTAACATTTAAACTAGCTAAACCACAGATAACTTCAATGTTTATTTTGGCGGGAAATTAGTTATTAGCTGTCAAATCGTGCGGTAAAGTGCAACACATTACACATTAAAAGTAAGTAAATATATAATTAAATGTATTAAGTGAAATTAAATTTATTGATCAATTTTAGAATAATAAATGTTTCAAATTTAAAACCCAATTAAAAATAAAATTAATTTTTATGTATTACATAAAATATTTAGTGGTAAACTTGCACATGCACAATTGTGTATGTTGGTTAATATTGATTTAATTTTTTCATCGAAACAAAATTTATTATTTTTTCAGTGTCGTTTAAAGTAAATAATAAAACTGTTTCCGAAGATGAACTTAGACAAATCTTAGAAAATTCTAGTGATGAAGAGTTCGATTGTGATGTCGATGATCCAGACTTTGTGCCTACCTCAAATATAATGAATTTGTTGACCACCGTGGATCTTGAGGAGGAAGATAACGACCACGACCAAACTAGTCCAGATGAGGATACTTCAGGTAAAACAAAAAATTGTTTAATATTTAAGTCTCCCATCTTTTGAAATATATAATCTGTTCGTAGGTAGCCCAACATCAAATACATCAAGGTTATGGACACAAGCCCCATTTGCTGCAAGGACCCTTCCTATATTTCACACATGTGCCCCTTCTGTGACGATTGGTACACCAATTAGTTATTTAGAAAAATACTTCGATTCAAATCATTTCAAAAATGCAGCCTTATATACAAATATGTACCATCTAAAAGCAACAGGGTCCGAACTAAAAACCACCGCACTGGAAATAAAAAAGCTTTACGGGATTTTGATTACAATGGGAACATTTAAATACCCAAAAATAGATTTATATTGGAGACCGGGATATAAATTGGATATAATTGCTTCCGAAATGAGCAAAAATCGGTTAAGAATATTAAGGCTAGCATTACATTTTAGAGATGTAAGCTGTTTGCCAACTGAGGTCAACCTTTTCTGGAAAATCTAGCCAATTATAGATGCCGTTAAGACAAGGTGTAAAAATATTTTGCGAAAAGTCGAGCATTATTCTGTTGATGAACAGGTTATTCCTTTTACCGGCCGCTGTCCTGCTCGTCAATTTATTAGAGGGAAACCTAGGCCATTGGGAATAAAAAATTTCGTAATAGCGACATCAAAGGGCCTTGTAATGGATTTCAACATATATGAGGGAAAATTCGGAAAATTTGACAAGACAATAGGATTAGGTGCAGCAGTCGTCCTAAAATTAGTAGAAACCATTCCAGCTGGTAGTTTCATTTATTTTGACCGATTTTTTACATCAATCCCGTTGATGAAAAAATTGCAGGACTTGAACTATTTAGCTATTGGAACGATAAATAACAACAGGTTTAAAGACGTAAAATTCAAGCAAGACCATCGTATGGTTAGAGGTGAAGCCCAGGAGTTCAAGTACGATGACGGGCTAAACAGCATTTCACTTGTGAAATGGAGAGATACGAAATGTGTAACAATAGCTTCTACAATAGCTGGCATATGCCCCATGGGTAAAGCGAAACGATGGGAGAAAAAGGAACGAAAATTTATCGAAATCGATTGTCCAAAAGCTTTCGGTGAATACAATAAGTACATGGGAGGCGTCGATATTTGCGACCAGTTGTTAGAGTATTATCGTATTTTTCTAAAGACAAGAAAATGGACAGTAAAGGTGGCTCAACATTTCATAGATTTGGCTGTGGTTAATTCTTGGAATGAGTATCGCAGAGATTGCGAAGAATTCAGCCAACTTTACGGCAAATCGATGAAACAAGTACAATTATTAGACTTCAGGCTAGCAATAGGAGAATCCTTACTCTCTGCAATTGAGGAAAATGAAGTGCTTAGCACTTCGGAATCAAGTGACGACGAAGAAGGTGTTCCTCCTCCAAAAGTTATGAAACCGATGCCGCTTCCCAATGACACGAAACGATATGATAATTTTAAACATATTCCAGTTTGTGAGGACTTAAAAACAGCACGATGTTGCCGACTTGAAACGTGCAAAGGTCGAACAAGGTGTAAATGTGAAAAATGTGGGGTATTTTTATGCTTGACCAAAGATCGAAACTGTTTCAGAGCCTTTCATGTCAAGGTTTAAATTTTGTTATACTTAACATTTTTTGGTAGTTTTTAGTTTGTTACAGATTAATTTTACTTTATAATTTCCTTTTTATGTGATAACCAAGTGATAAATAATGAATTAATTAAAATAAAATGTTCCTTGCCAAATAGTTGAAATTTTTTATTTTTTTATTAACCAATACCCACAATTGTGTTGGTGCTGCATCTTGTAAGTTTTAACGAATAATGCCATAAATTCTTTTGTTATATAATTCATGGCCTATGGTTGACCACATATCACATTTTTATTGCAAAAATCCAGCAAAATGTTTCGAATAATTTCTGAGCATTGCTACTCCATTAACACAATTGTGTATGTTGGTTATTTTCTTGTACGATTTGCATTATCGCTGTTCCATTACGTACATAAACACACAATTGTGTTTGGTGGTGTTTAACATAAGCAAAGCGAATTTTCAAAAATAGTTTGTATTGATACCCACACAATTGTTAATTAGGGTTAATAAAGGGATAAGTAAAAAAGTGGGTCATATTATTATGCCATAACTTTTTTATGAAATTTATTTCAGTCAAGCTGTTTGGGAAATATATTTTTCACATAAACCTCCCGTATTATTGTATAGAACTGATAGAATTCATAAAAGTTTTGCAGTTTATATAATTTATAGAGTTTGAAGACATTAAAATTTATAGAATTTGTAATGTTTACAGAATTCTTAGAATTGTAACATTACTGAAGGTCATGTGTATGAGATTCAGCCAGTCAACAGAATTTAACCATTAGATGTTTAGCGCGGTCATTATAAATTTTTGTTCGAACCTATGTTTCCATAGGAGCGCACTATAATTTCGAATTTTTAAATTGCATATAAGCCACATCAAAATAACTAATGTGCATCCTCATAAATAATAACCAAATATTACGCACAGATTATATCCAGTGAATCCATGATTTGCTTTCCTTACAACGGCTGAAAACCGCGCTCCTAATATCTGACATTTAACTGATACTGAATATATGCCGTGTAATCTTAAATAGGTATATATGACTTTTCATCATTTTGCTACTTTTTGCACGAAAACATATCTTTGTGCATGTGCATTTATTTTCTTTACAAGCTTTGCAACAAATATGATAGTATGTAATTTGAATCAAATTTATTTTGAATGCCTACCTTATGTCAAAATAAGACTTAAATTTCGTTGTAAGTGCCTCAATGAACGGTAAATGCGCAAGCGCGTTATTTAGTTGTAACTTTACATCACATATCGTAATAACTGTATGAAATATATTTTTGATGTAAGTCTTACGTCTAAATAAGATATAACTTAAAATCGTATACGATTTCCAACTGTGCAGCGTCAAATTTGAATGCAACTCTTTTTGCTAAACTTAAAAACCCAGTTCTTTTAAATAAATAATCAATTGCTATCTATCAAGTTCAATGCGAGTGTGGCGTAACATACCTATACTGGACAAGCAAAACTATTTATGGAACAACTCTTTTATCAACACACTATTGCGATTCTTCGAAATGCAATCCAAAATAGTGCTCTCACTCAACATTTTAAAGTTTTAGATCAACAAAAAAATTTTACGAATGATCGATTTTAGAAACGTTACACAACAACTTCAGTGATAATTCAATAAGCATTGTAAGAGATTTTGCTTATATTGGTTAATACGTATGGTTAATTTATCTAAAATTTGTTTTTTGTCTTAGACATATTATTTTTATATAAGCATGTATATTAAATTAAGTTCTTATAATTTTTAAAAAACTGGTTTAAAATTGAGTGATAGCTAGTTATTTTGTAAAAAAAAAAATCGTAAATTTAACTTAAGTTTTTTGTCAAAGACTAACGAAAAATTTTAGTCTAAACATATGAGTTCTGGTTTCTACGGAAATTTGTTTATATGTAGTTTGTTTTGCTTACGATTTTGTATATAAAAAAAAATCCGATTTGTAAACAAAAAAACGCTTCTGAAGATGGACTTGAACTGCGTCCGAAAGCTGAAGTAAAAAATAATGAAAATAAAATCGAGCCTAAAACAAATTAAAAACCTTTAAATTTTTTTTGGAATTGATCGATCCAATGATTTACCTGCGAAAGTAAAATCAATTCAATGTACGCATTTAAGCTAAAAATATGTAAATGTATTTTTTAGTTGTTGTCTATTTTGAAGAATTAGCTCGACCTGACAGTCGACAAAAACACGTACGTCGAGATAAAGAAAGTTTGTATTTCGTCATTATACAAACAAATTTAGAAGCTTAAATGGTGCGACTCTAAGGATATGCGTTCTGCCGAAAATATACAAAGGCGTACATTCTTTGTGATCAATTGTTATTTTAGGGTCAGCATTATATAATTGGTTACAATTTTTGTTAAATATTTTAGATTGTTACGTGAGCCATAATTTTTCCGATGCAAAAATGCGGAAGATTTTAAAATTAAAATCAAGTAAAGGTATTAGTCTGCCAAAAAATTACAATATTATATCAGTTTCGTTGTAGTTTCGTTATATGCTTAGTTTTAAAATGGATTAAAAAACTTTGAAAAAACATAAAATGAAAAAGTTATAACAATTTGGAGTTAAATTTTATCGTAGAGGCGTTTGGTTAACCGATAAGTTCACTACATAGCCTCACAGTAAACCTAATTTACTAACATAGGGGCTAAATTCTTCATTGAGGCGGACCATATTCCCTTAGCCGTATCATTTGTCATCCCCAAATAGCAGTCAATTTTTGATATTCCTTCTATAAACCCTTTATGGCTTCTATGAAAGTCATCGTGTTGCAATAATTTTTTAGGAAAATCATCTCATTTTCTGTAAATGTTTGGAAAATGTTTTTTTTTTATTTTTTAATATAGTTCACCCTGATGATGGTGAAAAAAGACATCGAAATGTCGGTATATACAAATAAAAGATAAGCTTAAAACTAACAAATAAATTGTTTATAATATTTTTAGTATTCCTTCGTATCCCTGAGAAATTATGCGGCCTCCAGGCTTTATTTTCATTGTCTACGAATTTTTCACATTGTCATTGTCTACATTGACTACGTTGAAATCGATTGTTTACACTATTATCGATATTGTAATTGTGTTATGTCCAATATTGCACAATAAACTCCAAAAAATTTGAATAAAAATTGAGTATATTATGCAACATAATGACGTCACACAATTATTTTGCGCAATTTAATTGAACGTTATAACACGAAATAATCACTTTTATAACACGAAAATATTTTTGTTTATGTTTACAACACCTAGTGGTATTATGTGAATGTTGCTTATGCTTTCAGAATTTTCCGAAAGATGGTAGCTCTGTGGTTTAAGAAAATTTGACATTTAAATATGATCCATTGACTACTTAGAGGTCACCACAAGACATTAGTCTCATTATTACATCAAGCATCATTGCTATAAGCGTAATATGTTGCGAATAGCAGTATTCCTTAGCTCAAACTGCACTAATCTAAAAATTTCTTAAAAATAGAAAACCGATATGCACTTTAAACAACGAACAACATGATTAAGTCGATTTTATGGTTGTCATTCATTCATCAATTCGTTCAGAGATTTTTTTAAGCCATCTTATTGCTCAAAACTTAGCATTTTTTTCTAGGAAAAGGTAAGTCGTCGGTTTTCAGCAATATGATTGACTTAAAAAAAATCACTAAAGAAATGAATGAATGAATAACCATGAAATGAAACCGACTTTGTTGTTATTGCAAATAAAATTTTGTTTACGTGAGACTGAAAATTATGAATGATTTTTGAAAATGCGGAAAATCGATTTGTTTGCAATTTGCGCCACTTGCAACAATTTAAGATTTACCAACAAAAATTCGATACATGCAAACAAAAATACACATCGCAAACACAACATCCGATGCAAAACAGTACGACTATTTCGCATTTTTTACTAAAAGACGTACTTAAACGGGAAATGAATATGTCTTTCGTAGAAATTTTATTTTTTTACCATTCATCGTGCGTGCAATGAATTACTAAGTTACGTTTCTGGTGGTTGTGTCTGGTGGTTCAGTTCACAATTCAAAAATATATTTCTAGATCCGGGCATTTCGCTAAAATGCCCATCTGGAACAACTAAAATAGCTGTTAATATTACGAAAGCTCTTAGACCACATTTAAAGTATTTGGTTTTACAAAAAATTCCATGAAATTAGTTTAATATGAATTTTAATTTTTTTTTTGCCCCCTTAGTAACTTTGAAAATCTGGCGTCCCTGGTTGGTTGGTCGGTGGGAATGTATCATCTAGCCAAAAATAATTTTAAATTTAATTATATTACATTTTCATTTTATTTTTTTATAGTGCAGAAATAGTTTAAATTTCATTTTGCTTTATTTCATAAATAAAAATTGGAAAAATTATGTCATTTTGAAGTGGATACTATGGCTTAACTAATTCAATTTACTTCATTACAAAATATGGGCCAGATCTTATTTTCGAAGCAATTGAATTTGCGAAATAAAAAAAATGTAAATTTTTCATATCATGCACACAAGTGGGGCGTCATGTTCCACATAATCCACATTGAGTCAACTACAAATCGCTAGCCCCTCCCCCTCTCTTAAGAGCGTGACTTATTTTATGGATGACCTCTAAGTATTTTACTTCTATAGGTCTGATTTGCAAATTCCGATTAAAATATTTAGTTTAATTCTTTTTTAATTGGTACAGGACATAATCGCCTGCGAATTTTAATAAATTTTACATTAATATTGATCAGACATTGAATAGTTGCACGTGTTTAATAAAAAAATTTAAATAAATTTGGTAAACTGGTTTTGGGAAAGATTATTAAGTTTATATCTATTAATTTTCCTACAAGTTAACGATTTGCCTCAGCTTCGAACCTTCATTATAAAATTCTTAGAATGTCACCAGTTAAAAACATCAGAATTTAAATTGTAAAATTTTACAGATTTTACAAATTAAAACCGGTGTGAAGTTCTTAACAAAATTTGTTAAAATAAAAATGTATGCGAGTGTCCAAATATTTGTAACACTGTATTCAACAAAAAATAAATTGAACGAATTTCTAGTTAGAATATCATCCGCCTTAATTTACAAAAATTTTATATCAAAAACGATTCACGGCTTCATTCATAATGTTTTTTGCTTTCAATTTTATAGTATTAATTTTTGTCGGGCCGATCTCAGAGATGTCCAAAGAATTTCACTATATACATTAAATAGCTTGGTTAAATAGCTATCGATATCATCTAGTCTGATTAACTGCTAGTGAGAAGCACTATGAATTACCAAGCTTTCAATTTAAAAAATCGGACCTCAATCAATTTTTTTGCTAAGCAATTATAAAAAAGAAGTATTTTTGATTTTCTATTCAATACCCATACTGTGTTAGGTATTCATCTAGCCGCTACAGGAAAGGTTGCCAAAAAACCTTTATGTCACAGTTATCATAAGTATATAAGCGCTTCCTTTATTATGCATGCGTAATTAATATTAATAATATTTTAATGCCGGTAGCTGAATTAATTTCGTCTAGACATGATTTACTACGATAGCTAATTTTTTATTAGAATTTAACTTACTGCAGTTCAAAACTGATTGGTCTTGGGCATTAGATTGTTTTAAATTCAATGTTTGTGATGGCTTAAGACTGATTTACATTCAATGATTTTCGCAGATGCAGATGTCAAATCAAAAATTCGTTTTCTTTACACATTAAAAAATAAATTTACACAAAAAATGTCATAAACCAATACAAATGATTGGTTTTCTTGATTTTGTAACCTTCTTATAGTTATTTATTCACGCATCGACGATTTTACAGAAAAAAGATGAAACTCGACATCTGCAAAAAAAAGCAGATAACGATTTTTGGGTTTGTTTCTCGGGTTTCAATTGACTTTTTTAAGCCGATGATTAGTTTTTCTCTTTTTGTCTTTGTTGTTTTTCATATGTTATGTTTCAACTTTTTTGCGGACGTCGAATGTCGTTGAATGTAAATCAGCTATTATATGTATAAGGAAAACTTTTGATATATTGACATTACAGACAACAAATGAATTAAAAGTTGGCACATTTATTTGCTGTGTACTTTTTGTAAAAATAATCTCCACTCAAATTAAATCTAAGATAGCACATGCATCAGCTGAACTAAAAACCATGATTTTAGACTTGTTTTGTGCCATGATAAAGATCAAAACATTGCGAGACGTCGACACTTTATTTGAAGTATTCTGCACTTTACTGTGCACAAAATTTATGGAGGAAAATGCTTCTAAAGCTTACACCAAATTTAAAATCATTGTAACACAATTATACAAAGATGATTTAAAAGGTGAAAATTATTGCAATGACGAATCTGAAGAGTTGAAAGCGTCGCAACCTTTAACTTTTTGTACCAATACATCCATTTATAGTGACAGTCCACATTACCAAAGGTACAATAAAATATTTGAAACCATAAAATTAAAAATAATAAATTGCAATGGCCATACATCTAACATTTTGTATTGGAAGAATTTGTTCAGTTTTCTATTAAAAAATATTTTTCCTACTTACCATTGTGCAACTTTCTTTTTCATCCAACATGGGAATCAGTGGTAGGATGTCTAACTACAATGCCGAAAGTCTTTTTTTCTATAGTGAAGAACCATTACACTCAACATAAAACTTTTAGAATCGGCAGATTAATTATTGTGTTGAATAAAAAAAATCAAAAATTACTTAAAGCGATACAAACATCCCATCCTACTAAAATTATTTTAAAAAGAAGAAGAAGTGAGTATGAATCTAATTCCGAAATTTCACAAATGTGAGGAAGAATGAAATAAAAAAAATAAGCTTTCAAACTCATCGAAACATTTTGGGAAGAGAGTTTTAACTCGCGTAGGCAAAAAACTTATTTAAAATCAAACCAACCAATAGGTTAAAGTAAGCAGCTCCCAACTATCTCCGAAGAAACGACGTTTGTATTAGAAAATGGATATACGTATACCAATGAAAATAAGAAAAGTATGTTTGTGTATAACACTTGTGCCTTTGACTCAACAGCTTAAATATTTTTATGTTTGTATTTAGAATATGGCAATTTTCGAACCATATTTGCTTCTTCAAATAATAGATTTTTTCAGGTTATTTCACAGCTGGGCGAATTTAAGGAAAATAGCGCTTATTACTTGGAGAAACGAAGTAAAATGTTATTGGAAATATTTCAAAACTCTAAAGAACTTGTGGAAACTGATACTTTCGTCACTTTATCGGTTAACTGTAATGTCTGTTACATACAAGAAAAAATTATACCAGCACCTCTTACTGAAGTCATTCAATGTGTTAATGATTATCCTCCACACACAAAGTCAACTTTTTATCTCTATATATAAAAATGAAGAATTGCTGTGCGTTAGTCTCGCTAAAACTCAAAAACGGCTGGACCGATTTTCAAAATTTTTTTTTTGTTTTGTTTGCTATAGTTCAGGGATGGTCAAAAAATTGAAAAACCCCCAAGTTCAGCTAAAAAAATCAAAAAATAAAAAAATTTCTATATATCTCTATATCTATATATAAAAATGGTGTAAAAAATGTATGTGCGCACATCAGTTGAGAACGGCTGAACCGATTTGGCTCAATCTTTTTCTATTATGTTTGAAATTTCCAGGAGATGGTTCTTACGAAAGAAAATTTTGGAAAAATCCTTCGGAAAAGTCGGAAAATTCGGAAAATCGAAAAATTATGTTTTTGTATAGGATTTGGCGCGTAGCTAACCAGATGGTAAAAACCAGATGTTTTGTAGAAGAGAAAAATTGGAAAATCTGAGTGGAAAACTCGGAAACTTCCGGATAAACCCGAAAAAAATTGAATTTTTTTTTCAATGAAATTTTGAATTTTTTGCATGTTTTGATGACCGATTGGGCTTAATCTTTTTTTATTGTGTTTGAAATTGCCAGGAGATGGTTCTTACAAAAGAAAATTTTTGGAAAATCCTTTGGAAAAGTCGGAAAATTCGGCAAATCAAAAAATTATGTTTTTGTACGAGATTTGGCGCGCATCTAAACCAGATTGTCTTTTAGAAGAGGAAAATTGGAAAATCGAAGTGGAAAACTCGGAAACTTCCGGAAAAACCCGAAGATAATTGAATTTTTTTTTTCAATGAAATTTTGAATTTTTTCTATGTTTTGATGACGGATTAGGCTCAATTAGGCTCAATCTTTTTCTATTGTGTTTGAAATTGCCAGGAGATGGTTTTTACGAAAGAAAATTTTGGGAAAATCCTTCGGAAAAGTCGGAAAATTCGGAAAATCGAAAAAATATGTTTTTGTACGGGATTTGGCGCGTATCCAAACCAGATGGTCTTTTAGAAGAGAAAAATTGGAAAATCTGAGTGGAAAACTCGGAAACTTCCGGAAAAATCCGAAGAAAATTGAATTTTTTTTTTCAATGAAATTATGAATTTTTTGTATGTTTTGATGACCGATTTGGCTTAATCTTTTTATTGTGTTTGAAATTGCCAGGAGATGATTCTTACAAAAGAAAATTTTTGGAAAATCCTTTGGAAAAGTCGGAAAACTCGGAAAATTAAAAAATTATGTTTTTGTACGAGATTTGGCGGGCAACCAAACCAGATTAACTTTTAGAAGAGAAAAATTGGGAAACGAAGTGGAAAACTCGGAAACTCGGATAGATTAGTGTTGAATTCGATGAAAATGGAATGGAATGTCCACTCAGCTCAATCATCTATTGAGAATAGAGTTGAGTTGTTTGATTTTTTCTCTCATCAAAATCAATTTTCGTGAAGAACAAAAGTATTTGCTCGAAACGAAGTAATTTGGGGCGGGACGAAGTTCGCCGGGTCAGCTAGTTTACAATAAATAGTCAGGCTCCAATCGACAATGACTGTAAAATAACTTGCAATGTTTGCCAAAGCAGAAAAGTAAAGCTAATTTCGACAAACTATGGAATAATTATTAAATCGTACCTCATTAATTTCAAGAGTATTTTTCCAGCCAGAGAAATGGTACAGTGTCTATTACACTGCTCAGCTGTACTTATGCGCGTAGATAGAAGCGTATCTGCGTTTCAATGAATTTAGAATGTTTCTTGTAAATAAATTAATTTATAGTCGGTTGAGTGTAATTTTCTTCTGGTGTGTGTAAGCTCCTAAGGCAAGGGAACACTAGTTAAATTCATTTTGTTTTTTTAGTATAAGTTATATATCTATTAGTGATTTGTTTGCCTCTGGCAGTTTTGTGAAAGATTTCTTCAAAATAGTTTTAAGGTTTTATGAACTGACATGCACGCTGTGTCTTACGCTTCCTAAGTCGTACCTGCGGTACGACTAAAGACTTCTCTGTTTCAATGATAAATAATAAAAACTCATTGTACAAACCAACTCCAGAAGACAAACTGAAGAAAATGAAAATGTAACAGCCGACACACTTCAATCGGCCTCTAGGACAACACCTACACAAGTATAGTGACAAATACAGAAATTGAAACACTTGCTGGCGATACTGTTGATATTATTGTCTCAGATTCAGTCTCCAAATTGTCACATTAGACTTCGAGTGAAATAAAGACAAATTTGAATATGCTGGATCCAGTTCCACGTTTTAATAAAAAAAAAACGCAAAGGCACAACCTCATCGAAGAAATTAACTTCTTCTCCGTACGATTGACCTCAAAAATAAAGAAGATTTGAAGCAAAATTCTGTTAAACGTATACAAAAGAAAATGTACAACGGGAAAGGAGAAAAATAGTAAAAACAACGATTGATTTTGTAAAATATGCAACCATATCCGTGAGGAAAACATGAATCAATATTTAAAATGCAAGTCTTGGATTCATGATGTATGTACATGCGGCGATGTTACAAAAAAAACAAAAAATATGTTTGTATCGACTGTAAATGAAGATATAGTTGTGTTAATAAAATGTAATTGTTTAAACCATATATTTATTTAATTTTAGCTTGAGGTACGAGTTAAGGTACTGGTTTGCTTAGTCGTACCGATTCCAATTTTTTTAATTTCATCAGTTTAAAGAAAATGTGTGGAGATTATTTAATTTTTTTTTGCAATACATAAAAGCAGGGTTTACTAAGGTTTCCAAGACACTCATAGGTATGTGTTTACTAATCTATTCTCTAATTTCTGAAAAGATTTTCTTAAGGGGTATAACTTGAGCAACCTACCCTATTTACCCATAATTAATATTTGATTTCTATTCTTTTTTCCTTCTGACCATAATTTAAATCAAAAATTGTTTCTTTCATATATTATATTAAAATAACTTCTGAATAAATTGTAAAAGAAGGTCCTGTATGGCAACACCTCATTTTTTTCTTTGACATATTTTACGCAATATTATTTTTTTTTTGCATCGGTTTTTCCATACAGTAAAATTGGAATTACAACATGATTTACATTAGTCTTGCGATGAACTTTGTCAATATCTGAGGTCTCGTGACAAAATATAATAATAGTAATATTTGCGTACAATTTGTCCTCTATACGGAAAATAATAAATTCTAATATGAAGAAGGAACGGATTAGTTCAAGAAAATGTGTACATCATTTTTCAGCTAAACCAAATTTTTCTCACCACAAACTTTATATTTCTATATGAAATTCTTCTAAAATATTAAAATAATCTTTAATTGTTTGATATGAGAAAATTAAATTCTTGATACAAGAAAGCGTGATTACATAGAGAATATGGTTTTTTATGGTTAATTCTCATTTCTTAAGTTTAACAAAATCGGTTTGTTTGTAGAAACCGATTCTTTTGATTGAAAACTAGAAATTTTTATGGTGAGAAATCTTGTTTCTTTATTTATGTAGAATTTTCTGTAAATAAACAGATTTTTCTTGCTGGGAAAACACATATTTTCTTGAATAGAGCAAACATTTATCAATCTATTGTTTGGATTTTCTTGTATGCATCCATTTATTTCTTATAAGAAGCTTGCTATTTCTTGACTATATTGTATGCATCGATTTTCTTCTTCCAGGGAACTTGAATATTCTTCACTAGAGAAACACTTTTCTTGTGACAATGCAATATTTCTTCAGATGTGGTTACGCAATATCTCTTCGTTTCAGAAATATTTCTTCGATTTGTGACATGGTTGTTTAAAATAATACAAACAATGAAAATTTATTTTTGTGTTTTTTTATTCCATCATCAGATACAGAAAATATCTAAACACAAATTTCATAATTTCGATAAATATTTATTTCATTATATTTAAATATAAATAATTATAATTTTATAAATAATTTACACTTAGAACTAAGCTTATAATAAAAGTTCAGACTTTCAATTTTTGTTTCTAACTAAGAATTTAATTATGAAACATTATTACAAAAAGTATCACTATATAAAAAAAAAATTGTAGATTTTAAATAGATAATAAATTTGGTTTAAATATTTTAATTCCATTTGGAAGTTGTAAATCAAATGATTTAAATGTGTTAGATTTGTTTTCTTTACATGTAATAAATTCGTACTTTACCTTATTCTGTGCCAACATAATTAATGACAATAATTTTTAGCAGTTTTTCTTCTGTAAAACAGGAAATAGGATTTTTTAAAGTAATTCTCTTGCATTTTATAACAGAAATACTTACCTACATATTTTTTGAACATCTGAGGCCTTTGAATATCGAGCAAGGCGAGAGAGCAATTACAAACATTTTTAAATGTTTACAGAAATCCTTTATCTGTTTTCACTTTACACCACTTTGAAGTGGAAACACCACCGTTTAAAAAATCAAAGTTTGTTCACTTTTAATAAAAAAACATTTCAAAATCACAAAAAAATTTTACGTTTTTCACTGTTTAAGGTTCGCGATAGAATGCTTTTTGTTGGTACGAATATCCATTATATAATGGTATATACATACAATTATAACAATTTAACAATAATTTTCTCGTCTCAAGCAAGGCTTACTTAGTTGAAATACTTTATTCTATTGTTCTGAGAAACAAGCTTTTCATATTATGAAATAATTTCTTGTATTAAAAATATTTACTCAGAGTAAGAAATTTTTGCTCAAATGAAAAATTCGATTTTTAAATAAGATCGTTTAAGAGAAGAAAATGTTTTCTTGTCCTGAGAGACGTAAAATCATAGTTTTCTTGTTAATAGAATTTATTAGGGAATAGTTTTTTTAAATTGAAGATTCTTTTTCAGTTCAAGAATAACATAGAAAAATAGAATAGAAGATAGAATACATTTTTCCTTGTTGAAAATACCTAATTAAAAATAATCTAAATTATTCGGAATGCTGTACTATATTTTCCAAATTATTCCATATTCTGAACCATACTATTATACCGGCTAATCAAATTTCTAGACACTCAACTTAGTTGTGTATTGTAACCCAATTATTTCAGCTATAAAAAAGAACAAAGTTAGCAGAATGTGTACAAAATACCCTAATCTGTCATTGCATACAGTATTCTCCACAAATGTTTGCAAACCATAAATAATTAAATTTGAATTAAAACATAAAAATGCTTTTATGAAATTCATTTATTTATTTCAATATATGGATTAAATTTTTGAAATGGATGTTTTCAGAAAATTGGATAATACCTATATTTTGAGAAAAGGTTCTATTTCTAGATTTAAAAAAAATTCAATCTTATCATTAATATTTCAATAGTTTCTTGAATCAAGAAATTGTTTTATTTTTAAAATAACCAATTCCAAGAAAATTAGACAATATAGTTTGAGAAAACAGTCAATTTCTAGTTGCAAGAAAAATTGAAAACAAAACAATCGTATTTTTCTCCTTTCGTTATTTTTTTTTTTTTCTTCAATCAAGAATTTTGAGCAGTTATAGATGCAAGAAACTAAATCTCAGATTACAATTAAGCAACAAATTTTAACTCAAGAATTTGTTTATCATTTCAAGAAACATAAATCTTACATGAAGAAAAACGCGAAAGAAATAAGAAAATTAGCTTTTAATTGGAGAAAAAGTACATTTTCTTCAATTAAAAATTCGTTTTCTTCGTGGTAACAACTCTAGTTTTTTTCGTGGCAGCAATTGAGAATTCATCGTTTCTCTTGGGAATGAAAGAAGATCCCTATAAACGGATTCTCTTTCGTATGTGAAATGGATCCCATTAGCTTGAGCGCTCCATATGAATGCTTGTATGAACAAAGATCCCTATAAACGGACCCTCCTGCATGAATGATTGTGTGAAAGCCAGATATCGAAGAGTACACGGAAAGCGTAAATGCGAAATTCGTTCATTTGTTAATTTTCAAAAAAATTTTGCAAGAACCTTACAGCTCATATCAATACGGCACTGAGTGATTTAAAAATTCCTCAATGTATGTTCTTAACTCATATTATGTAGTCATTATATATGTACTTAAAAGCAAAAGTCGTCTAAGTGACTAAATTTTTATGAATTTTTGCATAAATAATTAAATTTGCTCACCATTTAGATTGTATCAAGTTTTGGTGAAAATCGCTTAAAATATAAAAACGTTATGAGGTAATACATATAATAATCTCAATGTATTCCCATATGATTTTAAAACTTTATCCTTCATTTTCTCAAACTTATACTAAAACGCACAGAAGCGATTTTTGCTTTTTACTACAGATAAGCAAATCTTTCGATTATGCAATTTGGAATAATACAAATATTCGCAAATATTCTTATAAATACACCAAATAAATCGGCATACTCAGGTTCACTTAGTTGTCTCTACGATTACCTGTTACTAGAAAGATTTGTAATCATAGTGCTTCTCACTAGTCGTTTATCACACCAGATGATATCGCTGGCTAATTAATCAAGCTATTTAATTTATATAGTGAAACCCTTTGAACATCTCTGAGATCGGCCCGACAAAAATTAATACTACAAAATTTATAGCAGAAAACAATATGAATGAAGCCGTGAATAGTTTTTGATATTTTTTTCGTTCGAATATTGTTATAAAAATCATTTAACTTGATAATTGTGTAAAATTGCATATCAAAATAAAATTTTTGTGAATTAATGCGGATGATATTCTAACTAGAAATTCGTTCAATTTATTTTTTGTTGAATACACTGTTAAAAATATTTTGTACACTCATAAACTCACAAGATTTAAACACTAATTAAGGAATTAGCAAATGTGTTCAGGGTTTATTCAATTTTGATGAAATGTATCGAAATTTTTGACAATATCCGAAAACACAAAAATTTGACACAAACAATTAAACAAGGGAATGAGTTATAAAAGCTAAAATATTTAAAATTCTAGTAGACGATTACAAGATTTTTAAATTAACAAAGCTTAACTCAATAGAATTCTATCACCGCTTGCAAATTTAAATAAAAAAATAATCTATGATAAACAGATAAACGTTTAAATAAAATAGAAACTTCCTCGTTTTTTAATACACATTTCCTCCCATTTACGGAAATACCGAAAATATAATTATTAAAGTTCTCATGAGCTACATGCGCGTGAACAGTCGTTAATTATTTAAAACTTTAAATGATCGCCACATCAAGGCCATATTAAGATGATTTAACACCTATACTTTTATAAACACATATAAGAATCACATATCAATTCAAAACCATTACAAGCAAAAAAAAAAAAAAAATTTACCAAATTAACAAAAATAATTCAGTTCGGTTCTTTTTCTTTTTTGCCTCCTATGTCTACAAAACAATTATATATGAGAACTATTTTAATAGTTCTTCGTGGTCCAAACCAAACTAAAAAAAAATTATTTTACATATTTTAAAGTTCTCTTGTTACCGTGCGTTAAAAAAAAAATCTAGTAATTTCCTGTACGTAGGTATAACCAAATCAAGGACGCAACGTGAATATATTTTGGTGAACGATAAACATTTGTCAGGTTCATCAACCTGAGTGTAGAAATAAATCATTTTGTTAGTTAAAAAAGAAAAATTATGATCACGATTCTATTGATCATTCAAATTATAAAGCAAAAAAAAAAATCTTTATGTTTAATTATAATTACCGCGATCATTTTGGATCACAGCATAAATCACCACCGCAAATCATATAGAATTATTTTTTTTTTTTATTCTTGATCGTTATGATCGTTGATCGCTGTAAAAACTTTGAACATGAATTGTTTCGTTTTTTTTTTTTATCATAATTCAATGTCGGATAGAGTAATTATTGTATTTTCCCTTTGTTTATTTGTAAGTACAACGAACATATTGAAATGGAAAGGCATTTTTTGCTTGCTGCGCTACTACCTTAAGTTACTTATGTACCAACCTTTTTGACAAATCCCATAACATTGATCATAATTTAAATAATAATTTAAAAAAAAAAAATATTTACGATCAATTGTTATAATTCTTTTGTTTCTTCGGTATTTTCTTGTAAACCATTAACCATTGAATCTCTCAATTCTGCCATTCTCTATAGTGCTCCAACCAACTATTTTAAATTAAATAATTAATTTTAATTTTACTTAATACTTTTTATTTATTACTTTAAAGCAAAAAAAAAAAAAAAGGGTTTTGGATAATTGAACATGACCTCTTATTGAAAATGTGTATAGCTACTCTATAAAATAACAATCTTAAATGTATTATTGAAGGACATAGTAAGATATTTAAAAAAAGAAATTTAACAATATTATTTCAATTTTACTGTATTTTCAAGTGAAGATTATTTTTAAAAATAATAAATAAAAATGCAGTTAAACAAAATTTTATAACATCATAAAAAATGTCAATCAACATTCGGATGTTCGCAGTGTTTAATTTTAAAATGTGTCCTTGGTTTTAAAATTAAATTTTATAATGTACATATTTGATTTTTTTTAATTAAATTAAAATTTATTTACAATTTCATTGATTAAGTTCATTGTACCTAAGGCAAATAGCAAACAGCATACACATATCAAACGCTAGACAAATGAATTGTCATTTTGATTGATCGGGATTTTTTATTTAGCCAGATATTTAAATTAAGTTACAGAATTTGTTATTTACATATGTATGTGAAGTTAAAGTGTTATTTTGAATGGCAATGTTCTGTTACTTTACATTTTAGCCAGTTGTACGTGTACCAGAGAGGTCAGTTAACTATATCCATTCTAATTTAATTATTTTTTTTATTTGGTGTGATTGACTTTCGAACTGTATGTATTTACCGAAAGTTATTTTTACAATAAATAGGTGCCGTGACAACTAAATCATGATCACTGTTTACTGGACCAAAACCTTCTAATACGTGTTTTTAAATAATGTATTTCGATCAGATTTATTTTAGTATTGGTTGCCCTGAAGAACAAAACTAAATCTTAAGAATTTACCTGGGCATCGATTTTCGATCAATGTTCGAACGCCTTTTTTTAAGTTATTCCAAGAACGATATCTTGTTGTGAAATTTGCCCTATCTCTTCACATTTAGGTTGTAATATCTCAAAAATCAGACGTGGAACTCTGTCTCCAGATTCGCATTCAGCGCAAAAAATTACTTCGATACGACTGTTCAATAAAACAAAAAAATGTTTAACCCTTTATTTGCATGCCTGTGAATTGTTAGTGTTTTGTGTTAAAAAAGTCACGATCCAGCCAATTATACTAAGTTGCTTTTTTTTGTTTTTGAGCAAAATTTGAATATTAAAAGAAAAGCGTTAAGCTCTGTATGCTGCTCGAACTAAATAATTTTTTAAAACGGCCACCGATCAGCGAAACGTTAACTGAAAATTTTGATGTTTAGCTATTTTTACCTAAATTGAACGTGATAAATAGAAAATGTATCTTAAAGCAACTTTACTTCTTTTGCTCTTTTCAGTTTCAAAAACGTAATTTTGGCATATATGCGAATTCAGACATGTCAAATATGCGAACATGTTCGTCATTTTCACAAAGCTTATTTTTGAGAGTTGGAAGATATTTTGGTTCAATTAAAAGAAATGTTATTGCCAGACGTAACCATAACCATGTCAAAAATGAGTAAACTTAGACGAAGTCTGAAAAAATCGCCTTAAAAAACAAGACAGTTATTATGTCTCGAAATATGTTAAGTATTTGCTTTAAAAAAAAATGCTGTATAAAATTGGTTTGATGGCGACGATTGGTCACAAAACATGCATGTTTTAAACCCGCTAACTTGAATCATAAATTGGAGATGCTACAACTAATTCATTGAATATCAAATATATTGGTTAAGTCAGATAATAAATTTCAGTGAAATTTATGCATAATCACAGCAGTTCCATTTGGGGTAGGGATGGAGAATTCAACAAATACTGCATGACACTATAATGACACTTTGTTTGGGGGAAATTAGATTTGCCAAAGAAAAATTGTGATTTACTTTCATAACAACTCCAGGCCTGTACTACTATTCCTGGTTTCAGCATCACATGAAGCACGTTTGTCAATGGATTTTAGTGAAATTTTATATCTGACTTATTAATGCTGATTCTATCAGTAGTTCTTAATATAAAACTACTAGCTGGTAAACCCGGTGTAACCCGGGAAAATATTATTAAATATTTGTGCGGGACCACCAGAATATAAACTATAGCGCGTGGAAGTTTATGACTGAAAAAGATATTTTTGCCATATTTTGAAAATTTATTTACTCATTTATGGTAAGCGCTTTTTCGTAAATATAATAGACCGTATTCTGTAATTTAAACGGCCAAAGTAATGTGAAACCAGAGTATCCACTCTCGCCCAGAATTTTTAATTTCATACTTAACGAAGTTCTCATGACAGTTTCCAATTAGTTTCGTGAACCAATACTGGTAAAGCGCGAGAAACTGTAGCTACCGCTCATCTTTTCTTAAGCGCCGATGACATCTTTCTCATCATCCACAATCTAACTATTGAGCCCGTTATTAAGGACTTAATTGAACCAACACAAATGTACCACTCATATCAGAGATCTACATTCGAATTCCATCCCATCTTCTAGTGTAATCCTAGCTGGTATAAGTTTTATCCGCGTCGGTTTAATGCGATGCTTGGGTATTCATCTGAACCTCGGCCTTATGCCATTCGAACTCGGTGTCATCAGGCAATCGGCATCGCTCAGTAGATGCGACTTTTTATTAAAAAAACTGAAAGTACCTTTATCATAACCATGTACAACACAACACTTGTACCCATGATTACTTACGGTCGGAAAATGGCCGCAAGCACTCATGCAAACCGTCACCGATTGAGGCAGCATTAGCTATTTTTTTCTAAAAGTGCTAGCCTAATTCAGCACAAATAAGCCCAGAATCCAACGAATATTACGTTGTAGAACTATTACCAAAAGGACCAAAGTACACAGAATAAATTACTGGGGTCACATTCACCGTCGTGGCCTAAACCATATTCAGAACACCGCGTTGTGGTATACCGCTGGACCAAAGAAACTAGAGCGTCCGCCTTTCAATATTATAATAGGACCGGTAATCAATGGGAAAATCTTCTGTCTCATCGAAGTAAACTGAAGTACGCAGTTAATGAATTTTATACACTTCACGAATCCGATTCCAGTGACCTATTCGAAATCCAAGACGGATAAGATAATCACAATATAATTTGGATAAAATAAACTCATCTACCCTTACTTCATTTGCATTCCCTTGTCATGACATTAAGAATTTAGGGCGGAATTAATTGTTAAGTGGTCTGGAGACTCCATTTTTCTGAATATTCATTTAGTTTTAAGCTAAAAAGTCCACAACACGATATGGCTACGATGAATTTCGAGCTTGCATAATTTAATTTGAAGATTTTTCTTTATATAGAGTGAGTTTTTAAAAAATGCCAGGCGTACGGTGCTAGATAGGAGAGAATTACTTATAATAAAATTTGTTAAGGGTCAAGGGGGACATCGGATGGCGACCTTCAATTCAACCTTGACTACGACCTTCAAGGTTATTTGAAGGTTATAAATCCATATTTTTGACCCCAGATTCATAAAAAACGCAAAATTGTACGTTCAGATAGGCATTTTAGGTTCTTCCTTTGGATGACCGTCAGGTGTTAGTTCAACGACAAATTACTAAATAATTAGAAATGATCTGCAAAAAATGAAATGGGGAATATACTAACACAATATTAACTTGGTACCTTTGGTCATGGTGCCAACAAATTTAAATTAAGTCATTCCCCATTAAAATTCATTATTTGCTGATTATTTCATATTATTTAGTAGTTTGTCCTTGAACTAACATCTGAAAGTCATTCAAAAGAAGAGAATAAACTTCCTATCTGAACGTAAAATTGTGTGCCCTTTCCGAATCAGAGGTCCAAAAGTAGGGCTTTTCATTTAAAACAATCAATTTGACCATCAAATGACCTTGAAGGTCGTAGTCAAGGTCGAATTAAAGGTCATCATCTGATGTCCCCTCGACCCTTAACAAATTTCATTATAAATAATTTTTTCCTCTGTTCTCGAGATAAAAGCCGGGCATTTTAAAAAACTCACTCTATATAAAAAAAATCTTCAAATGAAATTATGCAGGCTCGAATTTCATCGTAGCCATATGGTGTAGTGGATATTTTTGCTTCTAATACAATGAATTTACAGAAAAGTGGAATCTCCAGACTAAAAATTTGTTCTCCATTTAATTTAATCCGCTCTAAAATAAAAAAATCAATAAAAATCCGCTATCATGGTTGGGTATAACAAAATATCACCCTCTTTGGCTATTATCATGTAATTAAATTTTAAACATCGAATTCAGCTTTCTTTAATTCAATTTCGAGAATTCGCCTTTTAATCTTGTTTTTTCTAGCGCCAAATACTCCATTCGTATTCCATTCTCTTTCGTAAAGCTGTTGCAGGATATTTATTTCTCCAACAGCTTCAACGATTTTGGCCATTTAATTTGTAACACTTCAGTTTGCCTTCCAATTTCAGTCGCTCTTTCGCCTTTGAGAGAATCATTCGACATTTCAATACCTATACATACTCTGTATTAACCCGGAAAAGAAAAGATTTAAAGAAAAGAGATGTAAATTATGTTTAATTCAAATATTCCATGATATTAATACAAAAAATGAATTAAATTGAATTGGTTTGGCCATAGTATCCACTTCAAAATGACATAATTTTTTTAATTTTTAGTTAAAAAACAAAGGTAAATGAAATTTAAATTATTTCTACACTATAAAAAAATAAAATAAAAATGTAATGTAATTAAATTTGAAATTATTTTTGGCTAGATGATTCATTCCCACCGACCAACCAACCAGGGACGCCAGATTTTCAAAGTTGCGAAGAGGCCAAAAAAAAATTAAATTAATATTAAACTAATTTCCTGGAATTTTTTTTGTAAAACCAAATCCTTTAAATGTGGTCTAAGAACTTTCGTAATATTAACAGCTATTTTAGTTGTTCCAGACGAGTATTTTTGCGAAATGCCCGGATTCAGAAATATATTTTTGAATTGTGAATTCACACAACCACCAGAAACATAACTGAGTAATTCATTGCACACTATGAATGCTAACAAAATAAAATTTCTACGAAAGCCAAATTCATTTCCCATTCCGTTTAGGTATGTCTTTTAGTAAAAAATCTGAAATAGTCGTACTGTTTTGCATCGGATGTTGTGTTTGCGATATTTATTTTTGTTTGTAAGTGTCAAATTGTTGGTAAAACGAAAATTGTTGCAAGTGGCGCAAATTGCAAACAAATCGATTTTCCGCATTTTCAAAAATCATTCATAATGTTCAGTCTCACGAAAACAAAATTTTATTTTCAAAAACAACAAAGTCGATTTCATTTCATGGTTATTCATTCATTCATTTGTTCAGTGATTTTATTTAAGTCAACCATATTGCTGAAAACTGACGACTTTTTTCTAGAAAAAAAGCTAATTTTTGAGCAATAAGATGGCTGAAAAAAATCTCTGCACGAATTGATGAATGAATGACAACCATAAAGTCGACTTAATCGTGTTGTTGGTTGTTTAAAGTGCATATCATATAGGTTTTCTATTTCTAAGATATTTTTAGATTAGGGCAGTTTGAGCTAAGGATACTGCTATTCGCTATAAGCGTTGCAATGATGCTTGATATAATAATGAGACTAATGTCTTGTGGTGACCTCTAAATAGTCAATGGATCATGTTTAAATGTCAAGTTTTCTTAAACCACAGAGCTACCATCTTTCGGAAAACTCCGAAAGCATAAGCAATATTCACATAATGTCACTATAGGTGTTGTAAACATAAACAAAAATATTTTCGTGTTATAAAAGTGATTATAATTAATACGTGATAATTAAATTGATTTTGGCTCTCCCCTTTTTGCAAAACGTCAGAAATATTTTTTTCATTGTATAGTGACATCTAGTCGCAAACGCTCTGTACTTTTTCTTTGATCGTGCTGCCTCTTTCTGGAAAGCATGGTCGATTATCTAAAAGAATTAATTTTTTTATTCAGTGTTTAACATCAATCAAAGGAAATTTTAAGTTTTCCTGTATCACGCTACCTTTATAGGCTAAATGACTACCAATTTAGATATTTTTGTAGGGAAGGGAAAGAAAATAAGTCACCTCGATGAATTCGCTTATTTGAATTAATTAGGTTCCAAAAATAATTATTCGTTTCGAAAACCTCCTAAATAGATAACTTTAATATACATTATTTTTAAATATGTAGATTCATAAATTTTGGAATAAGTGATAAAATAGTAAAGAAGGGGGCGGGAGAAAATCCCCCTCAAAGAGGAACGTCTGGTATCCCTGGAACCAACAGAGTGGGTAAGAATCTCGGTCAGAGTAGAGCTTTGATCTAAACTAAAGAGGTTTTAATTGAAAATGAAAGGTGTACCGGTACCGGACCTATTAAGGCCAAGAATTTTAAATTTAATTAATTTATAAATTTTTTTAACAAAACTAAATTTCAAATAATTTTGAATACAACTAAATTTCGGTTCTCTTTTAATTTCTTAATTAAAATTTAAAAAATATATGAAGGTTTTGAAGTAATTTGAAGTAATTGAATTCGGAGGAATTGCCGATTGGTTTGATGAAACGGAATTCGATTTAGTTGGAATAAATATTTCATCTGAGGCAACGCCAACTCTACCTTGCCCAATTGTTTCCATTGGAAAACATTATCAATATACGTGGGAAGATGCTGCGATCTAAAATTAAATAACGAAAACGTTCTCTGTTTTAATGTTACCTGAATTATTCTGTAACTTTATTTTATTTAGTTTAGATATAGAATGATAAGATATGAGGTATAGAATTTTAATTTTAAGAATTGTTTATTGTTGAATTTTTAAATTATTATGATTTTGTTATTTTAACGTTCCAGGATTTTACCCGTTAATTTTTTTTTTAAATAACGAAATACATTATGTTTGTATATTGTATATTAAGCGCAAAATCCGAGAAACCCTCTCTTCTCATCATTCGTTTTTCCGAAATCTCGCTCGTTAAGCGAAGTATCACTGTAAATCTTTATTTCTGTAGTCACAAGTCATGGTAGCTTTAGTTGGCATAAGTGGAAAATGAATTTAATAATCAATTTTTTGTGTCTCTTTAGAAAAATTATCAAATTTGACTTAAGCTACCATGACTTGTGGGCTGGCGACAGATTTATATACAATTCGAAATTTTGAAGTCAAATGACATTTTATTAATTATAAAAGTGCGAATTAATAACAAAATGAATGTGCATTATACAGTATGCCAATTATTTGATTTTTTTTTTTTTTTTTTTGACAAAGGGAGGGGTACTAAATTTGTGACGTAGCTTCTTGGGTGATATAAGGCTTTGTGATTATTTGTGACATGGGGGAGAAGGGAGGTGATCAAAAACAGCGTGATGTATTTTATGAACGACCTCTTATCCAGCATCTCGTATATTTGAGATGTAATTTCTTGCATTCTCGATATCGAAGAATTGTAAATTTGTTTTCTACCGATGATAATGTACAAAAATTAACAATTTTGAAGTTAAATCAGTATGGTAGTTTGAAACCGATTATTTCATTCGTTTTATAATACTTTTATGGCTTAATCATCGCCAGATACGAACACTGCATCTCTGTGGAAATTTAGCGGAATTGATCGAAAAAAAGAAGCAGGAGAGTTCCAGGTGGCGAGTTCGTCTTATATTCACAGAAGGATCAAGCAATAATTACGGCGATCATAACTTGATTGCCAAAATAAGGCTAAATGATCATAAAGAATTGTTTAGTTATACTAGAAAGTCTTCATTGAAAGTATTGGACTTACTATCTCTAAATAATATCCAATTATCGGGCCTCAATTAATCCTTCAGCCTGATCGGCGCTCATCTTAAGGTATGTATTTGTGGTACTTAATAAATATATACTTTTTATTTATTAGTTTTTCTAGGTATTGAACTAGTGGTTACAATCAAATATCTTACACTTTTAGAGTGGGTAAAGCCACTGCATGCACAATAATAAGGGACACTTTAATAGCAATTCGTGAATTCCTACGGAACGAACTGATCCCATTCCTCACGGAAAAGGTGTGGATATCAGACAAAGTCGTATTTAAAATGCAGTGGAACTTTCCAAATTGAATTGAAGCAATAGATGGAAAGCACATCGAAACAAAGGTATGTTGTGCAACTTACCATCTTTCATCGGAAATACCGATTTATTTTTTACGGATGTTGGTTCCCAAGGGCGTCATACCAATGTTTCAATGATTCGGAACTTAGGAAAATTACTGAAGAGCAATAACATAAATGTGTCAAAGGATGGCGAGCTGTTTGAAGTCGTTTCTGTGTTCCCCTATTATTTTTTGGGAATAAAGCGTTTAGCTTAAAACCACTTCTAATAACATTATTTTCCTGAAAATCAACAGAAAAATTAAGTGCCATGCGAGTAACTAAAGAGGCCCTCCTCTCTTCGCCACCAAAAAAAAAATAGTGTCCTACTACTCTGGTCGACCAATTAAACGTAGAAGAAAATGAAACCAGACATGGAGGCAAGATTCTGAGGAAATGAGAATTTTTCGTGACATTTTTTATTAGTACAAAATAATGTCACACAAAATTTGCGATTCTGATAAAATGATACATGACATTTGCAGCAGTTTCTAACAGTAGTGTTTTTAGTTTATAGCAGCTACATACATATATAATTGCAATGAATACCAATTTTTGTTTGACAATCTATTTATTCAAATGATTTTTAGTGATTTAGACATATAGTAAGCAATTGGGGGTCGTATGTAACTTTTGGTAGCTGCCATTTTCAGACCGCCATATTGAATTCCAGAAACGAACCACTAGGTGGCAAACCCTAAATTTTAAGCCCTTGCAAAACTCTTAACCTTCACTCCCACAAGCGGCTAATTATATAGCTTACTATCACGTTGTCAATCTGACCCCAAAGCCCATGGATATCTTCATATATTTCGTAGGGAAAGTAATTTACAAGTAATTTGGGCCCTCTTTTCATTGTATAAGACATTTGTTGAGACTATTTTATAAGACACGCTCCATTTACCCAAAATCGATAACAATTTTTTCCAATGTGTCATGGTATTTCTTGTGTCATTGTGAAAAAGTCACTTGATCAGAATCGCATTTTAGTACTCATAGTATATTTGCATTTTACAGCAATTAATTTTTTTTTAGTACAATATCACAAAAAAATGGTCACTTGATCAGAATCTATGCCCTGGTGACTAGAGGAAATTTGGAGGGTAAAGGTGGTATTCCACTTGACTGAATTGTGGGACCGGTTTATAACTAGTTCCACTACCCAAGTAGCAATCTGAAACCATAGTATTTAAAAAGCGATAAAATTGGGTTCATATTGGTTTTATTGTAACTAGTTATTTTAATACGGCATCTTAATGTTTTAAATTTGGATTATTCGAAATGAGTTATAGAGGATTTTTTGTATCCAAATTATAACTAATTAGATTTTGTAAAATATATCTACAACCTGTCAGAACGGATTCTTTGTTCTTTTCGATTTTAATTTGGATTATTTGGAACGTTTTCTAAATGTGTTTAGGTAACCAAATGTTAACTAATTAGTTTTTGTAAAATGTATCTAAAATTATTACAAAAATTACAAAAAAAATAAAAAAAAATAAAGTTTTTAGTGAATATAATTCGCTAAGTCAGTATGTTCTACTTGATACTTAAAGTATTAAGCGAGAATTGTATTTTTGTAATTATAAATTATGCTTATAGTGGAAATGAATGTATTATGGTACTAAATAAATCTACATATAAGACAAGCAGAGTCCTGTGTGTTTTATTAATTAAATAAGTGGGGGTAGAATTTATTCAGTATTTTTGGTACTTTATAGCTCTTGCAAACCGCTTAATTTTGTGGTTGTATTATTGCTACTTTTTAGATGTTTGCAAACCCGGTTAAAAATACGAGGTTGTTTTAGTTGGTTTTTTAGTTTCCGTGTCATTGAAACTAAAATAAACTAGCTCCTGGATAGTTGCAAAATAACTGATTGATATTTTTACAACAAGACATACAAAGCTTTTAAACTGTAACAAACATTTTCGATATTTTGAAGCTAACTAAAATAAGTTCCCAGATAGCATAAATAAAACGAAGAAGTTTCAAAAAACGAGGCCTACATTGGGGTCTGCAACGGTTTTGTAGTGTGTCAGAACCGTATCTGAAACAATTTTTGAAACTTTTTGGTTTTGAACCCAAAGTCTCGGATTGATTCCAAAACCTATTTGAAACCAAAAATTGCTACTTGGGTAGGTTGCGCTTTATTGCGAGAGTTTTTATATCTAGTGTAGCTGTTCCGGAAATTTTTGTAGATCTCTTTGCAAAAAATTTGTATCGACCTCTATGTCGACACAATTATGTTTAATATATTCGTGAACATGAACGTGGAGCAGTCAAATACAAAAGTCCACGTCCTGTATTTCGCTTTCATCAGCACTTTGGCCAAACATTTAAATAAATTTTAATTTTAATTTAATTTTACAGGAACAAAAATGTTTTTGACATTTAATACAGGGGTTCACAAGAAAGTACAAAATGTAAAAAGTACAATGGACAAAAATTAATCCATTAGTATTTTTTGATTGTAATTTTGCATGTTTTTTAATGTGCAGGTTTTCTAAATTTTGTGTCGATACATTTACGTATAATCGATATTTATGAGCGGTAAATGTGTTCTATCTGCCTGAGCTATTTTGTAAAAATAATATGGAACTTTTCTATCGAAACGTACACTTAAATAAAAAATCGAAATAATGACACATATTTAGTACTAATTAAAACGATGAACGGTAAATCTCATAGAACCCTTGTTTCGCCATTGTGGTATTTTTCATATTTATTTGAAAATTATGAAGATAGGTAGGTATACTTCTTTAGTGCCCTTTAAACTGACCAATTATTGCAATGAGAAATAAATAAAACTAGTTTCCAAAAAATCTTGCCTTTAGTTATAATTTAATCAAAAACTGTACAAAAATAGAAATAAAACCTAACAATTTACTACCTAAAGACAAATAAACACTTTACATTACTAAAAGCAGTTTAACGTTTTCCTAGTTAATTACATATTACAGTTCTTTACCACGATGAGTGATAGAAACACATTAATTAAAAATTCAAACAGAAAATACTTTTATAATTGATACCAGATGCAGTCTTCAAACAGCACCATTAAAAACATGACCTCTAGATACCACGTAAGAAATATACCGTACAAAAGGTGAATGATACCGACCATATAAACACAGCGATATCATCAAAAAAATAAAAATAAAAAAATTACTACTCGCGTATAAATGTAATTTTAACCAATCGCGTGCATAATTATAATCATTTTAATTCATGAATTAAGCATGAACTTTTAAAATTCCCTGTATTTTAATAAAACTAAAAAAAAATTCTTTCTTTTTTTTTATAAAACAAATCTGTTTTTGTGTTTAAAAAATTATACAATCCTAAACTGGCGTTTTAAATGAACATAATCCAAATTTAACTAATTAAAAATGTACACGTTTTGCTAAATATACATTTTTATTTTTTAAAAATAACTACAATAAATAAAATAAACGAATTCCATCATCTCAATTAACATAAAATTTGGTTTATCTTATTTTTATTTGAATTTTTTTATTCAGTTTTTGCAAAATTTACCAAATTCATACAGTAACGCTATATAGGCACAACACTCCAAGAAAATGTATGTCAAATTTCGTTTTTATTATCTGTAAATAAATAAAATAAATAAATATTTAAATAAATAATATTCTGTTTATAACATTTTGACCGAAATTTTATTTATTTATTTTAAATTTGTTGTATGTTTTCGCGTATTTTGATCATTTTTGACATATTAATAGGATTATTGCACTTTTTCTTTCGATGCTTGATTGTGTCGTGTTTTATAATCATCATCATCTGCTTGAATATTTTTTTTTTTTTTTGCTTGATCTTCCGTTTTCATTTAAATAAAATAAAATATTTGAGTCGTTTGATTCCTTTCGTTTAGTTTAAAATAAATAAAGAATAATGACGAAACGGTTGTTTTACATTTCACTCGACTTATTATTTAGTAGATTTTTATCAAAAAGTCAAAATATAATCCATGAATTATAAATAAATAAAAGGTAAATCATATTGCTAATAATAATTCAGTTGGCAATGTAAAATTGTGTTTTTTTCATGGAAAAACAGCCAAAATGTAAATAATAAATAAATGTTATTTAATTCGTAATCATCATGCACTTATTTAAAATAATTTTTATTTGTATTTTTTTTTTTTTTTTTGATTTGTGTTGACACAATATTTGGTTTCGGTGTATAATGTTAATCTGCGCGGACGGATTATTTGGCATACACTTTAAAAAATTATTTGGGTAAATATTGTATTGTGGCTAATATTCAGTATAACGGGAGATATCTTTAAAAATCAGAAATGGTCTGTGAGTTATCTGACAACTTAATCTTAAAAATAAACCAATATGTAGAATTATAATTGATGACATTAAACAGCTTTCGTAAATCAACATTGACGTTTTGACATTATATAGTTGTACAAGTGCAAATTTTTATTCGGTCCGTATTTAATTAATAAAGTTAATGTTTTAGTGAACTTTTTTTTTGTTATAAACTGGTATAAGGCTGTTTAAAATTGTAATAAACTTATATTAACTAATTAACCTATAAGTAAAGGCTAATTTAACTCTTATTAATTTATACTAAAAATTTAACATGAACAAATGTTTTCGAATTTTTATAGACAACGTATTATTTGTAGTAACATACTCATTAAATTTGGTAAATCAGTAAAATAGCAAAAGTAGAAAATATTATTCCTCTCCCCTTTTTTTACCCCAGAGTCAATACAAAATGTGTCGATTCGCAAAAATGATCAACCTCTTTGTGATTTTTGTCTTGGTACACAATACACTTGGTTATATACTTAACGTATTTAGCGAGAGTTGGAATTTGTGTAGTTGAGGAGTAGACCTTACTTTTCAGTACGAAACCGAATTACCAACACAAAAATCTCAAAGTGGTTTCTCATTTTTGGAAGTCGATACATTTTGTAATGACTCTGTGGTAAAGAAAGGGGGAGGGGAATAATATTTTCTAATTTTGCTGGGTAGTAGGAGTGTGAATGCTTTATGTTACTGATTTACCAAATCGAAATTAATGAGTATGTCATTCATTGCAAATAATATGTTGTCTATAAAAAGCTGAACATATTTTTTGATAATAAATCAGATAAACTTTTAACTTCGTAAAAATTTAACATAACCTCAATTTACTATGGCTGATTAATGTGCAGTATGTAATAAAAGGGATTTCGGAGTTAAGTCTGTTTCGAAAAAGCAAAATTGGCTTGGTTGTTCGAAATGGTTTCATGCGGAATGTGTTGATGTGAAAACGGATGTGGAATTTGAACATCTGAAATCGAAGGTTAAATGGTTTTGTCCACGTTGCGTTGCGGATAGTAACCTTACTAGGCTTGATCAAATCTAAAGAGGCTGAATTTAAAAAAGATAATCAATCTAGCAGTTGGCGATAATATTAAGGATTGAGTGTCGAAGCAACTCAATGCGATGCGGACGAAAATTACCAGTTATTGTGATAATGCCGTAGCTAAAGTGAAGGCAGATATAATATCTGAAACGTCGAAATTACTAGAAAGGATTGTTTTAATTGAGAAGCAGTTCGAGCTATATAACAGGCGTAATGAACAGAAAATCAAAGGGTATTGATGCTGTACGGTATTCCGGATACGGTCAACATTTATGATCATTCATTTTTGTCAACTATTGCTTATTAAGTTGGTATACAAAACTTTAAAGTTGACTATGGATGGTTTTAGGTTCCAAAAGAAGAATCGTGGAGGTATCCCTTCAGTTATAAAAGTACACTTCGTCAAATAGAGAAAAATGTGCTTCCAAATATTGCACCAGGTCAAAAAAAGTGTATGTCCAATACTTACATAAAACAGAACTATTCAAAAATCGTTAGTGACGAAGTTGCTGCAAGTGTTATGGAGTGTGCTGATGTGCACATACCCTCCTTAAGTCGGAAACCAAATGAAGTAATATTTGGAACAGGTAGCGATATTAATGTTTTGCAAACTGTTGAGAGACGGAGGCATGTATTTGTATCCAGACTGCATTCTGATGTAAATGAGAATGATCTAATACAATATTTAAATGACCAATTTGTGTATATAAAAGAAATAAAAGTTTTTAAATGCAATTCAAAAATTAAGGATGCAGTTGTACCAGATTACTCATCATTCAAAATAACTATGTTGGAATCAAATTTTGAAACCTTCATGAATCCAAGTGCTTTGCCGGTAGGAAATCTGGTCAACAAATTTCAAAATAGAGCTCGTGGTCGCCCTTTTTTAGGAGCTCCAACAGTTGCACGAGTAAAAATTTGAACAGCGATATAAATGATTCATCTTTATTTATGGTACATTAATATATTAGAAGTATTCGTATAGTAATTTGAATTTATTTCTAGCCAATATTGCTGCACTTGATAAGACTCCACAAATAATTTTAAAGTTAGAGGTTTGGATTGAAAATTTTGAACTGGATAGCTACAATATTCCGGGCTTTAGTATTTTGAGTAAGTAGAATTCTACTTATATGTAGAGCGGGTGGTGTTATTGTATATTTTGATGATGGCATTCAAAACACTAGTGTCTCCCATTTTGATATTAGTAGTGCTGACGTTTTACTGCTTAATTTTAAGTTTGATTCTGTTTGTTTTTCGGTTTTTTGTACTTATAGATTTCATGCTTTCAACTATTCTGTCTTTGTTGATGAATTTAGTAATGTTCTTTCAGGTATCAATTCGAAAAATCTTATTGTCTTTGGTGATGATGACTATTTATTTATGATGGCTTCACATGGATTAAAATTATTAATTAATTTACCAACTAGAGTTACAAACAATTCTTCTACATGTCTAGATCATTTATTTTATAGATGCTGTTGTACTATAAGTTCATTTATTTTACGAGTCGTTCATCTTTTCCTACACCTTTAAAAATTAAATCGTTGGTCAAAACTGTTATTAGTTATTCAAAATAAACAAAATCTGCCAAATGAAAATTGGTCGGCCGTCTATTCACAAGCAAATGTGTCTGAAGCTTTTGAATTTTTTTTTGATTAGGTTAAAATTTTATATAAATAAAAATACTTCGGTGATTGAAGTTAAATCAAAGGATAGAATTATAAAGCCTTGGATTACACCTCCACTACTTAATAAAATTAGGTTGAAGAATAAATTATCTAGGAAGTTAGCTCGAAGTTTGAATGATGGTAATTTAAAACGGTGATTTGAAGTGATAAATAATGCAATTAAACATGACGTGGTTATGTCAAAGCTCAACTTTTACAAAAATAAATTTGAATCTGTGAATGGCAATATTTCAGAATGCTGGAAACTAGTTGATGCCATTTTAACCAAAGATCACAAAAACGCTCAGATTGAAAAAAATTGAGATTGATGATAGTTAGTAGTTACTGTGTAACTGACAGAAGTAAATTGGTTGAATTATTCAACAGTTATTTTGTAAATGCGGTCCCAGACTAAAAATCTTCTGTAATTAACAATGGAGATGATTTTTTGGACCTAATCTATACAAATTCCGCTAAACAGTCATGCGTTTTCCTTAAAACATGTCCAGATAAAATGCTAAATTTCATTACCTGAAACCTATAGTTATTCTACTGTAATTGACAACTGCAGCAATATACTTATCAAAAAAAATTCTGGGTTTTCATACATTGTAAATTTTAGTTTTCATACTGGTATTTTTCCAACTAAACTGAAAGAGAGTCTAGTTATCCCTATTTAGAAAAGGTAAAAGTAGTGAAGGGGCTTTGTTAGAATTCACTAATTTCCTGTATGTACATAGGTCTTGGTAAGGAAAAAATCAGTTGCATCTATTTTTGTGGGTTTAACTAATATGGTTAACCATGAAGTATTAATGCAAAAACTGCTTCATGCTGGGTTTCGCGGTGTTACTTTACAATGGTTTCGTATTGGTTACTTTACAATGGTAACTTTACAATGATGTTTTTAGTGAACGTAAAATTATCAATTATGGTGTTCCTCAAGGTTCCGTGTTAGGCCTCAAGCTTTTTTTGATCTACCTAAACTCTATTTTTTATTTAAATTTTTCTTCAAGGTTGATAGCTTTTGCCGATGATCTAGTTTTTATATACAATGATCAGTTACAAAGTAATAACATCTATGAACTCTGATCTAAGATGTCTGAGAAAATGGTGTATTGCTCATTCTATGTTTTTAGTATGAAAACTAAAGATATGTTTTTTAAACTTAATAATGATGTGGGTATTGACCCAGATGTTATACAATGATTTAAATTAATGTGTCCGATAACAGTCTTAAAAAATATTTGTTATGCGCTGGTTGAATCAAGGCTATCGTATGGAATAGTATGCTGGGAAGGGACTTATAATTCTAGAATTCGTACAGTTGCTGTTGCTCAGAAACACATTATAGAAGTTATGCTCAACACGAAGAGGATATCGGTTTCGTGGTCTTTATTTAAGTTCTTGGAGATTTACCCTATTAGCCATTTGTTTGTGTACATTGTAATGAAAGCATTTTTTTCTATTAAGGCTACTCAGTCTAATGTTATTATCAATTACAACTTGAGAAATAACCAGTATATACGGCTTGAAAAGTTTACAACAACGAACTACCAAAATTCATTTACAATATTGGCGCCAAAAATTTTCAATACCTACCGGAAGATTTAAAAAATATTCGTAAAATCATTTTTATTCGAAGCTTCTACTGTGAATGATTTGTTGTATTCTCAAGTGTAGTATGTAAATGTACTTATCTTGTAATTATTTTGATTATTTTGTTTTGATTGTATTATTATTATCATAAGTTTTCTAACTGTTAATTTGTATATTTCTTTGTAAATAATTGTAAATAATGTTAATTATCAATCAACACTGGATTTATGATCCACATATTGTTTTATAATAATAAATAAATAAATTGAAGAGGAATCATTTTATGTCTGCTGATCTTAACTACATCAAGGATAAACCAATGTGGATAACATGTATTGATGCCAATTTACCAAAATCGAGGATGTACATTGATGAATATCTTTCTAAGGATGTTAAGGATAGTCTCGTTAAAGCCAAATCGATGAAAACCGCGGGGATTATATCTAAGGTGGGTATACGAAGAGATGGTAGCTATTATTGTTGTAGCAAATGATAGCTCAAAAATTGTGCGACCTATTGAAGAATTGGACCAATTTAAAATATAACAGTTGAAGTTGGTTGAATAAGTTGAGCACTGTGATTGTGTGAGATACATATGCTGACAATATTTTGGTTATGAATTTCTCATTTAAAGTTATTATGTAATAGTTAATATCCATAAGTATGTTTAGTGCATGATTAGCTTATATCTTGTTTGTTTACCCTTATTCAGTTTTAGTCAGTAAATATGTATTTTAAACATTTAAATATAGTTATTCAGTTAATCTTAAATTTTGTAATTAGTAGTTTTGCGGTCTTCAGATTTTATATTTTATGTTATACATATATTGTTCCGCTTATTCTTTTATTTCATACAGAGAATCCTGGCTTGTCACTTTGATTGTGATTGTGAGCTCGAATAGTAGTATTTCAGCTAATATTGATAAATTGAGAATGGAATTTAAGGATATTTCCCAACATATTATCGGAATATCTGAATCGAATCTAAAGTCATCGCATACTTTTTAAAAGTGTTGAAATAGATGAGTATAAGTTGCTCAGGTGGTGGAGGTGCGTTTTATGTACGTAGTGACTTTTCTAAATATTATCATCTGAAGATACTTTTTAAGAGCTCCTCTGAGATTTTAGAGTATCTTACTATATAACCTATAATAAATTCTTTAAAAATAGTCGTTTGTCTCGCTTATATGCAAGTTCGAAACCTACGTCTTAGTGAAGAGCTGTTATCTAAATTGATTGAGGATTATGATAAGGTTATTTTGGTGGGCGACCTTAAGCCTTAGGGGCCACTTGCGATGAATATGTACCCCAGGCCAAATCACCTTAATTTAAGTTAACAAAAACTACGATAAAATCATACTTGTCGCGAAATCTATCGGTTGTCGAGGAATGTAGGTTATTTTCATGGTACATAGAAGGAAGAAAAAAGTATTAGTAGCGCTATAAACGATGCATTTTGGAAGGTGGGGTAATTTATCACCCCAGTGTGGCCGCAACAGTCATATAGTAAAATATTATTTTTTTCTGCAAAATAAATATAGTTTTTAAAAGTTGTGAATGTTTAATAACATTTTTATCGTTGTGCTATGTATTGAGCGCCTCATCCTTAATTTTAAACCCTTTTAATTCAATATTGACCGAGTAATGATTTTTTTTTCTAAATAACGTAATTTTTCCTGGCTTTGCGCATATATAATTTTTTTTTTGTTAAATTATCTTGATATTGGCTCTGTGTTAAACCATTTTAGAAATTGAAAAACATGTTTCAGAATGTCCATCAATTTTTTGAAGTCTCAATATTTTAAATTTGTCTTATCTAGACCGATTTTTTTGACTAGGGTGAAAAATCACCTCAGTGTGGCCGCTATGTTACGGGAGCGAAGTATGGCCGCTGAGGGTTAATATTGATTTTTTAGACATGGTTGTGAGCCGTGATTTAAGAAACATCTGTAAGTTACTTAATTTTCATACAACGCAAACTCAACCAACAAGAGTTTGTGACATAACTAAAAATACTTCTAGATTATATTGTTTCTAATGCCCCATTGGAAGCAACCAATTGACTATGATATACCTGTTCAAATCAATGATGAAATCAGATTTGTGCGCAACTATGATTGCGTTGTTTTTTAAAAAAAAAATCACTTTATTACATTTCAGTGAGACGGCTCGTCATGTCCATCGTCATTTTCAAAGCCATTTCGAGAATTAAAAGGGTTCAATCGATTGTTGTGGACTGTTTTGATGTAACGTCCAATTTTGATTTTCGTATTTTCGGGCAACGGTGTTTCAACTATTTTGTAAGGATCAAGCCAGAGTGGATCGAATTGAGTTTTTCTAAATTCATTCTTTAATAAAACTAGCTGATCTTTAGAGAACAGCTTTTCTTTCGTCACTTTACATTTATCATAGTACGGTTTTGATTTGTTTTTAGAATTTAATATTAAGGAACGTGCTATATCAGCCGAAGTTTTTATTCGAAATTTTAATTCATTAATATAATCTTCGTAATTATACATAGGATGGAAAAACTGAATTTGGAATTCTAGGTTTATGACCGAACAATAGCTGGAATGGCATAAAATTTGTCGATGAGTGTGGCGTAGAATCATACGAAAACATCACATACGGTATCCATTTATCCCAACTCATTGGGTCTTTTTTTATGTAATTCCGGAGTTCCGGAGATATTCAACGAGCGTTCGATGACTTCTTTCAAGAGCTCCATTAGATTCCGGGTGGTATGCTGTAGTATTAAATTTTTGTATTTTTAGTATCTTACACATATACGCATTAAAAGTTTACTGATAAAATTGGATTCCATGTCGGTAAGGATTGATTCGGGACAACCGAATAAACATACTAAATTTTCGATTAGAGGTACGGCTATTGAAAACTTAGTTAAATCGCATTGTGCTGTAAGAATATATTTATTATTTTGGTAGGTTGATACTAAAGGCCAAATATATCCGAAGAATATTTTTTGGAATGGCAGTTTTGCTGCTGTAGTTATCTTTAACGGCAGTTTAGAATTTAATAACACTTTACTTTTCTGACATAGTGGGCTATTGTGAATGTAATTTTCGATAGTTGAAAACATTTTCTCGAAATAATAGTATTGTTTAATTCTTTTGTAAGTGCGATAGATGCCTTGGTGAGCACCCAAAGGACTATCATGAAATACTTTGATAGCAGTGTAGATAGATATCATCTTTAGCGTTCAAATGAATTATTTCCGGGGTATTTTCACTGCTTTTTGCCTGATATATGGCGGATTGATTCAATTAATCAATTGAACGATTTAAATTTGAAGAATGATTATTGGTTGAAAAGTAATTGGACGTAGACGGAAATTCAGCTTGCCTCAATTTGGACTGACTTCGTGTAACAACATCGACTTGTTGATGAGGTTTATTGATTGCAATATGACTCAGATCGTCATCGTTGCTGTTGATCCGACCGGGTTTATATTTTATTTTAAAATCATATTCAGCTAATTGTAACTTCCACCTTATTAATTGTGAGCTTTGATTAGTTGAACTATTTAAATATGTTAAAGGACGATGGTCGGTAATTATGAAAGTTCGACCGTATAAATATCCATACAATGACGAGAAGTTCTTTAAGTGTCCCAGAGTAATTTTCTTCCGATTTACTAAGAATTCGACTTCCGTATGGTACAGGAAGATCATGTCCATCAATTACTTGTGAAAGTATCGCGCTTATAGCGACATCACTAGCATCACAAGTTACATACAATTTTTTTCATAATCTGAGAACAGCAACAATCGAGGTTTCATCAAGAATTCTTTTAATTTTGAGAATGCTTCATAACATTTTGCCTCCCATACAAATTTGCCATATTTTTTAGTTAAGTTAGTTAATGGTTTCGAAATGTCAGAGAAATGTGGACAGAACTTACGATAATATCCCACTAAATCCATGAACGAACGAACTTCCTTTATTCTTTTTGGAGTAGGATAGACATAATGGCGTCAACGTTTGATGGATCGGGCTTCATGCCCTCGTAAGTAATAATGTGCCCAAGATATATTTTCTTCCTAAGAAATTGGCACTTTTCTGGATTAAGTTTTTAATTAAATTTTCGCAGGGTAGATAAAATTTCACTAAGCTTATTATTATGATCTGTGAGACTTCTCCCATAGATCACAAGGTCGTCCAGATAAACAAGGCACTTTAAACCAGTAATTCCAGTAATTGAGCATTTCCTTTCTGCATAACAAAAAATATCACCATCCAAACAATTTACTTTCACCAAACTTACATCTGCTCCAGAATCGACTAGGAACAAAGACCTTTTGGTATTATTTTCAGTTATTAAGCTACGGTACTTTTTATTAATATTTTGTTGAGAAACAGTTGTAATTATATTTTGGGTTTCGTTATCACACTCTAATTTTCTAAATCGCTAATTTTATTGTTCTTTGTCTTCTCGAGTCCTTGGGAGTTTCCCTGAGGAGGAATCGATTGGGAACTACTAGATTTATTATTATTACTTATTGATGATTCTCGAAATTGGTTAGCACGTTGGCGCTTGAAGCATTCAGAAATTTCATGTTCTGACTTGCGACGATAATTGCAAATCATAACATTTCGTGTTGTATTCGTTCTGGTTTGGAATGAAGATCCTGATTGATTTTGATAAGGTGTGCTTGGTTGAAATGTGCGAGAGGTATTGTATGATATGTTTTGTGGACGTAAACTGAAACACTATGTCCCTTCTTGTGGCATAGTTGGCATTTAACTAATTGTCCGGATCTAGATTGGTGTGGATTATTATTGCCCACTAATGATGTTATTGGCTTAGCTGAGGTTGTAAAAGCTAATAACGCTTCTTCGTCACGTTTACAATAATTTTAATCGACTCTTTCAACCCTTCTTTGAATATGCGTAAAGCCGTTAGGTTATCTAGTTTTCGTATGCCACATTACCTTCTGGAGGTAAAGTACTGTCGTTTAATACGAATAACAGTTTTTCTACATGATTGGCAAATGAAAAAACCGATTCTCCTTTTGTCTGCCTACAATTCAATAGTTCCAACTGAATTACTTCTGATGATCGTTTAGAACCAAATTGTAATTCTAATGCGGTTTTCAATTGTAGCCATGTGTTAGTTTTTTGATGCTTTATAATTTCATAAGCTTTGCCTTTAAGGCAGGTTTTCAAAATATTTAAATAAAATATTTAATGAATTAGTTTCTGATTGATTTAATGGGGTATAAATTATCTCACAACAAGAAATGAATCGGTGCAATTCATCAGAATTACCGTCGAGTTTCGGAATTATATTTACGGCAAGATTCACATTTAATTCAGACGCATGTTCGAATTATTTGGTATACTATGGTCGCTATTTGTCAAGTCTATTTTACAGAGAACACGTAATAATTTATTAGAGTTAGTATTTTGGTCCTTTGAACCAACTGAAATATAATAAAGTGATTCACCCGGTGATAATGATGTTTCAGATTCTGTTTCGGTTGGATCAGATTGGCTTTCTTCGATTGATCCATATGGAGATGACATAAATACAACATAGTTACTAAAATGAAAAGATATGAAATATAATTTGGCAAGTAATCTGCTTAAAATTGGGTAATAGTTGAGCTACGGATAAATGACAATAATTAGTTCTTAGCTGATTATTTCGTAGTTCTATGAGTTTCTGCTTTGGTTAAAGGTTGCATGTATTACTGGATTCGTCTGAATAAATAATGATGGATGATGTGAAATTCATCTGCGGTTGTCGTACTTGGACAAAAAAAAAATATTTCAGCTTCCCAAATTTTGTAGAGATTGTTACATGCAGTTGTTATTATTTTCAATCTATCTATCATTCTTTGCACATGTTGCCGTTGATTGGATATGTGATTTTTAAAACATGCGATATATTTCACGTTTTTGAAGCTCACTTGAGAAAAATAGCAAGGGCATGGAAGTTAGTGAATTGAGCGGTAATATTGACCGTTATTTACTTTATAACTTTTAATCACGGCTTACAGTTTTACCGTATACATGAAATTTATATTTCCTGGTAATCAAGCTCATATTTCACAGCTTAATCCCTCCGCTGCCACCAAAGTTTTTATTATAAAGCACTATCGCAAATTACGGTCCTATACCACTTTCATGATCTTTTGTCTTGCACTAAACTATCACTAAATTTTAATCGATAGTATCTCGATATAATCCGAATATTATTGTAATTGTACGAGTTTGTATTTAAGCAGGTTTAGGGAAGACACCATGCACAGAATTTACTTTATATACAATTTGACAAAGATGAATTTTGAGACTAAGGTAAATCACAAAAAATTTAAAATTATTCACTTACTCTAAGCAAATTAATCCGTCCCTCTAGTAATGAAACAGCGTATAAGAAAAATAGTAGTTTTAAAATAATTCGCATTTAAATGTTTATTGAAAAATTTTTTGAAATAAAATCTTTTATTTTATAGAAAATTTAATTTTCTATGAAATAAAAGATTTCATTTTAAAAAAAAAATCAAAAAACATTTAAATGCGAATTATTTTAAAACCACAAATCACTTATAATAGATTACGCCTTGCGCACTTTGCCTATTTGGATCATAAAATAAACGGCTATGGAAAATGACGTCAAATGAGAGTGAACAGTTTTATTTCACAATATTGTTGTATGTAATTGAATTCAAAAATTAAATTAAATTAAATAAATAATGTGGTGCGCCGTATTTAATTGTGGTAATAACAATACAAATAATTGGCCATATAGTTTTCATTCTTTTCCAACAAATAAGAGATTGTTGAAAGCATGGATCCTATTTTGTAAGAGGAAAGAAATATATAACCATAATACATCCATATTAAACCATAATACATCCATATATTATACATCTATTAGCCAAATTCCTTATTTTTCATACATTTCCTTTGCAATATCTTACTAGCAACTCTCAGTTGACGTAATGCGCAGTAAACTACGAAAACGAAATCCACGAAGGCGTAATCTATTATAAGTGATTTGTGTTTTAAAACTACTATTTTTCTTATACACTGTTTCATTACTAGAGGGGCGAAATAGTGTAAACATTTTTTCAAATACATATTTCACTGAAAAAATTGAATAAATTTTGAGAAAAATATTAATTAAAAATTCCCGGGATTTATGATAAAAATCCCGGAGTCGGAAATTTGTCCCGGGGATTCCCGGGAACAACCCTCTAGCCTTATTTAACTGATTACTTTCAATTTGTTGAAGTTAATGGAGTTAAATCTAGTTACTTGCCTTTGACCTACGGGTGTCCCTCAACGATCTATAATGGGGCCCTTAATATTTGCGATGTATATCAATGATATTGGGAGCTCTATTCAACACACTGATAAATGTGATAGATTGTTAGCCATAAATAATGTAATTGTAAATATGAAAAGGGTCTAAGTCTCAGATTATTATGTCTTCTAAGAGGCGTAGTCCTATTATTTATGTCGTGACCATAACAAGTAGAGTTAGAGTTGGTAATGATAATCAGTGAAACAGTAAGGAATTTGGGTGGGACCTTGGATGAACACTTGGATTGGAATATGCATATGAATTCTATTATGCAAAAAATGTACAATGGGTTGCGTATGCTTTGGCGTGACTCTGCATTTACTCCAATTAAGGTGATATAGGATGCTACTCGCTACTTAGGTCTTTAATTCTAAGTAATTTGGTTTATTGTGATGTGGTTTTTTCTGAATTAAGTTATTGCTTATTTACCAAAATTAAAAGGGTAAATACATAATTCATGTTTAAGATGTTTTTTTGGCTTAAGACGTAGGGATAGATTGACACCTTACTATAATAAGATATTTGGATGCCCTTTGGTTAATTATTTTGAACTTAGAATACTATACATAGTTTTATTGTATAAAATTATTACAACTCTCCAACCTAAATATCTGTATGATAAGCTTGTATTTGCTCAATCAATATGAACACAAAATTGAATACTGCTAAACACTCGTACTAATTATACGAAAGGGTCATTTATACACGGACGGGTGGTAGGCTGTGGAATAATATTCCAACAAATATTAAATGTTTAACACGGTTGGACAGGTTTAGGGTGGAATGTGTGAAATATCTTAATGATCAACAGCTGTAAGTTGTAACTGCTTTATAGTTACTTATAATTACAAGAGAATCTACAGTTTTACCTGATATCTGACGAGTAGCATATCAAAACACTCGAAACCTGTCTCGCATTAAAGGATAAAGATCGCGAAAAGCGCATTTTATCAAAGTTGTAAAGTTAAACAATAAACTCTTTTTACTTATAATTTCTTCGTCAGACGACTTCACCATGCCGTGCTGATTAAATAAAACTGAACTATTAACTAAAAAAAACAACTTTACTACGGATCTAACTGCCTCTTACATTACAAGCAAATTATTTTACAAACGACCTCTAAACGCCGGCAACACTTAATAATTTCGATTTATAAATTTTTATAACGGATTCGTGAAGTCATGAAATAAAAAAAATGGTGAATTAACCATATTAAATTATTTTAAAGTGATTGCATTTTTTTATAAAAGTGTTGAAATAGATATGTCCGGAATACGTATACTAAATTATCCCTTAACGAACGAAAGGCCTCTATTAGAGGACATGTGAAATAGGGTATGCAGATAACCGGTTTCCAAACAAAAAGGACATTCAATTTGACATGCGTCTAGGAAAAGGGATCCTTTCATGATTTTTGGGTGAAATTTTGGAAAATGGCCAATTAGGATGGAACTTGGCTATTCCTTAACTGTTGACGAAAAAATTTAAGAAGTGCGTTGGAAATAGAATTCTACAATGATTTTTGTATAAAGTTCTAAAGTATGGCGAAGTTGGATGGAACTTGGTTGTTCTTCAACCGATTTTAGTGAAATTTGGCATGCGTGATGGAAATGGAATTCTAGAATATGGCCCATTATTATAGAACTTGGCTATTCTTTAACTAATCTAAGTGAAGTTTGGCATGGCTGATGGAAATGGGATTCTAAAGTGATTTTTGGATAAAAATCTGGAATATGGCGAACTAGAATGGAACTTAGCTATTCCTTAACCAATTTTAGTGAAATTGGACATGCGAGATGGAAATGGGATTAAAAAATGATTTTTAGATGAAGTTCTGGTATATGGCGAACTAGGACGGAACTTAGGGTAGGGAGGGCGCAACAAAAAGGTTTGCCTAGGGCGCGAGGATTATAATTTTTTATTGAGCCATCCCTGGCTATTGTATTTTATTTAAAGTGCTAAATGAAGTCTAATGTGCGGTACTTTTGTTAAACGATTGAATTGTTGATTTAATTTTAATTCAATTAAATAAAAATCAGTGAAATATTAAGTATAAACTATTACACTGTAACTATTTCTTAATTTTCGTAATAAGTAGTTGTTTTGAATTTGAAGGAAATAACATTTTCTAAGCACTCTTTACTTAGATTTTGATTTAGCATCATCTCCTGTTGATTTTCCAAAATTTTAATTCGATTTTGGCGAATTGGTCTAAGCTCATCTTCTAGTTGTTTAATTTTTTCAATGGTATTTTTGTTTTCGGTTCACTATCTATAACAAAGCAATCACTTCGGGATACAGGAGTTGCAAATTTATTCGACGTTATGTTAACTTCCGGCATTAGGTTAGTTGGATTTAATATTGAAAATTGCTGTGTGATCGATAAACTATTCCATACTGCATCAACCACTGATTTCTGCATTACTTGTAACTGATTTGGAATCTCTTGCTAACTTTTTAAAATAAGTAATTCCGTTAATTCAGTATTGTCATTTAAATTAGATTTATTTCGAATGGTAGTTTGTTTGTTGGTCGTTAGGTTTGTTTAATTGGAAGTAATCGTGGTATTTCGGTGTGAATTTCTTTATTTTCAATGGTAGGAAGTGCATTATACATATATATATTCGGCAAAGATATTTCGAATTCGTCGTTATATTGAGAAAATGCGAATTTTGATTTTTTCGAGATGGAATATTTTCGGTATCGGAATTTGAGTAAGCTTCAAAATTTTCTCTTTGCGCTTTACTTCACTAAAAAATTTTAAATTTCGTTTTAGTATTTTGCAGTCGAATTCTTCCCATGCCCCGTCCACATCTAATTTGTTTGATCTCTTCGCTCTTTTATAATTTTATGGCTAATATACAAATTATAAATCAGCCATTTGTCCAGCACAACAAAAACTTCCTTTTCCCCTTCAAGTGTGGTGATTTCAATGACATTTCCTAAATGAAGTAAAATTTTTGAATAAATAAAATTAATAATATTGGTTAACTAAATTTTAAATAATTGTTTTTGAACTAAATGACTTATATTTAATTCAGATTATGAGAAATCTTTCGAATTTCAATACTTGATAGAAGTGATTTTGAGTCTCCAGTCAGCCACATTTGGAGTCATTTTTCCATTACACCTGACCTAGGCAAACTAAATGCAAATATACCAAAGGAGGAGGAATTGAATTCTCCTTCCTCTGTACACTTCTAGAGCAGTACTTCTCAAACTTTTTCTTACTGCGGTCCCCGAAATCGGCAAAATAAAATCCAGAGCCCCCAAAAATTATTATTATTCAATAATAATGAATTTACAGCTAAACATTTTGAGCATTCTTGTTGCTTTTGTAATCCATATCCGTATTACGCAATTTCAAAAAAAAAATTCTTCCAACCTAAAATATTCCTTCAGCTTCATCCGATTTGTAGGATTAAAAAATTCTTTTACCCATAAATTGTATAATTCCAAAAATCTATTAAACATTTTGAAAAACTTGAAAAGATTTGGCATAAGGAACTATTAAAAATTCGATGCTTCTGTAAAAAGTCTGGTACTAAATATTTTAACTAGACATATGAGTGGAGCAGAACAGATAAAGAAATGACTAACTAAGGTTGAAGCTAAACATTTTTGTGCTGACTATTCTGGATAACCCGAACCTAATTTGCTTCGTTTTTAATGTTAGCGTCAAATGGTTTTTGCTTGGGTATTTAAGACCAAATTTGGATATAATTCTTCTGAATTATCGAAATATGAAAATTCTGGAAATACATACTTGAAACATAAAATAAAAAAAAATTGAGTTTTCCTGTACAAAATTCAGAGTTAGCAATTTTACATCCTAAACTTGAAATTTTGAATATTTAAGTTTTTTGAGCTTAACCTTAACTTGCTTAGTAGTATTAGTAAAATTAGGTTACTTGATAACTAATTTCAAATTTATACCAATTTTTGGAATTTTTAAAAATTTTCCTAAGCTTTCTAAATGTTTACGGTCTTTTCGATACTATTCATTAATATTCAGATTTTCCTGTATTATTGAAATTGTTCGAAATCAATCGATATTCACATAATATAGAGATTTTTCCAATTTTTCTGGAGTAATCGAAATTGCTCCGCGGTTTATTCTAGATTGCTTAACTTTTTCGACATTCCAAGGACTATTCAAGATTTTCGAATTTATTCAAAATTACAGGCTATGTTCTGTGCTTAGCTTTGAGTTGTAAGAACTTGCAGAGATACACACATAAATCTAAATGGTGATATTTAAAAGTTTTTTGAGATTATGCCAAAATTTCGATTATTCTCCGATTTCCTGTAGGTTATTTTACTGTAGGTTATATCCAGGTTATTTCAATATACAATAAATGCAAAAATATATGGAATTTTGTATTTTCTTATTTATTGCAAATGTATTAAGGATTCATTTTTTTATTTTGGCAATAAATTGTTTACCGTTAGAAAGATTATACTGTGATTTATCTGTTGTTGTCAAGTACGTGAATTTTTTGAAAAATGGACTTAGGCCACTTGCAAAATAAATGGCTCATTTAGAACTCGTCATGGCATAGAATCATGTTTTGTTTCATCTACTTTTGAACGATGGCCGCATATGCCCACAAAAAATTAAATCTTGGTTAAGTCAGATTGGTTTTCTTACACATGGAAAGCTCGAAAATGAAAACACATCTTGGATGAAGGATTTTAACATTGAAAACACATATTCTGAATTTTTCCAAAAAACTACCTTTTTTTGGATAAAATTATCCTTTTTTTGCCTTTTTTAAATTTCTGAGTAAAACGATTTGAGTTGAAAAGCTTCGACACGTGAAAGTTCTTAAAACTATAGCTGTTGACAATTTTTTCAAATACATGCTTTATGCTGATAAAACATTTTATTAAAAACCAAAAATTATTAAAAAGCTCAAAAATGTTAAGTTCAAACCCAAAAAGTATGAATTAATTGTCAAGCTTAAAGCTTATTCTAAATTTATTCCAAAATCCCACCTTCTCTCAAACTATCGAATTTCAGAATAAAAAGTAAATGATTTGGGCTAAAAAGCTTCGATACGTGAAAGCTTCTAAAACTAAAAGTTCGACATTTTGTGCAATTACAAAATAAACCGTTTTAACAAAGTCCTCAAATTATGAAATGCTCAAAAATGTTAAGTTCAAATCCATAAGTATAAATAAATTATCAATCTTAAAGCTAATTGGAAACAAACATTCTAAATATATCCCAAAATTTCGTTACAAAGGGTAATTTTGAAAAAATTGTTTAAAAATTTTCGATCAGTAAGAGCTCTTAAAACTAAAAAAACTTGAAACTTTTTGTAAATACAAATTTTTTGCACAACAGTGTAACAAAAACCTCCTGTCAAAAACCTTTCTGTCTCATTTTGCTTTAAATCTTCCTGTTCATACTCGTACTGTATTCATCTTATTCAAGTGCTGTTGTTGTTTCACATATAAATTTTGACCTGATCCGGATCACTATGCGTTAAGAAATGCAGGTAATATTAATTTATAACTGTCAAGCCCAAAGCTCATTGTAACAAATTTTCTTATACTAAAATTCCAAAATGATTTGATTCAAAAAGCTTCGATAAACGAAAGATTATAATAATACTAAGTTTCCTAGTGAAATGGTTTGGTTTGATTAAAAACTCTTGAAAATTTACATTGAGAACAAATATATTAAATTAACCCTAAATTCCGTTGCTCCATGTAAAATTGAATTTCTGAGTAAAATGGTTTGGTTTAAGAAGGTTTTCTAATTGAAAGCTCTTAAAACTAATAGTGCTTGGCATTTTTTACAAAACATAATTTTTGCTCATAAAACATAGAACAGCAAAACCTTAAATTATGAAAATTCTTCGAAATGTTAAGTTCAAACCCAAAAGGTATAAATTAATTACCAAGCTTAAAGCTCATTGAAAACAAATATTCTAAATTTATCTGAAAATAGCATTTTCCTTTATAATTTCAAGTTTCGTAGTAAAATGGTTTGGTTTGAAAACCTTTCAAAACTGAAAGATTTTGATGATTGTTGATTAACTTTCTCAACATTAAAAGTTAAGGTAAAACCCAAATTTATTTAAATTAATTATCAAGCTTAAAACTAATTGACAATTTTTGCAGATAAAACTTGCGGTTAATTTGATATTTGAGAATATTCAAGAATATTGAAGATACTTTGCAAATTCTACATTTTTGAGATTATTTCGAGATTCTTGATATTTTTCTTGATATATTTAGAAACCATCAGAGTTGCAAAATGTTTCGTGTCATCTACTCTCGAAATCAGATACTTTTAATAAATGCGAGACTAGACAATAGGAAGAAATAAGTTTTTCACTTAAAGCTTCACTTGTTCATAGGGGTGCAATAAGCATTTTTAGAGGTCCAAAAAAATTTTTCGGGGGCCCGAAATTTGTCGTTATGCCACTCTAAATAATAATAAAGGGTTTTGTTTCTCAAATCTAGTGGCTGCTTTTTGCTTAATTGTCAACTTTTATGATAAATTGTTCAGATTAATTAAATTTCCTTTAAATATGGTAGGTTTGGGTAGATTTGCAAAACAATCAAAAGATGTTTAGTCTAAAAATTAGACTAAACAACGAATATGATCTTTTTATGTGTAAAACCAATGTAAAAGTTTCGATAAATTTATAAAACTAGTTAATAATTTGTATTTTATAGGCATTTTGTCTGAAGATAGTTAGATAAATTTTCGGAAATAAAATTCGCAAGGTTTTCGAAAAATTTACCAACATTTCTGTAATCAACCGTTTGACCTCAAATTGGTATTGGATCCGTTGCAAAAAACTCGGCACTAGAATCCTGGAATTTTCGATTTGGAGTTCTTAACACTAACCTGATATACAATTTAACCAAATTAAAATGTTTAATAAATTAAATATCCACTTTCGCAAATTTTCATAGCCATACATAACTTAATAGCTTTTACTTTAAATTTAGTTCCAAGAAATTAGACAACCAATATAGCCCGTATATGTGACTAAGTTCCCAGTAAGCCTGATCTTGATGATGCATCACAAATAAACGCTCTAATTTTTATACTAATCCTATATTGCTACCATAAGTATATCCGTTTATCAATACTTGCTTTAACTCATCGATAAGCTGACGTAAATATGAATTGAAATCATTCGGTTTATTAAACCTACGATAAATACCAATCACAAAAATCAACCTATGATCTAAATTCCTAACCCTGCCTAATACTGGCCAAAAGCAACTTATGTTACTTTTTGTGATTGAAACTCCGTCTATATTTAAATCTAATTCTATTAGAGATACATTTGTATTTTGTATATTTGATTAATAGATTATCTAATTTTGATTTGAAGCCGATATGAACATATTTACCTGGCGGGCAATCTAACACATCGCGATTTTATGGAGTTTTCAAGAGGGTTCCACTATCCGTTTATCATCATTTCTTAAAGGGTTTCCTCAACATCGTTAAATTCGGTTACATTCAGCTACGTTCAAATTGATTTAATTTAAATCATTGAGTCGTTCCTGGGGTCGTTATTGTGGCTAACAAGAAAATTTTCAGATTCTATTCGGGCACTACGTTAATTGTTTTAAATCCTTTTTCTGACAATTGATTTTTGAAAGTTTTGAGTTGCAACGTAATCTCCGTCTTAAATACTTTCTCCAGAGTTATCGTAATATTTTATTTTTTGGCAATGGACTAAAATAAATTTCCATGAATTAATAATTAAATTAAACTTTTATAATAATTATATTTATGTAAAAGAAATTATTTATTATTATTTTCTATGCTTTAAATATTATTAAATTAGACTGAAAAATTATTTTCGTAATAATAAACATTTTGGGTCTCGTTTGTTATTTTATAGTTATTTTGAGTTTTCACTTTTTATGGTAATAAATGCTGTGAATAGTATCGACCCCGAAGTGGTAAATTATTAAAATAACAAAAACTTATTTTTATCGAAACCCTATGAAACGTTTTATGTTGACGTTGTATCTTGTATTGGTTTCAATTTTTGTTTGTGCTACTTTTTCGAGTGGTGATGGTAAAAACCGATCCATGGCGGTTAGTCCAGTTTCAATTAGTATTAGACATTTTATACAGACGTGCAACCGCTCGGTCAAAAATTATTTGTCGGGTATTGAACCGACGTAACAGGGAAACTGGATGTGCCCGATTAATCTTCCGATAAAAAATATCGTCAAATGGAAAGCGTCCCATGCACATTTTTGCATGTATCGGCGCCGATATATCGATATTGTGTCGGCTAATGGAAAACTACTCTAAGCTTATATAAGCCTGCTTGATTAAATATTTATGATATACCTAGGTATTCGTTCCGAAATGAAAAAAAAAAAAATTAGTCTATGTAGCTAGAGGATATAAAATTATTAATATTTAAAATTTATATGTCCGTACATTTGCTCGTACTATATATGTATATCAAAGCACTCATATATGCATATTTTTTATAGTTTCCATTAAAAATCAATCAATTTTATGAAATGCATAAATTTTACGTCTCTCTATAATACAATTTTTATTTACACTCCGTATGTAAAACACAGAATATATTCGAATCATTAAAAAATATGGACCAATTAAAATTTTCCGAATTGCATTTTGAAATTTTTTATTTTACTATATACATATACGAGTATTTCATCAAAATTATAAAATGATAAAATGAAAAAAAAAAATAATTGAAATATAATTTATTTGGTTTGGACAGATGTAGAGTGTAAATAAATTATATATTGCACTACATATTATATTTATTTCATAAATTATAATTTTTTATTACAGAAAATTGAAAGAAAAAACAAAATTTAATAAAATAACATAAAAAATTGAATATTATTTAATTATAAAATTTTGTTCAAATTTTCATTAACATTATTAATAAATAATTATAATTTACATAAAAATATTTAAAAATGGAGGCGCCAGGTTATTTTACGTGGTAGATCATATACGGGGGCGCCAGATACAATATTGATTATATTTTTACACTTATAAAAATAAAAACGAAAAGATCAAAAAAAAAAAACTACTTTTTAGTTTTGAATATTTGAATTTAATTATTACAATTAAAAACAAAAACAGGTTATTCAGTTATTAATGCAGAAAATATGGAAATTAATTTTAGATATGTATATACGCTGAATGGTGTTAAAAGTCTTGTGTCTTTATATAAATTATATTCATGGCTGGCTATCTTTATATCTTTAAGGAATGACTTACCGCATTTATCAAAACATATAATTTTTAGCAATGCCATTAAAACAGTATATAAATTGGAATTTGTGGTTTTCGTTGTCATTTTATGTAAACAGCTGTTATGCTGATTCCTCATTTATTATCGGTTTTTACATTATGACAGATGCAATGTCAATAAATGTTTATAGAAATCATTGACACATAAGTGGTGCGAAATTTTTTTAATTAATTTAATATTAATAAGCTTAAAATGACTATGGGAAAATGTGACTGAATTTTATGTACATTTACAGTTTCTACTATTTACTGTTATGTATTTAGTTATATGTAATTCTAAACTCTCTACTGCAGCCAGAGGGAATGTCTTGTTGCATAAGACAATAAAAGCTTAAACAAGTTCATTTTGTACTTGAAGTTCTGGAAGGCTGATCTATTCTAAAGGAATACATTCTTCTGGGAATCAAAATTATTCTCTACCACTAGATAAATGTGCATCTGCTTTAGCTTCATAAATACACCAATGCTATTATTTGAATGTACGACCAATCATTATTTATTTATTTATTTAACCAACAACATAATATGCAAAAATGGCTTGGGGATTGGAAAATAAAAAAGAATAAAAGGTTACAACAACATCAATAGATCAAACAATTAATACAAAAATTTTAAAACAACATTTCAAACAAAAGCCTAGCGATTCGTTTTTTAAATTCATCTCGGGAAATATTAAAATCAAAACAATCCGCTTCGGTGTTGAGATCTCGTTGAATTCGCGCTATATGGCCATGGTAATATGAAGCAGTTCCCGGGGGCGTAAGTTGCGTTAAGGAGCATAAATATTAAAACGTGAAAGAATGTCAGAATACTACGCACATGTTTGTCTAGTACTTAAAAATTGGAGATCCAGAAAACGGCATCGGTCTACATAATGGTGATAGTCTGAAATTATTATCCCGCTCGAGAGACGGTCATTTTCTGAGAACAAATAACAAAACCTGTTTCTGAATACTTGCAATTTTGTTTGAATGAGACCCGCAGAATGAACAAATGAAGTGTACAGTGAATTGAAAGTTAATATGTCGTGAAAATCCTTTGAATTTCTTTTAGTAAACCCCAACATCAAAAAGGCGTTGTTAACAACTGCATTGATGTGAGAGTTAAACGTTAAATCCGAGCTAAAGATAACGCCCAAATCAATAACCATATTAACTCTCCTCAAACTAACGTCATTTAGAAAATAGTCAAAAACTACCGGAGACTAAGACCTGGAATAGGTGATCACATGACACTTATCAATATTCAGAAACATAAGGTGAGTAACACACCAACCGCAAAATGTGTTCCGGTCCCGCTGTAATTGGTCGCGATCCAATTTACATGAGATGTTTGCATATATTTTCATATCATCAGCAAATAAAATACATTCTGCGAATTCGAAGCAATCCACAACATTGCTAATGAACAATAAAAATAATAGTGGACCTAAATGACTACTGGTTAATCTTGACAAACATTTTGCGATCCAATAAATAAGACATAAGCCAATTTAAGGGAATAATGGGAATAATGTCGAAATTATGTTCACTGAGCTTATTCACTAAGATCCTGTGATTAAGTTTTTCGATTGCTTTAGCGAAGTCGGTATAAACTATATCGACTTGAACTTTAGAGGCAACATAGTTAATTAAATTATTTTGAAAGACTGCTAAATTAGTGACCGTTGAACGGCCAGGAAAAATCCATGGTGACGTGTGCTAATATGTTGCGGAGGCTGATTTTATAGATCGGTATGACACTTGATATTTTCCAAAGACCAGAAATTTGCCTTGGCTGAGGTTCGAATTAAATAAATGACATAAAGGAGCGGCAAAACCAACTGCACACAGCTTCTATAGAAACACTGTTAAACCATCTGGTCTAGAACCCTTAGAAGTGTCCATGTTCATCAAAGCCATCATCACGTCAAGTTCTGAAAAAACTTTTTTTGAATTATTCGAGTAAGCTAATATAGGAGAGAGTGAGATATCCTTAACAAACGCACTGCTAAAATATTCAGCGAAGAAACCACAGATTGTCTCTGGATTATCTAAGTTTTGACAATGGAATTCCAAAAATGACGGCAAGCCGGTATTATGGTTCTCAAGTTTGACAAATTTCCAGAAATTCTTCTGATTACATCGCAAATCGTATCCAATGTCAATTATATAATTGTTATACAGGAATCGGTTGAGATATCAAAACTATTATGCACGACTTCTAGGTGTTTGAGTTCTTTAGTAAACCAAGGGACGTTCCGTGTATGAGAGTTTTTCAATAATTTTCTAGGAACAAATTTTTCAAAAGCCACCTTCAATAATTCATTGAATTTATTATAGCATTAAGCAACATATCCCGTATTTGAAGGTCGGGCCCCATCGTACATCTGCGCTTATACACAAAAACACCGATGGACATTCTAGGATAGTTAGACAGATTATCACTTTTAGATTTAACGAAACAATGTGATAGTTTACATTGTATACTGCATAGAAGAATTATATTACCAAGGTTCAAAGTATTATGGTATATTAAACCCAACATTATTTTACATCAGGATACATATCCCCGACGTACCTATTTCAAAACATTTATAAAAAAATACAATCACTTTAAAATAATTTAATATGCTTAGATCACCATTTTTCTTATTTCACGACTTCACGAATCCGTTAAATAAATAATAAATTTATTTATTTATTTATTATCACCAAATTATTATATTCTGGTTACATTTATCAAAATTAATAAAATTATATACATAAAATAATTCAAATATAAATACAAATTAAAAAATAAAAAATTAAAATTTACCAAAGATCTAAAAGATGCTTCGCCATCAATTTCTTAAACGCATCTCTAGACTGATTGAAGTCAAAAGCAGACCGTACTTTGTTAAAAGCTGCCGATGAATGAGAAATCGGCTCACATTTACCGTAGTTTTTCTTGCAAAGTGGAAGCTTAATTTGGAAATCTTTATCGCGCAGCACACGTAAAGGAGTATACATATATATCGAGCAAACACAATATTTCTGAACAATCGATTTTTGATACTAGTAAGTCACGAACAAAGTTTGCGCTAATCTCAATCCTACGAATAAAAAGAGGCTCAATGTTTATTAATTTACACCTACCTCGATACGCTGGAAGTATGAAAGCAGGTACGCTTGTATCTCTAGGTAGACTTCGTAGAGCGTACATTAAAAAGCGCTTTTGTACTCTCTCTATGCGATCTGAGTATTTAATATAATACGGACTCCATACGGCAACGCCATATTCCAACAATGAACGAACAAACGAGACGTATAAAGTTTCAATCACGTAGGGATCCTGAAAATCTTTGGAAAACCTTTTAATAAACCCAAGCATAGAATTCGCTTTAGAAATGCAACCCTCAATATGCTTATGAAACGATAGATTCGGAGTAAAAGTTATACGTAAATCCTTAAACATATTGACACTTTCAATAATACAACCGTCAAAAAAGTAAACATAACTAGCGGGTAAGCGTAATCGGGTAAAACCCATTGTTTTGCATTTAGAGATGTTTAGCATTAAATTATTAGATGTACACCAAGCTTTAAAGTTTGTCAGATCAGATTGAAAGTCAATTGCGTCATTGGCGCAAGAAATAGTTTTGAAAATGTTTATGTCGTCTGCATAGATTTGAATATCGGAGTGACTCAGATAATTTACCACATCATTTATAAAAAGAATAAAGAGCATGGGGCCCAAATGACTACCCTGAGGTACTCCTGAAGAATCAATCAGCCTTGAAGTAAAACTATCAATTTTAACAATTTGAGTTCTAAATTCCAGATAAGACTTAATCCAATTAATTGGCAAAAAGTTGTAATCCAAAGAGCCAAGTTTCCGCAGTAGTAATTCATGATCGATCTTGTCAAAGTCCTTGCAGAAATCAGTATAAACGACCTGTAGAATATTACCATTTAATAGTGCAGTTAAAATACAGTTTGTAAATAAAACTCAGTTAGTATAACGGTTGACCTATACCAGGGAAAATCCATGCTGTCTGGGAGAAATTAAAGTCTTAACAAATAGTTTTGATAAAACTGAAATAATGCAAATACCTCTACAGTTATCCACATCGCTATGAGACCTAGATTTGAAAATCGGCTTAATAGGAGAGTGTTTTCGTAGGATAGGGAAGCAATCTCCAACGAGACTTCGATTAAATAGAAAGGAAATATTACCAGAAATTCCATTACCCGTGAATTTTAGAAAAATGGGTGGAATAGAATCGAATCAGGCACTTTGATTAATATCAAAATTTGACAATTCGGATAAAATAGTATCTATTTCCAGACGAAACATTGAAAATGCTGACTTACTTACAACATTATTCAAATTGCAAACATTAGATTTTGAATTACACACACTCTCAAAGAAATGGGCAAAGAAATCACAAGTATCCCGCTCGTTATCGCATTTTCTTTTGTAATTAACAAAGTGCCAAAATTACACATCCAGAAATGCATTTGAAGAACTGTAATAGCCCAATTTAAAATTAAAATTCCATGACTTCATATTTTCTTCGACCAACTCGCAGCATTCAAATAAGTATACTAAGTAGAAAATACTAAGCGAACCAATTAAATCCTCACTCGCAGAAACTATCACCTCATGATCAAACGATACTAAAGCCAGATCCAATACGTTTCCACTATTATTCTTAACATTTTTAAATTGTTTCAAACCCAATGAAAATATTTCAGCGATGCAGTTCTCCATCTCGTCGTTCATGATAATTGGAGTCAAATTGTGATCAACAATCTCCTATACAATATCTGGTACTTTAAAATCTCTAAAAATAAAAAGACGATCCTCCGGCTGAAACACTGAAACAATATTAGATTTCGCAGTGTCCGCAAACCTGTGATAGACTGCCATGTTTGAATGACAGGGTACACGGAAACAAATAAACTGGTCCTCAGCTAAGAAAACGGACTTTAAATTCAAGAAAATGTACTTTTTCTTGATTTAAAAGTTAATTTTCTTATTTCTTTCGAGTTTTTCTTCATTTCAAGAAACACAATTCTTACATGAAGAAAAACTCGAAAGAAATAAGAAAACGGACTTTTAAATCAAGAAAAAGTACATTTTCTTGAATTAAAAGTCCGTTTTCTTAGCTGAGGACCAGTTTATTTTTTTCCGTGTATATATGTGACACAGATGATCAGCAATAGAATTGAACCTACTTCCAATCTTTTGACAATCGAAAATTAAGAATTTAAATCAAATTCAGCTGGATATTCTAAAAAAAAAATCAACTATTTAGTTATATCACTATTATTTGCTAATAAATGTAATGAATAGCACACACTTCTACTTCCCTTCACATTCTGATTACCCTCCACCCCTTGTTTAATTATTATAAAGTTAATGCATTAAACAATTTTCTCTGCGCCTGCCTACCCTGCTTTAATTCGCTACGCTACCGTTATAACTGATATTTAAGTGCGAATCTAGATCTATTTTAATATAATTTTGTTTAAAGTATGATAATTTAAGTAACAGCTATATAATCAATTCTTAAACTAGTAACTAAGAATCACAATTAAGTACTACTTAAAAATCTCATGCGATACTAATTAAAATCAAAAACGACATTAATCACTTATTAATATTCAAGAGTAAAAATCAAGAAATTCGCTTAGTGGCTGTACTATTATCCGGCAAATTATTATACACACATTTTTAAATTTTTTTAAAACAATAATAATTGTGATTTAATTGCGAATTTTGTGAAATATTTAACAAGTGATTTTAAAAAAATTCAAAAATGTGTGTATTAAGTTTGTTTCGCCAAGTGCCTACGGCAGAAAGTGTAAAAATTAAAATTATTATACAATTTAAGAATTCTGCTAAAGAAATGGGTGGTCGAGAGTGTATCAAAGCCGGCCTATATAAGAGCTTTGCTCGGGTATTGTGCTCATGATACCAATAGTTACTCGCAAAAGTGAAATATGTTTTAGTCGTTTTGCATTATAGTTTTATGTATGGAGACCATCAAATCAAAACTGACTAGCTCGGTGAATGGAAGAAAGGTATCCTTGGATAAATCAACAGTAAATTAAGGGGTAAATTAAACATACCTAATCGCTCTATTTTGCACATATCTTATTTCTTGTAATTTATATTTAGATGTAGTATACTTTATAATAGAACTAAGTTATGACAAAATAAAGTAAAAATAAGCAAAATATACTGATTTTAGAACCTGTTTCAAAAGAGCAAAAGATATTGTTTCCAGCAAAACCAGAAAGCCTTTTAATACTAAAATCAATATGGGGACCAAAAATTGGCATTCATTACAAGTTTATATTTCATCATCCATTTACGAATTGCCGTAAGATCTTCCTCCATGATCGATTTCAAACTAGAGTTAGAAACTTCTTCAAAAATCACAGCCGTATCATCAGTAAAAAGTTGACGTATACCATTTATATAACTCCAGTACAAAAATATCATAATAAATTTGATAAATAAAAATTATATTTATTTGGTTTCAAACTTATTTTTATTTTTTATTTTTTAAATCTCCGACGTTTCGGTGGTATTTTCCACGCGTCGCGTCGGAGATTTAAAAACTAAAAAATAAAAATAAGTTTGAAACCAAATAAATATAATTTTTATTAAATAAAAAAAACTTAAAATGTCAATAAAATCATTTTATTGAGTAATGGCCCCTTGGGAAACACCAGTAGTTATCGTTAATTCATCACTATTAGCAGACCCAACTTGCATAAATTGCTTTCTCTCCGTAAGATAAAAGTCTTAAGCGCTACGACAATTTTAGTTAACTTTCGAAGTAGTATCCCATGGTTAACACTATCAAATACTTTTTGATATCAATTAAAAGAACCGAAGTTTTCTTCTTAGATGCAACATTGCTATAAAGTCGTTCAGCTAAATTCAAACAAGCTGAAAGCGTTGAAGTCGGCCGCTGAAAACGATACTGATTATTTGAAATAAATTTAATATTATTTGTATGATGTTCTAATCTGAACTTTAAAACTTGTTCAACAATTTTAGGTGTAACTAGAGCTATTTGAAGTTCGTCAGGGAAATAACCCGACTTGAGGGATTGATTAATAATGTGCTTAATAACCGAAGCGGTTTCACCGTTGTTGATTTAATCAATTTGGTGGTTAATTTGTCATAACCTGGTGCAGCAGAATTCTTAAGATCAAGAATCAAGAGAGCAATTTCCTCATCCGAACAAGGCTCAAAATCGAAAATTTTCCTCAGATTTGACGATATAATTGAGTTGACTTCATTAACGGAATCCAGGTTACATTGGTCATTTAAGTCTTTGCTTACTGCGAGAAGATAAAGCATCAGCTTTTTCTTTATTAGTTACATAAGTTATGTCTTAATGAGTGAAAGATTGAATCGCAGTATCAATATTAGGAAACTTTTGAAGAGTGTTAATAATTGCTAATAATTTTTTAAATTCGTTACCGTAAAAATTCCTTTTTGCCTTTTTAAATTTAATTTTAATAGTTATTTAATAGTTCTATTAATCATAAAATCTTTAGCTTCCTTTGCTTTTATAAGTACAAATATAGAGTATTTGTATGTGAACACCAATATTTCTTGATGCGGGCACAGGCTACACTATTCACCAAATACGAGTCGCAACACTTAAGTTAGTAACGTAATTCAATACTTCTATTTCATCTAAGTCAAATCGAGTAGAAGGTATATTGAATCATAGCACTTGCACATGGGTTGTTTAGGTTCTTGTCAACATTCAACAACATAATTTTGTGAGCACTGGTACTTATTACACTTTAAGTTAGTTACAAAAATATCTATAATTGAAGATGATTGCTCTGTCAATAGTTGCCATTTCTAAGGTAATTGTATACAGAGAGAAGTAACCCTTAGATATTGTAGAAGATTAAAATTCTCTGGATGTAGCTTCCCTATCATCAAAAATATTGAGACGGACTATAAGAAAATTAGTTTTACCCTTAATTTCTACGGTACTAATTAATTCAGACGATACATCAGTGCGAACAAAGAGAGCCACTCCACTACCTCTCTTATAATATATGTATTGTTAAGTGGTATCTGATATAATTAGAAAAATAATAGAAAGCGAAGTTTGTCTGTGTATTAAAATCAATAAGATTCTTTCGGCTTTTCACAGACAAAATATATTAACAATAATGGCTTTCACAACATTTTTCGACTTGTTAATCAGAAGTAATGAAGAGGTCAATAATTTATAATATATTACCAAAATACCAAAAAAGTATGAATATCCAAATCCCTTCCCCCCCTCCCCCTAAATTATAATTAGCAAAATCAACACATTTCCAAGTGTATTTATCCGCTTGTATGTACTTATCAATATAGCTGACTTAATTTGACCATATATAATATGAAACAAAACTGTTACAAAGAGAGCACTGGGCCAGTTGATATCAAGGTTAAATGAAGGTTGAATTCCAAGATCAAAGAAAGATCTGATCGGACACACAATGATAAGATATCAAACTCAGTGCAGATTTTAAAACTTAAAATTCACATTAATATAGCTGTTTTAACAATTGCCGAAGTAGTTAGTAGAAACAGATCAAATAATTTTGTATCATCATAACTATATTAACAAAATCGTTTTCAGATTATAAAAGTCATCAAATACAAATGCGAGTTTAAATTTCAAAATAGCATAATTGTTAAAATAGTTGCCAATTAGCTAACCTTGATGACCAAAGTTCTTGTGATATACGAAATATTTTATGTTATATTAAGCACTACAAATGCGTAACAAAATAGTATAAGTATAGTATAACAAGTGAAGCAAACGAGTCATTAAAATACGAAAGTGAAATTTGCAGCCTGAGCGATAGCGTGCATGTGTAATGAATATTTCCACACGATTTTAGTAGAAGACGCAAAGGCTCCTTTTCTTATATAATTTAAATTCAAAAATCATCATCGAAGGCATAGGTTACTGCACTATCATAGAAAATAGTATATTGTATAACAAGTGAAGGAAACCACTCATTGCAATACGAAAGTGAAATTTGCAGTCTGAGCATTAGCGAATAATCACATGGTACTATCTCCCATGATAGAAAAAGATTGATAACTGTTATATATGTCATATATATGTACCTACCATTCTAATATCGTGTGTAACATTTTCCAGTAATTATGAATTATTTAAAAAATTGCGGCAAGTGAGGAGCCGGATGGAGACCTCCTGCAGGTAAAACGGCGGAAATTCTAAAGGAAAAAACTGTAATGTGAACTGGCTTTCCGGTGGTATAGGTTTTATTCCAAGAAGGAGAGAGCGAGAGACGGAAAAAGAACCGCTGGGCAGAAAGAGACCAAGGCACAACAAAATTAATGAAGCTGGGCCAATGGAAGTGCAGGAAAAGCCGTGCTGACGTTAATATGCAGGGTAGCACAAAAGCAACGCAGGCCACTTTAAAATGTGAGCAGATGAATCTGTGTCGGTCGAAGATGGCGACTTGTAACCTAAGTAGCCTTTTAAGAAAAAACTGGGACATAGCTCTAATGCAATAATGGAAAAATCAATGGTTTGCCAAGCAAAAGAGGTAAGCTAATCTATAACATGGAAATAGACATCCAATAGAGCCGCCTTTACACATTGGAAGCAGATGCATACAAATATCGCATCAGCATATTTTACCGTGGACGAAAGCGACTTCCTCCCTCCTTCAGAACAGGAACATACAATTTTCGATAATTGAACAGCTCATCAACAAAAATGCAAGATCAATTACTATGCAAATTCATACCACATTATCTGGGGAAGCAAAAGCAATAACATATACATCAGAGATGAGCAACTTTTTCAATTTTGTCTAGTTAATAATATAGCGTTATACTTGTATGGTTCGCTTAGCTGGAAAAAGACTCGCATTTTAACTTAATTTGGTGGAAATAATAAACACCTTCATTTTTTCCATGTCAGACAAAAACGTTGAGAATGACAATGTCAAAAGTTTCCTGTTAATAATACAGGGAGGTTCAGATTTTATCCTATCTAACCTCCGTATCTCTAGCATAATTCAATGTATATCAGGTTTAGTATCATAATTCGATGTTTTCGATGTTTTCCAAGACAATATTTTAAAATTCAGAGACAATTGGTTTCTTCGATGTTATGTCTAATTTGATATTTTGTTTGACGAGATTTCAAGGCGGTACCAAAATTGTATTGTAATTACCATAATTGTTGTAGAATTTTTTGGAATAATCTATTCGAGTTTCTCGATATTACCCGAAATGTTAAATAACGACTTGCCAGTTGTAAGACGCTGCAGAATTAGTGATAAATCAGGGTTTTCGATATTTTATGAGATTTTCCAAGGTTTCTAGGTGTATTCGGGATTTGATTGGCGAGCGAGTGTTTACATACGTATACTTTCGAAATTTTCAATACTATTCGAATTTGACTTGAAGGTTATAGCTGAATTAAAACTAGCATTGATTTGAGTAATCTGACCGAGATGACTTTATCGGAATTCAAGATTTTGGATTTACTCTGGACTTTCGGATTTGATTACCGTTTAGTTGCTTGGCAACAGAGATTATTCGTGGTTTTGCGTTGCCCATGGGGGAACATATCATTTGAACGAAAACAAAAATCGACACATGAAAAATCTCGAACATAAAACTTCGATTTTATAACCAACTTCATGATCGAATCTAGCAATTAATTACTTAATTTACTATTTAACAATAAAAACCATCAAAACCAGTTTTTTTATTTTTTTATTAATAATTCAATATTTTTTTTTAATATTGGCAAGTCTAAATATAATAGTTTAAGTTAACTGTATGTTGAATGCCAAACCTTTCAAAAGATTATTAGGACTCAAGGAAGGCATGTTTGCCACGCTTCTACGTTATTCTATGTGCGAGGCATATTATCTATTAAAAGCTTATTAAAGAACCAGAGTTCAGTAATATTTTTCAGCTGTGCCTGCATAGTTTTCGCTTAATCTTTTCATAGTAATCAATAATAAATAATATTTATAGGTAAAAATGGTAAACGGTTTTTCACGCTGGATTCTCCGATACAAAATCTAAATATGAAAACAACAGCCTTTGTGATGAGCATTGAGAAAAAAAACTTTTCGATCATAGCTATCTCAAAGTCTGCATAAATTTTGATTCGATTTGAAAATTGTTGTCGCAACCTATTCGTAAAATTTCAAAAAACCATTTCGGTATAGCACTCCTGTGTTTTGGAACACGCGAGACAAAATATTAGGGGTACAATAACGTCTCTGATTCGTACATGGATAGTAAATAGTTGGGTCTTAGAAAAATATAGTGAAATTAAATTTGGGTTCGAAAATTTATTTGTTAAAAAAACTTGTTAAGCTTCGAAGATGATTTCACTAAAGAGTTTAATGCAGTAATTACCCTCCAGGATTTATTTGGTTTGAAATTTAATTTATAATTTAATAAAATAAATTAATAAAAATAAATATGTGGAAAACATAAATAAATAATAAATGTTTCTGTACATAAAACCATATTTTTATTGTATATTTTACATAAATGATTTTTAAACATGCACACCAATTAATTATAAATTATTAATACCAATTTTTATTTATTTATTTTATTTTTTATCATTTTTTTATAATTTTGTTTTATTAATTATTAATAACACAAAAAAAAATGTTTTATTTATTTTATTCTGAAGTAAAAATTTCCTTCATTTGTGTATTATAAAAATTGTACATTACATGTATTGTATTTGTATTTTTTTTTTTTTTTTTGTACAAAAACATAATTTAAATCTGTTTCGTTTACAATGTTGTATAGTTGTTAATTTTTAATTAAAATTTGTAGTTAAAATATCGAATCGAAATATTATAAAGAATGTACTCAACGCTTATATACAAATTAAATGGGTTTCATTGCTTTGCTTTACAAAAATCAAACAAACAATTTAAAAATTAATATAAAATAAAAATTCTACAAACAAATGAAAATTGTGGAAAATTTGTTAAACCATTGTCAAACACATTTAATATTTAATAAGATAACATAACGTGTTTTATGGATAATGGAAAATCGAAGAAATTATGTTTCATATTTATCGCTCGCCACACTAACTAACTTGTCTCAACTGTGTCTTGACTACAAAAATAGCATACAAATACACACCCGGAAATAAACTTCATATCATTATAATTCGGTTGCGGACTCGGTTGAAACTCATTTCACGCCCAAAAAATTTTAATCATTTATCAATTGTAATTAAAACAAAAAAAATTACATCTAATTTTCTGCTCGACTAAAACTCAATCACAAAAAAAAAATTACAAATTTACAGTCATTCCAAATTACCAAATTTTGTTTATTGCACAAAACCTAAATTTAAACGACGAAACTAATAAATTACAAAAACAAAAATTATCAATTTATTCTAATGTTAAAAATTCTAAAAATAAAAAACTAAAAATTAAAATTAATTATTGTAATTTAATTAATAAATTTCATTAAATAACATTACTCATTACTTGAATTTCCGTTTTTAATTTTTTGAAAAAAAGGAAATTATGTAATATTGCTTTTATTTTAAATTAATTAAAAATTATACATTTTATTATAATTCGACTATTTAATATTCGTTAATTTTAAATATATATAACAATATTTATATGTGTGCATGTGACACACCTCCCTTTGGAATACACTATACGTATGCCTGTCTGTATGTATTTCATTAATAATGTGTATAAAAAATTGTAATTTTATTTATTACATAATATAAAATAAAAAAAAAATAATTTAAATTTAATTTATTGTAAATTAATTAATTTATTCAATTTAATTTTTGTATTTATATTTGTTATTTTACTTTTTGTTTATTAAGAATGCGAATATTTTAACTTTCAATTTGACATAATAAAATACTTTCACCATGTAGAATTTATTTATTTTTGTTTTGTTTATTTTTAGGATGACACAATTTTTTATTTAAATATTATCGTGTTTTATTAATATCGTTGTTGTTGTTATTGTCGCTTCGTCGTTTTTAAATATCAGCATTTGGTTTTGTTGTCGTTGTTGTTGGAGTTGTATATGAAAAAAAAGTGGTGTTAAATGATTTTTTTTTATACTATGTATAATCATTGCTATCAATTTTCTTACGTAAGTGAATATTTATGTTTGTATGATTTGATAAAAACGCGTGTGCGTATTTTGATTTGTAGAATTACAAAATGTATCAAAAGCAAATAAATAACTTTTAGATGTTGATTTTAATAAAAAAAAAACTGTTGATTTGATCAAAATATTTGTGTTATGATAATATTGAACAGATTTATAAAAATATGTGTGTAGGTATCATATTTATTAATAATAATATTTAAAACCAAAATTGTATCGGTGTTTCGTTGTTGGGCATCCGAATCCTCTTCATCAATGTTAATCCTCTAAAACTACTGTACTTCTCTATACCTCCACGGTAACAGATTAATTTCTAACTCGTAGTGTTGGTCAAACACTTACGCAAAACGTTCCAGCGCAACATAGGTTAATTTTCAATATTATGAAGAAAAATTGATTTTAGAGAAATACATTTTTAAATATATCTGGGCTTTGAAAACCAATTGGAATTACCCCGACATACCGGACTTCCGATAACCGAACAAAATTTTTTTTTTTTTAATTAGAAAATTATGTAGGTACTTATGTTTTTATCGTCGTCGAGAATTGCAAATTGTGTAAGTCCACAAATATCTGGGACTATCGTCATATCAGGCATTCCGTTAATCGTGAGTGAATCTGTTGAAAAGATATTTTCAAAAATCTCAAAGTGATAAATTTTGAAAAACGATTGAAGCTGTTGATTGCATATACTGGATGAAATCGCTAAAGTTATTGGTCAGTGTTGTCATATCTAAAAAACCAATAATAATTTATCTTTTAAAAATGTATCCCTAAGTCTAATTGGATTAGAAATAAACACACGAATATATTGTAATCAGTATTTAAAATATAATTATTCGATTCTATAATACAATATCCAGCGGTTTCACTAAAAGTGGATTGGTATACATATTTATTAACAATAATAGCAAACCAGCTGTACTAAGATGTATCGCTGACCTTTATAATGCTATAAATCAATATAATTCTGCAATTAAATTAAATGCGTCACTTCCATTGATGTAACCACGGCTGAAATATTAAATACATTCAGAAAAAAATCATCAATAACATCTACGAACGTTGATGTTAATTCAAACATCGCCACAATTAACACTGGTGGAAGTAAAGCCGCACTCGCAAATCTGCTAGAATTATGAGGAAAAAAAGTAATGCTGGGTAAAGTTACATTAATTGATTTAACGTTTGCTAATTACCCCGCCAATTTTGGTACTTTCACGCAAATTTCTGTCCCCCGAATTGCTACTACTCACGATATGATCTATGGTGCATATGCCTTTTATACTGGGAATTATAAGGAGAACACGCAATTTCATTTTGTGAGGAATTTTCGTAATATTGACAGGAATGCTTTTTTTTGGCTGCCAACTCTTTAGACTGGAATAGCCTTTATTCGTTATGCTTTTGTATTGGATTTACTTAACATTTTTGCACCGTTTTGAAAGTAATTAGTGAAACCTTAATTAAATGAGATTAACTGTTGAAATGGAATTCTCAGATACCGAAATATTCGCGATTTTCTTCACGAAAACTGAAAACGAAATAAAACTGAACTCAATCGGTCAGAATATATCAGAGTTAGAAATAAAGCAAATAATTTAGTTAAGTCCACAAAACGGCAATTTTTAATGATCGTTTTAGCAAAAACATCCCATGTAAATTATTCGGGAACCATTTTAGGGCTTTACATCTTAGAAGAGAAAGTGCTTTACCATTACGCTTTTATCCAAATTTCGTTACCATGCTACAATATTTATTTTATTTTTATTTTAAAAGTATAATAATACTCAAAGTTAAAAACTTACAAACAATCTGAACTATAACAGTGAACTTTGATTTTAAGTGAATTAGTTTTTTTTAAAGTACATTGCAAACTATATTGCAAATAGTGAAATATTAAAATATAAGTCAAAAAAGTCTTTCTAAAGTGAATCATTATAAAAACAGTAATTTTGCGCATTCCGTTGATATCGCGAATTAAAGTGTTATGCCAAAATGTGCGTGATTGAAGAACTCGAATCAAGGCTACAGAAACTCGAGTCATGGTGGAAAGAATTATGGTATTGAAGACAATTTACTCTTGATCCCACAGCAAACCTCGAAGGCGGATGAATTCGAAACCAAGTTTTTTAGTACTCAAGCAGCCTACAGGCGTGAATTAAAGAAGCGGAGACCAATTGAACCCTCTAATAATGACGATTTGAATGCCACTTTAAGCAATATGTTCACAACAAAAGTCATATTTTGAAACATTGCACAACAAAACCATGGGTCAAAGCAACGAAGTCAAGCTGCTGAGAATACATATTCCGCCATTTAACGCCATTTAAACAATGACCGTATTTAAGGATAGTTCGAGGCTACAGTACATAAGAACGACCCCATATCACGTGTTCACAAGTTCCAGTTGCTGAAGGGACTGCTTCAAGGAAGTGCGGCTCGGCTAATAAACCATTTTTTTAATAACTGATGCTAGTTATGTAGAAGCTTGGGACAAATGGAAACAACGCTACGATAAGAAACGTACGATAGTGAGCACCATAATTAAAACATTTTTAGATCAGCCGGCTATCCATTATGCTTTATCCAAGTCCTAAAAAATCTCACAGAAATATCGGGTGAACTGCTTAGGGGATTAAAGGCTTTAGGGCCTGAATGCCAATCTCGGGACCCATGGATTTTGCATCTGTTATTCAACAAAATGGACGATGAAACTAAACAGCAATGGGCATTACAATCTGTCAGCAGCGATGTGCCGAGTGTAGATGATTTTATAAAGTTTCTCCATCAAAGATGTGACGCGTTGGAAAACTGCAACATTACCACGAAACCATTTAAAAGTAAATTAAAAAACATTCGTTACACAAGTGTTTCAAATTTCAAAGATGTACCATCGCTCGAAAAGGCTTCATCACAAAAATTGAATTGTGCATCAATTGTTTGAGAGCGGGGTATTCCACAACAAACTGTCCATCAACAAATAAATGTTTTAAATGCAAGCAGAACCATCATATAATTCTACATGATGACAACAGTGGTTGCCATCAACCGGCAATAAACGCTGCTATGGCTAGCAAGGATGCTAACTATAACTCACCGAATACCGTTTCATCAGTATAGGATTGAAGCGCAACCATGCTTACATTACCGTCAACGGATTAGCTTCAGTTTCAGCAGGCAGAACTAAGGGACAGGTTAACATAAAATTAAGCCCCAGATATGACGCAACCCAATTTGTAGTAGTGGATGATTTAGTATTAGGTAAGCTAACTAATTATCTACCTTCTCAGCCAACTATACTACAGGAATACAGTAAGGACCAACTGAATGGAATTTGTCTAGCTGATCCAAGATTCTATGAACCAAATACGATCGACATGATTCTTGGTATTGACGTTTTCTACGAGATGAGAGGCGGATATTACTGCAGCCAAACCTACATTTGCTAGACAGTAAATTCGGATGGATTGTTGCTGGTTATTCTGAACAAAACATAAGTCATACAACCGAGCGCTGCTACATAATTGGTCAACTATTGCAGCGATTTTGGGAAGTGAAAGAAATCTCAGCTGATACTCCTATTCGTCATGACAAATGCGAAGAACACTTTTCCAACACTCATCAATTCGTAAACGGGCGTTACATAGTCGAACTACCTATAAAAGAAAATTTTAAATATTTGGGCAGCAGTTTAAAGGCAGCGACAACTGGAATGGAAAAAAGCTCAGAGAGGAATACATCAAATTTTTGCAAGAATATCAAAAACTTGGACACATGATACGCGTTTCCGATTTTGAATTAGTTGGTCCAAATGACAAGGCATATTATTTACCACATCATGTTGTCTTTAAACAGGGCATCACATCCAAAAAGCTACGCGTTATTTTTGATGGTTCCTGTAAATCGAGTTCTGGGCTAACTTTAAACGATGTACTAATGACTGGTCCAACAATTCAGGATGATCTGTTTTCCTTCCTGACGAGGTTTCGCAAACATAGAGTTGCGCTTGTTGCAGATATAGAGAAAGTGTATCGGCAAGTGGCAGTTCACAGTAAACATCAAAACTACCAAAGAATTGTATGGCGGGAAGATTCACATAGCGAGATGCAACACTTCAAGCTGAAAACTGGGACATACGGGCTGACCTGTTCTGCATACCTTGCCATTAGATCACTACATCAGGTAGCAAAATGACGCTAAGCATTTATTCCCCAAATTGGCAACCACCATCAAATCTGACTTCTACGTAGACGATTTATTGTCGGGTTGTGACAATGTTCCAGAAGCCGTTACAATGTTTCATGAACTATCAACCACTTTATCGCATGCTGGTTTCTCACTTCGCCAGTGGAGCTCAAAGGAATGGAATGGAAGGAAGGATTGCATCTTATTCGAAGAACCTGGAGTTTACGTCAAAACATTGGGAGTATGCTGGTTAACAAATGAGGATGCTTTCACCTTCAATGTCCCACAATTGTACTGTGAGCCATCATCAAAACGTCAACTTCTGTCAGAGTGCGGTAAAATTTTTGATCCGCTTGGATGGTTGTCTCCAGCAACGGTCACTTTCAAAATATTACTACAGTCGCTGTGGTTGACAAAAATTGGATGGGACGATTCATTGCCAGATCATATTAATCAAACATGGTGCACTGCAAGAAACGATTTAACATGTCTTTCAGGTATACGCATTCCAAGATATCTGCAAATGGAGACAGCTTGTCGTGTTCAACTACATGTTTTTTGTGATGCTTCGGAGAAAGCTTATTCAGCTGTTGTTTATGCGAGATCAACCAATTCCAACGATGAAAGTTCTGTTCATCTAATTGCAGCTAAAATGAAAGTATCTCCATTAAAGCAGCTGTCAATTCCCCGTTTAGAGCTATGCGGAACAGTGCTATTAACAAAACTACGCAGTAGTTATTAACGCAGTAGTTAAATTACTGTCGCAGTAATTTTCCAAGCTAGTGTAGATTCGATTTATGCTTGGGCGGACTCTAATATTGTGTTGGCCTGGCTCTCAGATGTTCCGAGAAAATGTAATTGTTTCGTAGCCAATAGGACGAGCTATATAATAGACAAAATACCAACTAGTAATTGTACTTCCATCTTTGTGTTTGTAAACAAATATCATTTGACATTTTATGTAATTGAATTAACAATTGTGAAGATAGTAGTAATTTGTATAGCTCATATACGCCTTTTCCATCTATTTGAAATTTGTAAATTAAAACTATTGTAAAACTACTTTCTTAAAGAAAAAAATAAATTTTAATATCTCTCTTTATCATCAACCGTGGAAGCGATAACATCGATTTTATTATAATAAATACATTTTTGTTCATCCATTTTGGTGATATTTTTGATTTTACTCCAAGTCATTGGACAATTTATTTGCTGCATTTTTCTACATTGCGATCGATTTCAACCTCTCAAATTGGCTAACATGGTAAGCATTGCCGTTCGCTTATAAATTGTGGCACAATATTAAATTCACAAACGTGATTCGCGAGTTTTACAGTATTTATGCCACTTTTGAATGAAAGCAAATCAGAATATTCCTAGATGGATGATGTACATATTTATCTGGGTGGCAATTTTGATCAAATTCAAGCACGTCCGTTTTCTATCGTTCCTCCCAAAAAGACCCTTTATGATAAGTTTATTACGTAATTACCTATAGGAAAAGTACAGTGTGTAACATTTGTAAAGTACTTTATCGCGCGTGAAAAGATACAAAGTGCACTTTGCGCTCTTTGTACACAAATAATTATTTGCTACCCATTTTTGATTTTCTTATGCATGGTAGCCACAAAATTAGAAACCATGAGCGCATCTAGCGAAGTGGGGCCTTACTAAAAAAAAAGAAGTAGGATCAGAGGCGTTAAATTCTTTCAATACAAATATGTTTGTTTAATACCAAATTGTGTTATTCTTCCATACCCATAATTCATTATTTTCATTTCTTTCTTCACGATCTTATATCTTATACATACATGTTCTAAATTTTAAATACTCGCGAAGAATCCAGAAACATCTACCATAATTTTGAATAATCTGTAGCATCCACCAAGTACCATTAACGAATCACCTTCAACAAAAATTTTGAAAGTATCGAATAATCTCGAACCGAAACAATCAAATCTCGTTTGATTTCGCAATATATCCATTTTCAGAATTATTTCGAGGATATCGCATAATCACTAGTTATACAACAAGAGGTTCGAAAATAATCGAATATACAGTTTATAGGACGAGTTGTGTTGCCTAGGAAACACAACGACACCGCAGGTGGAGTTGTGTTTCTTATGTAACACATCGAGTCCGCAACTGTATATTCAGATGATTTTCGAAGCTCGAGTTGTATATGTTAAGACTATACAACGAATCAACCATGTCAAATATCAAAAATATTAATTGTTTGTTTATATTCATGGAAGATATGATTTATTTGTTTGCGGCCGAAACACCACTAGTGGTGTTTCGCGAAACACTACTTAGCAACGCAAATAACCGATATTATACAGCGTAACTAAGGAAAATTCAACTATCTGATTGGTTTATTTAAGTTAATTTCCTACAAATGTATGCTAACTGTATCTGTATATGAATAATCCTAAAAAACCAAGAAATCACTAAGAATCTCGAATAATCTGAATATACCTTGTAATCTTTCCAAAACATTGAATAATCTTGAAAATATAACAATGATGATAAGTTCGAAGAACTTCAATGTTAACCTACAGCTACCCGACGCTATTTAATTCTGAAAATCTAAATAAATCGACAAATCTTGAAATTCAAGAATATCTTCTCTATAAGATTATTTAATTGGGTGCTGTGCTATTGCTTACTCATAATTCAACTCCAACATAAAATTGAATAATATCGAAAATAAAATTTTGAAGAATAAATTTAAATAGCTCGGAATTTCAAAGAAAATATCGATAGATCACTATTCTGTAACTCATGTCTAGCAAATTTCGAGTATAAGCGAAAAACTCCAAAACGATTTCGAAAAGTTCGAATAATTTTAGAGTTCTAGAAAAATATTGGAAAATATCAATACGTAGTCTACGAGTTGTGTGAAGTTTGAGACTAAAAAATCTACGTTTTAGTTTTACTTTTAATTTTCGGGATTATTTAATCGGAAACTTTAATATTTCAGTAGAATTACCAATTCCGCAATTTTAGTACAACATCCTAATATTCTTTTATTCCCAAATGACTTTAACAACCTATAGAAATCAAATTGAGCTATGAACGATCAAAACTCCCCTTATAAGAAGCATTATGAAAAAATGACAGAAATTCACAAAGTAGCATATATGATTTTTTACAATAAGCGGCTTTTGAGAATATTTTCGATCGGAAAAGTCATGCAGAAAATTTTCTTAGTACACATTTTAGAATATTCTTAAATTGCCACATTTAAATAACGCACAAACCTCATTTCGGCAAATAATGTGCCAACGTTTATTTTTTTCTTATTTAAAAATAATCCTGTTAACTTAATGATTTAATTATTTGTTGGTTTAGTTAGTTTTTTTCTGGCTAAACCAAAAATATTTCATAAGAAAACCGATTTTGAACAATTCATAAAATTTCAACTTATTCGTGAGAGCAAAGTGGGCTTACTTTTCCACACAGGCTTGGTTGACCCCTAAATCACTTTCGATTAATCTGAAATTTTTTCAGGATTAGTTTGAAAGATTAGCTTAATTATGAGAATTAAAATAAATAAAAATTAAATAACAAATAAATAATTACCACGTCGCTCAGTTCACATTTTTAATTCGAAGTTTTATTTACCCATGTGACTTGGACACGTTTGTTAGCTGTGCATTGTCATGTAAAATTGGATTTTAAAATATGTTTTATCTGCTATATCGATTAAATGAAACAATTATTGGATTATATTTTTCAAAGCTAATAATAAAGAACCCTAAACCACGATAATCCTTGCTCCAACAAAAATTTAACGTCTTACGACTGACAGTTTATTTTCAAATTGAATCCAGAAATGGAAAGCCGTTTCAATTTTTAATAGCATATTTGGAATATAGTATAGCTTGGTTTCAGAGACCTATTCACCAATCTTATAACCTGGTGTTCTCTTATGATAGTTTATTCATACATATGTTTATTTTTAAATATCTAAATATTACCTCGTTGGGCTAGTCTATCATTATTATTAGTTGGCATGTTTGATAGAAGAGACAACGATTTCAATAAGCACATTTATAATTAAAAACATTTGTTTAAGTTATCACGCTGATAAATTCGTACCTACTAGCTTATTGAGTTGCAGGTAATGACGAAATTATTTTTAACAGTAACTATTACTAAGCAATGGGTTGTGTCTTGTGTGTAATTCTTTAAATTAATTTAAAACCATACCTGAGCAACCTGTAAATATAAGAATTTTAAAAATGACACAAAACATTGGCTATAAAAATCTTACAGATTAAATTCTAAACATAAAATTAAATTTTCCATGAAATGTGTAGAAATATTCGATCGATCTAAATACCCGTTGGCATCATAATTAAAAGCCTCAACACCTATTGATAGAGGTATCAATCATCGAAATCGGAGCACAATTGCAGAAATTCGATTTTTGTGGCCCTGAATTTGTGGGCTATAGTTCAGTTGATTTTCAATAAAATTAATTTTCCACAAAATGTATAGAAATATTCTAGCGATCTAAATACCCGTTGGCATCACAATTACAGGTCTCAACACCTATTGATAGAGGCATCAATCGGAGCACAATTGCAACTTTTTGATTTTTAAAGCTCTGAATTTGTGGGCTATAGTTCAGTTGATTATCAATAAAATTAAATTTTCCACAAAATGTGTAGAAATTTTCGAGCGATCTAAATACCCGTTGGCGTCACAATTACAGGTCTCAACACCTATTGATAGAGGTATCAACCATCGAAATCTGTGCACAATTGCAGATTTACGATTTTTAAAGCTCTGAATTTGTGGGCTATAGTTCAGTTGATTTTCAATAAAATTAAATTTTCCACAAAATGTGTAGAAATATTCGAACGATCTAAATACCCGTTGGCGTCACAATTACAGGTCTCAACACCTATTGATAGAGGTATCAATAATCGAAATCGGAGCACAATTGCAGATTTTCGATATTTGTGGCTCTGAATTTGTGGGCTATAGTTCAGTTGATTTTCAATAAAATTGAATTTTCCACAAAATGTGTAGAAATACTCGAGCAATCTAAATACCCGTTGGCATCACAATTACAGGTCTCAACACCTATTAATAGAGGTATCAATCATCGAAATCGGTGCACAATTGCAGATTTTCGATTTTTGAAGCTCTGAATTTGTGGGCTATAGTTCAGTTGATTTTCAATAAAATTAAATTTTCCACAAAATGTGTAGAAATATTCGAGCGATCTAAGTACCCATTGGCATCACAATTACAGGTCTCAACACCTATTGATAGAGGTATCAACCATCGAAATCTGTGCACAATTGCAGATTTTCGATTTTTGTGGCTCTGAATTTGTGGGCTATCGTTCAGTTGATTTTCAATAAAATTAAATTTTCCACAAAATGTGTAGAAATATTCGAGCGATCTAAATACCCGTTGGCATCACAATTACAGGTCTCAACACCTATTGATAGAGGTATCAATCATCGAAATCGGAGCACAATTGCAGAAATTCGATTTTTGTGGCCCTGAATTTGTGGGCTATAGTTCAGTTGATTTTCAATAAAATTGAGTTTTCCACAAAATGTGTAGAAATATTCGAGCAATCTAAATACCCGTTGGCATTACAATTACAAGTCTCAACACCTATTGATAGAGGTATCAATCATCGAAATCGGAGGAGAATTGCAGATTTTCGATTTTTAAAGAATTGAATTTGTGGGCTATAGTTCAGTTGATTTTCAATAAAATTAAATTTTCCACAAAATGTGTAGAAATATTCGAGCGATCTAAATACCCGTTGGCGTCACAATTACAGGTCTCAACACCTATTGATAGAGGTATCAATCATCGAAATCGGAGCACAATTGCAGATATTCGATATTTGTGGCTCTGAATTTGTGGGCTATAGTTCAGTTGATTTTCAATAAAATTGAATTTTCCACAAAATGTGTAGAAATACTCGAGCAATCTAAATACCCGTTGGCATCACAATTACAGGTCTCAACACCTATTGATAGAGCATAGAGGTATCAATCATCGAAATCGGTGCACAATTGCAGATTTTCGATTTTTGAAGCTCTGAATTTGTGGGCTATAGTTCAGTTGATTTTCAATAAAATTAAATTTTCCACAAAATGTGTAGAAATATTCGAGCGATCTAAGTACCCATTGGCATCACAATTACAGGTCTCAACACCTATTGATAGAGGTATCAACCATCGAAATCTGTGCACAATTGCAGATTTTCGATTTTTGTGGCTCTGAATTTGTGGGCTATCGTTCAGTTGATTTTCAATAAAATTAAATTTTCCAAGAAATGTGTAGAAATATTCGAGCGATCTAAATACCCGTTTACGTTACCATTATAGGTCTCAACACCTATTGATAGAGGTATAAACCATCGAAATCGGAGCAAAATTGTAGATTTTCGATTTTTAAAGCTTTGAATTTGTGGGCTATCGTTCAGTTGATTTTCAATAAAATTAAATTTTCCACAAAATGTGTAGAAATATTCGAGCGATCTAAATACCCGTTGGCGTCACAATTACAGGTCTCAACACCTATTGATAGAGGTATCAATCATCGAAATCGGAGCACAATTGCAGAAATTCGATTTTTGTGGCCCTGAATTTGTGGGCTATAGTTCAGTTGATTTTCAATAAAATTGAGTTTTCCACAAAATGTGTAGAAATATTAGAGCAATCTAAATACCCGTTGGCATTACAATTACAAGTCTCAACACCTATTGATAGATGTATCAATCATCGAAATCGGAGCACAATTGTAGATTTTCGATTTTTGTGGCTCTGAATTTGTGGGCTATAGTTCAGTTGATTTTCAATAAAATTAAATTTTCCACAAAATGTGTAGAAATATTCGAGCGATCTAAATACCCGTTGGCGTCACAATTACAGGTCTCAACACCTATTGATAGAGGTATCAATCATCGAAATCGGAGCACAATTGCAGATATTCGATATTTGTGGCTCTGAATTTGTGGGCTATAGTTCAGTTGATTTTCAATAAAATTAAATTTTCCACAAAATGTGTAGAAATATTCGAACGATTTAAGTACCCATTGGCATCACAATTACAGGTCTCAACACCTATTGATAGAGGTATCAATCATCGAAATCGGTGCACAATTGCAGATTTTCGATTTTTGTGGCTCTGAATTTGTGGGCTATCGTTCAGTTGATTTTCAATAAAATTAAATTTTCCACAAAATGTGTAGAAATATTCGAGCGATCTAAATACCCGTTGGCATCATAATTACAGGTCTCAACACATATTGATCATCGAAATCGGAGCACAATTGCAGATTTTCGATTTTTAAAGATTTGAATTTGTGGGCTATAGTTCAGTTGATTTTCAATAAAATTAAATTTTCCATAAAATGTGTAGAAATATTCTAGCGATCAAAACATCAGTTGGCGTCGCATTTATAGGTCTCAACACCTATTGATAGAGGTATCAATCATCGAAATCGGAGCACAATTGCAGATTTTAGATTTTTAAAGCTCTGAATTTGTGGGCTATAGTTCAGTTGATTTTCAATAAAATTAAATTTTCCACAAAATGTGTAGAAATATTTGAGCGATCTAAATACCCGTTGGCGTCACAATTACAGGTCTCAACACCTATTGATAGAGGTATCAATCATCGAAATCGGTGCACAATTGCAGATTTTCGATTTTTAAAGCTTTGAATTTGTGGGCTATAGTTCAGTTGATTTTCAATAAAATTAAATTTTCCACAAAATGTGTAGAAATATTTGAGCGATCTAAATACCCGTTGGCATTACAATTACAGGTCTCAACAACTATTGATAGAGGTATCAATCATCGAAATCGGAGCACAATTGCAGATTTTCGATTTTTAAAGCTCTGAATTTGTGGGCTATATATAGTTCAGTTGATTTTCAATAAAATTAAAAATTTCCGTAAAATGTGTAGAAATATTCGAGCAATCTAAATACCCGTTGGCATCACAAACACAGGTCTCCACACCTATTTATAGAGGTATCAATCATCGAGATCGGAGCACAATTGCAGATTTTCGATTTTTAAAGCTCTGAATTTATGGGCTATAGTTCAGTTGATTTTCAATAAAATTAAATTTTCCACAAAATGTGTAGAAATATTCGATCTATCTCGTTGGCATCACAATTACAAGTCTCAACACCTATTGATAGAGGTATCAATCATCGAAATCGGAGCACAATTGCAGATTTTTGATTTTTAAAGCTCTGAATTTGTGGGCTATAGTTCATTTGATTTTCAATAAAATTAAATTTTCCATAAAATGTGTAGAAATATTCTAGCGATCAAAATATCAGTTGGCGTCACAATTACAGGTCTCAACACCTATTGATAGAGGTATCAATCATCGAAATCGGTGCACAATTGCAGAAATTCGATTTTTCTGGCCCTGAATTTGTGGGCTATAGTTCAGTTGATTTTCAATAAAATTGAGTTTTCCACAAAATGTGTAGAAATATTCTAGCGATCAAAATATCAGTTGGCGTCACAATTACAGGTCTCAACACCTATTGATAGAGGTATCAATCATCGAAATCGGTGCACAATTGCAGAAATTCGATTTTTCTGGCCCTGAATTTGTGGGCTATAGTTCAGTTGATTTTCAATAAAACTGAGTTTTCCACAAAATGTGTAGAAATATTCGAGCAATCTAAATACCCGTTGGCATTACAATTACAAGTCTCAACACCTATTGATAGAGGTATCAATCATCGAAATCGGAGCACAATTGCAGATTTTCGATTTTTAAAGCTCTGAATTTGTGGGCTATATATAGTTCAGTTGATTTTCAATAAAATTAAATTTTCCGTAAAATGTGTAGAAATATTCGAGCAATCTAAATACCCGTTGGCATCACAAACACAGGTCTCCACACCTATTTATAGAGGTATCAATCATCGAGATCGGAGCACAATTGCAGATTTTCGATTTTTAAAGCTCTGAATTTGTGGGCTATAGTTCAGTTGATTTTCCATAAAATTAAATTTTCCATAAAATGTGTAGAAATATTCGAGCGATCTAAATACTCGTTGGCATCACAATCACAGGTCTCAACACCTATTGATAGAAGTATCAATCATCAAAATCGGAGCACAATTATAGATTTTCGATTTTTAAAGCTCTGAATTTGTGGGCTATAGTTCATTTGATTTTCAATAAAATTAAATTTTCCATAAAATGTGTAGAAATATTCTAGCGATCAAAATATCAGTTGGCGTCACAATTACAGGTCTCAACACCTATTGATAGAGGTATCAATCATCGAAATCGGTGCACAATTGCAGAAATTCGATTTTTCTGGCCCTGAATTTGTGGGCTATAGTTCAGTTGATTTTCAATAAAATTGAGTTTTCCACAAAATGTGTAGAAATATTCGAGCAATCTAAATACCCGTTGGCATTACAATTACAAGTCTCAACACCTATTGATAGAGGTATCAATCATCGAAATCGGAGGAGAATTGCAGATTTTCGATTTTTAAAGCTCTGAATTTGTGGGCTATAGTTCAGTTGATTTTCAATAAAATTAAATTTTCCACAAAATGTGTAGAAATATTCGAGCGATCTAAATACCCGTTGGCGTCACAATTACAGGTCTCAACACCTATTGATAGAGGTATCAATCATCGAAATCGGAGCACAATTGTAGATTTTCGATTTTTGTGGCTCTGAATTTGTGGGCTATCGTTCAGTTGATTTTCAATAAAATTAAATTTTCCATAAAATGTGTAGAAATATTCGAGCGATCAAAATATCAGTTGGCGTCACAATTACAGGTCTCAACACATATTGATAGAGGTATCCATCATCGAAATCGGAGCACAATTGCAGATTTTCGATTTTTAAAGCTCTGAATTTGTGGGCTATAGTTCAGTTGATTTTCAATAAAATTAAATGTTCCACAAAATGTGTAGAAATTTTCGAGCGATCTAAATACCCGTTGGCGTCACAATTACAGGTCTCAACACCTATTGAACGAGGTATCAATCATCGAAATCGGAGCACAATTGCAGATTTACGAATTTTGTGGCTCTGAATTTGTGGGCTATATGAATCTGTGGTTCAGTTGATTTTCAAAAAATTTGAATTTTCCACGAAACGTGTAGAAATATTCGGCCGATCCAAATGGCCGTTTGTATTAAAATTACAGGTCTCAACACCTATTGATAGAGGTATCAATCATCGAAGTCGGAGCACAATTGCAGATTTCCGATTTTTAAAGCTCTGAGTTTGTGGGCTATAGTTCAGTTGATTTTCAATAAAATTAAATTTTCCACAAAATGTGTGGAAATTTTTGAGCGATCTAAATACCCGTTGGCATCACAATTACAGGTCTCAACACCTATTGATAGAGGAATCAATCATCGAAATCGGTACACAATGCAGATTTTCGATTTTTAAAGCTCTGAATTTGTGGGCTATAGTTCAGTTGATTTTCAATAAAATTAAATTTTCCACAAAATGTGTAGAAATATTCGAGCAATCTAAATACCCGTTGGCATTACAATTACAGGTCTCAACACCTATTGATAGAAGTATTAATCATCGAAATCGGAGCAAAATTGTAGATTTCCGATTTTTAAAGCTCTGAGTTTGTGGGCTATTGCTCAGTTGATTTTCAATAAAATTAAATGTTCCACAAAATGTGTAGAAATTTTCGAGCGATCTAAATACCCGTTGGCGTCACAATTACAGGTCTCAACACCTATTGATAGAGGTATCAATCATCGAAATCGGAGCACAATTGCAGATTTACGAATTTTTTGGCTCTGAATTTGTGGGCTATAGTTCAGTTGATTTTCAAAAAATTTGAATTTTCCAAGAAACGTGTAGAAATATTCGGCCGATCCAAATGGCCGTTTGTATTAAAATTACAGGTCTCAACGCCTATTGATAGAGGTATCAATCATCGAAGTCGGAGCACAATTGCAGATTTCCGATTTTTAAAGCTCTGAGTTTGTGGGCAGAAATTCGATTTTTCTGGCCCTGAATTTGTGGGCTATAGTTCAGTTGATTTTCAATAAAATTAAATTTTCCACAAAATGTGTGGAAATTTTTGAGCGATCTAAATACCCGTTGGCATCACAATTACAGGTCTCAACACCTATTGATAGAGGAATCAATCATCGAAATCGGAACACAATTGCAGATTTTCGATTTTTGTGGCTCTGAATTTGTGGGCTATAGTTCAGTTGATTTTCAATAAAATTAAATTTTCCACAAAATGTGTAGAAATATTCTAGCAATCTAAATATCAGTTGGCGTCACAATTACAGGTATCAACACCAATTGATAGAGGCATCGCAATCATCGAAATCGGAGCACAATTGCAGATTTTCGATTTTTAAAGCTCTGAATTTGTGGGCTATAGTTCAGTTGATTTTCAATAAAATTAAATTTTCCACAAAATGTGTAGAAATATTCGAGCGATCTAAATATCAGTTGGCGTCACAATTACAGGTCTCAACACATATTGATAGAGGTATCCATCATCGAAATCGGAGCACAATTGCAGATTTTCGATTTTTAAAGCTCTGAATTTGTTGGCTATTATAGTTCAGTTGATTTTCAATAAAATTAAATTTTCCACAAAATGTGTATAAATATTCTAGCGATCAAAATATCAGTTGGCGTCACAATTACAGGTCTCAACACATATTGATAGAGGTATCCATCATCGAAATCGGAACACAATTGCAGATCTTCGATTTTTAAAGCTCTGAATTTGTGGGCTATAGTTCAGTAGATTTTCCATAAAATTAAATTTTCCATAAAATGTGTAGAAATATTCGAGCGATCTAAATACCCGTTGGCATCACAATCACAGGTTCAACACCTATTGATAGAGGTATCAATCATCAAAATCGGAGCACAATTGCAGATTTTCGATTTTTAAAGCTCTGAATTTGTGGGCTATAGTTCAGTTGATTTTCAATAAAATTAAATTTTCCACAAAATGTGTAGAAATATTCTAGCAATCTAAATATCAGTTGGCGTCACAATTACAGGTATCAACACCAATTGATAGAGGCATCGCAATCATCGAAATCGGAGCACAATTGCAGATTTTCGATTTTTAAAGCTCTGAATTTGTGGGCTATAGTTCAGTTGATTTTCAATAAAATTAAATTTTCCACAAAATGTGTAGAAATATTCGAGCGATCAAAATATCAGTTGGCGTCACAATTACAGGTCTCAACACATATTGATAGAGGTATCCATCATCGAAATCGGAGCACAATTGCAGATTTTCGATTTTTAAAGCTCTGAATTTGTTGGCTATTATAGTTCAGTTGATTTTCAATAAAATTAAATTTTCCACAAAATGTGTATAAATATTCTAGCGATCAAAATATCAGTTGGCGTCACAATTACAGGTCTCAACACATATTGATAGAGGTATCCATCATCGAAATCGGAGCACAATTGCAGATTTTCGATTTTTAAAGCTCTGAATTTATTGGCTATTATAGTTCAGTTGATTTTCAATAAAATTAAATTTTCCACAAAATGTATAGAAATATTCTAGCGATCTAAATACCCGTTGGCATCACAATCACAGGTCTCAACACCTATTGATAGAGGTATCAATCATCAAAATCGGAGCACAATTGTAGATTTTCGATTTTTAAAGCACTGAATTTGTGGGCTATTATAGTTCAGTTGATTTTCCATAAAATTAAATTTTCCATAAAATGTGTAGAAATATTCTAGCAATCAAAATATCAGTTGGCGTCACAATTACAGGTCTCAACACATATTGATAGAGGCATCCGTCATCGATATCGGAGCACAATTGCAGATTTTCGATTTTTAAAGCTCTGAATTTGTGGGCTATAGTTCAGTTGATTTTCCATAAAATTAAATTTTCCACAAAATGTGTAGAAATATTATAGCAATCTAAATACCCGTTGGCATTACAATTACAGGTCTCAACACCTATTGATAGAGGTATTAATCAACGAAATCGGAGCACAATTGCAGATTTTCGATTTTTAAATCTCTGAATTTGTGGGCTATTGTTCAGTTGATTTTCAATAAAATTAAATTTTCCATAAAATGTGTAGAAATATTCGAGCAATCTAAATACCCGTTGGCATCACAATTACAGGTCTCCACACCTATTTATAGAGGTATCAATCATCGAAATCGGAGCACAATTGCAGATTTTCGATTTTTAAAGCTCTGAATTTGTTCTGAATTTGTGCAGTTGACTTTCAATAAAATTAAATTTTCCACAAAATGTGGAGAAATTTTCGAGCGATCTAAATACCCGTTGGCGCCACAATTACAGGTCTCAACACCTATTGATAGAGGTATCAATCATCGAAATCGGAGCACAATTGTAGATTTTCGATTTTTAAAGCTCTGAATTGGTGGGCTATATATAGTTCAGTTGATTTTCAATATAATCAAATTTTCCACAAAATGTGTAGACATTTTCGAGCGATCTAAATACCCGTTGGCGTCACAATTACAGGTCTTAATACTTATGTCTAAGATTTGTACAGAAAAATACGAAAAAAAATTATTTAATCACAAAATTATGACACTTTCTTAATATTTTGTGAATTTGTTTTGTAAATCCTACAATTTTTGAAGTTGAAATTTCCCCAGGTGGCAATTTTTTTGGTACGATTTTACATCACTGTATATCATATATAGCCATCACTGCCATCTATGTAATGTATATTAACTTAATGCACACGATTTGTAGTAAGCTTTTCTTTTTAATTTGCTCAGAATGCTGTTGTTGTGAAATTTTTTGTATTTTGGTTTAAATAAATCAATTATTACAAGAAAATGAATACGATTTACTTAAACGAGATTTATATACTTATGTTGAAATTCAAACATTTATGAAAATACCTCAGAAATCATAATTAAGAAGTTGTAACGTTTTCATTTACAAATTTGTCTTAGGAAAAAATGTGTTTTCCCATATGTTTTATATGTTTTACTATGAAAATTTTAGGTTTTCCCTCGTTTCTAGTTCCCTTATAAAAGCTTCATTTTTTACATTATGGCTTGTATAATCAAGATTGATTTGCTATTAGTTGTGCATTTCCATGGAAAATCGGATTTTTAAATATGTGTGAACTATTTATGTCGATTTTTTTTTTTATTAAAAAAACAATTTTTGTGTATACTTTACGATCATCCTTGCTCCAAGAAATTTTTAATGTTTTCGGGTTGATACGACCGACAGTTTGTTTACAAATTACATCCTGAAGTGGCAAAAGCAATTTCAATTTTAAATAGCATATTTGTAGTATAGTAGCTTGGTTTCAGAGACCGTCATTCGGAGGCATTCCTGTGGTTCTCATGAATCGTATAACCTATGGTGTCTCTCATGATGGTATACGCATATATATGGTTATTTTTAAATTTCTAAATATTACCTCGTTGGGCTAGTCTTTCGTTATTATTAGGTGGCATGTTTGGTATAAGAGACAACGATTTCAATAATCACATTTATAATTAAAAATATTTGTTTAAGTTAGCACGCTGATAAATTCGTACCTACCAGCTTATTGAGCTGCAAGTAATGACGAAATTATTTTTAACAGTAAATATTACTAAGCAATGGATTGTGTATAATTCTTTAAACTAATTTAAAATCATACCTGAGCGACCTGTACATATAAGAATTTTAAAAATGACACAAAACATTGCGTATAAAAATCTTACATGATTAAATTCTATACATAGGATTTAATCATGATCGAATGATTGAGAAAACAAAATTGTCATCATATTAATGACGCACTCTACACAAAATTTTAAATTTAAATGCATGGTGATCAATTTGTACGTCGATTCATAATAATCTTTTTAAATTAGCCGTTAAAAATGTAAAATTTATAAGAAATTTACTTTTTTTACCGATAAAAGATCGTGCACACAAATTAAATAATCTCAGACAAATTTATTTTGTGTATAAAATACCACGATCACACACACACACACACACACACACACACACACACACACACACACACACACACACACACCTTCTCTTAAGACCGAGGTACAATAATATGACTCATTGAAAAAATATCTGATGATTTGTTATATTTGAATTTTTTTTTTTATCAATCGTTTATTTGAAGACACTAATTAAGAGGAATTTTATTTTTTTTTATAAATATTTTGGTTCACAAGCCAATCGACAAAAGTATAATAAATAATTTATAATATTCTTACCTTTTCTTAACACACGGCAGGCAACATATTTTTGAAACGGAAATTACATTGCACTTCTTTTCTATAAACTACTCGTATAACTTAAAAGGTTTATTAAATATTAATAAATATTTATCTACATAGGCATATAATAAATTCTTGTTACACAAAAAAAAAAAAATGTTATTCCCAAGACTATTGGGCAGAAGAATATTATGTGTTATTGAAATTTGGGTGGTCAATTAATATACCTGTAGAGATATTTCCTGATGAAAATCATAAAAAGCTAAAATTCGCTTAATAATTGATCAAAATTAATGCAAAAACGTAATAACAGATTTAATTAAAAATAATCAACATATGTACACACAAACAAATATAGGCAGGCACACGTTAAGAATTAATTAAAATTTTAAAGGTGATGAGTAAATTACCAATATTATTGTTATTGAATTTTTTTTTCGATAAACCCCGCTTATAAGTTGATTGAACTAAATTTAAAATTTTACGTTTATTATTTATATTTATATTGTTTTGTCTTAAAGTATTGTTTATTATTATTGACGCATGAAATTTTTTTTTTAATCGAAATTTATGAAATATGGATAGAATTTAATTATTTGTTGGTGGTATATACAGTATAATATAATAATGATGATGTTGATTGTAATTTTTTTTTTGCGGATGTAACAAATCATAAGTTGGGTCATTTAATATTTGTTTTGGCTTGTTTAAAATAAATACACATAGATCCGACCTAATATTATTAATCACCCTCATTACACATATATAAATACATAATATAACAGCGGGAATTTCTTGTTATATTGTTAACGGTTAAAATCTCATTTAATCATAAATTAAACTATAAATTAATCATTAAAAAAAATGTATTCAGAAACGTAAATAATAAAAATTACACAATCATTGCATTAAATAACATTAACATTAAGTTCATAGCAGACTGACTCCTTTTCCAAACAAAAGTTTTTATGTATTCGACCACAAAAAAAAACAGTTATTTTGAAAGTTATCTTCAGTTATGTCAACTAAATTTGACATCAACTAAAAATAAAAAAATTAATTTAAAATTCCCTATACTAAAATTACATGAAGTTTGCAATGTTGTGAGAGAGAATTACCAGCAAAAAAATAAAAAATTAAATTTATTTAAAGTTCGTGGTTCGTGTTTGCTGTTTGGTCATTAAATTTAAATACAAAATGCAAAAAAAAAAAACATCTTTCGTGAATTCTGTGATCTTCTGTAATAATATAATTTAAATAAAAAATCATAAAACTTAAAAATTCATATTTAGTTTGTGGTTATATCTCGTATTTTTCATTTTCGAAAATGATAAAAAAAAACGAATTTAAACCAAATAAAATTGGAAATTACTATTATATCCTTATACAAAGTATGTGTGAGTGCATGAGTACACAAAAAATATAGCCAGCGATTCACAACGGTTTTAATTTAGTTTTGATATAATTATACAGATGGTATTAATTCAAAGTTAATTTCACATTCTCTGTAAGGCAGCAAAAAAAGTTTTATGCTCGTTTATATTTTTATTTTGTTATATATGGCTGTCGGGAATTACCAAATACAGTACAGAGTGGCTCAGATTAAAAATCATATAGTAATTACTCTGTTTTGATAATACACATACTTATTGTTCTTATATTTAACAGAGATTAGCCATATTTTCAATTTCAGCAAAAATTTTATTGCAATATGATTGACCGACAATTTTAGGTTCCTACAATTATATTTTTCTCAAATTACGACAAGCATTTTAGAAGCTAATCAATTTTAACGTTTTATTTAGTTTATTTAAAATTTAGGATAAATATAAAATATGAAAATAAATTGTATTCATGTTCAATCATTTTTAAAGAAAATTTAAACTTCCTTGAACCAAACAAATTTGTAGATTAGTGCATAATAATAGTTATTTACAGAGGCAGCTGGTCCATGAATGCAATGCATTTTTTATTTTTCAGAAATTCATATTTTTCAGACCGAAATAAACGAGTGAAGCAAATTCATGTTTGTTTAATTTCACCAAATCGGCCAAAATAAATTAGCAGAATAGAAAGGGAAGTTTGTATGTATTAACATCATGTAAGATTCTTTCGGATTTTTATAAACAAAATATATTAACAACTATTAATCAGAAAAAATTAAGAGGTCAATCATTTATAAAATATCTACCAAAAAAGTAGAAATATCAAAATCCTCCCGTACTTTAAACCAAGGAGGAGTCATACTAAGTGTATTGACCCTAAAAAATGAAAACCCTGTAGTTTGGTTTCGTACTGAAAAGTTCGCACGAACAAAAGTTCAGTCTACTCATCATGACCAAACTCAAACTACAAAATACAATTCTAACTTCATACATTACGTATGATGCATGAACGTACTGAGTTAGCGAATTATATTCACTAAATCCAAAACTCAAGGAAAACCTCATTTCTGTGTCTTTTATGCCCACACAAATAATAGAAAAAGAAGTTTGTCTGTATTGCGAACTTCTCAGTACGAAATACCACATGGAAAACTCAAAGGGGGTTTTCATTTTTTGGGGTCGATACACTTTGTATGACTCTTGCTTGGGTTACAGTACGGGAGGATTTTGATATTTCTATTGTTTTGGTAGATATATTATAAATGATTGGCCTCTTCATTTTTTTTAATTAACAAGTCGATAAATGTTGTGAATACCATTATTGTTAATATATTTTGCCTATAAAAAGCTGAAAGAATCTTATTTAATAAATTAGCAATAACATTTTGTCATTTTTCACACCCATAACTAATTATCCTAATCATTGCATTTACGTGCCACATACTATTTTAACCACCAACTTCTAAGCAACATACATTTCTCGTTTTATTTTCATACATCACATTACCACAAGCAAAAACTAATATTCGCAGTTTAAATGGAGAAAAAAGCAGTTCCTGGTTTGTTACTTTTCGATCAAAAACTCTATTTTATGTTGGTAGCAATATTATTTAAAAGTTGGTTAAATGTTGCTTTAATGGTTTATAAGTGGGTGGATGAAGAAGAGAATGCATCTAGAATTCATCAGCTTTACACTTGATAAGCAGAGTTTTAAGAGTCTGGTAGAATATTTAAGAAAGGTTATTAAATTCTAAATCAGCTTAATATCCAGAATTTATTGTATAGTTAAATCTAAAATTGAAATAATTATTGTTATTAATTTGGTTGTAGCCGCTTATTTATGTTTACCTCAAAAAAAATATCAACATTTTGACAATTCATGTCGGTAAAGTAGTTAATTTAAAATCAACAATTTGTAGTGAATGTACACGAAAAAATATCATCTTTTGTAGTGAATGTACTTAGTCTATTTTGTAGTGGCTGTACATATATTTTTGTCAATAATCCAGCTGTGACGAACCCAAGCGGTCGCATCAAAAATATTATAAGTTAAACTTGTAATAAATAAAATTGGCCATTTTATTATTTCGGCATATCCAAATTTGGTTTTGATCGTTTGCTATTGGGTGCGTTGTGTGTTGTTTTGATACGAAATTGTGCTGCGTCATTGTGATAAATATAGGATACATGTTTATAGTGAGGTGCGATCCAAATACCACAAAACAAAATACAGTCCACTTGCCCGGTTTTATACATGGTCCTTCAAGCCGGATCCACCGCCATTTTGTTAAATTTTGTTCAACCAGACACGTGTTGTGAAGAAGAAGTAAAGCTTCCTGGACTAAGAATACCCAAATTTAATGGCCAATATACCGAATGGCAAACGTTCTACCAATTGTTTACCACTACCATACACAATAGCACCAATCTACATCCGGTGCAAAAATTCCAATTCTTGGTAAATTCGCTTGGGGAGGAACCAGCACGATTAATCCGCCACATGGATATTACCGAAGCCAATTACATCCTGGCGTTGAACAAATTAAAGGACCGATACCACCGCAAGCGCCATATTTTGAATAAATTTATTCAGATGTGTTTGGATCAGCCAAGTATTTCGAAACGAAGCGCTCATGGTTTGAGGAATATGTATGATGTGTCGGACGAAGTAGTGCGCGCATTGCAAGTACTAGGAGATGAAGCCATGGGGCGCGATGTGTGGCTACTTTACATTCTTGTCACAAAGGTCGATGACACTACTCGGACATTATGGATGCAACATTCAGTTGACGAAGATTATCCGACCCTCAAGGCATTTCTTAAATTTATAACCAATCGAGCGGATGCCTTAGAATACCAGTGTAAACCAGAGGAGCAGCCAAGAGTACCAAGGGTCTCCACCGGGTCTAAATCACATAACATTAAATCGTTGCTAACAGTATCAATTAGCTGTCCTATATGTAACACAAATAGCCATCAAATGTATCAGTGCCAGCTCTCTCGGAAAATGGAAGTTCCTAAGCGCAGAGACGTAATCAAAACGTCAAACCGGTGCTTTAATTGCTTGGGTGCCGATCATACAGTACGGGAATGTCAATCACGTCGAAGTTGTCAGATGTGCTGACGACGGCATCATTCACTCATTCGTCAGGCGGATCAAAATGAATCAACTCACCATGATGCGACTGAACCAGTCGCAACAAACGGGCCAATCAAGTATAATCAAGTAGATAAGATAAAACTGACCGAAACAAGCAAGTGCAGGTCAAATCAACTACCATAGATACGCCAACTACATCATCACAATTAGTAATGGCTATGAGCGGCCTCGAACCATTATCAACCATGTCAGTGTTACCGACTGCCCTGGTAAAAATACATGGTCGTAATGGACAAAGGCAACTATGTCGAGCTCTACTGGACTCTGGAGCAGAGTCTTCTTTCATCTCGGAGCACTGTGTCCAAAGATTAGGTTTAAGTCGAAGAGAAGCATCTTTGGCAGTAAGAGGTTTGGGCGATCAACGAGTGGGGCACACAAGAGGGAGTACGCAATTCCAATTGAAGCCACACTTTCCTTCGGAATTTACACTGTCCATTCACGCATACATAGCACCAACAATCACAAATATTAGACCACCACTCGGTAGTTAAAAACAAGTTGACAAAGAGTGAATACTCGAAACCGGTCCTTGGACATAAAAATTTTTTTATATGAAAAATATCACATAAATGTTATGTAATTTTAACTGTTTATGTTATTAAATTTTTGGTTTTAATAAATAGTATTTTTATTTTTATTTTAATTAAAAAATATTCGTACTAGAAAAATCGATTTACTCGAGAACGAAATCGTTATGCTTGTTTTTTAGTGTATAGTCAACACAAGATCTAATTTGTAAAGTCGATCTTCCTCTCGAATATCCATATACAGAACTACTAAACGTTTTGTTTTCCGTATCAGTTTTAAAACTTCAAACCACTAATCGATTGACGAAATCTTCCGAAAAAATGAATGCGTTGAGCCTGAATCTAATAAAGCTCGACACGATGGTGCGGGTATCCCTTGGTAGGTTTGTCTTATGTAAACTTACTGAAAATCGGGCATCAGCTTCATTGGTATTGATTTAGATCAGTAAGGAGGAACATTGGTTGGCACTTGGTAATTTTATTTAGCCATTTAAGAAAGAATGCTAGCGTTTAAATCTACAGTGATTCTGTTCGATGTGCTAAACATAATATTGGTTAGTGACCTTTTTGAACTTCGTATGTAACGTGTAAGATTAGTCACCTTGAGACAATACATATTTTATTTTCTCTGATAAAATCCCTAAGCGACATCTCTATTTCATCGCTACCATGTGGGTAACAAAAACGTTTTTTTTTGCCATGTACGATATTTTATACGGGGCACATTATTATTTACATTGGTAGCTAATTATAAATTTGACCTGATGTAATTTCATTTTTTAATCACGTCATTCATGTAAAATTTATCTTAAAAAACAAGTTCGTATAATATATGTACATACGGATGTTAACCAATATTATTAATAGACGGTAGCTGTTAGACCAGTATTTTTATGGCAAATCACAAATTAAAACTCACAATATTAATATTTAAATTAGCTCTAACTATTTGATAAAAACATATATCGATAACTACACGGACATTGATCCAAAAACGAGTCTAAACCACCTAGGGGGGTAACACTAATAAACTTGTCTAGTGTATAAAAATAACAAAATATTACTTATGTCATGTGATGTCAGTTACCTCCAAAAATAAAAATACATAAAAATTAATATGTAATTAAAGTTTAACGGAATTTCCGCGCTCAAACGAGTTTAACAAGAAAATCCTAATATCAACAATAATGCGTAAAATATATCGAATCGAAGTTAATTTATAGATAATGATTAAATAATATAAATAATAATCATGAAACTTTTTTTACTATAGGCCTACATGAATATAACATAATTCTGTCAACTTGTAATTTCCTGTGTATATTGTCATTAATGTAATGGCCCTAAACTACTAAAACACATAATTTTAACGACCAACTGTAAAAACTATAATATCCCGCAATAATGAAATTTATGAAATATTAGTTATTCTAAATAAACTCATCAAACATAATCAAAACAAAAAATCGTTTTAGCTTTTACTGTCATTTCACTACAGTTGTGTGTAACTTATAAATAATTTTTTTTCTTTTTACTAAAACTAATTTTGATGTTTTTTTGTTTTTCTGTTCGATGGTTTCCTGTTTTCTAATTATCAATACAGAAAAATAGATAAATTTTAAAGTAAAATGATGATTTAAAAAGACAAAAAAAAACTGTTTCGTTGATTTTTATTTATTAGTTCTAGTTAATAACTCTGTTTTGGCATCATCTACGAGATACTGTACATATAGAATCGATGCTGTATGTATTTCTGTTTAACGATAAATAATAATTTATGGCCGACTTTAGAATATACGGTGGCATACGCAGAAAGAAATTTATTAAATTTGATTCGAGCTTTATAGCTTTAAAATGTAAGAACTTTTGCCGTCAACTTGACCTCAAGGCTAAAATCATTCAAATATTCTTGAAGAAACAATAAAAAGGAATTGTAAATCAAAACCCAGTAAACAATTTTGTAATTTTAAATGTTAATTAATTAATCCGTGTAATTTCTAATATGCAACACGTCCTTAAACCATTTTTAAATTGTTTTACAAATTAACACGTAGAAATATATTAGTATTTACGAACAATCATTCAACGAAACCGACAGATACACAAGATTCTATGGTTTTTATCCCATTGGTATTTAATTTTAATGTTTATGATTTTAATATGTTCCGAAGATTGTAAGAGAAGTTAATCCAGTTTCGAACCGATGAGCTTAAGATTATGAAAAAATGAATATACTCATAAGGCAGCGGCCACTGGACTGATTGTACCATCATTTACTTCTATATATACTGATAAGTATAGAATGTACTGCGCAGGTTGTATTAGCGAATTATTATAATGCAACCAAATTCCCATACAATTTTTCTTCTTCACGATATAAGGACTGGTTGCATATTAGAAATTATTATTATTATTATTATTAAAATTGGTTGGAACCATTCGAGATTCCGCACTCAACGCCACGATTGGCCCATGGTGCATACCAGTGATTCTATCCTAACTCATGAATGCGTGCTGCCGCCTTAATAAACTGAAGTAGTTTAGGCTAAGGCAAGGAACACACTTGATTATCAGCAATGGATCTAGAGTCAAATAATTGCAACCGAACTCTGTTGAAAGCCGGACAACTCCCCACGAAGTGAATGCAATCATCATCGTCTTCAAGGCAATCCTCGCATACAGCGTCAAGAGATATCCCCATGCGCTGAAGGTGTACCTTAAAATAACCGTGCCCAGTAAGAGTTGCGATCAAGACTCACAACTGTTTCTTGCTGATAGATAAAACAAACCTAGTGGCCCTCAAATTAGCTCAACTAATAAAAATTTGGCGATGCGGAAGCTATAAGTAGCAAGCCATTGCTGTTTTAATTCACTTATAGCGCAGTTTGTGATCATCTTCTTAGCATAACTAAATAGTAAGGAAGCAACTGGTTCGGGACCGAAGAATTTAAACTCAGCCCCAGCTTTATCTAGAGAATTAGCGACATTATTGCCCTCAATTCCACAATGGGTAGGAACCCACATAATCGTCACTCTATTACTAGAACAGAGAATATGTAAAAATGTTTACAGTCCTTAACAAATGTTGACACAGTCAAGAAATTCTCCAAAGAATTCAGCACAGATAAGCTGTAACAAAACTTTTATTTGTAATAGCGAGATTCAATGCCTCAATTATGCAGAGCGTTAAAGCAATTAGTTCCGCTTGAAAAACTGTGTAGTACCAGCCTAGACAGCCAGAACCATCTAAATCCAACGTAGGGCAGTACACTCCACAACCAGAACTATTATCAGAGCGAGAGCCATCAGAAAAGAAGACTATCGACTCATACAAGTTCTCAAGAAAATCTAGTTAAATTAGAGAAATTGAATTCAGACATCAGTCTATTATTAACCATATCAATTTCTGGTACTAATGATACGAAATCATTTAAGATTGTTCTATGGCCCACGACTGAATCAAGAGAGTTCCACATTCCTATGCTCTTTAGCCGAAACGCAGCAGAACATGCTGTGCTAAGAATGAAAGAATGAAAAGAATGAAAGAATAGTATTGTTTCCATGGCAAGAAGGGGAGTCGAGGCTATGGCTCTTGTAATGGCCCTACAAGCAATAATTTGTAGACCATTAAGTTTAATGATTGAAGCCTTTAATTTAACTACTGGCCACCATACCATGGAAGCATAAGATAACATTGGTAGAACCATTATTTATAGATGAAAGGCAGAATTTTGGGAGTTAGACCCCAGGTTTTCACAAAGGCTCGTCTAAACTGCCAAAAGAAGGCAGTCGATTTTTTAAGCTTATAATCCAGGTGAAATTTCCAGGAAAGTTTAATGTCCACGAAGACACTTAAATGCTTAACGTGGGCTGATCTGTTAATCGGGCCTCACGGAATGTAAAGGCACAGTTAGTCCACCAATATTTCGATTCCTGGTAAATATAACCATATCAGTTTTAGAAGGATTAACGTGTAAATACTTTACACCACACCACGACTCCACAATACGTAATAACAAGATCGTCAGCGTAGCTTTGAGCAACAAAGCCTGACTGCTGAAGTTTCACAAGTATATTGTCAATCATCAAAAGCCATAACAGGGGTGACAGCACATTTCCCTTTACGCCAACCTCAACGATGCGAGATTTGGGCATACAATCAATCCATTTTGCAATGGTGGGATCAATACTGGAATTGGTACATGCGTTAATAATCGACGAGGACGATGTACTGTCAAAGGCTCCCGCAATGTTCAAGAAACTATCTACAAACTCTTTATTATTAAGCGCTATATAAAGCGTTTTAAGGCACCCAGGAATGAGTCGGTCGACAGGTCCGATACTAGCTCGATATGCATGGCCTTTACCGATAGGCATATGAAGATACACAAGTATCACTTCCTTGGACGACTGCCTCGCCCCTTTGCTAGATGGATTTGCATTGGGCCTGCGAAATCCACATCAACCGATTCGAGCGGCCTGGAATACAATCTTTGATTATCAACCGAGCGGCGCCTTTACATTTTGGAATCCAAAACTTTTGTTGACTGAGGGTGGTCATCAGTGTTGGACCGGCGTGATTGTTGAACTTGTGCTTATCCATGAGTATAAGGGCACCGCCTCTTGAATTTTGGTGCATTATTATAGGATGTCTCGCCATTGCACGGTGCATCACTATGATCAATTCGGCCACCCACTCTCATGATACCATATTTGGCCAAGAACGGATTAAGCGATAATAAATGGCTGGTATGATGAACTTGTTTTGTAGTTTCTAGTGTGTTCAATTCGGAACGGTAGAACTGTTCTTGCTCATACCTGCAGATTCTTCTCGTTGCTAAGAATATTTCTTAAATATTTAGAAATTTTCCAATTGTTCTAACAGCTTTTGGTGCAGCTATATTGTTAGAAAATCGCATTATGTATCCAAAAACCAGTATTAATTTGTGAAAAGAATCGAATTTGTTCATTATTTCTGCTAACCAATCATTTTTAGTAGATCCGGTAAATGAAAATAATTCGTTAGACTCCTCTTCAACAGTTTCGTAGTTCAAACGTTGTTGCGGCCAGTGATTTTGAGATAGCCATAGCCAATTAGGACCCTTCCACCATAATTCATGATTTGACAGTTGAATAGTTGTAAGTCCACGAGAGGCGCAGTCAGCGGGATTGTCGCTAGTAGGGACATGTTTCCAATTCCGCCTTGACAGTTTGTTCTTTATTTCCATAGTGCGATTGCCAACGAATGTAGACCATCGTTTCGGGTGACCAGCGATCCAATCCAGTACGATTGTAGAGTCTGACCAACCGGTTTGTTGCTGTTTCGACATAATTGATTAGTTATACCAACAAAAGAGCTGGGCACAGCTCTAGCCTTGGCAACGAGATTTGTTTAATTGGACTGACTTTTGTCTTTGCAGATATCAACTGCACTTGAACATTTCCATCACCATCGGTAATTCTAAAATAGACCACTGCAGCATAGGCAATTGTACTGGCATCAGCGAATCCATGAATATCGACGATTGAAGATTTGATATGGTATCAATGTATCTTGGAACTTGAATTTTGTTGATTAATCTCTGTTCCCTACGCAGCGACTTCCATTTCTCGATCAGCTTCGCCGCCAGTTCATCATCCCAGTCCAAGTTGGCAGCCCAGATTAATTGCCCGTAATTATAATTGGAGAGGCCCAACCGACAGGATCTAAAAGTTTACTTATTGTGAAAGTCAATGGAACTTTTGCACTTTTAGTGAATGGAACTTTGCACTTTTAGTGAATGGAATTTGGTCGCTCAATGTTGCAGAAAATTTGAATCGATCGCTGGAGGGATTCCAGGAAATACCAAGAATTTTAATTGTGTCAGATGGCTCAATCCCGTTAATAAATTGCTTGTTTTCGGTATCCTTATCTTCCCTGGGCACGTCATCTAACACTCGAATATTGTTTGATTTCCACTTCTTTAGGGTAATTCCAAACTGGTTGAGTAAATGAATCAAGTCTGCTTTTAGTTGTATAGCTTCTTTTTCGGTATTTGCACCTGTCATGATGTCATCAACGTAAATATCTCGGCTAAAAGCCGATGAGGATAATCCGTGCGTGACTCTAAACAATTATTAACGCTTGTTTGGATTGGAGGGATCCTCTCCACAAAATATTTTGATATTTTGTGTCATGCTCAGCGACTTGTATCTGGCGATACATTTTTATCATGTCTGATGAGAATACCACTTTTCGTTCACGAAACCGAAGAAGGATGGAGGACAGTGTTGTTTGTATAGTTGGGCCCACAGCGAGACATTTGTTGATCTACTCTCCTTTTGATGTTACCGCGGACCCGTCAAAAACGACGCGTATTTTTTTATTGCCATTATATAACTTTTTTAGGACACCATGATGAGGAAGAAAATACCCATCATCCGCTGGCTCGTTGGCGTCTCTCATATGTGATTGAGTTTTATGTATTCGTCAATAAATGCATGGTACATTTTCTTGAATTCCTGATCCTTGGTAAACTTTCTTTCCATCCACTGCAGACGTTGAAGGGCACGATTGTACGAATTCCCGAGGCATCTGAGATCTCTTTTGAACGGCAAACTGACTATCAATCGACCTTCGTGATTTCGCGTAGTGTGTTGATTAAAATGTTTTTCGCAAAATATTTCTTCATCCGACAGGATTTTACTTTTTTACAGGATCCCCTCGAGCTCTCAGAATTGTCATCCTTCATCATGACAGTCATTGAAGTGATTGAGATGGGCTCGAATGAGCTGGTGGTGCCGGCTATGACCCAACCAAATATCGACTCCTATGCCACTAAATTGGAACCTTTGATGCTGATTTTATTTTGCAATAGTATATTGAAGAAATGATCTGCACCGATTAAGACATCAATTTCTCCAGCTTTGTCATACAACGGATCCGCCAATTGAATATTCGCCAATGAGTTTATGATGTTAAAGACCTCTGGTAATGAAGATGAGAGCATCAATGATTAGCGTTTCACCATGTTTAGGTTTTACAACAATTTTCACGCTTCCTTTGCTAATAACAGCCTGGGATTTTCCAAGACCTGTTACTATGATACGAGAGTTGAATTTTTTTAATTGCAGTCTTTGCAAAATTTTTCACTTATAAAGCTGGCTTGTGAGCCAGAATCTAAAAGCGCACGACATAATTGTAAATGACCGTTACCATCTTGCACGTGAATTAGGGCGATTGGAAGAACAGGCTGGGTTTATTTGATTGGTTGCATTTGTGAATAAAGTTGCATTTGCATTCGATACAGAATTAGGAGTTTGTTCGTTTTTACTAGATTGAATAGTTTGAGTATTTGCACTTATATTACTTTGTGAGCTGGTGCCAACTTGATTATCGTGCAATAACGTTTGATGTCGTCTATCGCATTTCAAACAATTCCTTTTCGATTGGCATTGAGATATTGTGTGTTTCATTCTGAGGCAATTATAGCATCTGCCACTAGTTTTTATGAATACGGAACGCTCATGGACGTCCATTTTTTTAAATAACGAGCATTGGGGTAACGAGTGTTCGAGTTGGTTGTACATGGCGCACTTGAACCTATATCGCGAACCCTTGCTTGCATCTGGAGTAGACGTTTTTGATTTAGATTGGCTGGGACCGGTTGCCACATGTCCCTAAATTTGCACGTTGGACTCGCTGGTGACGACATGGCTTCTAATTTCCGGTTTGGGATATGATTTCTTCGGTGGGACGACCAATGCTTCAAGTGTGTCTACACGACGGCCTAGGAATTCTAGGAATTCAGACAGTTCCGGATTAATCATATTGACTGAATATTCAGCCCACGTTGCTTTTGATTTATCGTCCAGCTTTTGCATCAACAGGTAAATCAACAATGGGTCCTTAGTTTCAGCTACCTCACCAAGGGCTTTTAGACCACGAACTACTTCATCCGAAGTATCCATAAGACGTTTAATGCTGGATGCAGTTGTGTTATGTATGGGCGGCTGTTCCACGAAAGTAGGTACGTATGAATGTGTTGATGATTTGCTTCTTGCGACCATATCTTTCCTTCAGCTTGTTTAGTGCTCCAATATAGTTCGCCTCTGTTACCGCGATGTGTCGTAACAGAACTGCTGCATCCCCCCCGAAGAAGTCCCTTCAGATACTGGAACTTTTGGACGGCGTCGAGATTAGGCGCATCATCAATCGTGGTGGTGAACAAGGCGAGAAACGATTGCCATTCGGAGTTATGTGGATTTTGGGTAGCTCGACCTGGGGTTGCTCACCTTATTGAGTAGTGTTGTTGGATAAATCGAGATGCATGGCCCCGTGATCGATAGTTTTGGATCTAATCCAATTATTGAAAGCTGCTGTAGCAATATAGTAGTTTTCTTCGTATTTTAAATCACTTTCTTCTTCTGGATCGATAGAGAATATTCGGAATTTTAAATCTGTGAACTCCTGCATTAGTTTTTCGATACGTTGTAAGCGCGTTGTTAATTCATTTTTATCCGTCTTAATATGATCTTCTCGTGCGTATTTCATCAGGTTGCTTAATTTGGCCTAGTTCGTGCATCTCTCTTTTTTGAGGGCTGCGAGCTGTAATTCCGCCATGCTGCTGTTTCTTATGAATTTAACGATACGATATCACTTCAGAAATTCTATATGATAGCTGAAACCGTCCGTTTCAGTTTGAATTTGAATACGAAAGTTTTTTTTTTCAACTGATCACAAATTTTTAATAATGACTGAAACCGTTCGTTTCGGTATGAATTTAAACACAAAGTTCCATGGGTTTAAACACAAGATTATTTCGACAGATCACACAAGCTTTTGTTAATGACAAACTTGAAATTTAACTGATCACAAGATATTCGATTGATAAAAAGTTTTGCTTACACAAACACGTGGTTTCAGTATAAACAGGTTGAACGAGAATGTTCTTCCAACGTGTACGAAAAGTTTCGATTTTCACAAAATACATTTTGGCAATGGATTATATCGATCCATCCAAATAAGAATATGATAAGTGAAAAATACTGTTTTTTATTGTGTTTTTATACTGTTATATATTTTATACTGAAATAAAACATACGGACATGAATGACATGAATTGGGGCACTTCTAATCTGTAATCATTGTCAAAAATTTCTCATATAAATTACACATTTCCATCACACCTACAATTCGGTATGTCCTGAGACTCCGAATTTTTCTTTAAACAATACAAATTCAGTAGAGAGTCTTTCTTAAATTATGAATAATAGCATAGATAAATCTGATGAAAATCGTTCTAGTAACATCGAAAAAAATAACAAAAATACTTAAATAACGAAAAATAAAAACTCATACTAAAATTCAATACATATTCTACTGGTGGCTTCCAGGGCCTGTATAGAAATTATAATCGTATGGAAAATGATTACATTTTTCCGCCTATAGGTACTCAACAATTAAAAATATGATATTCTCTTGCGAACTATTTGCCAAAAAATAAGCATTCTAGGTTCACTAAATTATCAATGAACATTACCACCATATCTTTTCGGTCGTTCGAAAAGATATTCTTGGATATCTATCACCCGCTAATCTTATCACAAAAAAATAGTCGGTATATTCTAACGATGCAAGATGACCTTAAGAAATACACTATCACCAAGACTATCCCCAATCAAGAAGCAGACACTATAACAAGAACATTCGGTGAATATTTTATATGTATTTTCGGCATTCCTGATGAAATTTTGAGTGATCAGGTTTCGCACTACATGAGCGCGTTATTTACTGAAATTTGCAAACTAGTCAAAATTAAAAAAACTCTGCCCGCAAACTAGTGATTCTCTTGATAGATTCCATAAAACATTAGGCGAGTATTTAAGAATGTTTTGTGAAAACGACCCTTTGAACTAGGATGAGCGGTTTCCTTATTTAACATTCTCGTATAATTAAACGCGACACAGTTCTATGGGGCTGATGCCATATGATTTTTTTTTAAGGAATGAAACCAAAAATTCCCGTTTTATACTTAACAATAACCCTGAACACAAATATACTTATGATGACTATTTTGAAGATCTGAAATACCGGTTACAAAACCCTTTCTTAATTGCCAAAAATAATTGAAAAATTGAAATCTAACGAACCCTCACAATTGAATTGCGATCGATCGATTAATCCGGAATAGTTTAATGATATGTTTCTTCTTAAAAGCGAAGCCCGAAACACTAAACATTCCCCATTATTGGTTGGGGCCATACGTGATTCAAGATGTTTTGTCGGACGAGAACTGTGTCATTAAAATCGGACGTTCAAATAAAGTCGTACATAATAATAGGCTGAAACGTTTTAAAATTAAAACACAAAGCTAAAATATTCAAATCAACGATTACTACATATTACTCGAAGGCAAAGTCAAAACCAAATCGGAAATTTAATCTAAATTAGAGTTTGAATAAATAAATAAGTTCAGCTTTTTACAGTTGAGCTGGAATAGTTCAAATTTCCGAAGTAAGTTTAAAATTGTAAACTTGCAATTTTAGAGTTTTAAAAAATGAAATTCACTTATAAATTTATAAATTATATCGCATCTAAATATGTTTCAAGGTAAATTAAAAATTAGACTTAAGCCTAAATTTCTATTAGCCATAAATTTTAGTTTGAAATGATTTACCTAATTGTTATTAACATTAACTTCGATTCATTCACAATTATTTGAATTTTGTAATCCTGGAAGCTGTTGTAATCAGACAGTCATAGGCCAAAACCAATTTGTGATATTATGTACAACCTAGACGGTTTAACAAATATGGTTCATATATTCTGTGATGCTAACGATTTTTAATTAGTGTCTTAACTTGACAAGTAACACAGCAAAATGTAGGATATATACGGTCCAATTAACAATCATTACATGAACTATCTTCAATCTGTGCATATCTAAGAATTATGTTGTAATTTAAACAATGACTCTGTGAAATCATTGACTTTACTAAAGGGCATCATTCAAATACAACTTATTTGTTGTAATATGCGAGTCATCCAACAAGACTACTTGCCTTTGTTTAAAGCTATTTAATTGCTTAAATAGCATATATTATGTTTTTATATCACAAACTTTAGACTAGTTTCGTATTTAGGAATCCATCACATAATAAATTAAATAAGGTGCTTACAAGACACTATCTAATTAAAGAATCATTTCATTTTACCTCTTCACTATTTTGGAAAAAATGAAAAAGTTTGTACCAATTTTGGGCTCTCGTCCTGACAGTATTATTTTATTACTCCAATGAAATGTTTGTTTTTATTCACCGATGTCCTTTATCTTTATTTATAAATACCTTCATCATGAAACTTCCCCTTGCATATAATCCTTTGTGTATTTTTCGTGAAGAGATGTACGAAACTAGAACCTCATCAATATTTGCTTTGTTAAGTTAAATATTGCATTTATCGCCGTGGAGCTGCATTATTATGTATTAATGAAAGTAATTGCCTGCGATATGTTAAGTCGTCTGTTTTTCTATATATTTGTGATTAATTACCACGTTACGCAAGACGGTATAAAAGAAATGGTAATATAACGATACTGAATAAAAAATACAAGCTCCAAACAAAAATAAATGAAAATCTTTCTAATTTCTCAATAAAATATTTAAGGTTTAAATTTAAAATTATTTTATAGTTAGAATTAGTCCGAAACCTAAGCCAATTGAATTCGAATTCTGACAAATTTCGCATATAACAATTTTTTTTTGCTATTAAATTTACTACCACAAGGGCTGTGGTTTAAATGAATACCATATAAACATTTTAACTGTGAGGAATTTTTTGTAACCTGGGGCCCTATTCTCGAATTTCACATCCATTTTCCACATATGGACATCTGTCAAAATTCATAAATGTATGTACAGTCAGAAACATTCAGATGTATACGGCTCATATTTAGAGGGAAATTTAAAGATAAAGTTAAAAACCAAACAGAAGATATCATATTTAAAATTTTATTTTTTATCAATAATGTTATCACATATACATATTTACTTCATATTTATGTATTTTTAAAATAAAAAAAGTAAGAAAAAAAAAAAAGTGTTTCGTTGATTTTAATTTGCCGTATACATCTGAATGTTTCTGACTGTATATTACACATGCAACGAAATACCATATATGGGGGATTTTGTTCACCTGCTTATATCATTCAGAAATATTCCCTTAGTTCCACATGTGAAAAATGGATGTGGAATTCGAGAATAGGGACCATGGTAAATTTATTTAAGTTTTATTTGTTTCAAATGGTTGAAAATTTTGATATATGCCGTCATACATTACCTTGAATAAAAACAAAATTAAATAGATTAGAAATTTGGATTCAAATAAAACAATCATTTTTGTTGACATGTAATTTGCTGCAACAGGTCTAAATTGCTAAACATGAATAAAAGATAATTTGAAAATTAAAGTTATATATTATATCATTCCGGCGTCCGAGGAGTCAGATGACACCAAGAAATGACTTACGAAAGTAGAATAAACTTGTTTTAGCAAACGAAAAGGTGAAACAAGATTATCCTAATATCTAAATATGCAATCGAATGATAAACTTAGGTGAATCCTTATTTGGGAACTTGTTGGCGAAGTACACCTTGATGCTGTGCTTGGTGTGGGCGAGAGAAATTCAGAATAATTTTAAAAATTCTGAGTCTCTCGAAAGTTCTCAAGTTCTCGAGAATTCACATTTTTTTAAGTCATCAAATATTGAAGCGATATTTCTGCCATTAGAGATTTATTTTGATATTCAAATAAAATTCACCGACCAACACTAGACATATTCTGGAAATTATACGAATTTTATTTTTACTACTTCAATTCTAACTAACTACAGACAGTGGTGAAATAATTTGATGGGCACACTTCATGCTGAAGACCAACCCTGTAATAGTGAAAAGAATTAATTGCATATGTGTATTTTAGGCATTTTTAAACCGCTAGCATTTTTAAACATTTTTTAGTGTCTCAAAAATTTTCTCTATAGTGAGAATAAAAATCTCATAATTAATCAATTTTGCCATTAAATAGAACACACGAACAGGCAAACATATGTATATGAAAATAACATACATTCCCCCGATTTTATTATCCTCAGCCAACTTTCTAATTGTAATTTTCATACACGATTCGGCATCCCTCTCACCTGTCCGAAAATTTCAATATTTGAAGGGACTTCTTCGAGGTGAAGCAGCGAGCCTCTTGCGGCATTTTAGCATAACCGAAGCGAACTTGATAGAAGCGCTTCAGAAGCTTAGGCAGCGCTACGACAGAAAGCGATACACAATGAATGCTATCATTCGAACCTTCATCGAACAACAGCAATATTAAGCGACTGCTTGATACTTCCGATGAAGTGCTCAGAGGATAAAAGGCAATGGGGCCACATGGCGAAGACCGTGATCCATGGCTTCTGTACATACTCGTCAATAAATTAGAGGATGAATCCAAGAGTTTATGGGCTCAAGAGACGGCAACCAACGATTTTCCAACAATCAAGGATTTATTTGAGTTTTTACTTCACTATAGCGATGCATTAGAAACAGTGAGGTGCTCAAATAAACCGAGTGGAAGTTTTAAAAATAAGCCACAACCCATCAAGGCTCATATAGATACACAGGATGTCAAATACCCTATTTGTAGATCAGATGGACCTTTTATTTATCATTGTCCATCACTGTTCATCCGACTCTTATACATCATTGCCGACTAAATACGATACAATCGATGTTGCCAACCGATCTTGCACAAGTAATTTGTTCCACTGGTCGAACTATACCGTGCCGTGCCCTACTAGATTCCGGGTCACAAACTAGCTTCGTGACAGAGTCATGCCTGCAGCGTCTTGGAATTCCACGGGAAAATGGGCAGATTACCGTCAAAGGGCTTGGACAAATTGAAGCAGGTGTTACAAAAGATGTGGTCAGGTTCAGTTTTAACAATAAACGTTCTTATCCTGAAAAACATCATGAAGCTACCCCAAATGAAGCCAACGAAATAGACGTACTCATTGGTATTGATCACTTTTTTAATGTATTAATCGAAGGTCAGATTAAGGGTGATCAAAACAAACCGATTCTGCAAAATACCGTATTTGGTTGGATTGTGGCAGATACACATGTTCCACAAAATCTAAACAAGTTTGATTCCATAGTCGGGTTCACTAACAATATTCATGAAAACAACATAGATTCAACGTTAAAACGATTTTGGGAGTTAAAGTCAATTTCAACTAATGTCTCAATTCTGTCACCAGATGAAGAATTGTGTGAGGCAAGTTTTACGAAAAATCTACAAAGAACCTCGGACGGGAGTTTCCGAGTTCGATTGCTCTTCAAAAACCGACCACCGAATTAGGCAAGTCGCTGAACATGGCAATCCAGCGATTAAAGGGAATGGAACGACCATATTTGGCTCTCGGTCATATGCAAGAAATCCCTCAACCATCATTACAAGATGCAGGTTTCTTTTTACCACATCATGGAGTTACCAAGAAAGATCGCTCAAGCAGTAAAATACGAGTGGTGTTTGATGGGTCTGCAAAAACAACGTCTGGCGTGTCACTGAATGATTGTTTAGCAGTAGGACCGACAGTACAATCTACCCTTTATGCAATAATTTTGCGTTTCCGGGAACATCGTTACATTTTTTCTGCCGACATTGAAAAAATGTATCGGCAAATTCGCGTACATGAGGATGACACCAAATTTCAACAGATAGTATGGAGAGAAGGTCCAACTCATCCCATCAGGTATTTCAAATTAACTACGGTTCCATATGGATTAGCCTCAGCTCCATATTTAGCAACACGATGTGTCAAACAAATTGGTCAAGAATCACTTATATCTGATCCAATAGCAGCCAAAACCATCGACAGAGATATCTACGTAGACGACCTCATGACAGGCGCAGGCACCGTGGATGAAATACAAAACTTGAAGAAATCCATCACAGCAATTTTGTCCACTTATGGTCTCAATTTGCGAAAGTGGATGTCAAGCTCACGTGAAGTGCTGAACGATATTCCGCCTGCAGATAGAGAACACCAAATCAAGCCAATTTCTGATGCATCTGATAAAACTGTGAAGATTTTGGGTCTGCAGTATGACCCGTTAGAAGATTTGTTCAAATTCCGTGTGGAGATGCCAACTAATTTACAATTCACGAAAAGAACAATACTTTCCGAGGCAGGAACAATTTTTGATCCATTAGGCTAGATTGCTTTGATCAAAATAAAAATAAAAATTTTAATCCAGCAACTTTGGCTACTGAACGTGAATTGGGATGATTCACTTCCAGAGAAAGAGACAAACGAATGGCGGCAAATCCGATCTACATTAACAAACATACAGGAGATTAAAATCCCTCGGTTCGTGCACACAACTAAAAATTCAACGATCGAATTGCATGGTTTTTGTACAGTAATATATTACAGAGTAACCACCGAAGCTGGAGATTCGTACATTCATAATATTACCGCTAAAACGAAAGTGGCATTCATAAAGCAGCAAAGTCTACCACGCATGGAACTGTGTAGTGCAGTTCTATTGACAAATCTGATGAATCTTGTCAGAAAGGAAACTAATACCAATGTTCAAACAATATTCTTGTGGACGGATTCGACTATTGTGTTGGATTGGATTGGCTTACTTCACATCTTCGTCGCTGGCCTACTTTCATTGGCAATCGCACATCACAAATTATCTCATCATTTAATCGAACTCATTGGCGACATGTACCATCGGCACAAAATCCAGCGGATATCGCCTCAAGAGGATGTTTTCCACAAGAACTTAAAGACAGTACACTATGGTGGAACGGACCTGATTGGTTACACTGTCATCCCAGCGTTTGGCTACCTCAGCAACGACATTATGACAACCTAGAAGATGGCTGCCTCAGTAGCATTTCGCTTACTTTCGTTATGGAAAATGATATCCTCGACAAATTAATTACAAGCAGCTCCACATTTCACAAGATACAACGAGTAATCATTCAGAAATACTGATTTGCTCCTGTCCGGAAAGGAAATGTACGACGCGCTGTTCAACCTTTGTGATTACGATCAGAGCAAATACTTCCAGAACGAAATAGCAGATCTACGCAGTTCAAAACCAATCAGGATAATCAGCCCGTTAAAATCTCTCAATCTATTTGTTGATGAATTTGGATTGCTCAGAGTTGGTAGTAGATTGGAAAAATGTGATGTACCATTTTCCACGCGACATCCAATCATATTATCTGCAAAATCGTTGCTTACTACATTACTGCTAAGGGAAATGCATCGAGAACATAAACACGCAGGTCCGTCCTTGCTGCTAGCAATTCTCAGGCAAAACTATTGGGTACCTGGCGCTAGAAATTTAATGTTTTATAATTAATGTTTTATTCAAATAATTAATCTCCAGATACATTTTGATTCAATTTACAAACTATAAAATTAAAATTCGTTTGAAAAATACAAATAATTTGTAATAGATGTCACTTCACATTGTTTACCGTACATTCATTAAAATACAAGAATAGTTCTCTATGCCACTCATTATGCCAGGAAAGCCCAAAAAGTAAAAAAAAAAACTGTTGAACAACATCGTCACTCTGAGACTCGTACCCAATCTTAACGTGTATATTGTCGAGACTCACGCAGATTGATAAAGAATTAGTTATATATAGCGATTCAACTACCTGGCACTAAGCAAACTTGTATGTGCGACGACGATGAGCTCATTCCAATTCGCAACTACCAGTTCGATACATGAATAAATAATCGCACCTCATCAACCAATTTTTAAAATGAGGTTTCTGTTTAGGTAACGGAAAATACCAACCACAGAGAAAAATATCCATAAAGTTTTATTTTTTTTGAGTTATCCGTAAGGTTTTTAGTACAATTCGAGCTTTTTGAATTCATTTGTATTTCTCGATATTACTCTAAATTTTTAAAGTGCTATAGATGCGATATGATACAGAAATATAGCGATATATCGACATTTTCGATATTTTAAGGAATATACATGATCTTACAGAGGTGAGATTCTCGAAATATAAAATTCTCCTTTTTTGCGGCTTTTGCATTAATCTAGATTTCCTGAATAGAACATTGGCGTCAACGTAGATTGTAAAAAAAAAAAACTCAAACAAAAATCTAAAATTGTCGTTGGGACACAGTCTAAAACCAGTTTAAAAATTCTTGGTTTTTAATCACTTGATATTGAATATTAAACCAAAGTAGTAGTAATGTCATCTCCTCTCATATGATATTCTCGTTTGCATGCACAATTCAAATTGCTTTTTTCACCATTTAAACGGCGATGCTTTTGCATATGTGTGATGAATGGAAAAGCGAACGAAAAATGTACGTTACCTAATAATTGTTGTAGATTCCGGTAATTGAAAGTTGGATGAAAAGAAAGGGATGCTGCTTGCTAATTAGTTATGGTTTACTCAAAAATTTAATGGAATAATAAACAAAAAACCATTTTCATTTGCTTCTTTATTTTGAATTGAAAAATTCGATTATGTTTGTATTGGATTCATTAAACAGCCATGTCGACGAATATTCTGGATATTTTTGAATTTCTAAAGATTTTAATTTTCATTTCCACCAAATTAAAAGAGGCATTCACTAAATAGGTTATTATATTTTTAATGGCCGGTAACCAAACCTCACATCAACATTTTATATTAATTATATAGCTATTTTAATAATGAAAATGCAATAATTATAACCTCATTATAAAATTGGTTTCCAGCCTTTGTAAAATGTGCAGGTACAAATTAAATGGGTTTATAATTAATAATTACAGGCGAAAAAATAAATCAAGCAAAAATCCATAAATTTAAATATATTGATTAATTTTGATAATTCGATAAAAATAATAAAATAAACAAAAATTTTAAATTAATTATTTATTTTATTTAAAATTAGTGATAATTGTAGGTGGTCGAAATAATTAATGGGTGTATGGGAGTAATTGGAGTAATTTTTGTAAATTTTGCATTTGAATATTAATTTTATAATTTTATGAAAATTTCAATTAAGGCGGGTAGTGCCGCCTAATAATGCAAATAGGAAGAACAAGGTTGTTGGTGGAATATAACATTCATCTTTATAACATGTATCCACAATATATCTATACATATATGCTCATGCACCATTATTATTTTAATCATATACATAATATTATGTTATTTTTTGGTTTTTATACATAATTTTTTTTTTATTATTTTATACCAAATAAATCACGTTTATTTGTGGTTTTTCTTTTATTATTAATAATATTTTTGATCATATTAATTTAATTTTTTTTTTATTTCATGTACATTATATATATTTTGTTGTTTGAAAATATTGATTGAAAAATAATTTATTTAAAAATTACTTTTTTTTTTTAATATTTAATGTATTTCAACAAATACTAAAATAATTCTTTTTTTCACAGAATTCTCTCTCGCTCACACTTCGAATAGATATTTTAAGTACTCATGCAATACAAAATAATGAAATATGTACATAATAATAAATGTATTGCATAATTTATACATTTATGTATTCGTAAATTACAAATTAAATTACAAAATAAATAAAAATCAATTTTTGGGTGAAAAAGAGTTAGTTGACCAAATTATGGGGATGGGAGATTAAATTGTGGTTGCTAAATAAACATTACAATTTTTAATAGGTTAAAATTCTGGTTTGGGAGTTATATACGAGAGTAAATATAGTTGTATTAGATATTGGCTAATTCAGTATTTTTGTTGTAATATTTGTATGGAAACAAATGGTGTACGAAATAATTTTACCTTAAAATTATATAATATAACATTCGATTTTTACCATAGAACGTAACTATGTATAGTAGAGCTCATTTGTTAAATTTTTAACAGTGGCTAATTAAGGAGTTAATTAATTTAATCCTATAAAGTGACACAAGTAGAAATTCATAATGAAATCAATGAATTAATAAATTAAGAAAGATTAGTAATTCAAAAGCAAAAACCAAAATTGTATTTAAAGAGATTTCCTAAATCGAGCTATTGCTTTACGTGTTTTTAGAATTTTAGTACATAAATATTAAAATTAAAAATGTAAGGTTAAATTAATATTTTGGAATTTTGATTCCAGAATCGTTGAAGTTCCAGATAAAAAGTGAAAATTGATTGAATCGAAAATATCTGAGCAAATATGGTATTGAGTATGAGCGAAGGCAAACCTCCGTATTTTGAATAATTATGTACTATATCTAATTGGAATACTGTTAAAGTTAGCCAATGGTTGCCAGCCGAAAGTGAAAAAATAGATAATGCAGATTGTAGTACTGCAACCGAAAGTAAAAAAGGTAATGTAGATTTTGTTATCACAGCCGGCAGTAAAAAAAAATCGGGAATGCAGATTGGGTTATCCCAGCCGAAAATAAAAAATGAAATCGATATCAATCGGTAGTGTTTAGCCTAAAATTTACTAGTGATGTATGAATAGCATTGAAGACCTATGTTAATATTCTTATGTGGCAAAGCCTGGCTCCAGTTCCTCGTGGAAAATTGCGGAAAATTCGCGGACAAGTTTCCCGTGGGAAATCTCAGAAAATTTGAAAAGTTTCCAGCCGAAAGTAAGAAATGAATGTATAAAATCAGCCTCTAGAGTGTTATGTCTGGAGATGTATTTTATTGTTGTGACTTTTCATTAGCTATCGAAGAAACAAAAAGTAAGTCAATTTCCCGTGGGAATTCGATGCGATAGTATTGATCACACGATCAGCGGCAATTGTAAATTTGAGAAACTTGTTGGCCAAGTCAGGAAGTTCGGAATTTGAAACAAGCATCTCCGAAAAGTATCTATTGCATATTAGATAAAAGCGCTGCGTTTCATATTGAAGATGAGTGACAGGTGGTAAAATATAAAAGGGTGAAACCCCACCCCAATTTAAATCACACCTGCTTACGCATAAAAACCTAAACACTTGGTTAATTTAAAAAAACATAAATTAAATAATTAAACTTTGCCAAGTTACATACATGAAAAATTTAACATTGCGCTTTGCAATGTTATTGTTATCATAAATGTACCTATCAAAACCAAATGATTACGATAAATCTGCGTTATCGACAGAACATTGATATTCGTGTTCACACTTTACCAATCAAATGTTTGCTCAATAATATTATTAGCCACTATTTTAATTTTTGCGCTTTACAGACTGAAAACTAGTTTCGTTGTACGTCCAGAAACCAAAACTCGTTCACTTTCTTTCTAGTCATCTGAGTGGGTAACATCAACTCTATATAAGTAATTTTATTTTTGTATAAAAAAAATTTGAAATTATATAAGTACATACAAAATACAATTAAACAAAATAAATTTCTTTCAACAACCTGCAACTCAATCTCAACCCAATCCTAAACGCATACACTTATTAAACCAACAAACAAATACTCAACTCAATCACAAATTCAACCCCAAATCATTTTTTAAATTAACCCTTAACCTAACTCAAAATAAACCCCCAAATAAACCAATAACCCTTCCTAAACCCCGACGCCAGCTAACTCAACCCTAACTCAACTTTAACTTTACTTAGCTCGAACCAAACCTCAACAATCTACTCAAACACGCACTTAACGACCAACTCAATCCCAAATTCAATCAATTCAAAAGCTACAAGAGTGTTTGAACTCTTAGCAATTCAATCTAACATTCGACAAAATCTTCAATTTGAACCAAAATATATCCCCAATCGAACCTTCAATGAAAACTTTACTTTTACCTTTACTTATACCTTAAAAGTGAAGTGATTTTGGGTCAATTCGTATGACAAACGCACAAATCTTTTGACGTAAAGGCTCCAAAAGCTTTTCAATTCTCAGGACAAGTCGTTCTTAAGATACCAAGGGTACAGATAGACAAACAGACAGGGGCTTTGAAAATGTTGAGAAAATGGTTTTGGACCAACCAAATTTTTATTCATTCTTGACAGGAAATTATTGATTTGGTATTTTTGGACCGAAGCAAAAGGTAGCGTAAGAGTAACGAGTATGAATAGTGAGTAAATGATGCCAAGTGGTAAGAATACGAGATAAATTATCGATACAGACTTAGAGCAAACTGTGTAGAAGTTGAAGAAACAATGTGTGCATGTAAAATAATAAGAGTTTTTACTTTTTACATTTTACTCTTTACTTTTTACTTTATACTTTGTACTCTATACTTTATACTTAATACTTAATACTTAATACTCAATTCTTAGAACTTAATACTTAATATTTAATCCTTAATACTTAATACTTAATATTTAATGTTTACTGTTTAAAACTTAATGATTAATACTTAATACTTAACGCTTAATGCTTAATACTTAATACTGAATGCTTAACGCTTAATACTTAATATTTAATATTTAATAATTAATTCTTAATGCTTAATGCTAAATATTTAATATTTAATACCTAATACTTTATACTATTATACTTTATACTTTAAACTTTATATTTTATATTTTATATTTTATATTTTATATTTTATATTTTATATTTTATATTTTATATTTTATATTTTATATTTTATATTTTATATTTTATATTTTATATTTTATATTTTATATTTTATATTTTATATTTTATATTTTATATTTTATATTTTATATTTTATATTTTATATTTTATATTTTATATTTTATATTTTATATTTTATATTTTATATTTTATATTTTATATTTTATATTTTATATTTTATATTTTATATTTTATATTTTATATTTTATATTTTATATTTTATATTTTATATTTTATATTTTATATTTTATATTTTATATTTTATATTTTATATTTTATATTTTATATTTTATATTTTATATTTTATATTTTATATTTTATATTTTATATTTTATATTTTATATTTTATATTTTATATTTTATATTTTATATTTTATATTTTATATTTTATATTTTATATTTTATATTTTATATTTTATATTTTATATTTTATATTTTATATTTTATATTTTATATTTTATATTTTATATTTTATATTTTATATTTTATATTTTATATTTTATATTTTATATTTTATATTTTATATTTTATATTTTATATTTTATATTTTATATTTTATATTTTATATTTTATATTTTTATATTTTATATTTTATATTTTATATTTTATATTTTATATTTTATATTTTATATTTTATATTTTATATTTTATATTTTATATTTTATATTTTATATTTTATATTTTATATTTTATATTTTATATTTTATATTTTATATTTTATATTTTATATTTTATATTTTATATTTTATATTTTATATTTTATATTTTATATTTTATATTTTATATTTTATATTTTATATTTTATATTTTATATTTTATATTTTATATTTTATATTTTATATTTTATATTTTATATTTTATATTTTATATTTTATATTTTATATTTTATATTTTATATTTTATATTTTATATTTTATATTTTATATTTTATATTTTATATTTTATATTTTATATTTTATATTTTATATTTTATATTTTATATTTTATATTTTATATTTTATATTTTATATTTTATATTTTATACTATGCGATTCATTAGTATTTGTGATGAGAAAATTTAAGGTAACGTTTATGTTTGTTGTAATATAAAACCAAGGAAAATTATTTTTTTGAATTTTCTTTTTGTCTTATATAATTCAATTATAAATAACGTTTTATTTGATATAAATTTCATAAATAAATTCATAACGGTAATGCAAATAAATTCAATTAAACTTAATTCAATAGTATTTGTGATTCATATTTTTGATTCATTAGTATTTGTGATATGGAGAAAAATTTAAAATTAATTAGTAAATCAATTATTTTTAAAATTATTTTTGACTACATAAATAGTGAGTAAGTCACTTATAATTTGTGAACCATTCAAACATTTTTATTACGTCTCCATCACGTCTCGGATGTGACCAAACATTTTGTTCATAAAATCGCAGGGAATCTTATCCCACAAGGTTTTATAAGCACCCCATTAAACAATTTTGGTCTTGCTAGATTGCGCGTATCCTCCGCTTTCATTTAAACCCTCGCAAGGACAAATAAAACTTTGCCTTGGCCTAGGCAACTAATTATATTCAATATTTTTATAAAATTTCGTGCCAAATTCTCCTTCTTGTGTATGGCAGCATTATTGCGCTGAAGAGCAAATTGAGGCTCGACTGTTTTTCAGCAACTGGGAATACTGCCTCATTCATAAACCGAAATTGAACATTGACCTTGAAGTTTTGTAATTTATATAGCCACATAAACTTTTATTTCTTCCGCAAGAGATGCTAACGGAAGAACTAACCACCGTATTTGATATTCTCTGTAGTATCAACATTTTTTTCTCCATATTTTCTAATTGTCATCACAAAACGCAATAATTTTGACAAAACAAGGTTCTCCAGAGTTCAATTGGCAATCCAATATAATTACGTTTACGTTTTGTTTCCTCACAGTAAATCATATTCTAGTTGGCTATGTGTTCTATAAGCTACAACTCTTCAAGGCCAACGTTCAATTTCGGTTTATTGAATGATATAGCATTCTTATTTGTTGAAAAATTAGTCAGGCCTAAATTTTCTCTTCAGCACAATAACGCTTCCATACACTAAAAGTATCATTGCTTCGAAATTAAATAAAAATATTGAACATAATAGGTTGCCTAGGCCAAGGCAAAGTTTTTATTTGTCCTTGCGAGTGTTTAAATGAGAGCGGAGGATACCCGCAATCTAGCAAGACCAAAATTTTTTAATGGGGTGAACAAATTGTTTGGTCACATCCGAGACGTGATGGAGACGTAATAAAAATGTTCGAATGGTTCACAAATTATAAGTGACTTACTCACTATTTATGTAGTCAAAAATAATTTTAAAAATAATTGATTTACTAATTAATTTTAAATTTTTCTCCATATCACAAATACTAATGAATCAAAAATATGAATCACAAATACTATTGAATTAAGTTTAATTGAATTTATTTGCATTACCGTTATGAATTTATTTATGAAATTTATATCAAATAAAACGTTATTTATAATTGAATTATATAAGACAAAAAGAAAATTCAAAAAAATAATTTTCCTTGGTTTTATATTACAACAAACATAAACGTTACCTTAAATTTTCTCATCACAAATACTAATGAATCGCATAGTATTTTATATTTTATATTTTATATTTTATATTTTATATTTTATATTTTATATTTTATATTTTATATTTTATATTTTATATTTTATATTTTATATTTTATATTTTATATTTTATATTTTATATTTTATATTTTATATTTTATATTTTATATTTTATATTTAATACTTTATACTTAATACTTAATGCTTAATACTAAATATTAAATATTTAATACGTAATACGTATTTCTTAGTGCTTAATACTTTATACTTAATATTTAAAACTTAAAACATAAAACCTTTATACTTAATACTTTATACTTTATACTTTATACTTTATACTTTATACTTTATACTTTATACTTTATACTTTATACTTTATACTTTATACTTTATACTTTATACTTTATACTTTATACTTTATACTTTATACTTTATACTTTATACTTTATACTTTATACTTTATACTTTATACTTTATACTTTATACTTTATACTTTATACTTTATACTTTATACTTTATACTTTATACTTTATACTTTATACTTTATACTTTATACTTTATACTTTATACTTTATACTTTATACTTTATACTTTATACTTTATACTTTATACTTTATACTTTATACTTTATACTTTATACTTTATACTTTATACTTTATACTTTATACTTTATACTTTATAGTTTATACTTTATACTTTATACTTTATACTTTATACTTTATACTTTATACTTTATACTTTATACTTTGTAGTTTATACTTTATACTTTACACCTTACGCTTTACACTTTATACTTTTTACTTTTTACTTTTTACTTTTTACTTTTTACTTTTTACTTTTTACTTTTTACTTTTTACTTTTTACTTTTTACTTTTTACTTTTTACTTTTTACTTTTTACTTTTTACTTTTTACTTTTTACTTTTTACTTTTTACTTTTTACTTTTTACTTTTTACTTTTTACTTTTTACTTTTTACTTTTTACTTTTTACTTTTTACTTTTTACTTTTTACTTTTTACTTTTTACTTTTTACTTTTTACTTTTTACTTTTTACTTTTTACTTTTTACTTTTTACTTTTTACTTTTTACTTTTTACTTTTTACTTTTTACTTTTTACTTTTTACTTTTTACTTTTTACTTTTTACTTTTTACTTTTTACTTTTTACTTTTTACTTTTTACTTTTTACTTTTTACTTTTTACTTTTTACTTTTTACTTTTTACTTTTTACTTTTTACTTTTTACTTTTTACTTTTTACTTTTTACTTTTTACTTTTTACTTTTTACTTTTTACTTTTTACTTTTTACTTTTTACTTTTTACTTTTTACTTTTTACTTTTTACTTTTTACTTTTTACTTTTTACTTTTTACTTTTTACTTTTTACTTTTTGCTGTTTAGTTGAGGTGATTTTAGGTCAATTCGTATGGCGAGTAGCCGACGGGAGACACGAGAATAGTCGTTTAGGGTCAACCAGAGTGTAGGTCATTTTTTACAATTGATTGGATCTCCATACTTGTTCCAAGCAGGACATTGTGTAATCACAGATTTTTGATGCTAGAACATTATGTCACCAATTATGCCGATAACAACCCAATTAATAGATTATCTAAATCACTCAATAAATCAATTTATATAAAATCATAAATGTTAAGAGCTTTTATCTCGGAATTTGCTCGGCCTATACCATAGTGTGTACATGATTTTTCTCTTCACAAAGTCTTTACAAGACCTTAGTAGCAAAAGTAAAATTTGTCTGAAGCGAAAATGTCCTCACTTTACTGATTAATCGTTATGGTAGTTCGTGGTATGTTACTTATTAGCTGCTAGCAGTTAGTTACTCTAATGTGTAGCTTTCCTTAAATATAACAATGATATTTAAAATCTTACTAAACTACAATATTGATATTGGGAAAAGCAATACCGCAGTTTTAACTTTTAATCACACAAGTAAAACAAAAAAATCGAAAATTAAAAGCTGACTGACAAAAAGTTCTTCACAACATAATTACAGATATAAAAATGTATTTTTAATATTTAAATATGCCATACATTTAAACACGAATAGAAAACGAGTATAAGCTTTCTTCATTTTAATTCAGAACATTCAATGCCCTAACAAACAAGTATGAGCTATTGCCTTAAGAAAGTTACGTTTTTTGCGTAAGATTGTAAATTCAAATAATCATACATTTAAAGAAAAAATGTTCATAAAATTAAAACCTTTCTAGGTTATAAATTTTAATCTTTCACCTTTAAATTACTTGTAATTAAACGCAATTATTTAAATAGTACACATACAACAGCAACAACGCCAAATAAAAACCAAATTAATTTTTTACTTCCTTAAAGCTCATAAAATGTTTCTAAATAAATGAAACAAAAAAAAGTAATAATAATAATTTAAATTTATAGGCAAAAATTACAAAATCATTAATTAATTAAAATTTCACAAATTTTATTTTTATTTTTCACTTCTGTGAACATTATTTCTTATATGTACATACCTATCTAACTCGTACCTAATAAACAAAAAAAATGTGTAAGTATAAATTTAAATTATATATGCTTAATATATAATATACAACCAGATAATAACAATACAAAATAGACATACATATAGAGATACAGCCTAGTGAGAGATACATGTAGTCTGTTTCTTTGCAATAAAATTAAAATATATTTTCTACTTTAATTAATTATCACACAGAATTGTGAGTAGAAAATTAAATTAATTGCAAAATATCAATCAAAATTACTATTATTATTAATTTTGTTTTGTAGTTTTTATGTTTTGATAAATTACGAAAAATAAAACCAAAAGAAAAAAAAAATTAAATTTGATACGCACGAACACTTTTCCGCCCACAAATATGTTTTTTTGTTTGTAACTACAAATTTCTTCTAATGTTGCGTATAGTGTGTGTGAGTGGTATAAAATGGTTTATAAGAAACTTTCTGTTTCTCTTTAACTTTGTAATATTGCAAAAAACAAATTATGTATTATTGCTGAATATTTATGTTATATTTGCTAAAATGTCATAACATCATAAAACCTAAACCATAATTTGCTAAAACATAACGAAAAATATATATTTTCAAAACAACAGCATAACAACAACACAATACATTAACCAGGAAATGTATTTAAGTAATTATTGATATTTTTATGCTGATTTAAGAAAATTAGAATTTGATTTTATTTTTCTTTCAATAATGTTTTGTTGTTGTTGTTGTTGTTGTTGGTATTTATTTATCTATCTTATATTGAAACGATAAAAGAGGCACATAGATAAATGATTATAAGTTACTGGTTATGAATTTTGTGCTGATGTTAAAATGTTAATAATTTTCTTATAATTGGAATGAACTATACCATCTATTATAGCAAAATAGTGATTTTATAACAGTAATGATTAAAATTTACTAGCAGTTCGATGAAAAATCGTATTATTATTAGCCTTGAAGGTAATTTAAGGTAATTTCAATTTATGCGGTACTTGAACAACATCCCATAAAACCTTTGAATAGTTCAATGAAATATTAGATATACATGATGTATTTACATAAGTAAAAAATGCATGGTTGGTTTAAAAAATGTTATGGTTTCAAATGGCAATGGAGATGCCAAACTAATTACTAATTTTTTGTTGTTATAATTTGCCCACAAAATCTTGATATAAAAATAAAATAAAAAATGCTTTATTTTTGTCTTCTTTCGACTTCAAGTCAGTTCAGTCAATTATTCACAGTGGAATGCGGGCATACAACACTAGAGTTGACCATCGAAAACCTGCCTATTTTTGGCTTAAGGCCACAATTAAAAGAAAAACATAACCCATGTATGTACTCGAGTCTCGAATGTTTACTTAAAAAAAAATTAAAAACTTTTTTTTAATAGAGTTTATGTTGAACGTTTTTTTATGTTAAAAAAATGTTGTTTAGATCGGCGCAAAAATCTATGTTTTTATAATAATTATCAATTATATTTGAAAAATTATCAATAATGTCCGACAATGCCAAATCAAATGCAAGTAGTCTCCACGGGGACGAGATCCGATTTTGCCAAATTAAAGATTATTCAAATCAGAAAATTCGAGCAATAAGGGTCTGCTAATTGTTATTTCATCTATTTATAAAAGTAATGAGGTAACAAATAATAAACTCGTTTCAATTACAGATAATATTAAAAATCTTATTCGTGACAATGAGAGTAATAAAATTCAAATCCAACAAAACAAAAATATGGAATAAATTCAGTCCAAATTGAGATGACGAAATTATGAAGTTAAATATTTGAAATAAAAAGAATTTAATTCAAACGTGATAATTTACGGTGTTCCATATATGGCAAACATTAAGATACTGTGATCTGTTAAGAAAATATTTGTACTAGTATATATTATTTCATATTACCTAGCTATGGCAAACTGGTATTCAGCAACAAATTCCACTTTTTATAATTTAAAGGATTGGGCTGTAAGGATAAATTCAAGCAAAAATTTCGCGTAAAGCACTGCTTTTAGACGTCGGTTGCTACCACAATCCAATATTACAGCTGATGATGTTAACCGTAGATTATTTGCTATTAATCGGCTAACAAAGTTCTACTGGGATTTATTAAATCAGCTGAGACAACATATTTTTTGTTAAAATCGGCAATATTTCTAGTCTTAATGTTTATTTAATACATTTCTAGTCTCAATGTTTATTTAACCAATTTAATACGTACAATGACTGTGCGAATACAATTACGGTGCGAATAAAAAAAAATTAACCTTGGATAAACAGCGAAATGTTACACTTAATTTCTCGTAGGGACACATTTTACCGTCTACATAAAAAATACCCTGAGAACTCTTATTTCAAATACCAGTTCTTGTTTGTGGGAAATTTGCTTACTAATAAAAATTAATGAATGATTTCAATTTTTGAAGAAGCAATATTACAGTAATCAGTTTAGATGGAATAACTTTGAATCTCGAAAACAATTGAAATTTGTTCAATTGCACAAAAACAATTATAATAAGTATTATCCGATCACTCAGGCAATGGACCAAAGCTAATTATTGCCCTACGATAATATTCATCAAGCGTTCAAATGTTAGATCAGATAGATTAGATAGATGGTAGATCAAGTGAAGCATATTTTAAACCATAGGTTCACAATCATTTTTTATAACGGTTCATTTAAACCACTATAGCTCTATAAGTTGTAGAACTAATGACACAAATCTTCTGAAAAAAAACTTTCTAATACATATTGGGAATATCTGAAAGTATAATACAGGCCATTAAATTTATTACTTATTGCCATTTTAATATGTAACAGAGAATTACTTATTTCTTAAAAAAAAATATTTTGGAACTTAATCAAATTGGAAAAGTTTTCAAATATAAACAACGGTGAAGTCGATTAAAAAATATTCGTTTTATTTAACATTGACTAATTTTCAACTGGAAAGTTGCTTTCGAGTTGTGTTTGCCTATTATAACAAAAATATTTCAAATGAAATTTTCTGATAAAGATTTGTTCTAGGAAATTTGTGCAATCATGACCGTTCATAATTCATCGTGCTGATTTTAACACGCTTTGAACAGTTTACGGAGCTGAAAACATTCATTGTCACGATATTCTTAAAAACACTTTCGAATATTTTTATTTTTACTGAAAAATATTTGCATTTTACTTATCACGGAACAAGAATCGGGCACCGGGGAAGTGACAACTATTTAATTTCTTGTTAATGAAAAAAACAGAAATGGGTGACTACTTGAAGACGTGAATTAAAAGATTTTGTTTCACTGAAAACTCACGAAGAATGTATTTCTCTCTGGTTGTTTAAATACTCACGGACTATATTTATTACTCACTGGTTGAAATCATGCCAACACAATAAAACCTTTAAACATTAACTTCCCGAAATGAAATATTATCTTAGAAGGCTTTGGTTTTTAATTTTTGCTTTTGAAATATAATTGTAGTAAATAAAATACTGCTAAAGTTAGGTGAAAGTTGGCCTAAAGTGAAAAGTCAATAATGCAGTTTGTATTAATTCAGTTGGACGTTTGCAGAATAAAGTAAAAATGGTAATGCAGATTGCGGTACTCTCGGCGCGAGGAAATCTCAGAAAACTCGATTTTCCAGAAATTATTAGAAAATTTGTATAAAATTAGCCCCAACCGTGTTATGTCTGTAGATGTATTTTATTGATGTGATCTTGATGTGATTGAAGATCATTAGAAAATTTAAATAAAATCAGCCTCTAGAGTGTTACGTCTTCAAATGTATTTTATTGATGTAACTTGTCAATAGCTATCGCAGGAAAAGCAAAATGCAATGAATCAAAAAAAAAAAAAAGGAAAAAATACTTGCAATAATAGAAAAAGTGCTTTTCCAGACCAAGGAAAAACGAAGATTTCCAAGCCTTATTTCTAAAAATTCTGGAAAAGGAAGGTTTTATTTTAAAATATTCTGAAAATAGAGATTTAATTTTAAAATTAGAATGGAAGTCTCTATGTCCATAATTAAAATTATTTAATGGTTAAAGTCTCTATACTGTTTTTAATTTTTTTTTAAATTAACTTGAGCTTTCGGACTCATTTCGAGTCCATTTTCAAAAGCAATTTAAATTTTTAGCAAACAAATCAAAACCAAACCCAGAAAATTGAACGTATTTCCGTAGAAACCAAAATTTCCGTGTCTAGACTAGAAAAATATTTTTCCAGACCGTGACAAAAAAACTTGTGGTAAATTTTACGAAAAAAGCTTTTACAAAATATGAATAAAATTTGAAACACTTTACAAAAATATAATGAATCAGTTATTTAAAATATATAAATTTTATTTATTAGACAAAAAAAAAAATTAGATAAATAAAGCATAAGAATTACCAATATAAGCATAATCTCCAACAATGTTTATTGAGTTATTACTGGATTTTATGTGTAACATTTCCAAAAACTTTTTACACATTCTGCCGTAGGCACTTGGCGAAACACACTTAATACACACATTTTTAAATTTTTTTTAAAAACACTTGTTAAATATTTCGCAAAATTACAAAAGGTTTAAAAAATCACTCGATCGATTTCGGCTTGTTAGGCCATCATCAGGAGTATCTACACAGACAGTTTAGTAGATACTCCTGATGATAGCCTAACAAGCCGAAATCGATCGAGTGAGTTTTAAACCTTTTGTAATTTTGCGAAATATTTCACAAGTGTTAAAAAAAAAAATTAAAAATGTGTGTATTTCCAAAAACGATCTTCTCCTAAAATTTTTTTACTATTCTAAAATTTTAAAGTTATATAAAGTTATTTGATGATTTGTGTTTTTTAAATGTTGAGACTATTTTGGTTTAAATCTCGGTAAACTGCGCTTTTATGTTGATACAACCATTTTTCAATGAACTGTTTCGATTGTCCAGTATACGTTACGTTACATTCGCATTGGATCTGATAGACAACATTGGACTTTTTCTTTAGAGGAACAGAGTCCTTAAGTTTAGAAAACAAAGTTGTATTTAAATTCAATGCTGGTCTTCCCACAATCCTAAAGCTCGAGTTAATTTTTAAGAAAATAATAACAGTATGTACATATATAGAGCCACAGACCATTAAATAATTTTAAATATATAAAATTGTGGCTCAATAATATTTAAATATTAAAATATCTCCTGGTTGAAAAATGGAGAATACACAAATCAATCAAAGTTTTTTCAATTATATAAAATCGGAATTTAGAAACCTGCCTGTCAAAAATATGAAAAAAATGGTTGAACGAAGATTATAAATTAGCCAAGCAGATCAATAAACAACATATTTTAATCCAATGTCGAAAGGAGAAGGTCTCCTCAAAATCAAGAGAATTGAATAATGTCTGCGACATCAACAATGCAATTTTCAAAAAATTACAAAATCAATTTATTTTTGGAATAATCAACCAAGAAATTAGTGAAACAATTCAGTACATCAATTCCACAAAACAAAATTTAAGTTTCCTCCGTCGAAGTATTGAAGAATGTAAGCCAACTCAATTGTAAAGAATTTTTTCAACGATCAGCACTTATTTATAATTTCCATTTCAATAAAATCAAGGTAAGACAAATGGCCAAATTTGAAAATATCGTATTAAATAGTGTGAATGGAATTTCCAATAATTTAGTTAACACTGTGGATAAATGGTTAGTTAATTTGAAAAATATCGATCTTCACATTCAAATCAAAATTATTTTAAGTTTAGGTAACAAGTTATGTCCGCCGGTCACATATTTCAAAATTAAATCCGATATTGAAAGTGCGATTTTTAGTTTAAATGATATAGTTACATTGGATATGCAGAACCGTTTCATAAATATAATAACAAATCATAAAAAACGGAGCGAAAAAGTTATCACCTTTCGAAAATAGCATTTTATGCTATTTTAAACAAGTTTTTACACGGGCAGATAAAGGAAACATGACAGTTCTGACATTGAGAAACGGCTATTTAGATAAAATAAATAGTCTTCTTAATGATAATACTACATACATCCAGATTTCTAAACACAATTCAACACCAATCCAAACTAAAATTAATTCAATAGTAAAAAATTTTAATGAATCCGGAAATATTGATATAATTATAAAAAAGAACCTTACAAATAATAATTTGGTTATTTCTAAATTATACTGATTGCTAAAAATTCATAAACCGAATATAACATTCAGAACAATTATAAGCTAAATAGATGGTTCAACATATGGTTTATCAGCATTTTTGGGAAATATTTTAAAATATAGTATAAGAAAAACCAGTTTGTTTGTAATTAATTCAGAAGCTTTCATACAAAAAATTAGTAATATTACTATCAGTCAAAATCTCCTTTTATTGTCGTTAGACGTATCGTCATTATTTACATAGTTCATTGCAAACGGGTTATTAACATTATAAGCAACGATTCGAGAAGTATAAAGCAAAATTAACGAAAGTTCAATTTTTAATAGCTAGATATCGTAATAAATAATTACAAACAAATTTTTGGCTCACAAATGGGTTCGCCTATTAGTAATATTTTGGCAAATTTATTGATGGAATATGTAGAAAATTTAGCACCAAACTATTAATATTATAACGGATATCCCAGTTGACAAAGTTGATGTTTTTTTGGATGTTTTCAATTCGATAGAACCGAGAATTAAATTTACAATAGAAAAAGAATCTATAAAAAAATTTCATTTTTGGCCACTCTTTTGATACATGAACTTAATGGCAACATTTCTGTGGATTGGTATAATAAATATACATGGTCTGGAAGAGACTTAAATTATAACTCTTGGCTCCCGTTTTCTTACAAAATTTACTCAAAAAATTATAAAACTTTCAGATCCAAATATCTATTATAAAACTTTTATTTTATAGAACATTTTAGCTCAAAATCATTATTCTGATAAATTAGTAGATCTTACTATTTCGAAACAAAAATTTTTTATAGAAATTCTGAAGTTATGGCCGAAAATAGAAACAAAAATTATTTATCTAACCTATATATAAAAAATTTTATTGAAAAACCTAAACACCGTTTTAAAAATTATAATTTTTAAATTGTGGGAAGACCAGAACCGAATTTGAATACAATTTTGTTTTCTAAACTTAAAGATTCTGTTCCTCTAAAGAAAAAGTCCAATGTTGTCGTCTATCAGATCCAATGCGAATGTAACGTACCGTATACTGGACAAACAAAACAGTTTATTGAAAAATGGTTGTATCAACATAAAAGTGCAGTTTACCGAGATTTAAACCAAAATAGTGCTCTCACTAGATAACGTTAAAATTTTGGAACAGTAAAAAAATTTTAGGAGAAGATCGTTTTTGGAAATGTTACACATAAAATCCAGTGATAATTCAATTAAAAGTGTACGAGTTATGCTTATATTGGTAATTCTTATGATGTTTGGCTTACACATAGTAAATTTGAGTCGAATTAGAATTTATCATCTGTAATACAGTGAGGTCTCGTTATAGCTAATATTTCTCACCTTTCTCTTTTTGAGATAAATAAACTTTTTGGGCCTAAAATGTTGCTTAGAATGTCTACTTTTTAATGCCGTATGGCGTTTTTATGGCGTCCTTGAATTTTCAAAGTGGCGGACCATGAGTAGATAGATTGCGTGATAGATTACACATTTTTTATTATTTTTTTACAATTCCAAGATGGCGGATCCAAGATGGCCGCCAAAATTAGTAAATTTTTCAACGTTCATAAAGATCGTTAGAAATATATCACGACTCTGAGGTCAAAATTAAAAATTCTCTCAAAAATGTACCAGATTCCCGATAAAAAGTGTTATTTTTAGACATTTTTTGAAAAAATATCGAAAAATAACACTTTTTATCGAGAATCTGGTACATTTTGAGAGAATTTTTAAATAATGACCTCAGATTCGTGATTAGCGACCCCGAAATTCCCCTAGATCATGTTTCATTGATTTTCATAAACGTTGAAAAATTGACCTTTTATGGCGGCCATCTTCGGTCTGCTGTCTTAAATTTTCAAATTCTGACCCTAAATTAATGATCACCGACCCCGGAAACCCCCTACACCCAGTTTTTATTGATTTCAATAACCGTAGAAAAATTAGCCTTCTTTCAGCCATATTCGACCACTATCTTGTGTCTGCCATCTTGAATATTAAAATTCTGACCTCAAATTCGTGATCAGCGACTCTGAAAATCTTCTAGGACATGTTTCTAATGATCTTTATAAACGTCGAAAAATTTGCCAATTTTGGCGGCCACCTTGATAAAATATTTTTTGGTTGAACTGAGTTTTGTTTTGCAAAACATAATAAAGTATTTAAATGTATGTCAAATTTGGTCTCTAGGAATGGGAACAACTTTGAATTATATAAGTGAAAATGCGAGATGCTAACTGTATTTAAATTAATTAACTTAATTGATTATGGAGTGTAGGTTGTATTTAGTTCTCACACATAAACGACAACACTATTTATATGAGATTTAGGATACAACTTTTTCGGGGAATATGAAAATTTGTGTTCGGAGGGAATTCCCGGGACTGATATATTTTTGGTGGAAATGAAGTAAAATACAAAAGCATTTTTTGATTAAGTTAGGCATAAGAATGAAATTCCGATGTTTCCGTTATAATGAGATGAGATGTTTTGCAGCTTGCGGTTGATGAAAATTGCAAAACTGTGCAGTTGAGGAGTTTTGGTTATTCAGTTATTTTATTATTTCTGGAACTCCTTGGATCGCGTCGGGTTCATCAATTACAATTAGGTTTTTATAATATTTCCTTATAGAATTATACTTACATAATGTTCATGAGCTCCAACTACAGGAATTAATATTTGATTTGAATTTTCAGAGATATTGGTCCATGGTTGGGAATTTAATTGGTTACTTGTACTATGGCAGGTTTAATAACTAAATAATGGGGTTTTAGGCTTTTATTTGATAATGTCAATTTAAACTTTAGAAATGGTATTTAGTGATAAGTAACTGGTTTCGATCTTGATTTTCAGAGGTGTTCGTGGGGACCCAACGCAGATTTCCAGAAATTTGAAGCAAACAGCGGACAGGTAGTTTTAAAAAATTCTGTTGTTCTGATTTATATCCACCTAAATTACAGAACTTCAGTTCTGATATCATACTTTAGAAACAAATTGGTGTCTTATATCTTTAATTTTGGGTACTGGTGATATTAATTGTAATTCATTACAGAACAGTCATCATAGATCTAATTTCTATACTTTCAGTGCGAAAATGCTTCAATTATAATGGTAGTTTTGAGTTAAACCGTATTTTTAGGATCGGATTGGATACATTAGGATTTCAGGATAAAGAAACTAGGCACGGCACTCTATTTATTTTATTCATCATAATTTATTTATTAATATAAGTGTGAAGAGTATCTAAAGGGGTTCTTTTCGTAGTTTACTGGTTAGTAAGTTAATTTCCAGAATAAAACTTAGCTCCAGAATTAATCATTTTATAAGGATTAAATTTAATCCCAATTTTTAGAATATAGTTACAGCCTTATTCAACCCTCCAGGATTAGAGTTTAAAAATTATTTAATTGAATTTTAATGTAACAATGAGCAGTAATTAATTCATTTCGATTTGAATTTTCAGAAATACGGATGAATCCTCGCTCAGCATTCAGAAACTTTAAGCTTCAGCTGTCATTTAGCATAGAAATTGTATTGTCTTGTGACAACTATTTTTAATATTTTTCACTAATAAATTTATATAAGTTAAATATTATTAATTAAGTAGTAAAGAGTTGGTATTAATAGATAAATATTAATTTAATTTAGTTTTCAGAGATGCCCGTGTAATTTGTTTTGAGCCGTATTTGTAACTTCCCTATTTAGATACAGTACTTAATTGAATTATCGGTGCATTATGGGTGTTGGTGCAACGAATCATAATCATTTTTAAATTATATCATATAATTTTGTATATAATATATTCGAATAATATTATTTTCCTGTTTCCAGATAGGTAGAAAATAGCTGATTAGTTTAATTTTAGGGCTAATTATTTACTTTTAACTTTTACTTTCTTTTACGTAAGTAAAATAATGTATAGTAATCATGAAAATTGTCGACCTTGAGATTATGGAAGATTTATCTGTTTTGCTTATGTCTGTCTGTCCGTCTGTGTCCACTCTACAGCCCAGATGGCTTAACCAATCACACTGAAACATCAGATTTAAGGTTTTTTGATAAATTGGGAGGTCCCAGTGAATTTTACTCCAAATCGGTCAACCGGAAGTGGCCACTCCCTTGGGCCAGAAAATTTGTTTTGTAAATATCTTAAAAAGTATAAGGTTTACAAAAAACTACTAATACAAAATGTTTCCAAAAAAAAAAAATTTAAAAATTAAAACTTAAAAAACTTTATTAAAAAAAATAAAATTGATGTGTGGCCAGCACATTTATTCTACGAACAGGGAATTTTGAGAAACCAATTACTCAAACTTCTTACAAATTTATTATTTTGTATTACTTTCTGTATTACTTCATCATCTGTGTTACTTCTGTATTAATTCATTATTTTGTATTACTCCATCTGGGCTGTAGAGAGGATTCAGATTCTCAAAATTCGCTGTTCGTAAAAGAAAATCGTGTGTTGGCCATACCTCAATTTTAAGAAAGTTCTTGATGTACTGTAAAGTTTCAGATTTTTTTAGAATGTTTTGAAATTTTCCAGAATTTTCAAGAATATTCTCAAATTTTCTAAGTGTTTCAAAATTTATACCACGTTTCAGAGAATATTCCAGAATTTTCTAGAATTTTCCGGAATTTCCAAAACTTTCTAGAATGTACCAGGACGTTCCAGAATTTCTTAGTATATTCTATACAATTTCAGAATGTTCTAAAAGGTTCCAGAATTTGTTAAAAAGTTCCAGACTATTAAAAAATGACTAGAAAGAACCAAGTATAGTGGAACGTTTCAGATCGAATTGTTCGAGAATTTTCTAAACCATTCGCAAATTTTGTAGAATGTTGTAAAATCTTCTGGAAAATTTCTGGTATTTCAGAATTTTCTAGAAAGTTCATAATATAGAATTTTCTAGAATTTGCCGGAATTTCCAAAATTTTCTAGAATGTACAGGTTTTTCAGAATTTTTTAGGATTTTTTAGAAAATTCCAGAATGTTTCAAAAGGTTCCAGAATTTTCTAGAAAGTTTCAGATTATTTGGAATGTTTCAGAATGTTCCAGAATTTTTAAGAATATTCTCCAATTTTGTAGAATGTTCTGAAATTTTCTAGAAAATTGAAGATGTTTCAGAATTTAGAGAGTTTCAGGTGTATTGGAATGTTTCAGTATTTTCAGGAATATTCTCAAATATTCTAGAATTTTCCAGAACTTTCTAGAAAATTTCAGGTGTTTCAGAATTTTCTAGAAAGTTTTAAAATATTCCAGAATTTTCTAGAAAGTACCAAGTGTATTGGAATGACCCAGGATTTTTGTAATTTCCAAAATGTTCCAGAATGTTCCAGGACGTCCCAGAAATTCTTAGGATTTTCCAGAAAATTTTAGAATATTTCGGAATTTTTTAGAAAGTTTCATAATGTTCCAGGATTTTCTAGAACATTGTAGGTGTTTTAGAATTTTTAGCCAGTTTCAGAATGTCCAAGAATTTTCTAGAATTTTTTGGAATTTCCAAAATATTCTAGAATGTGCCAGGACGTTCCAGAATTGCTTAGGATTTTCTAGAAAAATTCAGAATGTTGCAAAGGTTTCATTTATTTTTAGAAAGTTACAGAATATTAAAAAAATTTCTAGTATATTCCAGGTGTACTGGATCGTTTCAGATTTTTTCAGAATGTTTTGCAATATTCCATAATTTTCAAGAATATTCTCAAATTTTCTAGAATGTTGCAAAATATTCTAAATAGTTCCAGGTGTTTCAGAATTTCTAGAAAGTTTCAGAATGTTCCAGAATTTTCTAGATTTGGCCGGAATTTCCAAAATTTTGTAGAATATACCAGGACTTTCCAGAATTTTTGGTAGGATTTTCTAGAAAATTTCAGAATATTTCCAAACGGTTCCAGAATTTTCTAGAAAGTTCCAGGTGTACTGGAACGTTCCAGATTTTTTTTGTAGGTTTCGGAATGTTCCAGAATTTTCAATAATATTCTCAAATATTCTACAATAGAATGTTTCAGAATTTATTAGAATTTTTCGGAATTTCCAAAATTTTCTAGAATGTACCAGGACGTTCCACAATTCTTTAAGATTTTCTAGAAAATTTCAGAATATTCTAAAAGGTTCCAGAGTTTCTTAGAAAGTTCCAGAATATTAGAAAATTGTCAATTGTAAAAAAATGTTTCGAAATATTCCAGGATTTTCAAGAATATTCATTTTCTAGAATGTTGCAAAATTTTTCTAGAAAATTCCAGGTGTTTCAGAATTTTCTAGAAAGTTTCTGAATGTTTCAGAATTTTCTAGGATTTAACGGTATTTTCAAAGTTTTCTAGAATGTACCAGGATTTTCGAGAATTCTTCTAGGATTTTCTAGAAAATCTCAGAATGTTCCAAAACGTTCCAGAATTTTCTAGAATGTCCCAGATGTTCTGGAATTTTCAAGAATATTTTCGAGAATGCTGCAAAATTGTCTACGAAATTCCAGGTGTTTCAGAATTTTCTAGAGAGTTTCAGGTGTATTGGAATGTTCAAAAAATTTTTGGAATGTTTTAGAATTTTCAAGAATATTCTCAAATTTTCTAGACCAGAATTTTCTAGAAAATTTCAAATGTTTCAGAAATCTCCAAAAAGATTAAAAATGTTTCAGAATTTCTTAAAGTTATAAAAGTTTCTCAAAATTCGCTGTTCATAAAAGAAAGTCGTGTGTTGGCCACACCTCAATTTTTTATTTTAATTTTAGTAAATTTAGTTGCAGTGTATAGATAACTAAATAACTGGCTCACGATACCTGTAACTATTAGAACAAGCGTTGTGAATTTAAATCATAGCTTATCAATTATGTTTCTTCTAGAAGTTTCAGCTAAGTATTGGGAGAGTCTTCATATTCGATTTCATAAAATAGCAATTTTTATAATATTAATATATTGCGTTTTATTTATTTATGTATTTTGTTCATTAATGTCTATTAATTAAATTAGTTTAAAGAAAATTAAAAGTGGTCTCTTCATTAGTCTACTAATAAATAATTTAATTTTCAGGCTATAACATAGTTCTTGTATTAATTATTAGTTATTATAGGAATTAAAATTAATCCTGAGTTTCAGAATTAAAGATTGGACCAACCCTGCATGATTAACATGTAGTAAATAAGTTGTAGTTTAGAAATTGTGTTGTCGTGTGCTAACTATTTTACTGTATATTTACTAACTATTTTACTAACTATCGATCGCTTAGGTGTCTGTAACCGGGTCGAATCTCTCCCAACTAACAATCGTATCCTATCCTTCGGTTTTGTTATATGTAAACGGGTGTACAGTGGGCTCGGCATCATCCGGGAACCTTGCTATAATGCTTGGCTGTGCATTATTATCAATCAATCAAATATTTTGTAAAAGCTTTTTTCGTAAAATTTACCACAAGATTTTTTGTCACGGTCTGGAAAAATATTTTTCAAGTCTAGATACAGGAATTTTGGTTTCTACAGAAAAATTTTCAATTTTTTGGTTTTGGTTTTGATTTGTTTATAAAAGAAATATTTTATTGGGGAAAAAAATTTAAAACGCTTTTGAAAATGGACTCGAAGTGAGTCTGAAAGCTCACGTTAATTTTTAAAAAAATAAAAAAATTATAGAGCCCTAAACCAATAAATAATTTTAATTATACAAAATTGTGTCTCTATGTTCAGAATACTTTAAAACTAAATCGTCCTTTTCCAGGATTTTATTTAGAAAAAATAGTTTAGGAAGTGAGCCGAAAAGCCCATAAGCATTAAACAGCCGCAATATCTCTCGAAATAGCGGTATTGAAGAATTGATAAAGCAACCAAGCGGGCATTTGACATGAGATAAAAATACGAATTATTTATATGAATCAACAATAATTATATGTTTTCGGATGCCGCATTGTTTCATAATTACGCGATCCAAGGAAAAACAATAAAAGCTGTACAACTAAAGACTACTTTACTTTAGTAAAAGTTCTGATGTCCATATGACTTATTTTTGTGTTTGACTGGAGTAGCAGATGAATAAATTATTTTAATTAAGAATATCACTTAAATTCTGTTTTGTTTATTTTGACCCCATAGAGCACGTTATTGCTTACACTTTTCCCATTGTGGGGATAAACTTAAGCGAATACAATACTTATTTGAAGGCTTTTTAGGACACATATACTCAATCATAATGTAAGGGCTTAATTAATAAAAAACTCAATTTTATAGGAATTTTTAGACGTACGTCATAAGTTGAAAATATCGGCCTACAGCAAGATTCTCGAAAAAAAATTTATGTGATGATAAATATTAAGATCTCGTAATTTTAACTTCTCTGCACTTTGACAACTGGGTTTCTACATTTTTGTTTTTTAGGTTTTTTTTTTTTTTGGATTTGGAGTTTCTGTGTTTCTATTCTAGATAAGGTGACAACCCGGCCGGTGCGTCCATTTCGACCTATTACAGATAACTGATTACAGATAAACTATTACAGATTTAGTGCAACCGTCCAGAAAATTAACCAAATTCTAGAAACAATATTAGTTCGGGTTACCTGCTTATAAATCTATTTGCTGCTAATTACTGCCTGGTTTATTAAGACGTTTCCACAACTTGCCAAGAAAATATCGAAAAAATAAAAATAAAAAATAGAAAATCCTTAATAAATTATGACAATTTTTTTTTAAATTTTATTGCCGGGTGTTATTAACAAAATTTATTCCAGCAATTATAAAATTTAATTTATTTTTATTATAATGGTGTTACATTATGAATGAAATAGTTAACAACAACCAAGAAAAATTAATTTTACATTTTTTTTTTTTATGTTGTTAAAATTTATTAGGATGACAGCAAAATTAATTGAAGAGTATTTTTACAATATTGTAAATTTCTTTTCGCGTATTTATTTTTTACGAAAGCAGGTAAGAAAATTTGGAAGATATTTATCAAAAAGAAAAACCAAAAATATTCATAATTTATTAACGGGATTTTTAATTTCAAAATAAATATTCATTCAACCGTGTTTCTGTCGGTTTATGTCTTCTTCGTAATATTCCTTTTTGTTTGTTTTGTCATCAATTTGAGGTTTTTGGTTTATATAAGCAAAAATAATAATAAGAAACGAAAAATAAGAAACAGCCAAAATGATTTAGCGAATCGGTCAAAATTATTTGATTAATTTGGCATAAAATTGAGTTTTATGGATTTTGAGCATTAAAATTGCAGAAATAAATAAATGAAGAATTTTTGTAATAAAATGAAAAATAAAAATAAATTATTCAAACGTTACGATTATAGTTTAGTATTGAACTGTGAATTTAATTTTTTTTTTTTTTTTTTAGTTTCGGTTACAGTTTTTTTAGATGTAGACATCATAAGAATAAAGATCGCATGATAGCCATAAATATATTTGGCGTGGGCATTTACTGTTTATTGTTGTTAAACTGGTGATTGAATGTAGAACTTGATCATTATGTCCAATATTTATGTAAGAAATGTTTTTGGACTGAGATATATGTATATTGTTTGACAACTCTCTTATGAGTTTACATTTAAATCAATTTTAATAATTTAACATAAATTTTCTGACATAGTTTAATCTTAACTTCAGTAAGGAATACAATTTTCGAATTGTGACTTTTTGTTTTTTAAGCAACCGAGATTTTGACAAGAAACTATACGTAGGTATATTGTGTTTGATTTCTATGAGGGTGCCAATCGTTCAGAAGCGACGGCCAAACAATCTGTTTTAATCTTATCGGTTAGATTTTTTGAACAAATAAAGTTAGCAAAACACAAAATATATGATGCTGTCAAGGCTGTCTAGGTGGATCGAAAAAATGCACTTCGTAAAAAATAATTGAATATAATAGATGAAACCTTTTTTTCAACTTTTAAATTGCCGCGAAAACCAAACCTTCAAAGATCAGAAAGGGGAAACAAGCAAACAGGGCCAAAAGGGCATTCCAGAATGAAGCAAATAAGCCCCAGAACAGTGCTGTGGCGTAAAAAACGTGGCAGAGGCACCTGAAGAAGGCACAAAAAATGGTTCCCTTAGATTCGTTTGAATACCTTTTGAACAAATAAATGCAACGAATCGTATAGGCAAAGAAGCCGAAATACTATAAATATTCAAAGCCGATGAGGCGGGTTGAGTAAAAGATTACGCGGTTAATGACTGAAGGACTAGGATAATTTCTACGAAATATACAAGAAGATCGTGTTTCAAAAAGTAGACGAATAAGTTTGTGAACTTTTTAAACACCTCGAAAATGTTAAATTCAAATAATACAAAAGCCGAGACAAGCAAGCCCTTTCAGTTTAAAGAAGATACAAAAAAACATCAAACCAGTTCATGCTTTTGAAGGTGATTTGCTAACGAAACAATACGTCATCGTTTATAGGCAAACTTAGTAGGACTATGCGTGAGCAACCGAGAAATTTTGTTTGCGATGGCACGTTAAAAATGAAACAGAAGTATAAAGAACTCACACTTTATGGTATTATAGGAGAGCGATCGCCATATGTACAACAGGTAAGGCATCCCCTAACCGAAAATATCCGAACAAAATTGGGCCGGGTTGGTGGCCATTTTAGTTACATAATTACGCGAGTTCAGAAGTGCTATTGGTATTTAAGGTGTCGATGAGGCCTACCTAATATGAAATGTTAAATAAAATGTTTAACTGTAAAAAGTAGACATGAAAATGCATACCAAATATTGAGGGAGTGCAGAAACCGCGGTGAGCGCCAGCGGAAAACCAAAAGATCAGACTATCATAAGAGGCAGACAGTATAAAAGAGCAGTTGCACTGTGGCTTACGCGGGTTCATGAGCTCTGAGGCTTTTTTCTTTCGCTGTAAATTATTGAATCTTATAATAAAAATTCTGATTAAGCCAGTCTGATGTATATTGACTTCGTCGAACACAACTAAAATTAGTATTTTGCAAATAATTTTTAATTTATTTTAAATCACCCAATTTAGACTTTTGAAGTTCTGTTTTCTAAATTAAAATTTGTATGCCAAATAACTAGAATCGCAAGCAAATATCTCATCGAGAATAACATTAATACAAACCCCAAAAATGTTGAATATTATGCTAATAGCAATAATTTCCCAATTCTAGGACTGAAACACAAAACAAATAATTATTCCTTCAGGTGACCTTGTGAGGTCATGGAAAATACATATTCGAACGTACAATTGATTGCTCTTTCCGAATCGGATGTCAAAAACAGGGGTTTCCCTATAAAAAATGACCTTGACCTCAAAATGACCTTGAAGATGACGGCCTAGGTCATAACCAAGCTCACCATTAAATTCCTTGTTGAAAATTACCTAAGAATAAATCTTACTCATTTTCCTTTTTGACATACTCCGCGAGATTTGTAGGGGTTTCCATACTTTTTCCTAGCAATGTAAATTCCTTCAGATGATCTTAAGAGGTCATGGAAAATACATGTTCGGACGTACAATTGATCGCTCTTTTCGATTCTGTCATCAAAAATAGGGATTCTAATTTAAAAAATGGCCTTGACCTACAAATGACCTTGAAGATGAAGGTCAAGGTCACAACCAATATCTCCATTAAATTCCTTGTTGAAAATTACTTAAGAATAACCATTAATCATTTTTTTTTTTGGACCGAAATCCGCGAGATTTTTACGGGTTTCCATACTTTTTCTTCAACCTGTATATGCTGGTATGAGGATTGACTTGGCGGGTTTTTGAATTTGAGTTAGGGATTTAGTTGGGGATTAGTTTAGGGTATAGTTGAAGGTTTAGTGGGAGGTTAGAGTGAGTTGATTTTAGTGGAGTTCATAGTGAAGCTGTCGAATGGAGTTGATTGTCTGATTAACTTGGCCGTTGAGTTTGGAGTTGAGTGGAGCTTTGGGATTGGTTTCGAGCTAAGTTGAACTGAAATTGAGGAGTTGGCGTTGAGTTAACTTGCAATGGGATTAGGTTAGAGGTTGTTTCGTAGTTTGAGTTAGGCATTCACCTGAACATTGAGTTAAGAGATTCACTTAGCGATTGATTTGGAATTTCAGTTAATTTTCAGGACTAAAATTCTGATCACCTAGTGAGATTTCAGCCCTTTATATTTTTTTTCGTTAATCTGTTTCTATGATCAAGGTGAAAAATTTAACAATTTTGGAAGCTGCTTTCATATGAATTGATCCAAACCACGATGACCAATCTTTTATTTATGCTGGCTTGAGGATTGACTTGGGCGTTGAATTTGCTATTCATTTGAGAGATGAGTTGGGTTTCATTAGTGAGTTTCCAACTCAACTATTTCAGTTGGAATTGTAAATATTAGCATTTAGTTGGCATTTGAGCAATTTTTAACACATGCTGGTTTGAGGGTTGAGTTAAGTATTTAGTTTTCAGTTGAGTTGGGTTCTATTTGCGGTTTAAGTTAGGGTTGAGTTAGGATTGAGTTTAGATCATTGACACATGCAGTTTTCAGACTGGGGTTTAGGTGTATTAAGCAGATCAGTTTGGGATTAATTTGGTGATTGAGTTAAAATTTGAATTGGAAGTTAGCTTGAATTATTCTGAGTTGTGATTAATAACATATCGAAATCGATATATTAAAAATTCGTTCATTCGCACATTCATCGAACAACCATCGATTTCGACGGCTACAGCCTCCAACATAAAGAAACTTAAGAACACGTCAGGTGACGTTATACGCGGACTAAAAGCTTTGGGAGATAGTGACTAAAAAACCCACAATTTTCCAACTTCTTGGATTTTCTATCCCGCCCAATCGATGCATTAGAATCAGCCAATATGACAATTAAGAAATCAAGCAACTCCAAGTAGAAAACTAATAGTCACATTGCTTCCAGAGAATCGAAGTTTGTTTGAGCTACATGTAAGGAATAGGATCTCTTTGCATGTAAGCAATTTAACGAGATGGATAGATTAGGCTAAAGAAAATCACAGATGCTTCAATTGATTAAGCACCAGACATCAAATATACCAATGCGCTTCGAATCGTCGTTGCCTACATTGCAAAAAGAAACATTATTCTTTGCTTCATATCGTAGATGTACCTCAATCCACCGAAAATTCGAATCAGCCTGCAGAGATAACTTCTCTCTCAACTTATTGTTCGCAGCCTACGACAAATCTTACAATTCTGCCCACAACCATAATCACAATTTTGAATTCTTTTGGAAGTATCCATGTATGTCGAGCATTATTATTAGATTCTGGCTCGCAAGCCAGGTTCATCCAGAAAGCATGTGTTCAACGGCTCGGGTTAAAAAAGAAAAGGCAAGAATGTCCGTAGGCGGCTTAGGAAGTAACAGCACGGGATCTACAAAGGGATTAGTCACAATAAAGGTGCGACCAAAATATCATCCAGAGTTTTCAATAGCAGCATTCATTTTGCTCAAACTTACTTCAAATTTGCCTCGACAAACCATAGAAAACATCAAATTCAATTGCTGGCCAGAAATTAAATTGGCTGACTCATATTTCTTCAAATTTAGCAAAATCAACAAAAACCGACCAATACTTCATAAAACAATAATAGGTTGGGTGGTTTCAGGAAGAATGGATAATTCATTACTGAAAGGTGAAATAGTTTAGCCACAACTAACCCTCTCGATATTGACTTGGATCGCACTCTCCGCCGTTTCTGGCAAATTGAGTCAATACAGAATAAAACATCAAGATTGTTACCGGAAGAAATACTATGCGAAAATGATTTTTCCGAAAATATAAAAAGGTCGCCAGAAGGTCGATACTCAATACGCTTGCCTTTTAAACAATCACCTGAAAAGTAAGGAAATTTTTTAACACCGCCATTCAAAGACTTAGAAGTACTGAACGTCCCTATGGTCGAGAATTCGAGATCCTGAGTTCTACAAGCTATATAAAGATTTCAAGATCCCGTCATCTGAAGCATATATCGGATACTATTTGCCGCATCAGAGGGTCATAAAGAGTTCAAGCAAAACAACAAAACCAAGAGTCGTTTTCGAAGGATCTGCTCCTCGTCTGGGATATCATGAAATGACTGCTTAGCAATGGGGCCGACCGCTCAAACAACGCTCTGCCATCATATTAAAATTTAGAGAACATCAATTTGTCATAACAAGATGTATAGCCAAATAGGGATCTTAGATGAGGACACAAGGTATCAAAAAATCGTCTGGCGTAATCATCCATCTGAGCCTATTCGACATTTTTGCATCAACACTGTCACATAGGGGTCTTGGCTACAATAATGTTAAAACAGATAGCCGGGGATAACCAAACTTTATTCCCTCCTGCTGCCAATGCCATTTCTCACAATATTAACGTCGTTGGTCTAATGACTGGTGCCGATAACGAATCTGAACTCATCATTATGGGATAACATGAATATGCTATTATTGCAACATGAGTTTAATTTGCGCAAGTGGATGTTGAATTCGAAAGTAATCTTGGAAGCTTAAGTTCATAACGATATTGAAAGCGATGTAAAAACCATAAGCGACAGTCTTCAAGAAGAGCTGACATATATCCAAGTATTGGACGTCATTTACAAAACGCAAAGTCGTATCCGAAGCTAGCCGGATTATTGACCATTTAGGCTGGCTTGCGCCAGTCACTGTTGTAATTAAAATTTTAAGAAAATGTTTACATTTGCTGCTGCAGTAAACTCTCCATGGCTTGATGAATTATTGTTCAGATATTCTTCCCTAACTGCAAAGGATGGTAGCATGTCTTCCGATTTATGCATAACTCAAGAGCCAAAAGGAATTCGATGAAAATTGGGGGATACTTGACAATACAAGAACTATTCTATTCATTGAATACAATCTGTGAGCAAGAACAAAAGAAGTTTTATAGTGAAAAGTTAATAAAGCTACAAACCAAAAGTCCAATTGCCAAAACAAGTTAGAATAATATTAAATTCAATTTCTTTAAGAAATTAGATGAATTATGACTATTGGTACCTAACTCTGTGGCATAAGTATACCGCAAGATTCTCTAAACCGTCGTATTGAAGTGACTCTAGTTCGTCCTCATTTGGTTTATATGCTACATTTATGTTCGACGTCAGGGTACTTAGTAAGTCGCCACTTAATTTATCAACTGCATCCAAATCCGGTGTATCATCGACTATTGTATTGCCGCCTAAGAGTGGCAAAAACTCCCCTCATTTTGCCTAAGTATGTATGACCATTGTCTATAAATGAACTCAAGATGATAGGGATGATCATGAAGCCCATCTTTCGCCCGAATAACACTGAAAGAATTCTCCAGAACATCTTGATTGAGTCTGTACGTGATAAGGTATAAGATACTATATTGCACCTTTAATTCATCGTACAACATGCTTAACGAATTATTCGTAATCATAATACCTGCAGAAAATTAAAATCATTAGCTTGGAAATTTTGTTCCGTAAAATTATATCTAACCTTATTGGAATGGGAGCATAATAAATCACTGCTGGTAGTGGATAGTGGTTTTTAAGGAGCAGTCGGTGTGCTCTTGGTGCTGCTGCGTGTATCGAGATGGCATTAGCAATGTCGTATGTTGTCCATTTGACCAGCTTTTTTGGGCATTCCAGCTTCATGATTTGCCCTTTGGTGAAGATGCGATTTACGGGATCAATCCCTTTATCCTTTTCCAGCAGTGTTTTCTCAAAGCAGCGATTTCGGTTTGCTTTGGTATAATTTCTTCCGTTTGTACACTACAATTGTTGCTGCACAAGGGAACTGTTTTCCCTTTTCCTCGATTTGTGTACTATACGAAGGAAGTGGCTCTGGAAATGTAGTTTGCGTGGATTTATTAGTATACTCCAATATTCTATTTGATGAATCGACAAGGTCAATGTCCGTTTCATTCAAAAGTTCGTTTTTCGCTTCTGCATTTTTGCATTGCTAGGACTCGCCAATTTTACAATACTTTTAATAGATAGTAATACCGATGACACTATGTTTGGTTTCAATTTTCGGGTTTCATTGTTCCCATATTGAACGTACACTGGGTTCCCAGCTAGATCCTCTGGTGTAAAATACTTCGAACATATTCGAGCATTATCGACATTAAATTTATCCTTTCTCCGGCATAAAAATGTCCACCTGTTGCGTAAAATTGTTTGCTTCGGAAAAAAATAATAGGATATTTCATTGTCTTTCTTTTTTCTTTCATTGTTTTCATTACAGCCAAATATAGCGCAATACATTTTTAAGCAATTTTAATAATAACACTTATTAAAAATTTAATTTAATTTGCCACAAAAAATATTTTCACAAATAAACACAACTTCGTAAACAAAAAATTAAACACAATCATCATTTTCAGTCGCCATATTGGGAATTTTTGACATATGTGCAGAAGAAAATGAAAATGAAACCGATGAGTATATTACCTGTATTATGTATATCGTGCGACAAAACTACAAAAATACAATTCCAACTTCATACATTAAGTATGAAGCAAGAACGTTGTGACTTAGCGAATTATAAATTCACTAAATCAAAAAACTCAAGGAAAACTTTCATTTCTGTGTGTTTTATGCCCACACAAATAATAGAAAGAGAAGTTTGTTGTTTGTATTAAATCAATAAGATTCTTAGGCCTGATTGTATGAACGAGGATAAATGATTAATCCTCCGATTTAGCGTAGTTTGCATTGTATGAACGATGCTAAATCAGAAAATTAATCGATGATTAATTTTTTACCATCCGTTTTGTCCTCTCTTTTTGGTGACTGAATCAGAGACTAAAAAAATTTGTTTTTATTTTTCGACATTTCAAATGTGGTGTATCATACAAACGAGACATTTTTATAAATGAACGTAATTGTTAAAAATGGACTCAACAAGGAAGAAAATGTCAAATTCGAAAATTGAAATTTTATTTTCCTCTAAATAAACAAAAAAAAAATTTAATAAACATCAACAAAGTAAACGTCATAAAAAAAGTATTGCCAGTCATACAAAAAACTGGTATAAAACTGTAATAAAAGAGAGGATAGATTTTTATTTAGCATCGTTCATACAATCGACGAAAAATAAAATCCTTGAGTAGTGATTAATCATTACTCTCGGATTTTTTTTCATTTAGCGGTGTTCATACAATCGGCCCTTATTGATTTAATACAGACTCAAGTTTTCCTTGAGTTTTTTTGATTTAGTGAATTTATAATTCGCTAAGTCACTACGTTCTTGCTTCATACTTAATGTATGAAGTTGGAATTGTATTTTTGTAGTTTGGTCGTAGCTACCTGATGGGTAGGCCGAAATTTTTGTTTGTGCGAGCTTATCTGTACGAAACCAAACTACCACACAGAAAACTCAAGGAAAGTTTTCGTTTTTAAAGTCGATACATTTTGTATTGACTTTGGGGTTAAAGTACGGGGGGATTTTGATATTTCTATTTTTTTGGTAGATATATTACAAATGATTGGCCTCTTCACTTTTTCTGATTAACAAGGCGAAAAATGTTGTGAATGCCATTATTCTTAATAAATTGTGTCTATAAAAAGCCGAAAGAATCTTATTGATCAATTTTTTTGTATTGTTGTTAAATCAACAAATTATTATGTCAGCTATTCTAATTGCATTTTCTAATCATTCAAATAAGAAGCAACATTTATTAATAAAATTAAAATTAAATTATATAAAAACCATACTTGGGAGTTTCTCCCAAAATTGGTGAATTTTTAAAATGTTTTACAGCTTTAAAATTGTAAAACCGAAAAATTTTCTGTAAAGATTTTTTCAATTATGTGATACTAATCAATCACTATCTGTTTCAGTATATGAAAGGATATTTTCACGATTTACCATATTATTGGACATAACTATACAACTTTAACTCAAAAGCTAAGGGTACCACTAATTTATTTCCATTTTTATAGCCGCTGTAGTTACATATTATGTAGAATATCTAGTAGAAATTGTCTATGTACTTCCAATATTACAACTACTTTGTATGCAATTAATTCAATTTAAAAGTTTTTTTTTTTGCATTCTGCCTGTTTTTTTTTTTTGTTTTATATATTATTTTATTTAAGAAAACCATAAATTAATCTTCAACTTTAATTTTACAATTTACATATAATTTTCTTCTTCAATTTCATTTTGATTACAATATTCATTCGACTTATGTTGTTTTTGTTGTACTGCTGCTTGATCGAAATAAGATTGTATGTAGCTCGCTCTCTATGTTATATGTATATGTATTATGAAAAAGAATAAAAGAAATAAATAAGAAAAATAACGACACATTAAAAGAAACATGAAAATAATAAAAAAAAATAAAAATAAAAAATGAGATTGTTAATTCCAGTAGCTACTGAAATCACATTTACATGAAAATAAAAAAGCACAAAAAAAAAACAGGAAATGATCTCATGATCATCATCGAAAACAAAACAAAACTAAAAGAGATAAAAAGAAACATAAATTTTATGCTGGAGTGTTGTGTGCGCGGAGAAAAAACTTTTTTAAGTTGAAATATGAACTTCTTAAGATTCTGTTTTTTTTTTTCATCGAGAACGGGATTAAATAATTATGTGGTGGTGGAAAGAAATTAAATTACCTGCTGTGAAATCACTAAAAATCACCTTTATATTAAATTAATATAATTTTTTTTTTACTTGGATTCTGATTAATTTTTTTTTATTGCTTCTCTTCTTAATATGCCAATGAACCAAATGTTGTTAACGATTTAAGCTGCGTTAATTAAGATATATTATTATCCTGTGAACTATTGGCATATGGAATTTCTTAATCGGCTGAGGATTTTAAAATATTTAATTTTGTAATTTTGATTAAACTATAATATTTTCGTTAACGGTACTTAATAACGGCAACCAATGATGGGTTTAAATCAATTCTCTTTTAATAAACGAGCTCTGATCTGAACTGATCTGAATCATATCACCTTGGTAAATTAATGCAACGAGCTACTGATATCAAACAATTTGATTCAAAAATTAAGATTTGTTCAATTTTTGTTGTTGCTTTTAAAGTAAATTTTGATCTGGTACGGAACCCTATGCTTTAAGAAATGCGGTTATAAATAGCAAAATCGCCAATTAGGAACTGTTATATGCATACTCATAATAGTACCCTGATACGAAGTTAAATGTTTTTGTTTATACTGGTATTCTGATATTCTCCCAACAGGATCTCTCTTCTAGTAAAGATTTTTTTTTTTTTTATCAATCTAGTAAACAATGTTTTACAAAGCAGTTTGGAAACATTCTGATCTCCGAAAAATTTGTAGCTATTGTTCTATTTTTTAATTTGTACATTGCAAAATTTTTTTCTAGTTATAAGATTTTCTAAATTAATTCTGAAACCTAAATTTTGAAAAATTTTCTTAATTTAAATAAGTTAGCAAGATTAATTTGAAATTTTGAATTAAACGGTTTGATTTTACAATATATCAGATTAGTAAAATGTATCAGTCAGATGAATCTTAATTAAATTTTGAAAATTTTTCATTTTGAAAGTTTTGGATAGGATACTTTTTTCAAATACTGATACACTTATGTTCCACAAAATACGTTCGAGGATTCTGATTTGAAAATTATTCAAACTTACAAACGATTCAATCCACGAAGGTTATCACAAAAATTTGTTGGTTTTTTGACATTCCTTGTTTTTAAATTGTAGTTAGTACATAAAATTTCTCAAACTTCAGTTTTTAATATTTATGAAAATTCTGATTCGTAAAATCATATTTTCGCAATAAATTCTGCAAAGCTTACCCAACGATTTAAAAGTTAAATTAATTTTAAGTTTCTGAAATTTTAAAAATTCTGGTCAAATTTTAATCGCTCATTTTTAAGATAAACAAAATATGAAATACAATTTTGGGAGATTCTTCAACCACCAATTTTGGCTTACAACTTATAAATTCTTAGAAATTTCAAACAATTGAATTTTCTAATATTAAATTTTTTTTTTTAAATTTCAAAGCCTTTCTGGAAGTTACAAAATTTCGGGAAATCACCAAATTGCTTTAGTTAGAATTCTCTAGAATTTACTAGAAATAACTCAGGCATTTTTCAGAACTCTGAGTAGGTATTCGACTATTTTGTAAAAAATACGTGTTAAATTTTGAAATTGCAAAGCTAACTTTCAATTGTACGTAAACCTGTTCGGAATTAAGTTGTATGTATTCTATTGCCTTTGATATAGGTGCTTCGATATTTTGAAAATTTTCTGTAAGCTTAGCGAAATTGTAAATTGATGTGAGTTTATGAGCTATTTTTGATCTTAAGTAAGAGTGAAGTAGTTTTTTCATCTTAAGTTATTTTATATCTTGTATTTTATTTAAACAATTTCGATGTGATCAGATGGACCGAACTCTTCATTCTGCTCATCTTCTCACCTCATGTATATCGATCGATTTTCATATTATCAGTACGTCCATATTTAATACCAGATTTGATAATTTAGTTACGTACAGTAAAACCCTTTCAATGCTATTGCATCACATTCCTCCCTTTTTAGTTGTACGTTCCCAATTTATCAAAATAAGGTTTACTTCATAATTAGAACTACTGTACTAACTTATACACTAACTTGCGCTGTTGGGGATCCGTTCTGGTAAGACATTGTTTCTTTATAGAATTTTTTTGGAAGTTTTCTAAGTTTTTCTTTAATACTAACATGCGTTGGATCCTATGCAAGTTTAGTGATAATGACTGGGTACCTTTTCGACGATGGTCGTTCGAATATTTCCGTTTACATTTATTCGTATACTAAAGAACTTAATTTTTTCCTAATATATACCCTCCAACCATGATTTTGTCCCTTTATATTCTAAATAAAATAAAATTTTCTCGCCTTCTTTAAATTCAAAATTATTTTTCTTTACATTAATCTTAAATCTATGATTTCTTCCTCCCTTATTTTTATAATTCCTCTTTCTTAATCTTAAACGACTACCCTCTTAGCCAACATCTTCATTCTAACCATTCCTGTAAGTGCATCATGCAGAATTTTTAAAATGTCCATTTTGAATTTATCTGGTATCACCAATCGAGATCCTGCATTGTTTATTTAGGACCCCTTACTAAGTTTTAGTTCATAATCGTACATACATACTTAGGAATATTGACCACCTGTTAATTCGACTCGCTGCTAAAACTGGCAACGATTTTTTGTTACTGAAAATTACTTCTAATGGCTTGTGATCGGAATGTATTACAACTTTATGACCATAAATATATTTGTGAATTTTGTTTTCTGCGAACACTATCGCTAAAGCTTCCCTATGGAGTTGCGAATAATTTCGTTCGGCTAGGCTTAGTGTTGAAGAAGCATAAAATACCGGTTGTTCTTTATCATTAATTACATGCGCGAGAACTGCCCCCACTTCATAAGGGCTTGCATCACAAATAATTACAATATCTTTGTCCTGATTGTATGGTACTAATATATTGCTCTAGACCGGTGAATTTACTAAAGCCTTTACTTTTTCTGTGTTCGGGTGAATTCCTTTATTTGATAATTATTCATGATCCTAGTAGCTAACTCTGTTTTGAAAATTTTGCACTTACTATTATTAACTTTAACATAATGGTTATTTAGACGCTCCAGCACGAAATATAAATTTTCCCTACTTTCCTCGATATGTTCACCGCCCACCAGGATATCGTCTATATAACAATTTACTTTTCGAATTCCTAATAAAATTTAGTCCATAATTCCTTGAAATATAGCTGGCGCTGTCGAAATGCCAAATGGTAAACGCTCGAATCGGGATAATCCTAAATGAGTGTTAATTGTTAAATACTTTTTTGAATTTTCTGATACTACTAATTGCTGATAAGCTCCTTCTAAATCTATTACACAAAACACTTTACAATTTGCCAGTGAAGCAAGTACCTCATCTACCCGCGGAATTGGATAGTGGTCGCATTGTAAAAATTTATTAACGGTACGTTTGAAACCACCGCAAATTCTTAATCGTCCATCGGATTTAGGTACAACAACCATTGGGGTAGCCCACTCACTGTAACGAATCGAAATAATTATTGTGTCTTTCTTTAATTGTTTTAAAGATTGCCCAACTTTATCGCGCAACTTGTATGGCACCGAATATGCTTTGCGGAATATAGGATTATAATTTTCTTTTAAGTGTAGTTCTGCGGTAAATCTGCTGATTGGATTATGTGATTTTTCAAACACGTTTTTAAATATCCTTAGAACTTCGTGATTTTCTTGGTTATTTATAGTATGAACATCTTTATTTACCTTATTTTCCGAATTTAAAATATATTGCTTCCATAAAGGGAACATCCGACTCAGCCAGTCACGATCTAAAATTAGTTTAAAAAACTCGTTATCTAAAACCGTCAACATCAATTGGAATTTCGAATCACTGTATACTACGTCGACAGGAATTCTACCACACACTTTAATCTTTCAAACGAATCTTCTATAAAATTGTTTGTAAGAACTTCTATTTAAGCCGTGAACTGAATTATTCATATCGCTGTTAAGTATAATTTTTTGTTGTACCCTTGAACTTTCCCAATTGACTGCTATTTCAACTGCTTTCTCAAATGTTAATGTGAACGGTTCTGTTAATAACTTTTGTTAAATGTTTTGGTCCCGGACTCCCGCTCCAAAACGATCAAGTGGTGCACGGTTTAAGTTATATTTAAAATTACAATTTTCCGATAACGTTTTTCATTTATAGTTTCATATGGCTGTTATTGTCTACTATTAAATTTAAATCTTTCTGCGATTTCATTCGCTTTTGGGGAGAAATAGTTTTTCAATTTGTTTTCAATCTCCGCTAAAGTTTTATTGCTCGGATCATCTGGTGCAAATAATTTTTTTTATATTGAATTCGCCGTTTTACCCATTACGGTACATAAGGTCGCTGGTTGTCGCGTTTCTTCGACTGCGTTAGTTTTAAAAAACAATTTTACCCGTTCCATGTATTCACCAAAATCATCCCCAAGTAAAAACGGTTCCAAATTTCCTATAGTTGCCATGACGTGATCACTATGAATCACTTTAATATTTTCACTGATACGGGGTTTTATTTTCAATTTTAACTATTCATACATTAACTACGATTGTAGCGGAAAGTAATTTATACAGTCACTTAATTTATTAATTTTTCACTGTGTTTATTTTATTTATAGAACTTTTCAATTAAGTTAAAATATTTTTTTTTGCTTGATTGAGTTTACAATCATTACAATCATTAACTAATCATTTTAATATAATTTTTTATTTAGGTACGAATTTGATTTCTGTACCAATTATATTTTTATTTTATTTACTTTATTAATTGATTAATTTCTTTCCGATTTTTAATCCTCGTGTATATCGATCGATTTTCATATTATCAATACGTTCATGTTTAATACCAGATTTGATAATTTAGTTACGTACAGTAAACCCCTTTCAATGCTATTGCATCACACTTTAGATAGATAATTTTTCTTTTAGTTTGTACATCCGCAATTTTTTTTTCTCGGAGCAGTTTACCAATACTGCAAAACTCTAAAATTTGTAAGATCTACAAAACAAATTCTGAAACCTAGAATATTGCTTAAGGGTTCCTCTAAATACGCAAAAAGTTTCTGTGACAACTTCAACATTTGTAAAAATTTGATATTCTGGCAATTTTTTAATTAAGTTTGCAAGATACAAAACTGAAATTTTCTATCGAACGGTTTGATTTTACGTTAGATAAGTAAGTCAGCAAACCAATTTAAATTTTAAAAAATTTCCATTCTAAAAGTTTCTGCTAAATAGCAGGATTTTATTGAAATACTGATAGACTTTAAAATTAAACATGATTCTTCAGATAGTAATAAATTAATTTAATAAAGTTTCAGCAACAACATTTTGTAATTTTTTGTGATACTGAAGAACAGAAGCGTTACAGAAAATTCTGTAATATTCTTGATCCCTACAAATTTTTCCAAAACCGAATCAACACTCAAAGAATATCAGGAAGCTTTCCGGGTTTTAGAAATAATTGAATATGAAAATTATGTTATTCTATTATTTAGTGATCTAAAAAGTAAATTATAGTTTTCTCAAATTTTATTATTTATGGTGAAACCTTAGTCACTTTACAAAATAAAATAAAAAAAAAATTCTTGAGACTCAACTTGTAAGCTCTAATAAACTTCGATCAATGTGAAATTTCAAACATTAAAAATTACAAAATTTTGGAAAATCCCAGATACCAAATACTTTACAAATTTACGTAAATATCATTGCTTGTTTAAATTTTTAGAAATTGAAATTTTGATAAATTCTGAAGTTTAGTTAGTTTTTTAGTCCTTGGTTTCAAAATTAGGTTTTCCCCTAACGCTACTCGACTTTTTATTTTTTTTTTTTATAACGTTGCGTATACATATTAGCGTGTGTCAGGTTAGCCTCAATAGTTTGTTTGTACAGCAAAAATAGGTGCGATTGTTGGGAGTGCTTAAAGTAAAATAAAAATAGATTTAAAAATTCTGATAATTTTGCCTCTTTTCAATTTAAAAATGGGAGCGGACAAATCTCTCAGTGATGACGAAATGGGGCAAATAAAGATTTTAAAGGAAGAAAATCCAGTATAATATTCAGAAGTGCAAACGTAATTAATAATTTTCTTGGAGATATAGAAAACTATGGAAGAAATTTCAAAGGAAGAGGTACGTGTGCAACAACTGCGAGAGAAAGACGACTCATTTTGAAAGCGAAGTCCAATTCGATGAAGCCATCAATTAAAATTGCTTCTAAAGTGGGAATCCAAGCAAGTGTGGATACAGTTCAACGCATTATTAAATCATCTAAAAATTTAAAACGGAAGAAATTTAAAAGTGAACCATTGTTGAAGACTAAACATAAAGCAGCTAGGCGTTATTTAGCAAAAGTTCACATGATTTGGACAAATAAATGGCACAATGGTTGTGTTTAGTAACGAAAGGAAATTAAACTTGAATGGGCCAAATGGAACTAGGTTTTATTTTCACGATTTAAGGAAAGAAAAATAATTTTAACTAAACGACACTCCACAATCGGTTTAGTCATAATATTGGGTGCTGTAACTAATTACGGTGCGGTTGATTTTGTTGATGTGCGATGGTACCTAAACAGCCCAAAAGTACTTAAGCATGCTGGAAAAGCAAAAAGTAAAGTTTCGAGAGGTTATTGAGAGCCAAAATTTCATTTTTCAGCATGATAATGCACCTATCCATACAGCTAAAATAAGGAATGGTTAGAAAGAGAAAATGTTACTATTCTAAAGTGGCCAGCATTATCACCAGATTCGAGCATAATGGAAAATACTTGGGGATGGTTATCACCACGAGCGTATGCAGATGGGCTTGGACGCCAATATGACATTAAAATAGAACTCATTAAGAGTATTATCAAATGCTGGAAGGAAATGTCTCTAAGCTATATGCAATCTTTGTATAATTCAATACCTGAAAGAATTAACGGTGTTATAAATAATGACGGAGGTGTTACGAAATATTAAAAATAAAAGAATATTTGTTTTGCAGTTTTTTTTTGTCTGAGGCTAGTCAAATGCCCGCCAAAAAATATACCATTTCAAATAAAAACCTTTTGGATGACTGCCATTAGGGGAAATATCTAGTTTTATATCTGCTCCAGAAACATTTATTGAAATGGGATATAATGATAGTTTCATTTTATTTCTCCTCTTTTCTTGGCTTCAGTTTCAATACGTTTTGCGTTTTGTGTGTACGCAGAACAAATGCATGTAAGTTCGATTTAAATGGGATTCTTATACTTCGTATAATAGAGCACGTTTGCGATTGGAATGGGAAATGTGCATATTAAATATTTATTTATTATATTGTTAAAGAATCTTGTCTGATTTTGGATTTATTGTTTGATCTTTAACAAATTGGCTGCCACGTCACCCACAGTTGGGCCACACATTTATGACTTTTATTGAAAAGTCTAAGCATAAAGTTGGATATACGGGACTAGTTTGCTCTTTGCACGGATCCTATCAGGGAGGCCTACTCTTATATTTGTTTGTGTAGTATTTTTTTTAGTGTAGTATTTGAGCAGCAAGTGAACTTTTTTGTATCTTAAGTTTTGTATGTACATTTTTGTTGGTTTTGGATGGACTGAAACCGGCGAGACTGTCTGTGCAGGAAGTGCGGGCAAGGCATTTGAGATATAGGGAAGTGCTTTGTTTTTATGCATATACGCGGGTCTGTTATTGTTGTTGTTTATATATTGTGTGAGAGGACCAATGTATAGGTGGAATTTGTGTTATGAGCGATCACAACGCAACGGCTTGTGCAGACATTTGTGTTAGTTTTGTATAAGGGCATCGAGCACGATAATTTTGTTATTGTTTCTGCTATTCTAATGCAACGACAAATAAAAGTGTGTTTGGACATGGATTGAAAACAATATTTATTTTAATCAAATGTGTTGATAAAATTTAAAATTTGTTTTTAATCATCCAAAATGAAGAATTTTGGATGCAGATAGTTTGTTCATAACATTGTTAGTTGGATTAAGGTTAATGAAGTTTCAGATTCCTAAAACAAAATTAATCCGAATTTAAATTTATATATGTCTACGTAAATATAAATCGACTTCTAAATAAATTAGAAACATTTGAAGCGTTTCTTAACAATCTAAATGTTACAGTTGATATAATCGTAATGGTTGAAAATTTCCTTAAGATCAGATGAAAAAAAAAAAAAAATTAAATTTCTTAATTTTGAAGATTACTATTCCTTCCATTTTGTTAGAAGTACTAGGGGTGGTGGTGGTGTTTCCATATTTGCAAAGTAAAACCTGAATTTTTAAAAGGTATCAGAACTATCAAATTTAGAAAATTAACTTCTTGATGTGAAAAGTAATATAATTAAGCTAACTATAATAGGAGTTTACCGGCCTCCACTTACCGATATTAACAAATTTCTCGAATTTTTTGAAAATGTTGAAAATGCTAAAGTTCAAGAATAACTGCTTACTTTTTGGAGATTTAAACATTAACCTGTTAAATGACCAAGATAATTCTGTAGTAAATTATTTATCTACAGAGAAAGGGTGTGGTTTAAATATTATAAATAAAATACATTAAAATTTTTACACAAGGAAAGATTATACAAATATGATTTTAATTTTGGATCATTGCATATCTACGTCAGTTGAAGCTTTTCAAGTGTTCATCGGTGAGGCATATCTTAGTGATCACAGATTTTTGATAGTTAACAAAAACATTTCGAATATTTGTAAAACTTCTAAAGTTTGTGTTGATAAAGTAAATTTCGATAGAATTTTGGAAAAGTTGCCAAAATTTAGCATTACCGATATGACATTTGAATATTTTCATAAACATCTCTGCTCTGAAATAGCCAAACAAACTATCGAATGTATAGATAGAAGAAATAAAATTGATGACATAAGGTACTTCAAAACTGAAAAAGCTAGTTAATGAACCAGATAAATTTTATAAACTACTGCAGCGATATTCAGGAAATGAGTTTATCAAATCTAAATTCAATATTTTAAAAAAATGGTTAAGCAATAAATAGTTACCGCCAATAAAATTTATTACTCTAATGAATTAATAAACATCAAAGAAAATAGTAAGGAGATGTCGTCGTTAACAATTAATAAATTCAATAATCAAACAGCTTCTAGAGCCAACTCATTCCAAGAATATAGGATTTGTGTTAACAATAAAATTTTATTGAAAGTCCCAATTATAAGAGTTCTAGAAAGCGTGGGTAAATATTTAACGAAAAACTGTTTATCACAGCCTAACATTATCAAAGTTTGTATATTTATGTCCTATTTGGGGATATGTTGGCATATTCCGCAAAAAAGAGCTATCTATACTCCTAAATAGATAGCCCACTAAAAAGATACCCCAATAAAATGATTTATTCTCTTGATATGCTGTCGATCACTCAACTGATAAAATTTTGATAAAGTGCTTCCCTCATTAGACTTCCGCAATTCAAATTAGCAATATCGCAAAATAGTTTATTTTATGAAGGTTATAATCTCTTTAATCAACTAGGATGAACAAGTTAAGGAAAATAAGTTAGCAACTTTTAAAAATACTACCCTGCAAAATTTTGCCCCTGACAATGAATGGTTCTTTCCGAGTAATTTTTCACGCTAAATCCGAATATGGGCTCAGAATTGCTCTATCACGTCAGGTTTATGAGATATTCTAACCTATGAGTGCAAAAAACACTATTTTTTTGACATATTTGAGGTTATCTAGCACCGCGATTTTTTTTTTTCAGAAATCCATGTGTGGGATCTTATAGTACAAGTCTTCTTCTTTCAAATGCCGTTGAGTTTGCTCAAATATTTTTTTTTTCGCCGAGATATCGCATTTTCGAATTTGCATGTTCGTGAATTTTTCGGTATACGAAAACTTTGAAACGCGATATTTCTAAACGCGGTATTTCAAAACGCAATATGACGAAACGCGATATGGTACAAAATGCGATATGGTACAAAGCGCGATATTTCAAAACGCGGTGTTTCAAAACGCGATATGGTACAAAATGCGATGTTTCAAAACGCGATTTTTCAAAACGCGATGTGTAAGCAAATATAATGTTAAAATTATTTTTGATATCATTTTGGAATGTGGACATGTGGAAAGTGATTAGATTTTATAAACCTTTATATAACAGAATTTTCTTCCAATTAGTAAAATTATCATGATGATGTCAGTTATCAGAATTTTTTTCGGGAGCGTATCGATATCTTAATTCTCAAAATCTTATTTTTATCAAAATCTTATTTTTCGACGAATCGTACTAGCTTGAAATCTAAGATTTCGATACGCTTCCATGTCCCGTATCCCAGTTTTGAATTTTGTTTTACTTTAAATTAAAATTCTTCTGCACCAAAAGGAGCGGGGCCCTTCGTTTTGCCCATGAAAATCCCCGTTTTTAAAGAAAGCAAGATTCGTAAAATAAGATTTTCGAAAGTAAGATTTTGCAAATAAGATTTAGTACCCAACCGTTTTCTTTCGCTTAACAGAATTTCTCGTCACTTAAAAAAATTAAATTTATTCTTCTAATGAAAATCAATTTCTATGTAAATCTATCTTTAATTAAATAAAATTATTTGCTAATACATTACATACGTATATGGAACAAATTTTCTATGAACATCAAAAATTAGACACGTAATTAACTAGTTCGCTTAATAAATAATTCGCCGGTTTTTAATTTTTTGTTTGTAATGATTGTTTTTATGCCCTTCTTTACGGATTATTTTGTTTACGAAGATATGTTGGGAAATCCAGATTTTAATTTTAATTTTTGTTGTTTTTTTTTAACCCAACTCCAGTATAGCAGATGTTATATTGCACTTATATTTTCGATTAGTAACCGCTTTCCAGTTGTATAGTTACTTAAAAAACAACAGCTGTCGAAGTATATACAACAAAAGCTTTAATTTATTTAAGAGAGTATTATTTTAGAAATAAAAACAATCGTGAATTTTCTATATTGGGCTTTTCCATCTCCGTTGTAATAAATAATTTAGGCAAATATAAACGAAAATTGTCGGAAATCTTATAAATTTCTAAAAAAGAATGAAGTTTGAATCTGAACTATATTCAATTTTGAATGAAAGGTATAAAATTACTCAATTATTAAATAGAGGAATTTGGAGCCATAATAATTTAGTAAACGTAAAAACAATAAATATGAAGTACATTTTTTAATAAAATTTCAAAAAAAATTTTTTGCAATTTTAGAATTTTAAGTTAACAAACTTTTTTTAGGATCCCTTTTCCAAAATACTTCTCGGATTTCGTCTTAATCGGTTAACAAAAATGCCCAAGTTTTAAAATATGCTTAAGTCTACCATATGCCATTTAAATCATAATTGATTAAGAAATAGGCAAGAGCCAACTTATATCCTACTATATCTGGCTATATTCCAGAACATAATCAAAAAATCATTTTAAAATCTCTTTTTACCACGCATTTCTTCATAATTGATTAGAAATAAACAAGTTTCATCGGGAAAATTCCAGAAATTTGTCAAACAAATTTAAAAAATTACCGCATTTTGAAATATCGCGTTTTGTACCAAATCGAGTTTTGAAAAATCGCGATTTTTACCATATCGCGTCTCGTACCGTAACGCGTTTTGAAATTTCGCATTTTGTACCATATCGCGTTTTGTAACGTATCACGTTTTGAAATATCGCGTTCTGTCAAATCGCGTTTTAAACTATCGCATTTCAAATGGGACTCGTATAAAAGGTAGTGTGATTATACCGTATACCGAGAAATTCATGAACATGCAAATTCAAAAATGCGATATCTCGGCGAAAAAAATGATATTTGAGCAAACTGAACGGCATTTGAAAGAAGAAGACTTGTACTATAAAATGCCACACATGGACTTTTGAAGAAAAAAAAAATCGGGGTGCTAGGTTACCTCAAATATGTCATAAAACAGTGTTTTTGCACTTTTAGGTCAGAATGTCTCATAAACCTGACGTGATAGAGTAATTCTGAGTCCAGATTCGGATTCAGCGTGAAAAATTACTTCGGAAACAACTATTCATTGTCAAGTGGCACCAAATTTTTTAAATTTTGCAGGGTGGTGTTATTTAACGAATTTATGACAAATTAATGTTAAATATTCAACATTCATTTCTTCCCTAACAAATTAACCATTTCCAAAGAAATAAAGAATTCATATGACATAATATGACAGCTGAACATTTAAATCTTCATTTGAACGTAAGAACAAACACCATAAATTTAATTTTTCTGAATTACTATGAATATATGTAATTTACTGATTAGTAATAATTTTGTTTAGATTTAATGATAAAACAAATATTTTAGTGTAAAATTTTATTTTAATAAAATTAATTAATTTTGATATTTTTTATTTTTGGTAAATATAAAACAACAAAAATTTGTTTTATTGTACAATTCATAATAATTGGGGCCACTATTTTAATTAAGTTTTTAATTTTTAAATTTTAGATATTAATCCCATTTTGTAAATTTTATATACATACATATTTCGAATACAGAAATTTCACGACAAATTTTTTTTCTTACTGTATTCTTCGCTGATATGTCTCGAATCTTGTTGATATTGAAGCACTTGGTTGGGAACCGTTCTGGCTTGCGATAAATTTGATATCCATTCAGTTCATCTTTGTAATCCAATTCGGACATCTTATGTTATTTAATCTTTGAATTAAATGGTTGCAAGCTACCATTTTGTGAGAATATTGATGATTGAAATTTGCATGGATGGTATGACTGGTCTGCGTATCGGTTTTCGATATACATATATACTTTAAATTGTTGTTGATTGTAAGAATTTTCTATGTTTAAATCCAAACAATATATCGTCGCTTCCAATTAAGAGTATTACATCTGCAAATGACTAATTTTTTGAAGAGGCCTTAAAATTGTTAATGCTAATTTTGACTTAATTCTGTTTTAAATAAGGTCCTTCACAAGATGTGTGGCAAGAATTTTATTTAAAAAAATTATGCCAAATTTAACATTAAAACCTTGACACGCCCCTCCAAAAAAATTAATGATTTGCAGATGTAGGGGAGAGGGGCTATAAAGTAGACAAGGCTATAAAGTAGACAAAGTTAATTTCTCGAAAATGGTAGAAATAGTACAACTCATTAATTTTTTTCTCATTTTGTAACACATTTTTGCTCACCTGAGCAAAATAATTATTGTTTTTTCAGTTTTGTTTTAATTTTAGTAACGGAAAGTTGAGTTTTGTTGCATCAAAGTAAGTTTTTTGGTTTTTATAATATCTATAATATTTTTAAATGTAGTGCATGAAATAAAATTTGTGATATTAGTTATAAAGTAAAATTTTATTGTTTCTAAGGATAAAGTACCGTTATTCAAATAATTTAGCACATATTTTATTGTTTCTCAGAATAATTGTACAAGTCCTTAAGCGATAAAGTAGACAAAATCGTCGCTATAAAGTAGCCAGATGCGTGTTCCTTATTGCTCTTACAAAGCAAATTTTTATAATCAATGTATAGTTTTATATGCAATAGTTTTATATTTTAAAGTTATTTGATTGTTACATTTATATTTATTAGAATTTACTGTAATATGGTTAAAATTTATAAAAGAAAAACCGATCGGCCGATTATTTCTGAAGAACTGATGAAAAGGGCATTAAAAGATATAATTAAGGGCCGAAAAACATATCGCGCTGCGAGCATCGAATACGGGATTAAAAAATCCACTCTGTTTAAAAGGATGAAAAAGTTTAAGGCAGTAGTAAGTCTACCAAATGCAAATGATTCTGGAAATTCTGACGATGATGACACCCCTATGGGACTGATTAACGATGGTAAAACGAAATATAAACATCGTCAAATATTTACGAACGAAGAGGAGTTACAATTAGTAAACTATTTAGTTAAATCTTCCCGAATCTGCTACGGTTTGTCATATCATCAAACTAGGAAATTAGCTTATGATTTTATTGCCAATTTAAGAAAACCAACTCCATCTACCTGGCACAAAACTCGATTAGCTTCAATTGACTGGCTAAAGGGATTCATGGCTCGCCATCCGGAAATATCCCTTCGGAAGCCTGAAAACACGAGTTTCTCAAGAGCTACTTCTTTTAACCGTACAAACGTTAATCAGTTTTTTGAAAATTACAAAATTGTAATGGAGCGTCATAAATTTAGAGCATCTGATATATACAATCTTGACGAGACAGGAATAACTACTGTTTTGCAATCTCCAAAGGTAGGTATTATATCTTCATAGATATATTAAATAATTTCATAATTGCTATTTTTTTCATAATTGCTATTGTTGTATAGGTTATTGCAAAAACCGGTACTAAACAAATAGGTCAGATGGTATCGGCTGAGAGAAGTGAGCTTGTCACGTTTTGTGGAATTGTAAGCGCCTCTGGAAGTACAATTCCACCAGTATTTATATTCCCATGAGTACGATATAAAGATATGTTTTTACACGGTGCTCCACCAAATAGCTTGGGACTCGCAAGCAAAACCGGCTGGATGACCGAAGATCTTTTTTTGGAAGTATTGAAGCACCTACGCGTTGCTCAATTGAAGCACCTATTCTTTTGCTTATGGATAATCATGTAAGCCATACCTCCCTTACCTCAATTATTTATGCTAAAGCAAATGGCATTGTGTTGCTTTCCTTTCCACCACATTGCACTCATCGTTTGCAACCTCTAGACGTGGGCGTTTATGGTCCTTTTAAAAATTATCTTAAAACGGCTTTCAATAACTTCATGCTCACGTCTCCAGGGAAACTTATTACTATTTATGATATACCAAAATTGGCAAGTGAAGCTTTTAAAAACAGTTTCACCTTTACAAACATCACCTCGGCATTTGAAAAATGTGGGATTTGGCCAGTAAATGCATTAGTTTACACTGACGACGATTTTGATATGAATTATGTAACAGATAGATCACCAAATCAAGAACTAGAAAATTTAGATTTACCACGAGATGATGAATTATCTGAAAGTGTTGCTGCAGAGTGTCATAATAAAACAGCAACAAATATATCACTCGAAGACATAAGGCCATTTCCGAAGGCTCCACCTAAGAAACGTCGGATAACAAATCGCCAAGCTGGTAAATCACGTGTGTATACGGATAGTCCGGAAAAAGAACGGGTGGAAAGTCTAGCAAACTTTAAAACGAACTAAAATGATAAAATCAGTATCTCGAAAACAGGCTCCAAAATTAGCGCGGAAAACACAAAAATTATTTTTAAATAACAGCAATACATCGTCGGATCTCGAATCACATTATTCTTTGCGAGACTCCTTCGATTCAGATTTTGATGATGAACAATTATCTGAAGCTGAACAATTTAATTTCCCAAATAATCTTTCGGATAGTGATGTTGTAAAAATCGGAGACTATGTGCTAGTAAAATTGGCACAGAATAAAAAAAGAAGTCTTCATTTTGTTGGCCAAATCAAAGTTGTTCACAATCAAAATGATTTTGATGTGTTATTTTTGGAAAAAAATAAAGAAAAATTTGTTTTTCCGTATAAAGATGACATATCCCAAATAAATCGATTAGATATTGTATCATTGTTACCAGAACCCGTTCAAATGCCAGGGACATCGAGAACGAGAACGAGTTTCAAGTTTGAAATAATGCTTGAAAAATATAACATCCGTTAATAAATGTCATGGATTCAATACATCTTTCTTATTATTTAGCAAAGTTTCGGAAATAAATTGAATTGTTTCAAAAATTAAAAATAGTTTTTTATCATCTTTCTGTTCAGATTTTATAGTCGCTTATAAAAAACGATACGCCCCTGAAGTTTCATTTTGCTTTAGTTTGTATGTGGCATGGATTTAGCCTAATGTCTACTTTATAGCCTTACAAAGTTTCCTTTGTCTACTTTATCCCCGACTCGGTTATAAAGTAGACAAAAATCGACTAGTTTCCTTAAATTTATTATCACAACTAAAAATTATTTTCAGTAAACAACGAGTTTGTCATTGGTTGTAGAAAGCAATAAACTTAAATCAACATTTGAAAAAAGTTCTAATATTTCTTTAGGACTACTAGTTTTTATCAAAAATATCAAAAGTGTCTACTTTATAGCACCTTTCCCTAATACTCTTAATTGGAAGCGACGATATAGGTACTTTTGTTTTCTTAAATTTTCAAAGTGAAGTTAATTTTTTGCTGAATATTATTTAAGAAATTTAGAGAATTGTCTAACTGTCTGCCAGTACCTGAATATAAAATCAGAATGTCTTCTTATCATCGAATCGTCAATTATACCAACATCCAATTTGACAACAGAGAAACAGAACTTTTGAACAAAGGATTAAAATATAGTACAACTCCAAATAACGATAGGAAGAGCCAAAATAGATCTAATGAATATAGAAAATTCCATTACCAAAACTAGTATGGAACATCAGGCAGATATACTAAAGACGATGGTGGTGTGTTACAATTTTTCAAGTTGTTAAAAGATTTTTAATTTAATTAATACACGCGAAGAGCTTGAGATTATTAATGTTACGTTGTAATCAACTCGACTTTCCATAATTTTATACGGTGTTATTATTATTTCGAATATATTGATTTATTTGACATTAAACAGAAATATCCCGGTTTCACGGTGTAAGTAAATTTGTTTTATTTATTTATGTACGCATATTACCAGCATCTTCCCGCTGGATGGTAATTTTTTGTTTTATGATGCTTTTTGATGAAAAAAAAACTCAAAATTCAATTACATTTTGGTCATTGAGTGGAGCAATTAATTAATTGAAATGTAATAAAAGCTCTTTAAAATGTGATTTTTGTTTTCTTGTTGAAATCGGATTAACATAAAATAATTACACTACTACTTGTGATAGTGAGTCGAACAAATTTACGTTCGAATAAATTCATAGTTTTCGTGATAGTTCGTGATATTACGTTCATTTTGCTTAAAGAGTTTGCTTAGAAAATTGATCAAATATTTATATCTAATACACTTTGCAAAGAAAAACTTATTTCTGGAGAGACCGTCTTGAGATGAAGTTCTGGAATATGACCAAGTAAGATGGAACATGCGGTTATTTCTTAACCGAGCATGATGAAATTCGACAAATACGATAGAAGTCAGAATGCCTGAAATGATTTTTAGGTGAAGTTCTGGAAATTGGCCATATACAATTAGGATTTATTGTTAGATTAAGTTCAGTAATGTGGCCATGTATGATAGAAGTTGCTAAACCGATTATGATGAAATTCGACATGTATGGTGGAAATGGAATTCTCAAATGACCTTTAAAATAATAATATGGCTGGAATATGGCCAAGTAGGATGGTACTTGGCTATTTCTTAACCGATTTTGATGAAATTCGATACAAATGGGATTCTAAAATTATATTTAGAATAATTTCTGGAATATGGCCAATTACGAAGGAATTCGGTTATTTCTTAACTGATTGTGATGAAATTCGTCATGAACCATTGAAATGGGATCCTCAAATGATTTAAGGTGAAGTTCTGGAATATGGTCAATTAGGATGGAATTGTAGATGGAGTTCTGGAATTTATCCAATTAGAAAGGAACTCGGCTAATTCTCAAACGATTTTGATGAATTTCAACATGTGCGATGGAATTGGCAACCGAAAATGATTGTTTGAAGAAGTTCTGAATATTCAAAATTTTCTTATTAACGTAATCACAGAAAAATAATTTTTTTTGTATAAAAAGACGGAAAAGTAGACTTTATTTGTATAGTATTAAATTAATTACCATAGCTTATTACCGAAATCGATCTTGGCCACAAGATACTCGTAACAGGCCAATAATTAGATATTTTAGATTAAATTAAAAAAAAAACTACGGGCCAAACAATTTTATATCATTCACTGAAATATTGGAAATAATGGGGAGATATTAATTTAGTATAGGCCGGTTATGTTATTTTATCTAAAGCAAAACTGATCAAATGAAACATGACTTGGAGTCAGCAAGTTGGAAGTAATATTTGCTTATGCAAGGATCATTTACGTCATTTTCGTCGCCAAATATCGCAATAATTCTGTGCAATTGTCTTGTTTTTCTATTTGTGGTGTCACTAGCATTATTAGGGTAATGCAAGTTTTATATCCGAATATACGAGAATAACGGAGCAGATCGATATTCGAGAATCCACCTCTCCTTTGTAACAATACCCTAGAATGGCATGCCTTTATTTTACCACACACAATAAAATGTTGATGGCAAAAGTATACTTCTTCCGTGGTGTTAATGGAAACATTGAAGAGGAATCTGAGTAAAAGTTCGATTAGTGTAGATGCGAGTAACATATTCGATCCGTTGAAGCTAAACGGTCCAGCAGCTGGTGATTTTAAGTAAGTATAGTTTGGGTTAAAATATTGATTTGATACTAATTGTTTACCTCTTCTAGCTATTTTATGTCTGGGGTGTCCTGCTTGAACATTCTAAGTCGCGGTAACGAAATCGTCGTTAACCAATTAGAACTTATGTACATATTCCACTAATGATTGGCCATCTTGATTAATATGCCACCTTGCTAGAACTTGGCAATTTGTCAAAATTAAAATATTTGGAAGCAACCGAGAAATTTTTTTTTGAATTTTCGTTTGCTGTTCTTTAATTTCCAAATGTGCCAGTTCTAGTTTATCTAGTTCTATTTTTTGGCAGTCGCGTCCCATTTGCAATAATTTACATGTTTCACGCTCAATTCGCTCACGTTCTTCGGCCAATTTTCTCCCTTCATTTGCTAATCGTGGCTCTTGTTTCCGTTGTCGCTGCCCAATGTCTGAAGATACCTTCACATGCTACAGTGGCTTTCATTGTTAACAAATTTTAAAAAAAACATGCATCTAATATTGACCATACACATTTACACTAAGACCAATTAGCTATTAGAAGAAACGAAGATATTGCCCTTTTAATACCATTCTTCCAAGAATCACAGTTGGGGAGAAAGAAAATTATGGATGACGAGATTGGGATGAGCCCAAAATCCGAAATGACCTATCTGTGGTAGGACCATTGGAAACAAACTAAGAAATAGAATTTAGTCAAAAGAATATCTGGACGTAAATAGTCTATCTAAGGAATTAAACTAAACTATGGCATTGTGCTTGTAGCCAAACATCTGGCACAAGGAAAAGTAAGGTGCTAAGTTTAAGCCAAAATTTTTAAAACAACCAAATTTAAAAATGTATATGTCGAGTAAAATAAACGCTGACCTCTGAATCGATCGTATAGTACTGAATTATCTCATTCCTCGAAATATTATTTTGGGACGAACAATTTTCTTCATATAATTTTTTTCATTTGATTAAATACTCAAAATCAAAATAGGTTTCCTCCATAGTATCTATGTCGTTCAAATGCACTCATCTGCTAGATTTTACTATGGTATGATTGATTTCACTAAGCGTGGGTTTTAATACCTTCAAAGCTTCTTAATGGCTATAGTTTCCGCTTGTTTGTAGCTAATTCACTTTTTAGTCGAAATGCTCTCAATAAAACTCACTTTAAGTTTTTTTTTACTGTATCCCTGTTTAAATCACGATCTTTGTTAATTTAATATTCGCATATGTATTAAATTTCATCCACAATTTGATTGCATTGTACCTTTACTCATAGATTATTGAATAAAGCGCCAATCCGGCTAGAAGGACCGCATGTAGGAAGTCTCCGGAGTCAAATTATGGCTAGAATTTTTAGACAACCCAGTCATTGACTTTGTGAATCTCTCAGAGAGTATAACGTTTCCAAAGTTGTTTATAAAAAATCAATTGGCTATACTGTAACATTTTAAATAAATTCTTTGAAAATACTTAACTAATTTATTTATTATAGCCTACAATACAAAATGTTAATGACGACTTTTAGGATTATAGAAAGAAAATAAGAAATTTTGATGTAGAACTATGTTTTAGTATTTGATTTCTAAAGTAAGCCAATTGCTCAAAAACGATGTTCAAAAAATTGTATAACCTGGGTGCATACTTCGGACGCTTAAGGTATCGATCGAAAATGTATAATAAACATTGAGAGAGTTGAGAAATGAAGAGGAGAAGGAGCATTCTAAGGAATGAAGAAAAACACGCCTAAGACCGTTGCTGCGAAGTACAAGCTGCGTGAATGGGTTCAAAAAGTTTCAACAATTCCATATAGAACTATTGCCGCCTGCAGACGTATTTAATTGTCTATGTCGGCTCATTTCACTATTACAACTTGTCTCACAGATTTTGTATATGATGAAATTTATTAGGCACAATCAAAAATCATTTTACCGTACCGTACAGATAAAGATCCGATATAACACGATATTTTTTTGTCAAACAAGTTAATTTAAAGTTGAGTTAATTTAAGTGAATATATTCAAATTAAATACAGCTACACCCACCCGTGTAACTACAGCTATAATTTATCAAGTCGTTACGCATAGAAATTTCATAATCTGTTAGTGATCTGCACAGAAATAAAATAAGCATAACAATTTCATAACACCTCAAACGTTCCAAATAGTTCAAAAGAAAATAATAGTTTTTTATGTTAAAACATTGAAGATCTGCTCTACGTACGCAAACGTATATTATCCACTCATTAAACTATTATGTCAAGCATACATTCATAAATATTATGTATTTCGTATTTGGTAAACAAAAAAAAAAAAAAAATTTGTCTATCTCACGCGTATTTATATATTTAAATAAAATTAAATTGTTGATATTTAAAACACTTTATGAAACCCACGTAAAGTATAAATGAAACCATGCATAACACACTAATGATTACATGCATAAAAAATAAATAAAAAATTTAAAACTACAATATTATTATTACGATCGCCTCATTAAATCATTTTTAAACACTTTATTTTTTTTTTTTTTAATTTAACAAATGATTATAAACATAATACATATTTGGTTGGTGTTATTTTAATTAAAAAACAAAATTATTGCACCTATCAACAGTCCAACACTCCAAATATCGCGCGTATATTTATTCGTATTATAGGCAAAAATAAAATAATAATTATTAAATTATACACATTTTAAAAATATTTTTTAACATTTAATTTAAAATTCAATTATTTTTTATTTTTTTTGGCAATAAACATTGCGCATCTTATTTATTTATTTCTTAATGTTTCTCGTTCTTTATTTTATTAAAATTTGTTTGTTTTGTTTTGTATAACGATTAAATTTTTTAAAACAATAAATTGGAATTATTGCGATCTTACTTCCAAAATATTATATTATATTAGGTACATAAATACGTAGCTATGTAGATGATTATTATGTTTGTTAATTAATATTTAGGTTTTTTGCGGAAAGATAGATTTATGCGTTAAAGTTATGGTTAATGTGCTTTGAACATGCATAACCTTGTTTTAAATGGCTTCTTTTGATAACTGCCAATATGCTGAAAACTTTTAAATTTATATATGTACGTATGTTTCTAATTTAAAACAATACTAATATTCAGTGCTAGACATTCAGAATATCAGCACACATCAGTTTCAACAATGTTTTGAATGAAAAAATTTAGACAACCGGACTAATTTAAAATAGTAACAAAATATACAATATAAAATAATGTGTAAATTCTATAGAATCGGGAATTAGCAACAAAAATTGAATTTTGAATAATTCTTTAAATTTTATTTACTTTCTTAGCCACCAGTTTTGAAATGAATATGGAATGATCTTGAAGTTAAATTAAATTACATTGCGAAATAATTTCTAAACATGCATATCTTGAGGATAAATGTATTCCATTCCCATCTCTATTTGTAAATATTTATTTTCAACATCAAATTCAAAGTCACAAGCATTAAAATTTCGAATACGGAAATACCGAAATGAGACAAATACAAATGGTTTCATAAATTTTATTCAATCAGACATCATAATTTTTAAATACATGAAGCTTAAAATATATTTGTTGAAAAAAATAAATTTTTAGACACATTGATTGTCACTTAGAAATTTCGAAAATTTCAAGTATATTGATTGTGATGTGTACTGTGATTTTTTAATAATTTAACATTTTTTTTAATGCTCTAGTTATTCATAATAATGAATTTTACACTTACAGCGTAACAAAAAATTTTCTGTACAGCACTCGGTTAAGAAAACATTGATAAAAAAACAATTACAAATCAAACAAATATTTCAGATTTTATTTTATACCATACAGGGGTTGAGATCTGGTGGCTAGGGAGGATGAGAGAGTGTTGACTTTATATTGTACAATAAACATTCCTTGATAAGCTTTGAGGAATGGTTTTGATTATTGTCATGTAAGAAGCGAAAATCTTGTCCATGTCCAATTTTCTCAGCACTGATTAATAAATTATCCTTCAAAATATCGAAATAATCGAATTGGTTTCAATGAAGGTCAAATGTCCTATAGCCCTTCAACTAAAAGCTCCCCAAACAATTTTACTTCTGCCACCATGATTTACTCAAGTTCATTGTTGGGTTTCCGCCTCACCATAACTCACCCATCTGAACCAAAAACGTTAAATGTACTTTGGTCCGAGGGAATAATATTTTCCCAGAACTCTTCGGGCTCATTCACTTATCGAAATGTATATTTCAAGCGCTTTTTAATATTTTTATTCGACAAATACATTTCTTGCGTGCCGCAAGTCCATGATACTCTGGTTTATGCAAGATATTGCGTATGATAAACTTTGGCAGCTATCGTTGGAGCACTGAGCTTTCGATTCTGTTTTGTTTCGATCTAAATTAGACGTATGTGACGTGTGGTCAACTATCGGTTGCGACCACGCCCAGCAACCATCTTTAGGGATTTGGTTTCTCGAAGTTCTGGATGACGTATTGAATCGAAGATCGCAGGTGATTAGTAATTTTGGAAATTTTCGATAAACTTTTACTTTCACTCTCACATTTAATGATCATTTTATTAATTTCTACATACTAATTTTGGTATGAGAATCACACATTTTTAATTAATTGGACAAGATTTCTTTCACCATGTAAAAATTACGACTAATAAACTTTTACACAAAAAACAATTTCGCAATTTACCGTTAGTTGAAAATAGGAGTCTAACAAATAATTGATCAGACTGTACGACCAAGCATAAGCAAGACTCCGGGATGACAAAGGACCTTTACACCCTTTACACATAACAAAACTGAAGAAAGGAAAAGTATGTTATTAACGAATAATCAACCCAGACACCAAAGTAGCTGATAGTTAATAGTATGCTTTTAGTCAATTCTTTAGCAAATAACAACACAATTTCAAGTTCATTTACTGCTTTAGGTTCTTGGGAAGCTGTTTCAAGTTCTTCAAAAATTTTCTAAATTTAAAATATGTATTAATACTTTATAACAACTATTCTAAACTTAATTAAGAATAAATTAAATTAAAAATTATTCTTTATACACTACAAATAAGTAAACATAAATATTTTCTATAAGAATAATTTAACCAACTACCACCCAACCCGTCGCGCTATCGCCTTAGCCAATGCCAACATAGTCGAGTTTCTTAGGTGATTCTAAACTAAAATCATTTAAGCGATTAATTATTAATTTAATTATCTTAATATAAATACCATTATCAACATAAATCGCAAAATCACTACTAATACTAAAACTAACATTATAATTAATACCAATATTAATATTAACCCCAATACCAATATCCACATCGATAACAATATCGACGATAACACCAACATTCTGAAATTAATGCTTCGATTACATCGAAATATTCATTTCACAGTAAATTCAGTGAAATCGACAACCCAATTTACTTCACCATTAATTCTTTATTTAAAATCAGCCCTTAATACCCTTTAATAAATTAAATTTAATTCGGCATCTACATAAGTTAAAAGGACAGCAAATTAATTACTAACTAAATAACCTGAAATTCGAGATGCATAAACAATTTTAATTCTTAATTATGAATATTAAACACTAAAAATCTTTTTTTTTTTTAAATATTTTAAAGTAAAATTTAAAAATTAGTAACTGTAGAAATTACCTCCAAAATCAAAATTAAAATAAATAATTGCTAATGGCTATGCTGCTTAAAATTGCACTGCGAAATAATTTAAATTTGATCTGGAACTCATTAAATAATAACAGCTTTAAGTTGTCCATACTTAATTAAATTAAATAATTTAAGTATCCATATTAGCAACCATATATGATAAACAATTAGCACAAATATGTGATTTCGCTAAAAAACTTTATTTTAATTTTAAACGCACAATCTGCTAAACAACATTCCCGCTAGAAGAAGATATATAAAATTTAAATTCACAATCATTTGGTTTAGAAATCTGAAACATTATCAACCTTGCCCAACCAACAATGCTATGAACAAATTAATTTAATCCAAAAATCCTTCACCTTGGACGATTAAAAAAATAAATTGTAAATTTTAAACCTCAAATTAGAAATTTCAAACTTCAAATGTCAAATTCCAAATTTCCAATTTCAAATCCTAAATTCCAAATTTCAAAATTCAAATTCCAAATTTTAAAACCTAATTCTTAAATTTCAAATTCCAAATATTAAATTTTAAATTTAAATTTCAAATTTCAAATTCCAAACTTAAAATTCCAAATTTCAAATTCCAAAGCCGAAATTAAAATTTTAAATCCCAAATCACAAATTTCAAATTTTAATTCAAATTTTAAATTTCAAATTTCAAATTTCAAATTTCAAATTCCCAATTCCAAATTCCAAAATCTCAAATTCCAAATTTCAAATTTTAGATTTCAAATTTAAAATTCTCAATCCCAAGTTCAAAATCGAAAATTTTATATTCCAAATTTCAAATTTTAAGTTTTCCAAATTCCAGACTTAAAACTTTATTTTCCAAATTTCAATATTCATATCCAAAATTTAAAATTCCAAACTCCAAATTTTAATACTAAATTACAAAGTTAAAATTTCAAATATCAAACTTCACACTCCAAATGTCAAATTTAGAAAAAAAAAATTAAAAAAATCAAATAAATAAATTCCAAATTTCAAATTCCAAATTTTAAATTCTAACTTCTAAATTTTAAATTTTAAATTCAAAACTTCAAATTCCAAATGTCAAATTCTAAATTTCAAATTCGGAATTCCAAACTTCAAATTCCAAACTTTAAATTCCAAATTCCAAATTATTAAATCCAAATTTTAAATTTAAATTTAAAATTTAAAATTATTATTTCGCTGGCGCTACATCCCATAGAGGGATTTGGCCGCTTCATAGTGAAGTTTCGTAATCGTTTTTTCATCGGAAAATGAGTGATTAATTCATTGATCTTACATTAACCAGCTGTAAATTTTTTCATCACCCGCCGGGGATCGAACCCGAGACCTCCGGAGCTTAAAGCAAGCATGAAAACTACTGTGTCAACGTGGCAGCAAAAATTCTAATCTTTAAATTATAAAGTCCAAATTTAAAATTCCAAATTTCAAATTCTAAATTACAAATCCGAAATTTTAAATTTCATATTACAAATTTCAAATGTTATAATACAAATTTTAAATTTCAAATTTCAAACTTCAAGATGTAAATTTCAAATTAAAATATCTAAATTTTAAATTCACATCTCAGATTCCAAAGTCCAAATTTCTAATTCTAAATTTTAAATCTCAAATTCAAAATTCCAAACCTCAAATTTCAAATTCCAAACTTTAATTTCATAATTCCTAACTTCCAATTCCAAATTCAAAATTGTAAATGTCAAATTTCAGATATCAAATTCCCAATTCGAAATTCCAAGTTTTAAATTTCAAATTCCAAACTTCAAAATCCAAAATCCAAATCAAAATTTTAAATCCTAAATCTCAAATTCTAAATTTTAAATTCGGAATTGCAAATTCCAATAAAAATTTCAAACATTAAATTCCAAATTCTAAATTTTAAATCATAAATCTTAAAATTCAAATTCCAAAGTAAATCCAAATTTGAAATTTAAATTTTAAATTTTAAACTTTAAATGTAAAATTTCAAATTGCAAACATCAAATTATAAATTCCAAATTTCAAATTTTAAATTTTAAATTCCAAATTCGAATTTGAAATTCCAAATAAACTATTTCAAATTTTAAATTTTTAATTCCAAATTTCAAATTAGCAATCCCAAATTCCAAAATTAAAATTTCATATTCCAAATTTAAAATTTTAGATTACCAATTTGAAATTTCAAATTCCAAACTTTACGCTCTAAATTTAAAATTAAAAATTCTAAATTTTAAATTTCAATTTCAGAATCCAATCTCCAAATTTCAAATTCCAAAATTAAAATCTCAAATTCCAAACTTCAAACTTTAAATTCCAAATTTTATATTCCAAACGTCAAATTCTAAATTTCAAAATAAAAATTTGGAATTTTAAATCTCAGATTTCAAATTCCAACATCCAAATTTCAAATTCCAAATTTTAAATTTCAAATTTCAAATTCCAAATCAAAATTTTAATTCCTAAATCTCATATTTCAAATTACAAATTTTTAATTTTAATTTTAAATTTCAAATATGAAACTCGAAACTTCAAATTCCAAATTTCAAATTCCGAATTCCAAATTCCAAATCCAAATTCCAAACGAAAAATTTAAAACTCCAAATTTTAAATTTCAAATTCCCAATCCCAAATTCCAATATCCAAAATTTCATATTCAAAATTTCAAATTTTAAAATACAAATTTTAAATTTCTGATTTTAAATTCCAAATTAAAAATTCTAAATTTCAAATTCGAAATTTCAAAATTTTAAATTTCAAATCTCAGATTCCAAATTTTAAATTTTAAATTTCAGAATTTAAACTTCAATTTTCAAATTCCTAATTTCAAATCTCAAATTCCAAATTCCAAACCTCAAATTTCCAATTCCAAATCCCAAATTTCAAATTTTAAATTTCAAATTGCCATCCCAAATTCAAATATCCAAAATTTCATATTCCACGTTTCAAATTTTAAATTACAAATTTTAAGTTTCTTATTTTTAATTTCAAATTCCAAATTTTAAATTCCAAATTCCAAATCCAAATTCCAAAAGTAAAATTTAAATCTCAAAATTCTAAATTTCAAATTCCAAATTTCAAGTCCCAAATTTCAAATTGCCAATCCCATATTCCAATATCCAAAATTTCATATACCAAAATTTCAAATTTAAAATTCCAAATTAGAATGGCAATTTTTTGTTCAGTTTTATAAATAAATTCATAAATGAATTGGTTGATTCATAAAAAAAACAAAAAATCATAATAACGAAATGTCATTGATCAAAATAATAATCAAACGAATTATTTGTAATTTTACTGCGTTGTATGTAATACAAACTTATAGTGCAAAAGCTTCGGAATTAAAATACGAAAAACGCATGTTTTAGAATTCTTATCATCTCTTGACAACGATAGCAATTATTAAAATACTGTTATTTTAAAATCAATTATTAAAAATGGATAAAAAAAGATGGAGGTAAGGCCAATACCCGAGTTTCTTTTATGAACCGGGTATTTTGCATAATTTATTATCCAAACTTCTTACAAATTTATTCTTTTGTATTTTTGTATTTTTTTTTTTGTATTTAAACATTTTGTATATGATAGTATTTCCGTAAACTCTTTACTAAATAACTGTTCTGGCTTAAGGAAGTGGCAACTTCCCTTAGGCAAATTTTGACTAAAATTTACTGGAACCTCCTAAACCTAATTGATGAAAAAAGATTAAATATGTAGTTTCAGTTCGATTGGTTAAAACATTTGAGCTTTATAGAGAACACAGACAGACTGACAGTCTGGCAGACTGATAAACTGACAACAGACACAACTTCGAAACCCATTTTTTCAGATTCAGAGGACTTCAAAATAGATAAATATCCAAGAATTTCAAGGTCGAACATTTTTGTGATTGACGTAAAAGAAAGTAAGAAACGCAAAATTAACGCTAGATTCATGTTATCTGATACATTTCTCGCTTACTTATAATGTGATGTACAGTGAGCTATTCATAATTTACCTGTCGGTGTACCTATATAGTTTCCATATAAATATATATATATATATATATATATTGTATGTCAGGTCTGCTGTCTGGAAACGACTTTATTTTATTTACGTTTAGTTCGCAAGTAAGAGTTTTGTTGATTTTTCAAATAAATTCGGATTGAAGAAGAAATAAAAACTTATATTAAACTTCTTCGATTTCTCCTGGGCCTACATCTACAGTGGTAGACATTCGTATAAACGCACTATGTTTTTTGAATATAGTTCTAAGAGTAAAGTGTTTTGATTTTTTTCAAGTAGTCTAAATTATGTCTATCATCTTAAATCTGTTGATAAGATAAACGATTAGTAAAAATTTTAATGTTTTACTTTAATAAATTGAAAAATCTAAATTTCAGGTGGACATTCGTATAAACGCACTTCAGATAATGTAATAAAATAAAAACCAAAATTAGCAATTTTTCATATATTATTTTATTTAATATTTGGTCTGGCCTCGACCTTTCTGAATAACTTCGAAAATTCGAGAAGGCATTGAATTTGTTAAATTTTTGAGGGTTTTCGGATCAATTGTGGCCCAACATTCACGGATGGCACTTTTCAAATCTTTAATTGAATTATATTGCTGTTCATTTCCATAAACTTTTCCGGGAAGGCCCTCTAAAGATTTTCGATAGGATTGCAATCAGGACTATTGCCTATCCAAGATCTCAGCTCGCCAGAAAGGTCTAATCCGCAAAGAAGCTATACACGAAACCGCCTATCATGCAGGCCATTGGATCTTCCTGTGACGACCCGACACATTGCCCGGATTTTTAATAGTTCACCGAACATAAAATGGACAAAATTTTGGATCAAACCATTTTTAACGGCCATGCATACGAATAATCCGCTGAAATTTGCTCGTAAATACATGTCGTCAATAACAGATTGGCAGAGTGTGATTTTTTCTTACGGAAAAAAAATTAATCTGGATTTTACCGACTGCTATAGTTGCTACTGGCATAATTTGGAGGAACATGGCGTCGTTAGGTCGAAGCGTAATTTTGTGGCGGTGTGTTATGGTATGCGGAGCATTTTCTTATAACGAGGAGCTTCCCGTCTGCTTTATAACGACACGAATGAACTTCCGTATGTACGTGAAACTTTTGGAAGACGTTTTGATAAATTATCTGGATAATAACATCAACAAAAATTATAATTTTCAACAAGACAATGCCTCGATCCATGCTTCGAAGGAGACCACACCGTGGTTTCTCGAGAAAAACATTCCCCTTCTTGAATGGCCAGCTTGCAGTCCTGATTGCAATCCTATCGAAAACCTTTAGAGGGCCTTCCCCGAAATGTTTATGGAAATGAACAGCAATATAATTCAACTAAAGATTTGAAAAGTGCCATCCGTGAATGTTGGGCCACAATTGATCCGAAAACCCTCAAAAATTTAACAAATTCAATGCCTTCTCGAATTTTCGAAGTTATTCAGAAAGGTCGGGGCCAGACCAAATATTAAATAAAATAATATATGAAAAATTGCTAATTTTGGTTTTTATTTTAGTACATTATCTGAAGTGCGTTTATACGAATGTCCACCTGAAATTTAGATTTTTCAATTTATTAAAGTAAAACATTAAAATTTTTACTAATCGTTTATCTTATCAACAGATTTAAGATGATAGACATAATTTAGACTACTTGAAAAAATCAAAACACTTTACTCTTAGAACTGTATTCAAAAAACCTACTGCGTTTATACGAATGTCTACCACTGTATCATATAATACTTCTCACATATGAATGTTATGTTTGCATGAAGGTATACTGAACATCGCTGCGTTGTCTTTTCATCTGCCCGGTTACCTTTTCAATCCTTCTTACAATCCCCAGATGGCATTTTTTCATTATTGTTTGCTCGAATTAATTTTCATGACGGTTTTTAGAGAATTTTCCAGCAATCAGATATCAGAATAACTAGGTTTTACAGGTCTGAAAGTGTGAATTAATTAGATCATTCAATCTGTAAGCGCCAAGTGCAGTGGCGTCAAGTAGGTGGTAAAATAACGTCGTTTGGTGTTGACTCATTTCGATGGAGGGGAGCCTAAGGTAAAGAAAACAATTTTGGTAAAAATTGAAACGTAATATATGCTTAAGGAGAACCTAATTTATCGAAATTCCATTTAAAATAATTAATTTACTTATACTTGTGCAATATAAAATATTGTATTCAAATTCAATTAACATTAATCAGAAAATTTATATAGATTTTTAGTTTGTCGATGTAAGAGCTTTCAGTTGTACCTGCACTAAATATTCACTGCGAGTTTATAAAATTAAACATTTGCGGTTAAAGAATAAAAATCAGTACCAAACAATAAAATGAACCACAACCAACTAACACTTTTTAAAATATAAACTAAATTTTAAGTTGCATTTAAAGATTATCCATACAAATTAGAACTGTAAAAAACTGTAATGTCGTATTACCAGCTGAGAATAATATTTAGCTGACAAGTTGCAGTGACATACCATCTTTAGTTATCGTGTCACTGTTTTTAATCTAATCTCTAAAATAACAATATTAATTAAAAACTGGAAAAATGCTTGGCACAATGTAACGTAACAATAAACTCATTTTGTTTGTGTAGGTTTTGTTTTAGTAATGAAAAGAGGGCATGCTGATTATAAAATGGTTTTTCAGGTGGTAAGTGCAACGGCTTATGAGTACGATTATGGGTAGTTTTCCCTTTGCTTCAGATTCCCTAACGCTGGATTTAGACTAAGAAAAGGCACCACCACAACCCTATGCTACAGACTGCGCGATTGTCAGTACAACGCTGCAGTTTGTGACTGCCACAACAAATATTATATTTAACAAATATCACTTCTCGACTCGTCGTAAGGTATAGCGTATAGTTTACCTTGGTGCATATCATTCTAATTATACGTAAAGAAAAGGTATGGCTAGGTCAAAATAATTTTATACTTTTATTGTGGTGACATATCTTCAAAATGGAAAACCCACATCAATAATGAGAATTACATGAAACTTTTTTGATGCTTGATTAATGTAATTTATCCTTCATAAATAATTAGCGTAAGTGAGTTGGTTAATTTAATTAGGAAAGTCAATATAATTTTCGTTTTATTTATTTGCATGAAGAATGCGCGTTTAACAATGGAATGACATTTAAACGTAATGAAATAATGTTTTCAAAATTTTGAATGGAAAATCCAATTTATTTATTGCCTACACATTTTTTGAATGTTAATTTCTCTCTCGGACTTATTGTAAATTTGTGTGTACTCCTAATAACGTATACATTTAAGATGTAATAAACGCAAGCCTCATGTAGGTACAATGATTCAACAAAATAACAAATATCACTTCGCACAAGTACAGAACATTTAAAATTCAACTTTGTCTAATTTACCATAAAATCTGTAATTAAGTCATCAAACCATTTTCGATCTCTCTCTCTCCATTTTTAGACACAACAAATTAACCACTAATTTACATTTGAACTGGCCATTAACAACCTTAAAGTAAAATTAAAAAAAAAATCTCAAAAATTTGTTGTGTAATCGTGTGACGCAACACAATAATACCTTTAACGATCAGCGACACACTAACAACAACAAATCACATGAAAAGTCATTTAGATTTTGTTATGTAATCAAAGCGCTCTGGTATAACAAATTTACTTTAGATTTAAAAAATAAAAAATAAAATAAACTTTAAAGCACTCAACAAACAAACAATTTTTTGTTTAATTTAATTACAATTAAAACTAACTTAGTTCTAATGAAAAATTAAACTTATATAATATTTATTTGTTACTGTTTTCTAAGCGAATACCTCCGCATAAAAATGTTCACACGACAATATATTTCATTTTTCACTAAAAACTTATGTAATTATTCGTAATTATTCACCTTTCACCTATAATATTATATAAATATTGTGTATATAGTATGTAAGGAAGGAGTATCCCTTTTTAACATTCATCGAATTGTTTTTGTTAGTAATTTTTCAACTGTGCACACACACAGTTCAAATTGGTAATTAGAAAATAATTTTAATTATACGTAGTGAATATACAAATCAAATTTAACTCAAAAGCTTGTAAGTCTCATGTGTATACACATTGCCAGGGTACGTAAAGTTTCTAAGGTTTTTTCAACTTTCTTATGTTATTATTATTAATTCATCAACTAAAAAAATAAAATGTAATAATAAAAAGCCAACCAACAATAATAAATTTAAAATATAGAATTCTTTTATTTGTTGTTTTATTATTATTTTGTTAATGACATTTTAATGATATACAATCATTGTAACAACTACTAATTCTATTACTACTGTTATTACATCAATAGCACACAGCTTAAAATTGTAGGTTTATATGAGTGTACGAAGAAAAAAAAAACCAAAACTAAAATCAGTCTGCTGATTTTTGTGTGTATTGTCAATAATCATGAATTTTAGATTAACATTATTTTTTTTTTTTTTTTTTGGTAATTTACAAACAGAAAATTATTCTGAGCACAGTGGATTTTGAGATATTTCAATGAACTTTTCCGTTGTTATTATTATGATTGTTTGGTAGTTATGATGCAAGTTTATGCTATATGAGATAATCTTTTTAATAGACTACATAATCTTATGCTACTTAGAATAATAGGTGATTGTGTAAATACAATTCTCTAATAACATGAATTTACCAAATTGAGCTGAGACTAATCTAAAGGTTCGAAAGATATTGTTAGCTTGCTTATATCAATCAAATTTTATCCGGTAACCGATTTACCGGATTTACTTTTTGCTAGAACAGTAATTGTTGTTAGGGAATACAATATTTTGTCTTAATCATGATATTATAACTAGAATGTAGTATGTAGAATTTTTAATTTCATTAACACAAATTGTCAAGTAAAATTCATTATAAATAAAGTTATTTAGTTATAAAATACTCAAAGTAATATTAATAAGACAACACTGATACAAGTTACAAAATTCAATAGATAGTCTTGCTTGTAAAAAATATTTTTGCAGCATAAGTGATTTATGGCATCTTTAGTACTCCGAAATTTTCTGAAAAAAATCAGAATCAAGCAGGTGCCCCTTAATAAGTTTTTCTAGAACTTTCAAAAAGACAGAAAGTAAAGATATAGGACGATAAATAATCATAACTTGTGGATCGCCTCCTTCAAATAAAGACAAAATAGAAGATATTTTCATTAGATCTGGAAAGATGCCTTGCGTCCAACAAAGATTAATAATGTACGTCAAAAGCTTACTTAAATACTGACTCTTTACCATATTGCTTGATACCTCATCTATACCTTTAGAGAAACTCTGTTTTAAATTTGTTAAAATCTTACAAATTTCTGTTTCGGTGGCTAAACTGAAAAAATAAAATTTATATTCATTTTAAACCACTCGAATATAAAGTTATAAAATAACTTTAAAGTTATTATAGTTAAACAGGTTAGGTACATATGTTTAATATCATTTATTGGATTGCCATTTTGATTTTGAATATTATTATACATTAATTTAGGTTAATTTCCCTTATCAATACAGTTATTTATGACAGTCCATTGTTTCCTGACAACCTTTACGACACGCCTACGATATGACAAATATTTACCTTTAAGATGTAAATTATTGGGATGTTTAGCGTATTTGCTCCCTATATTATTTTTAATTTTAATTATTTTCATTAAACTAGGTGGCATCCTAGCTTTTAGGAATTGATCTCTTTTTCGAGTTACCTTAATCTTTTCACTTGACTTTACAATATTTAAGAAAATATACAAAAAATTGGAAAAAGCTAAATTTAGATCTAGAATTAACAGAACTTCTTCCCACAGTGTTCCACTTGCAAGGATTCCATTTCTACAAAATCCAACCATTTTTTACATAAATATTTTGGTTGAATATTAATTATTTTTTAAATCATAAGGCGACAGACATAAAATAGTACCAGTATGGTGAGTAACATTAAAATCATAAATCGCAGATGAAAAATTAAATCCAGTATTTAAAGGTTGCCTTAAAAAATATTGGTTTATGAAGGTTGAAGAATAATTAGAACTTCTATTTGCTGAATTTATCCAAGACTCAAGTCCATGCGATGCCAGTACCATTAAATACTCATATTTAATTTTTGAATTTGAAAGTAAATCACTGTTAACATCACCCAAAATAATTAGATAATTACATTTACATCACCCAAAATAATTAGATAATTTATTTTCGAAACCATCGATATTCTTCTATGAGAAAAAGTATTATGACGATAAACACAAAGAAATACACATTCAATTTTGTTGCAGGAAGTTGTAATTTCAATCACATCATGCTTGGCAAAAATTTAAAATTCGAAATATTAGAAAGATGACAATCTAGATTGGCACGAATGCTCTGTAAGGTTTGAGGAAATTTGGAATCTGAGATTTAAAATTTAAAATTTTGAATTTTCGAATTTGAAATATATGAAATTTTGGATATTGGAATTTGGGATTGGCAATTTGAAAATTAAAATTTGAAACTTGGGATTTGAAATTTGGAATTTGAAATTTAAAATTTAGGATATGGAATTTGGAATTTAAAGTTTAAAGTTTGGAATTTGGAATTGGAATTTTGAAGTTTGGAATTTGAGATTTAATTTGGAATTTGAAATTTTGAGTATGGGGTTTAAAATTTGAAGTTTGGAATTTGAAATTTTAAATTTAGGATATGAAATTTGGAATTCGAAATTTGGTGCTTGGAATTTTCAATTTGGAATTTAAAATAAGAAATTTAAAATTTGTAATTTAAAATTTGAAATTTGGAATATGAAATTTTGGATAATGGAATTTGGGATTGACAATTTGAAATTTAAAATTTGAAATTTGGGATTTGGAATTGGAAATTTGAGTTTTGGAATTTGAGATTTGAGATTTGAAATTTGAATTGTGAAATTTGGAATTTTAAATTTGAAATTTGGAATCTGAGATTTGAAATTTAAAATTTTGAATTTTCGAATTTGAATTTTCGAATTTGTAATTTAGAATTTTCAATTTGGAATTTAAAATAAGACATGTAAAATTGTGTAATTTAAAATTTGTAATATGAAATTTTGGATATTGGAATTTGGAATTGGCATAAATATATAATTTGAAATTTGAAATTTAGAATTTGGAGTTTTAAATTTTACATTTGGAATTTGGATTTGGAATTTGAATTTGAAATTTGGAATTTAAAATTTGGGATTTGAAATTTGGAGTTTGGAATTTGAAATTTAAAATTTAGGATATGAAATTTGGAATTTGAAATTTGGAATATTAAGTTTGAAGTTTGGAATTTGGATTTGGAAATTTGAGGTATGGAATTTGGAATTTGAGATTTGAAATTTGGAATTTGAAATTTGGAATTTGGAATCAGAGATTTGAAATTTAAAATTTTGGATTTTCGAATTTGTAATCTAGAATTTACAATTTGGAATTTAAAGTAAGAAATTTAAAATTTGTAATTTAAAATTTGAAATTTGGAATATGAAATTTTGGGTATTGGAATTTGGGATTGGCAATTTGAAATTTAAAATTTGAAATTTGGGATTTGAAATTTCGAATTTGAAATTTACAATTTTAAGTTTTAAATTTTACATTTGGTACTTGGATTTGGAATTTAAAATTTGGAATTTGAAATTTGGAGTTTGTGGTTTGAAATTTGAAGTTTGGAATTTGAAATTTAAAATTTAGGATATCAAATTTGGAATTTAAAGTTTGAAGTTTGGAATTTGTAATTGGAAATTTGAGGTTTGGAATTTGGAATTTGAGATTTGAAATTTGGAATTTGAAGTTTGAATTATGCAATTTGAAATTTGAAATTTGGAATCTGAGATCTAAAATTTAAAATTCTGAATTTTCGAATTGTAAATATATGAAATTTTGTATATTGGAATTTGGGATTGGCAATTTGAAATTTAAAATTTGAAATTTAAAATTTGAAATTTAATATTTGAAATTTAGAATTTGGAGTTTAAAATTTAACATTTGGTATTTGGATTTGAAATTTTTAATTTAAAAATTGGAATTTGAAATTTGGAGTTTGGGGTTTGAAATTTGAAGTTTGGAATTTAAAATTTATGATATGAAATTTGGAATTTCAAGTTTGAAGTTTGGAATTTGGAATTGGAAATTTGAGGTTTGGAATTTGGAATTTGAAGTTTGAATTATGCAATTTGGAATTTGAAATTTGGAATCTGAGATTTAAAATTAAAAATTTTGAATTTTCGAATTTAAAATATATGAAATTATGGATATTGGAATTTGGGATTGGCAATTTGAAATTTAAAGTTTGAAATTTGGGATTTGAAATTTGTTTGTAATTTGAAATTTAGAATTTGGCATTGTAAATTTAACATTTGGTATTTGGATTTGGAATTTGGAATTTGAAATTTGGAGTTTAGGGTTTGAAATATGAAGTTTGGAATTTGAAATTTAAAATTTAGGATATGAAATTTGAAATCTTGTGTTTGGAATTTAAAATTTGTAATTTAAAATTTGGATTATAAAATTTTGGATATTGGAATTTGGGACTGACAATTTGAGATTTAAAATTTGAAATTTGGGATTTGGAATTGGAAATTTGAGGTCTGGAAATTGGAATTTGAGATTTGAAATTTGGAATTTGAAGTTTGAATTGTGAAATTGGAAATTTTAAATTTGGAATTTGAAATCTGATATTTAAAATTTTGAATTTTCGATTTTGTAATTTAGAATTTTCAATTTGGAATTTAAAATAAGAAATGTAAAGTTTGTAATTTAAAATTTGAAATTTGGAATATGAAATTTTGGATGTTGGAATTTGGAATTGGCAATTTGTAATTTAAAATTTAAAATTTGAAATTTAGAATTTGGAGTTTTAAATTTTACATTTGGAATTTGGAATTTAAAATTTGGGATTTGAAATTTGGAGTTTGGGGTTTGAAATTTGAAGTTTGGAATTTCAAGTTTAAAATTTAGAATATGAAATTTGGGATTTGAAATTTGGAATTTAAAGTTTGAATTTTGGAATTTAGAATTGGAAATTTGAGGTTTGGAATTTGAGATTAGAAATTTGGAATTTGAAATTTTAATTGTGAAATTTGGAATTAGAAATTTTAAATTTGGAATCTGAGATTTGAATTTTGAATTTTCGCATTTGTAATCTAGAATTTTCAATTTGGAACTTAAAATACGAAATTTAAAATTTGTTATTTAAAATTTGAAATTTGAAATATGAAATTTTGGATAGTGAAATTTTGAATTGGCAATTTAAAATTTAAAATTTGAAATTTGGGATTAGAAATTTGAAATTTAGAATTTGGAGTTTTAAATTTTACATTTGGAATTTGGAATTTGAAATTTGGGATTTGAAATTTTGAGTTTGGGGTTTGAAATTTGGAATTGGAAATTTGATGTTTGGAATTTGAGATTTGAAATTTGGAATTTGGAATTTGAAGTTTCAATTATGAAATTTTATATTTTAAATTTGGAATTTGAGATTTAAAATTTTGAATTTTCGAATTAGAAATTTAGAATTTTTAATTTAAAATAAGAAATTTAAAATTAGTAATTTAAAATTTGAAATTTGAAATTTTGGAATTTGAAATTTTGGATATTGGAATTTGAGATTGGCAATTTGAAATTTAAAATTTGAAATTTGGAATTTGAAATTTAGAATTTGAAGTTTTAAAATTAACATTTGGTATTTGGATTTGGAATTTGGAATTTAAAATTTGGAATTTGAAATTTGGAGTTTGGGGTTTGAAATTTGAAGTTTGGAATTTGAAATTTAAAATTTAGGATATGAAATTTGGAATTTAAAGTTTGGAGTTTGGAATTTGGAATTTGAGATTTGAAATTTGGAATTTGAAGTTTGAAATATGCAATTTTGAATTTGAAATTTGGAGATTTAAAATTTAAAATTTTGAATTCTCGAATTTTAAATATATGAAATTTTTGGTATTGGAATTTGTGATTGGCAATTTGAAATTTAAAATTTGAAATTTGGGATTTGAAATTAAGAATTTGAAATTTAGAATTTGGAATTTTAAATTTAACACTTGGTATTTGGATTTCGAATTTCGAATTTTGAATTTGGAATTTGAAATTTGGAGTTTGGGGTTTGAAGTTTGGAATTTGAAATTTAAAATTAAGGTTTGAAGTTTGGAATTTGGAATAGGAAATTTGAGGTTTGGAATTTGATATTTGAAATTTGGAATTTGGAATTTGAAGTTTGAATTATGCAATTTGGAATTTGAAATTTTGAGACTTAAAATTTAAAATTTTGAATTTTCGAATTTTAAATATGTATATGAAATTTTAGGTATTGGAATTTAGGATTGGCAATTTGAAATTAAAATTTGAAATTTGGGATTTAAAATTTGGAATTTGAAATTTGGAGTTTCAGGTTTGGAGTTTGGAATTTGAGATTTAATATGGAATTTGAAATTTTTAGTATGTAGTTTAAAATTTAAAGTTTGGAATTTAAAATTTAGGATATGAAATTTGGAATTTGAAATTTGGTGTTTGCAATTTTCAATTTTGAATTTAAAATAAGAAATTTAAAATTTGCAATTTAAAATTTGAAATTTGGAATATGAAATTTTGGATATTGGAATTTGGGATTGACAATTTGAAATTTAAAATTTGGGATTTGGAATTGGAAATTAGAGGTTTGGAATTTAGAATTTGAGATTTGAAATTTGGAGTTTGAAGTTTGAATTGTGAAATTTGGAATTTTGAAATTGAAATTTGGAATTTGAAATCTGAGATTTGAAATTTAAAATTTTGAATTTTCGAATTTGTAATTTAGAATTTTCAATTTGGAATTTAAAATAAGAAATGTAAAATTTGAAATTTAAAATTTTAAATTTGGAATATGAAATTTTGAATATTGGAATTTGGAATTGGCAATTTTGAATTTGAAATTTGGAGATTTAAAATTTAAAATTTTGAATTCTCGAATTTTAAATATATGAAATTTTGGGTATTGGAATTTGGGATTGGCAATTTGAAATTTAAAATTTGAAATTTGTGATTTGAAATTTGGAATTTGGAATTTGAAATTTAGAATTTGGAATTTGAAATTTAACACTTGGTATTTGGATTTGGAATTTGGAATTTTAAATTTGGAATTTGAAATTTGGAGTTTGGGGTTTGAAATTTGAAGCTTCGAATATGAAATTTAAAATTTAGGACATGAAATTTGGAATTTGAAATTTGGAAATTAAAGTTTAAAGTTTGGAATTTGGAATTGGAAATTTGAGGTTTGGAATTTGGAATTTGGAAGTTGAGATTTGAAATTTGGAATTTGGAATTTGAAATTTGAATTGTGACATTTGGAATTTGAAATTTGAAATTTATAATTTGGAATTTGAAATAAGAAATTTAAAATTTATAAAATAAAATTTGAAATTTGAAATTTTGGAATATGAAATTTTGAATATTGGAATTTGGAATTGGCAATTTAGGCATTTTAAATAAAATTTAAAATTTGAAAATTGGGATTTCAAATTTGGAATTAGAAATTTATAATTTGGAGTTTTAAATTTTACATATGGAATTTGAATTTGGAATTTGGAATTTGAAATTTAAAATTAAGGATATGAAATTTGGAAATTATAGCTTGAAGTTTGATAATAGATAACATGAATCTAGCGTTAATTTTGCGTTTCTTACTTTCTTTTACGTCATTCACAAAAATGTTCGACCTTGAAATTCTTGGATATTTATCTATTTTGAAGTACTCTGAGTCTGAAAAAATGGGTCTCGAAGTTGTGTCTGCTTTCAGTTTATCAGTCTGCCAGACTGTCAGACTGAAATACTATCATATACAAAATATTCCCATAAAAAAAAAAATACAAAAATACAAAATAATAAATTTGAAGGAAGTTTGGATAATAAATTACGCAAAATTCCCGGTTCGTAAAAGAATGTCGGGTATTGGCTTTACCTCCATCTTTTTTTAATCAATTTTTAATTTGACAATATTTGATTTTTAAATAACAATATTTTAATAATTGCTATCGTTGTCAAGAGATGATAAGAATTCTAAAACATGCGTTTTTTGTATTTATTTCCGAAGCTTTTGCACTATAAGCTAGAATAAATATTAAAACTTTTAATTTTAACAGAAAATTGAGAAACAATCAATGGTAATTTATTTATAAAATTAATTAAATTATCACGAAATTTCATATAAATATCTGCTTTCTTGTCTACAGGTCAAGTCAAATTGCGAGAGTGAAATACCAAGAATATGCGCAATATTATAAGTGAGTAGAAGTTACTCGTTTTCAAAATCTGGAGGCTTGGCAGACGACCAATCTCAGAAAACTGTGTGCCCTACCAAATCTGTTACTGAAATGTAAACACAAAAATTCTCGGCATTCGTAATTTTCTCAAACAAATCATGGTTCGTTGTTCAAATTCAAACGCAGAACTTTAATTTTCAATTTATTGCAAAATCGTGCAGTTACTGTTTGGCCTCACAGCTAGGCGGATGAATAGCATGCTCGAAGAGGGATATATTTAAAATTCATTAACTATTTTGCTTTAAATAAACAATTGAGAGGTTTGCTGCGGTAACCATTCTTCGGTAAAGTAACATTAAAGAAAAATGTTGGTATTACATCGCAGTAAAATTACAAAAAATTCGTTTTATTATTATTTTGATCAATGACATTTCGTGATTATCATTTTTTTTTTTTTTTTTTTATGAATCAACCAATTCATTTTTGAATTTATTTATAAAACTGAACAAAAAATTGCCATTTTAATTCAAGGCTGCACGCGGGGTGGAATAAAATAATAATTTTCTGTTTATTGTTATTAAACACTTTTTTATTTTATTTTTTTTGATAACACACCTCACAAATAAGTGTTGAATCTGTTTTAAAATTTAGGCATGGGCCATAATTTTCTTTCTAAAATATATTATATTAGCATACATAATACATTTAATATGAATAATAATATTAATACCGCATTATTTGATTTAATGTCTTTAAATGTTGAAACTAGGTCAATCCGATTATTAATTTGTTTTTTTAATTTTTGAGTCGTTTTTAATTTTATGATGATTTATAAATTTAAATGATTTGAGCATATATTTTGGGACAAAATATTATTTTAAGATAATATTTATGTCGTTTTGGTTTCTTTGAGCTGTTCTTAAGTAGAATAAATTCAATTTTTTGTGTTTTTTTTTGTTGTTCGACGAAGAAGACGATGCTACGATGTGGTTGATGACTGGACGAAAAAAAATTAAAAAACTTGAAAACAATTATGACTTATTATATCGTCGTGGATAAACAGAACGAACTAAAAACTCTAAACACACAAAAAATTGAGACGGTGAAATTTATTATTCCATTTTTTGATATCATTTTAATGAAATTCTATTCAATTCATATATAATATGTTGTTTATAGTCTGTGGAGTGTATAATGTTTGTATGTAGACAAAAAAGGTCAGTAATTTATGGTTTAAGTTTTTTTTTTCCTTTTGAAAACTTTACATAAAAATATACAAGAATAGTATAATGAGATTGATGATGATGATTCATTAAATCAAATTCATGCAGCTTCATATTGTTTAGTTGCAGCAATGATATTTTATTTTAATTTTTACTATTATTTCGGTTTTTTTATTGCTTCAATTGGATAATTAACGATCTTGAATATCATTTCCCCTTTTGTCATGTATATAATCACAAGACTTAATGACCAGAATTACACCTTTATTGATGTATTTTATAAAGATAATCGGTTTAGAAATACTTATGACTACCTTAATTGTTAAAGTTCATTGGATCTGTTGGTAAAGTACATAATAAAAAGAAGGTCAACATGTCTGAAAAATAAAACAATAAACTTAAGTGATCTGGTAAAAATCATATTATAAAATATAAATCAAAAAAATTAAAGTTCATGCACCCTAGCCCACTTAATAACGAACAGAAAAATCCACTTGGATCTGAAAACAACCGTAATAAACCAAATTTCATGAAAACGGTATTAACAACCCAAACCAAAAACTCTTAACAATCTTTATGGTACACATCACAACAACCATCTCAAATTAAATTTATTAATCCTGTTTTTTTTTTTTTTAATATATTTCATCTTTAATTTTCTTTCGGTTTTGATACATTTTGTTCTCGTTTTTGTTTTTGTTAATTTAACGGATATTTAGTATATTTTTGTCAAATTGTCATGATCACATTATAAGCCGATCACACGGGAAATGATCAATTAATCAAAATTTAAGAAATATGAATAAAAAAAAAACTTGAAAGACCAAAAAAAACATAAAAAAGGTATTAAAACCATACCATAAAAGAAGAACCAAAAATTGAACCGGTTTCATTACACATCTTATCTCTTAATTCTTTTTCTGTATGCTAAATAAGATTCATTGGACTGAATGTATTTATATTCCTTTAGACTTAATGCTTTTTATGATGATCATAAAATGTTTTTTTTTCGCTTCTTCTTCTTATTATTGTTATTATTATGTTGTTGTTGTTTTATTCATCTTCGTGTTCATCTTATTCTTCTTTAATTTAATTAAATGATTGAGATTACAAAACGTTGATAGTGACAATGATAATGATTATTATGATTATTATAATGATTATGTTATTTTAAAATACACTTAATAATAAAAAAGAATAAAACAAAAAATAACAAACGAAAGTTTTAAAATTTTAATTATTTTTTTTAATTTTAGATTGATAATAAATAAATTTTTTTTTTTTGATGCCTTCGTGAGATTTATGATAATCATAGGTACGCAATGATGGATCGTTCTTCACTATTTTGTTTGATTAATAATACATTGACTCGAGATTTTATGTTTTATTGACAGATAAAATTCATCTAAACTTTTATTTAGTTTTTGTTTTTATAATTTGATGATAAAAAAAGTGATATATTGTTTAAAGACCCCTTCTAAGAATTTTTTTTTTTTTTTTTTGTTTTATGAACACACATAAGTTTTATATGTTCACACAGTCATTTAATTTAAATTCTTTGGAATCCTTTAACTATAAAATAAATAATAAATTATTTGTTGTAGGCGAACTTTGTAATTTGGCGTTATAATTGAAATTATAATTCTATTGGCTGATTAATTAAAGAAATGTCAAACAAGAAGTGGCTAGCTCAGCTCAATTAATATTACAACTTACTAAATTAGTCTTACTTAAATAGTTTAATCTACTTTATGTATACTAAAATTAAGACGACGATGACTAAAATTTTATATAATGTACATATAAATTTGTTAGTCTGTAGGCTGCATTGTTATTAGATTTACTTCTTTTTCCACAATAATTAACGAACTCATTAAAGGCTAAGCGCCGATTGATTAGGATAAAGATAAAATTGTTAAAAGTAAATTGAGACATCACTTATTACAAAATTATTCATGGCCACTATAACGTAAACCCACACGGTAGTTAATGGCTAAACTTAATTGTCGGACAAAGGAATGTGAATGTAAACCTATTCTACAGTTGTTACCTATATGTAGTAGAAGTGTACAGACTGATAGAAACATGGTGAAAAGTGTGAGACAAATTAAATTCGATATTCGGTAAGAGCAATTATCTACCTTGAAATTGCCGAACAGACATATCTTTGAGTAGAATCAAAGAAGAATGTTGGTCCAGATCAATTTACTCGTAGGAAAGTTGAAATGTAAACAATTCCCAAAAATCTTGAGTATTTTGAATTATAAAATAGTATTCCATACAGAATAAATTAAATAACGCCCCAAATTTTTGGGGTACTTATGTATGTACAAACACATCATAAAAAATAGAAAAAAATTATCAAATAGTTGAAACCAGAAGATTAAATCCTCGGAATGGTGGGTTTGGGGCACTAGCCCACATCCTTAAAGATTAGTTTATTCATCTCAAATTGAGATAATATTTTATTTTTGTTTATAACGGTGCTCTCTCAAAATCTTTATTACTTCGGTCTAAAAATATCAAAGTATTGAAATTCTGTCAAAAATGACGAAAAATTTGGTTGGTCTAAAACCACATTTCTCGAAATTTTGAAAGTCCTGAGTCTGAAAAAGCAACAAAAAAAAAATTGTCCGTCCGTCTGTCTGGTTGTCTGTGCCATGGTATCTCGAGAACGGCTTTTCACATTTGGATTTTTTTCACCAATCTGTTTCTGTATGGCCAAGGCGGAGATTTGAAAAATTTTTGGAAATTGTGCGTCAATAGGGTGTGGTACCTGCTATACGAATTTACCCAAAACACCTGGTTATATAAATATAATTGATCATTAATTTGAAGTTGATTTGATGGTTAAGTTAGGGGCTAATTTACGGGTTGAGTTGAAGTTCAGTTGGAGTTGAGTTGGGGTTGGATTAGGATGTAGTGAGCAGTTAACCAATTTTTTATATATGCTGGTTTGAGGTTTGAATTTGGCTTATTATTTGCGGTTGAGTTGAGGGTGGAGTTGAGTTAGGTTTGCGGGTTGAATAAATGCTGAGTTGGGGTTGGATTCTATATCTTATTCAGCATTTTCAATGGACATGGTATTTTGAAATGATTTCTAGATAAACTTTTGGAATATGGCCAATTAGGACGGATCTTTCTATATCTTAACGGATTTTAGTGAAATTTGAACATGGAATTCTAAAATGATTTTTGGATAAAGTTCTGAAATATGATGGTATGATTTTATGACGGTATGATGGTATGATAGTATGATAATGTGATGTAAATGGTAATATTCGAGTAATATTACTCAAAGTGGTATTACCGTGGTAATGTCGGTAACATAAACTAAAAATGTTTTTTCCAAACAACTCAACTAGTCGGATGCAAAAAGAGATGTGACACCACTAAATTATACTTCCTTATATACTACATAATAATCTACACCCTTTTCCTAATCCATTTATATATTCATTGGACAAACAAGTAATAGAGCTGGAATCTGACCCTGAATATGAAACATCGCTCCGTGTGGAAAAAACACCAATCACTATTTTAAGTAGCAAATTAGCTGCAACGTCTTCGTCGATGAAATACTCTTGTATGCTGAAACTTCGTTGGCAACATGAGACTAAAGAACAACAGAAATTCGATGAGCTATTAGCTCGAGCAAATTTTGTTTCTGGTACACCACTAAGCCTTACCACAAATTCATCTAGTATTGGTTTGTTCAAGAAATTGCGACCATCCTATAAAGTTTCTTCATGACGACAACTTTCCAATCCATTGTTGGGCATCGAATAACATCTCATCGAAGAGCGGGTCTTAGCAGAAATTGTCGCTGCCAAATGAACTAACGATGCAGACCGATGCTTGGTCAAACATATGCAGGGACTCCATAACAAATTATGCCATCAACAAACCAAAGGCCAGTTTCTATAAATCTACTCGCACTAAGGAAAACGTTCATTTAGGTTTTTAAGTTGTTTTTCGACGAAATTGAAGCAGAGTTGAAAGACGTCGGGATTTATAAATTTATTTAAGTGTTTACTGATAATAGAGCGAACATAAAAGCGGCTGATATATCTTCAGCCATACGGATAGATTCGGAAATCATAAACTCGCACATTTTGCATGCTACAGTCGAGCGCATACAGTGCGATCGCAATTCCCAGTACATTAAGCTTAAACTGCCTGTACGAATACGATGGAATGCTTATAAAATCTCCTTTCAAGTTCTTTTTTTTTTTTTTTCATTTTCATATATGCCCTGCGGGCGCTGGCTATTGAATACGAAATGCAGTCATAGTTATGATGGCATATACGATCCCCTAAGCGAATCGTTTTGATAAAAGTTGAAACTATTACTGTGCCTACAATCTCCGATTGATAAATGGCCACCTTTCTTTGGGAACGACAAGAAAGCAATTTTGTATAAAGTGGTGGAATGTCTTGTTAATATAAAACAAACTTTTGAAAAAATAAATGCACCAGTTACGAAGAACTTACGAGTATCCTCAAATCATACGCTGAAAAATGCTTACAACCGTTACATTCTGCCACAAATTTGCTTGAACCAGCTATCACAGAGCCTTGAAGTGACTAAGTATATTGCGTGCAGGAAAACTATTAAATCGATTATTAATTGATGAAGCTGCATATTCAAATTCGCTTGCAGAAAAGGATGCCTTGGATGAAACTATGAATACTTCGGTTATGGATGATGTCGACGCTGAGGATGATAAATGCATCGGTGGGGATGACCCATATGTTGATAAAATTGTTTAATAAATCATAACCTCAGATTTATATAAAATTTATTATTTACTGTATCCGTTGAAGACGAGGAAGGCCCTTGGCATCCTTCAACGTCTACCGGTGAAAACCACGTTTAACCACAGTCTTACTACTTTTTGATCACAGTGTTATGTTTAAATGCAGATCAAGTAGCTATCCCTCTTTTGTCCAGACGTCAAAATTTTACTAGTGTTCTTTGGTATACAATTGGAATCAAAATATTGGATACAAAGTGTGTTACCTATTGTACCCGCGTTACCGATAATATTACCGGTAACATTACCAAATTTAAAAATAGCGGAAATTTTACAACACTGTATGATAATATTATGGTATGATGGTACGATGGTATTATGGTACCATGGTATGATGTTGTGGTATTATGATTGTGTGATGGTATGACGGTATGGTAGATTAATGGTAAGATATACATCATGGTGTGATGGTTCGAGTTTACTATGGTACGGTGGTATGGGTGTATGGTGGTTTAATATTTTAAAGAAAGACCCAAATATAAAACGAGGAAGGAGCTCGCAAAGTATCAATTTAATTTCATTCAATACATTAAGCTAGCTAGCTCATAATCTATTCAGAATGTCGGAGTACATCCGAGAATAATAAAAAGTTGTAAGCTTTTTATTCAGATTGAGGTTAGTCTGTTGCGGATATTTGCGGCTTAATCAAATGAAAACAGTTTTAGTAAAGTTTATTTTTAATAAAGGTTTATAATTTTTGATGATGACTTTAGTGTTTTATTATAATGTTCACAATTTGAAGTATGGCGCCATACTTAAAGCTAGAGATACGTGGTGGTCACTGACAATACTGACTTTGTTATTTTCGGCGATTTCAACTTTCCAGATCTATTTTAGATGATGGTTGACAATATATTCATTCCTGCTAATACGAATGATACTTAAGCCTTAATTTGTGATTTTACGGCAAACATCTGTATTTCACAAATAAAGAGTGTACCAAACAGCCACTTACCTGGATTTTGTTTTCTAAACTAATAATTGGTCTTTTAAACTAGAATCATGCGACAACTTTGCCGGATCTTCGAGCGTTTATCATACCCCGATTACATTACAGTTGTTCTACAAAACTTCTAATAATTTGAACTTTACTAAAATTGTGCCGTATTGGATTATTCGCACGCCGATCACAGCTCATTAATTGATTTTTTAGCTGAGCTGTATTGGGCCAATACTCTTATCAAACATTGATATCGACAGTTCATTAAATACATTCAATGAATTGTTGAAGGTTGTTTTTGAAAAATTTATTCCTATAAAATGAATGATTAAGGCTCATACTCAGAACTTCCCATGGTTTACTAAAGAACTCAAGCAGCTAGAAGTCCTGTGTAATAAATGTCACAGGAAGTATTATAGGCATACATGGTTGGCCCATGACTATATCCAGTTTAAGTCTCTGCGCAAAAAGTTTTGCTATCTGAACCGATTCCTCTATAAAAATTACATGTTTGAAGACGATTTGCGATGTAATCCGAAAAATATCTGGAGATTTGTTAAAATTAAGAAAAATATGCCATTGTCAAAAATCAGGTAATCCAGAATCCAGAGGCACTCTGCGGTTTCTTCGCTTAATATTTTAGCAGTGTTTTTGTTAAGGATAGCTCACTCTCCTATATTAGCTTACTCCAATAATTCAAAAATTGTTTTTTTTTCAGAACTTGACGTGTTGAGGGCTTTGATAAACATGAACATTTCTAAGGATCCTGGCCCAGATGGTTTATCAGTGCCTCCATTGAAGCACAGTCGGTTATGTCATTTATTTAATTGGTTTTAGTTAAATTGTTTTAGGCGAATTGTTTTTAGGTGAATTGTTTTTAGATAAATTGTGTTTCGACAAATTGTTTTTAGGTAAATTGGTTTTAGTTAAATCGTTTTAGACGAATTGTTTTTGGTAAATTGGTTTTAGTATAATTCTTTTAGGTAAATTGTTTTAGATGCATTGTTTTTTGATGAATTGTGTTTAGAAAAATTGTTTTTAGGTAAATTGGTTTTAGTTAATTTGTTTTAGACGAATTGTTTTTAGGTGATTTGTTTTTAAATAAATTGTGTTTCGACTAATTGTTTTTAGGTGAATTGTTTTTAGATAAATTGTGTTTCGACAAATTATTTTTAGGTAAATTGGTTTTAGGTAAATTGGTTTTAGTTAAATTGTTTTAGACGAATTGTTTTTAGGTGAATTGTTTTTAGATAAATTGTGTTTCGACAAATTGTTTTTGGTAAATTGGTTTTAGTTTAATTCTTTTAGGTAAATTTTTTTAGATGAATTGTTTTTTGATGAATTGTGTTTAGACGAATTATTTTTAGGTAAATATGTTTTATTTAAATTGTTTTAGACGAATTGTTTTTAGGTGAGTTGTTTTTAAATAAATTGTGTTTCGACAAATAGTTTTTAGGTAAATTGGTTTTATTTTAATTGTTTTAGATGCATTGTTTTTTGATGAATTGTGTTTAGAAAAATTGTTTTTAGGTAAATTGGTTATAGATAATTTGTTTTAGACGAATTGTTTTTAGGTGAGTTGTTTTTAAATAAATTGTGTGTCGACTAATTCTTTTTAGGTGAATTGTTTTTAGATAAATTATGTTTCGACAAATTATTTTTAGGTAAATTGGTTTTAGGTAAATTGGTTTTAGTTAAATTGTTTTAGACGAATTGTTTTTAGGTGAATTGTTTTTAGATAAATTGTGTTTCGACAAATTGTTTTTAGGTAAATTGGTTATAGATAATTTGTTTTAGACGAATTGTTTTTAGGTGAGTTGTTTTTAAATTAATTGTGTGTCGACTAATTCTTTTTAGGTGAATTGTTTTTAGATAAATTGTATTTCGACAAATTATTTTTAGGTAAATTGGTTTTAGGTAAATTGGTTTTAGTTAAATTGTTTTAGACGAATTGTTTTTAGGTGAATTGTTTTTAGATAAATTGTGTTTAGACGAATTGTTTTTAGCTAAATTGCTTTAAATGAATTATTTTTAGACAAATTGTTTTTAGATAAATTGGTTTAAGATATATGGTTTTTAGGTAAATTGCTTTAGTTAAATTGGTTTAGATAAATTGTTTTAGACCAAAAGTCCGCGAATCAATTTTAATGATTAAATTATCCAATTACATATGAACATAAATTAAATCTTATCACCAATGAGAAGTTAGTCCAACCTTTCATCCCAGAAAAAAAAAAAATCAGGCAACACCAAAATTTCGACGTTATCCCACCCCAACAATATTTCATATGATATAATTTACAGAAAATAATTTTGTTTTATTTTAAAACATATTTTGATACAGAAAATCGCAAAAATTAAAATCTTATATTATACAGAAAATTATATAAGATAATATTACATTTTAAAGAAAAGCTACACGATGGCGTTTGACCTTGGGATGACCGGGATGTTTCTTTCTGAAGACATTGGCATTGCATTATCTAACTCCATAAATAATATCATGATGATTTGCATGCTATAATTATTTAAATTAGCATAGTACTGAGATTTCATACATTATTTCATACATTACATAGCGAAATACATTTGTGCCAAGGTCAAGCCACAGGTGAGCTGTCAATTAATGGGTAATCTTCCTAGCTACCGGGTTAAATTAGTTCACCCATTCTTACAGGTTGGAGGGGATTATGCAGGGCCAAAAAGCCTATAAAGCATACATATGCTTGTTTATTTGCTTAGATACTAAGGCTACTCATATGGAATTGGTCTGCGACACTGAAGAGATTCGTTTCCAGAAGGGGAAATCTGCCGAGAAGTATTTAGCGCCACTGGCACTAATTTTGTTGGAGCAAATAAACAATTAATTAATGGGGGATATAATTTTGGGAGGACAAGTAGATGTGAAATGTGGACTGGTAAAATTTGCATGTCAGTTTACTGGAGAAGGATTTCCGATTGTTGACTCATTTTCAAGAATTATAATGTAGGTATTTGTGATAAAAACTAAAATTCGAATCATCTGTTGCGAGGAAGCAACGCAAGTCAACCTGGAAGAAAGTTGGAGAAATTAAAAGTTGAACTATAAAATGCTGAATTAAAGTTTTATAAGGAAGGTTATATGCATAAATGCACGAAAGTCGATGATATGTGTACTTCAGAAGAAAATTATCGAAAGCAATAGGTTAATAAAGTTGTAATTCTATAAAATGAAAACCATTCACAATTCAAAAGCCAAAGGCCAAATAAAGTTGAACGATGAAGACCACATTTACAAGTTACCATCACACTGCTACTCTCAAAATTCTAAAATCAATACGGTCCAGAACTTCTCGAGGCATTAGTTTCGAAGCTGCAACAAGAATGTGGTAACGAGAATGATGATATATATAACCTCTAAATTTAAGGCCAATAAATGGATTTAAAGGGCGATTCGTGGATATCTGCTAACTCGAAAGTCTTGTGTGTGTTTTTCATTTCCCGGTGACATCAATGCCTAAGACCTCGCAGCATAAATTTGTAAATTTTTAGATACAGATTCTATAGAGACATGTGAATACAAAATACTTAATGTTCAATTCCATGTCTACCAGAAGCTAGGAGCATCCATACTATTAGTTTTGGGGTTTCTAGAAATTAATATTCAAAGAGAAATATCCAAATATCCTTAGAGTTACAGTATGATATTACACCGCCTTTTTTGAAACAGTATAACTGCGTTAGTTGGAATTTTGTTCTAAGAATGCGATCAAGACGAAGCATCGATCGGAACTAATGGTTAAACGTTTTAAATTGGTGTTGCTTTCAGTAAGAATGAACCACAATTTGAAAAACTTGCGGCAGCGGAATTTCTGTAAATAAAAATAAATACTTCCTGAATTTTCAATAATAAAACAAAACAATTTTTGATTTTTTGTTTGTTAATTAATGGAAATCATCTAAGACGTCCGGTGGCATAAAATCTTTTGGTAGGTCAACCCAATATCTAGATACTACTATTTCAATCCAACCGAACGAGATGACCCAGCCAAATACGCCCGTCTTGTTAGTTAAATTCTAACTAAATAGGAAATTTCTAAAGATACAAATTCGAGCTCGCGAGGCTCCGCTTGAAAGAATTTCACACATAATTCATTATCTTTTAATCTTTTAAAATACATGTAATCCCAAGGAACTGGAGAATTTAGAGCAGCATTGTCCCAAAAGAGAAGAAATTTAAAATGATTTCCTTTGACAATTTAGTTTTTATAACAGTTGTTTTTGCGAAAATTAAAGCAGAATGAAGAAAGCCAATGAGTATTTGAAATACGGTAGAAAATATCGCTCGCCTTAAAATCTGTTCGATAATTCGCATGGTGCATGATAATTACACCTGTAATGGATAAGCATGAATCCGCTTTTTAAAGACCTAACAGACGCAGTGCTACTATGTTCTTTTAGGCATGTACATATTATAGTAATCATGAAAATTTTCGACCTTGAGATTTTTTGGAGATTTATTTGTTTTGAGGTTACCTGATGAAACACGTTTGGCAAAATGATAGAAATACAAAGGATTATGCAATACTCCTTTGAAAACTTTTATGTTTGGTAAAACATTTAGGGTACTAGTTTTGGGTTCATGTTACACGCTGCGTTAGAATGTTACGGTAAATGTTGCGTTAAATTGTTGCGTGTCATATAAAATGTTATCTACATATATAAAAAATATGAATTCCTGTTTGTTTGTTTGTTTGTTTGTTTGTCTGTTCCGAATGGGCGTCTCAGCCGCTCAACCGATCGCCATGAATTTTTTACCATGTACAAGTTGCATATCCAGAACCAACCTTACGATGTTTTGGAAGGGGCTGGACCCCGAGGTCTAGGGGCTGCGGTACAAATTTTTTCGAAAATTTTCTTTTTCTTTAAATTTTTCCACGAAAATGAGTTTATGGGCTGGTTATATGAAATTACTGACATGTTCGAATCCGAGGGGCCCAGCCCTAGATCAAAAATTAATTTTTTAAATACAAATATTTGATTATTTCAAAATTACTTCTCAGTCGCTCAACCGATCGCCGTGAAATGTTTACCATGCAAATGTGGCATGTTCAGGACCAATCTTACGATATTGTGAAAGGGGCTGGACCCCGGGGTCTAGGGGTCATGGTACAAATTTTTTCAAAAATTTAATTTTTTTTACTAGAATTAGTTTTGGAAAGGGGTTATATGAAATAAGAGACATGTTCGAATTCGGGGGGTCCGCCCCTGGATCAAAAATTAATTTTTACATGTAAAGATACAATTATTTGATTGTTCTGAAATACAGCCTTAGCAACATTTTTACCATGTATATGTTGCATGTTCAGGACCAAGCCCACGATACTTTTGAAGGGGCTGGACCCCGGGGTCTAAGGGCTATGGTACAAATTGTTACTCAAATTTTAATTTTTTTAAGATTTTTTGACGGGAATGACTTTAGGAAAGGGGTTATATGAAATTAGTGACATGCTCCAATCCGGAAGTCTGCCCTGGATCAAGAGTTCATTTTTACATTGTATAGATACAATTATTTAAATGTTCCGAAATAGCGCCTTAGCCGCAAATTTATACATCAAAAAGGATATCTAGCATGCGATTGTTATACACAAATCATACCTCTACTATAATTGATTTAATTATTCAAATTAATTTTATTAATTTAAATTTAAGACAATCTTTCGTCACTTTAACTGAAGACAAATCTCTGAACACTTATATTATCCATACTAATAATCCATTTTTACTGGTTTGACATGTACTGTTTAGTGATATCCTATTTATCATATCCTGTTTTGAAATGTACCATAGTCAGCGAGTTCTAATTTCCACATAACTTCAGAAATAATTAACATTCTATTTTAATCCACTATTGCAACCGGCGGCTTTTAATGAAAATAGTAGTTTCATACTAAACGCCAATAGTTTATTATTTTATTTAGTTTATTACTTAAATAAATCAATGATTGTTTCATAAAATCAATTCTAGGAAAGGTACTAAAAAATATTGTACGTATAAACTGATTCACTTTGAAAAGTACTAGCGTTTTATATTTGAAAATAGCATCTTCTACAAGAAACATCCTTGGATTCAAATTATTGTACGTGTGAAATTGCCTTAGTTTGAAAAACCTTCTTTTGTTTTTCGAAATGTCATTTTCAACCACAGTTCGCGGTAAAACGTATCGAAGTGGACGTAGTTTTAATCGTTTTGAATAAATTAATTTTAATTTGTATTTCGGATGCCGTTGTTCTCGATTAGTTAGCTATATTGCAATAAAATAATTGTTGGTGATTATTTTCCAGGTATTAAATATTATTTCAAGTGAATATACATTCTTATTAGATTTAAGTTTTCAGTTTATAAACGTGTTAATCTATGATTACTTTTTGATTGTAGATAACATTTGATTTTGCTTAAAAAAAATTCCGTAAAGACATTTTCAAACACAGTTCGCGGTGAAACGTATCGAAGGGAACATTAAAATCGTTTTGATAAATTAATACTAATTTCTGTTTTGAATGCCCGTCATTCCTGATTAATTAGCTACACGTTTCATTTTTGCTTAAAAATGCCACCGAAAAAAAGATCAATTGGGCAGGTAACTGCAAAGTCGAAGAAGATTAGAGCCGCAAGGGTGGCTGAATCAAGCGAACAGCGTGAAGCACGACTTGAGAATGATCGAAGCAGGATGTCTTCTTCAAGAGATGATGAAACAACTGAACAGCGTGAAACACGACTTGCAAACGTTTGAAGCAGTACATCTTCTTCTAGAGCTAATGAAACAACTAAACAGGGTGGAACATGACTTGAAAATGTTCGAAGCAGGATGTCTTCTTCTAGAGCTACTGAAACCATTGAAAATCGTGAGGCCCGGCTGGAAGTCGATCGGTTACGATATGGCCGATTAATAGAAACTTTTAGAGGTGATTTAAAGTTAGCAGCATTCAATTACGAGAAAGACTATGATTACAATGTTTCAATTGGGCAAATCGAAAACATTTGTTTATATTGTCATGCTTTAAAGTTTCACAATGAATCGCCTGGAATGTGTTGTTCAAATGGAAAAGTGAATTTGCCTCCTCTGGATGATCCACCTGAACCTCTTCTAGCTTACGTCTCCGGAACTACTGAGTTACCCAGACATTTTCTACAAAATATTCGAAAATACAACTCATGCTTTCAAATACAGCGATGTAAAGAGAGAATTCTTGCATAACAATCAAGGTATTTGAATTATATACCTCCCGTGCAACGCCGGGTAACTCAGCTAGTATTAAATAAAAATATTTCGTCTCTTTTTATTTATCACATTAAAATAGAAACAAAAAAGACAAAAAACATTGCGAGAGTATTTTCAGTGTTCACGTTACATGTATGTATGCTGTGTTAAAAATGTCATGACGACATCTTTGAGGCTAAATATTTCTGTGCGTCCGAATTTTCTCAATGTAATATAATTGTATAGGTACCATAATTTTTCAATGAACATCATTTTCAAAATATAAAAAAAAACAAATCATGTCATATAGCAAAAATATTGTTACGAACTGTGCTTCTGAGTTCGTTCGGATTTTGAAATTAAAAACACTGTGTACTTTTAATTTCACTCTACTTTTATACACTTTGATATTTGCTTTGACTTAACTATTTAATTCTCTCCGCTTGCTGCCGGTGAGGGCTAAGGCAAGGACAACAGATTTATTTCTTTATTTAACGATTTAAAATAAACCAAAAACTTTCTCTGCTTGCCATCGGTCGTGTTTATAACTCTTAACCATCTAAGCTATTGTTGTCCATAAAGTAAGCTTGTTGGATGATGGCCAAAATCGTCACAATATTTACCTCAATTTTTGATTTTATGTTTTACCAAACATTTGCGGTTCAGGTGGAGCTTGAACCCCATTCGTTTTTTTTCTCTGTAGAGTCAAAAGAAGGTAAGAAAATGTTGAAACCGATTGAAGGAGGCCGGAATCGTGGGAGTGTGAAGGACATTGAATATGAACTTTTTTATTTAAAATTGTAAACTATTGGTCGGCAAGACGGCTCATTAGTTATTACTTGGCAGAGAACTATTTTTGTTGATTTATTTCGTCACACAATTGCTCATTCTTAATTTCACTTCGTATTTTTTTTTTTTTTTTTCAAAATGGAGGTTGGCTAAGAAAATTCTTCATAATATCTGAACACCCTCAACAGAGTATTGCCCAACTCAATAGGGTTCCATCCCTTGGTTTTCTCGAACGTTTAGCTTAGAAATTAAGTGGATATATTCATCCATTCTCAAGTTATTGTGGACACGGTCGGACTAACGGACGGACGGCAAACTAAAGCCATATAGCATTTTTTTTATAAAAACTCCTATAAACTAATTATGTATTTCGGTTTAATAAGACCAAAGCATTAAAATCCACCGGATCTATATGTAGAATTACATTTACCGTAAATAGTAAATCCAAAAATTTTATAATTATCGAGTTCAAACTCCAGAATTTTGATGGGAGAATGATTTGAGGCAACTTGTCAAGAGCAGCAATGTTTGCTATAAATAAATTAAAATTTTTTCTTAAGCTTCTAATATTTTGGTAGATTTTAAGACAGTTTTGCTTATTCTTAATTTTGTTGATAGAAAATGTTTGAAAACCTATGTTGCCATTTGTTGAATCTGTTGGGGTAATCCTAGAAAAGGATGACTCTTAGTTTGGTTTTGGAATTCCTTCACAAGAATTCCAGATGGCCAAGAAGTTGAAGCCATATCAAAAACAGTAACTGAAACTCTAATTTGAAATGATGAGTAATCCTGTTTAAAATTATCTCTGACTTTTGGGGAAAAATGACGAACCACTGCATCAGACAAATTGGATTCTTCTTGTAAATATTGTATAATATTTGTTTCGGTAACATCACTGCCGTGGCAATAGTAAAATTATTCACTATGTTATTACGAGTAGAATTTGAAAAAGCAGAAGTAGACTGCTCATTGGCCGACAAATCGGTAATGAACTAGTTTCAGAAGTAGGCTGACAAGTCGGCAATCCAGTTGTATCAGCAACAGATTGGCAATTGGGTGGTGAAACATTCCATGGTAACACGCCAGCTGATTTTCGAGGTACCGAAAAAGTTACATTTGTGAGACTTTTTGAAACAGTTTCATTAGTTGAAACAGCAGATACCGGAACCGTCACGTTTGGGAAACTTTTAGATTCAAACTTACAGCAATGCCTCCCAACACCACTACTTCGTTTGGTACATGTGGCATGAAGGGATTGAAAAAACGGGAAACAACGAAATTGCTTCTTGACTCTTTCGAGATTTTATGGGGGAGTCACCAGGTATAGAACACATCATATTGTATAGTAAAATTATTGATCACAACTTTCTTGTGCTAGGGCACACGCATACGGAGTGTGACGTGGATCATTCTATAATCGAAACAAGAACTCAAATGTCCAAATTCACCACCCTTGCGGAATTGTTACCAATTTGTTAGGTTTGCTTGCTAAGGTTTTGAAAACTGTCAATAATGACGAACAATTTGGTTGGTCCAAAACCATTTTTCTTGACGTTTTGAAAGTCGCTGAGCGAAAAAGCAAAAAAATGTCTGTACCCATGGTATCTCGAGAACGGCTTGTACGATTTGGGAGATTTTCGCCAATCTGTAAATATTTACGATTTTTTATATATATGCTGGTTTGACTATTGAATTGAGCATTGAATTTGAAGTTGATTTGAAGGGTAAATTAGTGGTCAATTTGCGGGTTGAGTTGAAGTTGAGTTTGGGTTAGATTAGGATGTAGTGAGCAGTTAAACTGAGGATTTGTAACTTTTTGTATAAACATATTTTTGGGATTCTATATCTTATCCGATTTTGATGAAATTCAATATTGCCAATGGAAATAGGATTCTCAAATTAGTTTTAGATGAAGTTCTGGAATATGGCTAAGTATGATAAAAGTTGCCTATTTTCCAACCGATTATAATGAAATTTGACATGTGTATTGGAAATGGGATTCTAAAATGGTTTTTGGATGAAGTTCTGGAATATGGCCAAGTGTGATGGATATTAGTTATTCTTTAACTGATTATTATGAAATTTGATATTTGCCTTCGAAATGGGATTTTAAAATGATTTGTAGGTACAATTCTGGAATATGGCCAAATATGATGAAACTTTTTTATTTCTTATCCGATTTGGAGGAAATTCGACAAATGACTTGGAAACTGCATTCTTAACTTATTTTAAGATTAAATTCTGGAATATGGGCAATTAGGAAATACCTTACAGCTATTTTTACCAATTAAGATGAATTTCCAACTAATGGAAGAAAATGTGTTGTGCGCAATATGTCAATATGGCTTTTATATTATTATCTGATGAGGTTTTTGTAAATCATGCAGCTATTGAAGTTTGTTTGAGGCAGCGTAAACGTATATTTCAATTGCTTAACGATCGAGATTATCTTCGAAATAATATTCAAGTTCGCCTAGAAACTTTTCTCGCCAATTCTTCGTTTTAAACGATGGTGTATGTTTCCTGAGTACTGTCAGAGCTATAAGTTTGGCCATGCTTAAATAATACAGTGTCTGGCGGACACGCGATGCAGTATTAAAACTGCTAACGATAATGAAGAATCTCGGATTTAGCAGTATCATTTATCATAAGCGATTAAGGAATAGCCTAGTTTTATCATAATTGGCCATATTCCAGAATTTCATCCAAAAATTACTATATAGAATTTTATTATAATCGGTTGACAAATAGGCAAGTTCCATCCCACTTCGCCATATTAAGTTTATCCAAAAATCGTTTTATTTTTATCCCATTTCTACCGCGGATGTCAAATTTCACTAAAATCTGTTATGAAATAGATAAGTTTTATTCTAATTGGCTATTGTAAAACCTGTATATGTGCAAGCTATTTAAGCAAATCCACACGCCTTGACCAATTTGAATCAAATTTTAAACAAATATTGTTTTGGAGGTTGAGCTGAAAATTAGCTTAAGAGATTCAGTTTGGGATTGATTTGGGAGTAGACTTAATTTTGAAGACCGAAGTTCTGATCACCTAATGAGATTTCAGCCACCAACATTAACATAATAAAAATTATTTTTATTATAAAACTGGAACCTATACTCGTCCTGATCAATGTTGTATTTAGTTCAAACATTTCCTTTTGCCACTTAACATTAAAATCCGTTTGCGAATCTTGGTTTATCAAATAATAAAGATAAAATCTGCAATTTATTTGCTTTGTCGGTGTCTTTGTCGGAGAAGTCAAACAAAATGTTTCGACCGGCATCACGTTAAAATATTGTTGTACAATAAAGAATCACCTTCCACATAAAACAAATACAAAACATAATTCCTGCTACGAATTTCGCCAAATTTTATAGGTGAACAACAGCATGCAGTATAACAATAGGTATTCGCTTTCTGTTCACTTAATATTTTCTGTATTGTTGCCACCTCGGCTTCTTTTCTGTGCATTACATAATTTATAAAATCAATAATCTGATATATTTGCATTAAAAGTAGCCGATAACAAAAAAATACAATAAACAAACAAAAAAAACTGTCAATAATAACGTGCACTGAATGAATAGTTTGTATTTTATTTTTGTGTTCGACTCCAGTCGATCTAGTCAAATTCATTAGAAGAATCTTAATTTTTATTTTTCGATTTTATGACCAGACTACCAAAAAAAGAATGTTTATGATGATTTAGAGATATAACTAATACATATTGGGATAAATTTTATGTGTATAAAATTCCAGACAGTCTTCCAAAAAAAAGACAAAAAACATAAAAAATAGTTTCATTTTATATATTTTAACTGTAATTACTACTAATACTACTACTAACCAAAAAAACATAAAACATATAAAATAAAATCCAATTTAATTTTTATTTTAGCTTTTAATTAAATTTCGTCATTTTTGTCATAAAATATTCATGAGGGTCGAATCATTTTTCTCTCACCAATATTTTTCTATGATAAATTAAATTTTATAATATTTCAATATGGATTTGTAATTATGTATACATAATATGTATATAAATAAATATATAAATGACATTAATAATTTTTATATTTTGTGTATACGTATACGTATGTGATGTTCTACTGATTGCAGTTTATATCATTTATGTCATGGTTACTGTTATATGTGTAAAATATTTTTTTTTAACAACTACAACCTACTATCAAAGAAATCATCTTGAAGATATAAAATAAAATCCAAGGTAAAATTTTTTTTTGTATTTATTCGATTTGATAAGACGATTAAATAATACAAATTCCACCTTGGTGTATTTATTTATCTTTATTGAAGATAATTAACCAAGTATAACTGCAACATGCAGATTTGTGACACTATATGCTATACACAAATTATAATTATAATTTAGATAGCGAAAGTTATCAAAAAAAAAAAAAGTGAAACATTTTTCAATGAAAATTATAACATTACCAAAAACACGTTACACATTAACACAATTTTATGTTACACACTCAAATTAAAATAAATTACACAAAAATTAATCTTCTAAACAAAAAATTCATTACTTCACGCCATAAAAACATTTAAAATGTGTACTAAAACACAAAATTATACCGCACACTTCATGTGTATGGGTGTTGTTATTTAAATTTCCATACAAAAGAAAAAAATCCAATTTCATTAGAAGCGTGTAAATTTTCGTTTCAAAGCCCAGGCCGTGAATTGAGATGTTGTAAAACTAAATGAAATTTTCAGAGCAAAAACTAAGATTTATGTAATGGTTCATGTGTACATTATGCCTATATACATACTATATAGTGAAACTTTTTTTTAATCTCGTGCGCTAATTAATTTCGTTTTTTTTTTTGTTTTGTTAAATCCATTATGTCATCAATTATTTTGATGTGGTTTAACATGCAAGTTCAATAATTCGATAAGGAACACTTTTTTGTACATATACGAGTACATACATAATTATATAAACATTTTGATATCGGAAAACATTTTTTTAATTTGTTATGTTCATACGTTTTCTTTTATTTTTAACCTTGTAATGTTTGCTTCACATTTTCCTTTCGCTAGCGGCAAATAAATTATACTATATAAGCATAATTACAATATAGTATTTAAAGTAAGTAATCAAAATATAATAACAGATAAATTACGATTTCTTACATTAACTTTTTAATTGACTTACCTTAACCACACCATGACTATTGTTTAAAGTCTCTGTTTGTTACATATTGCGATGTTTTTTTTCTTCTGCGAGATTTTGGATAAAATGGCTTATTTTTATTTTAATAGTGTAAGCGGTGAACTTTTATTGCAAATACATAAATACCGATTACGTACACAATATACATTACAAACAAATGAGTATTTAAGTGTATAAACGTTTTACCAGGAAGTTCAATACTTATATCGAATGATTTATGTATATTCCGGCAACATGGTTACATGGTAATTTATTTTAATTAACCCGTGTATATATGTGGTATGTGTGACCGAGTACAGAAAGTGAACTTTCATTAAGTTACTATATCTTACCATGTCGAGCGGTTACAACACTTAATCGGCCAGGAAATTGTTTTAGAAATCCTATTACATCTTCTACTAATTATAGTTTAAGGTTACTGACAGATCACATGAGGGTGTGATTCTAAATGCAACATGTAATGCCCTTACTGAATTTTAGTAAATATATAAAGGTTTTATTACCGTTAAATGCTAAAGAAAATGTTGAAGTAATCAAAAATTTAAATTTATGAACCAGAACACATAAGAAATTCATTAAAATTCAATGTATGTAATTGTATTTTTAACAAATATTTGGTTATTTTTATATTTAGAACAGCTTGAAAATAAATGAAAATTTCACTGTTCAGTAGAGTGTAAGGGTATCTCCACAAAATGTCGAATCATAAAATTTCGAAAACATAAAATCCCGACAAGAAAAGCTTCTTATGAAGCGGGGTTTCAAAATACTTTTATAGAATTTTCTTCCGTTTTTTCCAGAATATTTCTCGATAAACTAATAAAAAAGCCACCAACATGTTTGTAATTTCCATAGCCGTTTAAATGCTTTGTTGATAGCTTCTTTATATTTTTATGTAATACAATCATTTAACACTCTCCCGGAAGCGCCTGGCCAAAGATTGGATGCTAAACTGTTTTTTGTGAACTATAATTGAGGGTTGAAAATATATGTGCCAATTTACAAACCTGTACCACTTGTGCTTTCTTAAATGTACACTGGATTCGAAACAAAATATTTCATATTTGAACCACGAAAAATTGAGTGAAAAGCCTCGTCATCATTAATCAAGTTACTTGTATTCACGTAACTTGAATCTACTTGACCAATATGAATGGTTTATTTAGCTTCAATTCAAGTTTCAAGTAAAGTAGAAAGTCTTTCAACTTTTATATTCAAGTTGAGTCGTTTGATATGAGCCACATTATAAAATTTAGTAGCACGAAAAGTAATTTAACCAAAATAGTAAACTTTTTGACATCTTCAAAAATTAAGTGAAGTAGTCCAGAAATCGTAATTTTTTTAAATTTATCAATCCTCTGAAGTTTTATGGAACATCGACTTATCTTTTGAATTTAAATTTGACTTTTCTAACTAACTCGGGGTCATTTTAAACAACTACTTGATTAAATTAACTTGAATATACCGATACCTTAGATAGAGCACATAAGTGATGAGTGTGAAGTTTTCCACAAATCCACAGATTCTATATAATTATGTATTAGTTTTACACTGCTAAAATAAATTCCAATTGGAAAAATTACGATTCATATTGAAATATTTAGTACTAAAAATGTAATTTATTTACAAAATCTTAAGAATAAATGCAATTACCTGGGAAAATAGGACCAGTCAAGAGAAATATTAGTGGAATTTTGTCAAAATAATATATGAACTATATTAAATTTAGGTAGCTACTCCATGTACTATCGGATCCTGACAGTAAAACGTTCCATTGGTACCTTAAATTTCCAGAATCATTTATTCCCGTGGATTGCGGCTAGTTTGGGGGCTCGATAGACGGAGTAGTAGGCTAGCTACCATCCAAAAGTGAATTCAAATCTCTGGCAAAGAGTGCCATGGCCCATTTATCAGTTTGAGTTAAAATTTCAATTGGTAAATAAAGTTTCCAGAATCATTTATTTCCCTGGATAGGGGGTAGTATTTGAGCTCGATAGGCAGAGTGAACTGCCAGCTGCTATGTGTGCTATCGCAAAGTGGATTCAAATCTCTGGCAAAGAGTGCCATGGCCCATTTATCAGTTTGAGTTAAAATTTCAATTGGTACATTAAGTTTCCAGAATCATTTATTTCCCTGGATAGGGGGTAGGTTTTGGGCTCGATAGGCGAAGTAGACTATCAGCTACTACGTGTGCTATCGGAAAGTGGATTCAAATCTCTGGCAAAGAGTGCCATGGCCCATTTATCAGTTTGAGTTAAAATTTCAATTGGTAAATAAAGTTTCCAGAATCATTTAATCCCATGGATAGGAGGTAGTATTTGGGCTCGATAGGCAGAGTGGATTGCCAGCTACTATGTGTGCTATCGCAAAGTGGATTCAAATCTCTGGCAAAGGGTGCCATGGCCCATTTATCAGTTTGAGTTAAAATGTCAATTGGTATATATAGTTTCCAGAATCATTTATTCCCCTCGATAGGGGGTAGTTTTTGAGCCCGATAGGCAGAGTGGACTGTCAGCTACTACGTGTGCTACCGGAAAGTGAATTCAAATCTCTGGCAAAGAGTGCCATGGCCCATTTATCAGTTTGAGTTAAAATTTCAATTGGTATAAAAAGTTTCCAGAATTATTTATTCCCCCTGGATAGGAGGTAGTTTTTGGGCTCGATAGGCAGAGTGGATTGCCAGCTACTATGTGTGCTATCGCAAAGTGGATTCAAATCTCTGGCAAAGGGTGCCATGGCCCATTTATCAGTTTGAGTTAAAATTTCAATTGATATATATAGTTTCCAGAATCATTTATTCCATGATGTGAAGTTTTCCACACTTTATTCCACAGTAATACGTATACAAATCCTATTGGAAAACCCCATATCATATTGGATTCTATCTAATTTTACATGTGTTAGTGCGTATTGTACAACACATAGCAGCTGGCAGTCCACTCTGCCTATCGCGCCCAAAAACTACCTCCTATCCAGGGGAATAAATGATTCTGGAAATTTTATATACAATTGAAATTTTAACTCAAACTGATAAATGGGCCATGTCACTCTTTGCCAGAGATTTGAATTCACTTTCCGATAGCACAGGTAGTAGCTGAAAGTTCACTCTGCCTATCGCGCCCAAAAACTACCTCCTATCCAGGGGAATAAATGATTCTGGAAATTTTATATACCAATTGAAATTTTAACTCAAACTGATAAATGGGCCATGGCATTTTTTGCCAGAGATTTGAATTGACTTTCCAATAGTGCACGTTGTAGCTGACATACTAATCCGCCTATCGAGCCCAAAAACTACCACATATCCAGGGGAATAAATGATTCTGGAAACTTTATATATCAATTGAAATTTTAACTCAAACTTATAAATGGGCCATGGCACTTTTTGCCAGAGATTTGAATTCACTTTCCGATAGTGCACGTAGTAGCTGACATACTACTTCGCCTATCGAGCCCAAAAACTACCCCCTATCCAGGGGAATAAATCATTCTGGAAACTTTTTATATCAATTGAAATTATTATATTAATCTTGAAGTTTATATCGCGATTTCGATGGAAATTGTTAATTGGCCATTAACATCCGTTGCCTGAGGCGTGAAATGAGGTTCCGACGGTACACGAGGTAGATGACTAAATTCCCAATACAACCAGCCCAGAATTTATCCTCTAGTCCGTATTAAAACGAAATCTTGATTTATGTTTCTTTAGTGGAATTTGGTTTCTAATGCAGTATAGTTGGATTCCAATTGGAACCAAATAATATTGAACTAAAACTATTTGTTATTTTTTTGGTTTGTAACTTTGGTTTCTAGTTTTAGAACTTCGATGTTTGGTTGAAAAAGCTTAATTGGTAGCAGAAAAGTATAATTACTTAAATAAATTTAATAAGTTTAACATTCCGTTTCAGTTATGCTTCAAAACTATTTTTATTATACTAGATATTATTCTCATATTTTTGTTGTATGATTGAGATTAAACAATTTAGTTTATTAGATTACACCGTGTTATAGTACCTACTATAAAATACTAAATATCCCAATTTTAAATTAAATTAGTTTTATGGATTGCATTATAACAATTTATTTGAACAAAAATTATTTTGTATTGAGTTTAGTCGTTTTTTATTAAAAAAACCGAAATTTAATAAAATTATATTTATATGGATTCATAACAGTGTACAATACGCACTAACACATGTAAAATTAGATAGAATCCAATATGATATGGGTTTTTCCAATAGGATTTGTATACGTATTACTGTGGAATAAAGTGTGGAAAACTTCACATCCATCATAAGTGCTATGTCCGTTTTTACAATTTGTGGTAAATACAAATTTAGGCTTTTAGAATGGCATTATTTATCATTTATGGATCTGTTATTTAGCGCTATAATCATTTACAGCCATATTTCCAAGATATTGAATGAAAATTCCAAATATTTTCGAATTTAGAGTCATTCTTGTCGACATTCAAAATATGGACATAGCACTTGTGTGCTCTATGGTAACTTTCAAGTTAGTTGAATTCCAGTACTTTTCATATGAAAATTAACTAATTAGAACGAGGCTTACTTTAATTTAGAAGAATGTTATCGTAGCAGTGTAACAAAAATTTTGAAACTTCTTGAACATTTAATAAATTTGTGTTTTAAATCCGATTTTTTTTATAAAAATATGTTCTTAAATTAAACGTTTATCAAGATATTCTTCTTGGTCTTAGAACTGTAGCATCCTCTAAAGATCAATGATTTGTAATGGCACTATGCGAATTTTGAAAAGTTAAAAATGGAATCCTGAACATATTGGTACACTCGGTTTTTAAAAAAATATTTCATCTGCCCTACACTATCCTCGTTTACAAGAATAATTCAACCTGTTTGCAAACGAAAACTTGTGTGACAATTTGCATATCAAGAGTTTGGTATAGTCGGAATAATACCGTCCAAGTTTCAAAAAAATCTAATAAATGTTTAAGAGAAGATGCATCCAAAACTTTAGCCTCAATTTATTCCATGGGTAAATTAGATACTGTGGGGCTAATCAAACACTTGCTTGAATCATTCTCCGTTAAAACTAAATACAGTATATGATAACGACAAATTTTAACGGTTATACGAAAAAAATTAAATTTAAATTGGTATTACGTAATATTGGTATTGGTAATTGGATAACCGTAAAAAATAAAAATAGTTAAAGTTAAATAGGTTTTTATTTTTCATATTTATTATAAGTTTTATTACAGAGCACCGCAACCTAGATTTTAAAAACAAAAACACAACATTTTTGCTTTAAGTGAAGAGCAGAAAAAACGGGACCTATTTTTAATGCAAAAATTACCTGAAACCGGAAAGGTTCTTCTGAATCGTTTGATGTTGGAATTGCAGTTTTTAATGCCTTGAATAATAAATCAAGATTTAGAGTTCTCTTACCAGTTTTCTTGAAGATGTTAAATTATTGTTTTAAACTGCTCGGAAAATTCGAGATTGTTACCTGTTTAACGGTCGTCGCATTTGAAATATAAGAATTTAGTTCTTCGATTAATGATAGTTTTAATTCTCAATCTTATTCAACAGTCAATGATCTGCTTCGTTCTCCTCGGAAACTCGAGTAGTTTCACTAACGTATAATCGGTGCATGAGGTTTGTGGCAAAACTCAAAACTAATTTTGTTGGATTCACACTTATGTAGATCAAAAAGACATTTTATTAACGCTGAAATATCGTCATTTTTTCGTAAAGTAATTCTCATTTCTACTGATTTAGGCAAATCACGACTTATTTCAGAATTAATTGCTTCCATTTTATTTCTTAAGAAAGATAAGAATAAGCAGCAAAAAGATTGGCGTATTTTTGGCCCAGTGCCTCAGCTACCAGTTTTATTGGATGCAAAGATTGGCCGATATGTTTGATTAACTGCAAATCAACTTTTTCCATGATGGAGTAAGCGGTTTAATCTTTTAGAGCTTGAGTTTTGGCCATATTTACCTTTAAGAACCTCACTAACCTAGTACATAAATAATACAGTATTAAGGACTATTCTGTTGAAAACTTTAATTTTAACACATTATTGGAAGGAACAGATTGTCAAAAAAGAGCGCACATATTTATAAATAAAACTCATGACAAAATTAAATAAGATATTGAAATTATTTTCGGATACCGTTGACAAATATTCGCGGTTATCGGATACAGTTAAAGTTACAAATATCCGCGGATACCGGTTACGGATATATCCGGTTCAGAAACCCTACTTAGGTTGTTAGCGACAAATTTATTTATTTTGCCTAATCTTTCCCAACATGAAATAATTCGATTTAAATGTATTTGTACTGATGAAATACCAACTTTTCTTATCTCCGTTCGTGTTGTTGTCTGATAAGACTAAGCCCATTTCTGAATACGCAGGTACTCGGTTTTTTTATGAGTACCGTAACATAAACATTACCAAATTTCTATACGTATACATCGGGATTGTCACATAAAAATCGTTTAACTTTGTGAGTTTGTCGAATTTGTAGCATTCCGTCCTTAGTCAAACATTTATTTGTAAGTTATCGTTAAATTTAAATTTTTTCAACATTTTAATAAATCTGCTCCTGACACTGATCTGTATTATCTCGTTTAATTTAGAAATACCGCTATCTAAATCAGCTACACTTCTAGGATATGGAGTAAAATCTCTCTTTATTTCTCTGCATTCGTATTCCATAGCCCTAGACAAGGATGTTTCTTCTGCAGCGCTGATGTGTATCGTTAGTGAATAAATATTTCGACTAAGCAGATCTATTTTGAAAATTTTAAATTTTATCATCTGGATTTGTTTCGTTGCTTCAAAAATTTAATCGAATGAAATTTTATAATTTTAGAAGAAATCTTCGTAGTGGTTTTCCATTGTTAAAGATTTGTAGTTTTGATATTTCCTTTTTGAGCCAAACAATATTTTCAAAAGTTTTTGTAATTTCTTGATTGATAATAATCAAAAAGATGAATTTGTCAATAATTGTGAACAAGTTTTTTATTGCGCCATTTTCTTTGTGGTTTTTGCTATAGTCACTTCTTTTTGTGAGACTCTACATCTCAGGGGAATGCATAAATATAAAAAAGTATAGATGTAAAAGTTGCGAAATTTTGGGGAGAGGGGAGAGGGAGGGCGGAGGGGGAGGGGGGAGGGGAGGGAGAGGGGGAGGGGGGAATTAAATGATGATCTTCAATTTGACCTTGAGGTAAAATTTCAAGGTCATTTAAAGGTCAAGTCGATTTTTAAAATGGAAATACTTATTTTGACTGTACGATATTGTAAAGCTGAACGTAGAATTTCACGCGCTTTCAGAATTTAGAATCAAAAATAAGTGTTTCGATTTAGAAAAAACGAGTTGACCTTGAAATTTCACCCAAATTGAAGGTCACCATTTGATTTGAAAATTTGAAATTTGAATTCGTTTGAATTTTTTGAACAACCTGGTTTAATTCGACGCCTGGTATCTTTATATATGCCTTGCGTTTTCAAAATCTCGAAGTGTATGGGGGAAATGAGCAATTTTTGGAAACTGCGCCATAATTAGAAAATCCCACATTTGATATACCTATGTCTAATGCCACGTTCTGATAATTACATGAATTAAATTGGCGTATTAGAGAAACTGGACTGTATATTTCAACTGGTTTAAGGTGTCAATCAATGACACTAGGTACTGCATCCACTTCTTGGAGAATTTTTGACCGACATTTGAATGTGTTGCAATAAAATTTAACATCTTCAAAGACGTTAACCGATTTTTGTTCTGCGGGGCATACGAATCACTCCATAGGGTTATTTCATTCATTAGAGAATTACCTCGAACTATAATTCGATTAATCGAAAATTTATTTTCTCAGATAAACTGTAAACCGATTTACTGAAATTTGACTTGTGCGTTGGAAAGTGGGATTCTAAAATGAAATTTAGATGAAGTTCGTAAACATGGCTAAATAGACTGGAATTTGGTTATTTCTTAACTAATTGTAGTGAAATTTAATATGGATAAATTTTTGGGTAAAGTTCTAGAATATGACCAATTCCAACGCACATGTCAAATTTTATCATAATGGGTTAAGAAATCGCCAAGTTCCATGCTACGTGGCCATATTCCAGAAGTTTATCTAAAATTCGTTTTAGAATCCTTTTTCCGTTCTACCTTTCGAGTTTCAAAGTAATCGATGGAGAAGTAGCCAAATTCCCGCTACTTGGACATATTCCAGAACTTCATCTAAAAATCATTTTAGAAACCCATTTCCATTGTACCTGTCGAGTTTCATCATAATCGGTTTAGAAATAGCCAAGTTCCTTTAGACTTGACCATATTCCAAAATCTCCTTAATAATCATTTCAGAGTCCTTTTTTCAACGTGCATATCAAATTTAATCATAATCTTTTAAGAAATAGCGAAGTTCTCTCCCTATTGGCCGTATTTCCTAAATTCATCTAATCGGGATAAAAATGAACAATTAATCATTTTAATTTTGTTTGGAAACCGAGTACTCATTCATGCCCCATTAATTGGGTATTTTAGTAAATAGGTTTTAGCCATGCCCTAGTAGTCATATCCGACACACATGAATAAACATAATTCAGTCGCAAAGGGTAAATTCTCAAATTCAAAACTTCTTGATAACTGTGCTTTTTCTTTGGACACGGTACTGGTACGTCACCGCCGACATACTTGTTACAAGAGATTTCGCCATCTCTAAAATCTTCTGAAAAATTTGTAACAAATTTTCATTGATGGGTAGGATTACTGATACCATCGTTGTTGTCTATTAGGGTTCCCAGAAAATGTATACTAGTATGCTACTACAGGATTTGTGGTTCGATTATTTAAACCTGGTCCCAAAAACTCGGGTTTTCGTTTCAGAAAATCGGAACCATGCGGATTTAAAATGCATTTCAAATGAAAACAGCTAACTTTGAAAAATCAATATAATCTGAGGATGCTTCCACAAATTGGAATAACCAAAATATAATGGTACTAGTCAGGCCCTCTGACTGATGGGGCCCTGTGTCATTTGACAAGCCAATAAAAACAGTCGATTGTACAAGAATTTAAAATTGTGAGGGTCTGAAAAATTAAAAAAAAAAAAAAAAAAAAAAAAAAAAAAAATTGAGATCAGGACCAGAAATTTCTGAAAATTTTAAATTTTTCTGTCAAATTTGATATCACTGACCATACTACCCGTTGGATCGGGAGGTACCGGGTTTGAATCGGCGGTCCTATAGCGTCGTGGTCCAAATGGGATTTTTCGTTATCTGATTACGATCGGTGACGAAGATGAACACACTATGACCCCCCGTTGAGAGTGCAGAATCCATGGGCTAACCCATCTTTCATGTCAGCACTATAGGCTGGCATGAAGCAATGCAACGTGCAGGTGAATTAAACAAAAACGGGTCTATAGGCGTACGTTTTATGAACATTTATGATTTCATATAAAAAAAAAATTTGGTCTATCCGACTCCTTGAATGATCCTCTTTTCACAAATCTTCCGTTATACATTACTAAATCAACCATTTACATTTTACTAAAATTTTCCGTTATTTTGAACAGAGGCAGCGCTGAAAGATGCGGCGGGTTTTCTTAAATTTGGAGTACCCCAAACCGCCAAATTACGCAATCACTATTATTAATGTTAGATTATTTAGATTGAGGCTTGTTGAAGATCATCAAGTTCAGCCAGTTATACATCTCTAGTATACTGTTGGAAATCTTTAAGAATCCAAATTACTCCATTCAGAGAGCATCCACATTATTCAAATTTTCTTTTCTGAAGACAACTGTATGTAAGGTGAGGATTGGCTGATGGAATTCTCTACTCAGTACTTCAATCTCGGTGGACTATTCGAGCATTACTAACAAATAAAACACAAAACAATTAGAATTAAAATCTCTTTTGTGACCGATACAGCACCTTCTTGTCACATAGCATTATATTTTCTATATATAATACCATCTCTTTCCTCAATCTGGTGTGCCTTAATTTGATATTAAGAATTATATATTGTCTTTAATACCAAGAGAAATTATTATTCAGAACAAATACTTTTAAAGTCGATTTATTAAAATTCACAAGTAATGTATCGATCAATATATCGTTGAAATTACAATCAATCAACTGTCATAAAATGTCAAATAAACGTCACGGAACAAAATATTATATTTAAAAGCTTACAAGATATATTTTGTTTTTAAAGATTGACGATATTATTTACCGCCAGCAAAGTTTTTCAGGTAAATTTAGAAATTTAAATTTCATAATACACGCACGGTTACCTATTCACTATGTCTTAAAGGTACCTATGGAACAATTGTTTGAATTTGGAAGGTCTTCTGAAAGTTTAATATTACCTCGGAAACAGTTCAACAATATTTTTATGCTATATATTGTTCGTTAAAATGACCCCTACTTCGAGTTCAAATTGTTTAAACAGGTTAGATTTTCACATTTATCATCAACATAAAAAAGTCGTCGATCCCTTTTTTGAGAAAATCTGTTTGGTAGTTTTCTCTTCTATTGCTTCCCTTTATATTCTAAAACACTACGGCTCTATATAATCTGGGTTGCTTTGGTTATACGTATTGGTAACAAATTCTAAAAAGCTACATTAGGCATTTTCGGAAATAGGCCAAAGGAACTTCGGAGTAAGTTTCGAACATTAAAGTTACCCATATATTTACGAAAGATCAAAGACTTCAGTACTTTTTTGTTTATTACAATTTACACCAACAGCAATATTTTGAGCAGAATATTTCGAGCAGATAAATATCTTTCAATATAAATCAATGTAAGTTTTAAAATATAATATTTTAATATTATTTATGTTTGAAATTATTTTGTATGGACAAATTTATTACAGCATCCAATTACGAGGTGGAGTATTTAGTAAGTGTAAACAATAACCATAATTAATCTAGAAAGTCTAATGTCCGATTTAGACGTACCAACATTGTTTTCCCAACAAAAAATGAAGATATTAGTACATTATGATTTTCATTTGTAAGACAAGAATAAAAATATAAACCAACAAAAATTTTGTTGGGTTTTTTTTTCAATTGTTACTATAAAATACTTTACCATTTGTTACTATAAAAATAAATTTGACTACAAAATATACTTGACCCGAATATATTTTTGATATTTTATAGTAACAAACCACCACAAACACAAGAATAGTATACTTGAATACCAATACAATGATCAGATTTCAAATGTTTATAGCAAAAAAATAAACAAAATACAAAAAGTAATTATGTCAAATGGTAAGCATTTATTTATTTATTTATTAACCAACAGCATGTACATGCAAAAATGGCTTACATTATTAAAAACATTATAAAAAGTTAAACAAATTTATACAATACAAGATAAGGTTATAACGACATCAATAGATCTAACATTTAAAACAAAAGTCTAGCGATTCGTCTTTTAAACTCATCTCTGGAAATATTGAAATCGAAACAATCCGCTACGGCGTTGAGGTCTTGTTGAATACGCGCTATAGGGCCATGGAAACTGTAGTTGCTACTTGCAGTCGGAATATGAAGAAGTTCCCGGGGCGTAAGCTGCGCTGAGGAGCATAAATATTAAAGCATGAAAGAATATCGGAGCAGACTATTTTACCACATATGATGTCCCGTGCAAATGTGGCACTTGCGCATGTTCGTCTAGCACTTAAAGACTGGAGATCCAGAAAACGGCATCGGTCTACATATGGAGATAGTCTGAAATTATTGTCCCGTTCGAGCGACGGTAATTTTCTGAGAACAAATAACAAAAACTGTTTCTGTACACTTTCAATTCTGTTTGAATGAGACTGGTAGAACGGGGACCATATGACAGTCGCGTACTCAGTCTGTGAATGAATTTATGTTTTGAATTTGTTTACCTATATGTAGTATTTATATTTTTCATTTTAGCTAAAAAAATAATTATTTTTCGAAATGAGGTGGTGTTACCAGCTTTTAGTTTGGATCGAATTGGTAATTGAACATAATAAATTTTAGGTTGTTGTTTTGTTGTGATTAAAAATTTTTTATTTCCAGATACTGAATGCAACTACAATGAGGAATATTTATTTTCGAGCTCTGATTGACAAACCATGGAGGCCGAAAATGCTGCAACCCCGACTGAATATGGTAAATACGAGTTACAATTATAGTGCTTAAATTAAAACTGTTAATTTACCCTGGTTGAACAATTTTATTTCCAGAGTCTGAAATATTCTTCTCAGAAGAGGAAACGGACCGGGATCTGCCAGTAGGTGTGTGAATTCTTATTAATTGACTGTGTTATAGTGTATTATTATTGTGATTTAATTTTAGAGGATATGATTGAAGCGGTCAGGCAACATCCTTGTATGTGGGATTTAAAAGATTCCCAATACAAAAATAAAGCCATAAACAATATGTTATATAACCTGTGACAATAAAATATTAAGTTAATAATATTTAACCATTTTATATAGATATGACAATAAAAGATGTGGCCAATGGCCAATAAAAGATGTGGGCAATAATATAAAAACCGTCGAGCCTAGACCGTAAGTAAAAAATAATCGGATTTAAATATGTTTCAATCTAAAATAATTTTCATGAATTTTTTATTTATTTCAGAACAACTTCCTTATCCAATATGGGTTCTAGCGAGAGCTTCGCAGGCAGCCCAGTACCACCCCGAAAAAGTAAGCCAATTTAAATTACCTATCTGTAACCCATTTTCGCGCTTAAAAAAACAGAATGAATTTTCCCCGATTCATTGCCTTTTTAAGTTGGCGGAAAAGTGGATGCCATATACGTAATAGCAAATGAACATTGTTATTTTTAGAGAGGTGGCGGTTTTCTTGAATATTTTTAATTTATATTTTTAGGAAGAACGACATCGAAACATAATTTGGCTCGAGAGAATTTGGATATTAGAAAACAAGTGCTGGTCAACAAAAATGCGCAGCCAACACCAGCCGCAGCCCCAGCCCCACCCCCAGCCCTAGCCTCAAAAACATCGCAAGATGTTTTTGGGGACTATGTAGCTTTGCAGCTAAAATGGCTGACCGAAGCGAACGCAAATGAGGCGGAATTTCGAATTGCGGAAATACTTTATAAAGCCAAGCAAAACCAAATAATGAATTCAAATAAAACATAAAAATTTAAAATTTTATTTGTTAATTTATCTTTTGTGTCGAGGAAAAGCCCATATAGAAGCAACTAAAATAAAATAAAATATATTTTTGCTTCCATTAGGCATAAAAACCTCTTTTAAAATAAAATTGAATTATTTTTTTCAAAAATTGTATTGCCGCCAAAACTTCCTCGTTTCGAAATTTTCTATATTGAAAAAATAAAAAATTATTAAATAAATATGTTTGAATTTAGTTAGTAATTATTTCCAAACTAAATTTTATCCATTTGCCAAGAAACAGCGCCTTCGTTATTGAAGTAATCGGAAAATTTCTCCCTTATTTCCTTGGCCTCCTTGCTTGAATTATAAAATTTCGTTTTCATGCCTCTCATGTTGTCCGTTACATCATTCCTCCAGATTCCATCGCTTTCTGTGCCGTCAATATTATTCACATCAACCAATCCCGGTATAAGATATGGAGTAGGAGATGAATGTTGCCTTAATCAATTGTGGAGACACACGCAAGCGCCAATTATTTTTTCTGCGGTGTCAATCTGTAAAATTAATAAAATTATTGAAGGTCAACAATCATTCTTATAAAGAAATAACTTACGTTTGCAATTATTGGTTGTCTGAATATTCTCCATTTTGACACCAATATCCCGAAACAATTTTCAATAATTCGACGCGACCTTGAAAGCCGGTAATTAAAAATTTTCTGTTGAAAGTTAAGGGACCTTTGGAATATGGCTTCAAAATATTTTCATGTAGACCAAAGGCATCATCCGCAACAAAAACATAAGGCACACTTTTAATCCGATCAGATAAATTAGATGGGCGAGGCTAGACCAAAATATTGTTTAGTGTTTGTACATAATAAAAGAATTATTTACGGTAACGAATTTGAATAAAATTTTTTCTCAAATTTACTATTTCGGAAAATTCCACCGTCGCTTTATCTGCCAGCGGCGCCTATGTCACACATCAAAAAATTATAATCGTGGTCACATACTGCCATGAGCATAACTGAATAAAATTTTTTGTAATTGAAAAAGGTTGATTCGCTAAACGATGGAGCCTGTTAATAAAACATATGTATTTATATATGTATTTGTAAACCACGTTATAAAACAATACCTGTATAGCAACGTGTTTACCATCTATAGCGCCGATGCAGTTTGGAAAATTCCACCGTTCCCCGAAACCATTTGCAACGGCTAAAAAATTTGTAGCACTGATTTTCTTAAAAACCTTTGTTTTAAGAGCCTCGATTATGGCGGATGTTGTTTCCTTTATAATGAAATGCACACTTGCTGGTGAGCAATTATACGCAGTCGAAAGGCTTTTCTGTGACTCTCCAGTGGCCAAATATCTAACAAAATATAATTGGTAGTTTATTAAAATAACATACCAACAAATGTGTATTCTTACCTGAGCGTGATAGCCAATCTTGCATTGGATTGTATGGTTTCATGAAGAAACTCTTGCTTTGTTATCGCTGGCCCAATTAACAACAGAAGCTCGTCGAATTGAGAAGATGACATTCTCATATAGTTGAAAAATAACTCTGGATCTGAAATCTTCAGAGGCAAAAATATATTTTGGAAAGCCCCAGTTTCATGCCGCTCTCTATAATAAGGTCGAACCCAATATATTCGTTTTCTTTTTTTTTACTTCGCGATAATTGTCAATAATGTTGTCTTCAAATATAATTTTCGCCAAAATAACATCTTCATCACTCTCATTAAATATGATGCTTAGAAGCTGATTCTCATTTAAATTTTGCATTTTTATTTAATTTTCGTTCACACAAAACTTTATATCACAAAACACAAAAGTCGTTACACTAAACTATCTGTGAAAAATTCCAAAAATGTATTTAAATAACTGTCAAAAAATTATGGCAAGACGGACAATTTTGTTTTTGGTTTTTTCTCTTTTTATTACATATACATTTTTTGTAGTGCGTGTAGCTCTAAGTGTCAACAAAAAAATTGTTGGAAAAAAATGTTGGTATAATATGGGAAGCTTAATTTAGTTTTTTATGTTTATATTGATTTCACAAATATAACTTCAGTGCAATAAGACAGAAATTGCAAAACATAATAAAATCGTATAAGAAATACAAGGACCATAACAAAACATGGAGAAATCATGAACCGCATCATGGAAAAAACTGGACAAAATAGTCAACAAGATTAGAGGTAATATTTTAACTCTTATATAATTGAAAAACACAACAACCAAATCTGTTTTCTATCTAGGTTGTAGTGGAAAAAACTCCAAATAAGTTAAAGGCATTAATCACATCCACTTCCTCAACATTGACATCAACAAAAACTGCTAGAAGTGTGTCCACCTCAGCAGGCAGCAGAAATTTGCCTTTGATTAGGTAAATAAACACACTCTACATATTTTATAATTATTCAGTTTGTAATTATTTTTGTTTTAGAGAAGTTCATAAAGAGCCTCTCCAAGACCTGAAATCATTTATAAAAGAGGGGAACGAAAAAAAATCGGAAGCGAGGCAAAAAAGTCATGACGAAAAAATGGAAAAATTCGATAAATTTCTAGATTTATTTAAAAATTTTGTTGATAAATAAAACTAAAACTGGAATTATAATTCTTTTATTAGCTCGAATTAATTTTTCAAACCATTTTACTTAAATTTTTCCGTTGTCCACCATTTGCTGGAATATAGATGTTCTCTTAATGTTTCGAGATATTTCGAGTTCTGCTTCTGAATTATCGTACTCAGTGTAATTATTAACTGGTTCTTCTTCAACCATATCCGCAGAATTATCTGCATATCGTTCGAATATGAGGTAAATATTGTGGAGGATACATGCTGCTACAATGCAGTTGATAATAAGCTCATTGTTATCAAATCCAATTAATTTTCTAAATTTTCCTTTCAAAAGTCCAAAGGCATTTTCAGCGAAAATTCGAAATTTTGAATGAGCGTAATTAGCCATTTGCCCAATATCGATTTTAGTTCATTTGTCCCCTCGCTTGGGCAGCGCTGACTACTTTTTTTTTTTTTTACATGCAAAAACAAGTAAAATCATGTTTACAAATGCAAGTTTCTTGCCTAAATTAGTGGATGTCCCCCTACTTTTTTTTTATGATTAATAAAATTCAATATGTTGTGATTAATAATAAATAACAAATTTTAAAATTAATTTAGTCGAAATTAATAATTTAATGAAACATTCAAGACACATTTTGACCATATAAAACTACATTATGAAATATTTCAGCCGCCAGTCAGCAAGCATTGCAATTATATTTGGGAAAGTCACTAATTGAATACTTTCTGTTGGTCGCTTAAATTGCCGTAATCCTTAAATGGAAAAACAAGCCATTTTGCAAAATCTCCTATGGAATAATTTCGTTCTTTTCAACATCTTCCAATCATGCATAGAACCGGGTTCACCAAACGCTACATCTATGAATTTTTATTGTGATACAACACCTTGGATCAATAATCCATAGGGCATTGTGATGGTTTCCTAATCCGAATGTGGCTTCCGTCAAGTTTCTTGTACAATAAATGCCGTGATTTACCTCATCACCTCATATGCGGCAGATATATAGCAGTTCCAAATCTGTCAGAAGGTTGCCGGAAAGTTTCCTGGTTTCCTAAGTACCATGTCGTCATGCACATTTTTAAATCGGCCAATACATTAAGTTTTGTATTGTTCTGTCAAAAAATTAATAAAATGTATAAATCAAACATGATAATTAAATAAACACAACGTTAACACATACCTATAATATATTTTACGATACTTCGGGTGAATCTAAAATAACTAATAAATTGTGCCTCGGGGTATTCATCAATCACACGTAAAAAATCTTTCATTGTTTGCTCCTGATTTAGTAGCTATAAAGCGATGCCCATTTCTGTCGAAGAACTTTCACTTAATGAATCAAAGATTTCGGCATTCATAACGTTGTAAATTCAAACACGTGTTTTTTTAAATAGACAATCCATTAAATTTATCTGACAACAGTGGCAAAATTCATTTTCGAATTTTTCGATCATTGGTTAAAGTTCCCGAAATTAATGAAATAAAATTTAAAAATTCTTGTAATCTCGTTAATTCTCGAGACAAGAATTCCAGATCGCAATCCATAAGACAAATATTAAATTTGAAAACAATGTGTATCATTTCGCATACGGTCTTGAATGGTTAGTATCCATCAAACACAATATTACGCCAAAAAAAAAAATGATTTAGCACGTGATAATGATACCAAACTAACAAATTAAGAAAGAGGTCAACGTACTATTCCGTTGTTTGAACGGCAAACTATGCAGCGAAGGTTCCGCACGTTAACACGCCACAAAAAAAATTACTTGCGCCTTTCACAATTTAATATGTTTAATTCATCGAGGCACACATGTGTTGATTTAATAATAATTTAAAATAATAAAAATTGATTAAATTTCAATTAACCTTGAACAACAAAAAAAAAAAAATTATCAAAAAACCATATATGTATCAATCCCAAAAAACCCAAGCTTTCTATAATATCTCTCCCACAACTCAGCATTAGCCTAAAAAAAAAAAAAATTAAAAAAATTAATCACAGCAAGGTCGTAGTTTGAGTTTATTAATATTAATCTCTATACGTTTTCCTATTAAATTTTTTAATTAATTTTAATTCAACTTTTTATTTTTTTTTATTTCTTATTAATTCCGGTTATAATACATAATGATGATGATGGGTTGGTAATGGATTGTGTGTATATTCACTGTCATGGATGAAAACAATAAAAAATAAAAATAATATTATTTTTGTTTGATTACAATTAATTAATTATTTATAATTTTTACGTGTGTATGCGAGAGTACGTATACATTATACTCGCATTGACAGTTATTATTAATTAAATGTTGTTTTATTTATTTTTTGTTGCATTAAACATTTATTTATTTTAATTTAAATCGAAAATTGTTTGGAAACTTTTTACTTGTGAATTCATTATTAATTTATGTACCACCCGGGCGAAACAAGTAATTTATTTTACGTATTAAATTATATTAAAAATTATACAAATTATTTAATGTTTGGTGTGATTGAAATTTTCCAATCACTTTTGTTCAATTAACTATGTTACACACAAATATTTATTTTTTATTTTTAATTGCCAGTTATGTGCTGATTTTATTGGACTTTTAATCCACAAAATGGTGTCAACGACCAAATAATTGTCGGCGATGTGGGATTCGACCTTTTTTGCGGTATTGATTAAAAAATAGGCTTTTAAAACACAAGCTTTCCAAACATATTATAATTAGGTTTTTTTTTTTTGGTTCATGAACGTTTAAACTAACCCAAACTAATTTTTTTTTCTATTTTATTAAGTTTTAAACTGTTTTTTGTTTTTGCAAAACTTGTATTTGGGTTGGAAATAACTAATTTCAAAGTCAAATATTTGTTTTAAACATACTTACTGGTATATTTGGTAAATTAAAATATTTGTTTTTCTATAAAACTACATAAAATCATTATTATAGTTATTTCGAGGTTAAAATTGAAGTAAATGGTGATGATATTTCGACTGGATTAAATTTTTTTTTTGTATTTTATACGCGTGCCGTGATTCATGGTATTAAGTTGAACTTTAATTTTTTTTTTTTATAAATAAACATAAAACTATATCGGATGGAATGTTTTCAATTTTGCTGCAATATTGAACGAGGGGAAAGTGAATTTTATATATATCGTTCGTACCTACGAATTACCAGCATAGTTAAAATGCTACTAAAAGTTAAATAAGGTTGAAATTATCTCCAATCTTGGTATATTGCATTTTGAAGGTAAACATGACTATAGGTCATTGATATCAATTCGACTACAAAGTTCACGTTATAACCTTGCAATTGTATTTTGAAAACCGTTTATTTATTCTTGCACATATTATTATCGATGGGTATACGTGATAGTAGACCATTTAAATTGTTTTTTAACTACACCAGTAACTCTAGACAGATCTACAATGCATTCCTTTAATATACGTTTAATAATTTATATCAATAAATATTTATTATAAGACCTTCATATATGTGAACGGAATCAATATGTGAAATATTTGTATTGCAACTTATGTGAGTCTTATACTATATAAACAACGAGAAACATTATTTCCGGTTACACAAAGTGAATTGGAGAATGGTCCAAATTGCTCCAGCTGACAAAATATAACCAAATCCTTTTTTTTTTGTTAAAATAAATTTTATTTATTTATTTTATGTAATTACAATCTAGTCTCCTGGACTAATGGGCAATTTGTTTCTGACTTAATTTACTAACTTAATATTAATCTACGGCTTCTTCCCATTGGCATTCCATAGAGTCTGGTAAATTGAAGTATACCACATCTTTGTAGTTGGTTTTACATAGCACAATGCTGTTTAAGCTAACAATTACACCAACTCAAAAGGTTTGAACTTTAACTTCGTTTTCAAGCGTTTTCATATGCTCCTGCATCCATGCAATTGTATCATTCAGTTGCTTGTTAATATTGTTGGCTTCAACTAGTGCATTATTAGCTTTACACAATTCATTTTGAAGCTTCTCTTCGTCTGTAGAACGAATGTTCTTGCTGCTGGTCTCAATAGAAGGGGCTACGGCACCTTATCGGAGAAGACAATACTTTATTACTCCTCTGTAAGGGATGTACAATATTATTTTCTGACTCTCTCAGTTGAGCTTGTTTATTCACCAACATATCTTGGGATTTGCTAAAATAATTGTAGTATAGCAGTGGCTATTACCTGAGAAACAGGTGTACCACCTGGGGTATCATTTTCCATATTCGTTCCGCTCATTGCTCATTTATAGTGTAATGCACTCGCATCTAGTATTTAGCCGACGTATTCACATCGTTGCCCGGGTGTTACTACTTGGAGGTATACTAGGCACATTTGGTGGTTTCTACATTGTTGCAGCGTTGGAATATAGACCACGAGATACATGGCTATAGACGGTCAACCCTTACCCTATTGAGACGCACCCAACGCCCAATTTAAAGAATTCAAAACATTTTAATTTGAGCGAATTTAGAAAATTTAGAGAATTTAAACAATAAATTGCTAACTTTCAAAGAATTTTAAAATAAGTATTTAAAGAATTTAGAAAGGACTTTTAAAATTTAAAGAATTGAACAAATTTAGTGATGAAAAAATAAATTTTCATGATTTTAAAAATTCAAAGAATTTAAAGATTTTTAGAATTTGTAGAAATGAAAAAATCTAAAGAATCTTAAAAATATTAAGAATGTAAAATATTTAAAATTTATGACTTTATGAAGTTAAAAATTTAAATAATTAAAGAATTCAAATTTTTTTAATAATTATAAATAATTTAAAGAGAAAAAATAAAAATTGTAGTTTATAGAATTAAGGGCTTTACTGATATTAAAGATCTTAACGAATTTTGAAAATTTAAAGATGTTTAAATGCTCCGCGTATGTAAATTCTTTAATTTATTATCTTTACATTTTTTTAATTTTTTTATGTTATTTAAATATCTTTCTAAGTAAGAGAAGAATTTAAAGAGAACAATCTCAAGAAATCAAAGGTCTTTAGAATTCAATGAGTTGGCCTTTAAAGATTTTGAAGAGTTTCAAAAAATTAAAGAAAAGCTGTAAAAACGAGAAGATTTAAAGAACTGATTTTTTAGTATGTGATTATGACTAAAAATAGAAAAAGGCCATTTAAATCTACCACTGAGACATCTGTGTTGCTATAAATCTGTGGCAATAAGACCAAGTAGCTTATGTCAACTTAAAAAAAAATTGAAGTATCAATATTTACCATTTTATATCTATCCTGTAGTTCCACTAAATTTGACTTAAGTGCGCTAGCCGTATGACCAAAGGATGTAGTCATAACACGTGATGACTTAAGTCAAATTTGGTGGTAGTTACAGGAGAGATAGGAAATGTTGAATATTTAAAATTTAATTTTATCTTAAGCCGACATAAGCTACTGTATCTTATTGCCACAGAAATGTATATTCTATAAATTTGATGAACCTTGATACATCTAAATTAAATGTTACTTAGCTTATTCATGTATACTTTGAGAAATATTAGGGAGTGAAAGTATTAGTTGAATGATTATAAACACAACTACCAAACAACGTGAATTTCATTAAAAATTTCAATTTACCACGAAAAAAAAGATACAAAAAAAAAATTAAATTAAAAGTTACCACAACATAATTTAATTTAATTTGCATTAAACAGCAGCATCAAAAATAAAATCAATTGAACAATTATCAAATACCAATCCCTTTAAGTTCGAAAAAAAATTTCTTATAAATTGAGAACTACGAAATTCTTCAGGTAACTTATTATAGATTGTGAGCGCTTTGACAAGAAATAATTAAAAAAATGAGTTTTATGAAAAGATTTAATTACTTTTAGATGCTTGTAGTTAACCCAAATTACGTTTACCACTCATATCATAATAAATCTTTAGCACTTTAAATTAAACACATAAAGATGTTTATATGGAAGAATGGAGCTTTTCACAAAAAACAGCCATGATGGGAATTACTTTGATTTGAAGAACTTTGATCTAATGATATGTTTTTGGGCTATATAACCAAAGGTCCCAAAGTCACGTAATACGTGCCATCCCAACAGGAAATGCCATAACGCAATTTTGATTCAATTAATGCATGATAGAATAATTTAAGAACCGACAGAGGAGATTGTGCTCGAAGGAGATGCATTTTCTTATCTGTAGCATAAAGGTTATTTTTCTAAATAATCTATGTGGCATTATCAGTTGAGGCGACAATTAACATTTAAACTCAAATATTTGATATTATTCACCGATTCGATCAGTATGCTATGCACCCATGGATTTATTCTAGGACTAGGAATGAACGATTTTCATTTAAATTAAAATATATTGTTTTAGTTTTTGGGATAAACAATAATATATGTACTTCAAGCCATTTACAAATATTAAAAATAATACTGGGCATTCAGGACATCAGAATTACTCAGACAATCATCAATGCGAACTCTTTGTGAACTACTGGTGATATATGACCTAAACTAATTATACATACCACCTCTGAAGCTAATATTCCATCATTTACGTAATAGAATCTGATGATCGACCATATCAAACGCTTTATAATTCAAATTGAGAATCGCTAAAAAAATGTATCCTATTGAAAAATTGAACCAACCTAGATTTAACCAGTTTTTCAAAAATTGTTTATAAGATAAGTGAAACTGGACGATAATTGATGATGGAAAGGCGACCCCCTTTTTTGAACAGCGGAATAACTGTTGCAATTTTTAAGGTTTTTGGAAATACACCTTCATTAATACTACGATTAAATAAATTTGTTAACGGATTAACAATATTAGACACAATCTTTCCAAACTAAAAGTATCAACCAACTAATAATTTGAAATATTTCAGTAGAAGTAAATGAATGCAAAACAGCTATTAATTATCGGTTCATCATAAATTAAATTATCTAAAACAGAAATACGATAAATTTTAGGACGTGTTTGAGCAACAATGTTGTAGAAGTACTGATTGAAACTATTTGCGATATCAGAAGCTGATGTGATTAAAACACTTGACTCATTCTTTATACTGCCAATACGTTTAGAATAATTATTCTTACTCAAAATTGCATCTACAAGAATCCATTGTTTCTTGTTGTTACCAGAAGCATTATGAAATTTTTTGTATAATAGCTAGTCTTAGCTTCCTTAATTAAATGTTTTATTTTAATGGAGTAATTCCGATAATGTCATTTTAATTTATAATTTGAACTGTGTTCTTTCAATTTATCATGAAGATATTTTTTTTTATTAAATTTAATAATCCAGGGTTTTAATTTTCGATACTTCTTATTAAGTTTAACTAAAAAAGTAGACTGAGAAATATAATCTGTTAACAACGAGGCAAAACTCTCAAATGTTCTAGAAATATGAACAATCGAGAAGATCGTTGTGGCTCGATTCAAATAGTAAAAATTTATTCAATAACTCAAAATCGATATATGACTTACTACGCAATTTTTTCGGCATGACTGGCTTAACATTAATCACTAGATTAATAAATATAGCACAATGATCAGATATTTGTAGATCATCAATTGTAGAATATCAAAACAAGATCCCCTGTAAAATACATCATCAATACAAGTTGGCGAATTGCCCGCAATTCTTGTAGGAGCATTGATTTAAGAGATTACCCATTGTTTGACCTTAATTTGTAATACAAACATTTATAAATTTTTTTAAAAACACTTGTTAAATATTTCGCAAAATATCAAAAGGTTTAAAAAATCACTCGATCGATTTCGGCTTGTTAGGCCATCATCAGGAGTATCTACTAAACTGTAAAAATAAAAATGTAGTGGTCGAACTAATACATAGTTGGAAAAAGGAAAAAGTGAAACAAAAATATACAAATAAAAAATGTGGGAGTGCGAGTGGTAAACAATAAAAATGGTGAGAGCAATAATCATTAAAAATTAAATGGGGGTGAGTTAAACCAGAGCCCTCTGTATATATAAGAGCCCTAATGATGCCGCCATTTTTTAAACGTGCTTTCTATAAGAGGTGTAGATTTTGTGATGTTCCATGTAAGCCGGTGTAAAAAAGACTTTTTTAATTTTACATTTTTTGAATGAAAACTGATTATTTTCGGCAATTTTATTTCACCCATTTGTAGGTGAACAATCATATTTAATACAATTTAAATTTCCCTAATTTTATTCACAACTACATGCAAAACTACAAAAGCTTTTTAAACGAGAAAAATAAACAACTCATATAATATTTAATATATTGGATATCTATTAGAACGACAAGGATGTCTATTGTTCTTATTTATTGATTTTTACACGTGTTTTTATTTTTATTTTATCGGGTTGTCGCCTTTTTGTTTTCTATATGTAGATCAGACAAGGATATCTATACCTTTTTTGTTTTATATTTTCGTGTTTGCCCGTTTTTACATTGAAGTGTTCTTTGTCATTTTAAATGATTTTATATTGAAAAGACAAAGACAATCTAAATATTGTTTTTATTTTTTTATTTACGAACTTTTACTTTTACGCTTTCTTTGTTTTTTTGTTAATTTTATATTGAAAAGATAAGGATGATGCTATTTGTTTACATTTCTTTTATAGGTATAAGGATTTAAACCGAAGTGAAGTTCTTAGCAAATAACAAAAAATGTTCGGTGGATTTAATGGTTTGTGTGTAGTTGTTGAAAATGGAAAGGTTTTCTTTTTTCAATTTATTTGAAAATGTAGACATATTTTCTTCTACGATTTTAAAACCATATCTACGAAACATATTAAACATGCAAATTAACAAAAATGTTATTACATGTAATTGTATTTTCATTAATAATTTTATAAATCCAAACTAACAATTTTACATTAGTTCTTATGGGAAACAGAAAAATGTTCACCTAATATAGAAAGCTTCTATTTCTACCTTACGGCTATGATATATGTAAGATGGCTATGGTTAAACACAGGTATATGATTATTGATTAGTCAACGACCGAATAACAAAATGCCAGATGTTGTTTTTTTCTTCTTTATTTTATTATAACCCGACAATGCGGGGTCGGTAATTGGTGAGAAACGGATTTCTCTCTGTTCGTTGAGGATATTTTTGTTAAGAAATATAGCTTTTCGGATTTCGTAAGATTCTAAGTTGTCTAAACATCTGCTTTTTGGATGTACATGTAATATTTCTAAATTGTTTAAACTGGATGTGTGATTTTCTAACGTTAAATGATTATAAAGGGATGATTCATGGCTACCAGATAAATGTTCTTTAACTCTAACTTCAAAATTGCGTCCAGTCTGTCGAATTTAAGAGGAACTACAATCATTGCAATTGATCTTATAAACGCCAGACTTGGAAAGCAATTCTTGGTTTGTTGTTTAAAATCATTTTCTTAATTGTATCATTGTTATAAAAAGCAAAGCTAATATCTGTATATTGTGTCACGATGTTACTAATCCGTTATCTAGTTTTTCCTATATACTCTAAGCGGCGCCAATTTTTGGGCATTGGGCTATCAGGTGGATAAATGTTAGCTAAAGCTTTATGTTTCAGTTTTCTGTTTAATAGCTTTAATATAGTCTTAGCTGCATAACCATTATTCGCTGATATTTCTAAAATTATATTAAGCTCTTTGTTATAATTGGATTTGGTCAAAGGAATGTTTATTAATCTATCTATCTAAGAATGAGTGGAAAGCTGACATTTTAATATTATGGGGATGGTTTGAAGAGTTAGGTATAATGGCGTCTGTATACGTGAGTTTTCTATAAATTTTGAACTCTAATGAAGAATTAATTCTGGTTATTGTTATATCTAGAAAGTTAATAGATTTGTTTTCTTCTTTTTCTACCGTAAAATTAATGGTGGGATATTGAGAATTTAACCAAGTGAGAAAAGAGGTTAATAGCCTATCAGTTCCATTCCATAGACATAGTATGTCATCAACATATCTGTACCAAAAGATCACATGACGGAAATAAGGATTATTGCTTGATAGAGTGATAAGACTATATTAAAGCTATTAAAGAGAAAACTGAAACATAAAGCTTGTTGCGATAAATGCACCAACGCGCTCATTTTAGTTCATCACAAATGGTGAATGTCAATGCGGCTGGTGCGTTTAGCGCATCCGTTTTTGGCAATTTGTACGATGGCAGTACTATTTTTTTTGTGTTAAGCGGTGTCCGGTTGGTGGAGTGGGGATAGACGTCGGGGTATAAAAGCGGAAAATTTCGGCTGCTCGGGAGTCAGTTGTAATGTTAAAATCGAGAAGCGATAATTTTAAGAGAGTTCGTCGGTAATGTTGAAAGCAAATAGTTTAATTTTGCGATCAAGTGATTATTAATTTTAAGTTAAATAATAAAGTCAGTTCCGTCAATTTATTATTAAAAACCAAAAATCTAAAATCTAAATTTTGAGTGATCAGTTAGTCCGGGTTCTTTTTGTATAAAATTAAGTTAATTAGTCGATTGGTGATGATAAAATTATATAGTTTGAGTCATCAGTTTAGTGTTGAATTATTGTGCGATTTTGTTCAGGGAACAGTTGTTTAAGAAAAACAAAATTCAATAAAATTTCTTCTGTTGGTTGTGGCAGGAACAAACGGGAAAAAAAAATAAACCGATAAAGGCCAAAAGTGGAATCAACTAACGGAATGAATAGAAACGAAAACGCATTTTTGCTATTCTGGTCCGGATGATAACACAAATAAATTCAATGAAATTAATATTTAATTTCCTATTTACGTTATCAAATTATATAGTGCTTAAGTCTAGAAAATAAAGTAAATTTATTAAATACATGAATAAAAAAAAAAAAATCTAAATAACGAAAAGTAAAATAAAATTCAATAAAATAGAACAATAATCATAATGAAAGTGAATGGACAGTGGTACATGAAAGTATTGTTAAATTAGTGCCATTAATAATACTAACGTGATAATAAAACCCGTGATAATCAACGGACAATATTAACAGAGTGGTCATGAAAATAATGAGTGATCTGTGATGCTTGTGCGTGTATGGAAAAATTTCGTGTGCTAAAATGCTAAATGTGGACTAAGTTAAAGGCACTAAAAACATAAATTAAAAGAAACGAAATTTTATGTTGGTGAAATTGTTTGAGTGCGCGCAATATTCTTGTTTTCCTAATGTGATTTATTTGAACGATCACAGAAATAAAACGACAAAATAGATGGACACAAAGCTAAAACGAAAAACAAGAAATGGTAATACAAGTGCTACAGTGAACATTTGTGCGTGTAATTAGTATATTGTATCACCAAATATAAAAGTATTTTATTGTATGCACGTAGTAAGAAAAACATTTTCCATTTTGTTTTCCGTGGTGTAACGGGATAATAGTGATTGACCAAACAACAAACAATAAAAATAAAAATAAAAACCCGTATAGTCACACCACTTCGCGTTAAATATGGAATCTTCTCAACTATCAACATACAGCATCATCATCGCCATCATGTAAAATACAAGTAACATATAATTTTTTTTCATAATATTTTATTTTGCTCTATAATAATAATTTTTCTGAGACATTTTTTTTTGGTGTATTGTATCATTAATCGACAAATAGATCATTTAATTTAATTTCGATTTTCATAATTATTTTCAAATCTAAATTTTAGAATAAGGTTAGGTTAGCTAGGGGTTAGAAACTTTTATTATTGTTATGTTTATAATTTTCTTTGATTTTCACGAAATATAAATTTCATTGATGAAATATTTGTTAAATTTAAACTAATCAAATGTGGACTTTATTTATTTTCGCTAAGTTGATTCGAAATTCGAGAATGTTGTAATTTCGCAAGTTGTGTCGTTGAATGATGAGGTTAGTATAGTCAGCCAAATTCGGTAGGTAAGTATTCTTCGTCTACTATTCCTACTTTATCCATTTCCTTGTTCCTGATTAAAATTCTTTTGTTATCTTAATGCGGTCTACCAAGATTTGGTGCATCCTCCAAGACCACCCACCCCAGCCCTGAGCACTAGCCACGCTTAAGCGACCGCCTTGGAGGCTCTGCTCGAATAAATTTCTAATTTCAGTTCCGGCAGATGTACAGAGGACCAATAATTTTTATTTGACATCCAACAACAATCTACCACGCCGGTAACAAGCTTTAGCTAACATTTATCGACATGAAATTGGCGCCGCTTAGAGTATATAGGAAAAACTAGCCAACGGATTAGTAACATCGTGACACAATATACAGATATTAGCTTTGCTTTTTATAACAATATGTAATGCAATTAAGAAAATGTTTTTTCATTCATTAATTTTCAGCAAAAAATGTTTGTTCGAGGGGGTCTATCTCCAGCACCCACTGAGATATAGAGGTTTAACAAAATGTAGGTTAAAAGCTTGTATTTTACTCGACTTATATTAATTTTCAAGAGCATACGGTTGTGGGTTGAAATTATCTTTTAATCGGTGTATCAGACAGCCACGTAGGCTTTTACACTTCATAGATATTTTTTTTTTTTTTTTTTTTTTTTTTTTATTAAAATAAATTGTATTTATTTATTTAATGTTATTACAATCTAGTCTCCTGGACTAATGAGCAATTTGTTTCTGACTTAATTTACTAACTTAATATTAATCTATGGCTTCTTCCCATTGGCGTTCCATAGAGTCTGGTAAATTGAATTAAACCACATCTTTGTAGTGGGCTTTACACAGCACAATGCTGTTTAAGCTAACAATTACACCAACTCAAAAGGTTTGGTTCTTTTAAGTCTGCGTGTTAAATTCGTGTTGCTTAGAAGCTGAGTTGCCTCAATGTTCACATGATGCCGGAGCCTCTCTTCATGTCTCCGCCCTTTCTCCTGAATTTCATTTACGATGAGGTTCATTTTAAGGTCCCTATGGAGATCATTGTTCCTGACATACCAAGGTGCATCGACGATGTTCCTTAATACCATATTCTGAAATCTTTGGATGATATTTACGTTGCTCTGTTTGATACACCCCCAAAGTTGAATACCATACGTCCAAACCGGTTTCAATATTTGCTTATAAAGTAGCAGCTTGTTGTATGTTGATAAAGAAGAGTTCCTTCCCATCAGCCAATACATCTTTCTGTATTTAATTCTTAGTTCTTCACTTTTCTTCTTGACATGTGCTTTCCATCGCAGTTTAGCATCCAGGGTCATGCCGAGATACTTAGCTGTGTTCGCATACGGTACTATTTCTTGATTTATGGTAATCGGGATATTTTCGAATCGCCTGTTAGTGAAGTTGATGTGAACAGATTTAGTTTCATTTAGTTTTATTCGCCATCTTTTTGTCCATTTATAAATTTTAGTTATTGCTGATTGTAACTTTTGTGTTGACTCTTCGCTGCTTGTGCCAACAGCTAAGATCGCCGTGTCATCTGCAAAAGTCGCCACTGTATTGTTTTCTAATGCAGGAAGATCATAAGTGTACAGTAGGTATATAAAGCCGGCCCTAATACACTGCCCTGTGGAACTCCTGCGTTGATTTCTTTCAATTCAGAGAAAGTATCATCTAACTTAATCCTGAAGAATCTATCTTTTAAGTAAGATTCCAGTATATTAGCAAATTGGATTGGTAGAAGATTTCTTAATTTATGGTTAAGTCCTTCATGCCACACTCTATCAAATGCTTGGGCAACGTCTAGAAATATTGCTGAACAGATTTTTTTCTCCTCTAGTGCTTTCTCAATTATACTGGTTATTCGGTGAACTTGATCAATTGTTGAGTGTTGGTTACGAAAACCGAACTGATGATTTGGGATTAAGTTTTTACTCTCGATTATCGGATTTAACCTTTTTACCAGAAGCTTCTCAAAGAGTTTGGACATGACTGGCAATAGCGAAATTGGCCTATAAGATGAGGTTATGTGTGGTGGTTTCCCAGGTTTTGGGATCATGATTACTTCTGCAATTTTCCACAAGCTTGGTACATATTTGATTCTAAATGCTGCATTTATAAGATTGGTGAGCTTTACCAGAGCTTTCCTTGGCAGTTCTTTTAAGATTTCTGCAGTAATATGATCGTAGCCAGGAGCTTTTTTCATATTCATATTAGTTTTTATCTCACACGCGACTTCTTTTGGTGTTGTCGGTAAGATTTCTTTACTTTCTTGCACAGCTTGTTCAGATATTATCTCAGCTTCTAATGTTTCATCTTGATGTGGCTGGAATATTTTTTCAAGATGTTCAGCAAATTCTCGAGCTTTGTCTTCATTATTCCTAGCCCATTTATCACCTGCTACTCGTATTGGAGGGTTCTGTATTATTGGTCTTTTAATTCTTTTGGTTGCTTTCCAAAGAGAATAATCAGTACTGCTATCATTAGTTAATTTTCTTAAATAGTTGCTAATTGATTCATTTTTCAATTCTTGGATCTCTCTTATTAATTGTTGAGTGAGATTGTTCAAATTAGTTTTATCTTGGGGGGCCCTTGTTTGTTGCCATACTCATCTCGCTTTTCTTTTTTCTGCTAGGAGTTCCCTAATTTCCAAAGGGTAGTTGTTTCCCTTGATTTTCTTTTTAACCTCAGGGGTATTTTCCCAAGCTGATTGCTGTATATCGTTTACAAATTTGTGAACTTCTTTGTCTAATTTCTCCTCGGTCTTTAATGGAACCATTAAGTTAATTTTTTCTTCTAGCGATAGTCTAAAGCATTCCCAATTGGTGTGATTATTTACTAGAAAAGGGTTCCTTTCTTTCTGAATAATTTTTTCACTTAACGTTAAAAGTATCGGTGAATGATCAGAGTTTAGGTTGTGGCTTTCATTTACTTGTATATAATTTACAGATATCTTCTTTATTATAAAGAAATCAATCAGATCTGGTACTTTATTTGGATCAGTAGGCCAGTAAGTTGGTTTTCCAGTTGAGAGAGCTTCACAACTGCATTTCCTAATGGCTTTTAGGAGTTCTTTACCCTTAGTTGTTGTTAATCTGGAGCCCCAGTGGACATTTTTTGCATTAAAGTCTCTTCCAAGTATAAACCGTTTTCCTAATTTACTGAGGAACTCGAGATAATCCTTTTCTTTCAACGAGTGCTTCGGTGGGCAGTAAACACCAGCAATACAAATAGAACCATTTTTGGTTTTGACGTTAACAGCAGTTGCTTGTATTTCTTCTGTTTCATATTTTAACTCTTCATAGTGATGAATACTATTTCTGATTATAACAGCACTACCTCCTTTAGCAGTGTTTTCCGGATGAATGGTATGATATATATGATAATTTTTAAATTTAATGATTGTTTGTCTAGTGAAATGTGTTTCCGTGATGAGACATACATCGATTTTTTCTGTGTCCAGGACCACTTGCAATTCTTGTTGATGTTGCATAAGTCCATTGGCATTCCAACATACGATTCTAAGATCACCGGCCATTTTTCTGTTTAGGGATGGCTCCCTTAGTGCTGTATTCTAATTTCTGTAATCGCTCATCAAATGTATTGAGCCTGCTTAAAATTAATTTAAGTGTTTGACTTATATCGTCATTTTGACCAGTTTTCCCTGGATTCCCGTTACTCATCGTTACTTGGGCATAAGTCATTTTACCCAATTGTCCATGAGTAGTTCCCAACGCTCTACGATTTACTTCGGGTTGGCTCATCTTAATTGCCTGCTGCCTGAATAATCTTGGATTTTTAGCAATCACATTCCTATTTTTGATGTTTTGCAGTTCAATGGCAACGCTGCATCCTCTGTAGTTAGCCGGATGGTTTTATCCACAGTGAACGCATTTAGGCTGAACATTTCTATATTTTACACAATCTTTGGTATGATGTTTACCTAAACATTTGACACACCTGGGTTCCCTGCTGCAATATTTTTGTGTATGTCCATAGGCTTGACATTGTTTACATTGTGGTATAAGTTTAGACCGTCTTAGAGGCTGAATAACTACTTTGCACCCTAAGATGTACTTAATTTGATAAATTTTTTCGATATCTTCATCATTATCGAAGGTCAACATAAACATGTTGAGAGGTACTTTGCCTCTCCGTTTTAGCTTAATTGATGCTTCAGTAGCCTTAAATCCTTTTGCTTTCAGATCATCAATTATTTTTTCTGGTTTACACGTAGAGTGTAGATTTTTAGCCATAACCCTTATTGGTCTGGTTTGTTTGTCTTCAAACGTGTGCCAAGCACGTTTTTCTTCATTTAACATACTTGTCATTTTTCTGTAAGTTTCACCATCTTGACTTCACCATCTTCAAACTTATCAGTTGTAGTAATTTTTTTTAATTTCTCATAGAGTAGATCATAGTCTTTGACTTCATCTATTACTATTGGTGGTGGTGGAGGTATTTTTTTTGATGATTTCTGAATAATATTAGGAACATCATCCTGTAATTGAGGTGGGGAGGGCGTATTATTCAATTTTCTTTTTTTCCTAGCCCCTTTAACTCTTATCCACTCAGTTTCTCGAGCTAGTTCGTCTTCATCCGTATGGTACTCTTGTTCAGATGTAGTCTGGCTAGGAGTATGATAGATTGCCTCCTTTGGCTTAAGAGCTTTAACTTCGTTTTCAAGTGTTTTCATACGTTCCTGCAACCATGTAATTGTATCATTCAGTTGCTTGTTAATATTGTTGGCTTCAACTAGTGCATTATTAGCTTTACACAATTCATAATGAAGCTTTTCTTCGTTTGTAGAACCAATGTTCTTGTTGCTAGCCCCAAAAGAGGGACTACCGCCTCTTATAGGAGAATACGATACTTTCTTACTCCTCTGGAAGGGATGTATAGTATTATTTTCTGATTCGCTCAGTTGAGCTTGTTTATTCACCAACATATCTTGGGATTGGTTTAAATAATTGTAGTATAGCAATGGCAGGTCTCCCCCAGAATCCACGAGACCGACCTCCGAAGAGGGTGGATTTACCTGATTAACAGGTGTACCACCTGGGGTATCATTTTCCATATTCGTTGCGCTCATTGCTCATTTATAGTGTACTGCACTCGCATCTAGTATTTAGCCGACGTATTCACATCGTTGCCCGGGTGTTACCACTTGGAGGTATACTAGACACATTTGGTGGTTTCTACATAGTTGCAGCGTTGGAATATAGACCACGAGATACATGGCTATAGACGGTCAACACCTACCCTATTGAGACGCACCCAACACCCTTCATAGATATTGTTATTCAAACGTGTAAATTTTTCCAAGTTTCAAAAATTTGCTGTGTTTGATCAAATTTTTTCTGAGAAAATGAATTAGCAACATGTCACTTTATAATTTTTATTGATGCTCCTTATTAATACCTACCAAAACTAAGAACAAACAAAACAGAAGCTTTCTGTTTCGCAAAGCCTTCTAAATGCAGACGAAAATGTTCGAGCAGCAGGTAAACGACGATTAGAAAACTGTCGGTACTCTAAACTAGCATTTCTTGAATTTCCTCTGCAGAAACCATACACATACACTATATCTGAATTTGCGTACTCCTTGCTAGAATAAATTAGCATTGTTCACTAGTTTTAATTTTAATTTTCTAAATTGTGAAAAAACTGGTCAAATCGACCATAGGGAAAACTTATTTTATTTAAAAACCAAATAAAATAAAATAAAACCTCTTCAGATAGGTTTAAATGTTGTGAAGAATTTTTTTAGGAATTAACGTAGCACATGAACACATAAATGGGCTCTAAAATGCATTCAAAACAGAGGAGAACATTCGATACATGAATTATAATAATAAAATCTAAAACAAATAATAAAATAAAATTATTGGTCGTATGTAACATTTTTACATCAGTCGGCCTTTACCAGGTTGTCTTTGAAACTATAAGACTGAAGCGCAATGTTTATTCTTAGTTTTGATAGGTATTAATATGGAGCATCAACTAAAATTATAAAAGTGACATGTTGATAATACATTTTCTCAGAAAAAATTTGATCAAACGCAAAAAATTTTTAAAACTCGCAAAAATGTCCACGTTTGAATATCAATATCTATGAAGTGGAAAGACCTACGCGGCGGTCTGATATACCGATTAAAAGATGAAAGCTAATATACGTCGAGTAAAATATAAGCTATTAACCTAAATGTAAGTATTGGCACTGGCTCGCGCAATATTTCGTTAAAGCTCTGTATCTCAGTGGATACTGGAAATAGACCCTCCACCCCTCGTAGAAACATTTTACGTGTTAAAGGATTAGCATACAAGTACAGGGTGTCTGTATATAGTATTTGTGTAAAATTAGAATTTTTAACTTTACTTTTATTATTTTATTTTTTATTGTTTTATTATAATATTCTATTATACGAGTTCACCCCACAACACGAAAATGATGACTGTACTATGCTAATTTAAATAATTATAGCGCCAATCTCAACATGCATATCATCTTGATATTATTTATGGAGGTAGATAATGCAATTTCCAATCGAATGCATACTGGTGGTTTCCGGAAAAGAAGCATCCCGGTCATCCTAGGGCCAAACCCCATCCTGTAGCTTTTCTTTAAAGTTTAGTATTATCTGCTATAATTTTCTGTATTTTAATTTTTGCGATTTTCTGTATCAAAATATGTAAAACAAAATTATTTTCGGTAAATTATATCATATGAAATATTGTTGGACTGGAATAACATAGAAATTTTGGTGTTGCCGGATGATTTTTTTTTCTGGGATGAAAGACTGGACTAACTACACTTAATCATTAAAATTGAATGTTTACTAAACACCTGGGATAACATTACGTACTTGGTTGAGCCGATATCAATTTATTGATGCAAGCTACTACCCTACCGATTTAAGCATTAAAGGATGATATCCGATAATTGAAACAAACAAAAAATTTTGCGGGCGCTTTTGAAAAAAAATTGTGTAGTTCTGGAGCTCGAGCATCCATACAATTGTGTAGCAAAGATTTGAGAAAGCTAAAACAACACGACCATCATTCATCTAGTTCTTTATAGATACTTAATAGCCGCTACAATTATGTATTACAAATCTAATATATTGTGTTGGTTTGCTAACAAAACAACATATGTAAGTACTTATGTACATACAAGTAAAAAAAAAAGTGCACAAGAGAAATAAATAAACGAGGGTGGTATTATTATTATTTTTGTGTTATGTTTATCTCCACAACAAAATATAAAAAAAAATTACATAGTGAAAGTCATTTTGATTTCTTGTATATAGTATATCAAATCTTATAAATTACAATATTTTTTTTGTTCGTACATATAATGTATTTCCAACGAAATAATTTGTTAAATTATCATTAAAAACTATTATATATTCCAGTAATAATATGAATAATAATAATAGTAATCGAAAATAATGGTATCTCAAATCGCCCGAGTTTTTTTTTTTTTCTGAACATTATTTTTTCTAAGATAATTTTCCTTATCTTTCTGTTACATGAAGTGCGGAGTTTATATACTGTAAATGCATACACTGATTAAAATATGTATATAACAACCACATTATGTATATGTACTATATATAAATAAATATTAAGAGTGAAAGTGATTTAGAAAAAAGATTTTTTTTCTACATATTTTTGACTTAATGATCGATTTTTTGTTTTCTAAGAAATTCGAAATTATTTTATCGCGCTCAATTCTACGAATAAATTAAAATTGATCTTACATACAATTTTTCAAAACTAGCTATATGGAAGAAAATGTATACAAAAAAAAAAATTATCGCGCTTATTAAAAATACAACAAAATGTTAATAATTACATGTAAGTACATACATATTTGTAGATATTGTAATGTACAATAATTTGTAACTGTACATTGTAAATAGCTATAATAATTGTGTTAGATAACACTAATGAGAGTACCAAATTAGTAGTGTTATTGTGTTATCTATACTTTGAACTTTCATCAGATAGTAATTAGAGTAATTTGATTTATTGTCACAATGTATGTTCATATGTGTGCATTAATTATATATTGTTAAGTTTTCTCAGTAATTATTTATGTGTGATAATCTAATTTGTTGACATATTTTTTTTCCGTCATTTAAACTTGACCTTGGAACGTGTAGTGTGTGGGAGTGTTTGTTAGACATATGAACATGATTACTATATTACAAAATATATAATATATGATACATATATGGAAACAGATGTACTTGTTGTGGTTTCAATAAAAAAATAATTTGATTGCAAATTTGATGTCGGTCTAGAATCTAGACGATATTATTGTTTGCTGAGTTTCAAAGTCCATCCATTCAGTCTATCTATAACTAAGAAAAATATGAAAATGCCAACTGTTTTTAATTAATTAACTACTTAGTCAAGAGTTTTAATTTATTGGCTAGTTTAATATTATCAAGCGAGAATGATGTAATAGAATTTACTTTAATTTTAAGTTCATCGAAATTCTGAAATTGTTTTTTTTTAATTAATAGATGAGAAGTATCCATTTAGAATAAACTTCGATTTGTCAGATAGTTGATTAATCAGAAACAAGTTGATTTTCCAACAACAATGTAGTTACAATAACAATTTAGTTACAATAAAATACTGTGACATTCGTTCAAAAATTAATAAACACTTTTGGAGCCAGAGGCGTAACATGACCTCTGTTTTCTTAGTCGTGTCATCTGTCATTTTGTAATCTTGTATCTTTTGGGTTTAGGGAAGATACGCCCTCTTTGTTTTTCAATCTGGATGAAGCACATCATAGTCCAGGGAAGTTAGGAAATAAATCGGAAATTTTTCAGGCCAGCAGATATATCGAGATGCGGTTTTCTGCATTGAGTTCAGAAAGCTCCCAGGAAAAAAGTCTTTATCGTGTGGTTAAGCCATTTTTCGAAAAATGCATTCTGGTGCAATAAATGCATTTTGCAATTGCATGTTTACTTACAATATTATAGGAACGACTGGAAATTCGGAAAAATCTCTCGAAAATCGTTACTCGGGGGTTTTCGGGGATGCCGAATTCAATTCTATTCTGCCATGTAATGAAGAAAGTGAAAAATCAAAAATTATGAAAATAATACTTTATTCAAATAGTAAATAGTAGGTACTTTTTATTAATATCGAATTATTCATCATAAAGTTCAATATTTAACCTAAATACTAAACATCTTTTACAAACTCTTCTTCTTCTTCCCATTCTTCATCTTCTTCCTCATCACTGTCCTCGGCCTGGTTGGAAGTACCTTTTTGATTTGAGTAATTGCCATCGCACCTTGTGCCATAGTCGGTTTCACAGAAACAAGAGATGCTGCTTAAAATTTCCTCAGGACCGGCTTCCTGGGTCATGCTGACAGGACTCAGCTCTCCATCCTCCAATTCGCACCCCTATTCCAACGGATTTAAGGTCTCGTCTTGACCTTGTGAACTATACCAAGCCTGTACTTGAAAATAGACATGCTTGATATGCTCGGTCAACGCATTGGCAGTCGGGATTATGCGTGCAAGATCGACTTTTTAGAATTGCTGGCTTCAGCATACATTTTTCCTCAATAGCTTTGGACGAGCTCAATCGCAGATTTATCGCTCGTGCGGAACTCTTTGGATACTCCGTAAAGAGCAAAAGCTAACCGAACCCCATGATCTATTAAATTATCGATGGATACATGTTTTTGCTTAAATATTTCTGCTAATCCATGTAAATCATCGGATTCCTCAAAAATATCACAGAATTTTACTTTCCCCGTGAAATCATGTAGAAGTAATATATGAAACCTGATGCATGCACTTCTGGATGCTAAGCTTTCGGAAGAATACACAACATCAGGTACCATTGGGAAGGCGGCTTCAGCAAGAATACTTCCAGATTCGGAGGAGTGCGAGCAGCAAGGATTCCGAAAAAATGACCACTTTATTGTTGGGGCTTCCAGAAGCAGTCTCAATGGCATTGAGCACAATATCAACATCCGCATCAGCTACACTCTGCTGAGGCATTATATTAGCCCCTTTCAATTCCTCCTGAAGAAATTTAATGAGCTGGGACTTATTTTTGCTATTCCCTAAAAAACTTGTCCTGAGTTATACTTGCGCTCAACGTCATGACCTTCCAAGAATCTGGAGCTATGCGTACGGTGGCAGAATTTGTATGCATACATCGGCGATTTCTTTGGGTTGGCTACCTTATCTAGAAAAAAATAATACAGAAACTGAAAATCCCGAAAAAAAAATGCAGAAAAAAAAATCCAGAAACATAAAAATTCAGAAAAATAAAAATCCAGAAAACTAAAATCCAGAAACATAATTATCAAAGTGAAGACCAAATTATAATTCAAATTTATAAAATGTCTATCAAATTTGAGGTTTTACGTAAAGTTCTTAATATTTATGATAATAGAAATTGCTTCGTCAACCTTTCAGACACAGATCAAAAGAATCGTATCACTCATATCGCTTCTACTGATAGTTCTACCACAAATATTTCAAGTTATTTTGTGGTTAGCTTAATTCGTTGGGTTAGTATGGTATCGACGGATGTATTCGAGCGACTTATGGATTTAATGCTTCGTAAATGCTTCGTCAACCTTGCAGACACAGATCAAAGGAATTGTATCGCTCGTATCGCTTCTACTGATAGATGTACCACAAATGTTTCAATTGAGGACATAAGTCTAAAAATGTCAATCAAATTGATTTTTTTTAATTGATTTTAAACAAAATATTTTTTCTGGATTTTTTTCTGGATTGCGTTTCCGGTAATTTCTAGATTTTTTTTTCGGGATTTTATTTTTCTGGATTTTTACTTTTCAACTATTCGGGATTTTAAAATTTCCGGATTTTTTTTTTCAGGCAAATGTAGTGATCCCGATTTCTTTCCGTCAATTTAGTGGCCATTTGGTCGTATCCATCGAAAACAACAAAAACTCTGTTCCCAAATGTTATTGAGACATTTTAACTATATACAAATGTTTTCATTCATATTTTCATTATGCTGAAATATCTCTAGCGTGATACGTACCTAAAACTTTTCAATCATCAGTTCCCAATAAATAGTTAACGTTACCGATTCTTTTGATGACTTTGATTTTAAATCGAGACGGTGCCAGGCTGGTTCGACAAATAATTTGGATTCCTTCAATAATTTATACTGGTGGCCATAGTAAATGCGATGATAAACAAACATAAGGTAATGGAGAGAATGTTTCGTTGATTGATGAATGGAACTCCTCAGCGCTGCAACCATATCCGAAATGTGAACATCCAACGAATGACACGCTCTGATGCGTTGCTTTGAGGGGAATAATACGCGGTAAACGTAGCTCTAATGCCGTATGATTTTAAAAAAGTTTTATAAATATCGCCGTCCTAACTGTGAATTAACGTATCTGACATTTTTCAAAATCTCATCTCTGATACAAAATGGTTCATCGTGAGAAACTCTGTCTGAATTTTTGCTCCTGCGTTGGTTCATCGTTAGGACGAAGATGTCTCCTAAGAGTCAATTAACGTTGGTGTGAAAATTCGGCTTCAGTTTCTCAAGACGAACATTTTGGTATTAGAGAACAGATTTTGAAAAAATGTCAGATACATTAATTCACAGTTAGGGCGACGATATGACTCTTGAATTGCACGCCATTGTCAGAATGTATATGATTTCTGGTACTCCGAAAATATCAAACGTATCTTTCAAATGATCTGTGATCTTTTCGGTAGAGGCTTTAGCTAAGGTTTTAATCACTATGGATTTAGTTAACTGGTCTACTATATATGGCCCTAGTAAATCGACTTAAAGAGTTTACCAAGGTGTTTCCGCAAATATTATTTGTATTAAAATGAAAGACGTAATATTTTATTGGTAGCTTTTGACGTCTTACACGTTTTACATTGGCAACATATTCATACATTTCTTTAGACATCCTGGGCCAGTAATAAAATCGCCTAATCCTTTCGAGTGTCTTTTGAATTCTTCCGTGAGCTGCTAATGGGAGATCATGCTCTTTCTGAAATATTTGTTTGGCCAGCAGCTGTGGTACGTATAATTTCCATACGGGAATACCACTCTATAGTGTTCAGATTTGGGCTCAATTCTTATATATATTCGACTTTCGCACACTCTCAAATTTTCAAAAGATTCCGGATTTTGAAGATCTTGTAATTTTCGTCGTCAGGAGAATTTAAGTCAATTATTTTAGGTGACATTGCATTTTAATTTCTTCTATTGTATCACAATACACTCGTGAAAGAGCATCAGGCACTACATTTTGACATTTTTTTTTATGTTCAATTGAAAATGTAAAGCCCTGCAACTGTAAACTCCAGTGAGCTATTGAGCGCAGCATGATCTGTAATGGCTCTGAAGGGGAAACCTTCAATATACGCCCTAAATTTTTTATTGATTTTAGCACTGAGGGACATTTCAATTTGGAAATGGAATAATTTCGTTCTGCTTTTTCAGGTTTGACAGACATAAGAGCAATGGGTTGTTTATTTCTTCAGCAATGGGTTGTTCAAACCTTCCGTACTCGCATCGGCTCTAATATAAAATCTTTTCGTTCAATCAGGATTAATTAAGACAGGAGCACATGTCAAAAGATATTTAACTTTTTCGAACGCAGCTTGTATTTCGGAAGACCAAACAAATGAGATATTTTTCCTTAAAAGTCAGGTTATAGGAGCTCTAACATCTGCAAAGTTTGGTACAATTCATCGGTACCAGTCTTCCATACCCAAGAAATGTTTTATTTGTTTCAGTGAAACTGATGGAGGAAATTGGGAGGCTTTAATTTTTGCGGGATCACTAGGCAGCCCCTCTTCACCTACCAAATAACCTAAGTATTTCATCTCACGCATAGCGATGTGACTTTTATTTAAATTTATAGTCAAACCTGCGTCTCGGAGGAATAAAACTGCTATAATTTTCGCCCCGGTATTGAAAAAGATGTTTTTTCTTCTTATCTGCCAATTCCCCAATTCGACCTAACAAACCTGCGCTATTTGGTGCAAGATAAGCATCTTTCTTAGTGACCTGACTTAGCTTTCGCGAATCAAGGCATAACCGTTTCTCCCCGTTTGGTTTTGGAACTAACAATACTAGAGAACTCAAAGCGCTGTTGCTTTCCTCGATGACCCTTTTTCTAACATTTATTTTATAAGGTCATCCATGTCTTGTTGAACCGCTGGTGATACCGGATAATGACGCTATTTTATATGTTCAGCGTCTCCTACGCCTATCTTATGCTAGAATCAGAAAGAGATGCCTGAAACTCGATTAAGATATGTGTGTCTGTATTTAAATTTTCGACCTGTAAATCATTAATTTGCATTGAAGTGGGCACTATAGCAAATGATTTCCAAAAATTGATACCGAGAGATAATTCAACGTATAATGAGGGTACAACAAATATCTTGATTATCTTATGTTGGTTTCCAATACTGGTGCAATATTGAAATTATTAGATTTCCAGAACGTCTAAAAAATATGAAAAATCCAAATTTTTGCATACATTTATTGAAATTCCAATTAGCCATGTATTCCTTTTTTTCATAATTGACAAAAAAAAATAGAACACCATTTTGAAGCCCCTCCCCCACCATTTTTGATTTTAAAATCACCCAAAGTTTTATAAGTGACTAGCTGACCCGGCAAACTTCGTTCCGCCCCAAATTACTTCATTCCGAGCAAATACTTTTGTCCTTCAGGAAAATTGATTTTGATGAGAGAAAAAATTAAACAACTCAACTCAATTCTCAATAGACGATTGAGTTGAGTGAACATTACATTCACTTTTACATCGATTTTTTCTCACAGTGTGGAAATGAATTGGAGTTAGTTGGAATTCAAAAGAATTCAGTGTATTTTATTCGAGTGGAATTAAATCGAATACAGACGCAAATCAATACAATGCATTGTGGTAAACAATATGTTTTGTTTTGTTCTCTTGTAAAAGAACAACGATGATGGTTTGCCAACTCTCGAACAAGACAAAAGCGAGAAAAACACGGAATTCCAGATTTATTCCGCACACTTCCAACGATTGACCTTGCGATTTGTTAATCGTCATAATGAACGCCAAACCGCCGAACGCCACTGGATGCGCTTGAGAATCAAACGTTGAGAATCAAATTATGCAGTGGTATTTCCAGCAAATCAAGCGCATTCAAAAACTCGGTCGGATAGTTGGTTGCCTCGTCTTGATTGGTTACACAGTCAACTGATTTGTAACAATGCATTTTCCAAGCGAATTCAGACTGTTTACGTACTAGTTCTTTGCTGCCAAAATCGCTCGTTCGCTGAGCCAATCGTGATTCATATAATTTCAGCGGATGTCAGGAAACACTTGCGTGATAAGCTCTTCCTTCCACGTCGTTAACAAGCCAACATTTTTGGGAAACGAAATCAATCCGGTCGAAACCTCAACAGGAATTTGACCATTGCCAAGCGCCTAACAGTTGTTTGAAAAATCAGCAGTTGATGAGTCGTTCTGTAACGCGACCTTGGCCATCGCCGAGTTCTTGACAATTGAGCACACTGGCTTGTCATTTGTGTGGATATTCATCGGCAACTTCAATGCAGAATGTGCCATCCGGCTACCGTCAATCAATGTGGCTGCAATTCTCGATGATGCAACAGCTAACGCTATGTGAGATCTCGAGCGAATTGTGGCCGAAAGCAATGAAATCAGAAAGGTTTTGCCTATTCCATCGGGAGCATCGAGACAGAATATTCCGCCGTTTCCTTCATCAACTGCTTTCATCGTGCATCGTACACGTTTTTTTCGTACTATTTGGCTCATTGAATCTCGATCATACACTTGCTCTCGTTGCAATATACGATTAAATGCATCGTGCATCGAACGAATTGGTGCTGGCATGCACAATTTCGACAAATAGCTGTCGCACATAAGCACGCACATGTCTTTGATCATGATCAAAGCTTCGTTGCGTATCTCGTCGTTCATTTCAAGCTCATAATTCGATGTTATAGTGCGAACTCGATACAAAGTGTCGTCGGTCATCTCGTCCTTGAATTTGTTCCACAATTCCAATGCGTTCGATGAATTGTATATTGATTCGACAATATACGAATTTGATTTGCCGGCGCAGAAACAGTGGCATCGGCGAGTGTTGAGTCCCAATGTGAGTCATTTTCCAGCAAATTCAGACGTTGGCAAGCCTCTCTATAAGTGACGCATAACACACCATCTATAGTACGAAGCGATTCGAATGAAATAGGTCCCGAACATGGAACAAAAGCAAGCGAAGATAGAAGCATTCATCTTCTTATGGATAAACGGTGTACATACGACCAAGCACATCTGTCGAATACACATCGACGTATCCTACCGCAGGTTGACCTTTCTTTCGTCGTTGAAACCTCTTCGTCGACTGGTACCTATAGTATAATAGCGTGGCATTTCCTAGTAAAGCAATTTTCGTGCGAACAGATCGCTTTGGCAAATTTCGAAGAAATTCGTAAATGTTGTAGCTGGTTGTCGTTCTGCTCGCTGTGCTGCATTAGCTTCCGTGAAATAGATACGTCGTCCATTCTCTAGGTGCACCCACAAATGTTGAACCGTTGGATGACGTTCGTGTATTGCAAATAAGAAAATACGCCAAATCGCCTCATTGCAACTGACATAACGGCCCAATTGGAATCTTGACATTGCGTTATGCATCCGGAGCAGCAATATTGCCAGCTCGCTACCTTTGTTCACGTATTGGCAGACATATTTAAAAGACTTAATGTTTTCGATAGAAGTTTTCAATACGGAACGATCCAGCGATTATCGATCAAGACATCTTTTCTGCCATCGTGATTGTTCTGACACCCTCACCGTAATCGTGACTGTTCTGTCACCATCTTCGGGTGAACGACGCCGATATAGTAGATAACCGTCATTTCCACTAAATGTGTATGCCAACCACGGACTCAGATATTGTTTTGTGCATTTCCCATCGGCCATACATGGTCCAGCCATCGGCTTCTGGATTTGGTATTCCGGCGCTGATGCGATTGAATCGATTTGATCTTGTCTGATTTTCTCAATTAACTACAGTAGAATGTGAGCGTGTGGTAATCCAAGCTTCTGCCACTATACTGAGTACATCCAACAACGTGGCAGTCAGAAAACCATCAGCTTAACTATGAAGTCCATTAGCATCCAGAGAAGATAGAAATAGATGATGTAGATAGAAAAAAAAAATTCAATTTGCTACTTGATTTCCGGAAGATTTCGAGTTTTCCAGTCAGATTTTCCAATGTTTCTCTTCTAAAAGACCATCTGGTTCGGATACGCGCGAAATCCCGTACAAAAACATCATTTTTCCATTTTCCAATTTTTCCGACTTTTCCGTTCTCAATTGATACACATACATTTTTTACACCATTTTTATATATTTAGATTTTGGGCACTTTTTCATTATGTTCGGACTGAACAAATATGTACAAAACTTGAATTTGATACAAAAAACACTTAAATCAAATTCCACAAAAAGCATGAGCAGGTTTATTTGTAAAAGAATCAAGCTTTACGTGTGGCTGTAAAATATACGAATTTATGAACGGGAAGTACTAATGTCACTGCCCCTTAATTCAAGGGTTGGCAATGAATCAAGGGTTAAGATGTTACCCAATTTTTATTTTGACAATATACTATCTTTGATTATCTATTGATAATATTTCACATTCAATTTTAAATAATACCAGTGTCGATTTAACATTCATTCATTAGATAGAATTGAAAATACGTTATTTTAATTACCTGCTTCTGTTTTCTTTGAGATTAATTATTATGGTTCATTACCGAAATTTATTCAATAAACAGTTGGAAATACAATATGAGAATACGACGTTAATTTAATTAAAAATAAGATGCCAACAACAATGGCGCCAAACAAAATCACTATGCATAATTTTTCAAATCATTTTAACCATAACTAATTAATTCAGTTTCTGTGAAACTGTAACTAGTAAACTATGGAAGGCACTTAATTTGCAACAGAAAAATAATGAACCTAAAGCCATCTACTGCAACAATCAAAATTAATATCTTGATTTAATACCGGACGCTTTTTTACTGGAATATCTACACAAATTTGTAGGTAATTATTCCCGTATTTAAAACAGCTTGAATCATTCATTCAATAAACATCTATAGTGTTAAGCCAGACAAAAACCAAGACTTTCAAATTTAACCAAACTCTGGAAATTCGAAATTCTTTATTATGATAAAAAGTCGTACGCTTGTCTCTGAAACTTTTTTCGACTAAATAATAGCTTTTTTTAGATTATTATTTAATAGTTTATACCAGTCTTTCACAGTGTGATAAAAATGTAGTAAAACTTTTTAAATAAAACACAAACGGCTTAGTATTCTTTCAAACTTATTTCATCCCCTTCGAAGTAATTCCATCAAATAGAATGCACTTATGCCAATATTTTTCCAGTCTTCGAAACAGTTATTAAAGTCAATTTCCGGAAAAACCTTCCAAACCTTCTTCGATTCGGTTTGTATTTCTTCAATTGAGTCAAAGCGAAGTCCCCAGAGTGGTTTTTGATCTGATAACGACTTACGCCGCATGTTCAGGAAATTAACGCTTGAACTACTGTAGCGAGTCGATGGCTCCTCAGTGGATTGGAGCAATTCTGTGTCAACTTTTGCGTAAAGAAACAGTAGTGGTTAATTTATTTTAAATTAAAATAATTAACTTCCACATAAATTTTAATTAAAATTACAATCTACAAAATAGCGATTTATAACGATTGTGTAGACGACAAATCCCACGTTTAGGCGTCGAACAACGCGTTCTCTGCCTACAAACATTTTATACCAATGAAAAATACTCGCTCTGGACAGTGTAACGTCAACAAAAGCCTTCTCCAACATTTTGAACATATTAATTTTGATGTCACATGTTTGTCGCCACAAAAATTGTCTTATATACTCATTTAAATTATCCCATTATTTGTATGGCTTCATTGCACTTTGGAAATTCGATCGCAGAATTTGATTACATTGCTTTAATATTACAAATACAAGTTCTAATGTCTTTTATATTTACAAGGTCCTCGAATAGTGCAAAGACCATTTTTGATCATATCGTAACTAGTGTTCAATGCACTTTTCATATTCTCTATGAGGACACCGATTTGGATCATAGATGTGTAATGTTTAAAATTTGCTCCTTAGATATTGCAAAGCCTCATGTCAAAGCAATAATGTTAGTGTTGATTATAATATGGTCTATAGAGTTTTAAGTAATTTGGATTTCAATAATCTTGGATTTCCAAACCGATTCGATGAAATATCAAATATCATTATAAAATGCACTAAAAAATAAAATTGAATAGTTACAGTGTAAAAATCGAATAATTACGTGTACAGGAAACCGTGATTTAACCCCGTTCTTGAAAAAAAAATTAAATTCGTAACAAATCTTACAAACTTTTCAAATAGTACCCCAAAATATGTACATATCTAAAGCGGCCTTTACACAATCATTACTATTGTCAATACTGTTTGGTAATGACAATAATATTGATCGTGTAGGTTGTAGAAATTAATAATGATGATCGGTAATGATGCGAATCCGGAAATTCTGATATCGATGTATCAATACTGGTGATTGGTGGGGATATTATCAATTATATTGACCGTGTGTAGGTTTCGCGTCATTACTACTTCATTACATACTCTGTTGTCCATTTCGACAACTACTAGTTGTCATTAAAAAATTAGGCGCGTATTACGTAGATTACAAAGTGGATTTATATTTTTTTATTTTAAAAATAATATAAAAATTATATTTTCGTTGTTATATGGGTTTTTGAGAATTTTCACATTTTAATTAGTTTTGTGGATGATTAATCCAATAAAATAACAATATTTCGGTAAATTTTTGGTTAGGTCGTTAAAAAGTAGGGTTAGGTTTTAGAACTCGGCATTTTCACATTTATATAATTTTATAAATATGGATATGGATAATTCGTGTGATGACAATATTGTATTCGATTTGTATGAAGAATTCGGATATGAAATTCAACCATCTGAAGAACCATCTGAATCATGTGAAAGTGAAATCGTGTCAAACGTGGTGAATAACGAAGATGTCGACGATCTTAGAAATTTTATAGAATCTTATGAGACTATGCCGGAACTATGGAACCCAACCAACCCCAACTATAAAAATAAAACAAAGCGAAATAACGCGTTAGATAAACTTCTAATTATTTATAAAAAAATAAAGCCAACAGCTAATCGCGCCGACGTCAGGCGCAAAATTAATACGCTCAGAACGAATTACAGGAAAGAGCTGAAAAAAATATTAATATCAAAACGATCAGGAAACGGAACGGATCAGGTATATACACCAACATCGTATGTATTTTTTGCCCTCCAATTTTTGGATAAGTTTGAGCAGCCTGTAAACGAAAATGTGCAGCAAATAAACAAGGTAAAGTACTTTAGTACAAAGAAAATAAAGATATTTATATTTACAAATTAATAATTTTTTTAGCCTAGTCAAAGTGACAGTACCGGTAACCGAGAACGATCACCAATTCAAGTTTCTGGATAACAATATGTGTGCTCAGAAATCAGAAGCCGAAAATATTCCAACAATTTGTAAGGCCTGGGGAGAAAAACTGCTGACCTTAGAACCAAATCAACGAAATTTAGTTGAGAAAGGTATTAATGATATCTTTTTTCAGGCAAGCCTTGGCAATCTTCATAGAGATTCTATAAAGATAAATGATGACGGTAGGAACTGGGCAATAAGATCACCATCTTTGAACAGCAGTACAGCAGCATCTCAATCAGTTTCACCTATTTGTGAAGAACAACCCCCAAAACTAATCGACTATTTTAGTAATTTTAAAGTATAAACTAATGTATTTTGTTCCGTCTCCACTATGAAATTTTACTGATCAAATTGATTTCATGAAAGCAAATTTCAGTAAAATTTCATAATGGAAACGGCGGATTATAAGAAAATGATGTATTATATGTACTTATATATAAAATAAAACGAACTGAATTATTTTTTTTATTATTTATTTAAATTAAAATTCTTCTTTTTATTACATATTTATTTAAATTTATTTAAATTAAATTTCTAAATTATTATAGTAATCGCAAAACTTGTCTCTAATAGTTTTTGCAAGTGAAGTACCCTTTCTATTAAAGGTACTTTGTAATTTTAATAAATTAAATTCAGCCGAATTCCCGTCACTTGCGAAATACGCTTTGTTATTTTCTTTTGCTAGAAAATTGTGTAGGTAGCAACACGCCATTGTTACGGTTTCGGCCTTTTTTGGTTCGAGATTTATTGCCTTTTGGAATACGCCAAATCGAGAAACAAGGATACCAAAACTATTCTCAACAACTACGCGGGCTCGTGAAAGTCTGTTGTTGAAAACATGCCGCGCTTTGTTTAATAATTTTTGAGAGTATGGTTTTTGCAAATTAAAATCAAGTGCAAATGCCTCATCTGCGACGAATATATAAGGCATACTTTCGGTTGAGTTAGGCAACGGTGTGGGCTCCGGTAAATTTAAAATTCCTTGCTGCAACATTCCTCCAAATTTAGAGTAATTCATTACTCCGCCATCTGATATGCGTCCGTTCATTCCTGCATCCACCATTATAAATTCTTTTCTCGCATTTACTATGGCTAACAGAACTATACTATAAAAACCTTTATAGTTATAGTAAAGTGATCCTGAATTCTTTGGTTTTTGAATAGCTATGTGTTTACCATCGATGGCCCCCAATGTGTTATAAAAAAAATGGATATTCCCAAAATCGTGCGAAATATTCACCCATTCTTGAGGAGTTGTGGGAAACTAAAAACAAAAAAATAAAAAATTAATTTGTGTTTGCTATATTTTCAATTTTTCACTATATAATGTATTTAAAATTCTCGCAAAAATTTACCTTAATATAATCTTGTAAGACGTATATAAGCACCTCACACGTTTCGATTATAGCTTTGCTTATTGACGCAGGAGACATGACCGCCGAAAATTTTAAATCTTCAAAGCTTCTACCGGTGGCTAAATACCGCAGGGTTAGTGCAAGCCGTTCATTAACGGGTAAACTTTGTCGCATATGTGTGTCCTGCCTCTTAAGAAATGGTTCAACTAATCGCAGCAAGTGGTAGTACCTATCTTCGCTCATCCGAAAATAATTTTTGAAATCACAGGCGTCTGTTAAACAAATTTGTTTCAACAAAACGACATGGGAGTAATGGTCACGTTTATGGAACCAATCCTTCATCCAAATTCTGCGTCGCCGATTTTTTTTTTTCGCAACATATGCTAGAATAATAGCAATACACACCGCATTTTGATTATCCATTTATTAAAATAATCTCACAATTAAACACTTATATTTATTTATATAGCTAATTATATTTATTATATTTATTTATACCACCACGTTTAATTTTTCACGACGCAATGAAATGTCACAACCACAAGAGTAATGATATTAAAGCATGACAATACTATTGATCGTGTAAGGCACACCAATAATGATGATGTAATGATGCATAAATTTAGGCAGTATTGTCATTACAATTCTTGTCATTAATATTGATTGTGTAAAGGCCGCTTAAGATGTTTAAAATCCCCAAATTAGATGCTCAAAATATATGATATGATCAAACTTAAGTTCCATTATTAAGATGAAAATGTGTTCTATGATCGGCGTTTTTTCTCGAATTGGTAAATATTTATATCCTGCAGCTACAAAAAATCTTTATGATTCTGTCATTAATTGACACTTAATATATCTTAAATTAATATGGGGTGGTGCAACTAATAAACGCCTAAAGGGTTTACAAATACTACAAAACCAAGCATTAAAAAAACCCAAATTGTTGCCTAATCGAACACCCAGTAATCTTTTATACTCTGGTTATATCGTACCAATCGCAAAACTAATGAAATATGATTTTATCATGACAATTTATAAAATGAAATTCAACATAACAAACAGTCTGTTACTGAACGCCCAACTCGTCATGCCGACCAATATAGACCAGACCGATATACCTTATCTATAACGCATAATCTATATTTCTATAAAGGGCTTAATTGATGAGATGGCCTTCCCAGTAGTGGGTCTTGTTCCAGGATGTTTTCCTATTCTCGGGAATCGGGATCAAGTTTTGCACAATTTAGAGATTTTCCTGGTTTACCCGGGATCTTTAGGTAAAATTTATATATATAATTTTGGCCTGCTTCCGTCTCATAGAATTACTATCCCTATAGTGATTGTATGTAACTAGTTGTATTCAAATGTGAAACGCCCTACTACATATTTTTTTCAAAATGCTACCAAGCTGTCAATGGAAAAACGCTTTTAAATCCTTGTAGTTGCCTCGCTCCTTGATTTGGGTATAACCTTTGAAAATAGCTCAAAAAACAAAAAATAAATTGAAATGTTTTGTTACAAAATCATTTGCATATATAGCCATTCTCGATGGTTTCGAAAATTTTACGATATCGTTGCAGGTGTTTGTAAGGTTTAAAATTGTCCAAGGCCAAGTATCTCATAAAGTAAATTTCAGCGCTCCTTTTGCTCAAAGCTTTAATTGATTTTTCCAAGGGTTTCAAAATTTGGACCAATTATTTATTAGAAGTTCATTTTGACCAGTGTTACTATTTAGGTAATTTATGTGATATTCAATAACAAATATCCAGCGATGGCTTTCAATTTTTATTTTTAATATGCCAAAAGTCTCAATATTGTGCAAAAACGGGTTTTTGCTATATCCCGGGAATTTAATCAAAATTCCCGGTAATCGGGATTATCAAAAATTACTAATTTTCCGGGATTTAGCTCCCGAGAATTCCCGGAAGGATCCACTACTTCCCAGCGATCTGAAAACAGAAAGGATAGGATAGGTACATTTAAAAATCAAATCAAAAACAACCTGTTCCTAGAGTCAACAATATTTTATTCTGCTCTAACATTTCATGTTAACATTTTTGACTGGCATGAAGCAATGCAATGTGCAGGTGGTTTAAACAAAAACGGGTCTATCTGTCGTTTTGTAGACAAAAATCTGCCTCCAATTCACAAATTTATGCAATGATTAATTTTTCATTAATTTGGAGCCACCATTTTGAGACAATTTTTCAGCGTTTTAGGAACAAAAATAATTTTATTGATCAAGCTTTTATTATAAAAGCACCTCAGTTATTGTTATGAACTTAAGAATATTTATCAGTTAAAGGAAACATAAAGTCACTATCACTACTAAAGATTTTAAATACAAAATTACACAAAATAATTTAGTAATTTATGCCAGAAATTATTGAAATTATATTGTAGTTATTTAGATTACAAACTTATTTTATTAGTTGATCACAGTAAATTTTAGTAAAATTTGAAACCACAACTTAGCTTGATCTTAATCAACGTTTCATTTCTAATTAGATTTTATAACACATGTCGCCAAATTGTTTTATTTTCCTGCCATCCATTCTCCATTTTCGACCAATGATTTCTAGAACCAGGAAAATCCTTGTCTTTGTTTTAATATCCGTAGTAGTCCTGGAAATATGCGAAACCTGAAAGATGAACATGAAAAAACTTCGAAAGTTTTAAATTTATAAATTTTGCAAATTAAAGTTTCATTCATGGAAGGTTCGGCTCGTTGCTTATGCTCAACTATAACTTAACGGGAAAAACTTGAATTAAATTATTCCGTTTTCAGAATCAATCTTGAAAGGAATGACTGCGTGGATATTCTGTTTGAATTATGTTTAACCAAAACATGGTATATCACTTAATAATAAATTTTATTGATTGATTTAAAATTGTCTCATACATTAATTAATTTGTATTATGTCCGCATTCAATCAAAATGAAAACCCTAAAATAATATTTAGAATTTAATACGTATATGTACTATAAATTCTTATAAAAATATTGACGGACACACATCAATCTAAATAGACTTACACTAATTAAATTTCGATAATTGATTTAAAAAATATTTTTAATTTCGTTTTTTATCAATTTAGGTATTCTTCTTACATGCAGCCACATCATGTACATCAACATCGTCGGTCGTTATTAGTATATTTTTCTTAAAGATGAAGAATATAAAAAAAACAAAAAAAATATCGAAAATCAACAAAGCAAAATTAAACCGATATTAAATATTTATTCGTCTTATTTAATTGTATGTTGTTGTTGGTGTTTTATGTAAATATAGTAAATTATGATGGGTCACCAAACTTTTTAAAATAAGGTCAACAAAATTATATATTATGATCTGAAGAGAAATACTGTGAGTAACGTAATTATTGAAATATTTATTTGAACCGGAGGGCCACATTTTTTTTTTTAAATTTCTTGTTATGAGGGTATAATTTGTTATGATCCAACTTGTCAACATTTCGATAGCACTTTAGAATCCAATACAAACAAATATATTCCAAATGAAGCGAAGTAATAAAATTTTTACTTTTCAAAATGTATGTAGATCTCTTATAATTCTTGCCCTTATCGATCAGTTAGTGTTCACTTAAATTTTCTGGGTTAGAATGAAGATAATAAATCGTGATAGTTGGTCTGAAAATACAGAAATTAACCAATAATGTAAAATTTAAGATATGTTCAAATCAAATATTGTTGGGGTGCAGTCGAAATTATAATAACCCAAACTTGAATTTTATTGAACAGTACATTGTTGATTATGTATTAGTTATTTAATATAGAAGAGGGGTTCATGTTCAATTAAATCTGTTACAAGCACATGAAAAATATAATATATAGGGCTGAAACCTCAGGAGCTGATCAGAACTTCGGCCCAAAAATTATTACCACCCCATCTTAAGTTCACCAATTTAACCTCCAATTCAACTCCCAAATCAATTCCTAAATAAATCCTTTAATCTTTTACTCAACCTCCAACTCAACCACACACTTAATCTCCAAATCAACATACAACTCAATCACAACGCAATATCTATCTATCTACTGAACCCTTCACTTAACCTTAACTCAAACTACTCAAACTCAACGGCCAACTTAATCCGACATCCGATATTATCCCGTTTTGAAAACTGGAGCCGTATATGAACTCAAATCAAGTCAACTCAACCTATACTCTCCAACTAAACTGTCATTTCGACATCAAATTAATCCCTAACTGAACCCATCACTCAACCCCAACTTAACTCCAACTGAATCCTAGCGGAACAACAATTTATTCTTCAACACAACCCTAGCCTCAAAATCTTTACCAACTCAACCCTAAAGCCAAAACTGAACTCAACCATCAACTTAACCCCAACCGGGCTCAACTCAACTCCAAACTCAACGTCCCATTCAATCCTCCAATCAACATGGTTCAAACAAGTATAAGCGTATATGAACTCAACTAAAACTAACTTCCAACCAGGGCTGCCGAGTTGGTAAAATAATTCTTCGGCTCCAACTCCTAAGTATTAAAAATCGACTATCCGACTTTGATTTTGACTCTGACTCCGGCTCCGACTCCAACTTCAACTTCTACATGTAATCAAAATATTATAAAATTCATAATGCAAATTGTAGAGATGGGCGTTGACGCGTCAACTTTAATTGTCGACGCGTCAGCTATAATTGACAGCGCGTTAACTATTATCGCAGACATTGGACACTTGTTCGACTAATATCAACGATTATTGTCGACGCGTCAAATATTATTGTTGCCGCTGAGATTTGTTGCAACGTCAACCAATGATTTAAACATAACAAAAATTAGAAATCTAATTAAAGAATAATTAAGAATTTGTTTTTAAAATTAGTATGTATGTCCTCATTAATATTAAGACTCGTACTTTTGTTGATTTTTCCCACTTCTCCAAGCCATAAAAAAATTAAATCCTGAATTTTTGTAATTCGAAGTTTTTTCGATTTCTCATTTTCACTTAGAAATTTTTCGAATTTATGTTTTTCTTCGACTTCTTCAACAGGATTTTCTTGGTGGTTAATAGATGAAGATGACGGCTGATCACTACGACTGTGAGCTTTTCGGTAATATCTAAAAATCATTTTTAACGATTGCCAAATTACACAGCGCAGGTTTGCCTCTATTTTGTTGACCATCACTTAATAATCCTCTAACCTTGAGTCGGAGTCGGTCAGTATTTTTCCTACTCCGACTCCTCTAAAATAGTCCGACTACTCGACTCCGACTCCCGACTCTGATGACTCCGACTCCGCAGCCCTGAATATCTCTTTCAACCCAACTCTAAGCCCCAAATTTACCCCAACTAGCCCCTAACTCAACCTTAAACCCAAACCTTAACTCAACCCAAACCCAACTCGAAATCATATTTAAACACCCCCAAAATAACCCCTACTCAACTCAACGGGATATTCAATTCTCTAATCAATATGATCCGAAAACATATAGGCGTACATGAATCCAACTCAAGCTACCATCCAACTCTACCAAAAACTCACCACTATAAATCCCTAACTGAATCCCTCACACTATTATAACTCAACTCCAATTCAACTCTCACCTCAACTATCAACTGAACCCTTAACACATTTCCAAACTCAATCTTTAAATCAACACTGTCCAAAAATGGCATGCAAACTAGATCTCAACTCAAGCCTAATTCAACCTACAAATCGACCCCTAACTGAACTATCAGATTAATCGTAAACTCATTATTCTGTATTGGTAATGCGAACTGATTAAGACCTTAATTACAATTGAATTTCAAATCAAAATGCAATACAGTAATTTATAATATAATCTAATATATAAGTAGGTATGTGTGTTGAAAGTAAGTTTATAAATGTTACAACGTACAGTGCCTCAATACACTACATTCCTCCACCTGCGGATGGAACATTACCAGCTGATTGAATTCGAACTCTTTCAGATCGACGGATGTCATCAGGGTTGATTGGAGCTCTGGTCGATTTTGGTTTTCGGCCTATTGATGATACAGGAGATTGTAATTGTTCCGGATGTTGAATTTGCACTTCGGGTGTGTCAGCTGTGTTGTTTGTTGGTGTTATTGATGATGTGACACATCACTCGATGTTGATGGGTTAATTGAAGGTAAATCGATGATGTCGGAGGTATTGTCACGTAATCGCAGCTGATCGATGTGACGGCGGATGATATTGCCATTTTCAGTTTCAACCTGGTATGAGACTGGTCCAGTTGTCTTTGTGACAGTTGGCGGAATCCATCTTGGGCCTGTAGCGTATTTTCGGGCCCATACATAAGACTTAGGAGATAGTGATCTAGTATTTCGCGTATCGTTGGTTCTTTGTTTCGAAACCGGGATTGCATCAGGATGTAAGCGATCGAAATAAGTTCCGATTCGACGGTTGAAGAGAAGCTCAGGCGGACTTTTCCCAGTTCTAGTGGACGGCGTTGCATGATGGTGATGCAATAATATTGCCAAACGTTGACGAATGTCCCCGCCCGGTCGCTTCTTTCTTCAAGTAGTTCTTGGTTGAGCGTACCATTCGTTCTGCTTGTCCATTCGACGAAGGAGAGTGGAAAGGAGCGACAAACGTATGATGAATGCCATTTCCATTGCAGAATTTCTCGAACTCGGTTGATGTAAAGGCGGTGCCATTATCGATTACGATTACTTCTGGAATACCGTGCGTTGCAAAGATGGCACGGAGTTGAACTTCTAACCATTTGGAGTAAGAATCTACCACGATGTAAAATACTCTCGACTGGAATGGTCCAGCGAAATCTACGTGGACCCTTGACCATGACCTTTTCGCTTCCTCCCAAAAGTGTATAGGTGCTTTGGAGTTTTCGGGCTGAGATTCTTGACAGGACGTACAGGAGCGGACGACCTTCTCGATGTCGTTGTCGATGTTCGGCCAGTTCACGTAACTTCTCGCCATGGATTTCATGCGCACTACACCCGGATGGGCTGTATGCAGCGCATTGAGGAGAGTTCGACGATAACACGATGGAACAATCGTACGTTGGCCCCAGAGAAGGCACTCTTTGATGCAACTGAGTTCATTTCTCCTAATCCAAAACGGTTTAAAATGATCCTCTACCTTCTCAGGCCATCCTCTCATGCACCATGAGAGAATACGTGAAAGAATTGGGTCTTTCTTAAGTGAGTAATAAGTGAGTAATTGTAAGCGTTGAGGAATACGCTCCATCGCATCATTCTCGGGGACAAAATATGCGGCGTCGGTTTGTTAGGGTTGAACAATCCCAGGAGCGGTTTGTGAACTTCTTGATGCCAGCGATAATTGACAAAGCTTCTCTATCAATTTGAGGATACCGACGTTCGTTGGCAATTAACGTTTTAGAAAAAATTAAATCGAACGTTCATTATAATCCACCTTGTATGAAAGGACCACATCGATGTGATATGGGGAGGCTTCACAGACCAACAATAATGGCAGCTTCTCATCGTAAGGCATGAGAACATTGTCGGTCGAAAGCGCAGACTTAAGCTCGTCGAAACTTCTCTGATTGGCAGTGGACCAAGACCATTTGGTGTTGTCGTGCAAAAGTTGATGCAGCAACTCTGCGATAGTAGATTTTCCTTTAACGAATGCGTAGTAAAAATTCAATAGCCTAAGAAAAGCCTGGAGTTGGGCTTTATCCGTTTCGGATGGCTACAACTTTGTTTGACCATTGACGTCAATTCGGTAACCGAGGAAATCGACACCTTCACATCCGATAACGCATTTATGTTTCCGAAGGCGAATCCCCGCTTCATCAAGTCGTTGAAAAATCTAGCTCAATTTTTCAAGAAGTTCGTCATCAGAAGCAGCGATGACAATAACATCGTCAAAATATGGAATTTTCCCTGAAATTACACGAAGTAAATTTTCAATAAAATTTTGAAAAATACCTCGTGCCGTGGAAATTCCGAACTGGAGACGTGTCACTTTGAAAGCCCCCTTGTGAGTTACGATGGTTTGTGCCATGGCGGTATCATCTTCAACTGTGAGTTGCTGGTAAGTTTGCGCCAAATCCAGTTTGGCAAATATCGACTCTCTTGGCATCGTAGCCAGCAAATGAGTAGCTGACGGAATCGGAAATGCGTGCGGCGAAAGCGCTTTATTTACGGTATATAATCTCCGCAAATCCGTACTGTTCCATCAGATTTGATCACAGGGATGATAGTTGTCGCCCACTCAGTGTACTCCACTGACTCCAAAATTCCCTGGTTTAACATCTTCTGCAGCTCCTCTTCGATTGTTTGACGAAGAGCGAGAGGAACTCATCGAGGTGGTAGTCAGTACGACTGTCGGATCCAATTTTAATGAAACCGGTGGACCATGAAATTCTCCTAATTCGAGAATAAGTGTTGGCATTTCTCCAATATGCTAGAAAATTTCGTTGGTTGAATTAAATAAAGCCTTGGATAGAAGTTCCTAATGGTCCGAAGCAATCAAGTCCCAAGATGTTGGTTTTGTTTCCAGTAGTGACAAACAATGGCATTTTGTTGATGAATCGGCCATTGTATTCGACGTCGACCTCAGTGCGACCGAGACTCTGGATTATATTGTGTTGACTGTTGAAAGTCTCTCAATTTAAGTCCATATGGCTGAAGAATCAGTATCAATTTCCAGATTAAACGAAGAGCTGGCTCCGATATAATGGTATACCGAGAGCCCGAGTCGACTGCGAAATGGCAAGGTACCTTGTTGATAATGACTGTCGTGAGAGTTTTCACTTTGCTGGACAAGGATACCTGATTCACGGAATTTGTACTTCGCCTGTAGTATCTTTTTTAAGACTTTGTTGGTTTTCCGGCATGGTTAACAGGATCAGATCGGCAGACCTGCTGTAGGTGACCAATGAGTCCACAGAAATTACAAGCACTGCTTCGATATTTGCAGGTTGAACGTAAATGGTTCTCTCCGCAGCTTTCACATTGAACTGACGCATGCGGATGATGGTGTTGTTCGCGGCTGACCCTCGTGGGCTGGGCATGAGCGGAATTCGATGGGTGATGTGATTGCTGAATAATCTTTACTTGACCGAACTTTTGTAATTCTGAATGGCAGCCTCGGCGGCAATGGCATTATCACAAACTTTCTCCAAGGTCAAAGTCTTTTGAGCTAAAATCTTTTGTTGCAAGGCCGAATTGTGGATACCGCACATTATTCGATCACGGAGCATGCGTTTTAGGCTTCTCGTTGGAAAATTACATTCCTTGGCTAATCGTCGGAGCTCGGCGATATAATATGCGAATTTCTCCTCAGGCATTTACTCTCGTTTAAAGAATTTACACGAGGCCACGATTTCCGATGGTGTGGGAGAAAAATCGTCAGTGAGACGTTTAATAATGTCTTTATAAACCACTTCACTAACCTTTTGTATTATAAAGAATTGGTGAACGTGGATCGAAAAATAATTGGTAATATTACCATGTGATTCTTTTCAAGAGCTTCTCAATTGTCCGCCTTGACCACGGAAACAGGATGGCGAAAAAAAATCCGAATGGGCAAGCTGTTTTGGAGCCGGTGTGTACTCCCGATACTGCATTCAGCCATACAGATATCCAGACGTCCAGACTAGGGTTTGCAAACCGGGTTTACCCGGTCTCAAAAACCCGGGTTTTTATCAAATGTGATGAACCCGAAAACCCGGGTTTTTTACTTAAAACCCGGATTTATTTTTCAAAATAAATTCTGTTCAAAATATATTATAAAGATCTTAATCATCTTAAAGAACTCTTACAATTTAACTTAGGTTTATTGAACGATTTTCGAAATTTACTATCCTAATTAAATTAACGATTGAAGTATTAGGACGGGAGGATCCCACTTTTTCTTTAAGAAAATTTGAATTTAAATATGGACTAAAACTGCTAGATGCGCTCAAACTAATAATTATGGAACGTAAAAATGTCAGTTTATCGTGTTGATAAATTATCTGTCCGTAAAGTACAAAATCACATGTATTGGAGTACGGAGGAACATTTTTTAAAAGATTATTTAATATTAAACATCAGCAATCGCCGATACTTTACCAAATGTATGTTGCGATGTCTCTGTCAAACTATCAATGGCCGAGGAATTGAATTAGGCCTCTTTGCAGCAATCAAAACAAACCCTTCAAAGTTCTAATTTATTTAAAAAGTCTGCGCTATGTTCGAGTTTTTAGGTGAAAGGACCAACAACTTAGATACCCTATAGAGCTTTACTATCAAAATCTCCAACTTCGACTGAGGCAGAACTTGTATTCTTAATTACAGGTAATATTTGTGCTAAAACCAGAACGCTCTTAGGTGATAATGCAATACATGCTTTAGTATTTTTAAAACATTTTTTATGATTAAAAGTTTGCATCAAGGACTTATTTAATTTAAACAAATTTAACATATTTTTTTAATTTACTTTACGATTGAACTGTTACTGTTGGTACTTCATGAATAAAATTGGATTTCTGACTTCTTTTTTAAATATTTTTGTCATTTTAATTAAGTTATACAAAACCCGGGTTTAAGTATTTTCCAAACCCGAAAACCCGGGTTTTAAAATTTCCGGGTTTTTACAAACCCTAGTCCAGACCGATAAACCAACGCTTCTTTTTTCTGCTTTTTTGGACTGAGGGACTTTCCAAACGCCGAGAAAAGTAATTTTGGGCCAACACAACGTTTTTCTCATTTTTAACAGTTTCAATAATTTTGCTCCTTGCGGATCGAACTTAATTAGAAAAAGTTAGAGTAGAAAAAGGTCTCTGCAACAGTAACAATAACATTTAATTTTAAGCAAAGTTTTTGTCACTGTAAAATGTAACATAACTGCAATAACTACGTCTTGATTGGTCTTCACGGTAGTACCTAACTGAGATATCGAATTTTTCTTTCCAAAGTTTGAAACCGTCCATTGCCGAGATTAAATCGTTTTTTTGTTCTCCATTAGCTATCGGTTTCTCGACCCAACCTCCAAAGAAACAGGTCCAACCAAGGTACCCATCTATCAATACAGGAACATCCATAGTTCACCAGTAATCTACGATTTGAGCTTTCTCTGCTTATTCGTGGACTGTTGCCGTACAAACAAACTCAATACAACGGTTGATGGTCGGCTTCGACGAAAAGATTGACCTGGTGCTTACAGATGTAGTTTACGTGACAATTGAGTGCATTGAGAAATTATGGTAATTTTGCAATAAAGGTGTCTAACGAATGTTTCATCAACACGTAGTATATGTCGGGCCCTATATCAGTGTTGAAAATACGATTTGCTTTGGAAGCTTTTCACCTCGGTCAAAATTGTAAAACGACGAATCGTATTTTGCGTGTAGAATTCAGTTTTTTTTGCTAAACTATCAGAATTTTGAATGTTTCAAGTGAGTTAAATTTTTATCCGATTTATTTTTTTTTTTGTTGTTTGTAAGTAATATTCACGCAAACTTGTTCCCGAAAATAATATAAATTTGTAATATGGTGACGCCAGTGTAGAAATAAACCTTAATCTGTTTACCGTCCATAACTGATACAAATGAAATGATTTTCTATTTGTCTACACTAGAAACACTAAACTGTCGCATTTTGATTTGATTTGATTTTGTATAAACAAATTTAAATGAAAATTAGAGCACATAGAAAAAATTATCTCGTTCCATTTTTGTTTATTTTTTTTCTATTTTCAATTTTATTATTTAATCAGGACAATTCTTAATAATTCCGAAAATAGAAACATAATAATAATTTCCATACAAATATAAACATTTTCATTTCCTGAAACAACAAAAATATTCAAATATTTGCATATTATAACAAATATCTGACCCCATTGTATTATGGTCTTTCATAATTTTTTATTTTTGTGCTATGTACTCTGCATAAACATTTTTGAGTTAAAAATCTAAATAAAACAAGAACACCAGGGTATAGAGTATACGTACGACGATATGCAAAAAAAAAAAAATTAATCCATAATTTGGATTTTTATTTTATTTTTATTAAATCCATATATGTATAAAAAAATTTACATCACAAGTATAATTGAACTCTCGTGGGTGATTGTCTCTTTTCGCGATTTTCATTTTTTTTATTTTATTCGCGCTATTCTTCATCACAATCATCAATATTGTGTTTGTAGCTACGTTCTCTTTTTTGCTGTTTCAAGTATTATTTTTTTAAATATATTTGTTTTTGTAAAATAAAATAAAAAATTATGTATTTGATGGCCGTCTGGTCAGTGCACTGAACGACATATGATGATGTTGATGATGATGATGATGATTCTGTGTGTTTATCTACACACGAGTATATACGTTATGTATATTATATATTCAATTTTTTATTTTTTTTTTTTTTTTGCTGGATTCAGTTTATATACAAAATTTCAAATTTATTTTTTATTTTTGGCATGCACAAAACGTAGAACAGAATAAAATAATTATATTGACCAGACAGATATCACTGTCCACAAAAAAAAAAAAAAAAAAAAAAAAAAGTTCTATATATCAAAGCTTTATTTTTCAAAGAGAATCTAAAAATACAGCAACAACACAAAAATCCAAAAAAATATATTCGGTTTTTTATTGACAAAAATTAAAATCAACACTTTGTTGTGCTTTTTTTAGGTTTTATTTTTAGTGATTATGTATGATGACTTGTTTGAGTTTTGATGTTAAGTCGTTAAAAGAGCTTTTAGATGGTTTCGAAAGCATACAACGAAAAAAAGAAAAACAGACGGAAGATGTGCACAACATATACATAAATAAATATTCTAAATGTTTTCTGTATTCACACTTTAATTATGATTTTTATGGATTCAGTTTAATAGCTTTATGGATTATAATCTGCTAGAGTATTTAAGCTGTAATACAATATATTGCGTTTTGTTTTATTATAGGTCGTTGATATGGGTATATCCAAAATTTGAACAATCATTACGAATTGATTATGGTCAATTAAAGTTATTGGACTTTCAAATAATGTGTTGACTTATTAAACTTAACTAAATTATAAATTTGTTGATCGTAGGCAAATTTTAATTGTTTGAACCATTAATTAAAAATTAAGATTTGTGAATTTTTTGAGTTCAAAGAACTACTTATTTTGATTGTCTTCGAATGTACATAGATTAATGGTTAAAACTAAGAGAGTAACCCAACTTACTTAATTAATTTGTTGTAAGCATGACAGATCGATTTCGCCATCTAAAAGCCATAGATTAATTAAAATCGAACCATGTATCCAATTCACTTTGGGTGGTAGGTGAACATGCAAAAAAGTATTTAGTAACACTTCCCGTTCTAATTTTTGTAAAATTGGAGACTAGGTGGTTGCGTTAAGAATGAAATCTTTAGGAAAGCAAGTTTATTTCTTTTTCTACACATAATTAACTATGTAATTCATTAAGTTATAGCAGGTTTGGCATTACCTGTGTGTCAATTTCTGCCATCTCAAAAACAAACATTGAGGAATATCTAGCTGAAATAGTCAGAGATTAAAAAACATTCTTATACTTTCACTTACGTAGTAATTAACATAAAGAATGTAATGGAATCTCTTTATGTGCCTGTCCGTACATACTCTCTACCGCGCAAACGGATTAACGCGATTAATGTTTATCTTCAGAATTTAAGGATTAAGGGAACTAAGGATTATCTTTAACCGATATGGAATTTGGCCAACTAGAATGAAAATAATGTCTGTCCTCGTAAAAAGCACCCAGTAATTGTAAGCAAAAAAAGTTCTAATTGTTACGAAGTTGGTGTTTTGATACATTTAAGAAAACCGATTATTTTTGTCCAGAAAAACTATGAACATCTTTTTTGAAAACTTACAATAGTATAAAATTCATTGGGGCAGAACTTTGAAGACTAGAAGCATTTTATTACACGATGATTTTTAATTTAAAAATCAAAAATTGTTTATATTTTAGTAAATTAATTGTTTAAATATTACGTTACTAATGACCGATTTCACAAAAAAAGAGACAATCTCTGGTTAAATAATATTTCTTCCCTTTATTCTTTTATTAAATTGCGATTTATTTCATAATACAAATTCAACGCCTGCTAATTTTATTTCGTTTTTTGTATGAATAATTTAACTGGAGAGCTAAAGATTTAACTGCCCAATTTCGTCGCGCTAAATATTTAGCTGAAGGCTAAATATTCCTATGTAAAACAAAAATATAATCGACTTGCATAGAATTTGTATTATGAAACAAAACGTAATTTTATAAAAGAAGAGAGGGAGGAAATATTATTTAATTATAGATTGGATATTTTTTTGTGAAACCGAGCATAAGAGAAATGTTGTTGTTGCGCCGAGCTTCAAAGGCCTAAAGTGAATTAAAAAAAAAGAAAAGTTATTAACTTGTATTTGCGCGCCTTTATTTTTTTTTTATTTTTTTTTTTGAATAAATAATTCGGATTTTTATTGATACATTTTAAAAATGGCAGACATTCAAAGGCGATCTTTCTAAAGAGCCGATAGAGCGAATTAAAGCTCAAATTAAGCTTCTTGCTGAAGAATGGGATTATTATCGAGCGGCCGAAAATAATTACAAAGACACCAAGGAAATTATTGAACTGCAAGAGGCTTTCGAAGCAAAATATTATGCCATCAAGGGTATATTAGTGCAAGCCGAGTTGGAATCGCAAAAGGATACGCGTGATAGTGATCTTGATTCCAGTTTACAAGAGCTTATGGCCAACCAGCGATCCTTTTTAAACGAAGTGTCAAATTTAAATGCTAAAAATGATTCCGATGTTCGTTTACCACGAGTGAATGTGCCGACTTTCTCAGGAATTTATTCTGAATTTGCTTCATTTCGCGATTTATTTGAAGCGTCAATCGACAGTAATCCCAAAATTTCAAAGGTGCATAAACTTCAATATCTAAAGGGATTATTGAGAGGTGAAGCTGCTGCTTTGGTTCGACACATCACGATAACCGATGCAAACTATGCTGAGGCTTGGGAAATTATAAAAAACCGGTATGACAAAAAGAAACACGTAACTGCCATGCTTCTCAAGCAATTTATGGACCAACCTTCAATCAAACAAGCATCCGCCAAATCTCTACACCATATGCGCGACGTTTCTGACGAGGTATTACGAGGGCTTAAAGTTTTGGGTGAAAAGGCGGAAGCTCGTGATCCCTGGTTGATTCACATTTTGCTAAATAAATTGGATCAAATAACCAAACTCGATTGGGCTCAACATAGCTATTGAATTGAATTGATAATTTAGAAGACAATTTGATTGCGCAAAATTCGATGTTTGGATGGATTCTATCGGGCGAAGCAACTAAAAATGAAACTGAGCACTGCTCAACGAGTCTGAATTATCACATTGGCTTAAACGTCGACGAAACCTTCAAGGCATTCTGGGAAATTGAAGAAATTTCTGCGTGCAATCCTTATTCTAAAGAAGAGATCGACTGCGAAGATCATTTTAATGCAAATTTTGAGCGACACACCAACGGCAAATATGTAGTCAAACTGCCTTTCAAAATGCCTTCTTCAACATTAGGGGATTCCTTAAGAATTGCTAAAAAAAGGTTTATTAATTTAGAGCAAAAATTGAACCGCGATGTTGCATTAAAAACTGAATATGTGAATATCATGAGAGAATACATCACTTTAGGACATTTAGTAGAGATACCAGACGGAACGACGAGCTATCAAGAGAATACAAGCTATACTAAACTAAAGCTGATAGTACAACAACGAAGCTGCGTATCGTTTTTGATGGGTCGAGTAAGACATCCAATGGAAAGTCTATCAACGATTTACTAATGATCGGTCCAACAATCCAACCCAGTTTATGGACAACACTGATCAATTTTCGTTACGGTAAAATTGCGCTTACGGCTGATATTGAAAAAATGTATCGCCAAGTTATGGTGACGGCTAAGGACCAAGATTTTCAACGAATCCTTTGGCGAGAACATGTACATGATCCATTAAAGCATTACAAATTAACTACTGTTACGTTTGGGATGGCTAGTTCAGCGTTCCTAGCAATTCGGTCACTTCAACAAGCTGCGTATGATTTTCAACTAGAATACCCGACCATCAGTAACGAAATTTTAGGAAAATTCTATATCGATGACTATATCTGGCGCGGATACCTTAGAGGAAGCAAAATACCTGAAACATAAATTAACCAGCATACTTTCTCTAAGAGGGTTCAACGTGCGAAAATGGAAATCCAACGCTAGTCAATTACTGGATCAGCCGACAGATCGAGATACATCAATAGTTCCTTTTGAGGAAGCTAATTCAACCACAAAAATATTAGGCCTCCACTGGAACCCAAATAATGACCAATTATCCTTCCAAGTTAATTTACCCGATGAAGTGACTCCAACCAAGCGATCATTGATATCGAATGCTTCGAAAGTTTTCGATCCTCTGGGATTACTTTCGCCATCGATCGTCATGGCGAAAATACTGTATCAACAATTATGGTTAAGAAAATTAGATTGGGACGACGAGTTGCCTGATGACATCGCGATTGTATGGAATCAGCTTAAATCAGAATTTCCACAATTAGAGCAGCTTAAAATAAAACGACACATCAATAAGAAAGAAATGCAGCTGCATGGGTTTTGTGATGCGATTGAACGAGCCTATTGAGCAGTGGTTTACAGTCGGTTTAAAGAAAAGAATGGAGAAATCCGAATAGAACTTGTCACGTCTAAAACTAAAGTTGCACCTATTAGACAAATATCGCTCCCTAGATTGGAATTATGTGGTGCTCATTTGTTGTCGAAGTTAATGAAGGAAGTAAAGAAAACGGTTGCCGAAGATGTGAGTGTGTATGGTTGGACAGATTCCACCATTGTTTTAGCTTGGTTATCTGACCACCCAACTAAATGGAAGACTTTTGTAGCCAATAGGGTCTCGGAGATACAACAATTGCTACCAATAAATCATTGGAACCATGTCAAGTCAGATAATAATCCAGCAGATTACGCTTCTAGAGCTGTTTTACCTTTGAAACTGATGACACTACAACAATGGTGGCATGGGCCACCGTGGCTAAATCAACCGGAAAACATATGGCCAATCACCAAACAACAGGTTTTTTATGATGACACAATTTGCGAGAAAAGACGTGCATCCGCAATACCATTACTTACCACCGAATGCCAGATTGCTGAAAGTGGAACTTTCCAATTAATACTGAATAAGACGTTTTCCTTCACCAAAGCGATAAGAATTTTAAGCTTTATCTATCGATTTATAGAAAATGCGAGAAAGCCTAAAGGAACTCGTCAAGATTCGCCGATAAATTTAAAGGAAATCAACCAAGCCACATCAAAACTATTAAAATGGGTACAACACCAAGAGTACCCCAAAGAAATACGAAAATTACAGAAAGGTCAGATGTTGGCTAAAGATGAAAAACTTTCTTCACTTACGCCATTTCTGGATGACAGTGGCTTACTGCGTGTAGGTGGCAGGTTGGAAAACTCACCATATTCTTACGATTTCAAACACCCGATCATTCTACCCAAGTCCCATATCCTAAGCAGAATGATTATTTCGTTTTACCATATAAAGTATCTCCATCCAGGTCCATCACATACATCCCACCTCATCCGGCAAGCATATTGGATTGTGAATGGCAGAGCGATTGTGAGGGACGAAGTCAGGAAATGCATCAAGTGCTTCAAGAATAGGGCAAAGACAGCGACGCAGTTTATGGGAAATTTACCATCCGTTCGAGTGACGCCTTCGAGGCCTTTTTTGAATTGTGGTGTCGATTATGCCGGCCCCATCCTTCTAGCTAGTAAAAGAGGTCGTGGAGCAAAACTGGTGAAGGGCTATATAGCGGTTTTTGTTTGTATGGTCACCAAGGCTATACATATTGAAGCAGTCACAGAGTTAACGACGGACGCCTTCATTGCAGCGTTAAAAAGATTTTCGGCGAAAAGAATGTTCCGAGTAATATTTACGCAGACAATGGCACAAATTTCATTGGCGCAAGCAGACAACTTAAAGAGGTATATCAATTCAATAATTTAAAAATAAATGACTAAATTATTTCAGAATTTTGTACTGCTAACCAAATAAATTGGCATCATATACCTCCTTCGGCGCCGCATTTTGGCGGATTATGGGAATCCGCTGTGAAGTCGGTAAAAACTCATCTTAATCGTGTTACTGGCAATTGTCTTTGAAGAAATGGCTACGCTGTTATGTCAAATCGAAGGAATATTGAACTCCAGGCCACTATGTCCAATATCGGAAGATGATGATTCGATCGAAGCATTGACGCTGGCTCATTTTTTGATGGGATCGACAATAGCAGCAGTACCTGAATATGACCTAGATGACACCACGAACTTACGGTTATCTAGATGGCAGCAAGTGGATCAGCGAGCTCAAAGTTTCTGGAAAAGATTCCACAAAGGTTACCTAAATGACCTACAACAAAGATCCAAATGGAGAAACCAAGAAGAAAATATTAAGGTTGGAGATCTGGTCTTAATTAAAGAAGACAACTTACCTTCTTGCAAATGGGCGATGGGCAGAATCGTACAAGAGCAACCAGACACAAAAGGATTAACCAGAGTCGTTACCATCAAAACAGCGTCAAATACTTTTAAACGTCCCATAACCAAAATCTGCAAATTACCATCGAATTAATAACCAATGTAGTTGACGGAATATATTCGTCAACGGCCCGGACTATGTTTAAGTTCTGAATCTAAAACATAATATTTTAAATTTAATTAGTTTTTTTTGTATATACATATTAATTTTATACCGAGCACTTATCTTGAGCGATCCCCTTTTTTTTTGTTTTCAATGTCAAATCTCCATTAAAAAAAAAATTTTATGATCAAAACAATAAGCAATTGATAATAACAAATCGTAATAGATTATAGTCAGCGCAAGTAAGCAAAACTTGAATTGTAAATAAAAATTTCCACCACAGAGGGAGAATCGCGGAAATTTATTTCGCGTGGGCAATCGCGATTTTTGGGATGACTTGCAAAAATAAGCCGCTAAATTCTGCCTATTCTTTTGGCGATTGCGAAGCAGAAAGCATCAAAACAGTAAAAGCAAATATCAAAGCGAATAATTAAAGATCATCAGCGATTAAAGGTGGAAACTAAAAAGTATTTGGCGATTTTCCGACCATAAAGGTGATCCTTTTGTAAACTTTTTATATTTAAAAAAAAATAAACTTGAACATTATTGTAAAATAAATTAATTATTGAATTTATTGAGTTCACATTCATTTTTTTGGTGCATTTATTTTGTTTTATGAACTTTTGCGAATCTTAAAAGAAATTACCAAAAACACCACATTACTAGGTGCGGTACAGATATTTTATAACGTTTTTATTAAGTCGCTTTCTTGTATGTCTGTCTGTCCGGTACAAATTTTGAAATCCATTTTAAACCAACCTCCCAATGACCTAGAGACTTGATATTTTGAACATAGCTCAGAACTCGATTACAATGCAATATTCAATAGTTTGCGATATATTTCGACTCCAGTTGGTGCTGTAAACTACGTTTTTCGAGATCGTTACAATAAACCGACGTCATAGTATGCTGATTTTTTATGCATACAATATTATAGTATGGAAAAATCTAAAGTGTATTTCAATGAAGCCCTGATAAAAACTCAGAAGAAAACAATTCGATTCCATCAGTCCGTATCGACTTTGGCAGAGATGGAGTACACCTTATTAACCCAAAGTCGATACAATTTCCGGCATTACGAAATTTCGGTACAATAGAGAGGACGCAACTCCCATTGATGCTGTGTTGGGCCTGCATCATGCAGAAGATGCAGAGGCGCACGCATAGTAGACCATGCAGTGGTTTACCATGGGTCGGCACTTTTCGCAATAGATCAAGCGTATGTAGTAGTGAGTCGCGTTAGATCGCTGGATGGCTTGCGAATTGAGATACTTGCCTGCAAGAAAATTACTGGAAAGACACCTTGCAATGAGGATGTATTAGAAGAAATGCAACGAATGCAACAATTTTGATTACCATTTTCAGCAGTTTCCGGAAGGACTCGAGAGGCTGTCGAACAAAACTATTTACATCTTTATAAACAATTTTCAACCAATAAAAATTAATTTTTAATATTTTTAGTTTAATCTAATAAATAAAGTTAAATATGTGTTTGTGTGTACTCTATGTACTCGGAAACGGTTTGTCCGATTGAGTTGAAAACTATTGCAGTTGGTTTTTGGCTTCACCGCGGTGGTTCCAAATTAGTTATTTGGCGACAGGTTCGATAGGTTGCCGAACAAAAGTTGGTTCTAAGTTTGTTAACCGAATACATACAAGCAACCGAATACTTAATCATAAAATATTCAAGTATCCGAATACATGAATACAAAATAATCGGGTGCTAGAAAATACAACAGCACCCTTGTTGGCAACACTAAAAAAGCAGAAAATAAATTAAATAAAATTTTTTTTTTAACATACATATAACGTTTTTAAAATGGACTAAACAGAAGAAAATAATTTTTCCTAGCCTCACAATACAGAAACTTCTGAGAATTTACGATTGTAAGCTTTCAGCAATATAATGCATATAATGCATATAACGCATATTAGGGCACAATGGGGCCCGGATTTTCCATCCGTCATTAGCACTTGATATGAAATATATGCTACTCAGTTAAGTGTTTCATTCATAAGACTATACATATCAATGAAAATATAAGTTTATAATATTTAATTTGAATTGTTTCAAATTTTAAATCATGAATTTTCTACTATACATAACGCACTATAGTTGGATATTCCAAAGCACCTCAACCAGCGACCGAGCTCTTAATTTTTTTTTAGAAATGCTATTTTTCATTAGCTAAAAAATTACCTTTTAATCTTAAAAAATATTTAATTTTCATCTAATCAGCAAAAGATTGAAAGAATTATTTATTAATTCTGGGAAATTATTGATTTTCAGTGTATTATTTATAATTCAAATATAAACATTTCCAAAACTCAGCTGTAATTGAATTTCAATTTCCACATATATAAACAAGAAAACTATACATAACCGGTATATATGTATATGTATCTACATACATGTAATAAAATAACAGATAAGTTAATTTAATTCATTAATTTATACTTTTCGTATCAATACGTGTTGTTGTTGCTGGTGCTATTTTAATATCAAATGACAATTTTCATTGATAAGATGAAAAAATATTATAATGGATTTTATACATCATGATAAGAGAAAATATGTATACGTTTTTTATTATTGTTGTATATCAAAGTTTTTATGTGTCTATATACGATCCATAATATAAATATTAATAAATCGATAATTTTTTTTCCCCCGATTTAGTACTATCGATAATTATTGAAGGATTATTCGAGATGAATTAATTTCCCAATCATTTTTTTTTCTCTCGCTGTATACACATTTAGGTATCTACTGTGTGATGGATATTTGTTTTTATCTCCGTTTATATACTTTTTAAATTAAATTAGTGCCGAATTAGAGATATTTTTTCTATGTTAAGCATTAATTAAGATAAAGCCTCCTGGTATAAAACAAAAATTAAGTTCAATAAATATATCGTTTTTATCTATCTGTATGTGCTATATACTATATGGAACGTTATAAAATTAAGTTTTTTTTTTGTTTGTTGCTTTTTAGCTCAATCATGTCAACCTACATAAACATAACGCAATTACGGAAATTAGTTCCTAAATCTGATCAATCAATCATTTTTAATTTTTTTTTTTTTTATTTGCTTAAATCTTTTCAAACTAAATACAAAAAAAAAATTACAAAAATGATTTTCTAAATAAATTATTTATTATTTGGCTATATTGTAATGCTATTATACGGTGTGAAATGGTTAAAGTATCGTTGTCGTAAGTAAGTCATCGACTGATGATCTCATTTCCCAGTAAAAAGTCCATTTTTTTAACTCATGATAATTCTTTACTTTTACGTATGGTATTGTTTTTTATATTTATAGCCGATAAAAAATAAATCAATACTGTATCGTATATAAGTGACAGTTGCTGTCGATAGTATTATCTTTTATTAGATGTTTGGTGATAAACGTGTAATTTTTGTTTGTTAAAAAAATTTTATTGTATTTAAATACAAATTGAATCTAGTATTTTTCAGAATAAAATGGTATTCGAAAATAACTCTTCTATGGGTACAAAAAGATTCTGTTTTGTGTTTATTTAGTATTTAAACCATGTTATTCTCTAATTTGGTAGTTTGTATTTTTCAAATGTCCCGTAAGTGTACTAATGCTTAAATTTTGATCTTTTTTGACCAAACTTTTGTGTTGACAAAATCTCTTTTCTAAAAATTGTTTTGTCTGCCAATTTAAAAATTGCGACCGATGCGAATAAAAAGCAAATTAAATTTTCATTTTATGAAAAATTTGGTTTTCCTGGTGTGATTGGCTGTATCGACCGGACACATATAAAAATAATCACTCCACTAAAAAGCCAAAAAAGGTTTATATAGCTTAAATGTTATGATAGTGAGTTTAGATAGTTGTAAAGTTGTTTGTAAATTTACTAATTAAAATTCTGTTTATTAGGTTTGTAATGAATGATGATCAACAATAAATTATATACGTGGATAGTAATCATTTAGGATCCTGTCACGTTTCTTTCATCTACAATTCTAGCGACTTGGACACTGAGCTGAAAGTTTATTATGAAAATGGTCAGATGAATACATGGTTATTAGATATGTCTAATAATTATCTAACTTGTTTAATATATAAGCACATTTCATATTCCAGGTGATACCGGTCACGCTTTTAAGCCATATGTTATGTAATAACATCATTTAGGACAACTGCAGCAGATTGACAAGAAAGAAGGTTCAATATAAAGCATTATAAAGCTATAGGAATATTGTTGAAAGAACTATAGGGTTGCTGAAAACCCGATTTCGCTGTTTATGGGGTGCAAGGCAGATGCATTTCTCTTCTACACAACTTGTGTATTTCTCTTAATGTAGATATGGAAATACAAGAGACAACCATACAGGATAACAATGAAGAATCAAATGATCTGGTAGAAGAAGAAATCTCAAGATTTGATGATGTCGGGCAAAGAGTAAGAGCCCAAATAATGAATTCAATTTGTTGATAAAACAAAATTGGTTATATTTTAATTCTATTTTATTAAATTTATTACTTCAACTTAAAATTTTTTAGTTTAATTCATATATATATATCGATTTCGGCTTGTTAGGCCATCATCAGTAGTATCTACATGGAGTAGATACTTCTGATGATGGCCTAACAAGCCGAAATCGATCGAGTGATTTTTTAAACCTTTTGTAATTTTGCGAAATATTTAACAAGTGTTTTTAAAATATTTAAAAATGTGTGTATTAAGTGTGTTTCGCCAAGTGCCTACGGCAGAAAGTGTAAAAACTAAAAAGTGTTATTACTTAAGTTAAAATTACTATTCAAATTCAATTTCTACTCAATATTTTATTCAATTACTGCTTAAAATTCAAATACTTCGGATACTTACTCAGATTACTGCTCAAAATTCTGATACAAATTTAACAAACCGATTGCCCTAAACTAAAGTTTAGATTCTAAGCTAATTCAGCATTTCTATTAACAATCAAATTTCTCTTAAATTCACTTACAACTAAAGCTAAAGTTGTTCTCCAAATTTCTAATCAAGCACATTCAGGCAAATGCAGTTGACCAATTTAGACTCTATTTATGTTCAAAAATCAAATTTTGATTTTGTTCAACTTCGAAAACAGTTTGGAACTAAGTTTCTGATTAAAAATCTTAATTTTTTTCGAATACATTTTGATTTAATACTAAGTAGCTAGCCTGAATACCACTCACATTTAAATAGGAAAAGTCCAATAATCAATTAGTAGAATACCTAAATAGATAGCCCACAAATTAAGAGCCACAAAAATCGAAAATCTGCAAATGTGCTCCGATTTCGATGATTGATACCTCTATCAAAATAGGCGTTAAGACCTGTAATTGTCATACAAACGGCCATTTGGATCGGACGAATATTTCTACACGCTTCGTGGAAAATTCAATTTTTTTGAAAATCAACTGAACTATAGCCCACAAACTCAGAGCCACAAAAATCGAAAATCTGCAAATGTGCTCCGATTTCGATGATTGATACCTCTGTCAAAATAGGCGTTAAGACCTGTAATTGTCATACAAACAATTAGAAACTAATGAAATTGTGTCCGCGCTAAAACAGCAAAACCCTTTCCTGATAAACAGTGAAATTAAGGTAGTGACTACTTATTGTAGAAGAAATTCTCATAAGATAGATACAATTATTGAAGTGGATTCTGAAAACTTCAAAAAAATTATTCAAGCTGAGAAGTTAAATATACATTTTGACAGATGTCACGTAGTAGAGACAATAGGGATATCAAGATGTTATAATTGTAATGGTTATGGCCATCATAGTAATAAATGTACCGGTAAACTTTGTTGTCCAAAGTGTAGTGGTGATCATCTATTAAAGGAGTGTAAAAGTCAGGAGACAAAGTGTTGCAATTGCATTGCAGTAAATACCAAACTGAACATGAACATTGCTACTAATCACTCGGCTTGGGATAGTTCTTGTACGGTGTACCAACGGAAGATGAAAACATTTAAAAACCAAATCAACTACCAATAGCAATTCATAAAAAAAGACATGCTGTACACTAACATTCGGAGCTTACCCTCGAATTTCTTGGAATTGCAGCAATTGTTTAAAGAATATGAACCAGCGATAGTGTTTCTCAGCGAAACACGAACAACAGGAGATATGTATGACTCAGAATTTTATATTGAAAATTACCAATGCGTACGGTGCGATTCGGATAGTCGCCATACAGGAGGAGTTATTATGTACATAAATAACAATATAAGTTTCAAAATAATATCTAACTGCGAAAGGGACCGCGCTTGGTTTTTAGCGATTCAGATTATAAAAGGATATCATACAACTGGAATCTTTGGTGTAGTTTATAGATCATTCCAAACGACAAACGCAATATTTTTAAATAATTTAGAGGAGTGGTTTGAAAATGTTATCAATCAGAATAAACTCAATATTATATTTGGAGACTTTAATATTGATCTAAAAAACAACGATTTCTACAGTTTAAAATTAAATCAGCTAATTAAAGATTATCGATTGACACAAATAGTCCAGGAATACACCAGAGTCACGCAAACCAGCAAAAGTTTGTTAGATCTATTAATAACCAATTCAGCTACCGTTCAGTGTGAAGTTATAAAAGAACAACAAATAAGCGATCATTATATGATAAGTGCAAATTTAAGCAGTAAACAATCGGAGTCACTAGATGAATGCAGAATGAAAGAAATTAAATCATGGAAAAATTACTCTGAGGATAAGCTTAACTTCATTTTAAATCACCGATTGTGGCAATTTAGAACGCAGAGTGACCTAAATAAGTATGCTGATGGCTTGTTATTGAATCTAAAACAGGCGGTTAATGAATTAACTGAAACAAAAATTAGTCAAAATAGAAATACAATACCTTGGTTCTCCGAAAATTTGAAATTACTGAAGCAAGAAAAAATTCGTAGTTATAGTGTTATGAAAATTATGAATTCAGATGAAACTTGGGAAAGTTACAGGAAAGTTAGAAATTTGTATAAACAGTCGTTGAGAAAGGAACAATCTGAATACTTCAGAAACAAGTTCATTGAAAATCAATACAACCCAAAGGAACTGTGGAAAACGCTTAAATCCATCTACAAGTCTAAAAATACGACACAATGGTGTATTCAATTTAACAACAAAACACTCACCGATAAACAAGAGTTAGCAGAAGCGCTAAATGAAGCATTTGTATCCAGCGTGATAGATATTCACCAGAATATCCCTGAGATAAGGGATTGGAATTCTTCACAGGATGATAATAATTTTGAAAAATTCAGCTTTCAAGAAATAACTCGCCAGGAGATATCAAAAATAATAAGTAAAATAAAGTCTCAATGTGGAGTTGATGGCATAAACAAAACGGTCATGCTGGATGCAATGAAGAACGACTTATTCTCGGAATATTTTACAGATTTAGTTAATCGAAGTCTAAAGGAAGGAGTAGTACACGGTTAAAAATGAAAGGATAGAAACCATGTTTACCCTAAGTATGAATTGATTTTGAATAAATTTAGTTCAATTTGTAACATTAAATTCATTCTTTGCTAAAAGACAAAATTTAAATTCGCTCACTTATTCATTTTTGGTTTTATTTTGAACGAAGTTTATTCTTTTAGTTACTATTAATTTTATGTCTTTCAATTAACCGAGAATACGGTATAAAACGTAAAATTATATTAATAAATTTATACTTTTTAAAACTAATTCTATTAAATTACTCTTTAGCAAAAGAAATGATGAAGATATCTAAAACAAAAATATTTTTGTTAATCTAAAGAGAATAAAAATTATCCTCTGTTTAATACATTTTTTTTATGCAAAAGAGGGTAAAAACTTGAAGAATTATTTTAACCTAAAAAGCATAAAATGTGAATCTTACGAGTATTTTTTATTCATAAAAGCATAAAAAAGTTATATTTGACTCACATATGTATATTTTGAGTAATTAAATTTGACCAACAAAGATTAAGTATGTGTGTATATCACAGGTAGGTCTGGCAAACATTGCACGTCGTTTTTCTCGAAAAGCATTAGAGGGACATAGAAAATACCCATTATCAAAGATGTCAAACGGAAGAAGGAAATTGATTTGGATATATTGGATTAACAACTTTGGTAATGGTTGATAACACCCATGTCATTTAAAATTCCTCAAGAGAAACATTTAGATTATACCTACTAATAATTCAGACTATTACATTATTGTTAAATATAAATTGTTCTAATTAGATTATTGAAAATGATATTGTATTAAATATATAATTGAAAAAATAACTGAAATACAATTTAACACAATGCCATTTCTGGTACATTATATTATTATTTTCCTAAAATTTGAACTGTTAGCGTAACACATTCTATAATTCAGACTTCTAATACTCGAATTTTTTCTTAAATCATATTTATATTTTGGCAGAATTAGGCCCGATTGTATGAACGATTAATCATTTATCCTCGTTCATACAATCGGGCCTTAATATGTATTTACCATTCCTTGGCTCAATTTCTAAGTTATATCTCTTGAATTTTCTCTAAATAAAAAAAAAGGTTTGGCAAACCAGCAGCGTTGAGACATTAATTTTAAATCTGTAGTATATAGTAGTTTCAAAACATACTGCTAAAATTTTATATTTTGTATGTACGGCGAACCTAGTGCGTTTAGTTTTAGTCCATTGTGGACGATCAAATCTTATTAACTTTAGTTTTCTCAATAAAATATGTAGGGGAGATTGGAGAGTTGTGAGACATGGGGAGTTGTGAGACAGCGCCATCCTCCGTCATATTTCAGAAGTTTGACGTTGTTGATAAGTGTCAAAATTGTTTCTCAATGCAACCTCACTTTGTAGCTAGAATTCATTACGTAAACACGCATTCTGAGCGTCTCTCCATGTAATGTGTTTTAAAATTTTTCGAACAGTTTCATGACTAATTTTGTTTGTAATACTTTCGAACAGTTTTTCAAGCGAATTGCAAAGGTAAATACATATATGTATACAAATGAATCGTTAGTCAATGAAGTTTCGACACACTTTCATGATTGCATGAACAATGTGCTAATAACTATGAGACCATCTTGAATATATATACGATTTGGGGAATTGTGAGACAGTGCCATCCTCCGTCATATTCCAAGTTCATCGGATTGTGAAGAAGACTTCTGTGTTGAGCTGTGTTCTGAAGAAGACTTCTGTTTCAGCTGTGCACTTAAAGTGTGCCAATTTACAAGCTGGATATTATACATGCGTTCACTGCGAGTCGGATTGATTGTACTACATTTTCATAAGATTTTTTCATTAAAAATGTATCATTTTTCTTATTTTCCATCTTGAATAAAAAATAATTATCAAAATATGTCATTTTAATTGTTTTTAAGAAGTGTCTTACAACTCCCCAAAATTTTCGAACATTCGAAAAATGAATGTTTTTTTCGTGAAATTTAAATTTTGACAAAAATGATTATTTTCGATGAAAAGAATGAACTAATAGCTGCCATTACTGTCGAACTAGAGTTTAAAACATTCAGATATGAAGAATATTGTGATTGTGGAGTAGTTCAAGTTCAAAAACAATACCCGTCTCACAACTCCCCAATCTCCCCTAATTAATCGTTTACCGGCTTCATGGAAAATATCAACAGTTTTTCCAATTCCAAAAACCACGAAACCAACCACATCTGAAGATCTGCGCCCCATAAATATGCTCCCAATTTATGAAGCTGTTCTGGAACGAGTAGTTAAAAAACAGTTGGTTGATCATATTGCTAATAACAATATATTAGTGGATCAACAATCTGGTTTTAGAGAATTGCATTCCTGTGAAACAGCATTAAATCTTATGTTGGACATATGGAAAACTCAAATAGACGAAAATAAAGTAGTGATAGCAGTATTTTTAGATTTCAAACGAGCTTTTGAAACTATAGATAGGAAAATCTTACTCCAAAAATTATGCAAGTACGGTATAGAAGGAAAAGAGCTTGAATGGTTCAATAATTATCTTCAAGGGAGACAACAATATACAAAAGTCGATAAGTTTACATCATCGTTGATAGAAAACAATCTCGGAGTACCACAAGGTTCAACACTTGGACCATTGTTATTTATCTTGTATATAAATGACATAGTGGATGTTATAAAGAACTGTCAAATTAATATGTTTGCGGACGACACATTAATTACTATTTCGGCACCAACTCATCAAGAAGCAGTACAAAAAGTAAACGAAGATCTTGAGAATTTACGGGGATGGTTGATGTTTCATAAATTGTCATTGAACATTTCGAAAACGAAGTATATGTTCTTGTCAATCAAAACCAAGTACGAGGGTATCTCAGATATTGTAATTGCGAACCAAATCATTGAACGAGTTAAAGAATACAAATATCTCGGTGTCGTCATTGATGAACACTTAAGTTTTAACCAGCATTTGGATTACTTAGCCAAAAAGATGAATAAAAAATTAGGACTTTTCAACAGAATTAAAGACACGCTACCAATGGAGACCAAAATAATATTTTATAAATCAATCGTAGCTCCCCATGTAGATTATTGCTCATCTGTTCTATTTATCATGAATCAAACACAATTAACACGTCTGCAAAAAATACAGAATCGATTTATGAGAAGCATTTTAAACGCGGATAATAGAACACATATTAAAGACATGCTGGAAAAACTAAGCTGGAAATCAATTAGCCAGAGAATACACCTTAATGTGCTAAAACTGTTCTATTTACTCGAAAAGGGGGATCTTCCTAAATATTTAGATAGTTTGCTATCTACCAACAGAGAAGTCCATAATTATAATACCAGGAATACTCATTTTAGATTACCAAGGTACGGTAAATCATTTTCTCAACGATCGCTAGGGTATAATGGTGTGAAGTTATATAATTCTTTCAACAACTATTGTAATCTTAATGACCTTCAAGAGCTAGAGTACGGCCAGTTTATGCAACTATTACACATATTCATTAAAGAAAAAATTAATATTTAGTTATTTAGTAAGATATACAAATGTATTTAATTAATTAATTAATTTAGATAAAAATAGGTTTTAAAAAAATGTCAATAATGATAAATAAATAAATAAATAAATAAATAAATAAATAAATAAATAAATACAAACGGCCATTTGGATCGGTCGAATATTTCTACACGTTTCGTGGAAAATTCAATTTTTTTGAAAATCGACTGAACTATAGCCCACAAACTCAGAGCCACAAAAATCGAAAATCTGCAAATGTGCTCCGATTTCGATGATTGATACCTCTATCAAAATAGGCGTTGAGACCTGTAATTGTCATACAAACGGACATTTGCATCAGTCGAATATTTCTACACGTTTTGTGGAAAATTCAATTGTTATGAAAATCAACTGAACTATAACCCACAAATTCAGAGCCACAAAAATCGAAAATCTGCAAATGTGCTCGGATTTCGATGATTGATACCTCTATCAATAGGCGTTGAGATCTGTAATTGTAATACACACGGCCATTTGGATCGGTCGAATATTTCTACACGTTTCGTGGAAAATTCAATTTTTTTGAAAATCAACTGAACTATAGCCCACAAATTCAGAGCCACAAAAATCGAAAATCTGTAAATGTGCTCCGATTTCGATGATTGATACCTCTATCAAAATAGGCGTTGAGACCTGTAATTGTCATACAAACGGACATTTGCATCAGTCGAATATTTCTACACGTTTTGTGGAAAATTCAATTGTTATGAAAATCAACTGAACTATAACCCACAAATTCAGAGCCACAAAAATCGAAAATCTGCAAATGTGCTCGGATTTCGATGATTGATACCTCTATCAATAGGCGTTGAGATCTGTAATTGTAATACACACGGCCATTTGGATCGGTCGAATATTTCTACACGTTTCGTGGAAAATTCAATTTGTTTGAAAATCAACTGAACTATAGCCCACAAATTCAGAGCCACAAAAATCGAAAATCTGTAAATGTGCTCCGATTTCGATGATTGTATCAATCAATAGGCGTTAAGACCTGTAATTGTATACAAACGGCCATTTGGATCGGTCGAATATTTCTACACGTTTCGTGAAAAATTTAATTTTTTTGAAAATCAACTGAACTATAGCCCATAAATTCAGAGCCACAAAAATCGAAAATCTGCAAATGTGCTCCGATTTCGATGATTGATACCTCTGTCAAAATAGGCGTTAAGACCTGTAATTGTCATACAAACGGCCATTTGGATCGGTCGAATATTTCTACACGTTTCGTGGAAAATTCAATTTTTTTGAAAATCGACTGAACTATAGCCCACAAACTCAGAGCCACAAAAATCGAAAATCTGCAAATGTGCTCCGATTTCGATGATTGATACCTCTATCAAAATAGGCGTTAAGACCTGTAATTGTCATACAAACGGCCATTTGGATCGGTCGAATATTTCTACACGTTTCGTGGATAATTCAATTGTTATGAAAATCAACTGAACTATAGCCCACAAATTCAGAGCCACAAAAATCGAAAATCCGCAAATGTGCTCCGATTTCGATGATTGATACCTCTATCAATAGGCGTTAAGACCTGTAATTGTCACACAAACGGCCATTTGCATCAGTCGAATATTTCTACACGTTTTGTGGAAAATTCAATTTTTTTGAAAATCAACTGAACTATAGCCCACAAATTCAGAGCCACAAAAATCGAAAATCTACAAATGTGCTCGGATTTCGATGATTGATACCTCTATCAATAGGCGTTGAGATCTGTAATTGTAATACACACGGCCATTTGGATCGGTCGAATATTTCTACACGTTTCGTGGAAAATTCAATTTTTTTGAAAATCAACTGAACTATAGCCCACAAATTCAGAGCCACAAAAATCGAAAATCTGCAAATGTGCTCCGATTTCGATGATTGTATCAATCAATAGGCGTTGATACTTGTAATTGTCATACAAACGGCCATTTGGATCGGTCGAATATTTCTACACGTTTCGTGGAAAATTTAATTGTTTTGAAAATCAACTGAACTATAGCCCACAAATTCAGAGCCACAAAAATCGAAAATCTGCAAATGTGCTCCGATTTCGATGATTGATACCTCTATCAAAATAGGCGTTAAGACCTATAATTGTCATACAAACGGCCATTTGGATCGGTCGAATATTTCTACACGTTTCGTGGAAAATTCTATTATTTTGAAAATCAACTGAACTATAGCCCACAAACTCAGAGCCACAAAAATCGAAAATCTGCAAATGTGCTCAGATTTCGATGATTGATACCTCTATCAAAATAGGCGTTAAGACCTATAATTGTCATACAAACGGCCATTTGGATCGGTCGAATATTTCTACACGCTTCGTGGAAAATTCAATTTTTTTGAAAATCAACTGAACTATAGCCCACAAACTCAGAGCCACAAAAATCGAAAATCTGCAAATGTGCTCCGATTTCGATGATTGATACCTCTGTCAAAATAGGCGTTAAGACCTGTAATTGTCATACAAACGGCCATTTGGATCGGTCGAATATTTCTACACGTTTCGTGGAAAATTCAATTTTTTTGAAAATCGACTGAACTATAGCCCACAAACTCAGAGCCACAAAAATCGAAAATCTGCAAATGTGCTCCGATTTCGATGATTGATACCTCTATCAAAATAGGCGTTAAGACCTGTAATTGTCATACAAACGGCCATTTGGATCGGTCGAATATTTCTACACGTTTCGTGGATAATTCAATTTTTTTTTTAAATCAACTGAACTCCACAAATTCAGAGCCATAAAAATCGAAAATCTGCAAATGTGCTCCGATTTCGATGATTGATACCTCTGTCAATAGGCGTTGAGATCTGTAATTGTCATACAAACGGCCATTTGGATCGGTCGAATATTTCTACGCGTTTCGTGAAAAATTTAATTTTTTTGAAAATCAACTGAACTATAGCCCACAAATTCAGAGCCACAAAACTAGAAAATCTTCAAATTTGCTCCGATTTCGATGATTGATACCTCTATCAAAATAGGCGTTGAGACCTGTAATTGTCATACAAACGGCCATTTGGATCGGTCGAATATTTCTACACGTTTCGTGGAAAATTCAATTTTTTTTAAAAATCAACTGAACTATAGCCCACAAATTCAGAGCCACAAAAATCGAAAATCTGCAAATGTGATCCGATTTCGATGATTGATACCTCTATCAATAGGCGTTGACACTTGTAATTGTCATACAAACGGCCATTTGGATCGGTCGAATATTTCTACACGTTTCGTGAAAAATTCAATTTTTTTTCAAAATCAACTGAACTCCACAAATTCAGAGCTACAAAAATCGAAAATCTGCAAATGTGCTCCGATTTCGATGATTGATACCTCTGTCAATAGGCGTTGAGATCTGTAATTGTCATACAAACGGCCATTTGGATCGGTCGAATATTTCTACGCGTTTCGCGAAAAATTTAATTTTTTTGAAAATCAACTGAACTATAGCCCACAAATTCAGAGCCACAAAACTAGAAAATCTTCAAATTTGCTCCGATTTCGATGATTGATACCTCTGTCAAAATAGGCGTTGAGACCTGTAATTGTCATACAAACGGCCATTTGGACCGGTCAAATATTTCAACACGTTTCGTGGAAAATTAATCTTTTTTGAAAATCAACTGAACTATAGCCCACAAATTCAGAGCCACAAAAATCGAAAATCTGCAAATGTGCTCCGATTTCGATGATTGATACCTCTATCAAAATAGGCGTTGAGACCTGTAATTGTCATACAAACGGACATTTGCATCAGTCGAATATTTCTACACGTTTTGTGGAAAATTCAATTGTTATGAAAATCAACTGAACTATAACCCACAAATTCAGAGCCACAAAAATCGAAAATCTGCAAATGTGCTCGGATTTCGATGATTGATACCTCTATCAATAGGCGTTGAGATCTGTAATTGTAATACACACGGCCATTTGGATCGGTCGAATATTTCTACACGTTTCGTGGAAAATTCAATTTGTTTGAAAATCAACTGAACTATAGCCCACAAATTCAGAGCCACAAAAATCGAAAATCTGTAAATGTGCTCCGATTTCGATGATTGTATCAATCAATAGGCGTTGATACTTGTAATTGTCATACAAACGGCCATTTGGATCGGTCGAATATTTCTACACGTTTCGTGGAAAATTCAATTGTTTTGAAAATCGACTGAACTATAGCCCACAAATTCAGAGCCACAAAAATCGAAAATCTGCAAATGTGCTCCGATTTCGATGATTGATACCTCTATCAAAATAGGCGTTGAGACCTGTAATTGTCATACAAACGGACATTTGCATCAGTCGAATATTTCTACACGTTTTGTGGAAAATTCAATTGTTATGAAAATCAACTGAACTATAACCCACAAATTCAGAGCCACAAAAATCGAAAATCTGCAAATGTGCTCGGATTTCGATGATTGATACCTCTATCAATAGGCGTTGAGACCTGTAATTGTCATACAAACGGCCATTTGGATCGGTCGAATATTTCTACACGTTTCGTGAAAAATTTAATTTTTTTGAAAATCAACTGAACTATAGCCCATAAATTCAGAGCCACAAAAATCGAAAATCTGCAAATGTGCTCCGATTTCGATGATTGATACCTCTATCAATAGGTGTTGACACTTATAATTGTCATACAAACGGCCATTTGGATCGGTCGAATATTTCAACACGTTTTGTGAAAAATTCAATTTTTTTGAAAATCAACTGAACTATAGCCCACAAATTTAGAGCCACAAGAATCGAAAATCTGCAAATGTGCTCCGATTTCGATTATTGATACCTCTATCAATAGGCGTTAAGACCTGTAATTGTCACACAAACGGCCATTTGCATCAGTCGAATATTTCTACACGTTTTGTGGAAAATTCAATTGTTATGAAAATCAACTGAACTATAGCCCACAAATTCAGAGCCACAAAAATCGAAAATCTGCAAATGTGCTCCGATTTCGATGATTGATACCTCTATCAATAGGCGTTAAGACCTGTAATTGTCACACAAACGGCCATTTGCATCAGTCGAATATTTCTACACGTTTTGTGGAAAATTCAATTTTTTTGAAAATCAACTGAACTATAGCCCACAAATTCAGAGCCACAAAAATCGAAAATCTGCAAATGTGCTCCGATTTCGATGATTGATACCTTTATCAATAGGCGTTAAGACCTGTAATTGTCATACAAACGGCCATTTGGATCGGTCGAATATTTCTACACGTTTCGTGAAAAATTTAATTTTTTTGAAAATCAACTGAACTATAGCCCATAAATTCAGAGCCACAAAAATCGAAAATCTGCAAATGTGCTCCGATTTCGATGATTGATACCTCTATCAAAATAGGCGTTGAGACCTGTAATTGTCATACAAACGGCCATTTGGATTTGTCGAATATTTCTACACGTTTCGTGGAAAATTCAATTGTTTTGAAAATCAACTGAATTATAGCCCACAAATTCAGGACCACAAAAATCGAAAATCTGCAAATGTGCTCCGATTTCGATGATTGATACCTTTATCAATAGGCGTTAAGACATGTAATTGTCATACAAACGGCCATTTGGATCGGTCGAATATTTCAACACGTTTTGTGAAAAATTCAATTTTTTTGAAAATCAACTGAACTATAGCCCACAAATTTAGAGCCACAAGAATCGAAAATCTGCAAATGTGCTCCGATTTCGATTATTGATACCTCTATCAATAGGCGTTAAGACCTGTAATTGTCACACAAACGGCCATTTGCATCAGTCGAATATTTCTACACGTTTTGTGGAAAATTCAATTGTTATGAAAATCAACTGAACTATAGCCCACAAATTCAGAGCCACAAAAATCGAAAATCTGCAAATGTGCTCCGATTTCGATGATTGATACCTCTATCAATAGGCGTTAAGACCTGTAATTGTCACACAAACGGCCATTTGCATCAGTCGAATATTTCTACACGTTTTGTGGAAAATTCAATTTTTTTGAAAATCAACTGAACTATAGCCCACAAATTCAGAGCCACAAAAATCGAAAATCTACAAATGTGCTCCGATTTCGATGATTGATACCTCTATCAATAGGCGTTGAGATCTGTAATTGTAATACACACGGCCATTTGGATCGGTCGAATATTTCTACACGTTTCGTGGAAAATTCAATTTTTTTGAAAATCAACTGAACTATAGCCCACAAATTCAGAGCCACAAAAATCGAAAATCTGCAAATGTGCTCCGATTTCGATGATTGTATCAATCAATAGGCGTTGATACTTGTAATTGTCATACAAACGGCCATTTGGATCGGTCGAATATTTCTACACGTTTCGTGGAAAATTCAATTGTTTTGAAAATCATATGAACTATAGCCCACAAATTCAGAGCCACAAAAATCGAAAATCTGCAAATGTGCTCCGATTTCGATGATTGATACCTTTATCAATAGGCGTTAAGACCTGTAATTGTCATACAAACGGCCATTTGGATCGGTCGAATATTTCTACACGTTTCGTGGATAATTCAATTTTTTTTTCAAAATCAACTGAACTCCACAAATTCAGAGCCACAAAAATCGAAAATCTGCAAATGTGCTCCGATTTCGATGATTGTATCAATCAATAGGCGTTGATACTTGTAATTGTCATACAAACGGCCATTTGGATCGGTCGAATATTTCTACACGTTTCGTGAAAAATTTAATTTTTTTAAAAATCAACTGAACTATAGCCCATAAATTCAGAGCCACAAAAATCGAAAATCTGCAAATGTGCTCCGATTTCGATGATTGATACCTCTATCAATAGGCGTTGACACTTATAATTGTCATACAAACGGCCATTTGGATCGGTCGAATATTTCAACACGTTTTGTGAAAAATTCAATTTTTTTGAAAATCAACTGAACTATAGCCCACAAATTTAGAGCCACAAGAATCGAAAATCTGCAAATGTGCTCCGATTTCGATGATTGATACCTCTATCAAAATAGGCGTTAAGACCTGTAATTGTCATACAAACGGCCATTTGGATCGGTCGAATATTTCTACACGTTTCGTGGATAATTCAATTGTTATGAAAATCAACTGAACTATAGCCCACAAATTCAGAGCCACAAAAATCGAAAATCTACAAATGTGCTCCGATTTCGATGATTGATACCTCTATCAATAGGCGTTGAGATCTGTAATTGTAATACACACGGCCATTTGGATCGGTCGAATATTTCTACACGTTTCGTGGAAAATTCAATTTTTTTGAAAATCAACTGAACTATAGCCCACAAATTCAGAGCCACAAAAATCGAAAATCTGTAAATGTGCTCCGATTTCGATGATTGTATCAATCAATAGGCGTTGATACTTGTAATTGTCATACAAACGGCCATTTGGATCGGTCGAATATTTCTACACGTTTCGTGGAAAATTCAATTGTTTTGAAAATCAACTGAACTATAGCCCACAAATTAAGAGCCACAAAAATCGAAAATCTGCAAATGTGCTCCGATTTCGATGATTGATACCTCTATCAAAATAGGCGTTAAGACCTATAATTGTCATACAAACGGCCATTTGGATCGGTCGAATATTTCTACACGTTTCGTGGAAAATTCTATTATTTTGAAAATCAACTGAACTATAGCCCACAAACTCAGAGCCACAAAAATCGAAAATCTGCAAATGTGCTCCGATTTCGATGATTGATACCTCTATCAAAATAGGCGTTAAGACCTATAATTGTCATACAAACGGCCATTTGGATCGGTCGAATATTTCTACACGCTTCGTGGCAAATTCAATTTTTTTGAAAATCAACTGAACTATAGCCCACAAACTCAGAGCCACAAAAATCGAAAATCTGCAAATGTGCTCCGATTTCGATGATTGATACCTCTGTCAAAATAGGCGTTAAGACCTGTAATTGTCATACAAACGGCCATTTGGATCGGTCGAATATTTCTACACGTTTCGTGGATAATTCAATTTTTTTTTTAAATCAACTGAACTCCACAAATTCAGAGCCACAAAAATCGAAAATCTGCAAATGTGCTCCGATTTCGATGATTGATACCTCTATCAAAATAGGCGTTAAGACCTATAATTGTCATACAAACGGCCATTTGGATCGGTCGAATATTTCTACACGCTTCGTGGAAAATTCAATTTTTTTGAAAATCAACTGAACTATAGCCCACAAACTCAGAGCCACAAAAATCGAAAATCTGCAAATGTGCTCCGATTTCGATGATTGATACCTCTGTCAAAATAGGCGTTAAGACCTGTAATTGTCATACAAACGGCCATTTGGATCGGTCGAATATTTCTACACGTTTCGTGGAAAATTCAATTTTTTTGAAAATCGACTGAACTATAGCCCACAAACTCAGAGCCACAAAAATCGAAAATCTGCAAATGTGCTCCGATTTCGATGATTGATACCTCTATCAAAATAGGCGTTAAGACCTGTAATTGTCATACAAACGGCCATTTGGATCGGTCGAATATTTCTACACGTTTCGTGGATAATTCAATTTTTTTTTTAAATCAACTGAACTCCACAAATTCAGAGCCACAAAAATCGAAAATCTGCAAATGTGCTCCGATTTCGATGATTGATACCTCTGTCAATAGGCGTTGAGATCTGTAATTGTCATACAAACGGCCATTTGGATCGGTCGAATATTTCTACGCGTTTCGCGAAAAATTTAATTTTTTTAAAAATCAACTGAACTATAGCCCACAAATTCAGAGCCACAAAACTAGAAAATCTTCAAATTTGCTCCGATTTCGATGATTGATACCTCTATCAAAATAGGCGTTGAGACCTGTAATTGTCATACAAACGGCCATCTGGATCGGTCAAATATTTCAACACGTTTCGTGGAAAATTAATCTTTTTTGAAAATCAACTGAACTATAGCCCACAAATTCAGAGCCACAAAAATCGAAAATCTGCAAATGTGCTCCGATTTCGATGATTGATACCTCTATCAAAATAGGCGTTGAGACCTGTAATTGTCATACAAACGGACATTTGCATCAGTCGAATATTTCTACACGTTTTGTGGAAAATTCAATTGTTATGAAAATCAACTGAACTATAACCCACAAATTCAGAGCCACAAAAATCGAAAATCTGCAAATGTGCTCGGATTTCGATGATTGATACCTCTATCAATAGGCGTTGAGATCTGTAATTGTAATACACACGGCCATTTGAATCGGTCGAATATTTCTACACGTTTCGTGGAAAATTCAATTTTTTTGAAAATCAACTGAACTATAGCCCACAAATTCAGAGCCACAAAAATCGAAAATCTGTAAATGTGCTCCGATTTCGATGATTGTATCAATCAATAGGCGTTGATACTTGTAATTGTCATACAAACTGCCATTTGGATCGGTCGAATATTTCTACACGTTTCGTGGAAAATTCAATTGTTTTGAAAATCAACTGAACTATAGCCCACAAATTCAGAGCCACAAAAATCGAAAATCTGCAAATGTGCTCCGATTTCGATGATTGATACCTTTATCAATAGGCGTTAAGACCTGTAATTGTCATACAAACGGCCATTTGGATCGGTCGAATATTTCTACACGTTTCGTGAAAAATTTAATTTTTTTGAAAATCAACTGAACTATAGCCCATAAATTCAGAGCCACAAAAATCGAAAATCTGCAAATGTGCTCCGATTTCGATGATTGATACCTCTATCAAAATAGGCGTTGAGACCTGTAATTGTCATACAAACGGCCATTTGGATTTGTCGAATATTTCTACACGTTTCGTGGAAAATTCAATTGTTTTGAAAATCAACTGAATTATAGCCCACAAATTCAGGACCACAAAAATCGAAAATCTGCAAATGTGCTCCGATTTCGATGATTGATACCTTTATCAATAGGCGTTAAGACATGTAATTGTCATACAAACGGCCATTTGGATCGGTCGAATATTTCTACACGTTTCGTGAAAAATTTAATTTTTTTAAAAATCAACTGAACTATAGCCCATAAATTCAGAGCCACAAAAATCGAAAATGTGCAAATGTGCTCCGATTTCGATGATTGATACCTCTATCAATAGGCGTTGACACTTATAATTGTCATACAAACGGCCATTTGGATCGGTCGAATATTTCAACACGTTTTGTGAAAAATTCAATTTTTTTGAAAATCAACTGAACTATAGCCCACAAATTCAGAGCCACAAAAATCGAAAATCTGCAAATGTGCTCCGATTTCGATGATTGATACCTCTATCAATAGGCGTTAAGACCTGTAATTGTCACACAAACGGCCATTTGCATCAGTCGAATATTTCTACACGTTTTGTGGAAAATTCAATTGTTATGAAAATCAACTGAACTATAGCCCACAAATTCAGAGCCACAAAAATCGAAAATCTGCAAATGTGCTCCGATTTCGATGATTGATACCTCTATCAATAGGCGTTAAGACCTGTAATTGTCACACAAACGGCCATTTGCATCAGTCGAATATTTCTACACGTTTTGTGGAAAATTCAATTTTTTTGAAAATCAACTGAACTATAGCCCACAAATTCAGAGCCACAAAAATCGAAAATCTACAAATGTGCTCCGATTTCGATGATTGATACCTCTATCAATAGGCGTTGAGATCTGTAATTGTAATACACACGGCCATTTGGATCGGTCGAATATTTCTACACGTTTCGTGGAAAATTCAATTGTTTTGAAAATCATATGAACTATAGCCCACAAATTCAGAGCCACAAAAATCGAAAATCTGCAAATGTGCTCCGATTTCGATGATTGATACCTTTATCAATAGGCGTTAAGACCTGTAATTGTCATACAAACGGCCATTTGGATCGGTCGAATATTTCTACACGTTTCGTGGATAATTCAATTTTTTTTTCAAAATCAACTGAACTCCACAAATTCAGAGCCACAAAAATCGAAAATCTGCAAATGTCGGGCGAACATTTTTCCTCATCCAAATCAGCCTTAATGTTTTAATATTAAAATCTTCTCACGATTTTTTGTCATATAGTTAAAAATTAATTAATTATAATAAAAAAAGGAAAAGAAATATGTTTTTTTTTTAATTTGAAGGGAAATTTATTGAAAATTTCGACATTCGGCCTTTTGATATTCGGCCTTTTGACCTATTCGGACTTTAGAACTTCGGCCTTTCGAGATATTCGACCTTTCGACATTCGACTTTCCGACATTCGGCCTTTCGACTCATTCGGTCATTCGACATTCGGCCTTTTGACCTTCGGCTTCCGTCCCATTCGACCTTTCGGCGTTCGGTCTTTCGACATTCGGCCTTTCGAAATTCGGCCTTCTGAAATTCGGCATTTCGATATTCGGTCTTTTGACATTCGGCGTTCGGCCTTTCGATATTATTCCGTGTGCAAACTGATTAGTAGATTTTAAAAAATTATTTATGAGAATGTAGCATCATGATGAAATGATTTATGAACCTACATGGAAAAATTGAAGTATACCTAGTATATGCACGTATATTTATACTGATGTTGAAGAAATACGACGATGAATATGAATTTACTGCTAAAGTTAAAGAAACCCCACTAAATAATTTGGGTATTTATGTAAGATAATAAACGATATTTTCTTAAATTGGGGATTTTTTGTAAGACGGAGGATATTCGTTAGTTTAAAATATTACTATTAATCTAACGGGTAAATGACATAACTTCCATTCACAGAAGCAAACCACTGCTAAATTATAAATAGTCGGCTTTATTCGATTAAATAATACTAAATGGATATTTCTCTAAATCAAATTCTCCTCACCTTACTCCTATCTTATATATAAAACTGTTATTTGAAATGTTTATATTTTTTTATAAAAGAATGAAAATTACCAACAAAAAATGTTTATTAAAACAAAAACAAGACCAGACAGGCTTGAACTTGTTAAAAGCAAAAACATTCAATAAGATCTAAACCAATCGTTTGTCGGTAAAATCTTTATACCAAAGGAATATAAATAAATAAAAATAAATTATGTGAAATAATAAAATAATAATATTATGATGATGATGATGGTCATGAAGATGTTGTTGATCATTATAATGATGATGATCAGAATTAATTTTAAAGAAAATTTATACAATGTTCTAAACATACACATATTATAGCTAGCTTAAAGATGAAAAGATATTATCTATTACATGAGATCTTGTAATAATAAATATGTACAAGAGTATGAATAACAAATATGATCTCATAAAGATATCAATTCATATGTCAATATGAATGAAAAATTATTTGCCAATTCAATTAAGATTAACTATGATATATGGTAAAAATTCTTGTTACTGTCATTTGAAGGTTTTATAAGTTACCTTTTCGTTTTATGTTTGTACATTATCATTTTGTCCAACTAATTGTTTTGCAATAAAAAGTACAATCACCGCCGATTTTATTACATATAGTCTTTAGAATGGAGCTTATAAGTAATTATTTTTTATGGTTGTGGTGACATTCCAAATTACTTTATGAACAACTATTAAATTTGGTGATTAAATATATGGTATACGGACCATTTATACTGTATTATCAAGTCATCTAGAAACAAGGCTTATTTTTCTCTTGCTTCATATAAGTGGTCTATTTGGCCGCTGTTATATCTCTTGGTTTACACTGTAGGTTTATCAGTTTTTAAGCATCGGTGATTGGTTCGAAATTTATAAATTATTGGATAATAAAACAATTTTCAAAGTTTAGATTCTGTTATTTATGCAAAAATGTTGATTTTGGCAGAATTTTAAAACCGTTAGCCGCATTAGCTTTAATTTAAATTATGATTGCATAGGCTGATCCTTAGGTTTCATGCCCTACGCATAATATTTTCGCATTGACGTCAAAATCCGCGCCGGAAACCTCTGATTTCGAGCGATTTATAATGCTTATGTAGAGAAAGAACGATTCATCGGATCGAAGCAATTCTAGTAAAAATGTTTGCGTAAAAAAAGAGTGGCGGTTAATTTATTTTAAATTAAAATTATTAATCTCCATATAAATTTTCATTAAAATTGAAACCTACGTAATAAAAATTTACAATGCTTAAGCCCACTATAGCGAGAGATTGATCTGATCTGATCAGAGCACTTCTTGTTTCAACATTTACGTAACGATACAGTGTCGGTGAAATAATTTTAAACTAAAATAATAAATCTCATTCAGAGATATCTACATTCAGCATTTCTCTCACTGCGTTATCACGCAAAACACCTACAGCCGTGCAGAAAATCTAGCCCACTACTAATTTTTTACTTAGTCATTTAGTTAAATTTTTAATTACAAGAAATCATTACTTCAGTTAGTTGAAAGTAACGAGTATTAAATTCTGAAAATTTGCTACACATCTCTAAGCATATTCTGCTGATCTCTCGATTTCCCATTTTATGTCGATAATATCATTGTTATCTTATGTACAAATTACAACAAAATATATTTTTATGTTTTCAAATTTCGAAATCTTTCTTTCTCATGGAATTGTTACTAAATTATTATTTTTACTCCAGATGTTTTAATTAGTTTGATGATTTTTCAGGCTTCAGGACTCTGGTGCTGGTCAAAATATATAAATTTCAAATATTCTTCTCCATTTTTTGAAAATTTAGTTATTATCTGAAAGAAAATAATTTACATTCTCATCAATGATACATAATTATATTCATATCGTTCATTACCATAACAAATGACACCTGTAAACTGTCAATATATTTTACGCTCTTAGTGGGAACCCACATTTTTGTAATCATATCGAATTCATGCCTGTGAATTTTGCACTGCTACTTTTTGGTCGGTAGCGCCTTCGAAAACTGCCGGGAAACTTGTTTTGTTGAACGAGAGCCAAGCCAAACCAGGGATGTGTGCAATAATGTATACACCGAAGTTTCTTTAATATTTCACAATAAACAAAAATAATTTTTTATTGACGATTAGAGCATCACTGATTACACGTGGCGGAATTTTTCTATACTAAAACTATCAATCCATTGACGGTTAAAATTTATTTCGCTGCTGAAACAACAGCAATTCGTTCTTTCAATTTTTCCTATACAACAATTTATCCATGAGAGGCGTTCAGCCTACTTTTACAATCGTCAATCGTGTATTCAATATCTTTCTTGTCTTACTTATTGTATTTTATTTGCGGATTCAAAAATTGTTAGCAACCGCCCTACAAACTTGGCAAAACGCAAATGTAACGCACGCAAAGGCATTTAGAAATTGATTCTTCGCCAGCATAATACCCAGGCAAAGCAAAAGCGTAACGGTTTTGTTACATCTGGTGTAAGAAAATTGAAACTATTAGTTCGTATTTTTCTTCGTATTTTCTCGAATAGTGTACCCTGTGCGACACAAAACGAACCGTTTTTATATAAAAGTATAGTTAATGGAGGTATTCTGGTCTAGTATCTGGATCAAATTTGAAATTAAATCGGTCCGACTGATCTGAAATAAGAAACATAAATTCAGATTTGTTGTAATCGGTTCGTCTGTCTGGGTGTCTGTTGATGGGGTTCTATTGACCATGGAAAAGCGGAGTATTGAAAAGCTTTTCAAGCTATACATTACTCCTGATGTCGAGTACCTGCCATAAGAATTAACCTAAAACCACGTGGTAGAATTACCAAGTTAACCCATATTTTATATGTGCTGGACTGACGATTGAATTTGGCATTGAGCTTGCGGTGGGGTTGAAAGTTGCCGGTTTAATGAGGGTTAAGTTGGAGTTGAGTTCGGGTTGGATTAGTGTGTAGTGACTAGTTGAATAATTTTTTAAAGGATACTGGTTTAAGGATTGAGTTGGGTTGCGGTTGAGTTGAGGGCTGAGTTGGATTCTATTTGAGATGTTGAGTCAGTATAGGGTTAGCGTTTAGTGGGAAGTTCAGCCGGGAATTTTTGTGTGTGTTGAATTAGAGTTAGCTTGAGTTGAGTTCGTGTACGCATATAGTTAAGTTTGGTATGAGTTTGGAGTTAATTTAAATAATGTGTTGCAGGTTAAGTTAAGATTGAGTTGGCGTTGGAATATGGATGGGGGCTGAGTTACGGTTCAGTTGGAGTTGAGTTGGGATTGACTTTAGAAAGAGTCAGCGGTTAAATTTGAATTTATTTGGGGTTGTGTTGCAAGTTATCTTGAGTTGTTTTAATGAATGAAGTTTTTTTTCTAATACCTACAGTTAAATGACATTTTCATTATGATATGTATATCCATCTTTGATGCAAAACTCTTGATTAAATGCATACACATCAGGGGTTCAACGTATTGGTGAGAAGTCGTTTTATTCCCGTGGTGACACAAAGGTTAAGCTGACTTCATCTAAGAATGTAGGTTTTCGATTCGCTAGGGTGTTGAGTATGGGATAGAGTAAAGGGAGAGGCTAATTCGCCGTTCAATTGAATATTTATTTGTGGGTTAACTTAAGATTTAAGCTGGAAGTTAGCTTGACTTCTGCTGAGTCCAGTTCAAGTGCGTGGATAGCTTTTCGGGAAGTGTTGATTTGACGATAGTGTTGGCTGTTTAGTTGAGGGTTGAATTGCTGTTGAGTATTGAATGGGGGTTTCTCAGGTAGGGAATTATACTTTTTACACTTTCTGCCGTAGGCACTTGGCGAAACACACTTAATACACACATTTTTAAATTTTTTTTTAAAAACACTTGTTAAATATTTCGCAAAACTACGAAAGGTATAAAAAAATCACTCGATCGATTTCGGCTTGTTAGGCCATCATCAGAATTCAGGAATATATACTAAAAAGCTTTTGAATTGGTACTTTCGTTGGAGATGTCAACAAAAGAGGGTGCCGAGCTAAACAATCAATGAGTAAACAGTTATTCATCAGTAAACTGTATTCATCAGGCAAAAAGCAAACAACCATACAAAAAGGTCAATCAGAAGGGAAACATAGGAAACACAGGTACATATAATAAATCAAATTTTCAGTTTCCAGGAAATTCAAGTAAAAAGCAAAAAGGAAGGTTCGATCAGGAAGTGTCGTGTTATCGATGCGGGATTGGAGGCTATTTAGCGAATGTATTTCGTTATAGAAATTCTGAGTGTAATTTCTGCCATAAAATAGGATATTTGCACAAGGGATGTCTCAAGGCCAAATCCAATAAAAAGCATACGAATTTAATAGAAGAAATATCTGTTGAAAATAGTATAACAGAAATAGATGAAAATAATAAATTTCAAAATTGTATGTAACATTGAACGTAAATGAAATTGAATTTACTTTCGAGATTGATATTATTATTTATTTCGGGAACGTAACGTTGCACGAAAGAGATACGAAATTAATTAGCTATTGTAAAAATCAGATCAGAGTGATCGGTTATAATGTACATGTTCGACATCAAAATAATAGTGTAGCACTGAAATTATACGTATTAAACCTTTTCTTGGGCGCGAGTGATTACGAAATTTATGTTTGGATTGAAAGAATATTTTAAATACAAGTGTAGTAGTGAATAGTCTTGATCATACCTTGCGAATTACATGACGAAATACTAACCTACAAATAAACATAATTTTGAATGAATTCATTACGGTTTTTGTTAAGTCGATGGGTAAATTTTCCAAAATCCAGGCTAAGCTGAACTTGAAACCAGGCACAAAACCAGTTTTCATATAGGTACGACCTATTCCTTTTTCTATTCTTAGTTTAGTAGAGACTGAGATTAAAATTTAGTTGCAAATGGGATTTTAAGAAAGGCAAATCATAGTCATTGGGTTACTACGGTGGTCCCAATTCCAAAGGCGAATGATTCGATTATGTGGGGATTACAAGATAACAGTAAATCCGAATTTATTAGTGGACGGATATACATTACCTACAATCGAGGAGTTGTTTGCCTCAATGGCAGGTGGAGAGAAGTTCTCGAAAATTGGCTTGACTCAGGCATATCTACAATTAGAAGTTTGTTCCGAAGATAGGGAAATGCTGACTTTGAATACACATAAAGGATTGTACGAACCAACAAGATAGGTATAGGGTCACGTATAGGGTATAGGGTCACGTCTGCACCTGTTATATGGCAGAGGCAAATAGAACAAGAGTTACAGTTTTTTTAGACGACATTAAAATTACAGGGCGATAATATTCATTTAAGTAGATTGAAAGAAGTGTTGTCTATTCTTACAATATGAGACTGAATAAAGACAAATGTAAATTTTTCGAAAAGGAAATAGAATATTGTGCATACATGATAGATAAAGAGGGAATACACAAAATACAAAGAAAAATTACGGCAATACAATAGATGCGTAAACCAGCAAATAAAAATGAAATTCGAGCATTTGTTGGGTTAATCAACTACTATGGTAGATTTTTCGAAAATTTAAGTACTATTTTATACCCAATAAATAATTTGTTACAAAACGAAGTTAAGTTTGTTTGGGATAAAAGTTGTGAAGATGCGTTTAGCAGAATTAAAACTTAAATGCACTCTAGTAAATTTTTAGTACATTATGATGGGTAGCCATATTCTTACAGGCATTTGATTATGACATATGACATAGTCGAGTTAGGGGAAGAAACATTAAAAGATAGTTCGATTACAAATTTAATAAATGGATTGAAAAACGGGCGAAATATCGATGGCAAAGATCATTTTGGCATTGACCAAAAGGTTGTTGAACGAATTACATTCGATCCATTTCGGCATTACATGGATGAATTCTTATGCTATAGGCTACTGTTGGTGGCCAGCAAGCACACTGTGAAGTATTGTACAAATTGCCAATTGATCAAACCAAATCCATCAAAAGTACCTACTCATTGTTGGGATCCAACAACTTACCCATTTCAACGTATACACATAGACTATGCGGGACCTTATTTAGGTGTTTATTTTTTAATTATGGAAGATGCGTTTTCCAAATGGCCTAAAGTTAGAATACAAAGCAATACAATAACCGAAACTACAATTTCAAATTTAAGGGAAATTTTTAGTACTATCGGGATTCCTACTGTTTTGCTATCGGACGAGGATCACAATTCACAAGATGGGAGCAGCATATCATCCCTCTACGAATGGCCAGGCTGAACGTTATGTACAAATAATTAAAAACAAATTAAACTCCTTAAAAGGGGATAAATTAACTTTAAATAAGAAACTTTTCAATATTCTGCTTACATATCGGAAAACGATTCATCCAGCTATTGGAGTTTCGCCTTCCATGAGAATGCTTAATAGACAAATCAAATATCGAATGGATTTAATGAATCCGAATAGAGATACCTTAGTGACGGAAGATGGTACAAATAAAAAAGTGAGAAATTTACGAGAATATATGGATTGGGAAGTAAAGTGGCGGTACGAGAATGTATGGATAGGGAGGTAATGTGGCGTTTTGGAAATATACTTGAGAAATTTTTCAAATTACATTATATGATAAGATTAAATGACAGTCGTGAGTAGAAACGTCATATTTACCAAATTCGTGATGTTGGGAAGGATTTGCGGTTCACGACAGTATCGATTACCAAGAGGGGGACATGAACTATATTCCAAATGACAGTGTTAAAAGTATAGTAGTAAATGACGAAGCTTCAGTTGATGATAGCATTCCGGTTGTATCAGGCAGCGGTTCGGGTATTGATAGTAAAACTACTGGTGTACGTAATGAAAGTACAAATGTCTTGAATGAAAGTTCAGTTTCAGTTACCTAAGCCCTATACCCTTATTAAGTTAAATTTATAATTAAGAATTTTTTTTATTTCAATAATTTATAACTTTTAATGAATTTTAGTAGATTTGGAGAATATTTTAAGGAGGGAAGAACTGTTATATCTGTGTATAGGGTAATTATTATTTACCTTTCCTTTTTATGTATAGAGGGTATAAAATGAAATGTCATTAGAAATACAGAATCCAAGTGTACCAATCTGGAAAAATACATGAAATAGTGCGTTTTATTGTGCATAAATCATATAAGTTACAATTGAAGTGAAGCTAAATTATAATCATTTCTTAAGTTTAGACGTATAATCAACAATCGTGTGTATAATCAAACGTCCTGCTACACGTGGCACAAGGGAGAGTCCTAACCTGGAGGCAATGAAGTTTCTTTTTGCGTTCTTCTGCATATGTAGAAGGAACTTTTAAGTACTAAACAAATTTTATTCTTCAGTAATTGTTACAGTGGACAACATAAAAATGCTTATGTGTGATGTTTATGGTACACCTCCAAAGCAACATAAATACAAAAAATATCGATCACAAGTTTTCATTACACATCCTCACTCATAAGAAATGTGAAGTAAGCCCGATTCTACTGGAATTTTCACTCAGGACGTGGTTGGTATATAAACGGCATAACATGAATTTTTTTTAGAATGTGTCATCGTTATCTTCAACGGCGTTTACATCTTCTAGATAAACTAACAAATTCAATACTAATTAATTCCTACAAAAATAATTTAGTAAGTTGGGAAAATAACTGATATTCGTGGATTCATTCAAAACATTTACAATGACAGATTCGATTCGGGGTGATTGAATTGGTACAAAAGAATTTTTTTCAAGTTTGCGCAAATGGTTGAACCAAATGATTATGGCGCAATGTTGATCAGCAAGGCATTAAGCGGATATGGCCGGAAAATGGTTAAGTTATACGGATATTCTGACTTTATCAGCAGAAAATTTGCTTAACAAATTAAAAAGGCGTTAACTGATAAATTGCATCTTATAAGTGAAACATATTTTAATTTTGATGTAAATCTGAATGACGGCAACATTCATAACATCGATCCCAATAGTGACGATGATGAGGGCATGTTCCCTAATTTAAATTTTTATTTTTGTAATAATTTAGGATTTAAATCTTACGATTTTTAAAAGTTTAAAATATTTCGACTGATTGATAGTAACAGAGACGGTTCTCTAAGTTACTTGAATAAGGTAATTAGTTTAAAATGGGTCGACGTAAAATCTCAGAATTTAAATTCAAACTCGAAGCGATTTTGCCGTTTTGTTACAAATACATATATATAAAAAAACACAGCTGCCTCTAAATGAAATTTTAATTAAAATTCATTTTCAAAATCGATAATAATGTGGTTACAAATAAAGTTAAAAGTTAGGCCTTGATCTGTAATAACAAGTATATGGATTTGTAAGGCAATTTGGGCTATTGTGTTTAAGTAGTAACCAAATTATAAATATAAAATAAATTACGTATACATATACCGATGAATATAATTAAATTTTTACAATTAACCCCAATATGATAGTTTGTTTAATTCGCAAATTTATACGTCACAGTTATTATTGTAACGATTATTTTTTCAAAGAATAAAATTTCATTACATTAATTTAATAGTTCAAACCATGCAATGTTACAACCAAATTTTCATTTAATGGAAAACCATCCATTATAATACATAGTAAGGCATAAAAAGCCCATATACATTTAGGTTAACAATTTTCCAAATAAAAAACAATAAAGAGCGATCCATAAATGCAATTGCAATGTAACAGAACAAAAAACGAAAAATGTACAAATCAAACAAATTCTTGTCCTCAGAGGATACTGGTATACGAGTACAAAATACAAATTTGTATTTTACTTTTTATTTTATTGTTGTAAAACCAGACATAAACAAAAAAAAGCACTAAATATCATTAAATTATGCTAGAAAAATTATATAATTACAAATTAAATGTATCATGCAACAAAATTACACCGGCAACGTTCGAACAACAATGTTGCAAACTAGATATGGGCTATAATTTTTTAGTTTGTTTTGTACATGTACATATTGTACAAGCATGTATTCGAACAGCGACGACTACCTAACCTTATACCCATGAACATTTTATATAATTACAACATTGTATAGTTTTTTTTAAACCAATTTTTGCTTATATTTGATTTAAAACAATTTACATTTTTTTTTTTTTTTTTTTTTGGATGCTTGTACATTTATGTATACCAGTTTAAACTGTATCGTTAGGTTTTTAGCTCCAGTTATGTTACAAATTAAATGATTTTTATATTCTAGATACACAATATTACATATAGTTGTTCTGGTGGAGTCGAATATGGTAATGTGGCAGTGGTTGGAAATTGGAATGAATATTGTCTACAAAAATGGAAACAATTTAAAAAAATTAATTTTATTCGTGTGTTTTGTTGCTTATTTGAATTTATTTGTTTTCATTTATTTTTAATTCATTTTGTGATAACAAGATTCCATTTAATTTACGTTGCAGCCGTACATTTTGATTATTTTTCTAAGAAAATTTAATAATTTTGTAAACAAGGCTAGATTAGATATTTCCACCTTAAATTTAATTGGAAGTGAGAGATCTACATTTTTATAGTGCAACAAACGATTCGCATAGCTGAACCTCGATGGGTATAATTAAAAGAAAATGTTGTAAAAGTGCAAGTTTGTAGTCGTATATGATTCGCTATAATTAATGATGGAATTGTTTAATTCTTAAATCGGAACTTTATTGGGGGACTGAACAGTATTGATGGCAGAGGGTGATCGTTTTGATGCGTTCGTTCTATGGTAGGTTTCTCGTGCTTACCGCTGCAGTATTATTGGTTTTTATTAATAGTAAGGCAACACATTCGGTGACAAGGTTAGTAGTAATTCAATACGTGCAACATTTGGGCCAGCTTAAAAATTCTCAATTCGCGGATAAAGTTTGGAGCGATAGGTAAAACATAAAATTTTATTACCACCGGCCGCTATAAGGTCGAATGTTGTTATTTTACTGTCACGGTTCGGACCAAACCGTCAGAGTTGGGATGACGGCGCGTGTCACAAGCTGACCCACCGCCAAATTATCTCTAGCTATAAACCATTTTGAGCGCTGTTGGAGGCAAGACAAGTACCCCGTCAACCAAATCCTCCTAGAATGTCGATACATTCCCTTGTTGTGCGGATTGAGGTAACTGGATTTTATATAGAGTAGTGACAGCTCTGCTGTGGTGACAGGTGGTTATCCGATAAGGAAAGTTATCTGGGTCGTTTGAATTAAATCATGACTCGATTTGGTTGAGTAAAATAGTCAGTTCCTAGAAAATGACTAAGGCGTCACCTATGATCCGATGGGTTCCGGTCGATACGTTATATTTTATTACAAACTATTTCAAAATAGCATATTTCAAAACTGCTTATGGTGCACTAGCGCATGTGGTACAATACAGCATATTTCAAAACGAAATATGATACACTACGGCATAATGTATACTATGGCATATTTCAAAACGGCATAAGGAGCACTGTGGCATATTTCAAAACGGCATAAGATACAAAATGCCATTAAAATTTAAAATTTGAAATTTGAAATTTAAAATTTAGAATTTGAAATTTGAGATTTGAAATTTACAATTTGAAATTAAAATTTAAAGTTTAGAATTTGGAATTTTAAATTTGGAATTTGAAGTTTGAAATTTGAAATTGAAAATTTGAAATTTGGAATTAGAAATTTGTAGTTTGGAATTTAAAATTTGAAATTTAAGATTTAAAATTTGGAATTTGGAATTTGAAATTTGGAATTTTAAATTTTAAATTTAGAATTTGAAACTTGAAATTTACAATTTAAAAATTGAAATTTAGAATTTGAAATATTTTTTTTTTAATTTATTTTTTTTATGTAATTACAATCTAGTCTCCTGGACTAATAAACAATTTATTTCTGACTTAATTTTCTACTTTATTTTAATCTATAGCTTTTTCCTATTGGCTTTCCATAGTGTGTAAATTCAGAAAACCACATCTTCGTAGTGGCTTTCAGATCAACAAAATGCTGTTTAGCTAACAAATTCACCAGCTCAAGAGGTTTGGTTCTTTTAAGTCTGCGTACTAAATTCGTCTCGAATTTTGAATTTGAAATTTAGACCGTGTGTGAATTAGTTAAAAACCAGTTAAAAATTAAAATTTTGACATAAAAGTTAAAATATAAACATTTACTCACGACAAAATATAAATAAAAACGGTATCATGGTAGGGACCAAATATAAAATTTGACAAGCGAGTTAAAAAACATAACCTAGATTTTTATCATTGGTTCAGTTGATGCATAAGCACGACGTGTTTCTTTCTGTTTCTTCTTAAAACAGAATCATTTGATAAATTATGCTTTTAATAAAGTAATAAAATAGATAACAAACTAGGAAAATGATTGTTATAAATGCGCTTCATGTTGTTGTTTAGTTGTCAAAATTATAATTTTTAACTAATTCACACAGCAATATTAAATTTGGTAGATAAAAATATTTCACCAAGATCATTTGATTTTCACCAAATTTTCATCAAATATTTTTAACACATTCACACACGGCCTTAGAATGTGAAATTTTGAATTAAAAATTTAAAATATAAAATTAGGAATATGAAATTTTGGAATTTGGGATTTGAGATTTGGAATTTAAAATTAAAAATTAAAAATTTGAAATTTGGAGTGTGGGATTTAAAATTTCGAATTTAAAATTTAGAATTTGGAATTTGAAATTTGGAGTTTGAAATTTGGGATTTGGAATTTGAAGTTTAGAATTTTAAATTTAGAATATAAAATTTTGGATTTTGGAATTTGGAATTTAAAATTTGAATGTGGGATTTGAAACTTGAAATTTGAAGTTTAGAATTTGAAATTTGAAATTTGGAATTTGAAGTTAGGGATTTAAAATTTAAAATTAAATTTAAAAACTTGGAATTTGAAATTTGAAGTTTAGAATTTGAAATTGAAAATATGAAAATTTGGATTTTGGAATTTGGGATTTGTAATTTTAAGTTAAGAATTTTAAATTTTAAATTTAGAATATAAAATTTTGGATTTTGGGATTTGAAATTTAAAATTTTAATGTGGGGTTTGATGTTTGGAATTTGAAATTTAGAATTTGAAATATGGAATTTAAAGTTAATGTTTTAAATTTAAAATTAAATTGAAAAAGTTAGAATTTGAAATTTAAAATTTCGAATTTGAAAATTGAAATTTAAAGTTTGGAATTTGAAATTTAAAATTAAATTTAAAATTCGAAACTTGAAATTTGAAATTTAGAATATGAAATTTTGAATTTTAGAATTTGGGCTGTGGAATTGGAAATTTGGAATTTGAAATTTGGGATTTGGAATTTGAAGTTTAGAATTTGAAATTTGAAATTTAGAATATGAAAAATTGGAAGTTGGAATTTGAAATTTACAATTTGAAATTTGAAATTTTAATTTTGTGGTTTGGAATTTGAAATTTAAAATTTAAAATTAAATTTGAGACTTGGAATTTGAAATTTGGAATTGGAAGTTTAAAATTTGAAGTTTAAAATTTGAAATTTAGAATATGAAAATTTGGATTTTGGAAACTGAAGTTTAGAATTTGAAATTTGCAATTTAGAATATGAAAATTTTGATATTGGAATTTGGGATTTGGGATTTGAAGTTTAGGATTTCAAATTTAGAATATGAAATTTGGGATTTTGGTATTTAGGATTTGTAATTTAAAATTTGAATGTGGGATTTGAAATTTGGAATTTGAAATTTACAGTTTAGAATTTGAAATTTAGTATATGAAAATTTTGATTTTGGAAATTGAAGTTTAGAATTTGAAATTTGAAATTTAGAATATGTTAATTTTGATTTTGGAATTTGTGGTTTGTAATTTGGAATTTGAAGTTTAAAATTAGAAATTTGAAATTTAGAATATGAAATTTGGGATTTTGCCAAGCGATATTTGAAATTTGATTTTGAAATTTAGAATTAAGAATTTGTAAATTAGAATTTGAAGTTAGGAATTTGAAATTTAAAATTAAATTTAAAAACTTGGATTTTGAAATTTAAAATTTGAAATGTAGAATTTAAAATTTTAAATTTTAAATTTGGAATTTGAAATTAACAATTTAAAATTTGAAATTTAAATATGAAATTTTGGATTTTAGAATTTGGGATTTGCTATTTAAAATTTGAATGTGGGATTTGAAATTTGAAATTTAGAATTTGGGATTTAAAAATTGGAATTTGATGTTTGAAATTGGAAATTTAAAAATAAATTTAAAAAGTTGAAATTTTAAAATTTACAATATGGAATGTGGGATTTGAAATTTGGAATTTGAAATTTAAAATTTAAAATTTGGAATTTTAAATTTAGAATTTGAAATTTGGAATTAGAAGTGTAGAATTTGAAATTTAGAATATGAAAATTTGGATTTTATAATCATATACATTCATTTATTTATTTTTTTGAGTTAATAATAATAATAATAATAAAATTACATAACATAAAATATAACAATAATAATGTACTTAACCCTAGTATTATATTATTAATAATTTACAACGTCGATTCCCAATGGATTTCATGTCCTTTCAAGGAAATTGACACTATAAAAAACTAACAACAAAAGCCTATATAATTTTCGCTCTATGTGAATATTAGTATTATTTACTTAGAGCCATAAAAATCATTTTAAAATTTAATAATTAGCTATCATTCATCATACATTTACATTATAGAAAATCATCCTTAATACATTTAGCAATAATTAAATAAATATTAAAATTTAAGTAATAAAATTATTTATTAGTGTCTGGTAATATGATTTCAAATTTTTCTTAAAATAATAAAAATTCACTGAAGTTATGATAAAATCTGGTAAATTATTGTAAATAAAAGGTCCGAAAATCTAATTGATTTTCGTCCAAATTCATTAGTGATAAAACCTCTAAATATATTATTGGAAAATCTGGTATGATAATTTTGAATATAATAATGAAATTCTAAATTAGAGAGGGCCGAAGATACATTCATCGTTTTATATACATATATTGATACTAGGTATTCATATAATGATTTTGGAATTTGGGGTTGTGGAATTTGGGATTTGGAATTTAAAATTTAAATGTGGGATTTGAAATTTGGAATTTGACATTTAGAATTTGGAATTTAAAAATTGGAATTTGAAGTTTGAAATTTGAAATTTAAAATTAAATTTAAAAACTTGAAATTTCAAATTTGGAACTTGAATTTAAAACTAAAAATTGGGAATTTGGAATTTTGGAATTTTGGTGGGATTTGGAATTTAAAATTTGAATGTGGGCTTTTGATATTTGAAATTTGAAATTTAGAATTTCGAATTTGAAAATTGAAATTTGAAATTTTGAATTTTGAATTTGAAATTTAAAATAAAATTTAAAACCTTGGAATTTTAAATTTGAAATTTGGAATGTAAGATTTAAAATTTGAAATTTGGAATTTCAAACTTAAAGTTTCGAAATAAAAATTAAAATTAAATTTAAAATTAGGAATTTGAAATTTGGAATTTAAAGTTTAGAATTTGAAATTAAGAATATGAAAATTTGGATTTTGGAATTTGAAGTTTAGAATTTGAAATTTAGAATATGAAATTTTGGATTTTGTAATTTGGGATTTAAAATTTAAAATTTGAATGTAGGATTTAATTTGGAATTTGAAATTTAGAATTTGGAATTTTAAAATTGGAATTTGAAGTTAAAAAATTGGGAATGTGGGATTTGAAATTTGGAATTTGAAGTTTGGAATTCTAAATCAAAATGATCCTGAATTTAAATTTATATATTTTATTGTAGCGGGAATAGTGTTTAGCAGATTGTGCGTTTAAAATTAAAATAAAGTTTATTAGCTAAATCATATATTTAGGCTAATTATTTGTCATATATGGTACTAATAAGAATATACTAATATTGATACTCAAACTAAAATAAAATAAAATAAAAATAAATAAATAAATTTATTTATTTAATTTAGTATGCACAGATCTCAATCCAGATATAATTTAAATTATTTCGCAGTGGACTTTAAGCAGAATAGCCGTAAGCAATTATTTATTTTAATTTTTATTTTTGAGGTAATTTCTAGAGTCAATAGCTATAAATTTGCAAATGAAATTTTATGGGGTTTCAGATTTTTTAGTTACTGATTTTAGAATTTTAGTTTAAAATATTAAAAAAAAAACATATTAACTATTTAATATTCACAATTTAGAATTAAAATTTTGTATTCATCTCAAATTTCAGGTTATTTAATAAATGATTAATTTGTTGTCCTTTTAATTTAGATGCCGAATTAAATTTAATTTATTTAAGGGTATTAAGGGCTAATTTTAAATAAATGCTTGCTTAGGCTTGGTCGTACATTCTGATCAAGCAGAATAAAATAGAAGAAATAAGTAGTATAACAATTTAAAATATTCTCCTGGTCCATTGACTTAAGCTTCAAGGTCAATTGACTCAAGCTGAATTCAAATTTTCTAGATAACTTTTATTTTATTTGTTATTAACGTTACGTTAAGGGATTCTATTCCTATTAGCATCACTACAATTTAAACGGTATTTTAAGTCGATTTTTAAAATTATAGGTGCAAGCAGTTTTGTAACATATTGTATATTGGCCTCCGCAAAAGTTTGAATTTAATGATTAAACAATACAGTGGTAGAATTCCCATAAAATTTTGAATTTTATCTCACATCAACAAATACGACGTTAGATAACCTACATACATGAGCTATTTAACCGTTTCTTTTATGATAATAGTGATTTAATCTTTTAATCATAGTTGGAAGGGAAATGCTTTTATTGAAGAAGAAAGAATATAAAAGTCGCCCTCGTCAACAATTACGGACACATCGTATTATGAAGAATTATGATTTGTCATGATCATAAAAATTATTAAAATTTATGATTTTTTTTTTATTTTTGGTTAATCGATTGTTAAAACACAATTTTTATAATATTCTTACTAATGAGGTATTATTATGAAATTATTTATTTTTTTTATATATAAATGTACCATAAATTTTGTGTAAGATTTCTCTTTTCATCTTAATTTGATTTTATTTAAAAAAAAATAAAAATATGAAAGATAATTTTATGTGGGTGTTATATATTTATTTCATGGCTAAAAAAAACTGTTAAAACTATTACAATCAATCAAGTTATTTATTTTTTTATTGTTTTTTTTATCATGTCGAAATAACAAACATTATTGGTAAAAGTGAGCTATTCCAATGACGCGTGGTTTCATCATTTTATTATGTGTGTGTTTATTAAAGATTTGTGTTTTTTAAATGCGCAGTTTTAAGGTTATTTTACTAATTGACAGGCTGTGCGTCCGACGCTAGTCAAAAATGTTTGTGTTATCAATATAACATGGCTATAAAGTATAGTGATGGACCAATTAATATAATTAAATCCGCCTGCGGGTAAAATTTGTTTGATATTAAATAATTAAAATATTAAAAAAGGTTTCGAAAAAATGGAAATCATTTGTTATTGCTTTTTAATTAATTTAACAATAATGTGCTTTTGTAAAGGAAAAACCTTAAGGCTTTATTTTGTATATTATGTTTCTGCTGTACAAAAAAACATAAATCAAATATTGCAATGTTTAACTCATTCTACATATTAATTAATTAATTATTGATAATTTGCAGTACCAAAAGTCAAATTAATTAACAATAATATAACTTAATTAGAAAGCCTAATTAACCTAAATAATGGTTCAACGGAAAGTATTCCTCTTAAAACTGTTTATCAAATAATAGTTCAAAAGTTATTTTTAATTTTTTTGTATTTAAATATGATCCTGAAGGCATCTTTTCAATAAACTCGTTTTCATGATCATGATCTCTGTTACCGTAAACAAAAATTTGTTTTCAACACTATTTGTTTAATAGCAAAGTTTATTTCAAGTGACGCTGAAAGAAAAAAATGTATTATAAACCAGGAAATTGACCAACTTTTACAAAATGTTGCCCATTGTGCCTAAAGACTCTAACATGTTTTATTTTTTACAAGTATGTAGGTACATAGGATTAATTAAAAAATAGAATTCCCAAGATTTTGCGAGTATAGGTAGCTGGCTTAAAATAAAACAAATCGAATAAAATAAGAATTTTTATTGCTCACCTGGAGGGATTGTAATTTTTTTATTATTTTTCATACAAAAAAAATTTAATACAGTGATACACATTCATGTATTATTTTATAGTCACTTATTGTTTAGAATTGTACTGATTTATAATAAACTATGTGTTTTAATAATCCAGGTCAGTGGAGTATGTAAATGCCCCACCGAACCCTTAAAAGTCGCCGTTTTTTTCTATACTTAAAGCAGCTATTATTTATGAACCCAACAAGTAGGCAGTAGCTGAGGCGATAACGTATCGGTGTTAGTCTGCAAAGTTCATCGGTTTGATCCTACGAGATTCCTACGTATTGTTTGTTTTCTTTATGACGTACCAACTACAACTTCTATAATTTTTTCTAAATAATTTGTAGAAGTGCTTGCTTAGAGGGGTTCGAACTGGGAGGGACAAATTTTATTCTGTCAATACGTTTCAAATTCGAACGATCAAAGTTCTCTGTTTGCATAACTTTAGTACGCCACTTGGTCGTTCCAGGTTTGTGAAATGCATTTCTATGAGCAAGCACCAAGGCAGAAAATATTCGCTTGTTGGGTGCTTTAAATAATCTAATGTAAATGGTGATACGAAAAGCGTCCCAGGAGTAGCCCTGAGAAACGATGGTTTTGTAAACAAACAAAAAAACAAAACGGGAGTACGATTTAACTTTTTCACGCGAATGGTGGTTGAATATTAATTTTTCTGAGTGCGTGTGCTTTTTTGCCTCAATTCGTTTAGTAATTCGTATACGAATTCTTGGAGTGTAACAATAGAGAAGTGTATAATTCTCGCTAAACAGATAATGCCGAAATAAGAGAAGCGCTGGTTAAGACAACATGATTTGAGCCATTAATTATTGCGCTACTCAAGCGGTATATTTAACCGAACGTGGTGGTTTTTGTGTTTCTATAAATATTTTTTTTTTGTTGTATCGCGGACTTGCTGTGATATGCCGTAGAGTATCGTATTACTACGCACAGGAAGATCGGTATCTTTGTTTCCCGCTCCGGTTCGTACATACTTGATCAGTCCGTCAACCGACGGTAAGAATTGATTCTGCGTTCAGCCCACATCATCCAGAGAAGGTGGCGTTGTTTGCTAGTAAAGGGGGCAACCCTTAAGACGTGGGTACTCACTCGGGGAAGTCCACGGTACCATCTTACTTAGGGCATCGGGACGAATATTAAAAGTCCTGACTATGCTAAAAACTTTCTGAAAATGGAGTTGTTAATTTTAACAATAATCGAATCAATTGCACTGGGATTTAAAGCGACAATCATTAGAAACAAAAATATTAAATTGGCAACAAATTTAATATTTGGGGCAAATTAACTACTACTACCTACTTGCCATGAAATAAATTCTAAATTATAAAATTGAAATTAGTTATAAAATATTCTGGAAAATGGAGATTTATTTAGCAAGAGTTAAATTCAGGCTCATCTATGTCCCTTTCAGAAAATATAGGCTTTTTTAGCATAGTGGATTGCAGACCCTAATCCTTAAACTTGTTTAGCATAGGTTGGAGAGGCGGTTTGATCAAGCAGGCTGTAAGAAGTGGTTCGGACGAAATGAGGAAACACCCGTTAAGGCTATAGCGATTGAAGTGCTAACTTATTACTCTGATTTTTCCTATTTATAAGAGTCAACCATGTACTTATAGTATTAGCGAATTTTATAATACCACTTAAAAACTTTTAACAATTTCAATTTTATTGTATTTAACGCATACATATTCGGATTCTATTTCGCGTTCTAAATATTTGAAGATTTGCAGAAGAATTTGTTTCTCCAAGGGCTTTGACAGATATGGCAAAAGGCCAACTGTGTAAGATACTTTAGTTTTTGAGTTAACACATCAATAATACAAGGCAGTGTAAGTTTTAAGAATCTAGAACAAATACCATACATTCCAATAGCATTTGATTTACACTTCACTCATGTCTACACTATGAAAACTTAACTCATTAGAAATATCAGATAGTGGTCGATCTTTCAGACTGCACTGACGTAAAATATTCATATTTTTACCAAATACTCCTAAATCTGCTAAATTTCCCCAAATCGATTTCGGCGGCATTTAAGGTTGAAATATTTTATTAAAATACGGATATATAGCATCTCTGCGAACTCTAGTGGAAATATTGCATAGCTTTTATATGTTAACTAAGATTTATCTGTCGTAGTGATTTTCTAATGCATATAAAGTAAGTCACGCTCGGATAATCCGATTGTTACCCCTGAATTAAACCATACTGAATAATTTGTAGATATGGGTTTAACTTTTCTTAGTGGAACGTATTTATGGTATAAGATGCGAAGATACTCGTTTAGATACTAAATTTGATCATTCACAATGGGCAACTAATATATCTTCATGGGACCGATTTGTACGTTGAACTCAGCAAACAATTCTGCCAAATTAATAAGCTTGTGAGATCTATAATTTAGTGGATAATCAATATTTTGTTTTTTAATGTACATTTCGTAACAACAAAAATTCAAATCATACCTATAGTAATGACTGTATAGTGAACCCCATCTCGTACATCCAAAGGTTTACGGTGATCTAATTGAAATGGTTGTAGCTCTGATTCCGAAACACAGATAACATCAAAGTGGACACCATTTATAATAGACTTTAATTATGAAAACCTAATATTCAGATACCTACATTCAGATTCCTGGCATGTGATTTAGTAGCTGAGTTGAGAGCTATGTTAGTGCTTTAAATTCTCTGAAATGCTCAATCGATCTAATGACGATTTGTAATAATTGGTTCAGTAATGCTAAAAGTCCCTTTAGTTATTCTATTTTGTTTTCGAGAAGTTTTAGCATGACGAAGAATTGTAGATTAAGTTTCATCAAACCATCATTACAGTTAATTCTTGCAGCACAATTTAGGCCGAAATGCGACAAGTTTAAATTACTAACCTTCAATTATTGAGCTATGCATAAAATAATTGAGAATTGCACAAAACAACATTGCTATAGCTGATATTATTATTTTACGAAGGATGGTCGTCCAAAAGATACCGTATTTTAAGTGTATAATCCAATGTGAATTGTGTTAAATGATAGAAACAAAAATCACATCTATAATTCTTTTCTTTGTAATTACTCCATTTAGGCTACACGGCACGATGTGTAATTTTTTTTAAATAATGACTATTCATAATGATGTCGTTCATTTTATAATAGTTTTGTAAATTTTCCAAACAGATTAATATCTCATTTCAAAATAAATTAATTATTTACTACGAATTATTTTGATGGTACACAATTGATTCGAAAAAAATTGTATGAGTCATATTACTACAGCGATTACATGACCTCAATTGACTTGAATCACTATAACCGTTATAATTACCTCTCTATTTTGAACATATGTCAAACACGTACGTACAATCAACCGCCTAAACAGTTTAAACCACTTTGTAAAAATTACGTTATTTTCCCAAAAAACACATCATCTTACGCTTAACCAACCCACTAATCAAAAATTCCGATCACAAAGTAGTTATCATACCAAACACAAATAAAAAATAAATAAATATTCAAACCCAAAAAATGTTTTGTATTTTGTTAATGAAAATGAAAATGTAAAATTAAATAACACAAACAATTTTTTTTTTTTATATATTTTGTCTGTTGTCTCATGTCTAGTCGTCCGTCGATCATTTATATTTTCACCAAAAAAAAAAAAATAAAAAAAATTATGTGTCACCAAAATTGTAAGCGAACTTATTTTTATTTTAGTTTTATAATAATACATAGCCATACAAATATACACACAAGACAAAATATTATTATAAAAAGAAAATTATTCAACAAAATAAAAAATAAAAACATTTTCATGATTTTCTTTTTCAAACCAGACCTCATGCTGTGAATTAATTTAATTTAATTTTCATTCTTGGTTTTTTCGTGTCGTCGTAGTTTTGTTTATGTTTTTCATTTTTAGTTTTGTTGTTGTGAGTGTGTTTGGTTGTATGATTTTTATTCTTAAATTTCGTTATTGTTATTGCCTAACAAATATAACACGAGCCGAGTACTATGTATATACAATCGTTGGCAATTTTGGAACATGATACCATTTAGTCCTAGTTTTGTTTTGTGATTATGATAATCTTGGTAATCTTATGCTGTGCGTATTTATTTTTGGTTCAATATCAATTTGTGTTCGTCTACCTAGATCTAAAGGATAAATGTTTTGATTCTTCATATTGTACCTGAGTTGTCATTCCCTCTTGATGTTTGTCCAAAGTTCACAACAAATGTTTTGGTAAAACCTAGCTTCGGTAATTACCAATTTATATGCAATTACTTCAGGTTGTTATTTCGTATTGTGATTCATTACATTTAACACAAATTAGATAGACTAAAATATAATTCTTAGTAACATATTAGTCTAAATGAATACATGGGATAATAAGCTGTGTAGATTTTTACTATACGACAACATATTTGACTTTGTGTATATTACATAAAGTATCAAGAAAAACTTGGAGTTAGATTTAATAGATTTGAGATCAGGCCTGTCCAGCCCAAATACGTATTTAGGCCAAATTTACAAACAATTAGAACATGAAAAGTAATAAAAAAAAAAATCAGCTAGAATTTTTGTCCCTAAAATTTGTCACGTGTCATTTGGTTCCTTGTAGTTTCTTATTTGTACTTCGATTTGAGAAGTCTGAAGGTTTTGTAAATTGAAATTTCACAGAATCTAGCAATATTAAAATACTCAGTTGACAATTTTTGTGATATGCGGCGCTATTAGCATCGCATATTGATCCAACATAAATTCAGTACTTCGAATTCAGTTTAAGACGATTTCAATGCAAGTTTTGCATCAAATAAAATGACGACACTATTAGTATAGAATACAATGGCAGCTAGCACCGGTTTTAATTAAGATGCAATTATATCAAATTAAGTTAATTTACATGATTGAAGTGACAAAAGCTTCTAAAGATCGAACACAAACACGAACAAGGCACAGTTTATGCTCAATTTTTGCTACTTTTTCCTTCTTATAATGTTATACACATAATAAATGGCATAATATGACGGAATAGTTTTTTTGTTTACAAAAAATGCCGACAACATTTTATAGAAGTTACTGATAAGTCAGTAATGTGTTATATGCGGTTGTAAGGTGTAAATGTGGAAAACCAGTAACTTAGTTTTTACTAGGTTTAAAATAATAAATAGATTATACTGTAGTGAACAGCGACATTTCATATCACAAATACATATTCAAATATTTGAAATATTGCCTTTTATAATACAAAGAAAAAAGTTCAAAGAATTCTGTGAAACGGGAAACCCAATTTATTTCACCATTAATTCTTTATTTAAAAACAGCTCTTGATACCCTTATATAAATGTAATTCTATTCGGCATCTAAATTAAAATGACAGCAAATTAATCACCTAAATATCCTGCATAAAAAATTTTAAATTTAAATTATGAATATTAAATACTAAATATTTATTTTTCTTTAATAGTTTTAACTAAACCCTATAACATTTCATTTCAAAATCAAGAAATTACCGCAAAAAAAAAATAAAAATAAATAATTGCTTATGGCTACTCTGCTTAAAATCCCACTGCAAAATAATTTAAATTAGATCTGGAACTCATTAAATAATAACAGCTGTTAGTTGTCCATACTTAATTAAATTAAATAATTCGAGTATCCACATTAGTATATTCTTATTAGTACCATATGACAAAAAATTAGCACAAATATATCATTTAGCCACTAATCTTTATTTTTATTTTCAACGCATAATCTGCTTAACAAAATTCCCGCTAGAAAAAGATATATCAATTTAAATTCAGAATCATTTTGATTTATAAATCTGAAGTTTTATTAACCTTGCCCCAATTAACAATATTTGAACAAACTATTTGAATCCAAAAACTCTTCACCTTGGATGATTAAAAAAATAAATTCTAAATTTTAATTCCCAAATTCCAAATTTCAAACTTCAAACATTAAATACCAGGTTTCAAATTTTCTATTCCAAATTTCAAATTCCAAGTTCCAAATTTTAAATTTTAAATTTCAAACTCCAAATCCCAAATTTTTAAATTCTAAATTTCAAATTCTAAATTCAAAATGTTAAATCTTAAATCTTAAATTTCAAATTGGAAAAATTTAAATTTTAATTTAAAATTAAAAATTCCAAATTCCAATTTTCAAATTCAATATTTTAAATTTAAAATGTTAAATTTCAAATTACAAATATTTTAAAACTAAATTTAATATCTTAAATCTTAAATGTTACATAAATTTCAAATTCTAAATTTCAATTTTCAAATTCCAAATTCAATATTTTAAATCTTAAATGTTAAATTTCAAATTCCAAATTTTAAATTTCAAATAATTAAATTTAATTTTAAATTTCTAATTTCAAATTCCAAACTTCAAATTCCAAATTCTAAATTTCAAATCCCAAATTCCAAATTTCAAATTTCAAATCCCATACTCCAAATTTCAAATTTTAAATTCCAAATTTTAAAATCAAAATCCCCAATCCTAAATTACAAATTCTAAATTTCAAATTGAAATTCCAAATTTTAAATCCCAAATTCCAAATTCCAAACTCCGAACTTTAAATTCCAAATTTCATATTCTAAATTTTAAATTTTAAACTTTAAATTCCAAATTCCAAACTTCAAATTTCAAACCCCAAACACCAAATTTCAAATTCGAAATTCCAAATCCCAAAATCCAAAATTTCATATTCCAAATTTCAAATTTTAAATTTCAAATTTTAAATTTCAAATTTTAAATCTCAAATTCGAAATTTCAAATTTCAAAATCCAAATCTTAAATCTCAAATTCGAAATTTCAAATTTCAAAATCCAAATCTTAAATTCCAAATTTTCTATTTCAACCACAATTGAAATTCTAAATTCCAAATTTCAAATTTCGAGTTTGAAATTTTAAATTCCAAATATTTGAAAACTTAAATTCATTATTTTAAATCTTAAATGTTAAATGTCAAATTATTAATTTCAATTTTCAAATTCCAAATATTAAACTTTAATTTTAAATTTCTAATTTCAAATTTCAAACTTCAAATTCCAAATTCCAAATTTCAAATCCCAAATTTCAAATTCCAAATTGTAAATTTAAATTATCAAATTCCAAATTTCAAATCCCATACTTCAAATTTTAAATTTTAAATTCAAAATTTTAAAATCAAAATCCCCAATCCCAAATTCCAAATTCTAAATTTCAAATTAAAATTCCAAATTTAAAATCCCATCAAATGCCAAATTCCAAACTGCAAATTTCAAACCCCAAACTCCAAATTTCAAATTCCAAATCCAAAATTTCATATTCCAAACTTCAACTTTTAAATTTCAAATTTTAAATCTCAAATTCTAAATTTCAAACTTCAAACTCAAAATGTCAAATTCCAAATTTCCAATTCCAAATTCCACACTTAAAATTCTAAATTCCAAATTTTAAATTTCAAAATCCAAATCTCAAATTCCAAATTTCGAATTCCAAATTTTAAATTCCAATTTTCAAATTCCAAATTCCATATTTTAAATTCCAAATATTAAACTTTAATTTTAAATTTCTAATTTCAAACTTCAAATTCCAAATTTCAAATCTCAAATTTCAAATTCCAAATTGTAAATTTATATTATCAAATTTCAAATTTCAAATTTCAAATGTCAAATCCCATACTTCAAATTTTAAATTTTAAATTCCAAATTTTAAAATCAAAATCCCCAATCCCAAATTCCAAATTCCAAATTCTAAATTTCAAATTGAAATTCCAAATTTAAAATCCCACATTCCAAATTCCAAACTCCGAACTTTAAAATCCAAATTTCATATTCTAAATTTTAAATTTTAAACTTCAAATTCCAAATTCCAAACTGCAAATTTCAATCCCCAAACTCCAAATTTCAAATTTCAAATCCAAAATTTCGTATTCCAAACTTAAATTTTTAAATTTCAAATTTTAAATCTCAAATTCTAAATTTCAAACTTCAAACTTCAAATCTCAAATTCCAAATTTCCAAATCCAAATTCCACACTTCAAATTCTAAACTCCAAATTCCAAATTCCACATTTTAATTTCCAAAGTTTAAAATTTAATTCAAAAAAAAGTTTTGTAGTTTATAAATGTGTAATTTATAATTTTGTTAACTTTGACTTTGAGACGTTAAACTATTGTAATATTATTAGAGAGAACCCTTGTACCTGACACATATTTCTTTGAAACTATTGGTGCAAATATCTTACAAAATTTCATGTTACTTTGTACAATTATTATTTTTTTTTTTAATAAAATTGGTAATGAATAAAAAAAAAATAAAAAACTTCAAATTCTAAATTCCAAATCCCAATTCCCAAATTTCAAATCCCACATTCCAAATTTCAAATTTTGTATTCCAAATTTTAAAATCAAAATCCCAAATCCTAAATTCCAAATTCTAAATTTCAAATGGAAATTCCAAATTTCAAATACCACATTCCAAACTCCAAATCCCATACTCCAAACTTTAAATTACAAATTTTAAATTGCAAATTTTAAATCTCAAAATCCAAATTTCAAACTTCAAACTCCAAATCTCAAATTCAGAATTTTCAATTCCAAATTCATTTTTAAATTCTAAATTCCAAATTTTAAATTTCAAATTTCAAATTAAAAATTTCAAATTCCAATTTTAAATCCAAATATTAAACTTTAATTTTAAAATTAATTTTTTTGTTTTTTTTTAAATACATATGTACAATATGTACGTATATAAATACAAACATTTATTTATTTATTTTACATTTATTAACGATCTAAGCACATAGGCTTCCAAACTTCACATTCCAAATTCAAGTTTCAAATTCCAAAATACAAATTTCAAATTGCAAATTCTAAATTTCAATTTCCAAATTTTAAATTTCAGATCCCACTTTCCAAATTTTAAAATTCAAATCCCAAATTCCAAATTCCAAAAACCATAATTTCATATTCCGAATTCCAAATTTTAAATTTCAAATCCAAATTCCAAACCCTAAGTTTCAAAATCCAAATTCCACATTCTAAATATCAAAATTCAAATTTTAATTTCAAATTGTAAATTTCAATTTTTAAATTTTAAATATCAAATCTCAAATTTGGCCATTTGGTCAAATTTTTCTGGATGCAATGGATTTTGATGGAAGACTTCTGGATTGTTTTCGCTCCATATTCTGCAATTTTGTTTGTTGGCATAGCCGTTTAATCAGAAACCGGGCTCTAAAATAATTGGTTGAATCTAACCTGGAACTTGAATTAAACTAAGCTACATTTTGACCGATTAAGATAAAATCTAACTATGAAACTAGGCTAATTTTTAAAATATGACCAATTAGAACCGGAAGTTGCGAAATGGTATCCTAAGTATTGAACAATCGTATCTGAAGTAATTTTTTATACTGAATCCGAATTTGTTATTGGAATCGTATATTGTCGTATTTAAAAATATTTTTTTTTTTTTTTTTTTAGAAATAATGAATAATTCTTCAAGAAATTTTGTAATTGTGATATTTAGAAGCTTTTGAGTATCTTGCTCATGAATTTGTAAACTTTAAAATGAGATTTCGAAAATTAGGCATGGTTGAAGATTCAGAAATATACAAATTTGGAGATTTGAGGCAAACGACATTGGGTATTTAAAATAATTCTGTTTCCTACTCCTACTATGTAATACGTAAATTCATTATCCACGGGTTTAATTTATTACTCATTGATTTAATTCATTACACATGGATTAAGGTCATGACTCATCAATAAAATCTTGTAAGTATTTCTCCATATAGCATAAACATGTTGTTTGAAATATAATATACATATCATCTAAAGAAGATATGATTTTATTATTATATTTTCTTCTGAAATGTAGAGTATGTTTGGTAATTCGCATGTTGGGGTGAAATGTACTGTCAACATTTTACAATTCGCTTCATTATTCATTATTTTGTTTTTTATTTCGCCCTGTGTACATTTTTACTGGATGTTGGCTATAAAATAATGAAGCCTTGAACGAAAATAATACAGGCAGAAATGTAATTTAACAACGATAATGTTAATGTTATTTATTTAATTGCTGTTTTTTTTTTGTTTTTAATTAGTTGGTTTTAAGTGGCTCGCGTTCATTGGAGAAAGGAATGTAAATTTAATAAAAAACGAGATGGTAACTTTATGTACATAGTTTTGTTAAATTATAAATTTGTCTATAAAATGGTAAAAGGTTTTTACTTGTAAGATAGAGGCCATTTGGTTAAAGATTTCCACATTAAAATTAATAACGGGTGTTTTTTTCTTAGATATATGTAACGATAAGGTTAACTGTAAAACCGAGCTCTCATTTCTGTGTAACAGTTCAACAGTGTATTCTGGCAAATCATTTGGAATAGACTCACGCTTGAATAACGCTGTCAAAATTTAAAAAAAATCTTTATTAATCCGTACATACACATGCAAGTGTGTCGTGCCTCGCACAATTTTCAATTGTCAATAATTCCCATCAATGTTCCCAGCAGCAATATCACCTTCCGCTTTCTTAGCCCTTAAATGGTATTTTTCCTGTAGCATAGGGCATCACTTAATTTGATCAATTGGGCCTGGTAACTTTCAGCTTCATCTCGTAGTAAATGGCTCCATTTCAATCCTACCAGATACACAGTAACACTTTCTTGTCATGAAAATTGATTTTTGCAACTGATGTTGATGGTTGGCCTGGATCAACCCATGTTTTTCTGCGTTTAGGATTCTCGTACAAAATCCACTTTTCATCGCCCATAATGAAGCAAATTCATGCAGATGTCAACTCTTCGGCTTTAGTTTTTTTGGGTCGGTTATTTATGAGGAACCCATTTTGCTTTCTTCTGTATTTTTCCCATTGCATACAATCAAAGTGATATTGATAAGTAACTCCTAACTGTTCTACAAGCTCTTTTTGAGTTTGACACGGATTTTTATCTAGGAAAATTTTAAGTTACTCGTCTTCAAATTTTTTTACTGCACCTGGACGGGGATCTTCCTCAAGATTAAAATGCCCATCACGAAATCTTGCAAACCAATTTTTTACTGTTGAATGACTCACAGAATATTCAAACTGAAACTTGTTTTCATTAAAACACAATTGGCAATCACGTAAATATTGCTTATTGGCATGGAATGGCAGCTAAACTCTTAATGCTAATTTGCCCCACTGAAAAACCTTTTTTAATTGAGTTTTTGTTTCGTTATAAATTTTACAAACACACTATGTATTTATTAAAAAAACATAATGCGAGTTTCCTCCAAATCGCTCCATGGTATGTTTTTAATATTTGAAGAAAACAACCTTGGTTACTTTCCTAAATTTTGAATTTGTTAATTTTGTAATGGGTTGCATGTGGAGCGTGTCACAGTCGCTAGTGTATATTTCGAAGTTACGCGATACTCTAATACTTAAATAATTAGGCTATCCAGAAATAATGAATTCAAGAGTATTGAACATCGTTTCTACTTACAGACAAAGACGAATATATTTTTTATAACAGTAGCTATATTAAAATTTGCTTAATGAATCAAAGAACAATTGATATTATTCGTTTTTCATTTGTTGTTACAATGAAACTAACTTAGAGAAGCTTTTGGTCATATTTATGAAACCACACATTATGAAAAATTTGTGTGAACAAAATGTATTTATATTTAACTGCTTGAATCATTGCTTCAAGCAGGCATTTAAGAAAACCAAAATTTTATCCTATAATCTCCGAAACTAATGGGTTTCAACGTAATTCAATGTCATAATTAGACGGTCGCTCGATACCTAACAAATTTAAAAGTACTTTTTTGTTAACTTGTAACGTTTCCGAGATAGAAGTTTGGTATGTCGATGAGTCTAAATGATAACACTCGCCTGCGTTTGACACATCGTTGAGTTTTTTTGATTGATGTGTTGGAGAAATTGTTGAGAATATCTTAGTCGCAAACTCGCAAGCTAATAAAAATTTGGAGATTGAAGTGGCCAAATTATCATTAAAATTTGACGATATGTCAAATATTTTTCGCAATTTAGGCGAGAACGCCAAAGAATTATTTATACATTTTCCAAATTTATATTCACCTCTACGATACCGGAGAAAGTTCTAAAGATTTCTACATTAACAAAGCGCACAAATAACAGAAAAAAAATCGGTTCCGATCTTACTACAAATGATACTCTCTTCAAGAGAGAAAGTTGGAACTTGATTGAAGTATAACGATAAAGGATTTACAACTAACTTCCAACGGGTCTAAGGAAACCTGTTTCGTTACGGAATACCTTACTGATTCGAAGCAGCAACTCTTAGCCAAAGCTAGAACAAGTTTCAAGGATAAGAAGCTATTTCGGTTCGTATGAATGTAGGTAGGTAAAATTTTAAAAATAATAAATTCTACATCAAACATTTTTCAATTAAATTTTAAAGTCAGCCAAAACGTGGCTTATCAATTACCGCTAATTATTATTATTATTATTTTTTACCGTTAAATGGTCTTAGAGTACTAAGCTAGTCGATTCCAATAATAATGTGATCTCATCAAATTCTGACATTATTGGGCTAAATGAAACATTTTTCAATGATTCAATCTTGGATAGTGAGCTTTTTCCGGATAATTATATTATTTTTGGAAGAGAAAGTGATCTCTCTCTATTTTCCATAAGAAAGTGGATGGTGGGGTGTTTTAATCAAAAATAATATTTGCGATTCTCAAATACCTCCTAGAACGATTTTTGTTATTATTCAGATAGATGGATAAACCTAAATAAAAACGACTCAGATTTTATGATTCTTGAAGATTTCAATATGCCTTCAGTAAAGTAGAGTTTATGCGGTTCTAGACCTTGATACGGTTGTTTCTGCGCCGGGGTGGTTCGACTTGGTCGAATGCACGAATATATCCAACCTTTCACAATTTTATCATAACATAACAAAGTTCATACAAATTTTTATAAAGTGAGTTTGATACGATATATAATTTTTAAAAGCTTGTGATCAACATATTTTGTTCCTAAAGGTTTTTATTGCAAATATTTTTTTTAAAATCCATTGTTATAAAATCTTTTTATTCGAAATCTTGCTGTTTTTAATATTTGTTTTAAGATTTTTTTAAAATAATTTGGACACTCAAATTAACAAAAAGAAAATTCTTTAAAAATTAGTTATTTTATAATAATGTAAATTTCAAATTTTGGAAAAAATGTAGTAAGTATACTTGTGTGTTGAAAGTAGACATTCATATTATTGCCTTCATCGAAACAATTTAAAAAAAAGAAGATTTTTTCAGTATCGAAATCTAAGGTTATATACGGAATGAAAGAAACGATTTTTTACAAATTCGAATGCTGAAAAGTTCAGTATTCGTAAGTCCGGAAGAGATTACGAAATATTACTCTGGACATATTCTCTCAGATCGAAACAGAAGTTGGAAAACCGAAATCAATGCCCTACTATTTACTATATACTCGCAGCATATCAGATTAGCTAAGACTATTTAGTATTTAGTGATTGCCCAATAATGTTCATAAAAAATTTCGTAAAATATGGTCGACGTGAAAACAAACTAGTTTTTATAAAATTATTTACTAAAGCCTGGTTTCACAAAAAAATATCCATAATACAAATTCAATGCAAGTTGATTATATTTTAAATATAAATAGAAATATTTAGCCTTCAGCTAAATATGTAGCTGGAAAAAATTGGGCAGCTAAACATTTTTAAATTTTTTTTGTGAAACCGACCATTAGGTAGCTACTTTTAAAGTCTGAGCGTTAGTTAAACAGAATTAGTTACATGTAGTCAGAAGTTTTTCAGTTTTTTGTATTGTATTACAGTTGACGATATAACTTTCTATTCCTCTCTGCTTGTTGAAAATCAGTCGGCTATGAAAATTTGTATCATGTATTGAGGGCGTTACTACTATCGCTATATTACATATCACACCAAGAGTTTCAGGTTGGCTCTCCCGGGCTCCGCTGTAGTTGTGAAGCCAATTTTTATTAAATGTTAACTTGACTAGTACATATAAATTAAACTTAAATAATAATAAGCTACTGTAGGGATAAATATATCCTTTAAATATCTTTTAACATTATGTCTGTTTGTTAGTGTACAAAAAGATCCTGTAACAGATCTGAAAATGGACGTCAGAATGGACTATTTAGTACCTGTATTTCTCTTATCCCTTCTATGTACACGCTCCAAGCGATAAATGCATGGTATTTTTCGCAAATGTGATACTTTGGATATATGTAGGTAGGATTTGATAGTTTTTAATTTTCATTCGTGAAGCGTAGACATGGCAACTTTATCAAGGAAATATATTTGATAAATCAACGTTTTTTAAATTTTAGTTTAGAGTTTATTATAATTTTTGGTAGTTTGATGAAATTTATCGGAATATGTATTCATCTTATTAAAATTCTGAAAAAGGCGGATTTTAAAGTTTAAATAATTTACAATATCTAATTTTATTAAATATGTATGATTAAAAATTTATAGTTTCGCAATCAGTTGAATTCTAGTCAGAAATAAAAGTTTGGCATTTTACCCTAGAGTTCAATGCACTTCATATCGCAAACATTGCATCAATCTAAATCAAAAGTTTTGGGAAACTACTGTGGCGAAATTAAACAATAAGCATATTTTTGAGACTTCCAAACTGTTATTTTACCATCATTTTTTACCTTATTTCAATTTTTAAAACACTTTGAACGTGTCCATCAAAAATAATTTTTCTGTAATAAATATGACATTAGTGAATAATTTTTTAACTAGCGGTTTTCCCGGGTAATTATTACCTTATATTTGTAGATTCACAGTCTTGAGCGAAGAAATTTTGTAAATTTCCGGTAATTTCTCAGTTAATTTAATTAATCTATTTAGGTTATTGCTTCTTGATAGAGAATACTTTCAATTTTTTCGTATTACATTCAACATTTTTTTGTTTATTTCAGCAACCATTTCATTTTAGGGTACCAATATTACTACTTCAATAACCAATTCTCTCTAACCAATTCTCAGAGTACATGTATCCTCCAAAATTTTCCAAAACTTTTGCAATGAGTTCCTCATCTGAATTTACAAAATTGCTATCGTTCTCGAAGATATCTTCACTCTCTTCACTCCAGCACAGTATACAAAAACTAGAAGAGCAGACTTCGAACCAGGGCTTCAAATGCACGTTTGTCCGACATTGTGCATTCACTCCACATAAAGAAAATCTTCCCAGTGCCTCTCAGTGCATCTAATACAAACCGTGCGCCTTCTCCTCCATCAATCTGTTGAAGAACTCTGTCGAATACATGCGGTTTCTCGGTCTAGTGCAACTATTCCTTGAATTATAGCAAAACGTGCATTTGGGGTAGCCCGCGCTTCTTCCTTTGGATAGAGCACCGAAAACATCGGGTTTCACCCCAAACACTGTGCCTTTCTTTATTATAGCCAACAATTTTTAGACCTTACTCCTTATGGAGGTATATTATATACTGCGTCTTGTAAATGTATATAATATTCTGCCCTCAATTTACTTTGATTCAATGAAATTGAGATATTACCCACACAGCAGTATATTCCTGGTGTTTCTTCTATCCATTTCAGTGCTTTACAGAATTGGCATACATTAATTATTCGTCCTTTAGCAATCTGTCTTTGATTGCCAAAATCGATTGCAGAATCATACTCAAAAGCTGCTTTATTGAATACGCCCCAGGCATACTTAATAAATAATTGTAGCCCCTGGCCCTGCAAATACCAGGATGATAGAGAATCCAGAAGTCGTGGTTAATTTTAAAAACTACTATAAAACTACTATTTGGTACTACAATTTTACAATGTATCAAAAACTTCTCAGTATAAGTTTAAATGTTTAAATATGGGATCTAATATCGCCCAATACAATCAATGTGGCGCTTGAGCAACTCATGTGTTTTATTCCTTTCGTACCCAATTGCAAATTTAATGATCGTGGTGGAATACCAATATTCATATTTCGCTTAAAGTTATCATTATAAGAGATTGCTTTAAAGGAGCAGCTAAAGTCTACGTGTATACATATATTCCAAAACAAAATAATAAATATTGATTTGCTTGGTGAAATCCGTAACTAAAAATTTTTTTTTTTTACAAATTTTCAATTCGCATAGGTCCCATACGCGCTATTATTAAATTGGTTGGTTTGGACAATCGGGAGTAGGTTATGGGTTGTTCGCCAGTTGCCTTGTATTTACGTTGTGCACACTCGTACAAAAAACAACTAATTTAATCTTCACACGTGCCAGTACTCATTAGACCACATGCGGGTATGAAAATGCTTATATCTGATCATCGTATGTGGTATTCAGCCTCAATCAAAATAAACATTATTTAAATATTTATATATACTGATACATAATATTTTGTAAAATACTGATAACAGAATATACATGTAAGAATACATAATCTGTTAGTTTCACAAAAATATAAAATTAAGAGCTGCCATAATCGCAAATAAAAGTTCATTGAAACATTTAATTTAGTATAACAAAATAATAAAATTATCAAAATTAATTCGTTGATGTTTATTTTGACAAAATCTATATACATATTTCGAAAATAAAAAAACAAAATATTTTTAGAACAGTATTTACTGTAAATTTAAACAAAAATTTATATTTTTATTATCAGTATAAAGTTTTTCAACCGATTGTAATTTGATTAATGAAGGCTGATGAATATTGACTAATTCTAGTTTTTAAATTACATCAACTAAATACAAAAATGACAAATAGGGTTCTAACTTAACTGGGATATCTATCCCATCATCATCAACACTCGAAAATAATTAATTTACGACGAAATAGCTAATAGCATAATAATAAAGAAACACTTTATTGTAAATTCGGTATTTTTAGCGGGAGAGACCAAATCAAAGCAATGACGTAAAATTAGGAAAAACAAAACTAAAATTTTCCAATGGATTTTCCAATGATTCAATGTTCGTATTTATTTTCGTTGCATTACAATATTATATACTTAGATACTCGTATACAACCACCAAATAGAAAATTACGCGCGCAATTCAATACCAATAAAAAAAAAAAAAAAACATTTAATTGTGTGTTTTAAACATTTGACATTTATTATTAATTTCATTTAACACGTGCGTCGATTCATCTTCGCCGTATAAATTATAATTTGTATTTTTTTTAAATTTGTGTGACTTTTAATTGTTTTGACTGAATTTGTTTTTTTTTATTTTAAAAAATGATAATTAAAATTTTGTGGATATCATCATGCAGTGCGGATGTGTTTATTGTGCGCGATATTGTTTACTGATACGTTATCTATTTATTATACAGTTGAATGAAAACATTTAACAATTTTTTTAGTTATTTGTATGGAACACAAATCAATGTGATAACCAGACATTTCAGCACTGGATGAAATTCGAAATGTTTTATCTCAAGAAAAATTATGGATTATTTATTTTGAAATCAAATATTGAACAAACAATTATTGTAAAAGTGCGACATATCGAAGAACTCAAAGGAATCCAGTATTTTATTATATCTGAAGGATGATTAAGTCGTCATTTATTGGGCTCTCCATTTCATAGTGTGTTTCATAGTGGTTTCGACTTTATCGTGATTAAGGCTTGCCAACTATTATTAATTACTGCAAAAATATGTATTAGTCGGTGCAAATTCTTATGAGTGTACTGCAGACATTTTTAAAATAATTAAAACAAGATATTAATTGTTATTATAGTTACTATATTTGGAAATACAGTGAAACCTCATTTCAATGGGCACTTACTTCCAGGGACACCTCAATACAACGGGCACACATTTAAGTCCCTTGTAAAACTAAAGCTTTCCATGAAAACCTCCCTTAGTTAAGCAGACACTTTATTAGAGCGGACACGGACAGATATTTTTGCGATGATAGGAGCATTAGTTATTTCTGGAATATGGCCAATTAATTATGAAGAAACTTGGCAATTTTTTTATACAATTTTGATGAAATTGAGCATGTACGATATAAATGGGATTCTTAAATGATTTTTGTATAAAGTTCTGGAATATGGCCAATTAGGAAGGAGCTTGGCCACTCAATTTGGCCATTTATTCTCCGAGTTTGTTGAAATTTGGCACGCATGATGGAAAGGTGATTCTTAAATGATTTTTCTGGAATATGACCTATTAGAAAGGAACTTGGCCATTTTTATCCGATTTTGATAAAATTCAGCATGTAAATTCAGCGTTCCCAATAGAAATGGGATTCTTAAATGATATTTAGAGGAAGCTCATTTTCCTTCGGAAGTTTGAGTCGCTTTTCCATCATGCATGCTGAATTTCATCAAAATTAGATAATAAGTGGCCAAGTTCCTTCCTAATTGGTCATTTCAATTTGGGTGAAATTCAGTATGTACGATAGAAATGAAATTTGTGGCGACTCAAAATATAATCAATTTGACTCCACACAAAAATTATATGTTCTTTGCATACCAATCACGGTTTTCCTCATTTTACCCAACTGCACCCTATTACAAATCATTTATTGTTGTTGATTCCCAAAATACAAAATATTCCGTACTCATATAATAAAATGCAATTCAATATATGATCGAGGTATTGGTGAACAGATTAAGTGATTACCATCATGTCTTACGTACACCAAACCAACTAGCAGCAAGATATATTTATTTTGTATTTTATTTTATAAATTTAATCAATGAATTATTGCTATAAATTTGTCGTGTTAATTAGTATGTGTGCCAGTTGGAGAAAACTGACGATTTTAAAAAAACTTCATTTTGTACGAACATTGTAATTTAAAAAAAAAATAAAAATTTGTCAATTTTTAGATGAAGTACAAAGCTTGAACTCGGAGTTTCATTTTTTCTTAAAAAATAAATTAATTCAAAATAAAATAAATAAATTAAAAATAAAATCAAAATAAAAAGTTTTTTATTTAACTATCAAAACTCATAGTGCGAGTGAAACTAATATAAGTGTTGTAGTTGCTTTGCTTAAACGGGGTCAATCCAAGAGCAACTATATTGGTGACGCCTACAAGGACACAAACAGCAATACGCTACATTGCTGAAGACGAATTGGATTATTTATGATTTTTTCAATCCACGGATATTTCACGTAATATTAATACATTTTCCGGCATAATTATAAAAATTATTTCGACACACTCGTGCATATTCCATATTAAATCGTGTAAAGCCACATCGAATCGAACTGCGAAATTTTACTTCTGGAAAATAACACCGGAAAATTTTTGAAACGAATTCCGGAAGAAAACCAACGAAAACAAAACAACAAAATCAAAGCAGGTTATCAAGTGCCTATTTAAATTCAGCTTGCATATACAATTGCTTCATATTTACGGTGATTGAAACATAGTGATAACATACAGCCAACAACAGATGCCAATTACCAGCTATAGAGCCGTAGTAAATACCGCTACATAAAAATTGATACAACTAGTGCCAATTATACCAGAATAGCAGCTTTGAATACAATTTAATAACAAAAAAAAAACGTGTTAGAACAACTATTCTAACTTCAAAATTATTATCTTCAACGGAGATATTAACGTCATCATCCAGTTTTTTTTTCATCAAGATAATAAGCAATTTTGGACGACATATTCATCCACATTGAACAACTTACAACGGGACAAGGTCAAGTTTGCGTTCCTGCGATATTATAATTCTAACATTTATATTTTTTTTCCTTACTAATTCTGTTTGTATTCTTTATATTTTTTTTAGCGAAAATAATTGTGCAGTAAAATACAAAATCGGTGAGATCGAACGCTACGTTGGACCAACGAACTGTAAATGGTGAGAATTACTTTTGCTTTTACCAAATATTTTCGGTTTTGAATTGCTATTTTATTCGATCCTTTATTCATCATTTGTTTTTGATAGTCAATTTCACTCATATTTTTAACAAATTCGGTTTTTTAATAACATTCGAAATTATCTAAAAGTGAAGTAAGTGTTGTGAAAATTAAACGATGTCGGACGATGAAAATTCAGACGCTAAAAAATCGCGCAGCGTGGATGCAACGATTTCCGTTCCGTTTCCACCCTTTTGGCATGAAATGCCAGGTCTTTGGTTTGTGCAAGTGGAAGCCGTATTTCGCGCGAAATTAATAACATCGGACAACCAGCAATATTTGCTAACGGTTGCAGCACTACCCGTTGATATAATCGCGACCGTATCGGACATTCTTACAAAACCGCCAGAAACTGGGAAATTTGCAGCGCTTAAGTCTGAAGTAATCAAGCGATTAAGTCTTTCGGAAAGCCAACGCCTGGAAAAATTAATAGGCGCTACGGTTATGGGCGATTTAACGCCTTCCGCGTTTTATCGCAAGTTACAACAATTGGCAGGTTCTTCGACCGCAGTGAATGATGACTTTATTAAAGCGTTATGGTTAAAACGTTTACCGGACCAATTACGATCTATTATACTAGTGCAAGAATCTGAAACGATCGACAAATTAACCAGTTTAGCCGATAAAATTTGGGAATATCATAGCCCATCAACGTCATCACTGGGAGTCTGTGGTGTCTCTAAACCTACCGAAACCTCCACGGCCCAAACTGTAACCTTAGAGAGCCTTGCGGAAGCAATTAACGAACTTCGGCAAAATGTTTTTAAACAAAATCGATCAAGATCTCGGAACTATTCTCCAAATCAGTCGCGCAATCGATCATATTCAAATTCACGTAACCGTTCTTCCTCTGGCAGACGAAAATTTTGTTATTACCATTTCCGATTCGGTTATGCGGCCAGAAAGTGTGCAGGAGGTTCATGTGAGTTCGTTGGTCAGTTCCATACTAATAATAATAATAGAAACGAAAATCAGGAAAACTAACTAGTCCCAAAGTTCTTGCGACAAATGATGGGACGCATAATACTCGTCGCCTATTTATTAAATGTGCCAAAACTAACTTTAGTTTTCTGATCGATACAGGGGCCGACGTCTCAGTTGTTCCTGTAAGTTATTTCAAAAATATTACACGCGACTCAGGTAGTAAAATCTTCGCTGCAAACGGTTCTCCTATAGTAACTTATGGAGTCAGATTACTCAGTATCGATTTAGGTCTCCGCCGTGAATTCAAACATCCTTTTATAATTGCGTCAGTAACCAGGCCTATAATAGGTGCTGATTTTCTGACTAAGTTTGGAATCGTGGTGGACTTAGGGAACAAGCGGCTACTTGACTCGAACACGTCATTATCGGTCAATACCATGGATATATACGATCCATTACCAGCAGTTCGACTGTTCATGGTCAACGAACCATTCGGAGATCTACTTCGATCATTCCCTAGCCTAACACAGGAACCCAGATATGATTTGCCAATTAAACATGATGTTGTGCATAGAATCATAACGGTAGGACAACTCCCGTTTTCACGCGCACGTCGTTTAGATACAGAAAAACACAGGATAGCGAAGAGCGAGTTTGAGTACATGAATTCACTAGGCCTGTGTAGACAATCAAAATCGTCCGTCTCTTCACCTTTGCACCTGGTTCCTAAACGCGACAGTAACGATTGGCGACCTTGTGGGGATTATCGGAGACTTAACGATGTAACAGTACCAGACAGGTATCCCCTTCCCCATATTCAGAATTTTTCACTGAACTTGCAGGGTTGTACTATTTTTTCAAAGATAGACCTGATTCGAGCTTACCACCAGATACCAGTAGCAGTGGAAGACGTATATAAGACAGCTATCACAACCCCTTTTGGACTTTTCGAGTTTATGAGAATGCCGTATGGTCTGCGTAACGCTGCAATTTTGGTGGCTAGCCGGTCAGAGTCCGAACACTTAAAACACCTTCGCATCCTCTTCCAACGCCTTACAGATTTCGGTATTATCCTAAAACCCTCGAAGTGTGTGTTCGGTGCACCCTCGCTAAATTTTCTTAGTCACGAGATCTCTAAAGATGGAATACGACCATCTTCAGAGAGAATCGTGGCTATAAACATTTTCCCCCAACCCACATCTATGAGGCAAGTGCAGCGTTTTATCGGAATGGTTAACTACTATCACCGATTCATTCCTCACTTAGCCGAACTGCTTGCTCCAATGCACTCTCATTTAGCAATACTTCAACAAGATAAAAAGAAAAACTTTATTTGGCCACCTGATTGTCAGGCAGCTATGGATAAAACCAAAGCTGCCCTGGCTCAGGTAACACTTCTTGCCCATCCCCTGGAGCGTGGAAAGTTCCGGATAACCACGGACGCTTCCAACACGGCGCTCGGGGCTGTATTGGAGCAGTACAACAAAGGATGTTGGGAACCATTGGGATTTTTCTCCAAAAAGCTCTCCCCACCCGAACGTAAATATTCTGCCTTCGACCGTGAGTTGCTTGCAATATACTGCGCCATCAAGCATTTCAGATGCTTTGTCGAAGGTAGAGTATTTACTATCCTTACCGACCATAAACCGCTGACTACTGCCATTTCCTCAAAGTCAGAGCGAAGTCCCCGCCAGGCTCGTCAGTTAGACTACATATCTCAATTTACGTCCGGCATACAGTTTATCAAAGGTGTAAGTAACGTGGTAGCAGATACGTTATCAAGAAACGACGAAAACGAACTATCTCCTATAAATCACACTGGTTTAGATATTGAAAGACTCGTCTCCCTTCAGGAATCAGACAACGAGTTAAAAACGCTTCTAAACAACAGACATCCAGGTTCTAAATTACAACTCCAAAAGATTCGTCATTCAGTCTCCGAACTAAAAGTCTGGTGTGAGACATCGACGGGCATTAACCGTCCGTACATACCGCCAGAACTACGTCTGGAAGTATTCCAGAAACTTCATGGGTTATCTCACCCCGGAATACGGTCGTCGCGTAAACTGGTATCATCAAAATACTTCTGGCCTAGTATGAATCTAGACACGGGATATTGGTCCAAAACCTGCCTCGCCTGTCAGAAGTCAATCGACACACGCGCCCTGAATGCGGTCGTTTCGATGTTCCTTCTGGCAGGTTTGAGCACATTCATATCGATTTGGTTGGACCATTACCTCCGTCAAACGGTTATACTTACATACTGACCATAATTGACCGATTTACGCGATGGCCGGAAGCTATTCCTTTGGTGGATATGCGAACAATAACGGTAGTGCGTGCATTCGTAGACCAGTACATCTCGAGATTCGGTGTACCGCTCGAGATAACGACTGACCAAGGCAGTCAGTTTGAAAGTAATCTCTTTCAGGAATTTAACCAGCTGTTAGGTTCACACAGAATACGGACGACTTATCATCCACAGGCCAATGGAATGGTGGAGCGATTCCATCGTACCCTTAAAGCCTCATTATACGCTAGAGAAAATACCCTGAACTGGAGCACTGAGCTACCATTCATTCTCCTCGGAATTAGAACTTCAGTCAAACATGACCTCGGATGCACTCCAGCAGATCTTGTCTACGGACAATCACTAAAGGTCCCTGGAGAGCTTGTAATGCATCCCTCCTCTGCGACATCGGCAGATCCCACTTCACTGGTCGATCGCCTGCGACAGTCGATGCGCAACGTCGTACCTCAAAATACCCGAAGTCCCCCTCAGGACAGTATTTTTATACCTAAGGACTTAACGGACTGTAACCAAGTTTTCGTCAGAGTGGACAGAGTTAAGATCGGCTTAACTCCTCCATATGAGGGGCCATATAAAGCAGTGAAACGACTTCGTAAGTATTTTGTTATAGAAATGAAGGGAAAGAACGTTTCTATATCCTTAGAACGACTTAAACCAGCATACATGACGGACTCCTTAAGTGGAAATAACGATCCACTTGTACCAAACATAAAAAGGAAAGTAAATTTTAAGATATAGGCATCATTTAATTTTAGAATGCTTTTACTGCGGGGTGAGTGAATGTGGCGACTCAAAATATAATCAATTTGACTCCACACAAAAATTATATGTTCCTTGCATACCAATCACGGTTTTCCTCATTTTACCCAACTGCACCCTATTACAAATCATTTATTTTTGTTGATTCCCAAAATACAAAATATTCCGTACTCATATAATAAAATGCAATTCAATATATGATCGAGGTATTGGTGAACAGATTAAGTGATTACCATCATGTCTTACGTACACCAAACCAACTAGCAGCAAGATATATTTATTTTGTATTTTATTTTATAAATTTAATCAATGAATTATTGCTATAAATTTGTCGTGTTAATTAGTATGTGTGCCAGTTGGAGAAAACTGACGATTTTAAAAAAACTTCATTTTGTACGAACATTGTAATTTAAAAAAAAAAAAAAAATTTGTCAATTTTTAGATGAAGTACAAAGCTTGAACTCGGAGTTTCATTTTTTCTTAAAAAATAAATTAATTCAAAATAAAATAAATAAATTAAAAATAAAATCAAAATAAAAAGTTTTTTATTTAACTATCAAAACTCATAGTGCGAGTGAAACTAATATAAGTGTTGTAGTTGCTTTGCTTAAACGGGGTCAATCCAAGAGCAACTATAAATTTTAAAATGGTTATTTGCTATTTTTAAGAAGTTGTTCTATAAATCATTTTAGAATCCCATTTTCATCGTATGTACTGAATTTCATCATTATCGGTTCAGAAATAAGAACTTCAGAACTTCTTCCAAACATTCATTTTAGAATCCCGTTTCGATACATGTTGAATTTCATCACAAGTGGATAAGAAATTACCAAGTTCTTTTCTAATTTACCATATTTCAGAAAATCATTCTGTTTCTTAACCGAAAGCAACATAATGTTATCTTGACTTACCCAGATATTCTGCAAAATCATAAATAAAATATAAAAAAAAATTGTCGCTTAAATCTGAATTATGTCCATTAAAATCGAGATTTAACTGCGCAATAAAACCTAAATCAACTGACTTAAATTTTGCTTATTGAATTTTTTTAGAATCATGAGTGCATCATATGCAACGAAAAAGTCGATTTTTAACTAAGAAAAATATAAAGTTGTTGAAGTGAATAAGAAAGAAAAATTAAGTGTGCGTCAACTGGCTGAAAGATTCAATGTCAGTAAGAGTCAGATTTCAACAATTTTAATTACAGTAGGTACCTGGCAATTGAATTAGAGCCACCTTCTGATTTTGATATTTTTTCAAATTTATCAGAAGCAATCCTAAACAATCTTAATAATATATTGGTTTTATTTAATGGAACAGTAGATATTTACATTCTAATCAAAAAACGTTTTAAATTTTAATTCTAGGAAAAATTAGAGTTAATTTAGTTTTTCACCAAATTATTTATGCACGGACATTTTTTTGTGCAATACAAAATAACAAATAAAAACTTATCCCACTCGGTTTTCTTGGCACTCTGCTATATATTTTTGATATTGCTAGATCATAATGTTTTTCACTTTAATTTAAATAGCTGGAAGTTTAAATCGAACCTATACCCTGGCCGAGACCACAAATTATGTTCAAGATATTTCATTAATTTCATGAAAATAGCTCTTCTTATCTACGAGTGAATTATTGTGCTGAAGAGCTAATTGAGGACCAACTAGCTTATCATCAACCGGGAATGTTACCTTATTCAATAAACCGTAATTGAAGTAGTAAGGCTTCGAACAGGTCTAGTTTATTATATTTAACACACAAACGGAATAAGATCCATCGTCAGGAAACAAAACGTGAGCGGCATCATTATCTTGCCCGTTGAAATTTGGAGGACTGTTTTATGCCCTAATTAGCGCGTTTTTGTCTTAATTTGAAAATAGTGGAAATATTTTTATTAAGAAGAAGAAATAAAAGGTTATATGCGGCTGTGAAACCTATATCCATAGACATTCATACTAGATTTCTCATTTCATTATAACTAAAAGGAAAAAACAAAACTTCTGATAATTCTAATGTATCGTTGTGTTGTATATTTCATAAGGCAATGATTTTAGAATGCGTTGCAAATATAATACGTATATGGTGCAATACACCGATAATATTTGAATGGAAAATTTTTATTTTTATTTCGTGTTTTTAGTCAAATGAGAAATCTATTATGATTGCCTATGCTATAAATATTCAAGGACAATGTTTAATTTTGGTTTATTGAATGAGGTAACATTCCTATAGTTGACGATAAATACCCGGTCCTCAATTTGCTGTTCAGCACAATGATGCTCCCATACATAAGATGAGTCATTGCCATATAATTATTTAAAAATCTCGAATATGATTAGTGGTCTTGGCCAGGGCAGGGTTTCGATTTAAACTTGCAGAGGTTTAAATTAAAGTGGAAAATATTCACGATCTAACAAGACCAAAAATGTGTAGCCAAGAAAATCGAGTGGGATACGTTTCTAGGTGTTTAATCAACCAATTTTTGAACGACTTGCGAGATGTTACCAAGGCGCAACAAAAATGGACCAAGTATACACAAAGCATAAGTGTCTAAATTACAACTTAATTAAAACCAAAAATAATTTTAAATTTAATTGATTTACCGTTTTGTTTCCATATTGCACCAAAAAATGTCCGTGCGTAAATAATTTGGTGAAAAACTAAATTAATTGTAATTTTTCCTAGAATTAAAATTTAAAACATTTTTTGATTGTAATGTAAATATCTACTGTTCCATTAAATAAAACCATTATATTATTAAGATTGTGTTGATAAATTTGAAAAAATATCAAAATCAGAAGATGGCTCTAATTCAATTGCCAGGTACTGTAAATCAATCTGATGACATTTCCAAACAGTGGGTGTTAACGACACATAAAATGCTGTACCACACTGTGTCGCGTCGGAAATTGTTTTGTTCTGTAAAAATAAAATAAAAATACCTTCACTTGTTATTTAAAACTCAATCCGAAAAGTCGTGTTTTATTTGTGTCTTATTAAAATTAATAAAGTGCTTCAACATACATTGTGATTTGGTGTCAGAAGTGGGATATCTAAATATACAAATAAACGGTCTCTGTTTTCCGGCTGGACACGCTTTCTAAGTGCCATACGGATCTGCCAGTGACGATAAAATTAAATATATACCAATTCACGTGAGCTTTCTGACAAAAATTGTGTATCTATTTCACAGAAGCTACACATTTGTGCATATATTTTATAATACGTTGTGTTGGAGATTACATTGTGGAACGTGCATGTGAAGGTTATCTGATACAACGGTAAATCATTGTGCTACAAACTAAGTATAACGTGAAAGGTTTTGTGATTATTTTGCTGCTAAACACAAATCATGGCTGGTGATCATCGATTAAAAGGTTGTATTGAAATACAGATCAACAACATCAAAAGTGTGGTCAAATTTTATAAGGAACAAATAAGTACATACATCGAACCTTCGTCAGTGTCAGTGGCAATTACAAGATCTCACCGACAGCTACAATAACTTTGTAAAATTTCAAACGCAGTTCGAGAAGAAAAGTGAATCAAAGGAAATTGATATGACACTAAGGAATGAGATAAAGGCGATATACATGACTGTTGGTCCGGACATCGAAATTAAAGGTGCCGAAAAACAAACCTAACACTCCAGAATCGGTAAATCCTGCCTTTCCCATTCAAGCACCTATAGGCTTCCTGAAATTGTTCTGGATATCTTTTCTGGTGATTTGATGAAATGGACTGATTTCATAAATTCTTTCGATGGCGTCGTATACACAATAACAAAAATTTGGCCGACATCACTAAGTTCCAATATTTACGTATCTCACTATCAGGGACAGCCAAAACAGTCCTAGACAATTTGGACTTTGTTGGTGAAAATTATCCGGTGGCGCGACAATTGCTTTTCGATCAGTTTGAAAACCCGAAAAGAATTACGGAAGAACATATGAAGGCTCTTTTCACATTTAAACCTTTGGATAAGGCATGCCCTAAACGGTTGATGGAGCTTGTCAACCATTTTAATTCGCATATTCGATCTTTAGCCCATCTTCAGAGACCTATAGAGCATTGCGATGATTTTTTAGTAGATCTATTTGTCTCGAAATTTGATGCAGATACACGATCAAAATGGGTTGACCACTCGCCAACCTCAACTATTGCTTCGTACGATGTCGTCAAAAAATTCATCATTACAAGATGCATTAAATTGCAGAGTCAGCCAGCTATCCATTCCTTGAAACACAATCCATCGCAACCAACACTACAAGAGCCCAGACAACCTCACATGTTCCACTCATTCTCAACGAAAATGTGGTGCAACCTATTCAAGGCGCGAGGCTGTTGAGCAATTGAAATTATGTTTTAATTGCCTACAAAAAACACATGTGGCCAGCAAGTGCCCCTCCAGCAGCACATGTCATGTGTGCCAGCGCATGCCCCATACTATGCTTCAATTAGATGGTGCCAAAACTTACAAAACTACCGTTCCTGTGAGTTCTGCTGACGCAGTAATGACAACTCTACAGCCTACTTCACAATCGATGGCAGTAGGGACTTCAGTTTCATCAACCGTAACATTACCATCACAAAGGTCATACATCATACTTGCTACAGCTCTAGTGTATGATACATTTGAAACTCCATTCATCGCCCGTGCCTTTTTGGACTCGGGGTCACAGTTGAATTTTATGACGACATCACTAGCTACACGGCTTGGCTTACGATTAACAAGCACGACCAATATCATCTCCGGAATTGGTGCTACATCAGTACCAGCGAATCACAGCACAACAGTTCTCGTTAAATCTAGAACTAGCAATTTCTCAGCAAACATCAATTGCTTGATTTTGCCTAAAATAACAGATTGTCAACCAAGCATCCCAATCAGTAGATCTAATATTAACATCCCGGCAAATCTTCAGTTAGCCGATCCGGACTTCGATACTCCACAGCAGATTGACCTGCTCATTGGCGCTTCATTATAATTTGAGTTATTATCAATAGGTCAAATCAAGTTGGCCAATCATCTTCCAGTCCTTCAAAATACGCAATTTGGCTGGGTAATCTCAGGAAACATTCATAGCGCCCCAAGCTCATCAGACAATTTGGTACTTACGGCATTATCGACTAAGCCGATCCACGACCAAATCAAAATGTTTTGGAAGGTAGTTAAAATACCAGAAGGTACCAAGGCTATCAGCACATTTGATCATCCAGTCGACAAACACTTTGCGGCCACACACACAAGAGACATTGATGGCAGATTAATTGTTCGCTTGCCATTTAAAAAAACTCCGGCGACCCTGGGTAACTCATCAAACATGGCAAAAATACGATTTTTCAATCTCGAAAAACGTCTAATGAAACAGCCAGACATACGTGAAATGTATCGTCAATTTATGGACGAATATCGCGCTCTCAACCACATGATTTGCGTTCCGGAAGCCAAAATAAATCCAACAAACTATTATTTACCACATCACTGCGTGTTAACGCCCGACAGTTTTACCACTAAATTGCGAGTAGTTTTCGATGGGTCGGCAAAATTATCAAATGGCAATTCGCTCAACGATTTACTATCAGTAGGGCCTGTAGTGCAAACCGATTTATTTTTTATTCTTTGTCGTTTCAGGTCTCACGCCTACGCTATCAGTGCCGATATTGTCAAATTCTATAGACAAGTTGGCGTGCAAGATGATGATTGCACAAATTGAATCGTGTAACATATGGTACTTCATCCGGTGCCTTCCTTGCAACGAGATGTCTACTTCAACTGGCATTGGAAAATTCCACTCGCGCACCAGCACGTGATGATCTGTTGACTGGCGCAAACTCAATTACACAGGCCATACAAATAAGATCCGAAATAGCAGCCATTCTTCAATCAGGCGCCATGGCTCTTCAAAAATGGTGCTCAAACTCAAAGGCGGTACTACATGACATTCCAGAATCAGAATGTGGAAAGGTATTTAATGGTGATGGCAATTCCTTCGTCAGAACCTTGGGATTATTATGGAAACCTGAGAAGGATTACTTCAAATTTAACGTCCAAATTTCTTCAGATGAACGTATAACAAAACGTACTGTGCTTTCGGAAGTAGCACGCATCTTTGATCCAATCGGTCTATTGTCTCCGGTAGTTGTCCTTGGAAAACTATTCATTCAAAAATTGTGGCAACTAAAGGGCGATTGGGATCAAGCTTTACCGATGCACCTTCACACCGAATGGCAAATATTTTGTTCTGAGCTGCAGCATTTATGAGGATTAGCCATTCCTCGACACATTTTTGATGGCATCAAGGAACCAAAACACATACAACTGCACGGATTCGCGGATGCTAGCGAAACTGCGTATGGTGCGGCAATTTATACACGTTGTTCTTTAGACAACGGCACCTACGTCGTGCGTCTCATGGGCAGTAAATCTAGGCTCGCTCCAATACAAAAATCAACGTTAGCCCGCCTAGAATTATGCGCTGCCCTTCTTCTTGCACAACTAATGCGCAAGGTTTTAGACAAAATAAATTTCGCCGTGGAATAGGTGTTTTATTGGTCTGATTCAACAATTGCGCTACACTGGATTCACGGCACACCAACAAAGTGGAACACGTTTGTTGCTAATCGAGTCAGCGACATTCAAAATTTATGCGAATCACATCCATGGATACACGTGACATCCAAATCCAACCCAGCGGATGTTGTCTCCCGGGGCATGAAGGCGCCTCAATTATTAAACTGCGCACTTTGGTTTTTGGGTCCATCATTTCTACACTCACCTGAGCACGAGTGGTGTGTTAAATTTTCATCGAGTGCGAATATTAACGAAATTCCTGAAGCGAAAATACCTACGGAAACCACGCTTACCTGCAATAATACTCCAAATTACATTATCCAAATTCTGGATAATATAAAACACAGAAACGATTATCAAAAGGTGGTTGCTACAATGTCGTATGTCAGTCGTTTCATAAAAAATCTAAAATCATCTCCTAAAGGTCGAATACGACGACCGCTCGATGCAATCGACTATGAGGCTGGTGTTCAACTCATTGTATATTTGGTTCAACATGAGTGCTACGAAGATATTTTCAAGGAGCTACGCAAGGGTAACTCAATCAAGGATGCAAACCTAAAATCTCTATCGCTCTTTCTAGATCAAGCTGGCATCATTCGTATTGGAGGTAGATTACAGTTTTCACCTCAGGCATTACTGTCAATTGTACGTGATCAGTTTTGGCCAATAAATGGTATACAGTTAGCGAAGAAAATGTGTAGGCAATGCGTACGTTGCTCCGTACTTCGACCACGCACTGTTTCGCAGTTAATGGTAGATTTGCCTTCTGAGCGTGTGAAAATTGCACCGGAATTCTACAATACAGCAATGGGTTTCTGTGGTTCCGTTTTCGTTCATCATAGGGGTCGGGGTAAACCGCCAACCAAGACATATATCTGCATATTTGTTTGTCCAGCCACCAAGGCGGGTCACATGGAGCTCGTTGCAGACCTCTGATCAAGTGCATTTCTCAACGCTTTCTCGAGATTTACAAGCACCAGGGGACTTTGCAAAAACATTTTCACCGATAGAGGTACAAACTTTGTTGGAGCCAACTCTGAGTTGAACACAATATACAAGATACTGCAGTCAGATGAAATTGAACAGGAGATTAAAACAATGTGCAGTGATGACCACATCAACTGGCACTTTTATCTTCCAAGTGCTCCTCATTTTGTCGGACTGCATGAAGCTGCAGTCAAATCGGCTAAATTTCATCTTCGCAGAGTGGTAGCAACAGCTAGTTTAACGTATGAGGAATTGAACACCCTCGTAAAACAGGTCGAGGCGGTGCTCAATTCACGTCCTCTGTGTGCAAAACAAACAGCCAACGCTGATGAAATATTGATACTCACACCAGGTCATTTTTTAATTGGTCATCCACTCGTGAGCATTCCAGAAACTGACATAAGGGAGAAGAAGGTGCCTCTAAAACAGCGATGGGAAATGTTGGTTCAATTAAAGCAGCATTTTTGGTATAGATGGTCAAGAGACTATTTACAATCACTCCAGCATAGACGAAAATGGACAACAAAATCGCGAAACATTGAGGTTGGCGAAATTGTAATCATTCGTGATGACAATATACCGTCTCTTAAATAGAAAAAGGGTCGGGTCACTGAGGTGCATCCAGGATCCGACGGACTAGTAAGAGTGGTTACTCTTAAGACTGCCACTGGACTTTTGAAACGTCCACTCACCAAAATCTGTCTGGGGGGGGGGGGGGGGGATGTTAACGACACATAAAATGATGTACCATACTGTGTCGCATCGGACAACACAAATAATTTACTAAAAACAGTTATCATTGAATGGATTATAAAAATCTATATAATTGTTTTGTTCTGTAAAAATAAAATAAAAATACCTTCACTTGTTATTTAAAACTCAATCCGAAAAGTCGTGTTTTATTTTTGTGTCTTACTAAAATTAATAAAGTGCTTCAACATACATTGTGATTTGGTGAATTCAATTCTTCATTTTGAATTACCAAATAATTATCCTTACGATAAAATAATCGTAATCGTAAGCGTCAACAGTGGGAATTGAATATTAATAAAAATTTAAAGAGAAAGATTGAATCAGTTCCATCAAAAAATATTGATGAGGCAGTATTTCGCTGGCTTTGAAAAAGAGGAATGTGCAAAATTACAAACTTCCATGCTTCGAATTGTTGGTGTCAGAGGTTCAAAGAGCACCATAATATCTTTTATAGCAACACAAACAATTCGATGAAACCGTGTAGTGTTTCAAAGAATAAATTCGTCGAAAAAACGAATCACACTTAGTATGACCGGAGAAAAAATAAAGCCTTTGGTGATCGGCAAGGCGTCAAAGCCAAGGTGTTTCAAAGGCTTGAAGTTGGAAAATTTTCCAGTCGAATAGAAATCCAATAGAAAAACATGGATGCCACTAAACATCATTACGCATTACTTAAATAACCTAAATCGAAATTTTCATACAAAAAATAAATATGTTTTATTTTTTTTTGAGAACGCTAATTCACACAATAAAATGCCAGAATTTTCCATCAATAAATTAATATATTTTCCATCTAACTCTAAGCTCTTGTCAACCGTTGGACCAAGGAATAATTCAAAATTTGAAGCATTTCTACAGAGAGAAAATGCTAAAATATTTGATTGCTTGTACTGAAATAACCATACCGAGTAAAAATATGGTAGTCAATTTATTACAGTCGGTACAGTGGATAGAATATGCTTGATGATATTAAATACATCAAATAACCATTTTAGTATCCCATTTCCATCGTACTATCTGAATTTCATCAAAATCGGATAAGAAATGGCCAAGTTTCTTCCTAACTGGCCATATTCCCGAATTTCATCTAAAATTCAAAGCTAAATTTCATCAAGATCGGATAAGAAATTGCCAAGTTTCTTGAGTTTTTTGAGAAAATTGAGTTTTCCTCAAAAATTATATTTTTCTTTTTTTTACTTAATTTTAATTCGCCATCTTCTCCCCTACAATCCTCCACTACATTATTTGTACCCACGTGACATAACTAGTTTTCTTCATATTCCGTTTATTCTCAATCTAATTAAGAGATGTTATAGTAAGAGGAGAAATTGTTAAGAGTTTGCAATTCAGTAACCGCATGTATGCGTTAAATACAATAACATTGAAATTGTTAAAAGTTTAAAAAGGGGAATGTAAAATTCGCTAATACTACAAGTGCACGTTGATTCCTATATATAGGAAAAATCAGTGTAATAAAAATTAGCAGTTCAGCCGCTATAGCCTGATGAGATGTACTGAAAGATGATTTATTTTTCACATGCTCGCAGATCGAAACTGAATTGCAAACTCTTAACAATTTGTCCTCTTCTTATAAATATTTATCAATTTGGAATATACCAAAATAATTTAAAGTTTGAAGATGTTATAGTGTTAATAGTGTACCAATTTTTTTTTTTTTGATCTGTAAACAGTAGGCGATGATTATAAACTCATTTATTTAAATGTTGGAAAAACAAAAATTAAATATTTTCATTCTAAAGTTTACACCTGCATGCATCGTCACGCGACACTTCCTCCTTTCTTACCTCTTTACCCAAAAAGTTTGTGGTGGACAAATTGCAATTCACAAACACAAACAAAAAAACAATCAAAATAGTTAAAATTTTGTTCATCTAGTATGCTCACAATAAAATATTACTTATACATAGATAAATAGCAACAGTTGATGCAAATAACAACAGCAAATGCATGCAGGTGTAGATTCAGTCATTAATGCCGAGAAATTGTCTAGTGTTGTGTCAGTGTTGTGAATCAAAATGTTAAATAATTTAAGAAAATTAATATTATGATGACACAGCTCTCAGGTGAGGGTTCCTAACGCAAGAGTATTTACAAATATTCATAGAAGACTGCGAGATATCGTCACAACATCAAATACCCGGGTGGAGCCCCATTCAGCCTCACCAAATCATTTGGATGTCGACGAAGAAATAATTCGTAATGTAACAGCAAATTCTTCTATTGGCATAAGGAGGCTCGCTTTACAATTCTACGTCTCTCGCTACCGAATTCATTTAGTATTGCATAAGGAGAATCTGCATCCATACCATATAACACCCGTTCAAAAACTATTATAGATAGACTACAATAAAAGATTGGAGTTTTGTAATTGGTGATGGAAAGGAATTTAAACAATGATAGTTTTATGAAACGTATTCTATGGATGGATGCAATACACACAACAGCACAACAGATAAGGGACGGATAATAACCTGTATTCAATCACAAGGAGGACATTTTAAGCACCTTCTATAACTCCTCGCCCCAAACTTGGTATTAGGGTATTGTAGAGGAGATGATGGCGAGTTAAAATTAAATAAAACAAAAGAAAAATATAATTTTTGATGAAAACTCAATTTTATAAAAAAAATATTTTTTTTTTTACTTTAAAGCATCATAGCTCTCAAACAGATGCAGATGCAAGATAACTAATTAAATCTTAATAATAGCGTATACGATTGCCATTCAAATAAGACTAAGTTGGTTGCTCTCCGATGAATATTTTGGAAGTTATAGTTTAATATTTGGGTGTACTTTTTTCTGAACCAAATTTTTTAAACACTTAGTTCACTTTTTCAAGCTTTATGTTATAAAAAAACAATTTTATTTGGTTTTTTAGCTTAATATTTCAATTTTTATTAATTATTTAATAAAAACTCGACATTTCGACGGTACATTCCGTCATTCTCAGGGGCACGATTTTTACTAAAATTTGAAAGAAAATTTTTATGTTTTAATAACGAATGTTTTCCTAACGTAACTAGAGTTTAAATTGAAATTTACAAATTACTCAGTTTAACCGAAAAAATTTTAAAGTTATACAATTTGAGTGAAAAAAAAAAATTAGAAAATCTACAAAATGTTGTCATAATAATTTAACAAATATTTTGAAACTTCCTGGATATTTAATAAATTTTGAAATAAATTTTATTGTTTTTTGATGTAAATGCTTTCCAAAATTAACCTTTTATTGAGATTTTGCTCCTTATCAAGTATCTTAGCGTCATCTAAAAATAACGAGTGGTTACTTCGACATAGATGATTCGATTAAGCACTGTGTGACGGTTTAAACTCATACGTAGAATCATAAATATGTTGACGAATTCGTTTTTTAAAATTTTGTTTAGTTTGACCGATATACTCTTTTCCACTCTTTTCAACTCTATGGGAATTTTGTCATGCCATTCTTAAATCACAGTATTCATTAGAAAAACAACTAATTAACTTAGATCTTTTTTCGAATGTTTCTTGTTTTGACGAGAAAATTATTGAGGCAACAATTTTACCAATCAAATTTCAAATCAAAAAATTTTTTGAAATTCCTGGAATATTAGATGAAACCTTAGAATACATGGAATATCTTACTTCTGGCCAATCTCCTCGCCTTAGCAATTTTATTCAAGGAGATTTATGGAAAAAATAAGTATTAAACAATGAAACTAAAATAATTATTCCGTTCAACCTATTTTACGACGATTTTGAAACAGGCGCAGCTTTAAGCAGTCATGCTGGAATGCAATCATTGGCTGCTTAAATAAATCTTCTGCATTGGCACAAATATTTCCACCTATGTTTTTAAATCAAAGGCTTTGAAAACTGTGGGAAATGACAAATCGGTTTACAGCCTCGTGAAAATAATTAAACAGTTGGAGGACGATTGTTTAGAAATTAACACTGTAAAGGGAACTAAGTAAAAAGGTTTACTTTGTGTTAGGCGTGATTGTTGGGGACAATCTTGGTCTAAACAGTTTTTTGGGATTTACCAAATCATTTTCTCACAGTCACTTTTGCAGGCTGTGTAAAATAAAAAAATCTGATATTTCAAAGTACGGCAAAGAAAATACCAGACAAATTTGTCATTTGAAAACTCTGGAATTTTGGAAAATTCTTCTTTTAATATAGTGAAAAATTTCCATGTGACTGAAAATTTCAGCGTAGACATTATGCACGATGCCCTGGAAGGGGTCGTGAAATATGGATTAATTAATTGTCTAATCATTTGGATAACCGAAAGAAAATATTTTTCGCTTGATTTCTTTAATTATCGTTTCCGCAATTTCGATTATGGTGAAATTGAAAAGGGATCTGTGGGGCCGCCAATTAAACAAGCTCATTTAAAATCTAAAAAATTACACTTGACAGCTTCAGAAACGATTTTGCTTTTAAAGTACATAAATGTCTTTGTTTTTGACCAATTAAGCACGAATGACCCTTGTTTAAAGTACATTGCTTTGCTTCAAAATATTATTGGACAACTTTTCAAAGAATCATTTTCGGATATCGATTTACTATCCATTTCTAATGATGTCGCACTTCACAACGAACTATATGTACAAATATTTACTGATACTCTCAAACCTAAGCACCATTTCCTCACTCATTATCGAAGCGTTATAAAAAATTCTGGCCCTGTTAAAGGTTATTGGTGTATGCGGTATGAGGGTAATCATGAAAAAATGAAATCCTACACTAACATCACATCGTCAAGAAGAAATATTGAATTATCACTTGCAAAAAAATGTTGTTTTAATTTTACTAATTTTTTGTTTAAAACGGAGGGTTTCCCAGAAACAATAATTGTAATGAAAAAAATACAAATTAATATGGCTGAAAATCCGGATAATACCAACATTTTCACATTTCCTAACCCAAAAGACACCTTTTATTCAATAGAGCGAATTTTATTGAATGGAACTTTGTACAAAACAAAGTATTACCTCTTTCATAAAATGAAAAATCTGTTAGTGCAAATCAAAGATAATATTATGCCGGGAAACCATTGTGACAACATAATTTTTATTACAAAACCGTTACAAATTTTAAAATTCAATAAACTTTTAAATATTTACGATGTAAGGCTCGAACAAGAATCAACTAATATAATTGAAGCTAAAAATTTAGTCGAAAAGCCTCTATTGTTACATACATTACCTAATGGCAATAAGTTTTTCAAAGCAGACTTATACTAAGCTTCTAAATATAATAATTAGTTAAAGTTTATCAAAATGTTCTTAAAACCTTTGTAATCTTCGCGGTCTTGAATTTTATTATTATTTACAAATGAAATCTTTAATTTTTTTCTTAATGTATCATTAAAGTACCTTTGTCAAAATAAGATGGCTGATAACAATGACCATGGTAAGACGTGTATTGCAATTTTTTTTTAAATAAATTTGGGTTTCATTTGTGTCTGTTATGTTATTTATTTATAGAGAATACATTTATCAATTTAGATGACCAACCATATTGCACGTATTATTCTACTGAAAATGTTGTGGACCAAATACTAAATTCCTGGAATCTAGATCAGCAAGTCATATCAAAATTTAGAAGTAGGTATTCAATCTTATTTCAATAAGTTTAATTTTTAAGCATTTATATTTAATTTAAAACCAAATCTGTTTCTCCTAGATGCTAATATTAAAACGGAGTATGAATTATGTTAAATAAATGAGCGGGATTTAGAAATTATGTTTCCTGCTGTAGCAGATCTCAAAACAAAAATAATTTTGCGCGCAAATTTAAAAGCATTTTGCTTGGAGAAGGTAATTATGTCTTTAACTTTATAAATAAATATTTTTAAACCTACTGCAAGCTAAATTATTATTATTAAATTACTCTGCGAGGTCTCAGGAAGCAGAAAAGGTTTGATGGAATTATTATCGTTTGAATTTAGGTCACTTTTACAATTATGCTATTAAGTAACATTTCAAATAATGTAATTTTTTCATTAAAATAATTTTATCTTATTCCAATTCATTAATGCGATTTGGTTTTATACAAGATACATACTTATTTTTCCTTAAGATGGTTGAAATACAAATATCGTAATTTTGCTTAAAATTTTTCTCTTTCTGCATGAATCCCGCCAAATCGATTCATCAATCAACACATCCGATATTACAACACAATTTGTAAGTTTTTCATCGATTTGTGTATTCAACTGTTTTAAAGTAATTACTCGATTTCAGACGTTGAAAAATTATTTAGCCACTCCGAAAGGGAAAAAATTAGAAGACTTTTTGATGAAAATATTGAACGAGGAAGAACTCAATTAATCAACGGTATTGTAGAAGATTTCTTAGTAAATGACCGTGAAATGGTTAAAGAAAACTACGTAGCAATCACAACTGAAATCGTAGAAACATTTCCTTCGGAATCAAAGGAACTTTATTATATACCCGGGCGTCCTCCAAAGGGCAAGCTGTACAATAAATTCAAGAATAATAAAAAACAACTTAAAATATCAAGCGACTGTGTTGCAGCAAATAAAACCTCCAAAACAACCGATAGAGATGTGCCCAATGCTTTGGACTTACTTTCTGGTAGGATATTAATACACTTTGGAAACGCATGTATTAATTTTTTCACATATTTCTAGATCAACATTGCGAATTTTTACGAAAAAAAAACTGGCTTTGTGTCGTGCATGAGCCATGGGATTCCGTTGAGATTGAATGGAAAGCCACTTTTACTGGGAGACATAAGGAACTTCAAACAAACTCGAATAATTTATCGAAATTTTTAGAAGATTGGACCATTTTAGGAGATTCCCATGGTTATAGATTAGTAATACATATTTAAAATAAATATTTTGTAAGCCATTTTTCAGATTTTTTATTAAAATACTATTTTGTTTCTATTTTCAGATTGGCATTGATTTCCTCTTTATTTTTGGTGATAAAAATTTGTGCCTCATTAATAATTTTGAAAGTTTTGCCAACAAAATTGAGCCAATTCTACAACGGCGCATTAAATCGAAAAAATTGCTCCAAGAACTAAGAGCACCAGTGTCTAAGTCAAGCAAAGGTGTTAAAAAAAAAAAAATCTTTTTACAAAAAGACTTTGAATATACCAACTGAAAAATGAGAAGAAAAACAGCATTCGTTTTTCGCAGTAATTCGAAAATGTTTATGGCATTTTAGCTAAAATCATTTGAACTTGATCGAATTTACCTTACAATAATAATTTTAATTTCCAAAATTTAAAAATATATCATTGCTTAGCAAATAAAATTAAATTTTTTATTTACCAAATTAGGTGCTCTGACAGAAAAAATGTAAATGCAATTTTCTAAACTCACAATTTTTGCGGCTTTGATAATAAAATTATTATTGTGCTAGTAAGGAACACATTCGACGCAAAATATTGTAGCTAAAATTATCACGTTCGCCACTCAACGTCACATGCTACTTTTAAAAGCTCGTGTCACAAATATGTAACGCAAAATTTTACGAAATATAAGAATAATTTTGTAGTAATTTTTGGTACGAGTAAATATGATTCACCGATTTAAAAAAACAGATGAGTGGCGAACTTGTTAAGCAAGCATTTTGGAGTTATTTCAAATAGAACGAGCAGATATTTTTTTCATTTTCTTGTTGGTTTAACGCTTTAACCACACAAATTATTAAATTTTAAATTTTATTTATTATTCCCAGATGAAAATTACATTCGGATTTTGAAAGGCCTGTGTGCATTATTAAAACCAACAACTAGGGTTAGAAAATTAGGTGGCTCAACATGGATTCCGACTATAAACGATGCAATCGATTGTGATTGAAGGAGAATCAATTATTGATATAAATACTAAAATTGAAGAAAAAAAACTATTTTATGGAAAATGCAATTTAAAATTGCAGCCATTCTTAATTAAAATGGTGAACGGTTGTTACGGTACATTGGAGGACTTACACGTTTTTAATATTTTTTCCTTAGGATTAGCAAATCAGTGGACACGGGGGGTTATTTTTCTCCAATCGTTAGTGACCGAACAAACAAATACGTGTAACTCATGAACATAGAATAATCATTACTTAAGTTAACAACAACCATTATTGATAATCATCACCATACAAATAAAAAGATTTATCTTTGCATTTTTCCTTTTAATTTAATTAAGTAAACAAATTTTTATTCATTAATGGCATTAACTATAAACTAATTAATATACTAAATACTACACTAAACTAGAAGACTAGTGGTAAAGACAGAAACGTTTAACTTGGTTTTTTTTTTTTTTTTTTTGTTTCTAATCATTTTAATTTTATCGTGTATGATTATGATTCACTCGTAAATTTTTAGCACAAAAACATAAATAAATATTTTTAAAATGAAAATTCAAGCATGAAATGGGCGGTCTTAGGCACCCAAGTAGAGACCGTATTTTAAAAAAATAAAAACTCACCTGTCATCTCCCGTAGAGCGCTCCAAGGTCGAACAAGGCTGTAAAATAAAATTATCTTTGCCCTACTAATTAAACCGCGATTGAATTTTCACTTAAACACCGTACACGTATATGTATAAAAAATTATTATTTTTTTTTTTAACGTTAGATTAATTAATTCAACTTATTTGATCTTAATAAATTTTTTTTTTTTTTTTTTTTTAAGGAATTTAAATTTTCCGTTCGAAATTATTGATTGGAAACCTTAACCGGTATTCCCAACTGTACGCACTATTTGACCAAAAAAAAAACACTTAAACTACTAACACTTTGTTTGTTCTTGTTGGTAAGATCTTGAATATGCGCGGCTCTGCATCCAACAGCTGATATCAAGCTGTGATTTAATTTGTTGTGAGGATATTTGGATCGACTCGACACCGCAAAGCCGCGCCTCTGTCGATTTGTTTCTCCAAAATCTTTGCAAAATTGTTAATGCAATAATCGATCAGTTTTACTGACTCTAAAATAATTTAATATACATTTAATGAATTTCATTAGAAAAGCGTTAGCTTTAAAATCAATTAAATTTACCTTCTGATATGTGATAAATAAGTGTTAAGTAAGAAAATGTACAATATTAATATGTGTACAATACCATTCCAAGTTTTTGTTTGAATTTTTAGTCATTTTAGCCAATTTGGTAAACAATTTAGAGATTCCGTTGTAGCACTGATATTGCAAGCAAAATTCTGCAATGCAATTACGTTTTTAATTTTATTTATCTTTTTTTTTATTCTTTGAACTTTTCACTACAGTTGTTTGAACGTTAATGACCAGATAACAAATTTTAATTGCATCTCAATTGCATTGGAATTTGGTAATTGGTAGTGGTGAGAATCAAATTTTCATACCATTATTACGCGGGCGAATGGTTATCTTCGTGATGAGATAAATTATAAACCGATACACAGTCAGATATGTATATTATTTTTGGTATAATCTATGCTTTTCATCACCCAAACATTTGTAGTATTACAATGACATATTTTTTTTTCCTGTTCAAATTCATTAAACAAACGTGTCGTAAAGCATATAGAATCAAAATTAAGATGTGGCTTCTTATTTAAATGCCAGTAAACATTATTTTAGGTCAGTCATTATTCGTTTATTAGGAAATACAAAAAAAATGAGTTGTAACACGGTGAAAAATTAACCTTCATTAATTATTTTGACGGGGTTATGTACAAATTACTTGTTGTAAAATATTTTTGACCTTCAATTTACATTATCCTTTAGAATCTAAGAAAATTTTTTATTTTGTACAACATTTTTTCTTTCAAATTTTTACTAGATTTGATGAAACTGAACATTTTGTTGATGGTGAAATTGTAAATTTGATAAAAGAATTAAACCAAACAAGATGAATATTTTACTAATTATATTTTTATTAAACAGATTTACAAAATTACTGTTTTTATAAGAAACGTAATGTTAAAATTAAACTAGTATTTTCTTGAAGTAAATTATTTTAAATTAAATAAGTAAATAAATGTTACGCAAAACATTTTTGTGAAGAATATGTAAGAATCGCATAATATCTTTTAACGCAACATTATATATGTAAACTATACAATATTTATTTTTAACACTAGAACTACCGACCGGTCAAAATGACCATAAATGATACATTTATTGAATTCAAATTTTCTAATTATTATTTTAATATTTTTGTGGGAATCTGTGATGACTTTTAATATGACAACAAAGTAATTATGTTAAAATTCATCATAAACTTTCAAAAAAATATTAACATTATAATTTAAAAAATTGAATTCAATAAATGTACAATTCGTCATTTTGACGGGTTGGTAGTTCTAGTGTTAAAAAAATTAGAATTTATTTTTATTCCATTAAACTATTGAATAGTAAAATTTAATTATTTTAATTTAGCAGTAATTATTTTATTATATTTTTTACATTTATATTTATGTTAACTAATGTTGTGCAATAAAAACTCGATTTAATATTAAGAAAATGAATATCTTGCTAAAGTTGCAATTAAAAATTAATATTACTATATGTAAGTTTAAAGTTTTTATAATAAATTCGATTAATATTTTAATAACTCACAAAATTTTTTAGTTTAACTATTAGAAACACACCTTCTAAATTTTATATATCTGCATTTCGCAAAACGATCATCGACGATATTTATTAGTAAATCTCTCCATAATGTTTCCAATTTACACCTAACTTTACTTAAATTTCATCTACGTTGTTCGAAGTTTCATCTATTTGTTTCTAAATAACGAACACCAATTGATAAATATCGTTTATATGTTTCTTAAATCCAGTTAACCTGCATTTGAATTCCATCTTAGGGCGTTAAAACTTAATGAAATATTCCTAAATATTTTCTGTTTGTTTCTAAACAGCATCTAGAAGTTTCTCGATACCAACAATATTTTAATTAATTCCTCCCGTTGTTTTTCTAGTTGAAAGAATAAAAATGTCTAATTTATCTGTACATTTTTTAAGTTCATATTCTGGTGACTAAATTTTAACTGAATATATCGTAAGCGTGATTTCAAGATTTTAAATGTAATCTACATGCTTCTAAATTTAAGTATTTTTGTTTTCAAGGTTATTTTCTTATTATTTTGATTTTGTCGCCTTGATTGTTAAATTAATCAATTTAAAAATTGTTCTTTTTAGGATTATGTTTTCTGAAATTTACTCGAATTTTGATTAATACTAGATAACTTTTTTTCCGTGCATTTTATTTAGAGTCGGTTTTTATTTAACAAATAGCAGTTCTCGATCGTTATGTCTAAAACCGGTAATGTTTTATTTTCGGACCAAATCTGAGTAATAAAAAATTTCAATTTTAAATTTTTCATTTTCCATAAAATTTCGAGAAAAAAAATTTCAATACTGTGAGCCTTTTTAAATAGCCCACTAATACAACAAGTTATAATCAATCAGCAAATTTGATGAAAACTTATGAACTACTTTCGATACTCTTCTGTTCCACACTAAAAACGGTTTGAGTAAAGGATTGTAATAGCACCCAACAAAACAATCAACAATCAAATCCAACATGATAAAAGTTTAAGTTAGGTTTAAACATTATTACTGACCTTTATAGTCGTCGGGCATCATATCTAAAAGGGCATGGAAATTAAATTCTATTTATTTCTAAAGCAGATAAAATGTTGGATATGAAAACGATTAGATAAACACTAGACAAAACAAAAATTAAATTTTCAGAAATTCATAGATTATTTAAGAATTATTAGAATATAAATAAATTTTGTCGCACGTTTGCTTTTCACCATTTTAAATTTTCACCTTTTTCCAATTTGTTATATTTGTGCTAAATGGGTTTTCTTTCAACAGGAGTAAATACAAATTTGTTAGTTTTTTCTGCTGCTTTGTATTTGATTTTAGATCCAACCAATTTCCACGAAACCGAAAATTTTCTCTCGAACAGAATAAATAATTAAGTTTCACAAGAATTTTGTTATTTGAATAATTTCCATTCCAAGAAATTGACATGAACCATTTTTTTTTTTTTGTGTGTACCGTGTCGAATGTCTCATTAATATCAGAAGCCAAAATGAGTTGTTGTTGTTGTTTTTTTTCCTAAACATAATTATTCTGATGAATTTGAAAATCATATTGGAAAATTGTTCAACCTCTTTTGTGGTAATATGTAAATTATATGCGAGTAGAGCATAAAATATTCATCGCTTCTTTTTGGTTTGCGGGAATGAAATCAATTTTCAAGAAAATATTTTGTGTAAAACCAAATAAATGTTTGTTGTATTCTTGAGAAATTATCAAAGTCTAGAAATATGAACCAAAACATACATATATAAAGATTATGTATATCTAAATATACCAACAAAATATTGATTTTCAGTTCAAAGATCAGACATGCTTGCAAGACCTTGATCGGAATGATTATAGTCTAATGAAGCGTGAGAATTTTTATTTTTTTTTTTGCTTTAGATAAAATTAAGATTTTTATTCTATCAAGGTTACTTACATTTAATATTTTTATATAGGCACATGGATGATAATTAGTTACGCGCTATGACGTTGGACATCGCCGTTTTTTTTTATTCAATTCGTTATTGTTGTTTTATTTTATGTGGTGCGATGGTATCGAAAACTTTTTGTTTTATGTTTTTATAAAGTGACGCAAATTTATTTATTTATTCAAAATAACAAATCATAAATATTTGTTAAAGGAAATCAACCACAAAATTTTTATTAAGTTAAGACTGATTACTTATTCATTATTTGTGTTATTAATTTAATAATAATAATAATATAACCTTCTGACGTTCAATTACATTACCACAACAAAAACTTTTTTTTTTTGTAATTTGAGATAATCTTCAGCATTATCAACTTCAAGGTTTCTGACGGCCCTTGATATACTGTCTCAAAAAATTCATCAATATGATTAAGTTTTGACCCAGAACTAAGAATTTATTTGTCGTGAATTTGAATAGGACTTGGTGTACATAGTTTTTTCATACAATTTCAATTATTTTACCTATCGCTAAAGCTCAGTATGCAGCTCGCGCTAAGAGAAATTTCCGCTGAGCGGTATGCACCTTTGCGTGAAAAAATTGAAAAAGTATCAATTGTTTCATTCAAATCTAGATTCAAGCAATTTATCTCACAATAAATTCTCACTATTTTGTATACTTTTTATAAACTGTTTAGCAATTTTGAACAATTCTTTAGAGGTATCAAAAAGTAATAAACTAAACGAAACTTCATTCAAAAATAAACGAATAAAAGTCACACAAAATCAACAAAATTTATCTCTATACACACATTTTTAGCTTGAAGATTTATCTGTAATTTAATGGAGACTTGTGGAGACAGTGTTAAAATTTATCTTAGCTCGAGCAGCATACTGAGCTTAAAAGTTTAAATTAGATAAATCAATAAAATGTTATTGGGCAATAGTAAGCGTATTTCCTTGAAAAATTTACAACAACAATTGCGTAGGATAAACCCTCGCAAGAATAACATTAACCCAAAAAAATATTGGGTTAAATTAAACCCAATTCTAATTTTTGGTTATGATACCTGCCACCAGATCATATTACATATTAAATTTATATTTTATTTCGAAAAGTTGGCTTTTGCCAATTAAATCAAATTGGCTATTTTCTTGGGAAACAAATAAACCCAAAATAGTTTGGATTCAATTTAGGTCAACAAAATACGCTAAGTATATGCTGTGAAATAAATATTGTTTTATCAAGGACTACTACAAGAGTATGCTCCAAAATAACTGAAAAACCTTGATTTTGCCTTCTTGGTTCAGATTATTGCTTTAATAAAGCATTTCCCCATGTATAAACGGCAAACCGTCATTTTATACCGTCAAAACTAATTTTTGACACAATTGTTCCATTTTCAATATCAAAACAATTAGAAAATAGTTCGAATCTATAAGTGTTAAAGATGCTAACCTGAAATTAAAATTATTGCATCGAGTTCGGATGATAATACCATTACAAACTAACACATTGGGAAGAATTTTCAGTCAATTTTGCCAACTGCCATCGTATATATCAAAGATAGTTTTAGCGTCTTGCTAGACTCTGGGTCACAAGCATCATTTATTACCGAGTCTTGTTGGAGGTAAATACAAACACCGTGAAAAAATGCAAGTTTTTTACTATCTGGATTAGCTACATCTAATGTAGTCACTAAAGGCACGACCAAAGTGCTTCTTCACTCAACAAGTAATGAAAGCAGTCGAATCGAAACTGAAGCATTAATTTTGGATAAGCTTCCTGCAACTTCTCAACAAATAGTAGGGTACATCCTCAACAAGTCCAGTTAGCAGATCCGTTATTCAACAAGCCAAATAAAGTCGACATTCTAATCGGTGCTGATACATTTTTTCTTGGAGAAAGATGTAAAGTTGGAAAGGAAGATCTCACAGCAATCAACACAATATTTGAATGGGTTGTGGCAGGTAGAATAAAATCTGAATTTAATTCAGATCATCATGAAATAAGCAACAATAATACGTTGAATATGCATCCATCGCAGTAAACATTGATCAGGGCCTTCGAGCTTTCTGGGAAATCGAGGATATTCCGGAGAAGATACTCAATACCCCAGAAGAAGTAAAATGCGAGGAACACTTCCAGAAAACTGTTTCACGAGGCCCAGATGGAAAATTTATAGTGAAGATTCCTTTTAACGATAAACAAAATATGGAGCTTGGCCTTTCCCGTCCATCAGCTTTATATTGACCAATGTCAATAGAGAAGAAACTATCCAAGAATACAGAGTTAAAGGAAGAATATCTTAAGTTCATGAGGGAGTACCTACAACTTGGTCACAAGAAGGTTGTTTCACCTGAAGACAAACAGCTTAAACAAACTACGACGTACTACTTATCTTACTAAGGTAAGAGTTGTGTTTGATGATTCATCGAAAACGAGCACTGGTGTATCACTGAACGGTAAAATGTTGGTCGGAGCAACAATTCAGCCAACGCTATACAACATTTTAGTGAGATTCCGAACACATCAAGCCGCGATCTCTGGCGATATAGAAAAGTTGTATCGTCAGATATGGGTTTCAGAAAAGGAAACAAATTACCAAAGAATCGTATGGCGCGAAAATCCTAGTCTGCCCATTCTGGATTATCAACTTCTTACTGTGACGTATGTAACTTCGGCTACACTTTTCCTTGGTACAAGGACACTATATCAATTAGCGATAGAATATGAAGATACTCAACCCAAATTAAGCAATATCATCAAAGGAGATTTTTATGTTGATGATCTCCTTACAGGAGCTGAAACTATCAATGAAGCACTGAAAGTCAAATCGGAGATAAAAACTATTCAAATGAGAGCGAACTGAATTCAACGGACTTCACGGAGGAAAAGTTAAGTTTTGATAGAGGTGATTCTATTAAAATTCTAGGATTACATTGCACGCCCGCAGAAGATATATTTTCATTTAAAGTTGCGCCTTATTCAGATCATGCGATTATAAGCAAACGAATTATACTGTCTGAATCTTCAAAAATCTTCGATCCACTGGGATGACACGATACCAGATGAAATAGCTAAAACCTGAAAAAAAGTAAGAAGTGAATTTTCATACTTTGACAAATTAAAGATACCCAGAAGAGTAACACAGGTTCATCAAGTGGAGTTATATGGTTTTTCCGACGGTAGTGAGGTAGCACACGCAGCAGCTGTGTATTGCAAATGCACAGATTACAATGGTATTTCATCTGTGCATTTAGTGACAGCGAAAACAAAGGTCGCACCAATCAAAAGAGTAAGCATACCGCGTTTGGAATTATGCGGCGCACAACTTCTGTCAAAGTTACTGGCAATGTTATCAACAGAAGTATTTGGAAGTTTTCAGCCAAGAATGCATGCTTAGACGGACTCAACCATTGTGTTTGCCTGGCTGTCAGATCACCCGTCCAAGTGGAAAACGTTTGTTGGAAATAGAGTCGCCTATATACAAGAAAAAATTCCACGGGAATGTTGGCATTACGTTCCATCTCAATCTAACCCTGCGGATGTTCACGAGGTATTTTACAATCTACTTTGCTGATCTGTGATCAATGGTGGCATGTTCCAAGCTGGCTAATGACGCAAAATGAATGGCCAAAGCAACATACAAGCGATTGGGATACAAAAGTGGTGTTTAAAAAGAGAAAGAAACCAAAGGTTGCAGTACATCAAGCAGCATTACACAGTGCTTTCGTGTTAGATATACTTACTAAAACGTCAAATTTTTGAAAATTAATTAGAATTTGTAGTTACGTCCTGAGATTTGTAAATAAGATAAAGAAAATGGATAAAAAGCCATCTACACCATATCTTCACCATATCAACGGTCGTGCCATGATACGCAAGGAACTGAGAAATTGTGTTACCTGTGCAAGGGTCAAACCGTCCGTATGATCAGCAAATGATGGGTAATTTACCAAAGGAGCGCATCTCTGCTAGTAGACCATTTTTGAGAGTAGATGTAGACTACCCTGGTCCAGTTTCGCTGTTGTCAAAAAAAGCAAGAGGTGCGCAGACTATCAAAGGCTACATTGCGATTTTCGTGTGCCTAGTTACCAAAGCAATTCATGTCAAAGTAGTAAGTGAATTATCAACCATGGCCATTCTAAATACCTTCAAAAGATTCACTGCAAGACGAGGATTATCCAGCGTAATCTTCAGCGACAATGGCAGTAACTTCATAGGGGCACAAAGACAAATAAGAATAAACCAGAGACAACTTAATTCATCCTTAAATCATAATAATATCAGCCAACTAACCCAATTAAAGGAATACAACGAGATTATTAGATCATTTTATGCGCAGAACAATATCGATTGGCAATTCATTCCTCCTTCAGCTCCTCATTTTGGTAGAATTTGGGAAGCTGCAGTCAAAAGTGTAAAAAGTCACCTAGTCAAGGCCACAATTTAAATATTAATTTAACCTTCTAAGAAATGACATCACTTTTATGTTCTATTGAAGCAATCTTAAATTCAAGACCAATTTGTGCACTATCAACCGATGATGAAAGCTATGAAGTATTAGCTCCTGGCCATTTTCTGGTTGGCCAACCAATGACTACACTTCCTGAATGCATACCTCTGAATGATGACATCAACAAACCTAAGGTGAAAATATATGATGAAATTCGTCAAAGAGTGACTTTGTTTTGGAAACGGTTTTATGTCGAGTATTTGAATAATTTAAATCAAAAATGGCAAAGTAAACACAATAACATGAAAGTTGGAGATATTATCATCCTAAAAGAAAAAAATGTACCCACGACTTGTTGGCCACTGGGGAGAATACAATTGGTACATCCTGGCAAAGATAACCTTGTACGAGTTGTCACGGTGAAATTCGTTTTTTATCAATATTGTGCTTTCAATAAATTTCGAATTTAATATTTTTTATGACTTTTTTTGAAACCATCTCAACTCCAGATTTTAATAAATTTTTATTTTTTACAATTATTTAAATGTTTTTAAAGTTCATTGCGCAGTTCTAAGTTAAAATGTGAAAGTATAAATGTTGAATTTGTTATTTTTTTAGAATAAACTGTAGTTTAATTGGTAATTCCAGTCGCTGATAACTTGAATTCAAGTGATTGCAAAACTGGTTTTTGAAATATTTAAATCCCGGTTTCAATATTACAATTTTGTTCATATCATGTTAAATCGAAAATATGGACAGAGCTACTTTAGATGATCATGCAAATATTGTATATGTAAATTAAATTTTAGGTGCCATCTTTGACATGGTACAATCGTCGTTTGGAAAATATAGCCAATAGGAAATTAAGAGCGTTTAAGGCATATAAGCGGTCTGGAAATGTAAACGACAAATTAAAACATCGCGTATTATGTAAATAATTTAAGGTTCTCAACGAATTTTTTCTAATATGGAGTTGATACAAATCTAAAGTGAAAAGAAAAAAATCACAAGGCTACCCAAGGGGTTATGACATGACATATAGTAATGAATCCGTTTCGGGTAGATGTGAAATTTGTAACGCGTTTATTAATTTTTTTCAAGGCTCCCTTGACAGTTTCGATTTGTTTAACCCTTCAGGTGATTACTATATGTATAAATCAAATGTCGTAATCCAACTTTCTACCTCGGAAATTATAAATGGATTAAACGGTTTAAATACTGCAGGTTAGGTCCAGGCGGGGTGGCACCTTGGATACTGAATAAGTGTGCCCTTTCTTTGTGCGGGAACCGCTTTGTTATCTATTTACTGTTAGTCTTTCTAGTGGAATATTTCCTGATATTTGGAAAAAGTCATTTATTATTCCTCTCTCGGCGATTCCAAAGCTTCTCGAATTTTTGCTTGGGTTTAGAATAGAATTTCACATGAGACATAGAATAAGTTCGCGTCAACATTGCTTTATACATAGCAGATCTAAGATTACTTACATCCTGGTTTTTTCGAATGATGCATTTAACATTATTGGAATGCGAGGGCAAGTCGATGTTATGTACACAGTCTTCTAATTCAGATACTGTGTGACTTTGGATCCGATGTTATTCCAATTAAGCGGATAATGTCGTAGACCTAACTATGCCACGGCAATGCGTAATTATCTCAACAGGTAGGATATTTCTTATTTCAGATACCTTTCAGTGTTCCACAGGGCAGCCACCTTGGACCACTTCTAGTATGACGATATTTATTGGTGATGTTGTCTAGTGTTTTAAGTTTTCTAAGTGGCTTATATATGCCGACGACCTAAAAATCTATGCGAATATTAATTCTACATATTGTTGATTCTGGGCGTATTCAAAAGGAACTTGATGTTTTTTATTATGTTCCGTAAGGAATAAGTCGCCCTTGAATACGATTAAATGTAAAGTTATTACGATCTGCAGGACGCGGCTGATATCTTGTGCAGAGATCCCATACGTTTTAATTGATACACAGATCAGTAGAGCCTCTGATATTTGTGACCTAGGAGATGTTTTTTCGGAATAGGTACTAAAGGCCGAATGTCGAAAGGCCGAATGTCGAAAGACCGAACGCCGAAAGGCCGAATGTGTCGAAAGGCCGAATGTGTCGAAAGGCCGAATGTCGAAAGGCCGAATGTGTCGAAAGGCCGAATGTCGAAAGGCCGAATGTGTCGAAAGGCCGAATGTGTCGAAAGGCCGTTTATGTCGAAATTGATTTTAATTTTTCATCTTTTATGAATGAAAATTTTCAAAATTTATATTTTTATGAAAAAACAAAATTCATATTTTCATCAAAATATTTGTATAAAAATGTTTAATAGTAAATCGCCTTAAATATTAAAATCTTCTTAAGTTTTTTTTGTCATATAAAAATTAATTAATTATAATAAAAAAGAAAAATAAATAAATTTTTTTTCGACAAAATTTGATCACATTAATATGTATGCTAAATACACAGGATTTACATTTTACATTACGAAATAAATTCAATGGTTTTAAATAATAATGTCAATCAATTAAGTGAAGGAAAATTTAATGAAAATTCGGCCTTTCAACGCAATCGACCTTTCCACGGGCTTTAAATTTCATTCACCCTTAAAAATTACAAAATAAAACAAAAGAAACTCTATTATGATAATATATATGTACACTGAAACCTCACTACAGTGGACATTGATGCAACCAAACAATTTTTATACGAGAACGAAAATATTTTTAAAATTCGGCCTTTCGAAATTCGGCCTTTCGATACATTCGGCCTTTCGACACATTCGGCCTTTCGACACATTCGACCTTTCGACACATTCGGCCTTTCGACATTCGGCCTTTCGACACATTCGGCCTTTCGACATTCGGCCTTTCTATATTCGGCCTTTCGACACATTCGGCCTTTCGACATTCGGCCTTTCGACATTCGGCCTTTCGACACATTCGGCCTTTCGACATTCGGACTTCCGACCTTTTCAGCCTTTCGGCGTTCGGCCTTTCGACATTCGGCCTTCCGACATTCGGCCTTTTAACATCGAACGGTTTTTTCGAATAAACTATCTTTAAACAAGCATATCGATTATTATAGTAGGTAAAGGATACTCTTTATTCAGTTTCATAAAGCGTAATGGAAGGGACTTTTGTGACCCGTTTATTTTAAAATCGGTTCGATGTTGAAAGGCCGAATGCCGGAAGGCCGAATGTCGAAAGGCCGAACGACGAAAGGCCGAATGGGTCGGAAGGCCGAATGTCGAAAGGCCGAATGTGTCGAAAGGCCGAATGTCGAAAAGCCGGATGGGTCGAAAGGCCGAATGTGTCGAAAGGCCGAATGTCGATAGGCCGAATGTGTCGAAAGGCCGAATGTCGAAAGGCCAAAGCCGTTAGCCTCTGCAATTCTAAGTTAAATTAGTCGATGTCATTTTTCTTCAATTTATTTTCATCAGAATAGAGAAAAAAAATATACGAGAAATTGTTAAGCAAGATTTTGTATTGCAATATTTAATAATTGCAACAATTTTTAATGGCAATATTTTGTAATGCACGATTACATACCCAAACCAATTTTTCTATGCCCCTTATTTTAAGTTCATTTTTCACATGAGCAGGCATTTGTTTTAATTTTAATAATAAATTTAGGTACATACACACATTTTATTTAAAATTATAATTTCAGAAGTAAGTTTCTCTTCTTGAGATATGTTTGAAAAAATATAATAAAAATTAAACTAAATTTAATGGATTAGTACTATAAATCAATGAAGAGCTATATTATTTGCAATGCCTTTAAGGAAAGAAGAGTTTGTAAAACAAGATTTTGGAGAAAAGATTTTAGAAACAGTCTTTTGTAAACAGTCTTTTGAAAAACAGTGATACGTGGCCAGCCCGTGGAAAGTCCGATTGGGTTGAAAGGCCGAATTTTCATTAAATTTTCCTTCACTTAATTGATTTACATCAATATTTAAAACCATTGAATTTATTTCGTAATGTAAAATGTAAATCCTGTGTATTTAGCATACATAGTAATGTGATCAAATTTTGTCGAAAAAAAATTTATTTATTTTTCTTTTTTATTATAATTAATTAATTTGTGTACGACAAAAAATACTTAAGAAGATTTGAATGTATTTTTTAGTGTGATTTACTATTAAACATTTTTATACAAAAATTTAGATTAAAATATGAATTTTGTTTTTTCATAAAAATATAAATTTTAAAAATTTTCATTCATAAAAAGATGAAAAATTAGGGATCACTACATTTGCCTGAAAAAAAAAATCCGGAAATTTTAAAATCCCGAATAGTTGAAAAGTAAAAATCCAGAAAAATAAAATCGCGAAAAAAAAATCTAGAAATTACCGGAAAAGCAATCCAGAAAAAAATCCAGAAAAAATATTTTGTTTAAAATCAATTAAAAAAATCAATTTTATTGGAATTTTTAGACTTAAACATTTGTGGTGCATCTATCAGTAGAAGCGATACGAGCGATACAATTCCTTTGATCTGTGTCTGCAAGGTTGACGAAGCATTTACGAAGCATTAAATCCATAAGTCGCTCGAATACATCCGTCGATACCATTCTAACCCAACGAATTAAGCTAACCACAAAATAACTTGAAACATTTGTGGTAGAACTATCAGTAGAAGCGATATGAGCGATACGATTCCTTTGATCTGTGTCTGAAAGGTTGACGAAGCAATTTCCATTATCATAAATATTAAGAACTTTACGTAAAACCTCAAATTTGATAGACATTTTATAAATTTTAATTATAATTTGGTCCGCACTTTGATAATTATGTTTCTGGATTTTAGTTTTCTGGATTTTTATTTTTCTGAATTTTTTTGTTTCTGGATTTTTTTTTTCTGGATTTTTTTTTCGGGATTTTCAGTTTCTGTATTATTTTTTTCTAGATAAGGTAGCCAACCCGAAAAATTAAAATCAATTTCGACATAAACGGCCTTTCGACACATTCGGCCTTTCGACACATTCGGCCTTTCGACACATTCGGCATTTCAACATTCGGCTTTCGACACATTCGGCCTTTCGACACATTCGGCATTTCGACACATTCGGCCTTTCGACATTCGGCCTTTCGACACATTCGGCATTTCGACACATTCGGCCTTTCGACATTCGGCCTTTCGACACATTCGGCCTTTCGACACATTCGGCCTTTCGACGCATTCGGCCTTTTGACACATTCGACCTTTCGACATTCGGCCTTTCGACACATTCGGCCTTTCGACACATTCGGCCTTTCGACACATTCGGCCTTTCGACACATTCGGCCTTTCGACATTCGGCCTTTCGACATTCGGCCTTCCGACACATTCGGCCTTTCGACATTCGGCCTTTCGACATTCGGCCTTCCGACACATTCGGCCTTTCGACATTCGGCCTTTCGACACATTCGGCCTTTCGACATTCGGCCTATCGACACATTCGGCCTTTCGGCGTTCGGCTTTTCGACATTCGGCCTTTCGACATTCGGCCTTTCGTACCTATTATGTGTACCGAATGAAATTTGTGATTCCCAAATTTATATTATCTCATAGGTTACTACGCAAAAGAAAAAAACTGGTACCGTTATTTTGTAGAAAAACAATTTAAAAAAACGAATAAACGTCAAATTGGGCATTTGTTTTATTTGTTTCGAAATGGACGCATCATAAGGAGAAAAATGTGATTTAATAATTAGATTGTGCAATGATCATCCCGAGTATACCAATAAAAAAATTGGTAAATTGGCCGTTGTTTCCAATAATACGGTAACAAATGTAAAAAAAAATGTCAAATCAATCTTTCTGTATCACGCAAGCCCGGATCCGGAGAAAAATCAGGTGCCCCAAATAAAATGTTGGATCAGAAAATTGTAAGAGTCATTTCGAAACATCCCTCGATGTCTGTGCGAGATTTTGCCAGAAAAACCAAAACAACCAAATCGATTGTGTAACGAGCTAAAACCAGAAATAATCTACGGGCATACAAGAAGTCAAAAATCCCCAAAAGAAGTGTTGAACTATTTAATAGAGGGATCGATCGAGCAAAGAAATACAACAAATGGTTGAACGAAAGAAAAGATTCTTGTTTCGTAATGAACGACGAGACCTACGTCAAAATGGATTTCTCGACACTTCCAGGTCCCCAATATTACATCAAAAAGAAAGGTAAAGAACTGGACGGAACAATTACTACCATAGCTGTTGAAAAATTTGGCAAAAAAACATATGGTTTGGCAAGCAGTTTGCCAATGCGGCTTAAGATTACATCCATACATAATAAATGGGATTATGAAAAGGTGAATGTTCGCCGTAAAATGAACAAAAAGTTTGAATGAATACGATTATTTAAAAACTGTACAATATGTGCAATAGAACAAGTACAGAAAAATAATGATTATATATTGCCGTTTAGTTTTAATTCTTCATGTACAAATCACAAATTTCATTCGGTACACATAATATTCCTTAAAATCTCTTTACGTTACCTATGTTACATCGGTTCTAGAATATGCCTCAGCGAAATGGAACCGGTCCAGAAACAGTTTCTGGTTTATGCACTGCGACGTTTGCTTATCGATGGTTTTGTTCATGAACCTTACATAAACCATTTATTGTTATTAAAGTTACAAACATTAGCAATTAGACATAATATCGCTTATAAGAGTTTTGTTCATAGACGATACTATATTAGCCACATTTCAAAAAGCTAAGTGATCCGAATCAGATCAAAGTTTACATCGAAAGCAACAACAAAAATTTAAGTAATTTTCTTTTTCGGGTCAAAATTTGTAACCTCTTTTATTTGTTATTAAATCACACGTCAAGAATCAAACATCAATAAGATTTCGATTAAACAGGCAACTAAATCAGGTGATTGCAAAAATAAATGCCCATTACCGAGAGCTACTGCCATCAGATATATTGCGTCTGTTCAGTTATACTTTCTTTAAGTTCTTCAAAGTACAAAAGTGATTTGTGCAACGGTACATTTGTGTAGTGAGAAATAAAAATTTGATCGCCCTAATAATTTAATAGATCTGGCATCTAAGTGGATTCAAGAACTCATTTATGTATATATATATTCAGACTTCTCCGACGTACTTAAGACAAAACTAAACTAGCTTCCGTCTTCACAATACGTTCGTTTCGCATCAACAATTCCGGTGACTTACATTTTATTGTTCCAACGTTAGTTGCTTTCTTTTGGTTGGATCGTTAAAGTTACCATAAACTACGACGTTTATTTCTTACGAAACAATGCATGCAAATGTTTTATTCTTAAGTCCATAAGTATTATTTATTTCATTTCGTATATACCTAAAACAATTGAAGACATGAGCATAGTAGAAAAATAGTGCATGCTGGGTAAATTTAATTATAATTTTACAGAAAAAATTTTTTTTTTGTTTCTACTTTTTATTAGTGGCGCATTATAAAATACTCACCCGACACAAAATGAAACACATTTTGACACGTAAAACCCCTTTTAAGTATCACCAAGTAAATTTTCCCACAATTAATCAAATTTTAAAAAAAAGTGGAAAAAAAAGTTTTTCATTTAAATTTTCTATGATTCAAAACAGTATATATACAGCTATGCTTGTTTATTTATTTTGTGAAAATTCGAGATAGTTTTTCTTCGTTTTAAATTTTGTTATTGTTGATTTTTTAGTTTTTTTGTTTTTTGTTTTGTTATTTATCGCACATCAAGTTCATTCGTGCAATTTTATAAATTAGTTTTTCATTTTAGATAAATAAAACAAAAAAGTAAAATAAATAAATTTGAGAAAAATTAAAAATTTTCTTTATTTTGTCTGAATTTCGTTTCATGCATTTTTAATTCACTACATATATGTACGTGTGTATATATTATGTCTTGAAAAATTCGTGGGGGATATATTGTGCGGCAATAAAGGTGCATGCATGTTAGACAATAAAATAAAATAAACAAAATATTTAATTTATTATTATGATTTTTGAGTCATAGGGAAATTTTTAATTCATTTATTACAAAATAGTTTATAGATTGAATAAAATAATAAATTTCGAAACGAATGCATTTTACGTATACATGAGGTAAACGGTAATGGTGTGGTACTATAATCTAATTAAATATTTTATCGAATAAAAAAATCGAAATCATTTTTTTTTTTTTTGTTTTTGTATATATTTTAACTAGAATTTTACTATCAGTGATGTGATATCAATATATTTGTATACACACAAACATGTTTTATTTATAGGTCGAATATTACAAACAGTCACCTGGCCATTGTTCGATTTGTATATTATACAATTTATACACTGAATATAAACGTGGAAAATCAATATTTCATCTTTTAATGTTTAATGTATAGACACAATATGTTGATAAATCGATTTTGTCAATAAAAATGTTTATCGATCGTTTAATCAACGTTTTCTAATAAACACAAATATTTTTTATCAGCATAATGTCTATATTATGTATATGTATGTATTATAATATACACATAAGCGTATTAACGAAAATTTGCTGAACAATTTAAAGTTAAAAGTTGTTGATGATACACGATACGGTTTAAATTTAACAATGATCTAGTTTATGTATGCTCATGTACTCTTATCGCTTTAGCACAATCAACTTGTAGAATACAAATATGTCTAGATTAGATGGTCATTTATTGTACGTATATTAATAAAATGGTTGGATTTACTTGACATGTGAGCTTTAACACGAGAACATCTGTCACAATAATTCACTATCTTTATTCGGTTGAGTCGATTATTATGTAAATAAAACGTGATGATTTGCTACATAATGTAATAAGTAAAATAACTTTAAATTGATGTCACTGGTGATGACGATATCTATACTTATAAGAGAAATCTAAATTGGAGGCATTATAGGAAATAGTGTAATAGAAATATAATTATGTATTTAATTCCTAATTAGTTATTTAACAAAATTTCTTTTATTAGGAAAAAATTATATCTAAAGTTCTAAGTTAAGGATCTAAATGCCTCTAAACTATTTTACTTTGGAAATTTCCTAAATTAGAGAATTCTTAAAATTTGTATAATTTGTTTTATATTTTCTTACTTATTTAGGCTGGATTGAAAGAAACTTGGGGTTTGGCTGAAGACTATTAATTGATTGCTTTCTTTAATTGTGAAAAGTTGGAAATTTTTTTTTTGGCTTACATGGAAGCAAATTAATTTTGAACGTGTGTTTAAACTAAATGGATAAATCCCATGTCTTGTCGCGCAATATAAACAACTCTAATAAATGCAATTATGTATGCAAATATGTATTATTACGTGTAAAATGAAATTCAATATTTTTGTAATGTTGTAAAAATAATTAATTAAATTTAATAATTGGCATTTTTGGATAATTGTGGAATGTATAAATAACCTTATATTTATACATTTCTTGGTCCTTCGAGCCGGATGAGGTCCAACGCATCAAGTTTATTGTATTAACTGTGTACCGATTCACAAGCCTGTGTGTCATCATAATTTACAAGCAATCAGCTGGTATCAACCGAATGCGGTCTAACGCATCAATTTTATTCTGGATTTTTGTATACCGATTCACCAGCCTGTGTGGTGTGCCATCATTATTGTTACCAATTTTTATTGAAATCATCCATTGGTGTCAGGTAATCTGTTGGTGGTGTGAAGTTTATGACAAATTGACAAAAAACCTTACAACAGCCAAAAGTGTAGCAGCATATTATATTTTTCGTAAAATTTGATAATAATCATGATTTTGTCGTTAGTTATCTGGATTAACATTGGTGTTCAGTAGGATTTCATGAATAATTGTGCCAAAAGATATTTTTGCACGACCTTCAGGCACTGAGATTTTGATTTTAACAAATTTCCCTATATAAAAAAAAGTGTAGCTGGAGTTTGATGGCCATTGACAAGTAATCGTACAGATAGGTACGCAGATCTGACTATGTCTTGGTGTTCCGTAGGATTTCATGAATATTTGTGTCAAACGATATTTATGAAATCCTACTGAACACCAGGGCATAGTCAGATCTGCGTACCTATCTCTACGATTACTTGTCAATGGCCATCAAACTCCAGCTACACATTTTTTTTATATGTGAAAATATGTTAAAATCAAAATCTCAGCCCCTGAGGGTCGCGCAAAATATCGTTTGACACAAATATTCATGAAATCCTACTGAACACCAAAGCATAGTCATATCTGCGTACCAACCTCTACGATTACTTGTCAAAGGCCATCAAACTCCAGCTACATTTTTTTTTATTTAGGGAAATTTGTTAAAATCAAAATCTCAGCCCCTAAGGGTCGTGCAAAAATATATTTTGGCACAATTATTCATGAAATCCTACTATGAACACCAAGGCATAGTCAGATCTGCGTACCTATCTCTGCGATTACCTGTCAATGGCCATCAAACTTCACCTACACTTTTTTGTGTATATACTCTTCTGTTGTCAGGTTTTGTTTTTTTTTTGTCATTTTTTTTTTGTCATAAACTTCACTTTAGTAATCTGTTTTTGTTCTATTTATCTTTTTTCTTTATTGTCAATTAAATAATTTTTAGTTGAATATTTTGCGATTCATATTTATTATTCCGTTATCCATTAGAGAAGTGAAATCTATTCAGTCGGTTGTTTAATCGCATTCACATGTGCATTTGTTCCGTTATTACCAAGCATAGTGAAATCCAGTCGAGTTATTTAATCGTGTCACATGCACATATTTTGTTCCGTTACTACCAAGTGCAGTAAATTCCAATCGGTTATTTTATCGTACGCATATTTTATCATGTTAACACCTTAGGTAATTTTACTCCTCACCAAGTGCAGTGAAATCCAGGTTGTTATTTAACCGTTCAACATTTTTGCACATTTTTTTCTGCCGCTATCTATAAGCAAGTTTTAGTTTAAAATGGAAGCCTTTATAAAACGAAAGAGTGTGATTAAAGGTCAAATGACCAGGATTGCCAATTATATTAGCACCAATGGCGACATCGCTACTTATGATGACCTTTCCATTCGATTAGCTACAATTCATGATTGTTACAATACATTTGTTACAATTGAAGATCGAATGTTCGAATTGGATAATATAGTTATGTCGGAGAGGGATACAGTCGACGCTCAATATTCGGCAATTGTAACAAGGACACAGTTTCTCATTCCAAGAAAGTCAATTGATGCCACAACAAGATGTAACTTTATAACGAATCCATCGCCACATGAATGAGTTTTGTATACAACTGGTCAACAATACACTTGTCCACTCTGTAAGCGTGAACCCCACAAGTTGTACTTCTGCACCAAATTTCAAGCAATGATTGTTAATTCAAGAAGAGGCTTCATCACAAATTCAAATCGTTGCTTTAATTGTCTCAGTGATGAACATTCCATGGACCAATGTAGAAATCGATGGCATTGTCAAAAGTGTCCAAGACGACATATTTAACACGCTGCTCCATTATGTGCCAGACACATTTAGCAAGCAGGAAAGCTCCCATTTTTCCATGAGCGAGGCACCATCAAATAATATTACGCATACGAACTTCGTAGTAGCTGCTAGCAATATAACAACCGCAGCCAATAGCACCGAGGCAGCTGTGGTCCTATACCAGTTGCAGAACTAAGTTTCCTCGCTTCAGCCATCTGGATCAGATAACAAATCTATGAATTCCATTATACCAATTTTACCAGATAAACGTAGTAACCAGGCAAGCTTTCAGCCCTTCATGAGCGAAGAAGCACCAGATAAAATTACTCATACGAACCTCGCAGTTGCTTCGACCAATCCAACAGGTGCAGCCAATATCCACGAGTCTTCGATAACCCTATCCCAGTTCCAGACCGAAGTTACTTCGCATCAACCATCTGGGTCGGATCACAAATCGAGGAAGTTCAGAATACCTATCTTACCAACCACCAAGGTCGACATCCAAGACAAATATGGCAATTGGATAAGTTGTCGTGAATTATTAGTTTCAGATTCTATCCATAGTTTTATTTCAGAAAGTTTGCTACGACGCCTGAAGGTTCCTCGGATAGTCGGATTAAAACCAGTATCACTATTAACACACTCAACCAAAAGCAGACTGGTATGTCGAGAGGAAGGTCGCTAATTAAACTCAGATCACCCATCGATCACAATTTCCAGATGGATGTAGAAGTTTTTATGTTACCAACGATAACATCAAAATTACCAATAGAAAACACCGAAAAATCACTGAAGATATTATGGATGGAAAAGCCAACTACTAAACTAGAACATTGCCATTTAAACACCGTGGCCTACGGCACCTCACCTCCACCATTTTTAGCCACAGCCTCACTCCGTTTCTTGGCATACTATTTTCATTTTAGGGTAACATTACCATCACCACCAGGTAAGATTACCATACGAACATCCCTATCGAAGACGTCACGCAGTTTCAATCTATTGGGACTATTATGCCCGGCTACGATTGGATTGATAAATTTGTTCCAGCCATTATGGTTAGAAGACATCAATTGGGATGATGAACAACCACCGAACATTTTTAATACCGACTCGACAATCGTATTACAATCGATGTCAAAACCAGCAAAGATGCTCAACCTATTTCAAGCATACCGTGATCTTCAATCAAGGAAGATAAAGCATAGATCAGGGCTAAATCTATTAGTAAATGATGTATTAGTTGCTTAATATTACCTATTTCGATTCGTTCAGTACGAAACATATACACTCGAAATTAACCTATTATTGAATCATAAATCAATTCCAAAACACTAAATTGTTTTTCTCTTTTTCCATGTATCGACAATCATGCTGTGATGCAAATGAGAGGACGTTCTGAGAACGCAATCATTGCCCATAATGCCAACCATCCCATTACATTACTACAAAACCATATCATTATTGAGATAATAGCCCATGAATCACATCCAAAAAATCTGCATCCAGTCACAAGTTTCTATTAACCAGAAGAAAGCAACGACATGCAATTCAAAGGCGGACAATTTAATGTGAGAATTATTCAATTATGTTGCACCTGCCGATGATAAGCCAAAACACAACAACTGATGGGACAATTTTCTGCACGTCGAAGTATCCAGACAGCTAGCCAATTTTCATCGAAGTTAGGGCTGATCTAGCTGGTCCCATTACCCGCAAAGCGTATAAATTATGGCACCCAAAGCCAAACCACTTGAAATTACTGCGGATATGACGGCCAATACCCAACTAGCATCCATAACTGATTGATTACCGTTCGAGAATCGTTACAACATACCATCCGAAGATTATAATCTTGTAAATACCATTTACGACGAGTAATTTGGGATGTCCAATGTTTTTTATGATGAATTCCTGACAATTGCAAAGCAAATCGAAGCCTTATTAAATTCCAAGCCGTTGGGAGAACTCCAGGACGACAAATGGAACCCTTTAACCCCTGCAGATTTCCTAATTATGCAACCACTAACGATGTTACCCGAACCTAGCCTTCAACATTTAAAGAAGTGCAACGTAAGTCGATGGCAGCTAATCCAACAATTAGTTCAAGGAGTTGGAAGCAGTGGTCACTCGAGTATGTCCCCTCCCTGAATAAATATTATAAATGGCATACTTCCACCCACCAAAAAGCCACAAGCCAGGATATATGAACTCCACGCCAGAACCGACAAACTCACCAGATTTATATCTCTTAAATAATCCAATGGATTCCCTTAAACGCCCCATTTATAAACAATTTCTTCCACCCAATTTTGACTCTATCGAGTCAACGGCGGCGGTATGTTTAAACTAAATGGATAAATCCCATGTCTTGTCGCGCAATATAAACAACTCTAATAAATGCAATTATGTATTGTTATAACGTGTAAAATGAAATTCAATATTTTTGTAATGTTGTAAAAATAAAGTAATTAATTAAATTTAATAATTGGCATTTTTGGATACTTGTGAAATGTATAAATCACCTTATATTTATACAACGTGATTTTGAAAGAATTTTCTATAATTTTGTAAACTAGAATAAAGAAACATGACAATTTAATTTCTAATCGGATGTGTCGTCTTCCTATTTTTATTTGTTGCTTTGGAGGCCATATTGGATGTGAGCACTTGCCCCTTTTGTTGTTGGGTCTTAAAATGGCCCTAAAGGATCTTTCTTAGTAAGCTGCTAAAATGACCGCCAATTGTATTCATGCTAACGTTCCCTCTACTATCTCTTGGGGTCCACATTGGTGTTCGGTTCGTATACTTGTTTAATTCTTCATGGGATATCATTTTCTTTATCGTACTATTACTTCATTCTCTGAACGGAAGAAGTTCGAGAAATTTTGAAATTTAGTTATACATTCGCCGGTTTCTGCGCTTTCTCTCATTCGTAACCGTAACGTTTAGTTCACATAGTTATAATTTTATTATTATTTGTTTATAATTAATTTCCCCCTGAAGATGACGGAATATACCGTTAAAACGTAGGGTATATACAAAATAAAAATAAGTTAAAAAACAAATAAATCGTTTTAATAAATTATTATTTCATTTGTTTTCAGATCGATTGCCCATTGATGTATTTATAACATCCTTAGTATTGTCTGAACAGCAATTTGAAATTCATTTTAAAAATTTTGAAAATTTTCTCTTCTTCCTTACAAATTTGTATACTACTGTCCTTACCCCGGCTAACTTGATCTTGACATTTATTTAGTCGATCTCACAGAGTTATTCACCTATAACGATCACCGAAGCGCAGGATTATGACATTTTTTTCAGCCACAGTGGCAAGGAAAATTGTTTGCGTATTTCAGAGATGGGATGATCTTGCTCATTACAAATATATATTAACATGATTGCTTTAGTTGATAAAATATATTGATTTATACAGATTATTATATATGCCTCCTGCCATACCCCTTTCGTTAAAATCGTACATGCCACTGTATATCGACTTTTGCTGTTTTTTATTTTAAGTATAGAACAATATTTTTGCAGAAAGAGATACACTCATTTTGTTGCTCAATTTATTATTTAATTATTTATTTTATTTTCCGTTTATTTTTTAAATAGATCTGTATATTTCAATTTGGTTATAATTTAAAAGTCGAAAGGTATCCGTCAATTTCTTTCAAATTCAAACGTTCAAACGGTAATAAATGAAGGAATCAAATATCTTATAGTGTTTTTTTAATATTTAAAGTGCGGATATTGTATCAAAAGAAAAAAGCTTTAATAATTGCTGCGGAATAAGGTAGGTTTTTGATTTGAAAGGCATGTCCATCCTTAAGTACAATTGAACTCAACAGTAATGTACACATCTCCATATAATTTCAAATTCACAGTGCCATGGACAAAAGTTATTTACAGGTGTATAATTTTATTTTTATTGCAGGCATCAGTAATTGCTTGCTCAATTTATCTTAAATTAGTTTAATTACAAAAGGCAGTTCTTTTGAATATATGTATGATTAATGGTCCAAAGAAGAAATTACCGAAAGTGTTTAAGACCCCCCAGAAGAATATGTGCCTGTAAATTACGAGATTGAAGTTACCCGAAGTGACAAAATTAACCGAAAAATTCTCGTGTCGATATAGAGCAGGAAATAAACGTTGGCGATCGTGCTGCTGTTTTAGAAGAATAACCAAATGCGACCCAATTCCAATTGTCAGTGTTAATTTCTAGAGAACTATGAAATTTCATCTAACGTCCACTTCGAAATCATCGGCCAACTGCAACATTCCAATCTTACACCAAAAAGTGCAAGTAAATGGAAATATGTCTACTAAGACAGATCAGAAGTGAACGAAGGTGATAACGAGGCATACGATTGCCCAGGGGAATATTTTAGGAAATAAAGAAGTTGTATACAGACCTGTAAGTAAAAAGTAAAAAGTTTTTCCATTGTGAATGCACTGTTATTTGTGTATGAACAAATGATACAATTTATTATTTGTAAATGTTAGTCAAATGTAAAATTTTTAATGAAAATATCAGGAGAACCTTGTCTTTTGGGCTTAAATGTCTACATAATGTGCGGAAACAGCAAATAAAGAAATACTAGCGAATAAAACAGCAATTTGGTCTTGAGGCAGCAGTTGTCTTACATTCATGCCAAAGACTCGAATAGGGGCACTACTTACTTTCCGCCGATTATTTTACTTCGCACGCCTTACTTCTAGTTTTGGTATTTATCACAATTTTGCAAATTTTATTGGTGTATATAGACTTTTGTGACTAACTGAATGAATGCCGTTTAAGGCAATCGTTTTCATTTTCTTGCCATAATTGATTTATTTAACCCAAAATATAGAAAACATTTCATAAGAACAGTATTCTTGTTAAATTGAAATAAAAGCTTACTACAAATTGTGTGGTCATTAAGTCAATATACATTACATAAATGGCAGTGGTGGCAGTAAAAATTTGGTAAAGTCGTACCAAAAATTACCACCAAAATTTCAAGTTGAAAAAATGTAGGAAAACCAAACCAAATTCACAAAATATAAAGAACTTGTGATAATTTTGTGATTAAATAATTATTTTAATTGTATTTTTCTCTAAACATCCTAGACATCTGACGTACACTAGTAAAACTAAAGATAAATTTAACAAGTCAATTTTCTTTTTTTGTTGATTGGACGACCCCCAGTTCTAATCGGAGCTTCGATCCATTTTATCTTCATACCCAAGTTTATAATGGTAAGAATTCGCTCCCTTTTTTAATTCCACCATCTTTATTAATTGAACACCGTTTAGATTTTTTATTGCGTTAAAATTCATGTATTCAGCCAACGATTTTAAATCAAAGAAGTCGCTGAATGTTAATTCACTAACTTGAAATGGTTCTCCTCGCTTTTTTGCAGAACGTATAAGAGAAACGTACAGATCTGGGACGTATATCGGTTCAGATTTTCTCTCTCTTTTTATATTCTGCTCTATAACAGAATGGGCTATATCTCCCTTATTTTCAGTGTGTCCTCTTATAAGAAATTTTGAGCAATTTCTGAAACTGAAAAGGAGAAAATTTCTTAATAAATTCGGCATAATGTTGCAAAATTGAATTTTTTGTAATTAACTGTTTTATACATACCTTGGTTAGATTGATCATTTGAAAATAAGTTAAAATTCATTATCGTAGTATCAACTTATTGTAAGACATATGAATCACTTTGCAGTTTTATAGATACCTTAATATTTTCCGAAGGCATGAAGGAATTTCAAGGAATTTTAAAAATTAAGCCACTTGTAAAAAAAATGAGATTTTTTTAATATAATGTTTTAGGAGGATTGTTATTACAATCAGTTTTTGTTGCTGGATTATTTTTAACATTTTCCGTATTTTCTCCGGGTTTTTGAGAATTTGTTGTCGCGGTCATTTCAGCTAAAAAGTGAAAAGTTGTTGATGTAACGGCCACATTTTGTTCTTCTATTGCTAATCGCATTAACTTTAGCCAGACAATATTTAACAGAATACAATATTTAACTGTTTAGTTTTGCATAAAAATTACTGTTATTCAGAGGAACAAAGACACATTACTCAGTAGTACAGTTTTCATAAACTCATAATGACATTAAAATTGAAAAAACATCGACTTAAAATATATTTGGGTTTTTGTTAATCCAAAATAAATTATTATATTTTTGTCATAATTACCTTTGTGACGTTGTAGTACTAACACCTCCACTCAATATGAAATCTCGCTTATAACTGACTAATCGGATGTTGTTGTTCCCGTTAGGCATATCATTAGCACAAATACAACAAAGACACAACGCATTCTAGCGATGAGTATTCGAGGTACAATTTGGTCTTTGTAAACGGTTTGGCATTAAAATCTAGGTTTTCAAAAAATTTGCACTTATGTCGTTGTTACTTCGGAGGGGCGAAGTATTATTTTAATTCGCCAGAGCCAGCTTTGACGAATTTTTCAAAATGAAGGTTCGAAAAATATATTTTTTAGAAATAATTTAATTTGGCCCAAGTTGTATATGCTACGCCTCTAATTCGCACGGTGCTATCTCATTTTTTATAGATCTTTGTATTTCGCGATTAACTTTTGCGAGTTTAACGTTCTTCGTTAATATCAATTACTAGGCCTAAGGAGTTCTACTATAATTTCTCATATCATCACACATTCAACTTCTGATACCTGCACTCGGATGATCTATGTATGTATGTATATAAAAATGAATTCCTGTTTGTTTGTTCCGAATGGGCGTCTCAGCCGCTCAACCGATCGCCATGAAATTTTTACCATGTACAACTTGCATATCCAGAACCAACCTTTCGATATTTTGGAAGGGGCTGGACCCCGGGGTCTAGGGGCTGCGGTACAAATTTTTTCGAAAATTTTAATTTTCTTTAAATTTTTCCACGAAAATGAGTTTATGGGGCTGGTTATATGAAATTACTGACATGTTCGAATCCGAGGAGCCCAACCCTGGATCAAAAATTAATTTTTACATGTATAGATACAAATATTTGATTATTTCAAAATTACTTCTCAGCCGCTCAACCGATCGCCATGAAATGTTTACCATGCAAATGTTGCATGTTCAGGACCAATCTTACGATATTGTGAAAGGGGCTGCACCCCGGGGTCTAGAGGCCATGGTACAAATTTTTTCAAAAATTTAAATTTTTTTACGAGAATGAGTTTTGGAAAGGGGTTATATGAAATAAGAGACATGTTCAAATTCGGGGGGTCCGCCCCTGGATCAAAAATTCATTTTTACATGTACATAAAGATAGAATTATTTGATTGTTCTGAAATAACGCCTTAGCCGCTTTACCGATCGCCATGAAATTTTTACCATGTACATATATGTTGCATGTTCAGGACCAAGCCCACGATACTTGTGAAGGAGCTGGACCCCGGGGTCTAGGGGCTGTGGTACAAATGTTTTCTCAAATTTCAATTTTTTTAAGATTTTTTGACGGGAATGACTTTAGGAAAGAGGTTATATGAAATTAGTGACATGCTCCAACCAGGAAGTTTGCCCTGGATCAAGAATTCATTTTTACATGTATAGATACAATTATTTAAGTGTTCCGAAATAGCGCCTTAGCCGCAAATGTATACACCAAAAAGGATATCTAGCGTGCGATTGTTATACACAAATCATACCTCTGCTATAATTGATTTAATTATTCTAATTAATTTTATTAATTTAAATTTAAGACAATCTTTCATCACTTTAACTGAAGACAAATCTCTGAACACTTATATTATCCATATACTAATAATCCATTTTTACTGGTTTGACATGTACTATTTAGTGATATTCTATTTATCATATCCTGTTTTGAAATGTACCATAGTCAGCGAGTTCTAATTTCCACATAACTTCAGAAATAATTAACATTCTATTTTAATCCACTATTGCAACCGGCGGCTTTTAATGAAAATAGTAGTTTCATACTAAACGCCAATAGTTTATTACTTTATTTAGTTTATTACTTAAATAATCAATGATTGTTTCATAAAATCAATTCTAGGAAAGGTACTAAAAAATATTGTACGTATAAACTGATTTACTTTGAAAAGTACTAGCGTTTTATATTTGAAAATAGAATCTTCTACAAGAAACATCCTTGGATTCAAATTATTGTACGTGTAAAATTGCCTTAGTTTGAAAAAACTTCTTTTGTTTTTCGAAATGTCATTTTCAACCACAGTTCGCGGTAAAACGTATCGAAGTGGACGTAGTTTTAATCATTTTGAATAAATTAATTTTAATTTGTATTTCGGATGCCATTGTTCTCGATTAGTTAGCTATATTGCAATAAAATAATTGTTGGTGATTATTTTCCAGGTATTAAATTTTATTTCAAGTGAATATACATTCTTATTAGATTTAAGTTTTCAGTTTATAAACGTGTTAATCTATGATTACTTTTTGATTGTAGATAACATTTGATTTTACTTAAAAAAAAATTCCGTAAAGACATTTTCAAACACAGTTCGCGGTGAAACGTATCGAAGGGAACATTAAAATCGTTTTGATAAATTAATACTAATTTCTGTTTTGAATGCCCGTCATTCCTGATTAATTAGCTACACGTTTCATTTTTGCTTAAAAATGCCACCGAAGAAAAGATCAATTGGGCAGGTAACTGCAAAGTCGAAGAAGATTAGAGCCGCAAGGGTGGCTGAATCAAGCGAACAGCGTGAAGCACGACTTGAAAAGTATCGAAGCAGTACGTCTTCTTCTAGAGCTAATGAAACAACTAAACAGCGCGAAACACGACTTGCAAACGTTCGAAGCAGGATGTCTTCTTCAAAAGCTGATGAAACAACTAAACAGCGTGAAACACGACTTGAAAATGTACGAAGCAGGATGTCTTCTTCTAGAGCTAATGAAACCATTGAACATCGTGAGGCCCGGCTGAAAGTCGATCGGTTACGATATGGACGATTAATAGAAACTTTTAGAGGTGATTTAAAGTTAGCAGCATTCAATTACGAGAAAGACTATGATTACAATGTTTCAATTGGGCAAATGGAAAACATTTGTTTGTATTGTCATGCTTTAAAGTTTCACAATGAATCGCCTGGAATGTGTTGTTCAAATGGAAAAGTGAATTTGCCTCCTCTGGATGATCCACCTGAACCTCTTCTAGCTTACGTCTCCGGAACTACTGAGTTATCCAGACATTTTCTACAAAATATTCGAAAATACCAAATTGTTAAGGGTGGAGGTTTTATGCCCACGTTTAAAGTACAAGGACAAATTTATCATAAAATTGGATCACTTCTTCCTCTCTCTAACAACGACTCCAAGTTTTTACAAATTTACTTCATGGGCAACGAGGAGGCGGAGACATATCAACGTTGTGCTATTAGTCCCGGAACAAAACGTGAAATAATATCAAGTTTACAGATTTTATTCCACGAACGCAATCATCTGCTAAATTTATTCAAAACTGCATTGGAGCAAATGCCATCAGATGATTACAGAGTAGTTATTCGAGCAGACAAAACACCGTCCGGTCAACATGAAAGACGATTCAATGCTCCAACAATCAACGAAGTTGCTATTGTTATGGTCGGACCGGATTTCAACCAACGTGATATTATTATCCATAGACAAAATGAAAGCCTACAGCGTGTTAACGAAACACACAGATCGTATGATGCTCTTCAGTATCCAATACTGTTTTGGCAAGGAGAAGATGGGTATCATTTCAACGTGATGCAAACTAACCCAACAACAAGTGCTGCGATGACGAAAAGGGTTTCCTGCATGAATTTTTATGCGTATCGTATTATGATTAGAGCACAACAATCAAACCACATCCTGAAGTGCCGTCAACTTTTTCACCAATTCATTGTTGATATGTATGCTAAAATCGAAAGTGAACGACTTCTTTTCATTCGCTTAAATCAGAAAAAAACTTCGTTCCGAGGAATATATTTACTTGCGCGATGCAATTGCAAATGATAGAAACGTTGCTGACATTGGGAAATTGGTCATATTACCAGCTAAGTATACGCGAAGTCCAAGCCACATGCACGAATACGCTCAGCAGGATGCCATGACGTATGTCCAAAGATTTGGACGTCCTGATCTATTTATAACGTTTACGTGTAATCCAACATGGACTGAGATTATAGATTTACTTCTAATTGGGCAATCATCGACCCATCGGCATGATCTGACAGCTAGAGTTTTCAAACAGAAACTCATAAATCTCATGAACCTCATAACTAAAAATCATATTTATGGAGAAACTCGCTGCTGGATGTATTCTATAGAATGGCAGAAAAGAGGCCTACCACATACTCACATTTTGATTTGGTTAAAGGACAAGATTACTCCGACTCAAATTGATAGTATTATATCAGCTGAATTACCCAATCCCCAAGAAGATCCGATACTTTTTGAAATCGTTAGCAAAAACATGATACAAGGGCCATGTGGATCCATGAATCCCAATTCACCTTGCATGAAAGACGGAAAGTGTTCGAAAAAATATCCCCGAAAGATGTATCAGGAAACACAAACTAATGGTGACGACGGATATCCACAATACCGGAGACGAAAACCCGATGACGGAGGACACACAGCCACTATCAAAATAAACAATGTGCATCATGAGGTAGATAATAGCTGGATTGTTCCTTACACTCCATTACTGTCGAAAATATTTAAAGCCCATATTAACGTTGAGTACTGCAACTCGGTTAAGTCAATTTGTAAATACGTCAACAAAGGCAGTGATATGGGAATTTTTGGACTTTCGAATACAAATTCACCATTCGATGAAGTCACGCAATTTCAAATAGGACGTTACATCAGCAGTAATGAAGCTGTCTGGCGAATTCTGAGTTTTAATATTCACGAGCGTTATCCAACAGTTGTACATCTTAGTGTACACTTAGAAAATGGACAACGAGTTTACTTTACGGAAAAAAATCTGTTACAGAGAGCTGCGCAACCAACGAATACGACATTAACAGCCTTTTTTAAATTGTGAAAAACAGATTCATTCGTAAAAACATTGCTGTATCATGAAGTTCCAAAATATTATACATGGAACACGTCGAAGAAGCAGTTTTTCAAAAGAAAGCAAGGCACACTTATTCGGGAGTACCCTGGAATACGTGGTTCTGATGCCTTGGGTCGAGTTTATAATGTTCATCCTAACAATACGGAGTGTTATTTTCTGAGAATGCTGCTTCATGAAGTAAGAGGACCAACGCCTTTTCAAGCGCTGAGCTCTGTAAATGGCGAAGTATGTCAAACCTCCAGAGAGGCATGTCTTAAATTGGGCTTACTTGAAAATGATGAACACTGGGATAGAACACTAACCGAAGCATGTCTTATGTGTCGTCCAGCACAAATACGCAAGCTCTTTGCAATCATATTAACAACATGCACACCTTCCGATCCTAAAGGTCTTTGGGAAAAGCACAAAGAAAGCCTTAGCGAAGATATACTTTGGCAAGCACGTAGAACAAATCCCGATATGGAAATACAGTTTTCAGCAGACATATTTAATGAAGCACTTATATTACTCGAGGATGCATGCTTATACATTAATAACAAAGTCATTTCCCAACTTGGGTTGCCAGCACCGACACGCCATGGAAACATTGTTCGTTATAGAGATCTATTATGAGAACAAAATTGCGACGTTGGTCAGTGACGAGTTTTCGCTGAGACTCAAAAAAGTCTCTTAGTGGATGATCAAAGGCAGGCATACACTAAAGTGATGCAATACATAGCAAATGGTAACGGAGGAATTATTTCTCTTGATGCACCCGGAGGCACTGGAAAAACATTCCTTCTTAATTTGATACTTGCTGAAGTAAGACAGCAGAATACAATCGGCCTCGCTGTTGCATCATCTGGAATTGCATCCACTTTACTCGATGGAGGACGTACAGCACATTCAACGTTTAAACTACCGTTGAATTTACCATGGCATTACCATGGCACACAAAAAAGCATTTGAAGCGGTTGATCGTACTTTGCGCGATTTGCAACAAAATAACCGGCCAATGGGAGGAGCTCTAACACTACTAGCAGGTGATTTTCGTCAAACTTTGCCAGTCATTCCACGGTCAACACCCGCTGATGAACTTAATGCCTGCCTGAAGGCGTCTCATCTTTGGAAACACGTTACGAAAATCACACTATGTACAAACAAACATGCGTGTGAATTTACATCATGATGGTATAGCTAAAACATTTGCCAGGCAGCTTTTGGACATGGGTAACGGCAAATTGCCAAATGACCCTGTAATATAGAGATATCGTTCCCGCCTAATTTTTGTTTAATGCAGCCATCAATACAGGACGTGGTAATGAAAGTATTCCCAAATCTGCCAAATAACTTCAAAAATCATGATTGGCTGTGCGAACGTGCACTCCTAGCTCCCAAAAATCATGGCATTAATAAACTAAATATTGAAATTCAATCGTAACTATCCGAGCCACTAATGAAATACAAATCTATCGACACGGTTACTGATGTGGATCAATCCGTCAATTATCCAATAGAGTTTCTTAATTCTTTGGAGTCACCTGGTATTCCACCACACATACTATTTTTAAAAGAGGGTTCACCAATAATACTGCTCCGAAATTTAGATCCACCGAAATTGTGCAACGGAATACGGCTTTGTGTAAAGAAATTGATGCCGATTGAAGCAACGATTATTACCGGTAAAAGTAAAGAAGAAGATGTGCTAATTCCGCGCATTCCTATGATTCCCACCGATTTGCCGTTTGAATTCAAGCGACTACAATTCCCATAACGCCTTGCTTTCGCAATGACAATCAACAAAGCCCAGGAGCAATCATTGAAAATAGCTGGTGTTATTTTGGAAAATTCATGCTTTTCACATGGCCAACTGTATGTTGCTTGCTCCAGAGTGGGAACGCCAAAAAATTTATTTATTTACACACCAAATGGAAAAACCAAAAATATTGTTTATCAAACGGCTTTATAATAAAAATTATTAACTAAAATATCTTTATATTTATTATTCACTATGATCTGGTTGAAGGTTTGTAAAAATGGAGTATAATTATTTGGCAATTGGTAACAAATACCAAACCAAAATTAATTAACTATCCTCACAAACAGGATGTCCAATAATATCATTACAAAATTTCGCCTGGATGCATTGACGGAGGCACCCGTTACTGAATACAGCTACTTATAATTTTCTTTTCATATGTGATTGCAACTACAGCGATGTAAAGAGATAAAGAGAGAATTCTTGCATAACAATCAAGGTATTTGAATTATATACCTCGCGTGCAACGCCGGGTAACTCAGCTAGTTTATAAATAAATCAGTGATGGCGGCTCTTTAGTGACTGACGATATAACTCAAATTCCTCTGGGCTCTTTTTTTATTTTTAGGCAGAATATCGCCCTACGTCAAGCAGATGTAACGATTAGACATAGTTGGTTAGCAAAATCTTACCGTTGAGGAATCAACAGGATCCACACCTTTCTTTAGCCAGGCCACATTCAACCTGCGAAACAATTACGTTTATACGGCAATTAGTCAACCGCATCATGTCTACGTGAAAGAAATCTAGGGTGGTTGCGCTTAGCAAAAAAGGTACTGATGTTTTTCGCGGCAATTCTTGACTGATTTGAACAAAACGGCACTTCCAAAACTGAATTTACAGTTGTATTATTCAGAAGCAATGTAAAATTCGTTTTACGATCACGAAAAGTGACATTTTCAATGGAATGTGCAAAGACTCGTATCTTAAATAAATAAAACTTCAGACTGGTGTCCTCATTAATTTCATTCTAAATCGATCAAATTTGGTCTAAACCGATCAAACTTAAAAAGTTTCATGTTGCGGCAAGTGGCTGTAGTACCTAATAAAAATAAAGTTAAAAAGATAAAAGTTAAAATGAAAGATAAACCAATTTAATAAAATTCGAGTTTGTATGATATTTCATAACAGTGGCTGTCAAATTTCTGTCTATTTTTCAATGTATGCAAATAATGATTTTTTTGAAATTACATCTGAAAGTAAATCTGAGGTCAATCTAACTAAACTTCACAGGAAATAAATGCCATAATTAAGAAAATCTTCATGTTCCCTTTAAATATAGGAATAACCATCCCCTATAAATCGAAATATCATGAGATTGATTACTTTTTACATACCTACGATAAGGATTACGAAATAACCGTTAATACAAACGTCTTAATATTATTCAGCATATTTAAAAATATTAACGCCTTGTCTTAACGCCGTTATGGTAATATGATGCAAACCATAAATATTTTTTAACACATGATTCTAATACCAACCGAATTAAACCGAAAAAGGGGGTTTGTCCTCTTATCAAAATACGTTATTATTTAGCAATTACGCTCTATTTAAAAACCATTCGCCTGACGTGTTGTTTTACCAATTACCACAATTTATAAAATTGATAAACAAATTTGATGTTATCGCAAATTTTAAAAAATGTGTTACAATATGGGGGACTAAATATTGTGGTCTAAAATAAATAAAAAACTACGACTTTTCTAAAATACCTTTTATAGCAAGTAAATAATCAATTAATTTCATCATATTTTACAATAAATTACCGAAATATATTGTAGCAGAGCTTTAAAATTCAAACATGTCTGAACATGTCGTTTGGGCACAAATGTTCTTTATGTGTATACAAATATTATATACAATTCATTTTCTAATCATGTTACGCACATGATTATTTGGTTAATAAGTAAGCGAGAGTTCAAAGATATTGTGAAGGTTATAATATGGTTTTGTGTGTTTTGGTGCGATCTTTATTATTGTCCGCGAAAGTCACAAAAAAATAGTTAAAAACGCAAAAAAAAAAATCTTTGAGGTGGTATGACACATTATAATAATAAAATTTAGACCAACGAACCAACACAAAACTAGCTATATAAATATTTATGTATGTAATGTACTATAAACAAATAATGACATTAAGCCGATATTCACACACTAAAACTAATTTCATGATATTGCATCATTTTGCGTGTGTTCAGTTGCGGTTTTAATTCAATCGCAACAAAATAATTAATTTTATTAAAGTTTCTTATCTTATCGACTAAAGGATTTTTAAAGCGCGATAAATAGGATGATGAATTAATTCAGACGGTAGTTCAAGTATACATATTGTATTATAGAAAAAGGTGGCCAATGTAAACAATAAAACCGTTTTGTATATTATTTGTCATAATATATACCTACTGACTGCTATTATATTATTATTTTTTTATTTATTTATTAAATTTCTTACAATAGACATTTGTGTCCACAATGTCCGGCAAAAAAATAACACGTTTTATTACTATATTTGATTACAAATAGATTAGATTAGTCCGATTCATAGAATTACTCACATATTATCTAGAAGTATTATAAACCGTATGTACACATTACAGACCAATTGGAACCTGTTTTATTTTTTATTTATATTTAATTGAATAATAATTTGCTGCGCAGAAAAAAATATGGTTTTGGCCTTTTGTGTAAATTAAGCGAAGCAATGACTAAGCCGTTTTATGTGAGCTGCACCGCGCGCGCGACTTGGGTGAAAGTTAATTAAATTGAATTTTACATCCTATTGTATATTATATATTATGTACAATATAATCAAAGAAACTACTTAAAATAGAAATAATTTATGTCAAACGATAATAAATAAAAATATTAATAACCACTTTTTGTAAAAAAACAAAATGTAACTAAGTAATTTACATAATATATTGATGCGTAAACAAATTAACATTTTAATTATGGAAGAAGAAGGGCCTAAATCTAGATTTTTTATCGCTTTATAAGTCATATTTTATATTGTGCGTATTTGCGTATTCTATTTTTACACATCCATATATACACAAAATTTTGTTGTGTGAAAGTTTGAATGTGGTTAATCTTACGCAACTCTGTGAAATTATTTAAAACTGAAAAAGCTTATTTTTAGTCATATGACAGTAACGCCTCGTTTTTATTTTTGAAAATTTAATCGTAGTTGATTTTTGATTAGATTTTGTGAGCAATACAATTAATTATAGTAATATAGGTTATGTGCATATAAATTCGTAGAGGTTACTAAACTAATTATAATTAAAAGGGGTTTTTGTCGGACAGGAACTACAAATGGCAAAGCTAACAACCAAACTTGAAACTTTTGAAGTATATATAATTATAAATCGTATTTGATTCATTATCGTTAAAGGATGAACAATTTGCCCTAAATTTTCCTAAACCAACAACAGCAAATGAGCAACAATGTGGGTTTGTGTGAATTATCAAATGATTCTATATTAGCAGTTTCGTGATTAATTATATTAAGCGAGTCTTAAAGATGTCAAAAGTTAACAGGTTAGCGTTTAGATATGTGTATTCAGATACCTCTTTCAATGTTTTCGTTGAAATATATTAAAATTCATAGATACAATGCCGATCAACTCCCTGCTAGAGATCACTGTGGGTTTCTTATTTTGTTTACTCTAGGGATAATATGAAAAATATAAAGGGCTGAAACCTCATGAGGTGATCAGAACTTCGGTCTTCAAAATTAATTTTTTCAAAATTTCTCTCAAGTAAATCTTCAGCTCAACCTCTCCAAAAATAATATTTGTGCATAGTTTGGTTCAAATCATACACAGGTTTTACACTTCAAGTTGAACCTTTAGCAAATTATATGTATGGCCAATTAAGATAAAACTTATCTATTTCATAATGGATTTTAGTGATATGGTCATGTACGATGGAACTTGCCAATTTCTTAATCGATTACGATGGGTAAGTTATTTTTAGATGAAATTCTGGAATATGGCCAATAGGATGGAACTGATCTATTTGTTAATGGATTTATTTAGTGAAATTTGACATGTGCGATGGAAGTGGGATGCCAAAATGATTTTTGGATAAAGTTTTGGAATATGACCTTTGGAACTTGGATGTTCTATAACCTACATATTATGATGAAATTCAAGATTTGCAATGGAAGGAGATTCTAAAATGGTACTGCTAATTCCGCAGTGGCGGATCATCGCACGGGTGTTGGAGGCGGTTGCTTCGGGCCCCGCAATATTTGGGGCCACCAAATTTTGCCCAACATTCATATTTTCATATAAAATATACGTAAAAAACGTCAATAAACAAAAATAAAATAAATGACAGGAAACAAAATGACAATTTATTTTTTTGTTTGTTGGTATCGCTTTCAGGGTTGGGTAAAATAATAGAATATCGATCGTCATCGATATAAACATAATAAGCGTCTTACTTTGTTAACTGGAATAAGAATAGGGACAGAAATAAAAATACAAATTTTGCATAACCATCAAAAAGAATTATTTTTAAGATAATCAACAAAACTGTTAAAATGACAAGATATACCAACAAGAAATAGTCGATGGTGTTAACACAGAAGCAATCAAAATGAAGAATGTCATTCCCCAAAAGACATTGGATTATGGCCGTTACTACCACCGGACAAAATGGTAAATTATTTCATACTAAATAAACCGTGCAATTTTGGAAATATAACGTCCCTTAAAGTAGAATACGTCGACCAAAATAAATCCTATTTTAGAAGCATATATTTTTACTGTAAAAAAGCAAACGGCACAAAAGAATTCCGCGAGTGGTAAATTTTTTTTGACTCTAGCAAATGCATTTTACCGAAAATCAATGTTTACGTGATTGATTTCAGGCCGAAAAACGACTCATTACGGTACAGAAAAAACCGTCCGGAAAACGAGCTATTACAGTACAGAAAAATACAAAACCAAACAAAAAAATAACTAGGGTAACTTGATAATTTGAAAATCATTTGGATTGATTTTCTTTTAATTTTAAACTCATATTTTTACTTTAAAATTCAATTTTAAATGAAAAAATCGAATTAATGTCCCATGTACATATTATGAAATAAAACGTTGTACGTTACACGTACATTAAATAATCGTTACACTACTCGTTCAAAATTCTAAAATCTAAATTCTAAATAAACGTCGAACTCTCACTGTAACAACTCATTTACCGCCCTTGTGACGTAAATAACTATTATTTTTGTGTTTGCAAACTTTTTTCCAAACTCAAAGCCAAATTTATAACAGGCTACAATGACAGGACACAGGAAAGGACCAAGTTCTAGATAGGAAATTTTATATCTTGTATTGAATATTTAACACAATTTGACGAATTTTTGAAAAATCATTTAGGTAGATACGGTAATATAGGAAAGGGCAATGTCAGTTATTTTTCTCATACTACTTGTGATGAATTTATAAATTTGATAGGAACTGAAGTGAAACAGGAATTAATTTCTAGGGAAGGAAGCTAGGTCGGAAGCAGTTTCGGCATTACGAGCTTATTACGGTGTAATAAAAATTGTTCTACTAAAAATAAGTTCAAATGAAAATGAAAAGCCTATGAGTAAACTGGAAGCCAAAACACTAGCGAAATATGTTAACGAATGTGAAATTGCTATATTAACAGTTCTTTGGGATAAATTATTACAAAGAATCAACTGCACAAGCAAGGCACTACAGAAAATGGATAGTAATTTATTACAAGGGTGTGACTTTTTCGTAATTTGTAGGAGATATACGAAATAATTTTGAAATCATTGAAAGTGTGAAGCAAATTCATTGACAAGCAATACGAATTATAAAGAAGGCAGGATTAAAAAAACGAAAGATCCAGTTTGACGAATCGCCTAAAAATTATACAATTTTAGTGGGGCGAGAATTGTTTATTGTCAATATCCATAACATGATCTGTGATAGACTTACAACAGAAATGGCTACAAGAACAACCTTCTACAAATCCGTTTTAGAAAATTTTCAGTTATTTTTTAAACATTCATTGACGATGAGCTGAGTGATTGTATTTTGAGGCTGTCGAACAAATATAAAAACGATATTAATTCGTAATATTTTCAAGATGAAAATCATAATTTTTTAAAGTTTATTAAATCAGAAAATATAAATACACCACTTCAAATGTATAAAACTATAATTAACGGCCTGCAATCAACTTTGCCAAACGTCGAAATAATTTTGAAAATATTTTTGACATTGCCAATTTTAGTCCAGTCAGTGACGGCTTTTCGCTCTGAATTCTTACGGACAATACCGATTTTCGTGAAATTTGGGAAGTCTGTAGGGAGTAGCTCAAGGAACAAAAGTTATATAGTACCGATGTGTGCTTTTACCTTGGGTGTGGATGTTACCCCTTCGAGAGGGTGGAAATTAGTACACTCAAAATACCCACAGAAATCGATAGAAGGGTGAATTCTAAGCAAAAAATATCGTATGAAGTTTTTTCGATAAATCCGTATTTTTCGAGTTATTCGCGATTAAAAATGTTGATTTTTCAACTAAAAAATGCATATTTTAGAGTGATTTTTTCAGTCTTTTTTTCGTCGGGGCAAGCTGTAGTGAAGTATTCCTTTTGCAGAAGTTGTTTGTATTTATTATCGCAAAAATGTTTCAAATAAATAATAAAATTGTGCAATAGCACAGGAGTCCCCTAGTAAAGCTTATAAAATAAAAAAATTGATTGGTTTATTTTTATTTTTTTAGATGCAATGCGAACCGAGTTATTGCTCGTTGAAAGTGACTGTTTTTGTTTTTTCGCCGAAAACGGAATTCAAACCTTTCAACATTAAATAATGGAAAAAGGACAAATTTTTGAAAAAAAAACTTGTTAGATGTTTTTTCAAGTACTTGAAAAGACCTTTAAAATTTGCTTTAGTAAAAGTCGTTAGCATAAAAACTTACAAAGTTATGATAAACATAAAATGGTGATCTCGTTTTTGCGGAAAAAAAATCAGCAATGAAACAAATAAAATTAACCGCAAGAATTGAAATTAAAAGTAATCAATTTTTAAATGATTTTTCAAAATTTTGAAAAATTTCTTTTCAGATACGTACAAAATGTACAAGTACAAAAATGATAAGATTTTTCTTGCAGAAAAAAATTTCGTTATTTTTTTATTTCTCTAGGATGAAAATTAATTAAGATATCACCGTTTTAAGTTCGCATTTGAGTGAGAGAACCACCTTCCCCGAACCGTTTAAACTCAAAAATATCAAAAGCAGAGCGATCAAGGAAGTTCAATCTTACAGGCCTTTTAGCCCTTGAAATTCCCTACAAAATGGTTTTAAGAACATTTAGATATCTTAAAAATTAAGGAAGTTATCGTTAAAGAACTCGAAAGAAACGACCAATTTGTAAATCTCTAGACCAGAATACCGCAGGTTGAGAAATAGCCAAGTTCTATCGTTCTTGGCCATATTCCAGAAACTTATTTAATAATCATTTTATAATCCTATTTCCATCGTGGATGTTAGTTAAATTTCACTAATATCCATTAAGAAATTGATCCTAATGGCCATACATATAATTTGCTACAGGTTCAACTTGAAATGTAAAAATGTCAATTGAAGTGTAAAACCTGTAGTAATGTGTACCTGGACATTCTGGAGAGGCATTTGAAACCATCAGTCTTGGAGCTATTTAGTGAAACTACGACCTTCATCTTTGAACAAGGTAACGCGCCAGCCCACAGATCAAGACAGGTGACCATGCACTTTTTTTTCTTTATTTAAAGCTTCTGTATAAATTCCAGGTAAAAAATAATAAACAACTTTGTTAAATAATATTTTATTTCTATTTGGAGGTGAAAAAGTACTTGGATGATAATTCCATCTACACAATGGAATGGCCCCCTTACAGCCCAGATATGAACGCAACTGAAAATATTTGGGCTATTATAAAGCATAAAGTCCGTCAAAGTAATCCGGAAACCACACTCAGAGAAAAAATATGATTGAGCTGATCATAAAAGTGACCATCATATTTATGATTAGATGCAATAATTAAGAAAATCATACCTTGATGTATACAATTAATAATAATGATTGTATCTACTTAATAAATTATGCACGTTATTATGCAAATATTATTGAATTAACCATATCCATGATTAAATATATCGCTATTGTGATGGATCCTATCAATAATATAATTGAATTCATCATTTGGGGATGATAAAGACAATCAGATATTATGATAGATGTTATCAATAAATTAATTGAATTTAGTATGTTCATATGATAAAGCCCAACAGATGCTGTGATAGTTGTTATCGTATCAATTAATGAAATATACTGCGGGGTGTGATAGCAGCTATCATACCATATAAGTATATTATATCGATGGTTCAAAGGTAATAAAAGTCACTAACTGCATTTTCGTCGAAAATGATATAAGTTCATGTATGACTTTATAATTTACTAATCTTTAGTCTTGTAAAATTATTTTTCTATATTTCCTTCATTATACTTATGTCGAGTTCGATTGGGCTTGTTAAAAATAATCAAGTTTTTGATGCCCAATCGTACACACCAGCAGCATCTGACTTATCTGATTGTTGTATTGGTGAATGTATGTGAATATTTTTTTTGAGGTTATGTTAACCGTCAGTAAATTTTTAGTTTGATTGTTCACAAAATTACACAGATTTTGTCACAAAAATTATTTTAATAACACAACTTATTTATTAATAAATAACGAACTGGTAAAAATTAAGAAGTGATTAAAAATTACGAAATTTTTGACGTCTAGAATTGTCACAATTGTGATTGACATTTCTTTTTTGTTGGCACTGGTTAAATCTTTCAAAAAATCATGATTTTTCAAAATTGATTATAATCAAAAAATAAATGATTATTTTTGCCCAATCGAACTCCACATTAGATATAATGAAGGAAATATAGAAAATAATTTTACAAGACTAAAGTTTAGTAAATTATAAAGTCATACATGTACTTATATCATTTTCGACGAAAATGCAGTTAGTGACTTTTACCTTTGAACCATCGATATATTGTAATATTTTACTAAATAACAAAACATATTCTATAGTTCTTGAAATGTACATTTATTTTGAATTAATTTATCGTACAGTACACATAGTATAATTATATCCAAATTAGTGGTCTAAACGAAATTATTTTTTATTTTTATATTTTTATTTGAAACATTATTTATATATAAGTTCTTAAAATTTTTCATAAAACTTTTAGTCATTTGATTGTTTAAAATTGCTCCACAAATTTAATTTTAGAACCGTAATAATGATAATTGAAGCTTAAATTTTCCAAATGTTGAACACAACTAAAATATACCGTTTTATATTTCTAATTTTTAATTTATTTGAAGCTAATATGTTCCGAAAATTGTAATAGAATTTAATCCAGGTTCGAACTGATAAGATTAAGATTATAAAAAAATCAATCTTCTTATCAGACCGCGGCGACTGGGCTGATTGTACCACGATTTTCATTCTATATTATACAGAATGAACTGCGCAGGTTGTATTAGCGAATTATACTAACACAGCCAAATTCTCTTGATAATTTTCTTTACTATTTTAACTTTAATCAAATAATATTTAATTCGTGTAATCACTAAATATATTTTACAGTTTTATATTTCAGTAACCATTTAACAAAAACAAATTTAGGAATACAATTTAAGTGGATTACTGGTCCTTTCTTTAGGATAATATTTCCGAATTCTTTGAAATTAGTGCTAAACAATTTCTCTTGTTGCGCAAACTTATATTTCTGTGAAATTTCCAGATTTCTTAGTTTCATTATGCCCGGTTTCACAAAAAATAGCCAAACTCTATAGTTAAATAATATTTCCTCCCTTTCTTCTTTTATGAAATTGCGTTTTATTTCACAATAAAAATTCAATGCAAGTTAATTATATTTTTATTTTACATAGAAATATTTAGCCTTCAGCTAAATAATTAGCTGAACGAAATTGGGCAGCTAAATATTTAGCTCTCCAGTGAAAATTTTCATGTAAAAACGAAATAAAATTAGCGTGCGTTTAAGAAATTAAAATAAATCGCAATTTCATAAAAGAAGAAAGAGATGAAATATTCACTAATTGGAGTTTGCCTGTTTTTTGTGAAACCGAGCATTAGACTGCGACATACAAAACCAGTATCTTGAGCCAAATTCATTAGTTAAACTAAAAAATTAAGGAATTAAGTGATTCATTAGGAAAATAGGAAGTATTATCTTCAAATACATCTGGAATCATTAAAATTGTCTGTGATGATGTTTTGTATGGCTTTTTGTATCAAAACCATGTACATATGTTCGCAAAATGTTGGATAGTTAGCATTTATACCCAAACAATTAAAGGTAGTATTTAATGGTTCTAAAGCATTCGTAAACATGTACGTTTTCCCGCAAAACTCACACATGAATTATTTCTAAAGGTTCACGTATAAAAATAATTTTGAGAAATTCAGTATTTCCTTCCGTGTCGCACTCAAAAAAAATTTAAAGTGAAATTTACAAAATTATTTTTGTAAAAGTGCTTACAAAACGAAATTGTGAATTTAATAAAAAATCGTCAGTTTTGTTAAACTTTTTGTAAAATTTATTTGAATTTTTGTCAATTTAAAAAATTTGTCTAAATTTAACAATTTTTTTTTTGCGCAAATTATTTTGAAACTAATTATTTCGGAATTATTTTGATTTACAGATAATTTTTGTAATTTTAATAACAATTTGTTAAAACTTATTTCGGTTTTTTTACATTTTATTTTAAAATACGTTTATTTATCACAAAATACAAATATATTTAATAAAATTTCTGTAAGATTTATTGAACATAAAAGTCGGAAAAAATGACAGTCTACAATTATTTTTGTAAAACTAATTAAGAAAACTTACGATTTTTTTTAAACTAGACGAATTATTTTGTGTGTTTTACAAAAATGATCGATAAAATAGCAGAATACCAATTAGCAAACAAACTCTTTGAGATTGAAATTAGATTGGTAAAATTTCAAATAGTTTGTTTGCTATTCAATATTTTGCTATTTTAACGATCATTTTTATATCTTCTTTGCTAAAATGGTATATTCGAACGTTTCTAGGTTTTAATGTCGTTAAAATACCCCTGGAACTGAGGATTTTAATGCCTAAAACTACTCTAGTTGCGTGAATTAAAATATGACGTATGTAGATTTTATAAATTTAATAAAACATTGTAGATTGTACATAGCTTGCGTAAAATGTATAAAAAAATTATGATTTTTATTATGGATTCTTACTATAAAATGTACAAAAAAATTGTACCTTTAAAAGACACGATTTTCGATTTTAACAATAATACTATAAAAATGAAAATGTTTTTTTATAAATTTGTCAAATTTTAGTGAAATATACAAATATTTTGTAATTTCACTTTAAATTATTGTAAAATTGACAATCAATAAGGTAAGTTTTATAAAGTTTTGTCTTATTCACAACCATTCTTGTAAGATCGTCGAAATTAGTTTTAAAACAATTCAACTTAGTTTACTTTTAATTTAATAGCCAGCCGCTCAACACGTGAAGTAATTTGTCAATATAAAAATTGAAAAAGTTGTGAAGTGAGTGTTATATTAACACTGTAACCGTATCGCATGGGGTGATTTGGTTGAGCCTTGATGATTATACAAAGCACACCAAACAAAAACCAAACGTTACCGTTACGTAGAATATCCATTCAGGGACTGTGAGACGGTTTGACTAGCGCGGCTTAGCTCAGGGTGGTCGGTTTTTTTTTTCACAGTTTGATGAGGATCTTGAATAACCGTCATTGACTACTGTTTCATATATGTATATACCGTACACACGGGATAATTAAGACACAACTATAATGATAATCCAAAAATTCACTTTGCCTCATTCTAGAAAAATACTTCCAGAGAGAGAATAAACACAAAACAATATATTTTCACTCACTTCACTATTGAACGGTCCATCACTCATCCGCACGAGTATTTAAACAATTAGCACATACTTGTCTCTATCTAATGATCATTCGAAAATAAAATAATAACTCCGAAATTATAGTGAAACTTTAAGTAATAACAAATTTATTCAATAACTTAATCAATTTTATATAAAATTTTCCAATTTAACAAAATAAATTTATGTAAACTAATGCAAAGAAAAAGAAATTAAGAATTATCGTAGACTAAAGACAAAATCTAATTGTTAGAAAATAAATATAATTATATTATCAATTCAAAATAAAGAATATAATCATAATAGTTTTTATATAAGTATAACTAAATAGGATAAGTCTGAAATAGTAACGAATCGTAGAACGCAAAACAAAACCCAAAACAAAATTTAAATAAATCAACAAAAAAAAAATCACTTACCACAAGGTCACGTTGAAAGCGCTTCCTCCATGATCCCGGTGTAGGTACCTGTTAAATAAAAATTTGGGTATTCTTTCCCATTCACGATTTTGACAGTTATTTTTGTTTCACTTTCAAACTTATTCTTTTCTAAGTTACTATTTTGCCACTTAAATTAAATTAAATAATTGATAATACTAAACTGATTCTAAATAATCAAAATAAATAAAGAAAACTAAACAAAACAGAACACTAAATAAATTGGTCATCAGCCAAAATAATAATGTAATTGGCATTCCAAGAATACAGGCCACGATATGTATTAAACTTGTCAATGAATCCAAACTGTATTCAATACAACTGACCATGGAACGGAATGCAATTACTTAAAAACGACAAAATACAAAACTCCATGTTGTTTGAAGATGATTGTTAAATCCGATTTTATGATGAAATAAATCCAACAGGAATATCCAACGTAACTAATTCCACTTAAAGCATCTTATACTTAAAACACATGTAAAAAGGCCGTCGATTTTTCCTCACTCTCGTTTGAATTTGGGGTGTGGTTTCTTCTACGAGAAATAGAAATTCGACAAATAAAATAACAATTTTAGATGAAGTTAACACCAAAAAAATAAAAAAACAATCTTAATACGATAAATTAGATGCGCAACATACCTCAATACAAATAGTTTTAAATCGAAAAGTATTTCGATTTTCCTTAACGACCTTGAGGTGGTAGTTTCCGAACAAATTAATTATTTTGTATATTTTGTTCTGGCGTTTTCGGATATACACTGTGCGAATTTTATTGTAAAAAAAAAATATTTTATTTTAATTTTATTTTATTACTTTCACCAACTCGCTGGTTCAATATCCGAAATAACAATGACCAGATTTATTATCAGATCAATGAGGGGTAAAATAAAATAAAAACAATGATAAGCTGAAGACACAACGTTTATACCAACAAAAGCCTTTTAGTGGTTTATACACAAGCTGACCATAACACATAGTCAATTTGTGACGATGTGAAACGTCATATCGTTACAACACCCCAATTCCCATAGTCGTATCACGTCATTTTCATGACTATAGTCACGTCACATCAATTTCCCTATTCTCTTAGTCGTTTGTTACGTCTAAAGTAACATTATACGACAGCTGATGTCACTTGAATTTTGTAAGTGACAGGCAACTACAACAAAATGGAAAGGCGAAATTTTAGTCTTAACTTTTTTTTTAAAGTTTTTAATTGTGTAATTTTGTTCACTTATTTAGATAAGTTGTTGTTTAAATTAATATTTTTTTGATCTAAAACGATTTTGTTTGTAACTTGGCCGACATTTTTTTAGTTACAGTCGTGTCACTTGAACCGACTTGAAGAATACCAATTTTTATGCGACGTGACGTGACTTAAGTCACGTCGCCTGAAATGACACGACTATGGGAATTGGGGTGTAAATAAGTGAAGTGCAGTTGGACTTGAGCTTTTTGTGTTTTTTACTTTTTGGATCAATTTTTATTCAAAATTGGATTATCTAAAGAAGAAATAACTAAATCAAATATTATGAAGTCACTACTTAGCAGGTAAATTAACGAAGGACAAAACAATTTTGACTCTGAACTATTCATTGCTTTAACATTGTCTACTGTTTTAAGATGCAGGCATAAATTTCGAAGCCTTATTGTACATAAATCTGGAGCATTGGGAACTTTTTTTAAAAAAATATTACGTACTACTTGGAATACAAATAAAACTACAGCATAAATTGGCATATGGCAACGGGTGAATGTAAGTAATTTTTTAAATTTTCGTTTTATGTTATTTAGATGATTGTAAAATATATTAAATCGCTTAATTTAATATAATTTTAGGACTATCACCGCTGATTACCTTAATTGAAATTTACGATTTTAGTCAATAAGTTGGTTTTGAGATTTCGATATTTTCTTTAATATGTTTGAGGGTAAAAATGTTTTGTTTTATATGTAAAAACGATTTTTTATCGCCAGACGTACTAATAGTCCATTTAAAAGTCATTCATGCTCTTGGGAAAAGTAGTGAATACTTTTGTTATGAAGTTGGTTGTAAGAAATATTTTTCAAATTTAGATACTTTTAGAAGAAGCATAAACAAGAAGTAATTTTACTCACTTTGCCTAAATTGATAGGTCAGAAAAATAAAACAGTATCTCAACTCCGTCAGCTAGTCATTCTAGAAGTAATTTAATAATTTAAAATGAAAATAAAGACAGTACGATCATCCCAGTAACCCCTCCACTTTCTTTAGACTTGACAAAAAATAGGAGAATAATTATTGAATTAGCTGTGAAATTTGTAATAAATTTACATAATAATAACAATTTTAATAATAAAAATGTTAAGGATATTCAAAAATTAGTACTTAATCGTATTACTAAACCAATATAGGTATACAATAGGTATTATATTATTATAAAACTAACGGGAAAGCACCTAAGGGGCAACTATATGAAAAATATTTCAATAAATAAAGGAAACTAAGAAAAGTAGGAGTTTTGCTAGCCAAATAACAGCAACTCGAATTAGAGAAGCCGTTCTATATTTTAAAAACAGCAATTTTATATTTTGCTATCATTTCACATTTTAGTCAAGCTAAAATTTGTCCGTGAGATTAAATCAGTTTTAATAAAATTTTCTAGAAAAAGATAGTACCTACTTATTGAACATTTTTTTTATATTTTTGATATTGCAAATGAAACAATTTTAACAAAAAATGGGTTTGTCGGTTTGAAATTCCATAGTTTGCCGTTTGCGTATGTGGCATGGCCTTAGGCAATAAAACGTTTTGAATATTGAATTCAATAATGCTTTTTACACTTTCTACTGTAGGCACTTGGCTAAACACACCTAATACACACATTTTAAAATTTTTCAGTTTATTAGATACTCCTGATGATGGCCGAATAAGCCGAAATCGATCGAGTGATTTTTTTAAACCTTTTGTAATTATGCGAAATATTTCACAAGTGTTTTTAAAAAATTTAAAGATGTGTGAATTCAATAGTGGTCTTTAAATTTTATATTTTTTATAAGTGGTTAAATTATACACCAAAAATATGATAATTTATTAAATTTTTATTTAGTAATTATATGAAAATTGTGCCGAATTTTCGTTTTCTTTTTCAAAACACAATCTTGGCAAAAAATTACCAGTCTTTTTTGAGAAATTTAGGTTAATTTTGTTGCCTTAGTGTTTTAAAAGAACGAATTTTTAAATTACAATTAAAAATTATTCTTGGCCTTTAATTTATTAACCACTTATAAAGATTATTTTGGCGTGGGCCAAAGCCATACAAAGATGATCAGGTTTAATCAATAATTTTTTCGGGAATTCCACTGCTCAGAGGTATCAATATTTGGATGTTTTAGGGTAGCACCAATGATCATCGGGGAATAGTGGAAAAATATTTGTTAATATTGTTACAAGACGCAAGTAATTTATTCAACTAAACAATTTAGAAATTAATTCCGCTTTTAATGAATAAAACAGGTTCAAATATTCAAATGTTGCTATATGTATTAATAAATTAATTCTATAACTATTGTTTTTTACCAGCGCTCGTAAAGCTCCCCGCAGTCATCTACATTTTAAATAGTCAATGTCATCATAGAAATGGGTATCTATCAGCCCAAGAGCTTATTATTAATTTACCTAAATTCGACATTTCACATTATTTGAGATGGCTCAGGTAGCTGTTGATGACATGGATCATCTTTTTATTAATTCAGAGCAAGAAAGGTGAGCTGTAATTGGTGTAAACATTGAATAGTTTTCCTGAAAATAAAAATAACTTCACTGAGCATTCTTATAATATACTTTAATACAAATTATATTTTACCTTTGGCAATGCAACCTCCGGAAGATGGAATAAAGTACGTCTCCTACTACCTTGCTAAGAAAAAAGTCACATTTGTCTTTTTGTAGTTTTGTGTAATTTCAATTTAACTATTTTTGTTTGCCTTGTCTTAGTATGAAACCTTATTATTAAATAATGTGATTGTGAAAGACAGGTATTTATTTGTAGAACCCCCTAACACATTTTTCGACTTTTGGCGTTTGTGACTTTTTTCCTTAGTATGGCAGTGTAGCTCTTTTGGAAATAACGTCTGCACAAGTTTCGCGAATTTTGTAAAATCATCCTTAAAAAGCCTAAAGAAACCTCAATGAAAGATATTTATATTTTGATTCTAATAAAACTATTTACAAATTATTTAGGTTGCAATTGATGATATATTCAATTATCACCACAGATACATTGTTAAGTTGCTCTGTACAAGCGTAATTGGTTTGCCGATTTCAGCCGAACTAGTTGGATAGTTGTTTAATAAATTTGTTTTTAAGGGCTAACAATTTTTTTAGTGGAATAAAATTTTAAATGTAATTGAAAAATTATGTCTATTTTAATTCATTTGAATCTATTTTAGAAAATTGAATTTGTAATTCTCAAAAACTATTTTTATACACTTGTTTTCTTAAAATTGTATTCCAAACCCACACATTAAATAATTGGAAACACTCTTTATTTTAATAATTAATAACACTGAACGAGTAAATATTCGGAAAGTGTTTAATGCTCTGTAGTATAAAAAAAATGTACTTACGTGCCGTAGTGTTCCACTGCAAGACACAATTACATACACCCTTATAAGGTTTAATAACTATTTGTCCTACTAAAAGTTCACTTTTAGGTTTCAAAACTACTAACATCACTAAAACACTTTTTAACTATTAACGTTAATAATAAATTAATTAAATACAAATTCTTTATTTAAGACTTCTCACGAGATTAGGTAATAATTGCACCTTGTTAGAGTACAAATTCTTTTTGATATGACCATAGCAAACACGAGGAGTTACAAATAATTTCCAATAAACCTTATTTTGTTTTGATAGACCTAATTCTATTATGATAGACTCTATTGTATTATGATTGTTCTAACCATATTTAAATATTGCAGATCATATATAAAACCATACTATATGATTGTCTCAATTATATTAAATCTTATTGAATGATTGTTGCAATCATTAAAGTCGAAAATTATTGCATTTATCATATTTTAATAAAATTTATCATACATAATTCTAGTAATTAGATAAATGATATTTATTATTATAATATATTAGGATATATCAAATATAGTTGAATATGATTTCCTGGATCATAACAAAATAATTCCAATCATTCATTTATCATATTTTTTCTCTGAGTGCATCTAGCAACTGAAGCACTAAATTCAAATTGCGTGGAAAGATATTAGCAATGACGTGATTCAAAATTTGATTGGCTCCATGAGCAACAGGTGTGCAGCGGTAATTAAGGAAAATAGCGGTCATACCAAATATTAAATTTGTAGTTTAGTGAATAATGTATACATTTTATGTTTTGAAATATGCCTTATTAAAATTAATTAGTTTCAAAAAAATATGGCAATTTATCTCTATTTTCGCAAATTCGCAAAAATTATTTTACTAAGATCATGACATTTTAAACCAAATAACATTTTGAATTAATAATGAGTTAAATAATAAGGAAAAAAATACTTCTTGGTGTTACAACAATTCAGTTTGTGATCAAATTGGTTTTAATTAAAAAATGTTAGCTGTCTGGATTTTTTTGCACAGTACTGTATATATCGATTGCTCAACTGCTCACTAAACCCTAATCCAACCCCAACTCTACCCCAGTTCAACCCGCGAACGAAACCCTACTCAACACATATCTAGCCGTTCTCGAGATACTATGAGTGCAGACATCCAGACGTCCAGACAGATGGATGGATTTTTCTTTTTTTGCTTTTTCAGACTCAGGAACTTTCAAAACGTCGAGAAAAGTGCTTTTGGACCAACCACATTTTTGCTCATTTTTGACAGGATTTCAATGCTTTGGTCTTTTTCGACCGAGGTAATATTTATTCCATTCCAGTGGCACTATTATGGTTTTCTGGTTAAGTGATTTAACTCTGAAGAGGTTACCACACCTGTGCACTATTTTGGTTTTCCCGGGGATTTGCGAATTGGGAATTGATTTATTGTCAGTTTTTAGTGTATGTTTTTTTTTTCTTTTTTCTTAAGCATACTAAATTTTGGGGAAACACATGAAGAATACACTAAAATCTGATGATAAATCAATTCCCAATTCGCAATTCCTCGGAGAAACTCAGAATAATGCCACAGGTGTGGTAACATCTTCAGAGTAACGAAAACTCATCATGAAACTTATCCCAAATTTCCTCTATATGTATTCCAGAATAAGTAATATATGTTGGTCAGCAAAGTCTACAGTACAAGATGTCTATTGCTATTGTGGTTGTGATTACCTATTTGAAAATAAATGAAATAGGAATTTAACCAAATTAAAATAAATTCGAAATTTTTTATTTGCAAACTTACGGAATTACAAAAAGTCAGAAATTCGATTAATTTACTAATTTAATGATTTTGAATATTTGAATTTTTTTATTTAATTCTCTAGTATAAGCACAGATAAGAATAGACAGATGTACATCTTGTATGGGCCAAATTTACATTAGAAATTTCAATACAATAATTCCAATCCAATCCTTTTAGAGCAGGACGTACATTTCTGTCTTTTTTTATCTTTTTTTACGTATGGCTATTTTGATTATATCAAAGCAAACATAAACCAACTTCAAACAAAATTGTATTTTACAATATATACGTCCTGCTCTAAAAGGATTAGATTAGAATTTGGTATTGAAATTTCTAATGTAAATTTGGCCCATACAAGATGTACATCTGTCTATTCTTATCTGTGGTATAAGTTTATAATTTCCGGGAAAATTTGTATTTAGTTATTTTTAAGATTTTAAGAATTTAATAATTTTAAAATATCTTAGGTTTATTCTAATTTTTTTAATAATTTAACAACAAAAGAAATCCAAAGTATTTAAGAATAACAAAAGATTCCAAAAGATTTAGAAGAAGTAATCATTTCAAGTCCCGTACGTGAAATTTATCCCGAGTTGCTTTAAGTTGTTAAGCGGCTTTTTTTATTGCGAATTTATTAAATTTATACTGAAATAATAAAAATCATGTTTAAGTTTACTTACTTTTACAGGACAAATTTAGATTTATTCTTTGGTAGAAAATATTCTGATGATGCCTTCGTTATATCAGAAAATTTTCTAAAAGTTGGGCAACTTGCGGCCACGAAAATGGCCTATACTCTATGTTGCCATAAGGTCTTACCCATTCGAGAAATATTTCACTTTTAAAAATGTGTAGGATTTAGGTGTTTATAGCATAACCATGTTTGACATAATCGAATATACGTATAAATGATATTCGAATTTTCTTGAGAAAATCTTAGGAAGCAGCCGCCAAAATAACCAATAAGCTAAGATGTTAAAAGGCCTTAGCTATTCGTGAAATATATCACTTTTGGAAAAAGTGCAGAGTAGAGTCAAACATGGTTGTTTTAAATACTATAATCCCTCACTTTTTTTTAGAAGTGATATACTTCCCGAATAGATAAAACCTTATGACAACTTAAAATATATGCTACTTTGGTGGCTTCTATGATTTTCTCAAGAAAATTCGGAAAATCACTTATGCATATATTCAATATATTACAATAGATTCGCAAATTTTTCCAAATTATCATTTTTGAGATGCAGCAATGCTTCTTGCTCTTAGTTTTTATTTTTCTGCGACATTGGCCAAAATGAACTTTTGGCGGTTATTTACTTGCTGGGTAGGTCACCAAATTCAGCTAAGGTGTATATTTTTTGAAACTTATTGAATGTAAGTTTTTGTTTCAAATGATGGATTCTGGTTAAATTATTTGAAGTAAATTATGCAACTGATGATGTAAAACATTCATGGATGTTTGCAGCGTTCTAAAAACTATAAAAATGTATTTTTCATTTATTGAAAAACTTTTTTTGTAAACTTATTCAAACATGAATAATCACTAAACTTTTGTGCATATTTTATTCCTTCATGCCGTGATGTAGCCTCTTTGAACTTTATCCCCAATTTTTTATAGGGAAATAATGAATCCAGAAATTGAAATGGTGATAATGTCCATTTAAATGAAATATGGCAAAAGAAGATTTTTTTGTAAAATATTCTGGGAAAAGGAGATTTAATTTTAAAATTACAATGGACATCTTCATTTTCTAGATTACTTTACAATAAAACCTTCCTTCATTTGTACCCTCCCATTTCCCTCTGAAAGATATGTAAACCACAAAATAAATTATGATAATACCCGTGGGGCTATCTCACGTTCCAAATTTTGCAAAAGTCAATTCTTTTGTGTTTTTCTAACGTTTTATTCCCAAAATCAAATTTTGCCTTGACCCGAATTTAAACACGAGCGCGGAAATGTAGGTCAACAGTCACTAAATCCGAGTGATGATATTTCTTAATTTTTTGTTAAAAAGGATGTTCTATAAGTGGCTCTTAGCAGCTCGTGGGAACAAAATAGAAGTACTAATTAAAAATAAGGACGGTAATGTTCCTAAAGCGTGATAGCAACGCCACTTCCACCGTGGATTCCGAGGAGCTTGGCCCTCCTCCGACAGCGGACTTCTCATGAGGGGCTCATGCTGGATTATGAGGAATTAAATCTTCTTCTTTCCAGAAAGGGCATCTCAAGAGATAAAATAACATGCCTCGCAAATGAGGGAAACTTATCAGTGGAAACAGTGGTAAGGAAGAACGAAGGGTTTAGGGAATAGTGCCGTGGAAACCATTCTGAAGATGATACGCCTCTGGCATTCAAAAAGTTCAGGGAAGGGCATAGCGTCCCGATGACAAACTCGGATTCCGCAGTTAAGGCGGGAATTATATTCAGCCAGGTAGAGAAATCGGAGATCATTGAAGTCATACCCATTGGGTTTCCACAAGTGGGTCTGAACGTTAATCTGCTAGTGTGGCTATTGGTGTGACTTGTGCCAATAAGACCACTGCAGAGTGGCTTAAAGCTGCAAGCGAGGAGGAAACAGACCGGTTTATTAGGATCAAGATTTAAAATGTAGGCAGTGACAAACCCGCGCCTTCACAGTCTAGCCAATTATGGCAAGAAGTATGAAACTTATACGGAAATCGACGTACGATATTTTTCAATTGTTTCAAAAATACAAGCTCTCATTCGAGGAAAGGTAATAGATGCCGCTATACTAACTAACCGTGATGACACCGATACTTTTTCGGATGCAATCCAAGCGAGTTTAATTTGCGATTTCCAATTACCATGTTTTCTAATTTATGTCGATATTGTTATAACAATTGTTATGCAAGTGTCTTGCATGCAACAGGCCAACAACCAGCTTGCCAAACCGTTGCTTTAATTGCCTCAGTAATGAACATGCCAAAAACTGAGTATGATCGATCCGATAATTTTTTTTTTCGCTTTTTTATTACATCTGAACAATCACAGATTGCTGTTTTTCGATCTAAAACTTATTTCAGATAGTACAGAGAAATACATAGTTTGACGTTAAAATGCACATTTCAGAACGCTATTGACCCAGCAACAATGGTAAAATAATTTTTTAAAGTTTATTGTAAATAATTTTATCCAATTTACTATAAAAACTACGAATGTATTCAATTTGTACTCAAAATATTTTTTTCAATGAAGGTGTATCAATGTAAGTTTTCAAACTAGCAGATGTAATTATTAATATGTTGTGTGCCCACCCTTAGCTTTTATCACCTCGCGGAGACGCCTTTGCATAGAATCTATATGGTTTCTTATAAAGCCTGAAGGTATTTCACTCCAAACATTTACTATTGAGTTCCAAGTAATTTCTTCGGACCGTCTAACCTAGAATGAAACTTTCCTTTTCATATGCTATATTTTCTTTCCTTGGCTCTGCGCTGGCCATGGCAATGACGTTTGATTCAAAACTTTCAAAAAAATTTTAACGATTTTGCCGTTGTGTATAGGAGCATTGTCCTGTTGAGGTCAATTAATTTTTTGCAGCTACCAACGCCATCTCATTCAGCAATTCTAAATATTTTACTTGTGTAACTGTTCCCTGGATCATTGATTTGGTCCTACACCATTGAAGCTTATACATCCCCATACTATTATACGCCTAACCCCAGAGTAGCGTGTGGGAGCAATAACCATCCTCTTTGCTTCCTCGTTAGAGTTGGAATCATAAAATGTTCTCCCCCATTATCCATCCAACTAAAAATTAGTTTCATCGGTCCACAATATGTTCCTCAAAAATTCAATCGGTTTGTTAATATGTTCCTGTGCAAAATTTAATCAAGCCAATTTTTTTTTCATTGGATGACGTATGCAGGAATCCCTTTCTTGTAAAGCCTACTGCATATCGTTAGCTTATTAATAATCCTTTTTGAAGATGAATTAATCCGGTTTTGTATGTTGCTTATTGTTAAAATAAGGACACCCTTTACAGCTCGAACAATCAAGACATCTACTTTTACGGATGTAACTCCTTTTCTCCCTTTTCCCTCCGTATTTCTAAGCACCCCTTTGTTTTTTTGTTTTGGTTTAAAATCGTATTTCCACGGCAAGTATATTTTTGGGCCAAGTTAGCGGTCGAAATGCCACAATTATATTCAGCCACAATGGCTTCCCTTGTTTCGACAATTGGAAAACAACTGAAGGTTAAATATATAGGCAACTTAACGTTCGAAAGACAGAATACATAATGCACAAATAATTTTAAAATTAACTTAATTAAAGTTTTCTTTATGTACGAATTAAAACAAAAAAAATGTTTTATTTATTTTGAACTACATGCTTTAGTTTATTTAATAAAAGATATTTCATCTCAAAATATGGTCCACACCTACTCTTAGAAGCAATTTTATTTTTTGATAAAAAAAAATTTCCGCTGCACATATAATTTTGAACTGCAGATATATCTATGACAGATCATTACAGCGGTCATATTGGATAAGCGATCTAAATTATAAAATGTACATCCTAAATTCGTAATCAGTGACCAAAAAAATTACTAGATACCGAATATATGTAAAATATGTACCGGGACGGTCGAATATTTTGAATGATGCACACCGGCTCGAATAACAAAATAATACGTGTTTAATATGTTTGAAAAAGCTATTCAACTACACTTAACGTGACCCCCACCCCCACCCCCTGTGGGTGGGGGTGTGGGCAACTTTGATATCTTAAATGGAAACCCCCCTTTTTTTATTACAAATTCGGATTCTACTTCAAAAAATACGTAAATTTTGTTTGAATAATTGGTTTGGTTTTCGGTGCAGATGGCGCTGTCATTAATGTTGGAAAAAGTGAGAATTCCAACGACTAATCCTAAAAAAAAGCAAACGCTATTGTTTCCCGTTTTTTATTGTTTCCCTTAAAATAAATTTATTTAGAATAGAAATAATAGTTAAAACATGCAAAAAATTTGTGCACATTGCAAATTTTTTTTTTCTTTTCGAACAGCAATTACAGCGCCATCTGCACCGAAAACAAAAAATATTTTAAACAAAGTTTACGTATTTTTTGAGGTAGACGTAGAATACGAATCTGTATTAAAAAATGGGGGTTTCCATTTAAGGTATCCACCCCACAGGGGGTGGGGGTGGGGGTCGAGTTTAGTGTAGTCCCGGTACATATTTTACACCCTGTATATAAAACTGTATGTACTAGTAAAATGTTACAAAAAATAATAAATAGGACGCAAGACACAACCCTTTTCAGGTGGTATACTAATATATTTGAAGCTTCGAGGTCCGACGTTTTATTATTTTTTGTCATTGTAGGAACCCGACTATAAACGTCACTTAAATGGCAACCAAAAAAAAATTAACGACACTCAAGAAATTTAACGAAGCTTCGTTAAATTGGATCTGTCACTCCAAAGAAAATTAATAATTTTATGTCCAAACTTAAGAAACAAATGTCAAATCCAAACAAATTTTTGATGCGGTTTTTGCTAGGTTTAACCATAGACATTCATACTAGATTTCTCATTTCATAGGAACTAAAGGAAAAAAACGAAGGCACCCTGGAACTGATATTTTATATAGTTTAGCCTAGAAATTTGGGGTTTTAATTGACCGCTTTTATTTTGCTTCTATATTCTCTTAAATTATTATTTATAAATATTAATTCTATTAAATTTGTCGCTGGTAATAAAAAGTATTTCTATTTATTGCCAAATTTTTTTTATTAATTTTAATGTTTTTTTAAGAGAAAATCATTGCCAAACCTCTGAGGTTACACACGCAATATAATTTATTTAGCTCAATTAATAAATGTGTAGTGTCAGACGTGGTGAAAAATGATTAATGTTCTTAAAACCAATTTTATGATGGAATTGTAAAAATAGAATTTGACCGATTAGTAAAACTCGTAAAATCAGGTATTTATCAGATAACCTCTAGTATGAAGGTTATTTTGGGGTTATACACACCAATTAGCACAAAACAATTAAAATTATTTTTGTTGTTGTTTTGAGTTCAATGATAAGAAATTTTGCGTCTAAATCGATTTGGAAAATAAATTTACTCCCACATACGCCATATAGTTAAATATATAGATGTCAAATATTCGCAGTCACAAGTTTTTTGTTTCTGTCATGTATAAATTGTTAAATTATTATTATTTTATTTTAACAAATCTTATCATTTTGACAATATATACAAATGACTGATAAGCCATGTAATAACAATTAAACTATACATTTAATTATTTAATATCAATTAAAAATCGATAATTTCAATTAAAAAATATTTTTTTGCCACATTCCTTATCAAAATTTGATATTTGACTGATACCAGGCGTGCGAAATAACTACGTTGATCTATATAATTTCTATATATACCATATATGAATCATTTAATTCTAATAAAAATGTAAATAACTACAATTAGAGATGAAGGTAATTTACGTTGTTGTATGCTTAATAAATCAAGTCCATATTGACATTTAATTATTTTATGTGTTCCGTATTGGTAGGTTTTTTTTTTTGTAATGCAATCATATTTATGCATCAGAGAAAGCTCGCGCGTTTTCAATTTGTTTCGAATTAAAATAGTAAAAACTTTTATAATATGCATTACAAATGTTAATATTAAATTTGTATAAAAAAACAGTTTTTTATGGTTTTTTTTTATAATATATTTATCTTAATTTATATTCCGTGAAGATAAAAAATAGAAAGAAAAAAAAATTAAATTTCTAGATCATTTAAAAAAGGTCATAATATTTTATATTTTTTTCTACTCTTATCTTAAATGTTGCATTAATCATGTTTTCATATTAAAATCATATTATGTCACTTTAAAGTAACAGCTATAAGACATGGAAGAGAAATAAATGAGATTTATAATGTACATATTTCCATTTAATGGCTTAAATTTATTGTGGTATGTTATGACGAGGTGTGTACTGGTGTGTCTACAAGTAAGCATACAATTTGTTTAATGTGACATTAGGCCGTTAAATTGTATTAAACATACAACAAGAATTTGATAATAATTGTTTAATACATACATTATTATTAAGTAAAACTAAAATGCTTTACGATAAGCGCATATAATCTTAATAAACCCGTATTATGGGATATTCAACTTGGCGTTCGTGTGTAATATAAATCGAAAATGATTTACGAAAATAAGTTAAATTATAATGTAAAGTGTGTATTGTAAAATACATACCATTAGGAACATTATACATTTGTATTTAGTGTATATCATTGGCTTAATATAAATAAAATAAGCTGACGGCGTACACTCAATGTATGCCAGGAATTTTGATCAACTCACATATACTTGCAGAACATGATGCAATTTATTTTCCCATCTAAATAGGTACAAAAAATATTATGTCGTTAAACGTAAATTAATATCCGGTCGTAAATTAAATTTATAAATAAAGCTAAATTTTTTTGTTTTATGTTTGTTAAAAACTAAAACTATTATTATATTGTATTATTATTGCAATAAAATTTTTTTTTTAAAGTTTTTTATCTTGATGGGTAGCCGTAATAAAATGGTAACATGGATAGATAGATAAAAATTATGTAACTAAAAAAATGTTTAACATAAATAAGAGATTACAGTAATAAAACAATAAAAATGTTTAACAAACAAAAATAAAAAAAATCCTTTTTCTCCCCTAAAGGGTTGTAAATAGAAAACAATAGAACTAATAATAATTTGATTGTATGTACTTAAGAAACATACTTTTATGTTTCATTTTATCTCCTGCCTTTATTATCATGTACATCGAGAACATCCTTCAAATAAATTTTATCAATAAGTCGGTACCTTTTTAAAAATTAATGCGACTGTTACGTTGGCCGTTAGAGCAACATTTTTAATTTAACTTTATAAAAGTATTTTGAACGTTTCTTATACAATGCAATTTAATAATTAAAATCCCTGCTAAAAATCATGTCATATCTAATCTACATGAGCTGAGAATCCATGTTTAGTAAAAACAGGAAATTTGAAGACTTATGAAGCAGCATGGCGAAGAGCTTTTGCATAAAAATGTGACAACGGCAGCTCAATCTTAATCAATCCTCAACCTAACCCTGAAATTAATACTCAACTCAATCCTCAAATCAGGGTTGGTGACGTATTCCCTAGAGACAAAATCCCGCGGGACGCAATCTCGAGGGACAAAATCCCGAAAGTACAAAATCCCGAGGATGCATAACCCCGAGGGTACAAAAACCCGAGTGTACAAAATCCCGAGAGGACCAAATCCCGAGGGTACAAAATCCCGTAATCCCAAGGAAATCCCGAATAAAATTGAATTCTGGCCGGAATTCAATTTTATTCGGGATATCCTGTGGATTACGGTTTTTTAAATGATTTTCTGAAACAAACAGACCTATTTCTTTTAAATAATAACTTTATTAATAAAAAGTATAATAAATGGCCAAAATTTTTAATATAATATATATTCTAAATAATCATTTTTATTGCCGTCTGACTCCATGTTACCTAAAATATTTTTTAATTTCTCTTCTCGTCTAAAATATTTCATTTTCTTTTTTTTAGGCTCACCACCGAAGATAGAGTTTATAGTTTCAGTGATAACTGTCTGCTTGATTTTTAAATTACTTATTAAATGTCACAGTCCAGTGTGGGATTTTTTGATTAAACATCCTAATCGTATATGCCATGATTCTATAGTTTATTTTGTGTACGTGGTAAATTCAACAAATTGTTCTCATGAACCGACCAAAATGAAGTCGAAAACGCTGGAGCTATTAATACACCTATAGCATCTGTTTTTCCAACCACATAATTTTCTGCGAAATATATCATTATTTTAGCAAAATCGCTGTCTACGCTGGAAATGTTTTCAAAATATTTCGGGATATCCGCAGAAGGGAGGAATGCAAGCGCTTTAAGCTTCCACATTGCTAATGAAAATGTCTCCTCTGTACCATGTCTCCTATCAAGTTTCTCCATTTGAATTCTTCTCCACAGGTTCTGTCCAAATTGCACCAGTTGTGCAAAAACTTTGGGTTGGCTCCACCTTAGCTAGAAAAAGAAACAGAAAGTAAAAACCCAGAAACAAAAAAAATCAGAAATAAAAATCCAGCAAAATAAAACTCAGAAACGCAATTAAGAAAGTGCGGCCCAACTTAAAACAAAAATTTATAAAATGTCTATAAAATTTGACTTTTTTCTTAAGAGTTCTTATTAAATATTTATAATAATAGAAATTGCTTCATAAACCTTTCAGACACTGATCAAAGGAATTATATCTCTCGTATCGCTTCTACTGATAGTTCTAAAAAAAAAGTTGCGTTTTGGTTAGCTTAATTCGTGGGATTAGCGTAGAATCAACGAATATATGGGAGCGAATTGCGAATTTGTGTTAAATTGAAAAATGCTTTGTCAACCTTGCAGACACAGATCAAAAGAATTGTATCGCTCGTATCGCTCCTGCTGATAGTTGTACCACACGTGTTTCAAGTTGTGTTAAAGCTCCAAAAATGCCTGTAAAATTGATTTTTTTTTTTTGATTTATTTTAAACAAAATATTTTTTCTAGATATCTGTTCTGGTAATTGGAAGATTTTTGTGGGGGTTTTAACTTTACAATTTTTCTGGATTTTAAAACTTTGTTTTTTTTTTCAGGTAAATGTAGTGATATCGATCCCAAATAGATTTTCAAATTTGCATAGGCTTTCGGGATTTTGTACCCTACGGATTTTGTATCCTCAGGATTTTATATCTTCGTGATTTGGTACCCTCGGGGTTTTGTACCCTCGGGATTTTGTCTCTCTCCCTTCAAATCAACATGGTCCAAAAAACTACAAGCGTACATGAACTCAGCTGAATTCAACTGAAACTAATTTTTTACGCAACCCTTAATTCAACCACCAAATAAATCCCCAACTAAACTGCTCATTGAACCCTAACACAACCCCAACTCCACTTCAACTCAGCCCCAACTCAACCCGCAAGTCGACCACCTAACTCAACGCCCAACTCAACAAATATACAAAATTGGTCAACGTGAATCGAAAACCACGTGGGAATGCCACATATTAATAACCACGCGATTTCGGGTCAAATTGGATAAGCTGTTCTAGAGACACCGTGGGCATAGCATCTAGATAGACAGAACGTTGAGAAAAATGGTTTTGGGCAAAACAGAATGTTTGGTCATTTTTGACAGAACTTTAGTGTCAATAGTCCATGTGGCCCAAAGCTAATATTGGTATACACTTATTTTGGAACGAAACAAATCTAATCACACATACCTATAGGAAATGAACCTATTTAAGTTATATTAATGTTTCTACTTTAAGGACAGGAGCGGTTTTACTACTAGAGCTTAAATAATGCAGATATGTTGGCACATAAAACCAATCAAAAACAGGAATTCGCTATAACCACGACTTGGACAATTTAAATACAAGAACTAAAGTCGAAGATTCAACAGAAAAATTAGTTTTAGGATTTTATTGCGCTTTTAGAATAAGAAATTTCCAATAATACCTCTTTCAAGTATAAGCCATATCTGAAAGTAACCAAAAATATTTATTCTGCCAAAAGCGCCAAAATGAAGAATTTCAAAGCTAAAATGCCAGAACTACAATTGATGCATTCTCCAAAATCTTTAAAGCAATCTGCCTTCCGGTTATAACCACTCGCAACTTTCAAAAGTGACCAAACGCACCCAACTATATTGCGATGAACCTCTCATCTATTCCAGAGTGATAAGTAGGGCTGTGAATTTTAGGTCCTAAAAATGCATTTTAGGCACCTAAAATATGCTCTGTAAAATTAAAATATGGTGGTAAAAAGGTTTCAAAAATTAAAATTATTTGGGTAAAAACAGCTGCTTTTAATTTATTAAAATAAATTTGTTTTTAATTTCATCACAGTAAAATTCATAAATAAGAAAGTATCCTCCAGAATAATTTAAAAGTTTGAACAAAAAGGTATCGATTAGTAGTTTTGATGGAAGAACCTTTGGACTCTCGAGAGCGCTTTTAAAAATAATTTTTTGATACAAGCAATATCTGTCTACAAGCAATATCTGTCTACAATGATCTTATAGTTTCGGCCACTTTCGATGTAACTCGGTGTGCAAAGCAAGTAACGTGTACAATTTGCGGGTAGACAATTTTAATTGCAGCAGCCGCCTACACCATATAAGGCACAGCATCTGATAAAATCATTAAAATATTGGCTCGGTTAAAATCTTCGCCACAATATCTTCCGGTTGTGTCGCTTAGATTCATCTATTGACATTCGTATATATTCGTCTTTTATCGCATTTTTTAGTCGGGTATTGAAATTTGTTTATTTCTAAATAAATTGAACGAAATGTGGTTTTGTCAATTTATTTACAGGAATATTAGAAGCTACAAGCATATTGTAAAGGGTTAAACAAAAATCGGAGTACGTAACGTATTCATTCATCACCTCAGATATAAACGTCTGGTTTGTAGGTTTGTGTTTTTTTGTGACATTTCTTTGTATTTGCTGGATCTTAAATGTTGATATACTAGTGATTTTATAACCACATAACGATTGTCAAGTTACAAATTTGACAAAATAACACGTGTATATAGGTCATGGATACCATGTTGGTCATTTTGTCATGGATGCCAACAAAAGAAAAGAGAAAATACATTTAAAATAGTGTTGGAACTAATGTAAAACTTCACTTTTTAGAAATTAAAATAATGAACAAATGTGTTGTCGTTTTTAACCGCGTAAATTTTTTATGTCCTCGACGTTTACATTTACGTTTTTTTAAAAATTCATTTCCGTAGACAACATTTACGATACCAATATGATGTAAACTGCGGGCATTTCATGATTATTTTGTAAATTTTTTGAATACTATACAATTTAGACAACAAAAAGGTTCAAAAATGTTTATTTAGGTCAAAAAGGTTCCAAACCACGGTGCTAATAAACCGATGCCATTTAAAAGGAAATTTTATGATGTATGTTTCTATGTAACCAAAACACGTAAACCTGGCTCCAGCACGAAAAGGTTTTACCCTAAAAATCACAGCTCAATAATGTAGTTCTGGATATATAATAATTGCTGCATTGTCCAGCAGACTTTTGATTTAAATCAAAGTTTTATTGTTCAGCCCTTTACAACGATATGCAGTAAGATTATATTCGACTAAAAAAATTGATTTTGACTCAAATAATATGAGTTACTTGAGAAAATGTCTAACCTAACGTCCAACGTCGGGATTAGTCGAATTTTAAATAGAATATGTATATGTCAAATTGATTAAAAACGGGTTACCCACGAAATCCATTACGTCATGATCCTTTTTGACAAAATCCATCTTGACCAAATCCATTTTTGACATAATCCTCTTTTGACAAAATCCATCATTTTCAAAATCCATTTATGATAAAATCCATTATTGATGAAATCCATTTTGTCAAAATCCATCAAAAAGCCATCGAATCCATCGTTTTTGTTTTTTTTTACAAGCCGCTTGTAAAAAATAACAAAAACGATGGATTCGATGGCTTTTTGATGGATTCTTGCAAAAATAACAAAAACGATGTGTTTTTAGCTAAAGATGAATTTGTACCATTCTTCTGGCTGCTTCTGGCAGTCCCACACTGTCATAACTGTTGTCACATATGTAACTATTCGTTCAGTAATTTGAAAGTAATTTCCGAATCTTTATGACTTATACTTTTACAAAATATCATTAATTAATTACAATGAAAACCAATTTTTTTTAAATGCCGTGTTTTACCCATATACGTGGTTTGTTAAAAAAAGGTGACTTTTTATTTTTCTCGAAAAATATTTATTTATTCATCAATATATATTTTGTCCCCTTCAAAGTAATCCCTCTCAGATATAATACACTTGTGCCTATGCTTTTTCAACCCTCGAATCTCTTCTGATATGCGTCCGAAGAACAAGAAAAATTCGGTGGCTGAGGTATGATTACGGATGTCGCTGCCACACGTTTCATGCCCAAAACATCAGAAAAAATTGCATGGCATGAGCCAACTGATATGCCGACATCCTCAGCATCTTCTCTAATAGTGATTCTCCATAATAATTTTCTTCACTGATTCAACGTTTTCATCGGTCGTTGACGCGCTAGGGCGTCCAGGGTGGGCATCATCATTAACATCTTATTGGCCGTCTGTGAAGAGCTTGTACCACTTATAAACATTTTTTCGATTCTTTGATGTATTTTTACAATATATTCAGCTGCTAATAATAATAAGTTTTCCATCCATAAAAATAAAATAAACTATTCGTATATTTTGATATAATGAAATATGTAATTATTTACTAAATATATAATTTATTTAAATACGAAATTTATTTTATTGATGACCGTACAATCAGTTTAGTGGCATTATACTGAAGGATTTTAACAACAGTGGATTGTGTCATAAATGGATTTCAACAATCATGGATTTCAACATCAATGGATTTTGCCAAAAGTGGATTTTTATAAAAAACGACGGATTTTAGCAAAATGGATTTTGGAAAGATGGATAACGGGGGGATCCCATTAAAAACCTATTTCTTTCTTTTATCTTTTATAAGCCCAATTTTTGTCAATTCGGTTCAACTATATAAGGAACTTTTAAAATATAAATCTCAAAGTGGATTCTAACTTCGACAATTTTATAATTTGTAAGTGGTTTTTCCGTTTTTAATAAACATACTTATAGGAAGCGGAAAACCATAAAACGTGAATTTAACGAGTCCAGAATCGGGCTCGGTTTAGAATACTATCGTAACCAACAATATTACGATTTAATGGGCCTGATTCTGGAACGATAAAATTCATGTTATTATGTTTTATTTCCCCGCTTCCGCATTTCCGCCTTTCTTTTACTGAAAAAACAAATATAACATATGTAATATAACATTATTGAACTCGGAATCGTTCCCAACATGAAACTAAATTTAAAAGCTAAGTTTGTAACTTATTATAATTATTTTGTTATTATAACTTTACTTTATCTTAAATACCATTTGTTATTGTGTTAAGGCATCAAGTAGCCGATGTAAATGTAAGTCGTAAAAAACGACTAAGGCCCTTTTCCAATTACCGACTTATTTCAAACTTATTGAGTTATTTGACGCCATCTTGAATAAGTCGGTAAAGTCATTCCAATTCTTTTGCTGACTTATTTTGACAGCTGATGATGACAAAAATTTGTGTCTGTATTTATGTCTTTAATTTAAAATATTACTTTTACCTACTTATATCAGAGGTTGAAATATTGCTCCATTACATCGCGTATTAAGCCTCAATTCCATTGTGAAACAAAGTTTGTCAGTCAAAATAACTTGAGATAAAAATATAAAATCGGTGGTTGCGTGAACGAGACGCCCAACGGAGTCAGTCAAAATTTTACTTACCAAAAAGGTGTGTCTGTGTTAGTGGACATTTTATGGCAGTCCAACTAATATGAGCACATAAATATTGTGTACCGATGAAAAGTATTTCTCGCACACATTATTAATTTTAACACTTTTATGGGAAAGATTTTTTTATTTTGTATTTTATGACGGATAATATTCGAAAAAAAGAATTCTGATATGAGTAAAAATAATAATTGATTTTTTAGATTATTTTGAAACTTGAAAATAATCGAATTAACACTAATACCTAATTTTGTTTAGTAATTTTTGGTTATGTTTTTGTTTGTTGTCAAAATGTGTCCATCAAATTTTTCTATAAAAAAAAACAATGAGAACATACTTTGTCGAGTCGCAATATAGATCTTGTAGAGTGAACATCTTTATTATGCTGGTGGTCCCGGGTACTGCGCATTATCGTATAAAGCCAGTTATATCGTGTAAATGAGCGAGGGTATCACAATATACAGCTTAATAAAATAGATAGTGGTTCCGGGTACTGCATTTTTATATGTATCAGGCCAATAATATCCGTGCAAGTCGGAGGTGGCACAAAGTGCGACTCAGTGAAAGTAAATAGTTGTACTCGGGACGTCCATGCTTCTTTCTAGAATATAAGTGCTAGTCGACCTCAGCAAATGAAATTAACAAACAAACAAACATACTTTGTCTTTGTCACTCCGATGGATTTTTTTTTTTCTTTTTCCAACTTCAAGTCAGCTCAGTCAATTTTTCACAATGAAATTAAGGCATTATACTGCTTTCTTTTCATTTTAAAATTTACGTATGAAAGACAAGACAAAATATTATGATGACAGAATTTTAATGTTTACATGTAACAGAACTGTATAGTTTATATGAAACCAAATAAGTTTTTTATAAAAGATAGAGATAGAAATTAAGTCACCTCATCAGCAGACTTATTTAAATAAGTCGGTGAAAACAAATAAGTCGGTAATTGGAAAAGGGCCTAAAACTTAAAAATTAAAATTAAAGAAATGAAGAGATTTTATATGAAACAGTTTTAGACAGTTTGTAAGATGTTATTTCCTATGATTATGACTAACAAGTTGAAATATCAGGAGCAACAAGAATTATGTTATAAATTGTTTTTTTTTTAAATAAAAAATTGTCTATAAAAAGCTCAAAAAAATATATAAAAATTTAAAATTAAATAAAGTTAAAAGGAAAAGAACGAATTCGAAAACGAAGCAAGTAAGACGTTTCCTTCACAATACTTCTTAAAATAAAAGGGAGTTAGAGAAAATTCGAATAAAAAAGAACGGACGGGGTTCAAGCTCCACCTGAACCGCAAATGTTTGGTAAAACCACTTGAACATAAGGTCAAAAATAAAAAAAGTAAGCATAAATATATATATTTTATTTTATTTAATATTTACTTTAAACAGTAAAAATGAAAAAAATATCCCAGCAGTTCATGCCTCTTTTACTGCAAGCGGATCTCAAACGATGACGTTGAATTTGTTTCTCCATGGCATGATTTGTTTTTTTTATTTTTTGTATTTTGAAAATGATGATCATTGAAAATTTATGGTACGCAATATCAGAGCCTACTGTATAAATAAGGACCTCCACTATCGACTATCGTATTTTTTACTAAGCTTAAAATAAGGTACAAACAATTTTTTCTTTACCATGAAACTATATGGGGAAACGGTTATTTTCATTTACAGTTACATAGAAAGATGAGCTTTTGTGTTGTTTTTATGCGAAAATGTTAATGAATCATGAAAATTTATTTGATTGAAAAATCGATTCATGAAAATGTTTATTTCGTAGTGAAAATCGTCGTGATAAGTAAGGTATTTTTGAAATTTACAATATTGTTGTTTTTGTAATATACGTCATAAACAAAACTCGAAATTTATAAACAATACAATAATCATCTCTTTCATTGGCTCCATTCAAATTTAAATTCGAATATGTTTCTATAGTTATTTTAAATTTGCAAAGCATGCTAGATTGTTCTAATTTTTTTTTTCTTCGCACTCATTGCATTGATTTATTTTTTTCTGTTTGGCTCTTTCTGATTTATTTTATTTTGATTGTTGAGTGGAGACGTGTTGTCTTTTTTCTTACCATTGGTTTTAGATTTGGACATATAATGACATCATTAGACTGAGTTTTCTCTTTTTAATACACAATGTTGTTGTTGTAGAATGTTTTTTAATTTAGTTTCCACAGTTAGTACATTGAGTTGTTTGCTAGCGATTTCAGAAAAAATTATTTAACTGGGTTTAAGATTTAATTCATGTTTTATCGTCAATCGAAATCGTATTTTTCCATACAAACACTATGAAAATAATAGTATATTGTATAACAAGTGAAAAACACATTCATGTCATTGCAATACGAAAGTGAAATTTCCAGCCTGAACGATAGCGAGGGCTGCACTCACTTGAGTATTGCAATAACTCATTTTCACACGAGTTGCACACGCAATTTTGTCTACGATAGAAAAAAAAATTATTCGCAACAAAAAATGAAATTGAAACGTTTGGATTTTCATAAATCGTGTAGCAATATTAAAAAATCATTGTGTAATGAATATTTCCACACGATTTTGGTAGACGATGCAAAGGCTTCTTTTCTTATGTAATTTAAATTCAAAAATTATCTTCGAAAACATAGGTTATTCATAGAAAAATGAATTTTTTCTACAATAGTGCAGTAACCTAGGCTTTCGAAGATGATTTTTAAAATTAAAATTATATGATATAAGAAAAGGAGACTTTGCGTCGTCTACTAAAATGGTGTGGAAATAATCATTACACAACGATTTCTTAATATTAACACACGAGTTGTGAAAATCCAAACGTTTCAATTTCATGTTTTGTTGCGAATAATTTTTGTTTTCTATCGTATAAAAAATAGCGTGTGTAACACGTGTGAAAATGAGTCATTGCAATACTCAAGTGAGTATTGAGTAAATTTCACTTTCGTACTGCAAGTGAGTAAATTTCACTTTCGTATTGCAATGACTTGTTTTCTTCACTTGTTATACAATATACTATTTAGTGTTTCTATATCTCTTATTTTAAGTTCATTTTTCACATGCCGGCTCTATTTACATCAAGATGGTTCTGGCAATAAACATTGGGAAAAGTCGGACGCACAGAAATACTTCAAAGCCTCAAAGATGTCGTCATGATATTTTAAAACAGCATACATGTAACGTGAACACTGGAAGTATTCTCCCTATGTTTTTTGTATATTTTGTTTTTATTTTAATGTGTTAAATAAAAAGAGAGGAAATAGAGTTATTTAACATAACATTTTACTCGACATGAACCCAAAACTATTCCGCTAAATGTTTTACCAAACATAAAAAAAAACGATTGATTCTTAACAGATTCTACATAGTTAATTAGAATAAAATTAGCAAATTTTATAATTTTTAAATGGTTTCCATCGTATTTTCTACTAAAATTTTAAAACTTTTAAAAGATCTTTACATGATAAAAAAATCCCAAAAAATCAATTTTTTTAAATATAATAAAATTTTTCAAATAATATTTTAATTCGCTTTATTCCCTTAGAGGATGGGAGCAGCCGCCCCAAACCCCCGCTATGACGATTTTTTGAAATTCTAACATTCTTAAGGATTGAAGCATTTTTTTTAAATTATGCATGTACTAAAATAGAGAACTCTCCAAAGCCGCTTAGCATTGGACTCTTTGCGCAAGGATGAAATTAAAACGTCAAAAAATTTCAAAAATATTTACATTTGTATTTCACATACTAAAATAAAAAAACTCCCCAAAGCCGCTTTGAATTGGGCCTTTCTGCGCAAGGATGACATGAAATTATGTAGATTCCTTTTGTTTTCATACAGTAGTTAACCAAAAATCAATGGGGTCTTCCTTTTCTTATGTTATTTTGCATTTTTTGGGATTTTTATTGTTGGGAATTTGATGCTATCACATCCTTGACGAGGCATGAACCAACTATTATACAAACCCGCAATTCGTTCCAATACATTCGTCGATACTCGATATCATACTAACCGAACTAATTAAGCCAACCAGAACACAAATGGAAACATTTTCCGTAGAACTATGCGTAGAAGCGATACGAGCGGAACAATTCCTGTGATCCGTGCCTGAAAGTATCATAAATTTTAATTTTAACTTGGGCTGCCCTTTGATAGTATTTCTAAATTTTATTTTTCTGTATTTTTTGCGGGGTTTTTAGTTTCGGTATTTTTTTTTTTTTTTAGATAAGTAGCCAACTCGGGGCAAATAATAATTAGGGATACCATCATATTTCCGAACGAAAAAATCTCAAAAAAGTTACTGAAAAATACAAAGTAAACTGCCCCATTGAAAAGAAAGACCTCATTAAATTTAACTATTGTATATTATGAAAACAAACGGAATCTACATAATTTCATGTCATCCTTACGCGGAAAGGATCATTGCAAAGCGGCTTTGGGGAGTACGTGAGTAATTTTAAAAAAATGCTCCAATCCTTAAGAAGGATAGATTTTCAAAAATCCTCAAAGCGGGGGTTTGGGGGCAGCAGCTTCCATCTTCTAAGGTAAAAAACGAATTAAACTAATATTTGACATTTTTTTTATATTTAAAAAACTTGATATTTTGGGATTTTTTTATTTTGGATAACGATATCAACCCCGATGACTAGTAGGGTTGGTATCGTTATCCAAAATAAAAAATCCCAAAAATCAAGTTTTTTAAATATAAACAATTTTTGAAATATTATTTTAATTCGTTTTATACCTTTTAGAGCAGTGCTTCTCAAATTGTGAGGCGCATCACCCTAGGGAGCCGTGGAACTGTTGCCAGGGAGCCTTAAATCGCCTTAATATTTCCAATAAACCGCACAATTTCTTCGCACACAAGTTTCTGAGTCTACCGATTATCAACGACCGCTACGGTTTTCTGTGCTGTTAATGGTTTTAAAATATAATATTATAACACCCAACACAACACGCTTGATTACATAGAATTGTAAAACGAGTAGCAGATTTGTTTAAAGCAAACAATTACGTGTGATTTTTTTTAGTTAGCCTGCGACAACACTTTTTAACTGTAAAACTAACTTTCGTAGAATGGAAAGTATCTTTTAATGGTTTATGTAATCATATAAATATTGATAAGCTTTAGTTGAGACTCAAAACGATCATATGTATAAAATTTAAATTGAATGTTTATTTTTATTTCTAGCGTATGCAACCCTCAATAAAATAATGAGGTCAACCAATTTTATAAAAATTAAGAACCAAAGTTTGTGCGTCAAATTTCTAATGCAAAAAATTAAAAAATTGAGCGTTCAATTCTGACAAATTATGTGCTCACTTAGAATTAACTTATAAGGGAAGGATTAATATTCTTTAATTTGTTTCCAGAAAAGTCAATTTTTCGGTAAATTACGGATATTACAATTAAAAATTTACCGAGAACCGGTAATTCAAAAGTTCGATAATTTTCTATTTCCTATAGTTCTTCAAAGAAAACTGATTTAATTAAAACAACTGAACTACTATCATCTACTGAGCTATCATTTTCTATGCTACGGCTAGTTCTTTTATTGGAAGAGATAAGCACAAAATACAATTTAAAATTTTGGGTATAAAACTGGAAGGCGGGTCAAAGCTTTCAAATTGGTTCATTACATTGAAAATTGGTAGTTGAAAAAATCTAAAAAAAACTTTCGATAACTCTGAATTTTGTACAGAAAAATTCAATTTTGTTTTTAATGTTTCAAATACTTCCAGCATTTTCGTAGTTGAAAATCGAAAAGAATATATTAAATCCAAATTTTGAGTTAAATACCCACGTAAAAATAATTTAATACAAAAATTAAAAACGAACCAAATTCGGGTCGGGTTGCGGTAAAATTAGTGAAACGTACAAAAATTTGATTTTAACAAATTTAGAATAGTGGTAAGCTCAAAAATGTTTAGCTTTAATTTTAGTTTAGTCATTTCGGATCTGTTCTGCTCTACTCATATGTCCAGCTAAAATATTTAATTTAGGAGTTTTTTTCAGCTACATCTGTAAATTTATAATTATTGAATAATATTTTTGGGAGCCCTGGATTTTATATTTTCGATTTCGAAGGCAAAAAGAATGAAACGAAGGCAGTATGAAAAAGTTTGAGAAGCACTGCTCTAAGGTATAAAACGAATTAAAATAATATTTGAAAAAATTCGTTATATTTAAAAAACTTGATTTTTTGGGATTTTTTTTTGGGGGAGGATTTTTTTATTTTGGGGAACGATGCCAACCCCAATAATTAGTAGATTTGGTATCGTTATCCAAAATAAAAAAAAATCCAAAAAAAAATAAAAAATCCCAAAAAATCAAGTTTTTTAAATATTGTATAAAAAATTGTTGATTATTTTAATTCGTTTATAGCCTAAATTCCATGAGAAAAATTGACTTACAGTCAAAAAAACGAAAAGAGAAAAATAATATGAAGCTCCATATAAGAAACAAAGTCAACGTTTTTTCAAAATTGTTTTGCTATAAAATAAAAAACAAAAACCTTTTAGAGGATGGAAGCTGCCGCCCCCAAACCCCGCTTTGACGATTTTTTAAATTCCTACATTCATAGAAATTGAAACATTTATAAAAAATTTGTGTTTCTTAATAATCACTCACATACTAAAATATAAAACTCCCCCAAGGCCGCTTAGCATTGGAGCCTTTGCGCAAGGATGACAGGAAATCGCCACAAAAATTTCAAAAATATTTACATTTATGACAATATTGACGTTTGTATTTCAAATACTAAAATAAAAAACTCCTCATTGGTAATAAAAAATGGGTTGGGGTCGTTATCCAAAATAAAAAAATCCCAAAAAAAAACAAAAATCCCAAAAAACCAAGTTTTTTAGAAATAAAAAATTTTTGAAATATTATTTTAATTCGTTTTATACCTTGGAGACTTTTTTGTTGGGGACTGCCGCCCCCAAACCCTCGCCCTAACGATTTTTTGAAATTCTGATATTCATAGTGATTGAACCATTTTTGAAAAATTTATATTTTTTAAATATAATTCACATACTAAAATAGGGAACTCCCCAAAACCTCTTAGCATTGGACCCTTTGCGCAAGGATGACAGGAAAACGTCAGAAAAATTTCAAAAATATTAATATTTGTAAAATTATTTACGTTTGTATTTCACATACTAAAATAAAAATCTCCTCAAAGCCGCTTAGCATTGGTCCTTTCACCGCAAGGATGACATGAAATTATGTAGATTCCTTTTGTTTTCATATTTTAGTTATCAAAAATTTATTGGGGTCTTCCCTTTCGATGGGGCAGTTTATTTTGTATTTTTTGGTATTTTTTTTGGGATTTTTATTGTTGAGATTTCGAGGTGCTCACAAATACTTTAATTCGAACCCCCTCCTGGCGCACAAATGAAAGAAAAATATGAAATTTCTCAAAAATATTTGTTTAAAACTCGTCTAAGCTTCTTAACGTTGAACTTGGAATTTTTTTGGAATTTTAACTTGTGGAATTTATTTAAAACAAATATAAATTATTTTATATAATATTAATTTTTGATTTATTTGTAAATTATTGTAAATAAAGAAAAATTATATTTAATTATTTTTGAGTATACGCTAAGTTAGAGAAAAGACCGCAGCAGCTCAAGAAGTTAGCTATCATACTATTTGTTCATTTTACGGACTTAGAAAGACCGTGAATGATACGTCCGAATTAAGTAAGTTTCATAAACTTGAGTTTTTTTTTTTTGTGCAAAATTTAGTTTCAGTCATGTAATGTACCTATTTCGATGCAATTTGTTGAGTCCGAAAAAGAAAATTATTTGTTGAAAGATAATTAATTTTATTCAACTCGTGGCTTTAATCATTTTCATAAACCGCTATATATAATTTTATCGAGATATCGATAAGATTGACAAAAATTATCGATAATTGGATTTTAAGTAAATTTTGCAATCCCTTAATCATAAAAAGAATGATTTAAGTTAGCTTTTAGAAAGACAGTGGATTGACTTCATTTGTATGCACTTATATATTATAAGCATAACTGTATTTTCAAAATCATCAGGTTTACCATGTTTGGTTATATTGAAGAAAAAACGACACATTTATCGACCATTCGTAACGACAACGTTTAGTTAAGTTTCTTATCAATTTTTTTTTTTTTTTGGGTGATAAGTGACCAATGCTAAGAAGTACATACATGTAATAAAACATACACTTCAAATTCTATAATTAGCTGATTTTATTAACCTTGTTGCATCAGCAAATAAATACACAAAAATTCGATAAAATTTTATCGCATCACAGAAGAGAACAAGCCAGGTAATATGTATTTATCATTAAATATATTAAATGGCGGCGCGGCGCCAGTTGATTTTCGCACAATTAATTAATAAAAAAAAAACTTTTTATTTAAATCGTTTGCATATTTATTTGTGCGGTACGTTTGATCGATATATTTGTATAAACGAATACGCACCGTGTGACTCGCGGTAACAGAATGGCGCTAATTGATTGATTAATACATCATAAACATTGTTGAGTGGCAGACTTGAATGTTTAATTTTAAATCCTTATCACTTGCATGAGTAAACATACTTTCTATATTTGAATACAAGATGATCGTTAAACCAAACATGTTTCTAATCATTAAAACGACAATAAGCTGGTTTGTATCAAACACGATAACCGTGACCGTTTAATTATCAGCGAATTATGATGATCTCAGAAGTAGTATGGACATTAATCCGAAATAAAATTGATTATTAAATAAGTTGCGTGTAAAATGTAAGTTTTGTCAAAATTTTTATGTGCCGTTATAATTCATAATTTACAACTATAAAGACTTATTACCTAACATACGATATTTTATTGTATTTGTTTACCAAAAAAATGTACACTGGATATATACAATAATTCAAGCGTGCTTCATATGTTCCGTGTCTGCGCGTTATTTACCAACTTATGTAAGCACTCAATTTGTCTATACATATCTTGAATCGACAGTACATTTTACCCAATAATATATGTACACGATGAATCACAAATATTTTTGTTCTAACGAATAAAAATTAAATAAAAAATTATGTCATGAATTTCATCATATAATATTTTCATGACACTGATAAGAATCAACTACAATTTTACTACTCGTATGTACATTTTCTTGTAACTAACAAACTCAAAGGCCGATATTTAGATGGTTGTCGAATTATTATTGGTTTTTTTTGGTTTGATGAAACGCGTAATTTTTTGATTATCAACTACAATATTTTCTGGTGACCACTTAAATATTAATAGTATACTGTTTATTTTAGTAGATATTGTACTAAAATATTTAGTATGAAATATACCAATGGGTTTTTAAAAATACTGCCTAAAAATATGAAAATAAAACTGTGTGAATTAGCTATACTCGTATAACGATAACTTCCTTCCGTGCAATAAAAATTTGTCATGGTCAAAAAATTATAGAAAACATAAAATATGTTTACAATGCACACATAAAAATAATAATGTTGTGAATATTCGTGCGCTACTTTTCGAACATCAATGTCAATAACTTTAACCAGAGTGGTGGAAGAATGTTTAACTTTTTTGTTTTTGTTTGTTACTTCCGCAAGTAAGAAAATTACAGTTCAGTGAACAATTTTTTCAGATTTTTTTTTTTTTTTTGGTTTTGGTTTTATTTTAACTATACTTGGGGTTAATAAACAGTGCGTGCAATTAATTTATGGCCGAATTATTCAGGTGATTTAATATAGTTTAATATAAGGGTTCATGATCGTAACTGAGTTAAACCAAATATTTTGAAAAACCAAAACAAAAAAACTCCCGATGCATGCAATCTAACTATGTATGTAATTCAAATAATTTGTGAATGTTTTGGGAATAGGAATTCTTAGAAGATTTATATATCCGAATTATTCGGTCATATTTTTAAATTGTGCGTCTGATTTATTACTCACTAGTTAAATTTTAATTTGTTAGTTGAAGAATTAAATTAAAATAAATATAGCTGAAATAAATGTTGGAAGCTATAAATTAATTTATTAAAAAATATTGTCGCTAGTGCCTTACTTAAAATTAAGCTAAATAAAACTGTAAGCTTTCAAAAATTATTATACACACTCTGCATTAAGCATGGTTCACCTGATCATTGGCAAAAAGATTACAACAAATCGATCGTCAGTAAAAATTGGAGGGGGAATATTTTTCTTAATCTGATTTGCATAACATTTAGCAAATATTTTATAGGTTCCAACGTATATGGATCGGGGAAGTTTTGATGCAGTGGGAGTAAAGCAAGGTCGGATGAATAGGTAGTAATTGAAGGTGGTTTCAAAAGATAAAGCGTTGAAGCAAACGTTACCTCCACAACCAATAATCTTTCGATTCGAATTTGGCATGAGCGATTTGGACACCGAAATCTAGCAGACGTGAGAAAGTTTCTACCAAAGAATAACACCCATATCATAAATGAAGGCTATACATGTGAAGCTTTTGTTCAAGGCAGAGGCGTAACCAGGTACCCGCATTACTCATGAATGTCCAGATTTTTCTGTATTATTAAAATTGTTCGAAATCACTCGATATTCACATAAGTTTTTATAGAGGTAATCGAAATTATTCCGCGGTTTATTCTAAATTTCTTAAGTTCTTCGACATTCTAGATTTTTAAAGATTTTCGAATTTATTCGAATTTTGTAAGGCAATGTTCTGCGCTTAGCTTTGAGTTGAAGGAACTTGGAGAGTTACACATATAAATCTAAATGGTCATATTTAAAAGATTTTTTGAGATTATGCCAAAATTTCGGTATTTTTCCGATCTCCTGTAGGTTATTCGAAATTATTAAAGAATGCTCATCTGTGATTAGCAGGCAGAATTTCCTTTAGTTTTACATAACAACGGATAATTTGATATTTAAGAATTTTCAAGAATATTCAAAATACTTTCAGGAATATTCAAGATGATTCGGTTTATTTGAGGACATTTAAATGAATCATGTACTGTGTCATCTATTTTTGAGCGATGGCCCGCATATGTCCACAAAACTAAATCTGAGTAAACCAATTGGATTTCTTACACATGGAATGCTCGAAAATGGAAACACATTTTGGATGAAGGATATTTACATTGAGAACAAAGATTCTGATTTTTTTTTCGAAAAAATATCCTTTGTAATATCAAATTTCTTAGTAATACGATTTAAGTTGAAAAGCTTCGATAAGTGAAAGTTCTTAAAACATTTTAACGAAAGACCGAAATTATGGAAAGATACAAAAATTACTGAGAAAGTATAAATAAATTATCAAGCTTAAAGCTCATTGAAAACAAAATCTCTAAATTAATCCCAAAATACAACCTTCCTTTATAATATCAAATTTAAAAGTGAAATGGTTTGTTTGAAAAGCTCTTAAAACTAGAAGCTCTTAATAATTTACATTGAGCACAAACATATTCCTTCAGGTGGCCTTGGGAGGTCCATTTAAAAAAATGATCTTGAGCTGCAAATGATCTTGAAGATGAAGGCCAAGGTCACAACCAAGCTCACCATTAAATTCCTTGTTGAAAATTACTTAAGAATAAACCTTGCTCGTTTTTTTTTTGACGGAAATCCACGAGATTTTTAGGGGTTTCAATACTTCTTCCTTACCCTGTTTACTAAAACCCTTATTTTATGAAATTTCGAAGTAAAATGGGTTGTTTAAAAAGATTCAATAAGTGAAAGCTCTTAAAACTAAAGCTCTTGCCAATTTTTTCAAATACATAAGTTATGGTCATAAAACATTTTATTAAAAACCAGAAATTATTAAAAATCTCCAAAATGTTAAGTTCAAACCCAAAACATATGAATTAATTGTCAAGCTTAAAGCTCATAAAGCTCCAAAAATTCTGTTACAAAGGGTAATTTTGAGATAAATTGTTTAAAGAGTTTCGATCAGTGAGAGCTCTTAAAACCAAAAGCTCTTGAAACTTGTTCCAAATATATATTTTTTACACAAAAATCAGTGTAAGAATAATCTGAAATTATTAGAAGTCTGAAAAATGTTAAGTTTAAACCCAAATACATAGTATTAATTTAGACCTATCAAGCCCAAAGCTCATTGTAACAAATATCCTAAATTTATCCCAAAATTCCGTATTTTTTTTAATACCAAATTTCGGAGTACATAAAATGATTTGATTAAAAAAGCTTCTATAATCGAAAGATTATAATAATACCAAGTTTCCTAGTGAAATGGTTTGGTTTAATTAAAAGCTCTTCAAAATTTACATTGAGAACAAATATACTAAATTATCCCTAAATTTCGTTACCCTATGTAAAATCGCATTTCTGAGTAAAATGGTTTGGTTTAAAAAGTTTTTCTAATTGAAAGCTCTTAACTCTAATAGTGCTTGACATTTTTTACAAAACATAATTTTTGCTCATAAAACATTTTAAGAAAAACTTTAAATTATGAAAATTCCCCAAAATGTTAAGTTCAAACCCAAAATATATAAAATTATTATCAAGCTTAAAGCTCATTGAAAACAAATATTCCAAGTTTTCCTTTATAATACCACTTTCCTTTATAATATCAAGTTTCGTAGTAAAATGGATTGGTTTGAAAACCTTTTAAAACTAAAGGCTTTTGATGATTGTTGATTAACTTTAAGATCAAATATTCTAAATTTTAGCCAAAATTAGATAAAACATTTTAGCAAAAAAGTATGAAAAAGGTTCAACATTAAAAGTTAAGTTAAAACCCAAACTTATTTAAATTAATTATCAAAATTAAAACAAATTGACAATTTTTGCAGGTACATATTTTATGCTTATACCATTTTTTAACAAAACTTACGAATAATTCGATATTTGAGAACTTTCAAGAATATGCAAGATACTTTGAAAATTCGACATTTTGGAGATTATTTCAAAATTCTTGATATTTTTCAAATTATATTCGACATTTGTGATGCTTTATCGATATATTTAGAAATCGTCAGAGCATTAAGTTGCAAGATATTTCGTATCATCTACTCTCGAAATCATAGGTACAATAGTGCATAGGTACAATAAGCATTTTTAGGGGCCCAAAAAAATTTTGCGGGAGAGGGCCCGAAATTTGTAGTTACGCTACTGGCTTCAAGGCTAACAGTATCGGCTGAGTTTTGAAAAACGAAATGAAAAGGCAATATGTTGTGGTGAAATTATTCATGATAATTTTCCAAATACCGTTATATATATCCGATCAAAAATAGGTCAGTGTATTCGAAAAATGCAAAATATTTGTGGTTTTATGAACAATGATTGTGATCATCATTTAAAAAAATGTCGATCGTTTAATGACAAGATGAAACGTATCACAGAAGAAAAGAGTAATCCATAACAGTGAACTATGCCATATGAGCAGAATAGGTGCGCAGAGAGGAAAAATCGCACATTGGTCGAGGCAGTTAGAACCATGTTAAGTTGGTGACTTGGATAAACGGTTTGTACCATTGAAGACAGAACACCATTCGAGTTGTGGACTGGAAAAAAAGCGAATGTTGAAAATTTACGTTCATTCGGATGTGAAGTGTTTGTTCATCAAGAAAACCGGAATAAAATCGATTCAAAGGGTTCAGAGTTAGGAATCCAAACAATGAAAAGGTTGATATAGCGCCCGAATTTATTTTTTCGAATGACGATAATGAAGAAGTTTTATTAAAAATCGTTGATAAAGATGGAAAAGTACTTTCGGACTTAGTTACTTGTTCTGTTAAAAATGAATTGATCGATAAAATTGACAATTCACAACTAATCAATGAAAGTGTTGAAAAATCGACACCAAAAGATCATAAACCAAAAGGATCGATGTGTGATTCAAGAATGATGTTTTCGTGATCGGAATGCGCGTAAACATACGATTTCATGGTGTGTGGTTGTACACAAGTGGCGATGCCTGATACCTATAAAGATTAGATTCAAGCGAGTAACTGACCAAAAGGTTATTGATAATCGCTTGGCCTTTAAAGTTAAGTACAAATCTGGTGGCTCCATAGAACGCTATAAGACTCTTTGGTAACACGTGATTTTAAGCAGGAACATGGAGTGGAATGTCAGGAAACATTTAGCTCGGTAGTAAAATTCATATCAATTATAGCCAAGAAATTGAGGCTTAAACAATTCGATGTAAACACGGCATATTTACATGGTAATCTGGATGAAACAGTTTCCATGAAGCAACCATTTGAATATGATGACGGTAGTGGTCGAGTTTCAAAATTGTTAAAAAGCTTATATGGCTTAAAACAGGGTTTTCGTTGTTGGAATAAAAATTTCACCGATTTTATTTTATGGTTCAATTTTAAAATATGTGAATCCGATCCATGTATTTTTATGCGTTTGTGCAATGGTAGTGAAATGATATTATATCGATTTATAAACCAGCGACCTTGAAAATGGGGTTCAAGGTCACGATTAAATTCTTTGTTGACAATTACCTAAGATTTAACCTTGATAATTTTTTTTACCGAACTACGCGAGATTTCAAAGGTTTCCATACTTTTTTCCTCACAATGTATATTCCTTCAGGTGACCTTGGGATCGAGAGTAAAAACTTGGTCCAAAACCATCAATTCAGTTTTCGTATAACCAACACTCAACAATTGATCAAGTTCACAGAATAACCAGTATAATTGCAGATGCCACATACCACAATTTTCTATCCAAGCTTTTGTTTGTTTTCCTGGCTCTTATTTTGGTGATTAATATTGTTGATTTTTGTAGAAATAATAGTAAGTAAAGCTTTCGCAATAGGTATATAATTCCCCTACAAGTCTATCACCACACAGTTAAAAACGAGAAGTCTTCGATCGGCTCACAAATAAGTGTAAGCCGAAGACAAAAGAGAAGATGTTAGTGTCACAAGTATATATAGAGTTTTGAGTGAAATACGAATTTGCGAATGTGTAACACGCGTTTTCCCCCCTAAAATTTAATAAATAATTGACTAATCAAAAACAGACTTTTTTTGCAAATTTGCTCTATATTAGTCGCTTTCCATTTGCATATTTCAAGTAATTGCAAGTACTTAAATGTGTCTCGACTAATATAAAAATATTTTTCACAATGGTGACCGTAAATTATTCTTATAAGTGGGAAAACAATTGCCCAAAAGGAATAGCTTCGATACCGTATTAAAACGAAATATAAAAATCTGTAAACCATTCTCGCAGACCATTAGCGTGAATTCTTCCGCATGTATTAGATAAATATGTCGAACAGCTGCCAGTAGATAATTTAGCAAAAACACCATAAATACTACATGCAAGTACTTGAAATGTGCCTAAGGAAAGCAACTATTGTAATATAGTGAACAACAAAAATTGTCTCTTGTTTATATTAAATTGTAAAGCCGCTGCCAGATAAATGGGAAATGTCGACGAATGTCGGTAATTTATCAAAATTACACATCGAATCGTGTAGTGTAACACAAGCAAACGATAAAGATCAAAATTGTATCTTGACAACATTTCTACGGATTTAAAATTATCAAAGGAAAATCATCATTTTTGCATCGCAAACAGAGAAAAACAGCCTTCTTTCCACGCTTCTTATAGGAAACTAGCTGAAACACCCGACATTGCTCGGGAAAAATTAATAATTTTATTGTTGTACCTTCATGCCCTCATAACATCACACCATCGTACCATTATAACATCATACCATTATGGCATCATACAATCATATCATAATAACATCAAGATCGATTTATAAATGGTTAGGTCCTATTTTGCTGGCTGGTTGCAAGCTACATACTAAATTTCATCATAATTGGTTTATAAATGGCTAAGCTCCATTTTTTGCTGGCCCGTCGGCCAAATTCCGGAACTAAGCCCGGCCATTCTTTGCTGGGAAAGTAAAAAAAAGTATTCTAGCGAACACAGATTCACCGACATCATTCAATTCAATATCCTGCCTTGCGTTGCTGTCGTTCAAAACGCACACTTGCGAACGCAATTCATATTGGAAATTGAAGTCGTTTGAACTCGAATGCCATTTTGGTCGGACTGAGTGGTATTCGTGGAAGTAGTAAGCCTTCACCTTTAAGAGGTGCAATGAGAGTTGTTGATTCAATTAGATGGTTCATCAAGTTTTTAATTACTAATCGTGTGCCATTGCATAATTTTGGCTGATTAACATTTTGGAGTAATATAATTGGCACTCCAATTTTCAAATTCAGAATGTGTGACGGTAATCCGGGAACATCGAGAGAATTAAGAAATTCCGTTGGAAAATTCACTACTTCACTTTGGTTCATCACGGAGTCAAAAGATTTGTATGTCACTTGTTACAAAGTCTTTGTATTTCTGCCACAATTGTACTGATTGTGATTGGGAACATATAGCTAAAATAATTGCGAACAGCGAACATCGAAAGCGGATGAATATATTGTACAATTGACTTACCCCAATGGTTGCCGTTTCCCAGCCAATGGAGTGCTCGCACGCACTCTGATATATGTCATGTAATATTCCATATCCATTCAGTGTTACAGTGCAACACAGCACAGAAGCAACGTAAATAAAAACTTTCAGTTTGATGAAAATATTCCAGGTTGTCTAACTACACTGAAAAAAATAATTCAATGAATCCATTTCATTAAATTTTTCGGAAGAAAAATTCTTTGAACCAATGAATTTATTAACTGATCATATTAATTCTGAAATAAACACAATTATAAATTAATAATCGCGTCGTCAATTCAATTAATAGCCATTTATTGACCGATTTCTCGTCATATTCTGAAATCTAGGGAAATTAATAAAAGTTTTAATAACTTTATAAACTAAGTTAATAAAAAAAAAACTAATAAAAACCAGCTTATTCCACCTGAGGAATGATTAATGGATTAAATATACTTACTTAAATAATTTTCTGAAAGAATAATTCGTTGAATCGATAAACTATTTAATTGTTTAAAGATTGCTGTTATTCAGTCGTGATTCGGCATAAACACTCTATATGATGGTAATAAATTATATAAAAACATTCTGATATTTATATAAAATTTCCAAATAAATTGTCTGGTGGTAATGGTGTTCTTGACCGCAATTCAGAGTCAGAATTGAAATTACGTTTTACCTGGTTTAGAACTTGTACTTAATAATCCCTAAAAAATCTTTCATTATCGTAGGCAGCCACCAGAGTAAACGTGAAAAACGATGCAAATCGAGAAGCTATGCGACTATAAACAAATTACCACAATACTCTAGAATATGCATATAACATATTGCTTGAGTATTTTCTTGTTTGCATCCCATGAATTCGTCTTAGCGTTCTACTTGTCTCTCCTTTCTGATCGCGTTAACTCTTGTCGCAGTATTTTAGAGTCGCAATTCAACGAATGGACGGCCATTTATTCTAGAATAAATATTTCATTCTCCAGTAAAATTGTGCTAAAAATGTTATATGCTAAAATACTCTTGATAAATTTTATAAAAAAAATGCACCTGCTTAACTTGATACACATAATAAACAAAATTATAAACTAATAAATTTTTTAATGGCATTAAAGGAAAAATTAATCAAATAATAATATTTTAATTAATTTTTAAACTATTTGTTGAATTTTATAAATTATTTAATGAATTCAATGAAGCTTATTAAAAGTCAATAAATATTTTCGTTAACAACATTAAAATTTTAATTGAACTAATGAATTGTAGTGTTAAAATTGTAACGATTTTCTACTTTTTCGCGTCTTGTTTGTCTAATCGTGCCGGTCGCTGTCTTGTTGGTCTAATAACCGCGTTCGGCGTTCCTCTTCATTTCGATTTTGAGTGTTTACTTGAAAAAGGTGTTTTTGTGAAAAAGTTAATATAAAAAAGTTAATATCTAAAATTCAATTTTCCAGATAAATAATATAATATATCATACATATTCAATTATTAAGGTAAGCGTAAAATTGTTACAGTGGGGTATATCCTCCAACAGGTCACAAATAAACTATTTGCGCCTCAAAATCTGACTACTCGATTGATTTTAACATGAGTTTCTCAATTGAAATTTCTTTTTTTTTGTGTTTCATTTGCTTTTGCGACTGAGTAGTATTAATTGTCTTGACTTACTTGATTTTATTTGCATCGTCAAAAAGTCGGTGGTAGTTTTCTATGTTTTTACTACTCAGTCGCAAATAAAATACAAAAAAAAAGAAATTTCAATTGAAAAACTCATGTTAAAATCAATCGAGTAGTCAGATTTTGAGGCGCAAACAGTTTATGTGCGACCTGTTGGAGGATATACCCCAGTATGTATTATAATATTAAACGTGCTTGAATATAAAATATAATGCATGTTTTCTGATCTTTGAAAGGAAAAATCGATGTGTATTATGATGCCGTATTAAATATGTTTTAAATAACTACAGAAAATGTGTTTTGAATCGATGATAAAGTTTTGATAGTGTATTTTGAAGCAAAAATGAAAACTATTTCTTATTACGCGTTTCTCGCTTTTTTATTATTTTTTTAAAATTCTAATGATAAAGTTTATTATTAGCTATCGATTGGCATCAATAACTCAATTTGGCCACAAATGTAGTTAGGTAAAATATGGTTAGCACGGCAGTATGGCCGTTTTACCTTTTAAGTCTTAGTAAAAATAGTATCTATAGTATGTTCACTTATTTATATTTTAGATGAAAGTTGGAAAAAAACAATTTTTATTCGAATAAATACCCTATATTATCTCTGGGATGTGGGCTGATTAAATAAAAATGAGTCTAGGGCTATTAAATTAGAATAAGAAATAGTTTTCTTCCAACTTTCATTTAATATCACTAAACAGTTATTTTAAGAACATCTTTAAACTTAAAACTCGCAAAACAAATCTTACCCAAACAGTATAAAAATAGGCCATAATATGATATATTCTAAAAATCAAATGAATATTTAGATACAGTTAGTTGTTAGACTGCCCTTCAAATTTTTTTTTGTGATATCTTTCAAACTTTTCGTATAAGCTAAATATTTTATTTCTTTTATTACCTTACCTGAAACAGACGCAGAGTGGTATGAAAAATCATTAAAATATGATAAATTGTCCGCCGAAGAATTTAACCGTATTTGGCAAGCTTGCTGCCATTATAGGTTCATTGATATTGAAAAGTTAGGCAGCACCGCTGCGGTATTTGGAAAATGGCCATCCTACAAACAGCCTTCGGGATATCCTTTAGTAAGTTTTTAAATTTGCAGAAGAATTAAAATAATAATAAACAATATTTTTTCATTTCCAGATTGACATGGATTTCAAGGTTCTATTTGCAGAGGCGAATGATATTTTAATAAAATAGCAGGAATATTATGTCAGTTAAACAACTTCTTACAGAATCGGGAAAAGTAAAAGACAGGGGTATTATTTCGTTTTTATACAAATTAGGGGAAAATGATATTTCGGAAAGTAAGTAAACATTACATTAAAATTTAAATGTATTTCTGTCGAGTTTTTTAGGACCAAAAAAACTGATGTAAATAAAAAACCTTAGTAGAAATTGATTTAGAGCAGTTGTTTTTGGCCCCAAAGTACTCGACATAGGTACATAAATACATTAATAACAATAACATAATGTGATGTTTGGTATTGGTTATATATTTACAGATAATTTGGACTCGTTCTTGCTATGGGCATTACATGGCTATTTAGTGCCAATACAGAAAATGGTAACAAAAACCAACACGGGCTAAAAGACTGTTACCAAATTCATTATCAAAAACTCACGAGAGTGTTTTATATATGTAGGGAATACAATCCAGGAGATTGAAGATCATTTCCGGTTTTTATGTGCTAAAGTAGCGCCTATTCAGCCTTTAATTTTGGCTGTGGGAAGTTCTGCTGAAGAAATTACTAAAACTTTTGTATATTTCGATGGTATTCGATTCGAATTTAATAGAATTTGCGGGCAACAGACATGTATTTTAAAATATTCCATATTTTTAATTTGGAGTATCCTATCGCTTGTAGGAATTTCGATTATTTCGTGCAGGATCTATTTTATGGGATAAAAACAGCTAAACTTAAAAATACCAAAGTAAATGTTTGTTTGAACGAAATACTTCGTAAATAAATTTGAATTAGTTACTTAATTTATTAAATATGTATTAAATTTTAGAAAATGGAGTACTTTTAATATTATTATCAAATTTTGCTTTATTATTATTTATTATTTAAATATTAAAGTTTGATTAGTTTTTTTTTTATTATTGTATTATTAATTATTTTGTGAATTGAAAAATATTGAATATTTTCATTGAAAATTTGTAACTATATATTATAATAAGTGGAAATATCGTTAAAATACAAAAATTTATGTTGAACATTAAACCAAGCGTTTTAAACTATATCCTTCAAACCATATATTCTCGAATATATATATATATATATATATATATATATATATATATATATATATATATATATATATGTATTATATACCCCTCCCCCCCCCCCATTCATTGTTGCTACAATTTTGATTAATTTATTCGTTGATTTAAACACAAAGTTTACATTGTGCCAATGAATTAGTTATTTAAATTAATAAATATAGGTGTTGTATCAATTATTTTGTTTCATAAATATTAGAAAAATTAATTAATTAATTCATCAATAATATAAACCACAGCATAAACTTCTATTAAATTTGTACATTGATTCAATAAAAAATTGTAACATCAACCAAATTAGTTACAAAATGATAATTTTGTGTTGCGTTGTATTAATTAAAAAATTTATTAATTTTTTTGACAAAAAAATATGAATAGTTACATTGTATATATTAATTTGTTAGCGTTTAGTAAATGCTATTCTAATCTAATAACATTGAGTTTGTTCAATCAATCATCAAGGTTTAAGGATCCAAGTTATTAAAAAAATCATTGCCACAATAATTTTTTTTATTGTATATGCGTATGTTTTTTTTTCAGTGTACGCATTGCCTCTCTTCTATCTTTCAAAATTATTTTCATGTTGCGTTCCAAGTGTAATAAGTCAGAATGTCTGCCTACACCGAAGTTCTTGCAAAATCACATGTGTGAGATAGTAGAAAAACGCTGTTGATGTTGAGTTCGGTGGATTTGTTGCTCTGTCCCTTATGTTTTCTTCCGTGAAATACACACTTTTTCCGTTTTCAAGATAAACAGCAAGATGAACGACAGTTGTATCCCTCTCGTGGATTGGAAATCCTAAAATATGCCACACAGCTTCATTGCTGCTGATATATCTGCCGATTTGATATTGAGAGATTTCATATAAATTACTTCTTGTTGAAACTCCAAACACGGTTATTTCGCTGCCTTTGTTGACGTATTTACGAATGTTTTTTATGGATTTCACAGAATATCAATTATACTCAACGTTTTGAACTGATAACAATTTAACATAAATTATTCAGCTTAAATGTTCTCTAAACAAAGGAAATCTTGAAATTTAAATTCAAATAAGCACTGTAAATAAGCATCGGAACAATAATTGGTGATGCTAGAAAGATTTACGGTATACTCACATTTATCGTAAAATACATATGTTAAAATTTTACAATCAAAAATGCCCACAAATTTGAAAAAAACCAAAACTTTAAAATAAAGCCTAACTTTTTTAAGTTTGAACTCGCAACCTCAAGATTTCAAAATACTAACTCTATACCACCACGGCTACCACATGTCCACATCATTGGATTTTTTCGAAATATAACGTAATAATTTTATAGAAAAAGTTGAATGTTGAACAATGTTTTACGTCATGGTGCTATTTTTTCACGATTTCACGATTTTCTTAGATTTTTCAAGCTTTGCATCGACTTTTCACGCTTTACAGCGTCCAAAATCATCAAAACATGCAAAAAATTCAAAATTTCATTGAAAAAAAAAATTCAATTTTCTTCGAGTTTTTCCGGAAGTTTCGAGTTTTTCACTCAAATTTTGAAATTTTTCTCCTCTAAAAGACCATCTGGATCGGATATGCCCGAAATCCCGTACAAAAACATCATTTTTCGATTTTCCGACTTTTCCGATGGATTTTCTCAAAATTTTCTTTCGTAAGAACCATCTCCTGGCAAATACGAACACAAAAAAAAAAGATTGAGCCAAATCGGTTCAGCCGTTCTGAACTGATGCGCGCACATACATTTTTTACACCATTTTTATACGTATATTTAGAAGAAGATAGTAGGAAATAGGATGGTTAAATACAAGGGCGGAAAATGGATCATTACAAACGATTATGAAAATTAAATCACTGGTGACGGTGAGTGCTCCTATCACATGAATTTTGTAATGGACCGGCTTTTCTGCAAGTGTGCCACCAGGAGACCTATTTCCGAACACATAATTGTCTATTGACAATTACGCCAATTTGACAAAAATGCTACACAATTTGACGTCAAAATTAAATTCTCATAGACAAGTGTAAACTGTGTTTCCTAACTAGAAAAATATAGTAGATTCCTTAAAAACTGCCAAATTCAAAACAAAAGTTCGGTTATCAGTGTAAAACAAACGGAAAAGCGATATAAATGCATTATTGTAGTTTCGACAGTAACTATATTGTTATTGCCGGATCCACAATATTGTGTAAAATTATACACCACTTTGGTCTTGCTGCATACAAAATTCACAATATTGTGACAGCATTTATATGTCCGGAAATAGGCCCCTTCCAAACTGAAAATGAATTTTCATCTATTTTATTACTTTACTCCTATACCAGTTTGTTAAACATTTTTTTCTATAATGTTTCTCTAATGTACTCCAAATTCATCCCTTTTTCAAATCAAATTCATCGTTTCCCAAATAAAATTGAACCTTTTGAAAATCAAATTCCACCATATACTTATAATGAAAAATTAATTTGTAAAAGGTTGAATTTGGTTTGTAAAATGTTGAAGTACAAAATCGATATTTCAAAAGCAAAAATAAAACCAAAGGCTGCTAAGATAACAGTCCCGGCTCAATGTTAATCTTTACGTTTTCTCTATTTCATCTTTCTTCGGTTGCTGTGAAAACGCGATGTTATGAGTTTCAAACATTTCATAAGTCTGTGAGGAAATTTGGAAATTCAGATGACCACAAAGGTGCACATGCAAATTTTCCTACGATCATCAAAAATATTCAACTTTACCCAAGAGTGAATGCAAGAAACTTTGCAGATGTTTCTGCCTGCCCTAAGCGATTAACATTTATTTCGCTACAGTCTCCCCCTCAGAACTCCCTAATCGTCCCGATGGGAGTTCTGACGCTTGCAGGGAAATATCTGCGACACAAACGTCCCAAAAGTGATTTATTCTTATTGTTTGTGGACACTTTAAAAGTACCTACATACTTAGTTAAATTTCAATCAATCAGTCAGTTCAATAATCAATCAATTACATAATAACTTGAAAAATCAAGAGCTTTTTAATCAAATTAGGCTTAGATCTTCTCAATTCGAACAAATTTACACAATTCGTGAATAGAAAAAGTTAACATTTTTGGACATGATAGTTCCTGATTTGAAAGTCCAAGATTTATAATTGGTATGTTAAGCAAACTGGTTTTCCACTTGAATAATCTACACAACTGTTAATCGGGAGCAATACAAAATGTTCAATATCTTTTAAGCAAAAAATGCCCAAATAAACATACCCACAAAACAAATGCATTCTGTTGTTGGTACTTATGTACATCTAATTTACACAATAAGTTAATGCAGATATTGTTAGCACGAACAATTTGATATTTGAGGTATGTGTAGCTTAAATGGGATAACAGGAATGCCATTCTATCAACAGGTGCTTTTGACAATCTTAGTTTCATGTTTCTGTAGAATACGTTGAATAAAGTACTTGGCAAACCTATCGATTAACTTTTATATAATTCCAAATTCCAATAAATTTATTGTGATTTTATACCAGCTAAATTAAAAATTTGATCTAAATTCCAAAACAACATCTTGGTGACCTTAATAAGTTATTCTTTAATTGAACAGTATCTGAAAGGGGTTAATCAAATGAAAATATTTACATCATTGTAGCAAAACAAACCATTAGAATGTCTAACATCGAAAAGCAAAACAATTTAAATAATAACCAAATGGCATTCCATAAACACATACAACATATCGACATGATACAGACAGAGAGATGATGAATGCAAAAAATATTTATTTTTCAAAATAATCTTTAACACTTAATCCAATCCACTTAATAATTATTTTGTGTATCTCCGAGTCAAATATAAATATTTAGTACAACGCCCAAAATAAAAGAAATAAAAAATAAAAAATTATTAAAAATATTTATATGGATTATGACCGCAGACACAAGAGTATAGAAGAGAAACGAAATACCCGAATCAGATTATAAGTAAATTGACCTTTTAATTAATAATACTTCTTAATTTACTCAAATTCTTATTATTCTGTTTTTATTTTTATGTATTCTAAAAAAACCAAAAAAAAAGCTAAATACACAAATAATATTAATAATAATAATAATGAGAATTAGAACAAAGATTACGTCAACCACCGTCTTATAATCTATGAAAGCAAAAAAAAATTTCAAAAATTTTGAATAAAATAATTAATCAAAAATTAAAAAGCGCACGTTTATTTTACTAATCACAATTTTTTTTATAAATAATTCAAATAAATTTAGGAATTATTTAGATTTTAATTTAAAAAACACGAAAATTAAATTTCTATTTACTCTTACACACATTTCAACCGGATATACAATTTTAAATGGTCTAATATTTTATTTATTTACGGAAATATTTTATCTTAAGTTTAGATCGAATTATAGTTTTGGTTACCCTAATTTCGAAATTATGTGCTTATAACTCCTTTACGTTAAAATTCGTAGTAGTATAGAGAAAAAGGTAAATTGTATATTTTAGATTATTATTATTAAGTAATTACTACCAAAATAACTATCACATCATTTTTTTTTATAAAATAAGTGTATTTTGTTTTTATTGTTTATCAGTGACAAATTGTAAAAATATTCGCGCAATTTATGTATGTAAAAAAAATTTCACCACTTTCTTATCACAAATAAGTCGCTAGTAAATATAATATAGCATCGCGTTAATAATTTTGTTTGGCCTATATAAATAAAAATTTTAAAACAGAAAATTCATGAGATCATGACCTTAGATTATATCATGTGTCCATTTTGAGGTAGATCAATAACAATTGAAGGTAATTACAGTAGATAGTTTTTTTTTACTTGTCAATTGAATATAATGAACATTCATTCGGAATTGTTTGTGTATACACACGCATAGGTCAGAACAATAGCGCGCGACACGAAATTTTGAAATATGTACTGTATATACGATTATTATAACGGGGTGTAAAAATAGTCGACTTACATATAGTTGATATAAAAACCAAGAAAGACCGTTTCATCGTACGTAAATTCGGTAATTTTTAATGTCTCAAAACTTAATAAATAATTGTTGAATAAGATATTGATTATCGTATGGATTGATAAAAAAACAAAAAAAAATGTTTTAAAAAGTGCAGTTAGCAACATGTTTTAACGTGTTTAATTAATGACGTCATTAAAAAATTAGTTGCGTTGTTATCTATGTGATGTTGAAAAATAATATCACACGATTTTAAGGTGACACATTATTTATTTGAATACAATATGAACATAGTTTTTATGATTGCGATGTATATTTGCTGAAATCAATTACCTAAATCAAATGGCTTTGCAACGAGAATAATTTGGTCGTGAATGTTGTCTTTTTTGTGTAGCCACTGAAAAACGCTACATTTTCTACGGTTTATAACGATGCCGTTTTTTTTTCTTATCTTTATGTGAAAAGTAAACTAAACAATTTTCGGTAAATACTCGCAAGATTTGGCCAAATCTCAACCCGGGACTTCGGTATTCAAGTAATATAGCATTTTTCAACGCGTTCGACCCTTCAAGTCTATGACAATGCTTATAAGTATGATTGTCATGTTAACTCTAGAAGCACAATGCTTTTCATTCATAATGTTTTATATTGACATAATACATGTAGTTTTTAATACGAACTTTACTATTTTAAACCGGCGCCATTTGGGCCGAATATGCTTTAAACCTCCACAATCAAGACGCCCGTTTTTGTCGAAAATTAATAATCACATGCTGCCAGACACAGCAGATGTTTCCTAATCAAAGTATGTAATGTCAGGCCCGCGTCTATATACACGGCCGCTTGTGTGCAAACATTTTATTGGCCACCCCTTGATAGATAATAAAAGTGGTGTTGTTCTGAAAACTTTAAATAGAGAAAGTTTCAAATTTTCAGGAGAGTATTTCTAGTCAGAAGGGAGTACATACGAAATACAATAGTTAGACATTAGACATAAATAATTGTTGGTGTTTTGTGTTAAAAAAATCACGATCCAGCATATTATACTAAAATATGTTTTTAGTGATTAATTTATTGGTTTAGAGCTCGTTATCTATTTTACTACTAAAGCGTTAAGCTCAATATCCTGCTCTAAATAGTTTTGCAATGTTAGCTTCGAACGCAATGTTAGCTTCGAACCCTTTTCATTTTCAAAAGCGTAATTTTGGCATATGTTCCAATTCGGACTCTGGAACAATTTGGAGAAATGTGATTGCCAGACGATACCACAGTAGGTACGTAGGGTGGCCAGGTCAAAAATGATTAATCCTGGACGAAGTTTGAAAAAATTGCCTTAAAAAAACAGGACAGTTATTAAATCTCGAAATATGTTATGTATTTGATTTAAAAAAAGATGCTATATGAAATTTGTTTGGTGGCGACGACTTGTCACAAAATATGCACGTGGTGAAATCTCTTCTAGAAAAATTTTAAACCCGCTAACTTGATTCATAATTTAGAGGTGCTACTTACAACTAATTCATTGATTAATTAATATATTGGTTAAGTCAGACAATAAATTTCAATGGAATTTGTACATAATCAGAGCAGTTCCATTTGAGGCAGAGATGGAGTTTCTTAAATAAAACATAAACAGGCACTATAATGACATTTGGTTATTAGAAAACAAATTTGGGGAAATTGGATTTGCAAAGAAAAATTAGTTGTTTATTTCCAAAACCACTCCAGGCCTTAGTACATTTCCAGGTGCCAGCACCAAATAAAGCACCTCATTTGGGGTCGGATTTGTTAATTAAAATAAGAGCCAAATTCAAGAAATATTGCGAAACACCACTAAAATGATATTTTGATTGATGCCATTTATAAGAAACATTTTTTCACCAATTTTTATTTTATTTTTTATTATCAGATTTGAGATGTTAAGTCTAATCTATAAGTAGTTCCTACTATAACTCTTATTAATTTCGGGTCTGGAAAATTCCATCGGCCTTACAATTTAGCGCCTGATTTCTAAATTAAACCATGGCTCAAATTTAGGATATTTTTGGGTTGAAATTTTAAATCAAAAATGATGTTCGCTAAATTTACTTGTACATATATACATACTTAGTCAATTCAGCCTACCTTCTAGTCTTCAGCATCAAATGAATGGAACAAGTATGTATATTTGTTGGTGGATTTTAGTGAAATTTATTATCTGCAATATTTTGTTTATTCTATTTTAAAACAAAACGTGGCCCGTCGGCAAGAAATATTTTGGAACATTACTCGTACTAATGGGATTATGATTGATACCATAAATCAAAAATTAGATTTAGACAGCCAACCCAGACAATTTTCTTCGCCTCCAGCACCGAATAGAACACACACATTTGTCGATGTATTTTAGTGAAATTTTATTTCGGAGATGTTAAACCGATTCTATATGTGCTTTTGACAATCTTAAACAATCTTAGCTTCGTTGAGTAAAGTACTTGGCAAACTTATCGATTAACTTTTATTTAATACCAAATTCCAATAAATTTATTGTGATTTTATACCAGCTAAAATAAAAATTCGATCTAAATTCCAAAACAACACCTTTGTGACCTTAATAAGATATTCTTTAATTGAACAGTATCTGAAAGGGGTTAATCAAAATATTTACATCGTTGTAGCAAAACAAACCATTAGAATATCTAACATCGAAAAGCAAAACAATTTAAATAATAACCAAATGGCATTCCATAAACACACAACATATCGACATGATACAGACAGAGAGATGATGAATGCAAAAAATATTTATTTTTCAAAATAATCTTTAACACTTAATCCAATCCACTTAATAATTATTTTGTGTATCTCCGAGTCAAATATAAATATTTAGTACAACGCCCAAAATAAAAGAAATAAAAAATTATTAAAAATATTTATATGGATTATGACCGCAGACACAAGAGTATAGAAGAGAAACGAAATACCCGAATCAGATTATAAGTAAATTGACCTTTTAATTAATAATACTTCTTAATTTACTCAAATTCTTATTATTCTGTTTTTATTTTTATGTATTCTAAAAAAACAAAAAAAAAAAGCTAAATAAACAAATAATATTAATAATAATAATGAGAATTAGAACAAAGATTACGTCAACCACCGTCTTATAATCTATGAAAGCAAAAAAAAATTTCAAAAATTTTGAATAAAATAATTAATCAAAAATTAAAAAGCGCACGTTTATTTTACTAATCACAATTTTTTTTATAAATAATTCAAATAAATTTAGGAATTATTTAGATTTTAATTTAAAAAACACGAAAAATAAATTTTAGTGAAATTTTATTTCGGAGATGTTAAACCGATTCTATATAAAGAGTTCCAAACCTAACATATATTAAATAACGTCTTGAAGGATTTTTTGGCAGTCATTTGAGCTGGAGTTCGAATTAAATTTTGTTGAAATTAATATTTTTCTGGTCCCTCCTGTTATTTTGCATAAATTTTGGAATTTGAAGGAATATTATCTAAAACACAGGACAATGTGAGACATTTTCCTGGATGCCCACAGAAAATTGAAAATCCAAAACACGTCCTGAGAAACAAGGACGTCTGGTTACCCTATTCCTACCTACATAGATCCTACCGACGCGAGAAGACGAATGAAATTTCCCAGACTTCCATACAATTTTCTAATCTAGATAGATTAAATGCCTGCAGAAATTATCTTACAGTATTATTTTTTTTATAGAAGTCCTAGTCTAAGCTTAAAGAAGGATTTGAGAGTATTTACATGACTTCTAAACATCGTTTTTGTGTGGTAAATGACCGCACAAGTTGTTCCAATCTAAATATTTAGCTAATGCAGATAAAAGTTCTTTACCTATCTGGTGCCCCTACAGTATTGGTTGATGTTTTTATGACTCGAAATTATCCGTTTTACCAACAAATCTTCAGATTCTGAAAAAAAGCTTCGTGAAGTTGAAGTAATTTCGGTAGTAATTTTAGGCTGACACAATACTGCAAGAAACCCGTTTAATTGATTTTAGCTGGAGAATGACAGAAACCATTTAACCATTTAAAATATTGTGTAAAAGTATTAGAATACCAGTTATTAGAATAGGGGAGTAAAATATGAAATAGCAGAGTACAGGAGTAAGCACTAAGTAGTAAAAATACTCCAATCGTTCTCACTTCGACTGCACTGGACAATAGGTGTTAAGTTATGTATCAATATACGGTGTAAACATTTTATAAAACCAACCCAACAAATACATTTTTCTATTTTTCTTTGGGCAGTAATCCAAATGCAGTACTAAAATACGTCTTAAAGCGTTAAAGGGTTGCTTTCATACAATTAGAATTGTAAAAATTTCGTTAGGTTTTAGAAAAATTAAAAAAAAAACTTTGTTGGTTTTCAATTTTTAACCAGTGCTCGTTTTTCAGTTAGTGATTTATAATAATAGGTACAAAATAATTAATTTTTGGTCGCCTTTTGGAATCGGCGGCCTGTGTGCAGTGTACACATTGTACACACGCTAGGCGCGGCCCTGTGTATTGTCAAAAGGTTGTGATGGCTCCTCACTTGCCTGATTTGAAACCTGACACGATTGCATAATTTAAAGACAACATCCACAATCAAATTCCACAATGTCGCCGTTGCCGGCGACGGGTCCATATGACATTTGCTACATCTTGACTACTAAGTCTGACACAAAAAAATGAGTTCGATTCCAGCCGTTGATGAGAATCAATTCCGGGCGTTGCTCCAAAAGGTTAATAATAATTCAAAGCCACCTCATATTGCAAACACTCCAGCAACAGGTATAATTTTTCTAAGGGCTCTAATATATTTAATGAGGAAAAACAAATAGAACATGTAACATTTCAGAAGAAAATAGTCTATCTCCTTTGCTTTTGGAAAGATTAGCAGCTACTTGATGGAAAGGTATAAAGTCTTCTATTAAGAACAGGTGGAGGATTTTTATCAAAAGATATTAAACCGCTTGTTAATTCGAAAGCCGAAGATAGTTGTCGACATTGTCGTAAATTCGGACATCTATTTGAAGATTGTAGAAAAAAGCAAACGGATAAAGTTTCCACCACTCCCATTAGAAACATCGATATAAAATGTTTTAGATGTGGACTAGTAGGTTATATTAAAAATAATTTCCCACGGTGCACTCCAAAACTATCCACGTCCAAGTCGTCGCCAGACAAAACTAGCGTTTAATATGCAGACATCACTAACCCATTATCTGCCGAATTTAGTTTAGTGGATACAGAAATTAACAGGGAATCAATTTCTTGAATAGAATTATTAAACCCAAAATCAAGGCCAACGTTAGGTATTCATATCCTCGGGTCATACGGTAAAGCTATTGCCGCAGCAAAGCTCAGTATTTCATTTAATTCTTTATATAAGCTGTTATTAAAGAAAGGTCTAAAATTCAATTCAACAATGATGTCATTTAAGTTAGCTGCTGGACTCAAGATTTAGAATCCGTTTGGTAAAAAACGGTTGAAGTAATCGTTAAGGAAATCAGAGTTAATACAACATTGGTTGTTTTTAAAAATTCTATTTCGAATAGCACTTTATTAGGTATCGATCTTATAACCGCATCGAAAATGAGTTTAGATTTTTCAATACATTTGAAGACGAGCATTTGAATGACCTTACAAATATCTTTAACCGTTTGTCGAAATTTAAATTGAGGGTAAATCGAGATTAATGGATTGGATTTTTCTGAATGACCTGATCTGTGTAATACAAAACAGGTAAAAACGTTTTTACAAACATGCAGTTAATATCATAAATTCGTCCCTAACTTTTCCGAAATATTGCGACCACTGAGCAATTTAACAAAAAAAAAAAAAAATAACAAGTTCACTTGGAATGAAAGTCATCAAAGTTTATTCAATCAATTGAAACACTTACTAGTAAACTCTACAATCCTCTAACAAGCGGATTAAACGGAGCCATATACTTTGAGAACGGATGCAAGCAAATATGCGCTAGGTGTGGTTTTGCTCCAGAGGGAGGGCAAAGAAGAACGACCAGTAGAATATGCTAGCCGGTTGTTACTTCCGGCTGAGCGAAATTAAAATACAACGGAACGTAAAGCCCTTGCCGTTTTGTGGGCTCTAAACAAATGATCCGAACGTCTGGCAAGGTGGGCTCTACGGATCCAAGGGCCTACAAATAACGCTGATACATTGTCCATGAATCGAATTCCTGAAGATGTACAATGTGCCGTGTGATGAGCCGAACAGGAGCAGCTCGAAACGGTATACTCTAAGTTAACCAATATAGATGAAGAAATATTTCAACTGGAGGATTCAGAACAAAGCAGTGAAGTGGCGAACTTGAAAATCGATATTTTTCTGTAAAAGCAAAATTAAAGACAGAGAAATGAAGGAACAAATGAATGTATCCATTAATCGTCTATATCTGATCAACAACGGGAACTGGTGCAAAGAATACATGAGACGTCATTCATACAGAAAGATGAAGTAAAGTTACAAGCCGTCCAAATTCCATCATTTTCTGGAAATTATGCAGAATTCCCAACGTCCAAGGGTTTATTCGTGGTGACCATAGATAAATCCAATTTGTCTAAAATACACAAATTTAAATATCTAAAAGGCGTATTACAAGGTGAAGCATTTAACCTAATTCGACACATGACGGTCACTGAAGCAAATTATGACGAATCTTGGGGCAAAATTGTAGAGCGCTATTATCTTAAAGATCAGATATGTAGTTCATTGATAAAGCAATTCTTCGATCAATCACAATCATGAAGTGTTCCGAACTACCTTTGGAAGCCAAAAGAGAGTTTATCTTAAACAAATAATTGTGCTTCATTTGTATGAAATCATCACATTCGTATCGAGACTGTAGGTCTAAGTACAGATGTACCATTTGCAAAGGCCATCATAATTCGTTATTACATGTTCAGCGAACTCCAACTCAAACTGATACGAAAGAGTATTTAACATCTGCGACTGTGAGCAACCAAACTGAAATATCCAATGCATATGTGAATACAACTAGCTAGTTACTCAGCTGCTATATTACCTATAGCTTTAGTGAGGATCAAAGATGCTCTTGGAAACTTCCATCTTTGCAAGGCTATTACAAACAAGGCAGCTACAAACGCAAAAGGCTTGAATTAGAGTTAATGGACACGCTACAAGAGATTTAGTTACACGAGGCATTGTGCAGCTAGATATATCCGAGGGATCATGAAAACGAATTTATTAAAGCAAATACCTTAATCTTAGACCGTATGTCATTAGTAAGTAATCCGCCAAGGTCCACAATACAAGACAAGAAATCTATTTTACAACTAAAGTTAGCGGATCCAGAATTTTATACAATTGCGAAGGTTAAATTACTACTTGGTGCAGACGCGTTTTGTTCAATATTGAGAACTGAACAACACATTTCCAATAACTTCATTGCCCAAAACACTATCTTTGGATATATAATAGCTGGTTCCAATAAATTATCTAACCTCGTCGAACCAATAACTCTTAATTTACAATTAGATCTTATATAGAAGAAACGCTTACACGGTTTTGGCAAACAGAAGAAAGCCCACAGAAGATGCTGAGAACTATCCATCTGAGGTACACTTCAATTGGACATTCAAGAGAGCACCTGATGGCAGATTCGTTGTGAATTTGCCATTCACAGACAACGCGGTTCAACTGGGTAATTCATATTATACGGCATTAAAACGACTGGACCACTTACAACACAAGCCTAGCATAAATCAGAGACTCAACGAAGATTACACAAAGTTTATCACGGAATATGAAGGACTTGGGCACATGAGGAAAATACCAACTACTGAAGCTGAAACCGGAAAAAAACTATTATCTGCCACATCACGCCGTCATACGAAAAGATAATACAACAAAGAAGCTACGAGTTGTTTTTGAAGGTTCTTGTCGCACAAGCAATGGAACATTATTAAACAATCTCATAATGGTGGGACCGACAATACAATCAACTTTATGGAGTATTCTCTTACATTTTCGTAAGCACAAATATGCGTTAACTGCCATAATTTGGATGGATGATGATAACATAAACTATCAAAGGATTCTTTGGAGACAGAATGTTAACTTAGCTCGAACCAAATCTCTCGACTCAACTCCATATGCTCAATCCCGAAATCAACTCGATTCGAAAGCTATAATTGTATGTGAACGCAATATGATACTTTCACTAAATCTTCAACTAAACCCAAAATTAATCCCCAATCAAACACTCACTCAAATCAAAATCAACTTCAACTCTAACCCTATTCAACCCTAACAAGATACAACTCAACCCGCAATCCAACCTTTCATTAAATCATAATTTAACTCCACCTTCAACTCAACGCCAAATTCAATGTTCAACTCAAACCTTTCATGCGCACATGATCTTAACTTAATCTAATCTTTACCTCAATTTCTAATTAGGGTTTCTCAAAACGGGATCCCGGGATTTCCCGGTTTTCGATTTTTTTTTATTTTATATATGTACCCGTTTAACTATATAAAGGCATAGGAATATTACATTACAGCAAAACCTCTGATTGGCCTGTCTCTAATTTCCGATTATTCCTTAGATCTAAATGTAGAAAGTAAAAACGTTCATCGATTAATAGTATTTTCACGCCAAATTCAGGCTGATTAGGAATGAACTTGGTTATTTATTAACCGATTATGATGAAATAGAAGTTGAGTTTTAGATGATGTTCTGGAATATGGCCAGAAATGGGATTCTAAAATGATTTTTACATACCTGTCTGGAAATTGGCCAATTAAGAAGAACTTGGGAGTTTCTTAATCGATTATGATAAAATTCACGATGCATGATGGAATTGGGATTCTAAAATAAGTTTCAGATGAAGTTCTGGAATTTGGCCAATTAGGAAGAAATTTGACCGTTTCTGAACCGATGTTGATGAATTTCGACATGCACGATGGAAATGGGATTATTAAATGTGTTTTAGAAGACGTTCTGGAATATGGCCAATTAGAAAGGACTTGCCCGTTTCTTAATCGATTATAATGAATGGTATAACCCCATTTCCATTAGAATCCCATTTCCATCATGCAAATAGAATTTAATCATATTCAGTTAATAAATACCCAAGTTCAATCCTAATCGGCCTGAATTTGACTTGAAAATGCTATTGATGGATACACTTCTACACGAGATATTTAAACTCTGATTTAAGGGACCATCGGAAATCAGTGACAGGTCAGTCTCCAATTAGGCTCTTAAACCGAGGTTTTATTGCAATATAGCACAACTCCCACTCAACACTCTACTCCACAACAACTCAACCCTCAAAAACATCAAAAACGTCCATGCTTTCCGTTAGAGAAGGTATCCTACATAACAAACAAAAAGTTGTTTCTTTGAAATAACATAGCCATGACGCTAAAATTTTGACAGACGGTTGTTGATGTTTCTAACTTGAGAATTTGAGTAATTAGGCGATAATGCAGAAGAGAAAGCACTTTTGGTATGGGGAGTTTGTAGAAGGTTAAGACCTTTTAAGAAAAATATCCGTACAATAATTTGACATTTCTAATTGAGAACTATTACGTAATATTATGAAATGTATCGAAAAATTTGATAAATCGATAATATTATCACCGATAATTTCACTCTCAGTGATTCCGATTTTCCAGCACTCTAGGGCAAATAATATTACTTGATTTCCAAAGATTAGGGCTGGAGACGAATCACTTACTCTAGATGCAATACCGATTAAACCAGACATCATTCTATATCACCTGCGTGTAATCGATCCGACGCTGAAGCTTGATCTCATTGAGGAAAGTTCTAGCCCAAGGTGCTAACCTATGGCACACGTAGGCAAGAAACATGGGAAGTGCAGCGTTGTGCATCGATGCGAGGAAACTCGATGGTCCCACTAAAAAAAACGCCTTTCCAAAACCAAAAGTAGATATTAGGTTAAGGTAACGCCATTCGATCTCTGTAATGCTCCCCAATATTTATGTCGGCTAATGAGTAAAGTGATTCCCCACCACCTACAGGACAGGGTTTTCGTCTATATGGCAAGGGGTATCACAGAGTTCGGTATCGCCGCTTCGCTAGAGGGTATGCTGAATTGAAAACGTTTAAATTGGACAAGTACCACTCAAAATACTTACTTGATTACATCACCTGTCCTAATTCCGCCCGTTTTTCTAAATAATTTTACATTCAGTGTGACGCCAGTTCAACTACTGTTCCAAAGAGACGCTGAAAAGTTAGACAAACCCATACCGCTTATGTCGCGAAAACTGAATGGAGCCCAGCGCAATAACACGGTTAATGAGCTGGAGTGTCTGGCAGCTGTTTTAGCGATTCAAAAATACCGTGCACATATGGAGAGTGTACACTTCACTGTTATCACCAGTTAACAGTTGTTATCAGTTCGTTATCAGCTCAACAAAACTTGTTTACTGTTTTTTTTTAAATGATCTCACGCAATGATTCAATTGACTTCAAATTTTGTAAACAGGTAGGTAGATGATGAAGTCACATTTATAGTCAACATAAAAAAAAATCGTCGGTCCCGTTTTTGACTAAATCTGTTTGACAGTTTTATCTTTCACTACAACCAATTTTATTCTAGATTCGAATGCGGAATGGATAAATATCAAATTTGTGGCGAGGCAAAACAAAAATAACAAAAATTTATGACTGGAAGGACGGAAAACGGACACATTTTACAGATTATCTTGTTTTTTCGAGAATCAGGGTACTGGGAAGTGGTAACCTAATTCGTAGAGAAATGTGAAAATCTATAACAAATTTTTTTTTTTTCACGATTATAATACTTACCCAAAATAACTTTGTGATAGTGGAAAAAATCAGCAAATAGGAGTTGACGAACATCGTACAACTTGAATTTATTTTTATTGCAGACATTATTTTTATATTAAAACATTAAGTTTTAATTAATTTCCTATTTTCTTTCCCTTTATATTTTACAATTCGACAGTTCGATTGATTTCGTAATAGAATTGACAAGCGTTTGTCGTCATGCAAAATTAGAAGAATCAAGAGCTACAAAAAAAAAATTCAATTTGATTTCTAAGATTTCATTTTCTGACGTTAAAACCTAGAATTGTTTAAAAATTTAAAAACGTTAAATAAACAATTTAATATTTTAAATGTTGAGTAATTTCGTTATTAAAAATTCAAAATTTACTAAAATTAGAAATAAGTTTTCTGTTAATTTGCGATAAAATAATAATAATTAATTAATTTGACTTACTTACTTTAAAAATTGAAGTCTCAAAAAAAATCTCATACTCTGAAAAACAAAATCACAATCGAACTCATGCGAAGAAGGTAAGCAGAATCCAGCAAACAAAAAACTGCGAACAATTAAATACACTAAATTTTAAATATTATAATATATAATTTTAATGATTTTTGTAATTTTTTTTACTTTTATTTGTTTTTCATCGAAAAAGTTTATAATATTTATAATTATAATAATTTATTACAATCCTATAATTATAATTTTTTTTTTTTCATATAATAAAAAGAAGACTATTTATAACATATCTACACAATTTTTAATTTTTGCGTTTAATTTCAATTTTATTCAAATTTTACAATTTTTTTTTTTTTATTCAATTTTTAACAAATATTAAAAACAAAATAATATAATAAAATAAAAATTAATTAAACGAAATACAAAATGTCAAAACAATAATATACAATAATATGTGTGATGATGGGGCGGGGAGCGAGGATGGGTGGAAGTATTTTTAATATGTTAATAATACAGTATTAGGCACGATAAAAATGGCGAAAATCTTAATTTTTTTTCGATGTATTAGACATTTTTTTTTTTTGTTTAATTTCGTTGAAATAGAGGGAGGGTAATTTTTCGTTGTTAATTTGATTCCTTTCCTGATTTTTTTTTTTTTTATGATTGGTTGACAATTGGAACCATCTTTTAAAATTTATTTCACTGAAATTATATTTCAGGTACACACACAACACATTGAGCTCTAGTTATTAATGTTTTTTTTTGTTCTAACTATAAATATTGGCTGAATACTTGAAGATCAAATAAAATAATACTGATGGTTAAGAAAAGTTGCAACATAAAAATACGCAAATAAATAAAAAACTCAAATAAATAAAATTATAATATAAAAAATCATTTATTATATAAAATAATAATAATAATAATATATATATATATATAAAGTTATAAAATAAACAATATTTATTGATGATATTTTAACTTTTATAATAATAATAAAAATAATAAAAAAATAAAAAAAAAATTTATTTTTTCAAATTATATTTTCATTTTCAAATTTTTTTTCGTGTTTTTCTTGTTTTTTTTTTATTTTATAATTACAAAAATGTTTAAAAATTAAAAAACAGTATTTTCAGTTTTTATTATACATATAATAATAATAATAATAATATTCATAATAATATATAATATATATTTTAATAATAGAATAAAAATCTATATAATATTTAATAATAATAATAATTAATAACAAATAGTCTTTGAATTTTCACAAAAAATAATAATAATAATATTAAAAACAAATTACATACAATATAAATATGTAGTTTAAAATTATAACCAGATAATTTTAGAAAATTAATCCATTTATTAATTTTAGTTTTTTTTTTTTGTGAAAATTTTTTAATTCAATTGATTTCAAATTTTTATTTTGTTTTTTTTTAGATGAAAAAGTGAAGGAAATTATTAGGGTGTGCTCGTTTTTGTTTTGTTTATTTTTTAAATCTTATAATAATAAATATTATTTATGTAAAAAATTAAAAATTACAATAATTTTTAATTCTTAAGGTTTTTTTGTTTTTTATACAAAGATAATCGATACATCGATGATTTTATTAAGGAATACAGTATTTTTTTTTATTATATCCTTATTTAATTATTTTTTATTGTTTTTTATACTAAAACGTCAAAAAAATTAAGATTATAATAATAATAGACATTTACTTTCTCATTTCAATAATTATATATAATATATATATTGTTTGTTGTTTATTTAATTACAGAAAAAAATCATAATAATAAAAAGGAATTAGAGAGTGAGAATATAATTTTTCAATATTTATTTCCTATTTTTTTTAGATATAAAAAAAATAAATATTGTAATTTTGTTGTCCTACACATTTAAAGCGGTTTTTATTATTATTTTTTTTTTGCGTTTTGTTTAATTTATTTTAATTTATTTTTTAAATAATAAATAATATTAATTATGTATTTACTTATAAAAAAAATATTAAATTGAGATTAAAAAATGGAGAATTTATTTTTTTATGTTTTATGACTGTTTTCTTATTTTTAATTTTGTTATTTTCAAATTTATTGAAGTTTTTTAGGTTATGCACGAAATTAACATAAGTGAACAAATAAGAGAATATTTTTTTTTTCTTTTTTATAAATAATAAAATAAAAGCAATTTTTTATTATTTATTTGGCAGTTTGTTTATAAATCTTGAAAATAACAAAATACGTAAATTATATTGTAATATATAATTAAAGAAAAAACAAGAGGATTAATTATTTTTATTATTTTTTTTTTTTAAATAATTTTTATTATTATTTTAATTAGTTTCACAGCCTGCTTTTGTTTTTTATACCTGAATTTTTATGATTTTTTTTATTATTTATATATTATTTCTTCATTTTTCATCTCATATGACTTTAAAAAATAATAATAATAATTCATAATTATAAAAAAAAAACTAATAAAAAGGTGGGTATGTTCAAATTAATTTTAACTATATATTTTTTATTTATTATAAAAAATGCTTAAATATTATTACATAATTATAATTAATACTTAATAAAAAAAAATCAAATAATACGAAAAGAGAGTTTGAGAATTGATATTACTGACACAATTTGAATTTTAAATGCAAATTAAAAGAAGATGATTGTCGAAATTATATTAGAAATATTTATTTTTCATGCACACGATTAAATTTATTGTCAAAAATGAAAATAATTGAAAATTATAATTTTTTTTTTTTTGTTTTTTTTAATTAATTTTTCCAACAAGGCACTGATTAATATATATAATATATATAATATGTATATATATTATTTTAAATATTTTATATTTTATTGTAATAAAAACCGGACAGTTAATTATTATTTTTTTTACACATGTATCATCCCTTCTAATCTACTACTTTAAAATTCGTGATTAAAACACAGACAACTAATAAAAAAAAATGTATTATTATTATTATTTAGTTTTATATTTAATTATATTCTTAGTAATTTTCTTGTTTGTTTATTATTTTTATTTTCATTTATTACAAAATCACAAAAATTTTGACGAAATTCTTTGGTTTTTTTCTTTATATATTTATAAAGAAAAAAAGTTTTATTATAAAAAAATAAATAAAAGAGTTTTTTTTATCAAGCTTCCTTTATTTAATAATATAAAAAAATAATAAATTAAATAAAAAATAATAATTTGTATCTCATTTATAAAAAAAGATTAGTATTTATTTAGAATAATAATAATAATAATAATTATGACATACTTTTCTTTATACATAGGTTTGATAAAAAAAAAAACAAATTGAATATTTAAAATAAAATACAGTGTGCCGAATTAATATTCGGCCGAGTAATTTGAAAGGTCAAATACACATGTGTTATCGCCAATGCCAAATATAATGGTTTGTAACAGAGATAACAATCAAGGCCTACAATTTTTTTTGTTTTTATCCCGACCGGCTATTACTACCCACACTGTATTCATATATATAGGTGTTTAAAAAAAAAGAATCCAAAAGTATAAAAACTGATAAATATAATGTATTATATATTATTTATACATTAATTAATTATTTATAAAATTAAAATCACATTCAACTTACGAATTAACATTATTAGTACATTTTATCATTTTTATACGGTTCTGTTATATTTTAAATTCACTGAGCAAAGTATTTTTTATGTACACAAAAAAAAAAAACAGTTTTTGTTTTATTTTAATTTCCGTAAGTAACATAATCATTGTAATTTAATAATAAATCGTTTATAGAATTTGGAAATGATAAATGACTGCCAGAGCCTGTTGACGATGTTTCAATATTGTCTAAATCGATTTGGTGTAATTCATCGGTTATAAAATTAGTTGGATTATTTAAATTAGATAATGTAGCTGAGCGTTCATATGTTTTATTTATTGCTAAATTATTATTATTGTTATTATTGATTGAATGAAAATTATTTGTATTAATTATGCATATATTGCCACCAATTGCGTCCACACAATTAACAATACCACCATTTTGATAGTTTGAATTAATTATATAACCTGTATCATTACTAACTGTCAAAATTTCCATATCCATATTTTCTGTATCATACAACAATGTTTTACGATCGATAATATTATTATTAACACTATTACTGTTATTATTATTATAACTATTATTATTATTATTATTGCTAACACTATTGTCTTGTATTTCTTGTTTTATAACAAAATTATTTATTCCACTATTATTTATACTATTATTATTATTATTATTATTACTATTTAAATTGTTTGTATTACTATTATTTGATTGTGTTATCATTGTATTACCATTTGTAATTATTGTATAATCTTTATGGTCAAATGTCGCATCATTCTGTAGCGAATTATTTGCGATTGCAAAATTAATACGATATTTATCATCCGCTTCTGCATCAAAACTATTATCAAACATTTGAAACATTTCATTATCAAATAAATTATTATTATTATTATTATTGTTATTTGTATTTAATTGGGTTACACCATTTTGGCTATTCGTTAAATGATCAGCATTGTCTGGTACGATTAACGAATTATCATCATAAAATGCACTTTCTGGTGAATTTGGTAGCAATTCATTTGGCAACATCATTCGACCACTTGCAAACGATGTTGTATCGTACATACCAAATGATGGTGATATAGCCATCGGAGATGGTGACGATTGTTGCACTAAATTTGTAGTATTATTATTACTATTATTTAGTAAACGTGATTTTGTTGTTTCAATTGATGGTAGCTTATTTCGTATCAATTTATTCAAATTATTATTTGTATCATTATTTGCCGTATGTTTTGTAATTTTACCCGAATTACTGCGACGATGATGACTACTTAACGATGATGATGTTGATGATTTTCTTGTACGATTACTACTTGTACTACTACTACTAGTTGTATTACTACTAGAATTATTATTTGGTGATAACGATAAATTGGATAAAGATGAATTAGAATTGGACGATGGACTATTTGGTGTTTTGCTACCGTTGTTGCTGCTATTACTACTACAATTTGATGTTGGTGATGCGGCCGATGATGATGATGATTGTTTTGCACCAGTTGCATTTTGCTTTTTACGTGGACGGTATTTATAATTTGGATATTCTTGTAAATGTAATTTACGTAAACGTTCTGCTTCATCAATATACGGTTTCTTCTCTTCATCGGTCATATCCTTCCATTTTGCTCCTAATTGTTTTGATATTTCAGCGTTATGCATGTCGGGTGTTACTTCGCATATTTTGCGACGTTCTAATTGACTCCATACCATAAATGGATTCATTGGACGTTTTATATGTCCTGGACTGTGTTTTTTAGTCTGAAATTTAAAGAAGAACAAAAAAAATATATATATTTATATATCACGATTTTTTTTTGTAGAGAATCATCTAATTACTTGAAATAGTAAAAAAACAATCAATAGTGATCATACGAAACCATTAGATCATCATCAAATGATTAGGATGAAGTCATAATATTTAACCTTTAGAAACGAAGCAGCTATAAATCGCAACCGAATTATAAATAACCATAAGTAATAAATCATTATGTGATTATGATTACCATCGTCATTCTAAGAAATTCGCAAAAAATTTAAGGGAATAAGTATGTATGTTTAGGGGGAAAATATCCGGAAATAAGTAGATAAAATTTACATATATACAATTTTCGCACATCTAATTATTACAAAATCGATTACATAATGCCTAAAATCAACAAAATGATTGACTGGAAATAAAAAGAGATTTTAGTGGTCACGCATATACACATTGTATGATGATGTATTTACAAACTACAAAGTTAAATATAAGCATTTTTGCGTTACGACACAGGAAGTCCATCATGAATCAATATTATGTGTATGTGTATTCGTATTTATATAAACCATAAAATTAAGATTTTAATCTACCTTTTAATTAAATTTCAATATAATAGAGAAAAAAAAAAAAAAAAAAAGTTATCAAGGGCAGATAAAATTCGTCTCCCTTTTATGACCTCTAACTTTTTTAAGTTTTTCAGTTTAGTGTGTAATCAATCTTCCAAACCGAAAACCATTTCCAAAGAATTAATTAGCAAACAAATTTATGCGTATAGTTTTTTTTTTTTTTTTTGTAGAGATTGAAGTTAAAGATTTTACCTTAAAAATCATTTTACCGTAAACTTAATTTTTTTTACGTTATAATGTACTCAACCTACGTACGATCGTTTCTTACATAACACAACTTTAATAACACAACAACAACAAAAGTGAAATATTGTTGTTATATTATTTAATTAAAATAATTTTTATGTAACAATAATCAAAAAATTAAGATCAAATTTGAAAAGTCATATTATAATATATGACGGAAGATTATCGCGCGATCAATCATTATATCTAATAAAAACGCTTATTCATAAACTCATTAGAATATGTATGTACATGTGTATGTATATAGATTTTTATTTTTTGTTATTTTTTTTTTTTTGATTGATCCATTATCTTGACCTTGAGATGTTAGACAAAAAAAAGTTTATTAGCCTCACGATCATTTTTATGGTATTGTGAACTATTAGTCATTAATCATATTTTTATTTTAAACTTTTAATGGTAGTATCAATTTAGGTAGACCAATTATAGATTTTTTGAGAGCTTTTTAGTATATAAATGAATGAACTTTATATAATTTCCCAATAACCTTCGTATATACAATCACTTTTTAGTACGCGCGCGATCATGTATATTATTTGTACATATATAAGTATGTTGTATATTCATCACAGATATATAATTTCCGATATTGATGGTGATCGCGCAAAATGTTTTTTCTTGCGTTTCACGTATTATAAACCTTGAATAAATTATATTACTACTATTATTACCCTTACTATTTTTCAGTTTTTTTTTTTATGTTGTATATTATAAGAGATATTATGTTTCAAAATTTTGTTTAGTTTTATAATAATTTTTTTTAGGCTTAAATATGTCATAACATTATGTGATTTACAAAAACCAAAAAAAAATTTGTGAAATTTAACATAATTAATTTGGATATTGTTTTCAATTGTATGTATGTGTTTTACTGTGTGAAGGATAAACTCTTAATTAAAAATGCAAAAATGTTGTCATGATTGAACGTATATATCGTACACGATCTATTCTTATCAACATAAGTAAGGTCATTTTTATGTTTTAGCAAAAACTAATTGATCTTGACATAATCACATGAAATGATCTTCGATTAAAATTAATTATGAAAATATTTTAAAAGCTGGTGCGAAAGAGAGAGAGAGGGAGTAAGAGAATGCGTTTAATACTATTGTTACGTGAGCAGCAATTAAAACATGAAAAACTAAACATATGATGATTTTATTTGTGTGTAAAAATGTATGTATATTATAAATTACAGTCGATTGCCTTGAAAAATTATAAAAAAAAACTATCGCGTACAAGTTATATATATTTGTACATATGTTAGTTAGGTTGCAAAACTTTTATTTATATGTATGTAATATATGTAGTTTAAGTCCAATTTTCTAATTTAAAATAGGAAAATAAAATTTCCAACCAAAATCGTGCAGCGGCACGACAGTGTACTTAATACTTATTTATATCTTATATATATATACGTTAGAACAAGGAAGTAAATGTTCACCGTCCTTCTGCCGCCCGTATATGTCTATCTGGCCTCGAAGATTGTAATTTTTTTATTTAGACTTGTTTGCAACCGTATTTAGTATGTGTTTCATTTATATAAAATTTCTACGTACGCAAAAAATGTGTGTAAATAATGTAAAGGTAGCTGCTATAGGTACATAATAAAAGTTTTATCTTAACAAATTGGCGAAATGAAAGCCCCCCACTAATATTAACATTAAAAACTCATAACTCATAAAAAATAAAAACTCGCGAAATAAATCAATCAATTAAAATGAAAAAAAATTTATTTGATTTGTGAACCCACCCACACCCCCGCTACAACACACCATTTATTTATACATATATATATATAAGATATATATTGTGTATAAAAATAAAAGTAAGTAAGTATACATATTTCTTTAGTAACTTTTTCTTTTTTTTTAATGTTATTAAACAATCGCATAACTTTTAAGTTTGCATAACATTAAAATTAATGGTTTTCACCGATCATTAAAAATAAGGAAATAAAAATGTCGGTCAAATTTGTTGTTGTAAATTACATTTGCCACGCTTTAGTTCAAAATCATACTCTATTAGTCACCTTTCACCTCAATTTGTATATAAGTATGTGTCTATAGTGTATTAACGATTTGATATTGAGTGACTCATTTGAAATATATTATAATTTATTTAGATACGATATTGTGCTCAAAGGTATAAGGTATTTTAATTTTAAATTAAATTTATGTAAAGAACAAAAAAAAATTAGGTTAATTTTGAATCGCTTGAAGACACAAGCAATAAATTATATTAAATTCTTATAAATAATAATGTAAGTTCGCCTTAAGGATTTAAAACAAACAAAAATATGTATTGTGACCCAATGGACATAATTTTCTATATCCTAATATCAAATAAAAATAAATCGCGTGTCTTTAACTAATTATAACAAACAATCAAAATGTTAGAATTTAATGTTGTTTGTAGAGAAAGTTATGTATCTATACTTTTTCTACATTATATACTTAGTACATGAGCAACAGCTCAGTATCAAAAAAAAAATACGCCTTTATAATTATGTTTCATACGGAAGCTAACATCGAGCGCGCTGCAAATTACATACAAACAACACAAAATGTTAAGGTTACTTATTTGTCAAAACAAAATCATAATTTGCATATTTCGAATAACATTATAATATTCAATGTTCCAAACGTGATTTTAAACAAGAATAATCATGTCGGTCTAATGAATTTTTGTGTATACATATATCACATACATTATGGTGAGACAAGAAAAAATAAAAATACGTAACCTCCAACCTTATTAACATCAAATGCGGTTTTATGGTCTACTGATGAATTTCTAAGTATTCTGTCGCCAAAAAAAAAAAAAAAGGTGATTTATTTCATGATCACTTATGATCATATATGATGTATTTTTGTTAAGATGAAACATCTGTCTTATATACTATAACAAAAAAAATATCCTCTATGAGCTAAATCCTCCCTCATACCTCTCAACTTTTATCCTCAAGTTATTATTATATATTTTTAGCAAAGAGACTGGTACGTTTATTATAAAAATCCGTCTGAACTCTCATGAACTTGGTAATATTATTTTTTTTTTCTTCTACACTATATAATATTCTTTTTTAGTTTGGTTCGTTTCAACTTTATTTTTTTATCGTTTTAAATCAAGTTTTTTTAGCTTCAAATTTACTGACTCATCGAGTTCTTTCTTTTTTAGTTATGCCTTTTAGTTTTATGTCTTGTGTCTCTTCTACATGCTGCATACACCATATTATTTTATTATTTCAACAAACAAGAAGACTATACTTATGTACTTACTACTAAACCAAAATAAAAAATAAAACACTTTCCATCCACTAAGAAGATGACATTAATTATTTCTGTACATATTAAAATGTGTCGATCGCGCACAGGTGATAGAAAATTAATTACTGCAACCCCATTTCTATATGGTAAGTATACGCGATGATCTCAATTTCCTTACGTTTTGGCGCCATTTGATGGTGATCATGTAATTTTCTAAATCTAAAGTTACTTATTAAATAATTTGTTATTTTCTTTCGTCGTATCAAACCACATAATTTATGAGCATATGAGGAAGAAAACCATACACAATAAAAATTATCATAACTTGATTAGAAATCTTTTTTTTTTTTTTGTATTGATCGCGATCAATTTAATGATTGTGTAAGAGAAATTTATGATATAATTTTAGATTAGGTTTTTTTATGGTTAAAAATAACATCCTTTATTTAGACGAACGAAACGAAGATAAATAAACAACATAAATATGTTGAAAACATATGTTTTCAAGAAGATGTCAAGAAACAAATAATAATAATAATAATACAAAGTAAGTATGTAATAAAAATGATTAAGAAGAATAAAGCAGAAAAACAAGTCTAATGTGTATAATATGTGATAAAATGATAAAACCAACCAACCAACTAACCAACATGAATACATATTATCATGATCATATGTTTTCGCATTTTTGTGCTAAAATAAAAACCGAAACATGTTATATCAAACCAACCATCAAACTATCTATCTATATATATCTACTATACACTACCAACTATTCAGTTAACATAAAACATATGCTTATACAATTTTGTTGTTGTTTTAGTCTTCTTCGTTTAAAGTTGTTACAAAATGAAACATAATTGTTTATTTTATATATAATTAGATGATTTTTATGACTATACACACATAGTGGAGTCGTATTTTTTTTTGGTTGGTTATTATAAACCTATCCGGATCAGGAAATTTTAAACAATTTTTTGTTTGTTAAAATTTTTAATTTTATTTTAATCTTATTTTAATTATCGTGAGAAGGCGAGGCATCTACTTTCTAAATAAAAAAAAATATGTCTCGTCGACACACAAAAATCTAGGGAGCGGAAAACCAAAAAACTATATAAAAATTGTTGTTTGTTTATTGATAAAAAAAACGAAACTAAAACTAATTCTTGGGGGAACAGAACATACATATTAATGTACACATAAGTATATATCATACATACAAGGGGGGTTATACATATTAACATATATGTGCGGGAGACATAAATTACTTAGCAAACTCGTATATTGATAACAAAAACAATATTTAAAATTTGATAAGAAACAATTTTGTCAAGTTCAAATAACTTACCTTGACAAATTTAAATCCCGGACATCTTGTCCACAGTATGAATGAGATAAGAAAACATATTTTTTACATGTTACGATTCATGATTTAACCTGATTTAAAATATATAGGACACGTTTACCGTGAGGATTATACAAATCGAATGATAGATGGCAGTATTATATAGCACGTGCATCTCTATCCAAATTCACATGTTTAAACATGATATTTAAATATAAAATATTGTACTATACAAGATGATAAGATGAGGAAAAAAATTTGTTTCTATTTAAGGTAAATAACCTAGAATGATAAGACACGTGAATAAAATCACGTAAGATGGTTCATCTACATAATTCTCAAATAAACAAAATTTTACTAATTTCTAATACAGATTATTACATTTTGGTTAAATTGCTAAACTACTTCCTAATTTGTATAATAGTTTTATCGATCTAATATATTTACCACTCTATTTACTATAATTGTAATATACGTATGCATTGCATACTATATAATAGACCTTGAAACTAAATAATATTTAAATTAAATTGAAAAAAATAAAAATTAAATTAAGACAAAAAACACGTTTTTCTTGTCACTTCTAAAACGACTATAATAATATAATAGTGGAGTGCAACATAAATAATTCAAGTTTATTTATTGTGTACGCGATATATCATAACTAAAATTGCATAATGGATTTGTGATAAAATCAATCGGATATAAATCAGATTTCAACACCACATATACGGTTTACGATTGCGATATCATATCTTGGGAGAGATAATATTGTATTATGATAACCCACCACAAGTTCATATTCGGAAATCATCACATCTTTATGAGGTTTTTGGGGAATATTTTATCATATATTTTATAAGATGTGCGGTGGCGACCATAATATATCTATCTAATCAATCCGGTTATTTTATTATCTTTATCATATACAGTGAATGATGTCTCCCGGATTTTTCCGATTTTAAATTTATTAAAACCTCAGAAAACTATAAAAATCGTAAAATGTTCACAAGAATTTATGAAATAGCACAGAACAAGCAAAATTTGTCTTTTTCAAACTTTGCAGATTAGACAGTTAAGAAATATACTAGAACCGCAATAAAATTGCAATCAGTCTACGTTATAATTTCCAATTTTTATTAAACATTTTGGGGAATTTCTTTTTTTTTTACGTACTTAAGACAAAAATTTCGATTTAATATTAAAAATATCACTTTACTTATAGATTTTGTATTAAACTGAACCGGCTTCGAAAATCTAAACTTAATAAATACCAGACACCAATTAAGTCCCCAATCATACATAAAACCCATAATTAGAAGAATAGTCAGATATTTGATATTAGTCTGGCGGAGTAAATTCTCCAATTTCAAAAAAAAAATGACCTCAATTAATTTTAAACTTTGGGCAAATTTCTTAGAATTTTCTTGTGGTTTTTCGATTAAATTTTACCCTTTTCACAAATTGCATTTCACAAGACACCGGCTTTTGTAATATTTCACGGCTATCACCAATTCCCTCAAGGAGAACACAAATTCACAAACACACGAAAAAATCGTAATCACATCACATAACGCATTATATAAATATTTTATTTCACTGATAATATGATTTATGCCATTTATATAATGTATACACAAATATAAGTTTTATATGCCCCAAATAGATAAGGGACGTTGAAAATGAAACATTTCTTGATTCCGCGTCGCCTCTGAACGTTACCTTCGAAACCCAAATCCGTATACAAAAAAAAAACACATAAAATCTAATATTCTTGGAAATTTTTAGGTCAACTACCTTTTTTAAAAAAATGCAATTATAATTAATATTTCATTTTTGTTGTTGTTGTTGTTTTATAAATCTATTTTAAAATTGATGATCTCTTTGAGAATATATACGTCGAGTCGAGCAGTAGTAGTAGTATGTAAATATAAGAAAAAATAACAAAAAACTTGTGTGTAGGTCGACGATCGCAAATATTTCGAAAATTTATTTTTGAAGCAATTTGTGAAAAGTTAGCAAAATGTAATCGAACTGCATAATACCTATATCAGCTATTATGCACTTACGTCGTTATGGGATTCACTTAACATAAAAAAAAAAAAATATTTTAGGAATCTACTGACCTGTGTTGCATCAGTATACGGTGTACTTGAATTTTTATCCACAAGCATAGAACCAAACACAACATCTTGCTGAAGTTGTTGCGTTTGTGTGGTTCCAATTATTGTTGCATCCATATCATATTCATGATCTTGTCGTGACATTGTAGTATTATCCTGTGAATGTTGTGGCACCATTTTTCATTTATAACCACTAATTTGTAATTTTCTTGTAATTCACTTCTTTTTTTATTTTTGTAACTTTTTTTTTCTTATATTTTCCACTTATAACAAAATTTTCTTATTTTCACTTTTTCTTTTTTTTATATATGTATAAACAAACAAATCAATATAAATATTAAATAAATATATTTCTAATTATCTCCCTCAAAAAAAAAAAAAAAAAAAATTTTTATCAAAAATACCGACTCAAGTAATTATTAGTGTTTTTCTTAAATGATAAGATGTTTGTTGCATTTTTGATTTTTAGTCACTGTCACTTCTTTAATATAAGGTATAATAAATAAATTACTACTAAACAAAATTGTGCGCTTAAGTTTAATTTGTAATATTCACACAAATAATTTCTAAATATTTTCCTTTTATTTTTCACACAAAATTAAATTAAATATATTATATTATATTTCTTTAGAACACAGAAAAATTAAATAAAATTACTTTATTTATTTACAGTTAAATTTTCCACGAAAATATACTTTAATATAAAATAAATGTTTTGGATTTTATATCTTTTACGTTTTAATATTGTGTACACGAGAAAAAACAATTTTTTTTTTCTTAAGTATTTCTCAAACAGTAAAATTAAAATTAATTTACAAATTTAAATATATTTTAATATTAATTTTTAATTTCAAAATTTAATAATTTTTATTTCACGACCGTTCAGTTCAACAGCTGATAAAGTTCTGAATACTGAATGTTATTACAACTTCCAATGCAGTGAAGAATACAAAAAGCAAAATATATTTGAAAAAAAAAAATAAAAAAAAATAAAAATAATAAAAATCAGCTGTTTCACTATACAAAATTGGAAACTCTCGCACTCGCTTATTTTATATCTATACTCGCGCTCTCCAATTTATATTACCCCACCAAATTTTTTCACGTTTATAAATACGTTGTACTCATTCACGCATTCACTGAATCTTCATCGTTTTGTTTCATTCGTGCAGAGAGAGAGCATAAATAAAACACATGCGCGATTTTTTTTTATTTATTTATTTATTTATATTCACGTTTTATATACAAATTCAATTCTCTTTTTGTAGTAAATAAGCAACGAGAGAGTGAAGATAAAAAAAAAAAAACGTTACAAATGACGAACACATACACAAAAAAATGTTCACCTCGCTCGGTCTTCATTCAAATGCAATCGTTATATACAAACGTGATGTACTTTTCTTATATACTTGGTTTGCGGGGAAAAAAACAATTCCATATTATTATGTTGTGTGTGCCTTTGTAGTAGTATTATTACTCAGCTGTTTTTTGAGTTCATTCTTTTTAGTTTTTTTTGGTTTTTTTTTTTTTGGTGTTTGTGTGAATGTGCGATCTGCGATAGAATAACATTATGTTGATGAGATTATGATTATTTAATATTTTGATTGTGGTAGTGATAATTATGATTTTATATTTTATTTATTTATTTAGGATAGAAGGACGGGATAAAACTTCGAAAACATAAAAACGGTATATAGCTACATAAATAATGGGTATACAATGTATGTATGTGTGTAGGGTTGGATTGATTAACATGCTTAGATTAGAATTATATTGCGCTGCGTTATTGCTTAGTTTGGAGGATTTAACTACGCATTTGTTTGAGGATTACTGGTTAGCTTAGCACGCTTTAGTATATTAGTAAATTGTCATTCAAATTGAAACGCATCGTAAATGCGCTTTTTCATTAATAAACTTGCTAACCGTCCCGTTTTCGACGGGACATGTCCCAGCTGGGGTTGCCAGTAATACTTTCTTGGAGTACAGTACTTCCTTTCTGGTTTCGAATTTATAATGCACTTATTTTCTGTAATTTGTAAAGATGTACTCGTTTTAGCTAATAAAAGCGCGATAAATGTGAATCAGTTGAGTGGAGTTGGCCATGACTTTCGAGTTAAACGGTTGTGTTTTTTATTTTCCTCATAAATGTAATTTAAATTAGTTTTATTAAAACCAAAAAGCGTTCTGTTGATTAAAAGGTGATTTATGTGGTGTCTGCAAATTGTCCGGGCGCGTTTAACCATGAAGGTTGAAATCTGGAAGGCATAACCCGGTTCTGTTTTTCATTTGAGGCGTGACGGATATAGCCTGGAAATGCACCCGATTGCAGGCATTTGCAATACTTTCGGATCAGGACCAAGGGTGGTGAGTATACGTTATGTCGTCTTGGTTTATTGAATAATATTCACATAATGCAAATATGTAAAATATAATCAAATCGAATTGAAGCAATGTTGTACAAAGTTTTGTATGAATTTAGTGAAATGTATCGTGAGAAAATGGTCCTTTGTAGATATGTGTGGGGTGCGGTATTTCTCTCTTATTACGGAGCTCGAAATTATGCGGACAAATTCTTTAAAAAGAATCTTAATCATTACGACTTATCGGTCGTACTTTCACATTGTATGAGTAAAGAACAACAAGGACTCGTAATCGTAATGTCTTGCACATAATCGCGTTGTCGCAAATTCTGATAACTCGAAACTCATAGTGCTGACATTGTGCGCACCCGTGATATGTGATGTGTAATTGATTGAATGGTGTAGGGATGGATTGGAGGTGCTTGTCTTGTCCCGACTCATACGGGTGTTTTATTGATATAACTTTGTTTAAAAACAATTTGCTTAATTTGACAGGACTTTACTCTATTACTAGGTAGTAATTTAGGTATCTTCGATCAGTTTTAGTACATTGCTGGCAAATAAGAATTATTATGTTTTTGAGTTTTAGTGATTATGTATTGTAGGTACATTTCACATTAAATATAACATAAATAATTAGCTTGTATTAAAAAACTCAACAGTTTAGAATTTTCACATAAAATAGTAGTTATAAATTAAAATAAATTATGTAAATTTACAATAAATAATTCTGTGAAGTTTATATTAACCAACAAATTAAAATGTGTCCGAACAAGTTAAATCTTGGAATTCTAAGTAATGCGATCCACCTAATTTAGTGCTGGCTTGAGATCATATCATTGTTAAATAAAAGATCAAATGGGCGAATACAGGAACCGTAAAAGAATGACCCTCCAGTTAATGGAACGCTACCGGGTTTGTGACGTGATTTTACAGGGCAAGAATTACTTACGAGAATATGATTGAACCAGATGGTCGTGGTTGGTAGAAGCGGTTAATGGAAATTTCGAGATCACTTTGAGTGAATTGATTTATTTAATTATAATAGCATGTGAATCAGGACGAGATTTCCGAAATTAAGAATCTTGAACCTGAATCAGTAGGCAAATGCGGAATTGTGGAACTTGGTTTACTGAGGTTGTACAAAATGGCAATATTTTGCACAGATTTAAATTAAATTTTTAATTTATTTGGCAAACAAAATGTGTTTAAAATTATTTTCACACAATGGAGTTTGTAATAAAAGAAATTGTATAAATTTTAATATTTTTTTTGTACAACACTTTGGCTTGATGGTTGGAAGGTACAAATGCAATTGACAAAATTATAATATTTATTTTTATGTGTACACTTGGGTACGTGTGGTAAAATGGACATCGTATAACAATTATACCTTTAGAATTTTATTAGAGATAATTAAAGGGGATTGTACATTATAATAGTATAATTAGGTAGATGGTATATTCATTCTACTTAAAATTTCGAATACCGAAAACCATTTACAATTTTGACATTTACTTGAATATAAGTTATTCGTTACTTACAATTACATAATTTAAAATTTGAAAATACAAATTTTATGAGTTAAATAAAATCAATTGAATAAAAATTAATGAAAATAAAATAATGAATTATTGTTGGTTGTTGTTGAATTTAATGCTGGTTTGAACATACTGCCGCCGTTGACTCATTAGAGTCAATAATTGGAAGCAGACATATCTTTGATATTGGACGTTTCAGCAGGTTGCCTTTTGGAAGCTTCACTGTCACGACTCTAATTAAATTGTCCTTTCCAGGATGGACGTCATGATTTGACGATTCGGAGTATGCTATTTATAAAATTGGTTTAATGAGGTAACATATTCTATTGACCAACGTTTCCAGAATCCTTGTAGTAACGACTGGATCAACTGCCATCTGCTTAAGCGGTTTATCTTAAGCGGTTATCTCTTTATGGTCAACATTTGGTTCTGGTGGCATTGTAATTGGTTGGCCAATTAAAAAATGACCGGGTGTCAAGGGGTTGCAATCATCATCATGGAAATTTCCAAGAGGCCGTGAATTGAGCAGAGCCTCTATTTGTTTAATTAGGGTAAGGAATTCTTCGTAAGTGAGAATGGAATCTCCAATCACGCGACGCAGGTGATATTTTGTGGATTTTATTGTTGCTTCCCACAATCCACCGAACGTAGGGGCTGCAGGAGGGATGAAGTGCCATTGTGTTGCTTGGTCCGTGCACCAGTTTAATATGTTGGCTCGTGTTGCTTGGGTCAAATATTGGGAGAAAAATTCGAGAAGTTCCTTCTTCGCTCCAACCAGGTTGGTCCCATTGTCGCAAAATATGTCTGAAGGAACCCCCCGAACGGCACAGAATCTTTTGAGGGCGGCTAGGAAAGTGTCTGTGCTCATATCGGATATTAAGTCTAATGTTGTCGCTTTAGTTGCCATACAGACGAATATGACTAAATACGCCTTGTAAGATTTAGCTCCGCGGTGACGACTAGTTTTTATCATATAAGGACCGGCTAAATCTATACCAGTCTGAAGAAATGCTCTCGCCGGAGGATTTATTCGGGAAGGTGGTAACTGGCCCATTAATTGCTGTTGCACTGCGGCTCGGTGTCGACAACAAACAATACATTGATGTGTAATGCGGCGTACTAGCTGTTTGGCTCTGGGAATCAGGAATCTTCGTTTGATGATGGCCAGCAAAAGTTTTAATCCAGCGTGCAGATTGTTGACATGCATTTCGCTTACTAATTTCTCAATGATGGTGTGGTTGTACGGCAAAATTATCGGGTGTTTCCTGTCGTATGATAAATCTGCATGTTCCAACCTTCCTCCAACTCGTATTAATCCATGGCCGTCCAAAAATGGAAAAAAAGAATATAAATTAGTTTTTATTGGTAATGGTAATAATTTCTTCAACGATTTAATTTCACTTGGATAACTATTTTCTTGAATGGTTCGGAAAATAAACGTTTCGGCTTGTCGTATTTCAATCGCTTTTAGAGAGTCTACTGTGCGTTGATGAGGTTCTACTCTTAAATTTTTGATGAATCTAAATAGCAATGCGATTCTCTCTTTGCTTTTGAACAGTTTGTCAACAATTGATTCGTCGGTGGAAGTTAGTGAAAAATGGAACTCTAGGATCTTCTCGTAATTCTGAGGCATCGCTTGAGGCTCTAATAGTTCGCTTCGACATTTGTATGTGGATTTAAGGAGAAAATCGGGACCGTTAAACCAAAACCCATTATGCATTAAATCTTGTGGAAATATACCGCGAGTTGCGCAATCTGCGGGATTTTCTTTCGACGACACATGATGCCACTGGTTACGGCCAGTGCTACTAAGGATTGCTATGTAAGATTTCCAAGTCTTGGGTGGTTTGGATAGCCAATCCAGTGTAATGGTAGAATCAGTATAATAATATATTTTTGGGGAACTCAATAAACATAACGATCTCTGTACTAATTCTGATAATCGTACAAGTAGGACAGCTGCATTTAATTCCAAACGTGGGATCGACGTAATTTTAACTGGAGCTACTTTCGTTTTTGCAGAAATTAGGTTCATTTTAACGGTCTTACCCTCTACTACGCGTGAGTATATTACCGCTGCATATGCCTCCTTAGATGCGTCGGCGAATCCATGGAGTTCCAACTCTGAAGTTGCGTATATCCATCGGGGTAATTTAAGATTGGTTAATTCATTTAGTTGGTGACGGATTATACACCATTCCTGTGCAACGTTTTGAGGTAGTTCGTCATCCCAGCCAATGCCATTTAACCAAAGTGATTGGAACAAATTTTTTAGACGAATTGTTACAGGCGCAAGTATACCTAATGTGTATAACCTTTTCGTGAACTTATTGGTCTCAGGTAATGATAAACGGAAAACAAATCATCTTGAAGCGGATCGTACTTTATACCGAGCACAGATATTAATTTGGATTCGTTCGTTATTTCCCAGGATGTCAGCTCTCGATTTTCTGTTGGAATTTTCGCTAGTAATGCGGGATTATTCGAAGACCATTTTCGTAAATTCAATCCCCCTAGTTTAAGCAAAGAAATAAGCTCTTCCTGCATCTGAAGAGTTTCTTCTATGGTGTCTCCACCGGACATCAAATCGTCCAAGTAAAAATCTCGTTTTAAGATGGTGGAGCCAAGAGGAAATTTGGAACCAAATTTTTCGGCTAGGTAATGGAGTGTTTGCGTGGCTAAATAGGGAGCCGGAGCTGTACCATAGGTTACGGTACATAAACGAAAATGTTTGATTTTTGACAGTGGGTTTTCTCGCTAAATAATCCTTTGGAAATCTCTATCATCTGGATGAACGAGAATTTGTCTGAACATCTTCTCAATGTCAGCAGATAGTACATACTTATGTTTTCGAAATCTGATAAGGATTTCGATTAAATTGTCTTGGATTGTTGGACCTACCAGAAGGTTATCATTTAATGACTCTCCAGATGCAGTCTTCGCGGAGGCATCGAAAACTACACGGACCTTTGTGGTAGTACTAGCGGTTTTAAATACCGGATGGTGAGGCATATAATAAATATTATTCTTTTGTTTCATAATTTCTTGCTCGGGAACAAGTTCCATATGACCCAGTTTTAAATATTCATGTAAAAAAGTAACATAAGCTTCTCTAAGTAAATTGTCAGAGGATAATCTTTTTTCGAGCATGTAGAATCTTCGTAGAGCTTGACTGAAGCTATCACCGAGATTTGGCGGACTTTGTTTAAATGGTAAATTTACGCAAACTCGATTATTGGCATATGCAACGCTTTCATGGAAAAATTTAACACATCTTGATTCATCCTCGGTGAAGTTTTGTTGGGTGACGATTTCTTCAGTATCCCAAAATCGTTGGAGGGAATTTTCAATGCTTGACCATTCTAGCATTTCTGGCTTTAAATGAACATATGCATGGAATTTAACGAATTATTGAGAGGCATATATGGTTCATTCAACTTAAAGTTTCCTCCAATAATCCAGCCAAATCGACTGTTGCGTGCGACTGCAGTCCCGTTCATATGGGCCACCTTGCCATCGACTAACGCATGGAACAGATGTTCACAGCTCAGTAAAACATCGATGCGCTTTGGTTTATTAAATTCGGGATCAGCTAGTGGCTTGAGAAATGTGAAATATGAACTATGATCATTAATTGGTTGCATTGGTAATTTAGAACAAATTGTAGGTAAAATATATGCCTGTGTGGTAACAATGTATTCGTGATCTACACGTGATCTGATTTTTAAACTAGACACGCTTTTGGACAATCCAGCCTGTGAATTGTTTAATGTTTCAATCGAGATATTAGCCTTGGATCTTGGGATTCCTAAATAATTAATACATCTTTCTGATACAAATGAATGAGTCGAACCGGAGTCGAGTAGCGCTCGAAACTGAATCCACTTACCAAAATTGTCTTGAATTTCGATCTCAATTGTTGGAAGGATGGATACAGTACTGCGAGATGGTTCTATGTATTTGGCGATCATAGTTGTTCCTTGTTCTGCCGCCGATGAGGAAGGTCCAGGTATCTTACATTTGCCTTTATTGGATTCATAAAGTTTAGCGCCTTGCGGAAGATGCAACGATGTGTTATGCCTTTTATGGCATTTTTGACAGCTTTTGGAGTTCTTACATTGCATTACTACATGTTCGTCGGATAAGCAATTGTAACAACGGTTTAAATTCTTAATTAAATCTCGACGAGACTCGACATCCATGTTACGGAATTTGTTACAACTAAATAACTTGTGGAATTCATTAGGACATATCGGACAACGCGGTTGAGTAGCGATGTGAAATGAATTGTTTCTTTATAAAACTTATGTTGAATATTAAATAGTTTTAGATGCCTGCAAAACTCGTTGGCTTTCGCTAATGCCGACATGGAATCTTAAAACTTTAGCATACGTTGAAAATCTAGTGTACATCGTAAGAATTATGCCCAAAGTTAATCAGTAATGTAGTCCGTAAGTAATTTTTTTTAACGTTGATACCTCAAAATTAACACGTTCGCCACTCAACATCACTTACGTGTGACATGCTAGTTAAAAAAAAAACGTATGTGACGCAAAATATAACATATGCGACGCAAGATTTTACTAAATAAAAGAATAATTTTGTATGGCGGCTGTGTTTCTAGAAGTATCTAACACATACTTGTGTCAAGTAGTTTGACTGAGAACCCAGTCGTTGCCCATAAAAACCAAAAATAGATGAGTGGCGAACGTATTAAGATTGAAGTAGTAGTAAAATGGCACATGAAATTTCTAATAGTACCTACTGAGGCGTTAAAATTTCATTACTGAAGGTAAAAGAAATACTCTTCTGCCATTTAGCTGTTAAAGTGTAGTTTAACAAAATTTATGATTGAAGTGATGGTTCCGCTCCATCAATGAAACTTGGTACAGGTCTCGAGTTTAACAATATTATCAAAACTGTTTTGTTTTAAGCATTTAAAAAACCAGTTGAGCCAATTTTTCAGGGTTGTGGAGTCTGAGGAAAAATGTTCGGCACTCCTTGGGCTCGCTATTGTTCAAGGACGGCTGTGTTGTGAGCATGAACTTGTGCACGAGTTGAATATATGCGAATTGCTCGGCTCCACGAATTAAAAAGCTTGGCTGGATTAAAAATGGTGATTTTTCTAAAATAAAAAAATGTATTCTTTTTCATACAATATTCGCTTTTTTTACACTTTTTTTAATTCAGCCTTTTTTAATTCGTGGAGCCGAATTGCTCTATCCAAATCAAAATCGCCAGATGCCTTTGTCAACACTTTTTGACATCAATAGAGCAAAATGTGGGGCCTTCAACTCACCCACGCGTGGAGCATTCAAAAGATTGGCAAATGTTGTGTCGCCTTGTTTTCGCATGTTCTCCGTCAACTCCACAAGGCTGGGGTCTCCACAAATAAACCTTGCAGGCTGGTGGAATGCTTGAGCTCCTCAGATAGGTGGCAACTAAAACAAATCTCCAGAACCATAATGTTAATGGCATCGAATGATTCATTTTCCTTCTTTCTTAGTTGTCACAATCTAGAATCGATCATGCACAACATTTCGTATGGAACCATATAAATCTCATCGATGAACAGCTATTCGATGTACTTCCACTGATATCGCAAGATCTTCAAATAGTTACCAGTGAGTGGTGTCAAATTTCCTACCATTTTTCCGTCTTTCTCAATTGCTAATTTAAATAATGTGTGAAGCGTTGTTCCACCAACAAGTCGTGCCGGTCAATGCGCCAACTTTAATTGCTTTCTTACCTTAACAGCGTTGACATGTTCTTTTAATGCATTGAATCTGAACGTTTTGCCAACTCCATTACCACCGGTGACAAATATTCTGATACGACTCGGACTTCCGTTTATTTGGTCCTGGATACTGCGAATTATTGCAGCACACACATTCTGGAACTGCTTATTTGTCATCGCGTGTTCGGTAACTTCATCTTCAAGTTCTGGCTCAACAATTTCTTCTGAATTTTCAAGAAGATTGAAATCATGTGCCTGATTGAATGCAATTTCAAGTTGTCTGTCTCTTGCACGATGTATTTCGAGGTATGCATTTGTTTGTCTCAATTGCTGTACTGGAGCAAGAAAAGCCCCGCGTGCATTGTTATGCTCATCAATTAATTCAGCCTCCGAGTAAAATAGTACATTTTGTACGAGCATACTTTAGAAATAATTTTCCGGATCCGTTGGCATTTGAAAGAATGGTATTCGTACAAGCATCTCCCACTTTCTTTGCATAAAATGGCTCAAAATTCATTGCAAACTTTCCTTGTTGTCTTGGTCGATTTACATATCGCTCAAATATGTTTGAGCAAAGTCTAACTGCTTGATTATCCTCAAATCTCAGCACTTGATATCGTTGGTCGGGCTTCCTTGTAATCAAGGACACCACTTTCTTGAATTTGAACGAAATGGCAGGTGGTAGAGTCGAAAACACAATCTAATGCGGAAATTTATCGCTCTTTGCGAATGCAAATCGACAAGTCTCAGAGTTATTCTTGTGACAGGAGCTGTGTTCGAGCTGTGATCAGCTCAATTAAATTTGCCACAACCATGGCAAAACATTGGTGTCCAGCATGTCCGGATTGAAAGATTTCTTCATTTCTTTAATTCCATAGGAGGCACGTACGATTCGCGATAAATCATTAATTGGCATGGAAGCACTGCGAGTTATGGAGCATCAGTAGCTTGGTCATCAGGTTCGTCCGGTCGTTCTGGCTGAGCTGGAATAACGCGGACGACATCCTGCGTATTTAATCGCGCAAATCAATTTACTCTTACATTCTTGTAGACTGGGTTATTTCCAATAAGCCAATCAAGTAGCTTGTAGGCACGATCCACAAAAGTTTCAGTCACTACAACAATTCCTACATCTGTGCCTGATCGAGTAAGCATTTCAGGCAACTTTTCGCTGACTTCAAAGATATCGAGGGCAAGTAATTTTGCATATCCTTTGAAACCGTATTAAGCAAATCTGTCTAGAAATTTGATCATTTTGACATACGGAATGATGCGCTGAAGCAAACGTTGTTCTGGTTCAGTTAGTGCCGCAATTTCATCGGAAATATCACCTGGAAGCAAGTTATTCCAATATGCCTTTGGCGAAATTAAACGATATTTCACTGCCTGATTAGGGTAGCATTTTTTCTGGCAGATATCACAGCACTTGTCGCAAAAAGTGTTGATTCGTTGAGCCATAGGTCTCACGTTGATATCGTAGTTTTGCTTCACGTTCCTGACTTGTCTCTTTAGCTCAATCGATCTGATTCCAGATATGCGCTTCGGTAGTCTCAATCGCTCTTGATTGAGCATGATGAAGTGCGTCACTAGCAAGGGAGATATGTCTCGATCGATCTCGCTTGAGCCATCCGTTCATTCATATTTGCGCTTTCGACATTGCGCTGCTTACCGGAAACTTCTTCAGCTCGCTTACGCCGTTTAGATAATCTTGCAGACTTGCCTGCTTCTTATTCCTGTTGAAGCTTCTCTTGTAGTTTTGCTTTTGTCAAATAAACATTGTACATATTATAGAACTACTGAGATTTATTTTTTTTAAAACTATAAACAGAGTCAACTTCTATTATATGAGTTGAGTAGCATGAAAACCGACTCTTTTCCATTTTTTTCTCATTTTCAACTATTGATGGCAACTTCTTCGTTAATCTAAACTCTCAATTAAATATTGTATTTATTTTAATTTTTCGTGATTTCTTTATGCATTATAACTGTTTTATGATCCTGAATTTTAAAATTTGATATTTTTTTCGAACAATTGATGTGATACCTAAAACTCATTTTTAAATTATGATTCAAGGACCTGTGAAGCTGTAAAACATATTATCTATTTCACAATTTAGTGGAATAGGAAATAATACCAAAAACATAGTCCTGATTCCTCAGAGCTCCGGGTCCGACTCCGAATCCTTAAAAAAAAACGAAATTCTTAGGAATTAGCTTAGGAGGAATTCTTAGAAACTAGCTAATATATTATTTATTTAAAATAGGTAGCGCTTAAAAGACCACATTGAACTGTTTTGATATTTCTGAGGCACGGTAAGAACGAAACAATAATTTGTTGAAAGACATACAATCTTGATTGAAATAATCTTAATCGAAAGAATTAATATTTAAACAGCAATATTCTACCCATTCCCTCTAATTAGAAATAATCATTAGATATCTCGTCTGCAGTAATTCATTTTATGCTACAGATATTTACCGCATATAAATAATTTTAATTTGAGCCGTTTATTTTGAAAGTGGCTTAAGTCCATATTTTGTTGAAACGAGATAATGAAAGAATAGAAAAACAATAAATGAAAAAACATATGGGATTTTGAATTTTCTTATTTTTTACACAGTTGTTAGAGATTAATTTTTTTTTGTTTTGACAATAAATTATTTACCGTTAGAAAGATTATACTGTTATTTATCTATTGTTATCCTTAACTTGATTTTTTTGAAAAATGGACTTAGGCCACTTTCAAAATAAATGGCTCATTTATTACAGTATTTATATACTTATGATTGGAATTTCTATGATAAATTCTACTTCCTACAAAGGTTTTTGATGATTATTTGCGAAAAACACCGCTGAAAAATCAAATTCAAATTTGATCGCGATCCTCATCAAAAAGGCGATATGATAATGAAAGATCGTCATCAGGAAGTAAACCAATATTCAAAAAGTGTTGGTGACATTACAAATATGGTACTTCAGCCAGAAAACGTGTTAATCATGCAATTTTGAAGAAATAAAAAACTACACAATCAATCACTTAGGGAGGCACAAGTGGTTGAACAAACGCTATTAAATCGATTATACGTTTCCGATAGTTCAACAAACATAAAATTATTTAGCAACACCGGCGCAACCGAAAAGAGAAGTTGCGCCCAAATTGTTCAAAATGTTTGTATTGCAATTTGCAAATAATTCCCAAATTAATACATATGGAGAAAAGAGAGTAGGATTAAACTTTGGTCTTCGCAGACAATTTATATGGAACTTCATCATTGCCGAAGTATAAACAAACCAATCATCAGTATTGATTTCATCACACATTTCAACTTAAACATCGATATGACCACTAACAAGTTAATAGAGGTTGAAACAAAGTTGTCAATTAAAGGCTTCATTTCATCCTTCATTTCATGAATGATCCGATCCTTTCGCAGATATTAGACATTCTAATGATTCGTGCCAGTTATGATCACGCCATGACACGTATATAGAAAATTTCATCACACAGCGGGGCTCGATTTCGTGTGTGACATGTGAGAGACGCATATTGCATTCGTCATCGTTAAAAAATGAGTGACATATCTAAAACGAATACTGCACTATGCATTCAGGAAAACATTATTGTAAGTGCATTAAGGCATTAGTTATGCAAACAGCGTACAGCTAATTCGATAATTATTTCGATTTTATTAGAATTTTTGGATTTCTTATTTACATAATCAAAATAATTTTTTTTTAGTGTATTTTCATTGTTTCCAGATTTAAGAAAAAAACCCGGTTTAAGATTCCGGGCTTAACAAATTTTACTGTACTACGCTTATAACTCTGATTTTATTATAGTAAATTTTTTGTTAATCGATTTCATTATTTTATATGACACATGGCTTAGAAATTACTTAACCGTTGTCGTTTTCGAGGTGTTCAACTTGTGATTGTATTATTAACAGTAACCGGTTCACAGCATTTAAACAACTACATATAAATTAAGGCATAATTTTCTTATCTACATCATACAGTTATAGTTACTTAGCATTATGTTAAGCCAGCTTGTGGCGCCTCTTAAAAATGTGAAATCAAATTGAATTATAAATGGAAATAAAAGCAAAATAAAAAACAACAAACTACAATATTTGTGTATAGTACGAGCACATTATATAGATTTGTTGATAGAAATAGATTTATTTGTTCTCAGGTAACATAAAGAAAACGTAATAAACCTAAAAAGTATGTAAGAAATTATTTTCTTTAACCAGTTTTAACGACCACTAAGACGAAACTTACCCCTAAACGAATTACTATTTTTATTTTTAAACATTTTGTTAACAAACAATTATTTAATATAATATGCCAATACATATTACCAATTGCTACGTAAATCTCTGGTGTTTAACAAAAAGTGGTTAATTGCAGATAACCACTTCTCGAGTCATTATCGCCATAAATTCAATAGCCCTACGCTCTTTAAAATACCCTGATCGGTTTTAATCTCTATTTTCTAAGAAAATTTTGCTCACAACCGATTCTAAAAGCCACCCAAATAGCCTTTGATGCGTTTGATTTAAAATTTAAAAAAAAAAGATCTTAGACACTGAAGTTATCAAGAAACCAAAAGAAGTGCGGTTTACTAGACTAATGGGGGAAATATTTTTTATCAGATTTTCTGCGTTCGAGCTCCAAAAAAATTTCTATAGCGACACCAACAATAATATGGATATGAATCGTAGCAAGTAATTTTTAATTCACCACGATCCTTTTAAACGGCTACACACAACTAAATAATTTTTCTAATTTAATTATTTTGTACGATTTTAATCATATTATTTTAAAGTGTAGGTCATTCAACTTTTGTCATTGCACATTGAAATATTTCATATTTATTAAATAGAAATGCACACTGGTACCATTGTTACACGATAAGCAACATAAAAAAATTGTTGATAGCGAGATTGTGTACGTCTATACTAAACATACTATAACATACAAGTGGCGCTCGTTTTTTTTTAATCAAATGATTAGTATTCATCGTTATAGTGTAGCCTCGAATTATTTCATGGTTGTTTTGAACGTTTTGAACATTTTGAACCACAACCACCTCTGTAATATTTTTTATTTTTTATTTTGTCTAAATTATGAAATATTTAAAAATCTAATGTAGAATTACTGTATATAAGCTAAATGGCCGGTTTGTACACAACATCGAATTATATCAAAAATCTTATCATTATACAATCGAATTTAAACCCAGAAAAGTAATCTATTATTAAAATTGATATCATCAGCGGAATCAGCTGTTCGTATTTATTTTCCATTCCGCTTTATAATGTAAAATATATACTTACATATACATAAACGCTTACATATAAACATGTCATGCAAACGTACATAGCATTATAGTCATAAATTTTTATTTGTTAACCAATTCAAAATTTAATTTATTTCTCTTTTTTGCTTTGCTTTGAATTTTGTATCGGTAGTTTCATTTAAATTCGTATTGAATGATGGCGCCACTTACTTGACTTACATTGAATTCGTGCAAGAAAAATTTTTAAGTTATTTTAGTATTCAGTTTTTTTTTTATGCGATCTTTCGACATTTTTATTCGGTTCATCTATACGTTTTGAACATACATACATAAAATCAGTTTATTAAGCAGAATATTGTGATATAAAGTTTTTTATGTTGATATAAAATGTTTCTGTGACCGAATCCAATTATGCTGTACTTAAATCCATTTACTGAAAGTATTTATAGTGAGAAAGTATAAATACTCCCACTCATCTAAATGCCCTCGCTTAATACCAAATTATTACTCTAATTTGAGTTAATTATAAATAATTCAAGTAACATCTGTGGCAACAGAAATCAATATTTTCATAAAATTATCAGTTTCGAGCAGATAGTAGTAGTAGGTACACATAGATAATTTGAAAAAAAAAAAAAAAAAAATCAACTTTCTCGTTAAGCCATGGTGACTGAACTAAGCTCATAATTATTATACATTTTAAATAGATGTGTGTCATACTGTGCAAACTAGAGGAAACCAAATTTTCTTAAAAGTAATTAGTTTTACTATTCATGTTGCAATTTATCAAGTTTTGTTACAGAAACGGTGGCTGAGCTGAAATGAGAAATATTGTTTAAGGAAACAATTTCGTCAAATTCTTTAAGGTTCCTTACAAATTTGCGGTTTAGCCCTTATAGTCGTTTTTTTTTATTACAGAATTTGGCGAAATTATTTGCTTAAAGAAACTTTGGTTGCTGTTTGTGTATAGGAAGTAATCAATTGTATATTATTAGAAATTCAGTCTCCTGACGAGATGACTAAAAGTACAGTTTTTATAATACTCATTATTGAATTTTTGATAACTTCACTCACTCTTCGTACAAACTAGTAGAACGAACGGATTGTTTAATATTATTTCATTTATTTTACAATAATCAAATTAAGTCCGCACGGTGAAATTCATTTTCATAAGTTTTATTCTTGAGTAACCAAAAACACCAATTATAATTCCACCCCAAACAAATTTTTTATTAACCGACCGGTTTCGATCATTAGTATGATCATTGACGAGGTATCGGTTGCAACTGATTTTTTTGACATAGGACTACGTCTTTGTTTTCATTATATATGGGGGGTTAACCAAAATTTCAATTTGATGACGCGCGTCACGCGGAATTGACGTATTTACGAAATTTATTTGATTAAAGCAATGTCTCTCGATACATATAAATGTAATGTTTTAAAAACTGTAAAAATCAAACCAAGTTAAATAAAAATTTATGGATTGAAAAAAAAAGTAAAACAACTAATTATTAATACGTATTTTAATTTCAATTTTATTTAAATAGTGATGAATTTGAGCAAACATGCCGCACGCCATATTGATTTAAAGCTGTAAAAGAGTTCAAAATAATTGTATTCCCATTATGTAAAATATTGCGTATACATTTTTTGAATTTATATGCTGTCTGACCTATGCAATCATCGAAAAATGTATAGTCGCAAAGATCAGACCGAAAAATGTTTAGGTTTGCGAGTTATGCGACTTCAAAGTTTCTTAGTGACCGGAAACTAATTGATTTAATACGTCATTTGGATCGTCAATATTTAAAATAAATTATAGCTATCTAGTTAGCTTTTAATAATAGCAAGACATTCCATTTCTGTGACGTTTTATTAACATTTTATGATATTTAAATGATTGAAATCTCAACGATGTATTGATCGATACATTATTTGTGAATTACTTTATTAAAATCGCATTTAAAGGTATTATTTCTGAGTAATTAATTCTCTTGGTCGACCTTATCCTATATAAACTTTAATCATAGACAACTATAGATGAACATTTTGTATGAGGAAAAAATTCCCAAGAAATAAAAATCATTTTTTATGTATTATGTTGTTGTAATTTTATGAAATAGTATGCTGAGTTTTTAAAATTATCTCTTTGCCTTTTTCTATCTTACATATATTGTATAAACAGAAATTCATTTGTACAAAAAATTGAAAAAACTAAACTAAATCTACCGTAATAAGGCGTTCCAAAACTAATCAAAACGAAAAAGTGATTTTTTTTCATATTTCATTCATAAAACAAACACCTGCGACGAGCATTGTTTTTACTTTTCTAACCAATCAAAATAGCCGAACAAAAACCAAATTCACAGAATAAATTAAAAAAAAATTTTGTTTTTGCTTTTCGATACTAGAGCCATGCATCATAATATTTTGTGGATTATACTGTCTCAATTTCTGTTGTATGTCCTTTTTAATAAATATTTTTGGTTTGTACAAATTTAGAAACTAAAAAAAAATTAAAAACAAACCAGAGAATGTTACAGCATTATTGTTGTTCTAGAATCTAGATAAATGAAAGATTTTGCAGAGGAAATAACTGTTAGCCAATGGTTCGAGTTCGATTATACATATCTGAGAATTTTATAATACCATTCTCCGTTTTTCAAATACATTAGCTACATAAATTATATTGAAATTGAATTATGTTCTCAAGATCATCACTTATACGAAAATAAACATTTTGAGTGTGTGCAAAGTTATCTACATATACATATGTATATTAATTGGATCAACCAAAACCAACAAAAATGTATAATGTGTTAGATATATGTTAGAAACGATCAACGAATAAAGAGCTTGTTTCTCCCTCAGTTGTATGAACATATCGATGGTGTTCAATAAAAGCGGCATAATTTATAATTTTTTTGTTTACAGTTACATATCTGTCCCCCCATTCTCCCGCCTACTAAAAAAAACTGAATGAATTTTGTACAATTTTATTCACAAGTGATTAGTAAATCAAATTCTGGAAATTTTATTCCGATTTTTTAGTGGGCGGAAAAGTATGTAACATGTAGGTAATTGCAAACAAAAAATTTTATTTTTTGAATTGTGCCGGTTTTTTTGAATACCATCGATATGTAAAAGTATAATATTGACGAAACAAAATCAAAACAAAACTCAACTAATGTCTACGGTGTTAAATATTATCAAAACATCACTATGAAATAAGCAGATGAGAGGTTTCATTTTTCAATAAACGAATGACACGGTGTATTTTTTGTAAAATGTAAACGAAGTAAGCATTTTTTTTGAGGAACAGAATTAGGGAACATTTTTTTGTACATGCCGAGTTTGTATAAAGTCAGATCCTCCAACAAATCGGCTCTACATCCACCCTTGATGGTATAGACCTTGGATACTGACACTTTTAGGCAAGACGGTCACAAGTTTTGAACCTTGCTGATCACATTCCGAACATTCATCTACAACGAACTTTAAGAAGAAACAAAATTTATTTATTGTATGCCCAATTAAATTTATTTTTTAGTTATTCAAAATTTTTAATCTTTTTGAAGTATGTGTTGGAGCTGACATTGATGTACTTTTATTTTTGATATTTGAAAATTGGCCTTGCAGTAGAGACCATTTGGAATTTTTTCTTATCAGAACAAGAATGAAAAATTTGATTAGAGATTTGAAGTGTTCGTAACACGATCCTTCTAAAGGCATAAACTCCGGAACATCTCGCTTAATAACATTTATACAAGTTTCAGTTGCTCGTACACAAACGTTTGCAAGGTGACATTCGTTTTTAAATTTTTGTTCAAATATTTTGAGACAAATGTTTGCAACATCAGCGTAAACCACTGTCGGCGCTTTCAAGGAACCGAAAGTTGACGATTTGTGAAAATAATTTTTTTCTAGTATAAATGTGTCGGAAATAGTTGGTATTTCATCATTTTCTTTAATTAATTTTTTTCGACACTCACTACAATTAATTTTCTTAAATGCACAATAGCCAGCATAGTATGAAATAGCATTTTTTTTAATAACGTGGTCATCGCAATTAAGTTGATGAATATTTAAATATTCATCCTCAACCAAAACGTCTTCAGAGTCGAATTGTTGTTCCAAAACTTCTTTGTATATGTGTTGAAAATTGTCCCATTCTAATTCTACCATGTTGCCTTCATCTGCCAAGCAATTGGAATACTCCGAGTTAAATAATAATTTAGTCACAATGATGTTTGCAAAATGAATTCCGATTTCATTGCTGCTGGGAGTGTAATTGAAACCACCCACACCGCGTAGTCGGGAAAAAAAATTTTCTAGGGCATCTTGGTTTGTTTTCCCTGTCAAAACAAATTCTACACCGTTGCTTAATGTTAAATGGTCGATTAACATTATCTGAGCGTTAATAGTAAGCTCAAGGCCTTTAATGAATTTGAAATAATTTTCATTTTTTGAAATAATTTTTAATTTGCTCAGAAAACCTAAACTCTCTACTAGATAATTATATATATCGTTTCCTTGCTTTAATGGCTTTTCGAAGGGTGATTTAGAGTTAAAATTTCGGCAATTTAAACAATCAAAAATATTGTTAAATCTTTCCACGAATTTCGATGTTGGTAATGCATTTTCCAAAGATGTAGTTAAAATTTCTGGACACGTTTGTACCGCGACTCGAATTGCACAGCTTACGGTGTTGCTTAGTAATTGTACGGCCAAAGACACGTTCATTTTTTCAAACGAATTGGGGTATAAGTGTTTCCGGCCGACCTTTGGTAATAATTTACATTTGTTGCTGGCATCTCGTTCCACAATTTTTTTGATTACGTCTATATCAGCTACTCCAATTTCGCTTTGTGAAATTTTGTTACCAACAAACGCATTTCTGGTAGATTTAATGATATGTGGAGGATCGTATTGTGCAAAAATCTTTTTGCCGGCTAATATAAAATAAGGCTTTTCGGATGAGATGCCGAGCTGCTTATATGCTTGCATATTTATTGCCCCTTGATCACATGTCAGCATTATTACTTTTAACCCAATTTTTTCCTGACATACGGTTATGTTTTTTTTAATCAACTCACTTAATTTTGAAGCAGTGAATGTCTTATTGATAAGTACGTAATTAATGACGTATTTCCAGTCACCTATTAGTGATCTGGCCATAAAAAATAAAGCTGAAGTTGCTAACTCAGGTTTCCTTACTTCACCGTCATCATAAAACCCTTCTATTCTATCGGTTAAGATATTGTGAGTTAAATCCTTCTTGATTGTTATTTCGTCGAAACTTAATCGACAAATTTTTGAGGTTTCTGGTACATTAGTGAAAAATGCACTATGTTGGGCCATTAAAGACTCATTAATTCCAGGCGGAATAAACTTAATTGGAGACCATTTATATATTGAAGATGGTGAAGGTAACTTTAACTTTAAACTATTCCTTAAAAATTTATAAGTCGACGCCGATTTATAGAATAAACATTGTGCAAATGTCTTTTCTGAGTTCGTATGATAAAAATTTTGTTTTAGCAGTAATTTGCTCACATTTTTTGAGTTTATATTGATATTTAAATTATCAATTACTTGGTCTAATGATTGATTTTTTTGTTTACTATATTTAACTTTCCAAGCACGAACATTCTTTTTACACTTGATGTTCGAAGCTTTTAATATTTTGATTTTTTTTTTGCAACACTTTTAATTTTGTTTTATATAAATTAAGCTCTGCAGATTTTTTGCTACAACCATTACATTCTAATAAAACTTTGTCATTATCACAGTGGGAGCAAATTACTTCATTAATTAATTTTAAAAATTCGACTTCATTGTCGGGATTGGTTGGCTTGCTAATAAGCTCATCTTTACTTTCAAGATGTAGTCCCATTGGTATAATTTTGTGAGCATTAGGATTTGAAGAAGGTTCTTCATCTTGTGATGGAATATTTAAACACGGTATAGCATTTCTCGTTAATTGGGAGTATACAATATTATTTGGTGCAAAATGCTTCGCGCAAACAAAATTTTGTTTGGTTTTTAAGTTTTGTACATTTATTCCTATACAATTTAACCAAGTACCTACTTTGTCTTTGTGGATCTTGCGGTAGTTTAAAAAATTTAAAATCTGACGTGGCAGATTTTTCTTTGCAGTGCGGAACAATACACTATACACGCTTCTGCTCGTAGACTTTCCGATTTGCTATGGGGATAATAAAATAAAACATTGATTTTATAAGTTGGTGTTAAAAGAAATTATTCGTGTTAGCTTATAATTATATGTTATTTTGTTCACCTGTATAATCTACTTCAGTTGCTCTGCTTGACATTATAATTTTAAATCCTCTACAGAAATATGAAACTAATTTAATTTTTAATTATTTATAAAGCAAGTGAAACGCAACTTTATAATATGTATTAAACGACTTTATTAAAATCGAGCAATATCGGAAAAATAACGGGTAAAATTGTATTTGTATCATATGTATATGCATTTAGCTTATTTGTTGTAAATATACATATACGTATAGCACATTTATCTATATAGATGTCGAACAATATCGGAAAAACAACGGGAAAAATTGTATTTGTATTTGCATTTAGCTTACACCGTAGACGGCGTAGACATTAGTTGAGTTTTGTTTTGATTTTGTTTCGTCAATATTATACATATCGATGGTATTCAAAAAAACCGGCACAATTCAAAAAATAAAATTTTTTGTTTGCAATTACCTACATGTTACATACTTTTCCGCCCACTAAAAAATCGGAATAAAATTTCCAGAATTTGATTTACTAATCACTTGTGAATAAAATTGTACAAAATTCATTCAGTTTTTTTTAGTAGGCGGGAGAATGGGGGGACAGATATGTAACTGTAAACAAAAAAATTATAAATTATGCCGCTTTTATTGAACACCATCGATATGTTCATACAACTGAGGGAGAAACAAGCTCTTTATTCGTTGATCGTTTCTAACATATATCTAACACATTATACATTTTTGTTGGTTTTGGTTGATCCAATTAATATACATATGTATATGTAGATAACTTTGCACACACTCAAAATGTTTATTTTCGTATAAGTGATGATCTTGAGAACATAATTCAATTTCAATATACTTTATGTAGCTAATGTATTTGAAAAACGGAGAATGGTATTATAAAATTCTCAGATATGTATAATCGAACTCGAACCATTGGCTAACAGTTATTTCCTCTGCAAAATCTTTCATTTATCTAGATTCTAGAACAACAATAATGCTGTAACATTCTCTGGTTTGTTTTTAATTTTTTTTTAGTTTCTAAATTTGTACAAACCAAAAATTTTTATTAAAAAGGACTTACAACAGAAATTGAGACAGTATAATCCACAAAATATTATGATGCATGGCTCTAGTATCGAAAAGCAAAAACAAAATTTTTTTTTAATTTATTCTGTGAATTTGGTTTTTGTTCGACTATTTTGATTGGTTAGAAAAGTAAAAACAATGCTCGTCGCAGGTGTTTGTTTTATGAATGAAATATGAAAAAAAAATCACTTTTTCATTTTGATTAGTTTTGGAACGCCTTATTACGGTAGATTTAGTTTAGTTTTTTCAATTTTTTGTACAAATGAATTTCTGTTTATACAATATATGTAAGATAGAAAAAGGCAAAGAGATAATTTTAAAAACTCAGCATACTATTTCATAAAATTACAACAACATAATACATAAAAAATGATTTTTATTTCTTGGGAATTTTTTCCTCATACAAAATGTTCATCTATAGTTGTCTATGCTTTAATAGCAAATTACTATGGGACGCCTTTAAAATGATATCACACTATTTGGGTGGAGCAAGTTTAGGAGAAAGGCGCTGGGAGATATATAAAATGAAATGGTATGTGACGAGGAGGTGTAATTCGGTGACAAACGATAATTAACGTTAATTCTGATTTTCTATTTTTTGTGTTTTATTGTTTTGTATTCTCGAATGGTCCACAGTAATACCAAGTACTGAGTGAAGAAACATATCGGTTAATTCTGATGCTGCACACATAATATTGTGATCTGAACAAACGGAACAAATTTTCAGAAAATAAGTTTTGAACATTGTGGATGCAATAGCATACTAAAGATGTATAATTAGATCTAATTATTAAAGGTCGAAGATCAAAACACGTGTCAGTTCTAAATAATCTAAGATTGTTTGTGAGTCTGTGATTGAGCGGCATGAGAGTAGAAGCTTTATATTGTCGTGACCAATTGTGATATTGGGGAAGAGGTCTCCAAATTTCAGAAAATGGTTGTAAAATATAAATGGTTGGTTTGGTGATCTATAACGAACGCTTTTTGGTAAAAGTGTACTCCGAGGAGAAGGATAAACCCAATTTTTTATTTTTATTTGAAAACAGCATTTCATTGTGGCATAGAATTGAGAAATATAAAATTTAGTATTGTATAAACAATAAATATAAAAAATAAGAAATAATATGTACAACGAGTAACCAACATTCATATAAAGATGGCAGCATTAGACAATTAACGGATTTTTTAAATTTGTAATTTCTATGTTTTGGTTTCACTTAAACTGTACAAATAAAGTTTTCTCAATTGTACGTAGTCCTACATTAATAGGTCGTGTCTCAACATAAATCCTGTACAAAGATAACATTACGTGTAATAAATAGAAATGTTATGTATCGGAAAACAGGTACATAGGCAATTAACAATCAAATAATTCATAATCTATAGCTAATACAACAACAAAAAGAATTGTATACAAAATTAAAAAACAAAAAAAAAATTAAAAGCTGTGTCTGAAAGGTGATTACATACTATATGGTACATATCTGCCTATAGAATCAAGTACGTCTAATCATAAATGCACTCGTATAAATAAAATCACAAAATTCACAAAATTTAAATAGTAGAAATATAAAAGTTTAAAATTTATTTGTTAAACCTGACTAAATTAAATAAATTTAATGTGGGTCTTCGGTGTTAAGTTTCCGTTGTTTCACCACCTCATTGATGAAGTTCATACGCGTCAAATTTTCACATTTGTTGTGTAGTGTCATCGACCACAAACTTTATAATAAATTAAAACACTTTTATTCTCTGATTTTTATTAAACTCAACATTACATTTATTCATTACATTTATTCATTATGATTTTACTGCCATCTATTATCTAGCTTATAAATTATCATTTTAAATTTTCGGTTACAACATTCGGCCATACCTGATATCTCAATTGTCTCGATTGACAAACAAAACATTTACAGAACTCAATTTACTAATGCGATAGAATATTCTAATTAAGCGCGTATGACTTCATGTTGAATGGTGCCGGACTCCTTTGAAAGGTTTATTTGATAGTAGTACTGTTCGTTCGCCAATACTATGGTTACTATGTATGGACCTTTAAACCGCGGTAAAAGTTTCTGACTAATTCCAACTTCTGGTGAGCCGGTTTCCGTTTCGAATCGCAATATTCTTTGGACTTTACCTGCAAGTTTTTTATTTCCCTACGAGCCTTTTCTCTAATTCCGATTAAGTCTCTGTTTTCAATTTTCTGGTGAACCCCGAAAAGAAGCATAGATGGAGTTGTGTTTATGGATGGCCTTACTGAGAACAATATCCCAATTGTAATTCTTATCAATACTGCGGAGTTTAGCCAACATTGGTATCAAACTTCTGTTTACCCGCTCCACCTGACCATTAGACTGTGGAGAATTTCTGGCATTCAGCACTTGAATGATGCCTAGTTCATTTAAAAATATCTTGAATTGATGAGAGGTATAACAGATACCGCTATCCGATATGATCCGAACAGAAGCACTATAATCTCTGAAGTATCTTCACAAATTATTCACGACTTCATCACTATGGGTAGTCTTTGTAGAATAAAACCGGCAATACTTTGAAAAAGCGTCAATCACGACTAAAATATATTTATATTTTCTAGCGGTACCATCAAAAGGTCCGACATGGTCTATATGCAACGTATGGAACGGCTTATCAGATCGTTCATATAGATTCATGTATCCTTCTTTCTTCCCGTCTTTAGGGTTATACACGATACATTTGAGACATTTTTCGATTGCTTATTTGTTCGTGTGTTTTACTGACACCAATATGTCCCATTTTATGAAATTGTCGAATAATGTTTTCTTCCAATGCCTGAGGAACGTAAAACAAAAATTTACCCTGATCTTTTTTGTATAAAAGATTATTTCTAACCGTGAACATTTTGCTATCTCCATTCGTAAATTTTAATAATACTTTAATATCACAAATTATAGGATCGGATAATTGATGATACGACAGAGCTTGTGACAGTGTACATTCTGTAATATTCATGATCCCCGGAGCACGACTTAGCGCGTCTACATGGGTCATCCGTGAACCGCTTCGATGTACAATTTCGAAATTATACTGCTCCAAAATCAACGTCCATCTCAAAATTTTCGGATTTGAGTCTTTCTTCTGGAGCGTTTGATTTAAGGAGTAACAATCAGTCACTACTGTGAAAGGTATTCCGTGTAGGTAAATATGAAATCGCTTAACAGAATTTACCAAAGCTAGCGTTTCTAACTCAAAAGAGTGATAACGACTTTCTGCATCCGTTGTTCTTTTACTGAAATAAAAGACTGGACGAAATTGACCGGTTAATTGTTTCTGTAACAATATTGCCCCAAAACCAATTTGACTGGCGTGAAGTAGTAAAAGTATCTAATTCGGTATTTTCAAACCGAAACGTTGAACTTTTCATTGACAGTTCACACAACGGCTTTGAAATCAACGAGAAATTCATAACAAACTTCCTAAAAAAACTGACTGATCCTAAAAATCGATGCAACTCATGCACATTTTTCGATATACTGGGTATGAGCGGATTGAATCTTTGTGTCGCGGCGATGGTCTGATTCTACTCGCGCTAATTTCATATCCTAAAAATTCAATTTTAGATTTAAAGAAATTACATTTTTCCTTAGACAGCTCTAAAAATCGGTCTCTACGAGTGATTTTATTTAATTGAAAACGTTTAAACCATTTCTTTTCGATATCAAGACGATTGGACTTGAATAGTCACTTTTACTATCTCTAATGATACCCTCTTGTTTCAATTTTGCCATACTATACTTCGTACTATTTACTTCTCGGTCTTTGAATGACATTTTACGGGGAGTAGAATAAACTGGCTTATCAGAAGTCAATGTTATTTTCATCTCATTTTCACCTGGGGTTCTATACACGGAAAAAAATAAACTGGTCCTCAGCTAAGAAAACGGACTTTTAATTCAAGAAAATGTACTTTTTCTTGATTTAAAAGCTAATTTTCTTATATCTTTCGATTTTTTCTTCATTTCAAGAAACACAATTCTTACATGAAGAAAAACTCGATAGAAATAAGAAAATTAGCTCTTAAATCAAGAAAAGGTACATTTTCTTGAATTAAAAGTCCGTTTTCTTAGCTGAGGACCAGTTTATTTTTTTCCGTGTACTTCTATACCCTTAATTTTAGAAAAATGCTCATCTCTAATATGTCCAAAACCCGTTTCTAAATTTCAAAATCATGTTTCGATTCGTCCGATATCATAAATAATATTGTTTCCACATACCAGCGAATCAAAATCGATTCCTAAGATTTCGTTAAACAAAATAACCATAGCGGTGACGTGATTATTATTTTTCCATTGTATATCGTCGTTGACGTTATTGATTGTTAATTTCTTTGTTTTCGAAATCTTCAAATAAAACTTTCAGAATTTACGGCGATAAAGAAACACCCTTCGGAAACAACTTATGTTTCAACAAATTGACTGGGCTTCCTGTATCTCATCTGGCGAATTTACTGATCTATGCTGAAATTTGAAGTTTTGTTATTTCGATTACGTTGACGTAGCGACGCTGCCAAAACGTTGACATTTTGCGAAACCATCATGATCACGAAGAATATGAAGTAAATTATCGTGCGCAAATTTGTTGAGTGACAACACGCTTGCCATTTGTAAATTGTTCATGCCAGATATAACATATTCAATTATGGACGACTCCTGCATATTACCTATAACATATTCAATTATGGACGACTCCTGCATATTACCGTCTTGTTTGTTTAACTCGTAATGACAGTTTTGCATGAAGGTAGGCTTCATCCATGCATGAACCTTACGTGAAACCACGTCTGAGCGGATCCGTTTAACCGAACCGTAGCATAGTAATGACCTTAAGTGATGCACTCTTTTGAGCCATTGTGTGCTATTCATGCTACCTTTAGCACCAGGATTATATTCCGGCACAATATTTTCCACTTCCGACGGATAAAAATAATGTGATTGTGCTGATGCTGCATCTGGAACATTACATCGTTGTACAATTTGTGCCTTTTGTAAAGCAATTAGCTCGAGTTGTTGTTGCAATATTTGGCGCTGAATATCCAATTCGCCCTGATGTGTTCTGATGGTTAATATTTTGTTGCGGTGGTACAAAATTTTGATTATCTCATGTCATTGGCACATGTTGCACGTGTTGATCATGAACAGTGAGGTTATGTTTTTGCTGGGGAAATTGATTTTGATTTCCAAAATAACTGTTTGTTGATTGATAAACTACCGTTGACGTTTTCGGAACACTACTGCCTGTATATTGTATACTGGGTATGCTTGTAGTAAATGATTACAGAATCCCATAAGGTGCGGCACTGGAGGGTACAGTTGTTTTGTACAATGACGGTGTACTCGTATTTTCCAAAAATGGTGAACCATTTCGAACATAATCTGAGCGAATTCCCCGCTGTATATCATACGACTGATCTCCGAAACTACCGGGAACTCGATTCTGAACGGCACATGGTTGTACATAACCTCTCAAACTGTGTTGGGTGAAATCGATCTAAGGATTCGTAAACGAAACAGCATTCACTCTACCAGCTTGGAAACTTGATTTTAGTTTCCCCGAAGTCGGTGTGAGTAATGGTACTTGCACGATAAAATCGCTGGGGTTTACAGTGGATAAACTTCCATTATCAAACTCATACATTTTGTAACTATTCTATAACTCGGATTTTACTTTCACTTGCATTTTTTTTTGTAATCCCACTTCTGAATTTTTTGTAGTGTCATTGACCACAAACTTTATAATAAAATAAAACACTTTTATTATCTGATTTTTATTAAACTCAAATTTATTTAAAACTCTATCTCCAACAGCAAGCTGTCGAGGTTGAATAAGGGTATTGTAGTGTTTTTCTCCCTTCAAGTAAGCAAGTTTCAAATGCCGCAGAACCCGTTGTTAAACTAATTCTAAACGATTAGACCTATATGATGCATGTACAGTATTTTCATCCTCACAATCAAGCAATCGTTGTAATTCGTAATAAGCCCCATGTGAGATGAAATGTTGGCCAAAAACCAAAAAAATGAGGGCTGAATGTAATTGAACTATGAACTACGTTTCTTAGTGTGAAGCTGTGCAATGTAAGACGGTGCGGTTTATTCTTTCCGACGCATTGCTTTGTGGACTATGAAAAGGAGTGATTACATATTTGGCTAAAAGAACCGAAAATAATGTGTATTTAAATTGCTTACCGTTGTCAGAAAAAATGGATTCCGGAACAGAGTAAACATTAAAAACTTCGTTTTCCAGGAATTCACATAACGACGCTGCGGAAGCTTCTCTCATTGATTTGAGCAGGACAAAATGCCGCTGATTAGTCCATCAACCAGCAGAGACTAGCTTGATCCGTAATAATAGTAAATTTAAACCCCTCGACGTAATGTTGAAAGGCGTTTACAAATAGAACTACTTCATGGTACTCTAATTCAGTGGTGCAGTATAGTTTCACTGGTACGAATTTAGCTTCTCGGTTTTTGAAACAGCACTCCACCAACTCCTCGTAACGATGCGTCTACCTGTATAAAAATGGCAAGTTATTAAAAAGTCTGTTAAAGGAGCGGTGACTGAAGCGAAATTGGGAATAAACCGCCGATACCAATCGCTCACATCCAGAAAGCTTATCAATTCTTTCATTGTTCTCGGCACTGGAAAATTATTTACGCCGGAGACCTTTTCTGGATCCACTTTTGTGTGTGGAAATAAATGTCCCAAATATCCTAGTTCTATGAGAAGAAACTTATTTTGTACGACGTTAATCGTTAGATTGGCCTCCCGCAACCACAAACTCACGAGCTTCAGGAGCACAAAGTGTTGTTCTATCGTACTGGTCGTGATCAATAAATCGTACAAATACACAAAAAAGGGGAAATGATATTGATAGGGTACAACTTTATGCATCAGTCGGTATATGGTTTGTGATGCGTTGCAGAGCCCTAAAGACACGACTTTTAATCGGTAAAGGGCCTTTTCCGTTACCGCAAATGCAGTTATACGTTTAGCATCATCGTCAAGGAGAATCTACCAGAATGCATCTTTCAGATCAATGCTAGAGATACATCTGGTGTTTTCAAAATGCGTCCTTCTCCGTTACGTCATTTACCTTGCGGGCGTCGAGGCACAATCTATCTTTCCCATTTGGTTTGGTTACTATAGTCAATAGTGTCTGGTGAGCATTTCACTCTCTTCGATGACATGTGATCCAGCTTTGCGTAAAGTGTTAATTTCTTTGCTCGTGATATTGGATAGACTCGTTGTTTCATCGGTTTGGCATTTCTATAGTCTTAATGCTGTGGCATATTAAATGTGAACGGCCCAAACCCAACTTGGTAGCCGAAGAAAAGTTATCTATTATTGATTGAAGGTCCTTGCGCTGATCTTCGGTTAATGAGTGCAGTTTGCTATACTCAAGGCTACCGTTGGAAGGTAACAAGCTTTCCTTGAGAAGATTAATCATATGAGGCTGTTGATTAGAGTTTATATCATTTATTTGTATAGTTAAGTCAAATGCATTAAAGAAATCCATGCCTAGGTACATCTCCTGCATCCAGAAAAATAATCCTTTAAATTTAAGAATTTACCAATTAAAACTAAGACATTTTCCCTATATTTTTTGCGCGAAGGAATTTAGGTTTTATTTTTAAGGATTTAAAATCTTTGGTTTTAAGTTTTGAAAATTATCCAATTTCAAAGAAAATAAATTTAAACTTAAGAAACTAAAACTTTAAATTTAAAGTAAACAACTATTCGCATTAGTTTTCCCCTTTATTACCACTCCCCCTCCCATTCCAGTTGTAACTACAAGATCTGAAAAGCTTTAATTTAATTAATAATGTCTCCACTATTTTCCAAAAGAGGAGGGGGAGATTTCGTTCCATCATCAATATCATGTTCCCAAGCGGTCACCTAAATTTGTACTAACCGTATCAAATGTTGCTTGACATCGTTGTTGAAGTTGATGCGTCTCTTTTCTCTTGTCTACTCGCTCCCCACGAAATAAAAATAAAATATCAAATATAGAGAAATGGACAATTTTAGTTTGTATACTGTTATTAAGTCATTAAAAATAAAGATTTTTAAACCTTTATTTTAAAGTTTCATTGTACTTTAAATTTAAGAATAAATCAATGAATTTAATGGATTTTGCATTCATTTTTAAGAAAAAAACAGTTCTTTATTTTAAAAGTACCCAATCTTTAACTTTGAAGTACTATAATTTTCTCAGTGTGAGAAAGATTTGGTGCTAAGAACACTTTTAGGATCTCTCCTTCCCGTTAAAATGCAGTTTAGCAAATATATAATCTAACATCCGCTCTTTATGTCCATTGACAGTAGAAACGCATGACGCAAAATGGTGGAAGTTTATGCCAGATTGATAGAGAAATTTCTCGCAATCTTTTCCTAACACGCTGATGCTTGCGCCTGATTCAAGGAGGCCGTTTATTTCATTATTAAATAATTCGATAGTGGCATAAGTTATTGAGTGCGTAATTGTTATGATCTATAGGCACGACGATGTAGTTGGTAGATTTCTGGATCCGTATTGGAAACAGCATCTTCTAGTATCGGTCTTTGTGGGACTGCTTGATCAGGAAGAATTGTCTCCCGAAGTAACAGTTTCGTCCTCGTTTCGTTTCATGTCTGGCAATGATGACAATCACTGAAATAAACGTCATCTCGGTCACATCAGTAACAGAACACTCGCCTCGTTGGATTGTGACAATTGAAAGTAAAATAGTATAAAAATTAAGCGGAAAATCCGTAAAAGCCACCAACATTAATTAGATAAACGTCTAAAAATTAAAAAAAAATATAGTTTGGGCAATAAGATCGCTAATTCTTGCGCAAAAGGTACACAGCATCCAAAATTTTTTTTTCAAGATTTCGAGTATTTGGTCATTAGATGTTAAGTTTTTTTTGTAGACTACCAACTCCCATTTCTTAAAGAAGTTAAACGAATTGACTGTGAAGTTATCAGTTTAATTTAGATTAAATATACTAAATTCAAGAAATATTTTCTAGACTGTTAAGTGGTGGATTTTCGAAATTTTACCAAGATTTGATGACAACAACTGGAAAAATGAGCTGTAAGCTGTTATATTTTTGAGATGATTTAACTTAAATAGTCAGAATTAAGATTAGACAGTATTTCGGTGATTTTTATAAGCGATAAATAATAAAAAATTGCGATTAAATATTAAACGAGCCCGTGACTTGTTCGCATAATTTATTGTTACTTTTCAATTAATTTCGAATGGAAAGTAAATGAGCGTTCAATTTAAGCTATCTTTACACGTTTACAGATAATACAACTTATTTCAGTTAATAATAATTAAATTACATCATCAATACCTCATGTATCTATATATTTTTAATAAATCTACATACGTGCACGATCTGTAGAAGCTTTAACGTTTTATGCGCATATGAAAACGAAGTTGCTGTTAAAAAATTATAAACAAACAATTCATTGACGTCTTGTTAATGATTTGAATCATCAGACTCTTGACTTTTTTTTTAAAAATATACAATACACACGTAATTAATAAGCGTGAGAAAAATAACGTTCTTCTAAAAGACGGAATCACACGTGGTCGCGTGTGGGGATATTGGATTTCTTCCAAAAAAATCTTAATAAAATTGAAACTTGTTTACTATTACTAGTTACAATGTACACACGTAGTAGTATTGGTTATGCGCTTAAAATATTTTATGAGAAACGGAAATTCTGATAAATTTATTTTTACAGCTTCGAACATATACTATAATCACGAACGCGACAATTTTCATGCCTTTTTATTATAAAAATGTTCTCGAGGTGTCATGTGGTTATAATTACTTATATATAGGATATATTATAGCTAATGGCTAACGTCAATATACAATATTTATGTGAAATAATAAAAATCCAATAACCTTTCATATGTGAAATTCGCCACGTACTTTTTTTTTTTGTTTTCATTTAATTCTTTTTTCGCGCATTTTCTAAGAATATAGACGAATGACATTTTACACTCAATTTATCATATTTATAGTCTCTTCATTCAACGATACACACAGCCGGTGCAAAAATTCATTCAACTCGCCCTGTTGTTTGATTGTGCGAGCATATCAAATGTTTAATTATGATTCTTTAGACTCTGTAATGCGCATATGTACATGCATTCACCTTTCAATTTAATTTAATCCGTGTGAATTTTGTTTTTTTTTTCAGTTTTTTATTCACAGAAATTAATAAACACCGATTTAAAATTACAAAATAAATTCACCTCTTTGGATGAGGTCATATTACTTCATTAAAGACCAACATTTTAAAAATAAAAATTCACTGAGGGCGTTGAATTATATAATTCAAAATACATACATACACATTACAATTTTTACTTTTTGCGTTTCTTAATCACACACTTGATTAGATTTCTATAAACATTTATATTTTGATTTTATTTTAAAAATTAAAATATTTTATTTCGTTTTACAAACGAAAAAATAAACACAAAATATTTTTTTTTCGTTTTGTAAAAACACTTTAAAATAAATAAACAAATCCACGGCGCGATGTACTATTTTGGCAAAAATACTAATCAAAATGCTTGTGCATGTACAGAAACGTTGTAAACCTCAATCTACATACTTGAAGGTTAGTTTGTCTATTTGAATTTTTGACACGTGAATGAATTTTATGTGTATATAGGGTAGCGAGCCAAAAGCATGTGCACCTAATTTTTAACGGTACCGTAGCTCCCCACAAAAAAATAAACATGAACCCATTGTAGACTCCTCAAACAATATTTTTAAAAAACTATACAGCCATGCAAATTTTTTAAATGAATTTTACTTTTTGGAATTTAATATGACTAAATTGTCACACTTACTCGAAATTATTTTATAAATATGACATTACCCTCGAGTGAAATGACTCTTACATACACCTATTACAACTAAAATGAATAATGTATAACGAAAAAAAAAAATAAAGAATTATTTGGCCACTCGCGGCTTCAACTTAGTTCTAAATTTGTTTAATGTACACGCGCTACTTCGGCGTGCTATTTCAATTAGTAATTTAAATGAAAATAAATTGAATTGTATAATCTTGTCGTACTATAGTCTAGTTCTAGTATAACTCAGTTGAATTAGATTATACAGTATACTTTGTTGTATTATAACGATGTACATATAGTGAATGTTATGTGTTTAGTAAATACTTAGTATATTTATATTTACACTAAACATTGTATTTTAAATAAATATTGAAAGGACCAACTGTCACGTACTGCATAATTATTTGCATAATGTATATGGCAACAATCATTGAATATTTGTAAACAGTTTATTTGCGGTGTCATCTGGCAGGCGAATGCGAGTTTGCGACCAATATTAAAGTGATTTTTTTTAACACCCATGTTTATTTACTGAAATTTTAACTCAGTCATAAACATTTAAAAAAAAAGTTATTTCGACTGCACTTACACGAACCATTTTACTATGGAATAGATAATAGTAGGAGATCTGTTAGACAATTTTGAGTAGGTATTTGAGGCAGCATGAACATTTTTGTGACACTTCTTTAGCAATGTCTATTGCTCGGCGGTTTCAAAATTGAATTTTGTAGATTTCAAAAAAATATATTTGAGGCCAAGCTAAGACTTATAGACACAATAGACTTCTGTACTTCTTCAGCGATTTTTTGGTTTTCTTTCAGTTTTCGAGAACAACATTTTTAGAGGTATGTAGATATAGGTGATTCATTGATAGGCTCATCGAAGTTTTCGGAATTTTGAATGCATGTGACAGCATCCAAAGTATATCAACATTTTTTATTAATTGTATGGGTTCTAGAATTATGGAACGTCGCTCATCTGTAGGTAGTAATAACGGTTCTGTAATTTTAAACGAGGATAGAGATAAATCGGCGAATTTATCCCCTCTTTCGTATTTGTAAACGAAGATAAATCCACTAATTGAAACCTGGATTAAGAATGTATCCACGGATTTAGACCCGAAGTCGATGGCTAAAAAGTGGATATTTTCGAAAATTCGGAAATATAAATTGTTATTTACGAATTTACGATATGCCAAAATACATAATATACATTACGAAATATACATAGTGAATTACAAATTTAAATTATTTAAATTAATATTTCATAATTTAAATTGAAAATGGAAAATAATAAATCTTCGTCGTCGTCATCAGAGTTTGGCGAATCCTAACAAACATCCTAAAGTGTTTCACGAGGAAGAGTTTCGGCGCCTATTCCGATTTTCTTAAGAAGGGGTTCATTATTTGGCCAGCATTCTCCAAGAGGATCTGGAACCGTTGGACTTCCGTGGATTATGGATGTTTAAGATATTACGCTACAGGGTCAATTCAAATTGTGATTGGTGATTTACTAGGCGTAAGCCAGAGTGCTGCTGAGAATATAATCCATAAAGTCTCAAGAGGTTTAGCTCGAAAAAATAAAGATTTTATAAAGATGCCTGTGGGTGAGGATATTAATAAAACCCAGGAAAATTTTTATAACATATCAGGAATAACTCGCCGTATTGGGTGCATTGATGGTACTCATCTACCAATCAAATCTCCAGGTGGAGACGATGCAGAATTGTGTCGTAATCTCAAACTATATTTTTCGATTAATACACTTGATGGTAAATTTCTCGATATTGTTGCAAGGTAATTAAATTACAATTTATTCTATTCAATGTATTAAGACAATTTTTGTTTCCTTGTTTAGGTGGTTTGGATCTTCACATGACCAGACAATATTTAATTTTTCGCAAATAAAGGCTCGATTTGAGCAAAACGAATTCAGCAGTATGCTGTTGATTGGTGATTCTGGATATGAATGCAAACCTTATTTAATAACGCCTTACAGAAACTCTCGAAATGCAAGTCAGAAAAGATATAACCATGCCCTATCTTCAACTAGGTCTGTAATAGAAAGAACTTTCGGGCAGTAGAAGAGAAGGTTTCCGGTCCTAGCCATAAGTAAAAAATCATTTTATCTTCACAATTTGTATTTAATTAAACAATTTTTTCTTTAAAATCACAATGTACCTACAAAACACTTTAACAATTATTGTGGCAACTGCAGTTCTCCACAACATTGCTAATAATTTGAAAGAGGAAAATGCTCCCGTCGACGAAGACCTAAATTTAATGATTCCGCCAGATGTCCAAAATCAAATTCCAAATAGTTTCGAAGCTCAAGCTAATTTTGATGTTAGAGATGAAATATAAAAATATTATATTATCACATATTTTATTTCACACATTTCATCACATTATTTAAAAAAAGAATCACAACATAAATTTATAATAGGAATATATGTATATATATACATAATTACAGCTTTTTTTTCAATTTTTTTCTTGTAAAATTTCAACTTAATGGCATTAAGCTTTATTCGAGACTGAAGCGCTTTTATTTGAGCATCTCTTAACTTCTTTTCCCCGTCGGACCTTTTTTTTCTCGTGGCATAGGTCGTTTTCGCGTCGATAGATATTTATCGCGAACACTGCAACGCGTATTAAGTGTGGATGGGACAGAAGTTGGCTGAGTTGCTATCAATTATTTTTGGACAGATGCGTCTCTGCTTCTATTAACCTCTTCTTCACTGTTAAGAAATTCGTAGTTGATGAATTCTTCCTATAAATATATGATAAGGATAGTTAAATTTTAAAATTTAGTTTATAAATATATAACATATATAGTTCATATAATACCGTATCATCAAAAAGATCAGCGCTGGAGTCGTATGGATTACGATTTGGAGTAATACTCTTTCCCGCAATGCTCAAAATTGGGTTTTCCTCCACCGTTTCTGAGCGAAAACCACATCCGGTTTCAAACCTCTCCAAACGTTCGGCTGCCACATCTTTGCGCACCTTTCCTTTTAAATTTTTGTAGGCAACTTTTAGTTGCTGTGTACTTTTTTCAGCACCAACACGCCGCGAATTACATGATGTACATACTGCCTCCCAAGTTTCCAATTTTTTCTTATTAGATATTGAATCGGTCACTTTACATTCAATTGTATATTTTTGATTCTCCACTAATTCCACTAAAAGGAGTCTATCCTTTTCATTTATATTTTCCGACCTGTAAAATAATAACATTTAAACAATGTGGTGCAATGTTACATAAAACTTACGTGTATCGCTCGCTTTCCTTTTTAATTTTTTTCTTGCACAGGAATGCTACAAATCACGATTCACGATATTATTTTGAAAAAAAATTAGAAAACAAAAAATATTGAAAGGAAAAACAAACAAAAAAATTGACAAATATCCCAGCAATCAGATTTTAATTCGAAAGTCGATATCAAAAATCGGCGACGTTTAAAATTACCAAAGGTGACCTAAGCTAAATCGGTGGATTTTCGAAAACTATGGATTAATCCGTCGATTTATCCTTGTTTAAAAATACGGGCCTCAATGTCTTTTTCGCATTTGTTTATTGCTAAAATTTTTTGCAGTTTCATTTTCTTCTTCATTATATTTTTGGATTTAATCTAAGTTTTAAGTTATCGTATTCTAGTATATTGTCAAACACCAGAGGCACATTTTGCTGAATTAAACCAACAGTGTCCTGTAATGTGTTTTTACCTGATGCATGTGTCAACAAATCGATCAAAGTTATCAAATGCTAGGCTATGTAGGGTTTCTGAAAACCCGGGTTTTTCAAACCCGACGATTCCGGGTCCAATATTTCGGAAACCCGACGGATCCGGGTCGGTTTCGGGTCCAATATCAAAAAATTATTTAAAACATCCAAATCTTCGATCGAAACAATTGATCAAATTCGATTGCATTGTATCATTTAGCCGTTTCTTGATGTTTTGCAGCAACTCAGTCGAAATTTGATTTTTGCAATTCGCGAAACTTTTCGTCATGTAATTCAGTGTGATGCCGGCTGAATAGAGTTACAACTTTACGACTTAGAACTTCTGCCAATTTGGCAGATTCGAGTATACATTCATTAGGCTTTTAAGCACTTCTAAATCTATTAAATCCAACATTTATGGGCGGCTTAACTCTAACAAAGCCTGTTTGATGAATTGCTAATGTTTCACGAAACCCCTGATCATATTCGCCAAAGAACTGCAATGAGCTTTACAGTGAAAAATTAGCTCTTCGGTGTGACCGAGCTCTGCCTTGATTTTGGTTTTCTAGAATTCCTTTTCTAATAGGAGAAAATTCGAACATCGGCGATAATCTGATCAATGTTTACTGCTTCTACAAAGTTTTCTTCTTCAGTTTCACATATTTCAACATCCAATTCATCGGCATCATATATCTCTGATTCGCGTTCCATATCCACCATCACAGTCATTTTTTGTTTATATAAACTATCACTTATTCCAAGGAGAATACCGCGATTGAGATAGAGTTAGTAAAATGTCGGACATTCATTACCGAATTAGTTAATAACAGAAGGATCTTCGCCTTTGTTGGTAATCTACTTCAAACGATGTTTGGTAACTGCTTCAAGAAATGTTGTTGCTGTACAAGATCCAATGATTCGACCAAGCCCGAGATTATACGGATCTTCTACTGGATCACTATGATGATTTATTTTTATGTATTTCTTCTCCACCAATGCGGAAATTATTACCGATTACTAAAGAATCTGCGACTTCAATACAGTTGCGTACGTGTATGTTTATACTTTTGCGTGAGTACAAAATATTTATTTTAATTTTTTTTTGGTTGGTCGTATCGTATATTTGAAGTTATTCATTTATGTGACAATTTAGACAAAATCACTATCTCTATATGAGTTTCTTGTAGAGATAAGTAGTTCTTCTGGCACATGCTGATATATTGTTAGTAGGAATAATAGACAATAATTATTTTAATTTTTACAAAAAATATGTAATTTTATAACTTGAAATTCCAATTACTCGAACCCGCCAGGTTTTAAAATCCGGATCTCGGAAAATATCAAAAGTCTAATGGTGAATTGATTCCAGCGTCGCAATTTTTTGGTCCTTCGAGCCGGACCAAAATAAAATGGATGTCAATTCGCCACTAGACTTTTGATATTTTTTTAATTAGTGGACTGTATTATTTTTTATTATTAGATATTTATTTAAATTAACAATTTTATTATTTATTTATTTATTGTACATTTTTAATTATTTTAAAATACATTTTGCAAAGTACAAAAATGATGTGTTCTTCACGAACGTCGAAGATGGAACATGGAAGAGACAGAAAAATTACAAACAATCGATAATTAAACCTAGAAGAATACAATACAAAAGTGCGAGAATACACAACTCGTCTACAAAATGGGTCCCGGTCGATACGGCATATTTCATTACGGAATATGAAAAAACGGCATATTTCAAAACGGCATATTTCAAAACGGCATAAGGGACACTACGGCATATGGTACACTACGGCATATTTCAAAATGGCATATTTCAAAACGGCATATGGTACACTATGGCATATTTCAAAATGGCATATTTCAAAACGGCATATGGTACACTACGGCATATGGTACCCTATGGCATATTTCAAAATGGCATATTTCAAAACGGCATATGGTACACTACGGCATATGGTACGCTATGGCATATTTAAAAACGGCATATTTTAAAACGACATATGGTACGTAATGGCATAGGGTTGGCCACGTATTACTGTTTTTCAAAAGACTGTTTACAAAAGACTGTTTCTAAAATCTTTTCGCCAAAATCTTGTTTTATAAAATCTTGTCACCAAAATCTTATTTACTTTTATGTTTACTTTTATATATGGATAATAGTTATTTATGGTACTAGTGAGCAAAACGAGATGTTATCCACAAGGGATAAGTTTGTTTCACGAGGCGACAGCCGAGTAAAAATTCATATTATGAGTTTTTTATGAGCTATTACAAATTGCTTTTTCCCATTCCATTAATTTACTTCCTACAAGAATTATTTCAGATTTCGAACTAGCTTCAGTTTCTGCACTAAAAAATTTCCTGCCGGATGTAATTTTTAAGGATTGTTTATTTCATTTTACCCAAATTATTTGGCGAAAAGTGCAGAAAGAAAAATTGGCTTCCAGATATGGTAACGACGTAGATTTTAGAATTAAGATTCGAATGCTGGCTGGCCTAGCCTTCGTTCCACCTGATGAAATTTGTTATTATTTATCTAAATTAGAGAATGTTTTGGATGAAGATGGAAAAATTATTGTATCATGGATAAATACAAATTATATTTCGGGCCGTGCTGTTAAAAACAATAAACCGCCACGATATGGTCCTAATTTTTGGTCTATTGCTGACTCTTTTGAGAATAACTTTCCACGAACTCAAAACAATTTAAAGGCTTGGCATAGGAGGCTCCAAGTTGTTGTTAGAAAATTGCATGTTGTACTTTTTAAGCTGACAAGATAAATTAGGCAAAGAACAAATATTTATTAAAAACCGAACCGACAAAATGAGATCTGGTGAACAATTATTTCCAAATAAAATATCAAGAAAAAGAAAAAAAGCTGAAATATATCATGATAAATCGACGGCCTAAAGAGGAAACGTCTTCCCTTAAAGGCATTGCAAATAATATAGCTCTTAAATTGATTTATATCACTAATCCATTAAACTTAGTTTAATTTTTATAACATTGTTTCAAACATATCTCAAGAAGAGAAACTAACTTTTGAAATTATAATTTTAAATAAAATGTGTGAATCATCTTAATGTACATAAATGCCTGCTCATGTGAAAAATTAACTTAAAATAAGGGACATAGAAAAACTGGATTGGGTATGCAATCTGGCATTACAAAATTTTGCATACAAAATTTTGCCATTATACAATATTGCAATACAAAATCTTGCATAACAATTTCCCGTACATTTGTTTTTCTCTATTCTGAGGAAAATAAATTGAAGAAAAATGACATCGACTAATTTAACTTAGAATTGTAGAGGCTAACGGCTTCGGTAACTCTCACGGGCACGCGGGAGGTCGCTGCGCTCCCCCCCGCTTAGCCCTCCGAGGGGCTTTAGATTTAAACTTCGGGGGACGTAGGAGCCGGGATCAGCAAACATGTCACACTGCGTGCCGCATGTAGGAGCGGATTATAAAGAATCTATTAATGGCACCTACTAAAAAGCAAAATAATTGCACTATTTTGTTATGCAAGATTTTGTAGTTGCAACATTTTGTAGTTGCAATATTTTATATCGATCCCAGAAAAACTTTTGACTAAATATTCATTATTTCACTATAAAATAATCAAAATAATTATTTCGGAAAACAAAATTTTAAAGATTTTGTCCAACAAAATTTTGGTAAACTATTTTTTATACGGTAAGAATTTAAAAAACAACATTTGAATTACAACGAACGCGCACACGTAAAATGCAGAAGATCAATTCGCTTTCGACAATGCATCTAATTACGTTGTAAAAGCGATCTTTGAAAAGTGCACATATATAAAAAACGTTTAACATTTGTTACATTGTGTTTTGTGAATGGTATAAACTACGAAGGCTTACTGAAATTAATCAAATCGACTGATTTTTCAATAAGAGATCGAAGTAAAATTCACAAGCTCTGGTCGGATTGTTTTCTCGAACCGGACAAACCGGGCAGTCGTCGAGGGAGCCGGCATATCCGGGAAACTTGCCTTAGGCTTGGTCGTACACACTAAATCAATCAATCAAAAAAACAATCAAGTAGTTATTTATATAAATTAAGGGGAAACCTCCTCCAGACAACTGGTTTTTCAATAATTTTTTACAAAAAATTGAGAGGATTTATTGCAGTGAAACAAATTGCATAATAATATTAACGTTTAAATGAATACAAAAAATTTATTTTATGAGTGAAAAAAAAAAAAAATGGCGGCGCTAGAGGTGCTCGAACTAGACTACTAAAGTTTGCGCCGTGGAACGCCCAGGTCCTTGTAGTTAACTAAAATCAACGAAACAAATTTTTTTTATTAAAATAATTCATTCCGCTTTGCATGAACCTAAAAGTTGCAAAAAAAAAATAAAATTGAAAATTAGAGGACAAAAAGAAAAAAAAACACGTGTTTCTTTATAAACAATTCGTTAAAACCAATATTTGTTTAATCAATTTATACGAAATTTTAGGTTTGTGCAAAGGCCGATAAGCTAAAGAATACCTGTACAAAATTTCAAGTTGATTGGTCCATTACTTTTTGAGTTACATTCCACGGCGCGCAAAAAAAAACACGTTTCAAGAAAAACTCGATTGAAGTTTTCGTTCTTGAAGAGAAGGAATTACTCCGCATCACTTCGGTGACTTCCTAGGGATCTTTAGGACTTTCTGTTGGGCTTGAAACTTTGGAAATATATTCTTCAGATACTAAATGAATTTTTAAAGTAAAAAAAAAAAAATGCAAAAAAATTAATAGCTGGAGGAGGTTCCCCCCTTAATGACAAGCTAAGTATAACAAAATTGAATTATTTCTACTGATAATTTTAATACAATTTAACACTTTTTCGTATGAATTTTTAGATACACCTTCGCTTCATGAATTTTATATTAAAGTAATTTCCTATTGATTTTAGGAACGCTGGTAAACGATTTCGGCGTCAACAAAATTCTTATTAAACGGAAGAAATTAAAGATACCATGAAATTTTTCATAATACTAATGAAATGTTAAATCATATTAACGAATAAATTCATATAAAGTTTAGAAATTCATAATTTATATTTACGAAATTATTCGTATTTAGCAAGAATCGAATATTCAGTGGTTATGAATAATTCGCAAATATGATGATTATTTTCAAACATATACTGAAAATAATTCATAATGTGTATGAACGAGAATTGATACATAAAACTACATAATATTTATGTATGGTTCATAACAAGAATGTAAAATTTTGAGTTGATTGATGAATAAATTACTAAAATCTTTACAACCAATTGTAGAGAAATAAAAACGACATTTTCTTGCCAGCAACTAATAATGCTGAAGTATTGTTAACGCAAGAAGTTTTTAGTCCTGTAGATCACAAAATTGATTTATTTACACATTACATATTTATAAACAAAAAGAAATTTATTTTTTCACTGAAAAGTGTTCTCATTTTAATTTCGTCGAATGAAAATTGGCTATATTTTAATAAGAACACCTACAAAATAAAACTCTTGTACAACACTGGCATAAATTATCATATTTACCTGTTTTTCAGCATACAAAAATGTATTATGGTTTTAAAATGTATTTTATTTATTATTATTTTACTACCTAAGGATTCTGCAATGTAAATTATTTAATTTGTTCCTTTCAAGCACGCAATTATTAATAAAGAAGCGAAAGCAATTTATTTTCTTTCGTTGTCTCGAATATGATTCAACTTTACTTATTTTCATAGTTGCTACGAAAAGATTTATCTATTCATATATTCTTGTTCCATTACATTCATATATTATAGGGCCACATTCGTTAATATAACGAACAATAAGTATTTACCAAATATTTTCTCACTTGTCTTATTCATAAATATTATGAATTGTTCATAAATATAGTTTTAGGCATCTCAACTTAAGCGAAGCGCTCTAAGAAAGATGCCTTATATCCCCGCTATTGATGTCTGTTAACAAGTATTAAGTTGAAAAGTACTTATCCAATTTTCATGAAAGAAAGAAAGACTTATAGACCTTGATCAGATAAGAAAAAAATGGCATGGCTAAGATCTGTAGGTGGTCGGACTCCAAAGTTAGAGAGGCGTAAATATTTCCTTTGCAACCCTAGTGGAAAAATTCGAACAATAATACCAAAAAAACAAACCAAAGTATACCAAAACAAATTTATTTAAGTATATATGATTAATTGAACCCAAACAAATACCAAATAGATGTTTTAAATTTTAGCACAATTAAATGAAATTTATACTTAAATAATACATTACAAAAATATATGAAATTAAGGTTAAATTTTGTACACGGTAGTATTTTAATTTAATTAAAATAATACGTAAATAAGACTAAAATAAAATTTTCCATATCATACATAATTTTGTATTTCGATAGCATAAAATTAGTTTTAATTTAATCTCAGACATTTAATTCAAGACTAATTCCAAACAAAAGTATGTATGTTTGAAAATATACCTACTATAGTATTTAAATAGTCTGCCATTTATATTTTCATAAATATATTTTAACTGTTTTATGTTTCGGTATTACTCGATTATACTCGTATGAATTTCGCTTTAACTTGAATTTCGCTCCAATACGAACCAAACAATGTAACACGTTTAGTTTAATTCAATGATTTGGTGAAACAAGAGTGAGTTATAATTATAAAACTTATAAAGTATACTGAGGGAATTTACTAAAAATACCTAAATAGGTATTTTGCAAGTTTGATTGAATATACATATATTAAATGATTAGAAAAAAATATTTAGAACCAGATTCGGAGGACAAAATTCCATTTAACACATTAAAGGTGAGCTTATCTAATTACAATTTAAGTTAAATTTGAAGTTAATTGTTTGTGTGAACTTTAAGTTATGTATATACTTACATATCAAATATGTTTTGCATGTGAATTATATTTGATTGCAGTTTTATATTGCGGTATTTATATATTTGTGTATGTGTGTGCGTGTGTGTGTGTGCGTGTGTGTGTGTGTGTATGTGTAGGTGGATATCACTTGTGAAATAGATTTAACACAGTTTCTTGTATTTACGTGGCTGTGTGTGTGTATCACATTTGAAATAAATTTGATTGCAGTTTCTTCTATATTATATTGTAGTTTCTTATATATATATATATATACAGTCGATCCTCGAGTTACGTCGTTTATAAATTACTCCCTTAATTTGAGTTAAGTCGTTTTTTGCTTTAAATTACGTCGTAAAAAAAAAATTTATCTGAGGATTTTTGAAATTTTTATTGGCGCATATTATTTTCTATTGTTTTGTAATATGTAGTAGATAAAGGAAGAAAAAAGAAAACAATATTAAATTTCTAATATTATTTTCTCTTCCTTCCTTTACCTTCTAACACAAAACAGTAACCATCGAAAATAATAATATGTAATTTGAAAAGAACCAGTTTTAATTTTTTTTTTATGGTATTTGTGATATAAGCGATCAAAGGACCTTGTACATACATTTTTGTTAGTATACACATTGTATGTAAATATGTCTATATGTAGTAAATTTCTTTATTTTTAGTTAAAGTGTAGATTATTTTCAGTATTGATTTTATTTATTTCTCAATTTTTTTCGACTTACGTCGTTTTGACTTACGTCGCGTTTTCAAGAACGTATCTACGACGTATCTCAAGGATATATATATCAGTGAAACCTCCGTATGTTGGACACTCAAGGGACTGAAAAAAATTTCCAAGATATGGAGGTGTCCAACATACAGAAATGTTCACAAAATGTTTCCATTAAAAAGTACCTTTATTTTTTCATATTATTAAATAAATTCAAAAGTTTTAAGCCTCCTCTGTTGAAACTAATTTAATTCCTCGGTATCAGATTCAACATCGTCAAAATCATCTTCTGATTCATTATCGATAATTGAATTTAATATAGCGTCCTGGTTTGATTCACAGCAAATAGTAACATTGTCATCTGTCGATATATAATTTTCAAATGTTTCTGCCGACACTCCCAAAACATTCTCTGAAACTACAGCTTCTATTTCGCACAAATCAGTATTTTCTTTGATTATGGAAAAGCCAGAATCTTCAATGAATCTTAGATCCAAGTTATAGCATCAAGTATATTTACACTATTTGATACATCTGAAGCAGTCATCTCACTATTTCCAACGTTCTCTAATTTGGCTACTATCTTCTTTAGGATGTTACTTCGATAAAGGCTTAAAATTTGTTTTTTTTTCATTAAAATATCGACTTTATGAGCCTAATCTTCAAAAATTTGAGACGTCATCCACGCAGATTTATTAGACCGCTATGCAACTGGAAGATTCTCAATTTTTAGGTTTTTAAATGCCCTTGGTTTCCTTGATTTTCCGATGACTAACGGCTTAAGATTTTCGCACAATGCACGAGCACACAACAAAACTGTAACTCGCTCTTTGGACAGTTTACCACTGTTGCAATTTTCTCCTTTTAGCACAAAACTTTTATCAGGCATTAGCTTAAAGAAGAGACTTAACTCATCAGCATTGAATCAATCTTTTTGTTCATAACCATTAACAAAAGCGGAGAATGTGGTATGAGATTGGTTGACGTCATTTTCCGATACTTCATTCGCCTCCCCACAAAGAGTTTTGTATTAAATTCCATACCGTATCCGAAATTTCTCCAACCATCCGTTTGAACCTTTAAAATCGGTTACTCCTAATCTGATGGTAATGCGTTTCGCACATTCCTGAATAATAGTGTGTGGCTTTGTGTGTGTGTGTGTGTGTGTGTGTGTGTGTGTGTGTGTGTGTGTGTGTGTGTGTGTGTGTGTGTGTGTGTGTGTGTGTGTGTGTGTGTGTGTGTGTGTGTGTGTGTGTGTGTGTGTGTGTGTGTGTGTGTGTGTGTGTTTGTGTATGTGTGTTGCATGTGAAACATATTTTACTGCAGTTTCTTGTATTTAGGTGTATGTGTATGTTTATGTGAAAATGATAAAATAAATAATAAATGTAATATTATATGACCTTTAAAATTAATTAGTTAACCAATACTTGTATCTGACAATCAATTCACTTATGCATTATACCTTAACACTGCATAATTTCCGGTTTAATCAAATTATCCATATTATATTCATTACAGAGGTTTCGAAAAGATGATATACTGGAAAAACGTATTCCAGTATTTGAATCCAGTGGATTAGCTTCTAAAATTAATTCATCTCCAAATAAAAAAGAAATAAACAATCAAATTAATGTATCAAATGAAGATATATTGTCAATTCCTCAAAATAGCATCCAGGAACAAAAGCGTGATGCAAAAACATCGAACTTTCTACTTATGGTTATGGAATATTATTTACGGCATAATCTGTCATGGGCGGCACTTGAAGATCTTTTATTTTTAAATAACTCCATAGTAGGATCAGATATTTTGCCGTCTACTAAATACCTGTTTCAAAATTGTTTCAATTCTAATGAATCTCCCAATTATCATTATTACTGCGAACATTGTGAATCCTACTTAGGAAACAAGAAAAATACTGAAATAATAAATACATTCTGTGATAATTGTAAAAAATTAAACATATCTTCAAAATGCAAATTTTTCATAACTCTACCATTTGAGCCTCAGCTGAAATATATTGTTCAAAATAATTTGGATAAAATTCATTTTAAATCAGAATGCATGGACAGCAATATTCACAGTATATATAATGGTAATTTATATAACGCTAGCAAAATTGATTATTCCAAGGAAAAATTAATTTCGTTAACAATAAACACTGATGGCGTTAACGTGTTTAAATCGAGCAAGAACGCTTCATTGTGGCCACTGCAAATGATTATAAATGAGCTTGACGTAAAATCTAGGTTTAAAACGAAAAATATTGTTGTGACTGGTTTTTGGTTTGGTTCAGAACCTATAATGGAAATATTTTTAAAACCATTAATAGATGAATTAAATTCGTTATCTAAGGGCATGGCACTTCAAATGAAGAATGATATTGTTCAAATCTTTATTTTGCCGCTGATATTCTCTGTTGATACTGTAGCCAAAGATTTAATTCAGCGTAAAAAACAATTCAATGGCTACTTTGGGTGTAGTTATTGCCTGCATCCTGGAAAATTGGTCGAAATTTCTGGCAAAACTAAGCAAGTAAGATATACAAACCTTAATAATGTTGAATTACGTAACCACTCTAACACTATCCGACATATGAAAGAGGCATTTTTAACAGATTCCGTTGTTAATGGTTTCAAGGGATTGTGTCCATTGGCAGCTCTTTCAAAATTTAACATTATTGATGGCTTTTCTATAGACTACATGCATTGTGTATTGTTGGGTGTTGTACGGAAACTTCTAAATTTATGGTTTTCCCCAACTAATCACTCTGAACGTTTTTATGTAGGAAGGGAAAAAACGATGACACAAATTAATGATAGGCTTTTAAATATTAAACCGTCAAAACAAATTACTCGGAGGCCGCGGGTTATTAATGAGAGGCATTATTGGAAAGCAAACGAATTTAAAAATTTCCTTTTATTTTATGGTGTATCATGTCTAAAGGATATTCTTAATAATGAGTTTTTAAATCATTTTGTTTTGCTGTCCGAAGCAATATTTCTTCTTTTACAAGAACAAGTGACTAACAGTGATCTGGAACTAGCAAATCAAAAACTGTTAATTTTTTTATTGAACTTTCAAAATTTATACGGAGAAAAGAATATGAACTATAATATTCATTTGCTTTCACATATTTCAAACTGTGTTCGGAATTGTGGTCCGTTATGGGCCCACTCAAACTTTTGTTTTGAAAATAATAATGAAGTTTTGCTAAAGTATGTTAAAGGAACAACTGATGTCTTAAAGCAAATCGTATCTAAGTATATGTTTAAACAGCTAACTGAAAAAACAATACAATTAGGTGACAAACAAATAATTAGTTTTTACAACAAAATATATAATAAGAAATTTACTAAAAATTATTCACTAACGAATTCCATTTGCCTGCTCGGGAAAGCTCAAACTAAACAATTTTCTAATGCAGAAAAGCAAATATTGTTTAAGAATAATCTGCATGAAAATGTGTTTGTTTATCATAGAGCCATTTTAGAAGATATAATATACCATACAGCCGAGTATGACTCAAAAATTTCGTCAAATGATTCAACGATCCAATTAATTGATAAGTCTTACGGTACAGTTAATTTGTTCATAAAACATGAATTGTCAGTATATATATTGGTGAATTTAGAATACGAGATAGACGATTCTCTAATATTGACAATTCATTCTGTTTGTTTAAAAAGAATTCCAAATAATTTAAAACTTATTAGAAGCGATCAAAACCAAACGAAGTAACCGCATTAAAAACAGCCAATATATATTAAAAGAAAGCGCACCAAATGAAAATCTAATTGAAACACAAATGTCAGATGATTTTAATATTATCTTATCGAGCCAGGCACAACTTATATGTCCAGATTAAAGTAAAGAAAATAAATATATTGCAAGTGATTCGTCACCAAAAATCTTCACACCTCTAAAAAACGTAGAAACTAGTTTCACAGATGTAGAAATATTCAGCATCCCTACCCCGGCGCCAATTGTAGTTGAGGACGAACCAACTACGGATGAATTTCTTCGTGATTTTTTCGAAGAAACTGCTAGAGCGATAACAACTGACAACACAACCACAGTTGTTTCAACCACAGTTGCTCCAACCACAGTTATTCCAACCACACAACCAAGCGTAACCGCCATACATAGAGGTAGTAGCTCAACAACATTGTCGTTATCTTCAAACTCAACGAGTTCATCATCAGATTCAGATATTTCTGCATCCAGTTTATCCGATTTATCTAATATTTCGTTACAAACAGCCAAAGTAAGAACAAAATAACATCTTAAATTTTAACATAAGTACTAAATCTTTTCTTTAATCTCTATTTTCTAGAAGCAAATCAAAAAATATCATTATAGATATTTAAAAGCCGAAAAGGAAAATAAGCATCTTAAAAGAAAACTGGAAACAATAAAGAAAAAAAATACATTTATGCAGTACTCGACTGATGAAGCTGGTGACATAACATACGAAAACGGAATTAAAATAACTAAGCTGCAGGATATTTATTTAAAGAAAATTCCAGATACAGAAAAAGGAGACAGGAAATTTATTAATACAATGCTTCAGATAGTATTTGGTACAGAGGAACTAAAGAAAAGTAGTCGAACGGGGAGATCTCGTTCCGGAACACCATCACTCCAATTAGACCCCGGAAAAAATGAATTTGTAGAGCGGATGTTTTGGGAACGGATTAAGACATATAAAAATGCCAAAGGTAGATTTGCTATTTACAATCAGTGCGTAAATAGAAAAATTCAAAACACTAAATATACTGCGAGAAAACTCTTACTCACCGATACTACCAAAAAATCTGATGAAGCTTTAGTTACAAAACCACAAAATATAACAGACATATCCGTACCTATAGGAAAAAAAATCGAAAAAGAATAAACATGCAAAGAAACATAGAAAGGCAGAAAGAGAAAGATACAAAACAGCACGACAAAGTTAATATTAGTGATAATAAGTTGTTATAGTTTTTAACAATTTCCTTTATTAAAAATAATATTAATTAAAATAATATGAGTAAATAAAATAATTAATGAAACTGAATTAATGAATTATATGTATTAGGTGAAGTTTTTAATTTCTGATTATGTAATAATGAAATAAATAATTAATTTAATTTTTATTATAAATTAAAAATGAATATTTGTACTTTTTATTTTCGCAAAATTCTGTCAATATATTGATTTAAACCTTACATATATATATATATATATATATATATATATATATATATATATATATATATATATATATATATATATCGCACTAATCGTGCAATAAAACGATAACTACCACTTATCGCATTATTGCACTTTTGAAATCTGTGCAAGGTGCTCTATCGTCTAGTCTAACCAGTGTTTTCCTTCAGGTCCTCCTGCACAAGTAATTCAACTTTAATGAAACATTTTTACATGGGATTCCTTCATAATTTCAAACTTCAAAGCCTTCTCCTGAAAAACTATGTTTTTGAGTTATCGTTTTATTGCACGGATAGTGTGATATATATACCGGGTGTTTCTTTTAAACTGAGACGATCAAATATCTCGAAAAATAGCCACTCTACGGAAAAAATGTCCATAATCAAAATTTAATCATACCGCGGGGGAAATACATTAGTGCAAAAAAATAGTCCCCCACCCCCCGCTTTGTAGGTGGGGCGGGAGTAACTTTTAAACTAAGATAGGAAGCCATATTTTTTATTGCAGATTCGGATTCTACGGCTAAAAATACGTAGGATTTGACTGAAACATTTTTTTCGATTCATGTTAGATGGCGCTGTAATTGACGATTTTCAATTTTTATCTCGGATTAAATATCTCGGAAAATAAGCACTCTACGAAAAAAATGGTAGAGATCAAAATTGAATTATTCCGCGGGGGAAATACATTAATGTTAAAATTAGTAGCCCTCACCCCTCCATGTAGGTGGGGCGGGAGGTAACTTTGAAACTAAGATAGGAACCCCTATTTTTTATTGCAGATTCGGATTCTACGGCTAAAAATACGTAGGATTTGACTGAAACATTTTTATCGATTCATGATAGATGGCGCTGGAAATACATTAGTGTTAAAATTAGTACCCCCACCTACAAGGAGGGGGTGAGGGTACTAATTTTAACACTAATGTATTTCCCCCGCGGAATAATTCAATTTTGATCTCTACCATTTTTTTCGTAGAGTGCTTATTTTCCGAGATATTTAATCCGAGATAAAAATTGAATATCGTCAATTACAGCGCCATCTAACATGAATCGAAAAAAATGTTTCAGTCAAATCCTACGTATTTTTAGCCGTAGAATCCGAATCTGCAATAAAAAATATGGCTTCCTATCTTAATTTAAAAGTTACCCCCGCCCCACCTACAAAGCGGGGGGGGTGGGGGACTATTTTTTTGCACTAATGTATTTCCCCCGCGGTAAGATTAAATTTTGATTATGGACATTTTTTCCGTAGAGTGGCTATTTTTCGAGATATTTGATCGTCTCAGTTTAAAAGAAACACCCGGTATATATATATATATATATATATATATATATATATATATATATATATATATATATACATATATATATATATATATATATATATATATATATATATATATATATATATATATATATATATATATATATATATATATATATATATGTATATAAGGTAATTTAATTGAAATAATACTAATAAAATACTATACTATACCTTAAGGTATAGTAGTATTTTATTAGTATTATTTCAATTAAATTCAACTATGTTCAAACGACTAGAAATATACCAAGTTTTAGTATACTGTTTAAACCAATAATACTAATCGTAGTATGCAAAATTTGGTATATTTTTAATATAATTTAAACAAAATATATTAAAGTAAGTATTTAATAATAAACCTAAAAACGACTTATAAAATACGAAAAAAGGTACATATTCACTTTGTATGTTTCAGGTCTTATTTGCTCAGAAATACCAAAAATATACTTGTTTATAAAAACAAAAAAACAGTCAAAATAATACTAAATTTTGGTATAATCTTCGTAAGTATATTTTTGGTTTAAATCGGGATAACATACATAAAACAGATTGCCATAACAGACCGACAATATACTTATAGAATTGGTATTACTTCATACAAAAATAAGTATAATTTTAGTATTCAGGACCCAGGATTTTTCCACTAGGGAATACATTCACGTAAAAAACAAAAACAATAAAAGTAAATACACAATAGAATACTATGTTCAAAATTTTTTTTCTCAAATCGGATAAAATACGTCAGTTTTCTGGTTTGTTATCTGTCAGCAAAATGAAGTATTCCACGACACTACATCGCTGCTAGGCAACTTACTAAAAACAGTACTGGAAAGTATTCCTTGCCTAGGCAGAGAATACTTTCTAGTACTGATTATCATATGTTTTTAAGAAATACATGATATAATGTATAATCGCACGCGATTGTTATAATTCTAAGGTAACTTTGATAGTGAAATCTATTGAAAATATAAATTGGAAAATTTTGCGTATTTTAAAGAATATAATGAATAAAATGGATAATCTGATATACTGCCGATTAGAGAAAAAATCGTATGTGCAACTCGTGGAAAAACTATAATTCCCGGACTCTTATGGTTGCTGGAACTCGGCTGACGCCTCGTCCCAGCAACTTCCATACTCGTCCGGGAATATATCGTTTTTCCTACACGTTACACAATATAGTATTTTGCCCTTGAATGAATGAATGAAAATGTTTTTTTCGTGTACTTAAAGGCAAAGAGCGTCATTTCTTGGCTGAAAACAGTAAAGAAAACTGCTACTTTTCTCCTTAGCAACACATTTCTTCACTATAAACACTTTTCTTCATAGAAACGCTTTTTCCAAATGATTTTTGGATTTTTGACTTTTATTTATTTGCCTACTGCGATTGTTATGTACACGCTATGCATACATACTTTGATCCAAACTGGATCTACCTTTTCTATTTTCACCTGGTTTGTCGTCAAATACACGAAAAAATAGCATGTCCGACACGTAAGAAAAGTGATTTTCCATGCTCGTAAAATTGTTAATCCACTCGCTCACTAGCGCTCGCTCGTGAATTAAACAATTACACTCGCTGGAAAACTATCACTTTTCTTTACTCTTGTAGAACAATCTACTATTGTTTGAATGTATATAAAATAATTATGCATACAAGTCCAATTATTACGTAATATAATAGTTTTATTTATACATACTTCTTTATTGTAGGATTGGTGCCTAACGGTATAAGTAGATATTATATAGACGGCATTGTTGAGATGCCGGTAATGCGATTACATCCTGTAATGGGTTTCCTACTTTTTTTCATAAAGTCATGCAATTTGCACTAATAAGCAAACAACATGTGAATGTATTTTACTTATAGCACAATAAGCTAAACCATTTTTTTAGTTTATGAACTATGATTCGTACTATTAATGCACAAATGTTTATTTTTTTTTTTTTCTAAATTAGGTTTGTTTCCTAAATATAATAATTTTTACATTAACAGAACGAATTGCGGTTAACGAACTCAAGTGTAGTGTAATATGTTTACTAGTTTTAATTTTTCCACGTGAAACATTAAAAATTAAATCTTCAGCCAATGAAGAACTGTTTCTTTTGCATTCGCTGCTCTTTTTACTTTTGTAACGACCACCATGCAATGCTGCCGAAAAAAGTCTTTTATTACTTGTGGTGTCGTACATTCATCCTTCAGTAAATCAGAAGTTTTTTAAATTTTCTAGTAAAGATGTTTTCTTCATATTTAAAATTGTACCACCTGGCAGGTAAAGAGTCTGGCAGGTACCGTTTACCTGGCAGGCAAAGAACTTAAGAAATACAATGGTACTACTTCAAGAATGTATGGTCTACACAAAGATGGCAATCCTTTGAGGCAAATTGATAACTATGATAATTCAGCTTTAAAGGGTTGTTCGCGGGAATTCCCGGAAAAATATAGGTAATTTTATATAAACCTGACTCTCGGGATTTTCATTATAAATCAAGAGAATTTTTTTATTTTTTTCTCAAAATTTATTCAATTTTCTCAGTGAATAGAAACAGTGTTTGGCTGAGCAAAATAAATCCTAAAATTGTTTTATTTTCTTGGATTAATTTTTTTTAACCCATAGTGATCTGGATCAGATCAAAGATTGCGTTAGAAGACAAAACAAATATTTAAAAAAAATTTTATTTTGGATCAAAATTTTTAACCTAGGTGATTTGCATGTGTTTGGGGTTCATGAAACATGCTGTGACTCGGATCAGATCAAATGCGGTCAATGCCTTTAAACATATTGAAAGTTTCTGGAACTTTGCATTAAACAGTGTTAATCTTAAAATATATCTGTGTCAAATGAAACGCTTCATAAGGCAGAGCAATAAGGAACTCTCTAATAAATAATGTTAAACTTGGTTTTGAAAATGTCTCTAACAATATTACAGTTATAGAAGGGTTCTAGAGAATATGGGAAAAAATGAAGTAGGCTCGATCACCACTCTTTTTGCTACAACTGTAGCTACATCTACTTATTACATATATTCAATAATATATTTACATATATTCAATAATGTTTTTCTTACAAAACTGTTCAGCTGTTGAATACGCTATGATCTATACATTGGTGTACACAAGAGCTCCAAACATAATAGAGCGTTGCCATTGAGCTTTCTACTATTGCATGTTAAAAATATCTCGCTGGGTTTACGTAACAGGTAAACTTTCAAGCCTTAGATTACATGTAAACCCCCTATAGAGGTTTCCATACTTTTTCCTCACCCTGTATAAGGGGGTAATTGATAACGAAGTAAGGTTGATGGTGGGTGCAGAAATAGAAGTCAAATGGAAATTAAAGAGATTCAGATTTAATAGCACTGAGTTATGTAACTTATTAAGCAGTTCGGAAGAAGAACAAATTATTTAAAAATTTGGTTTCGAAGTATTTCCGGGAAGCCAGTACTAATTAAATTATTAACTTTAGGATGCCAAAAAGAGTCGAAAGCAGGAATCAAAAACAAAAATATTTAGTTTGTGTTATACTTAGCTAGTCTACTAACTATTAACCGCCAAGGTGTTTATAACCGGGTCGATCTCAATTCTAATATAACCATCCTATACAATCCTTCCAATTTATGTAAATAAGGCTGTACCGACGTCAAAAATTCTTAGAATTACTGGGAAATCCTGCTAAATGCTTGGTCGTTCATTCGAAATCAATCAATCAATCAATCATTCAGCTCTTCAAAAAACATTAAAAAACATTGAAAAAAAGTTTTGTTCCTTTAATGTTGTGGAGTAGTATGTAACAAGGTCAATTAAGCTTATAAATTTAGCTATGGATTATTTCCCAAATTTCTGGGTTAAAATGAGGAAATCGTGTACCTTCAATGTAATAAATAAAAGTAATTTAATCGATTTTTTAGTATATAAATACGTAAACATAGAGTATATTTAAAATAAAATCAACATATTATTACTAAACAACCTTCACCTAAAGCCTAAACCAAATCATGCAACACTACATTCTTCTTACTACATGCATATTGCATACATACTTCTGTAATTATACCTGATAATATTTTATTTATAAACTATTACGTTCAACTAGCTATATACACATCCTAAATTTATAATCTAATAAAAAAGTAATTTTAAAAAATAAATAAACTAATTTGAATATACATTTGTAAAAAACTAAAAATAAACTGTAATGCACCAACAATTTAGCTAATGCTAATAAAATATTGTTATGCAACTCAGTGCAACACAAAATGCTATAAACTCTAAGATTATCTTTTCTTATGTAGTTCCTCGAAAGTGTATTTTGTGTCCGCATAGAATATGTTCTAGAATGTAGCTAGATAAATAAAAAATTAATAAATAAATAAATGACGCCTTATCAAAATATATATAGAGAGAAAAAAACGCTATGTTGTTGTAATGATTGCACAATGTACACGCGTACTAATACTGTTACAAAATACTCCTATTATAATACAGCAAAAAAAAATTTTTTTTTAATTACGTGCACTAACTAACGAAGAAAATACATTTAAAATGTGCATTAGAAAATGAAAACCTATTTTCACTATTTTTGTTTTCAACTTCTAATACTCGTACTCGAACAGCAGTAGCTAGACGACAAATCAAATAAAAAATAAAAACTAAATACTAAAAATATAAACAAATAGACACAAATAAACAACAGTCAAGTACATATAGTATGTATGTATAAAAGTTTTTGAACATGAACTTGATGATAGTTTTTTTTGGGATTTTTCTTTTACTTACTTATGCAATCTACTTTTATACTTGCCGAGTAATTACATAGTATATGGGACGTTTTACTTTGTAGAAGATTTTTAAAGTTTGTAGAATTTAACGTTTTTTGGTGGATTTCAATGAAAGAGAGGAAAACTTATTTGACGTAATTGATTGTTGCATCAGCTAAAACTTAAATAATAATTAATGTGAAGAGAATTTTTATGGTTTCCGCATTCTAAAAATATTGTGGAAATTTGCGTTTTTTTTTTTCTTAGCTCCGTATGTGCATGTACAATATACGAGTACACATTATGTATAAAATAGAGTACGTGATTTGAATATTTGTGTTCTCATGTCAAATGATAGCTTTAATTTTAGTTTATTTATTTGTTATCAATAGTATATGGTAATTTAGGTAAAATGAATATTTGTGAAAAATTGCGGGTAGTGCCTATGCGGTGGTTCGTACATTAACGGAAATCTATTGAAATTATCGCGTAAAAATAGTATATGCTGGCACAAACTAAATGACACCCCTCCTTCAATTAAATTTACTTTAATTTTGTATTTACATTGTAAAATTGTGTAATTCTGCTAAATATAGTTAAATTATATGAAGTGGTATGTCAACAGTGCCAACTGTCACAGCAAAATAACTATTTTTTATGATATGAATGGTGTTATACTATAGGTAAACATGAATGATTGCTTTGATAGTGTCATCTGCTAAATAATAAAATAATAAAAAGGTGTATGAATTTATGACTTTGTGGTTATTCAGAACTACTTTCTTGCAGCGAAAGAAAGATGTGTGTATGTTGCTGGGTAAACTTTAGCGTATACCTAAAATTTCGTTAAATTTTTAAGATGTATACCTTCATTTATACTAGGGCTTGCTTCCCGGGAATTCCCGGAATGGAATTCCCTGGAATTTAAGAAATTAAAAGTATTCCCGCTTCCCGGTAATGTTATGAATATTTCCGGGAATGCAAAATCCAATTTCAAGGCTCAACCGTGCCATTTTTTAACTTCTGAGAATTAATCAGAAAATCGCTGATGATGGGTACAACGATATAAAAAATATAGACACTCTATAGCGTTAGATAGACTGTAAAGAACTGAATATTATGTCAGATAACCATATCGGTTGGGGTACTTTAGAGAGTACGTTGAAACAGTTCCCTAGTAAATACAGTACTTCGCGAGCTAAAAATATGGGGATGAACGAATATTGAGCAATGCCGTCGAGCTATAAACCGCTGAATATAACTTTAAATACCCAAAGCTGTAGCGAATTCAGCATTATTGTTAAAAATTTAATAGAACAAACAATTATTATTGATCATAGACATTAAAGCTTCTAAAAGAAAAATTAGCCATTAGAAGAAATAAAGATGTTGCCTCGTTAATATAATTCGTCCACGATTGATAGCTGAACGTGTATAGTCTATCTACAGAATTAAACCAAATTATCGCACCGTGTATGTAGAAGCCACGAATTTTTAATTTCGAAAGTTGAGCTACTGATTTAATACCTCATTAAAAATTGGTGTTCAGATCAGTCAAAAAGATAATAAAAGCTCAATATACCATAGCACTACCTAATCAACATTTTTGAGAATAATACAAATTTGAAACCCCAGATTATGCCGTCAAATAAGTCGATTAAGGCATACAACACATCGAGCGCGAACTGCGAATTGCGAATAAATTCCACAATGCGATATTCGTATATATGTAGACGCACATAGAGCGCGGCGCAAATTTAATAAACGTCAAGGACGTTTCCTTGAACGGAAGATTTTTTATATTTGACGTTTATTTAATTCGCGCCATGCTCTATGCGCGTCTATTTACGAATATCGTATTGTGGAATTTATTCGCAATTCGCAGTTCGCGCTTGATGTGTTGTACGCCTAATAGGAATATTAATTTTGAGCAAAATTAATTAAACTAAAGTTTACATAGTTATTTATCTATATTATTTATTTATATTGTTCAATATTATTATTTTTATTAATGCTGATGTCAAAAATCTTTAAATTGGCCACACCCACGAAATTCTAAGGCGACCTTTGACTTAGCCAAACCTGTTGTGTTATTCTTAAATGATGTTAAGTGGGGTTTATCCGTCCAGCTTAGCCTAAAAAAAACTTCTATGTCTGTGGGATTTTAGTTTACGAAATTAAGCTACTGTTATTACTGTTGTGTAGGTTTTCGATAATTTAAAAAAGCGGAATTCAACCAGTTTAATGATCATGAGCTACATAGTTTTAATTATTAAAAATTTCTTAGTAAAAATAGAATTTTGTTTAGTGTGGAAGATATCAAAATATAAAACTGAACAACATTTTTATAAAATGAGCAACTTGTAAAAAATGCATTACGAAGTTACTTGCTCTAAATTATCGGCAATTTAGAACAAATCCACTTTAACTTAGAGTGATATAAATAGACAATTGACAGTTTGGTTACCTACTTATAAAAAAAATTTGAAAATACGAATTGAGCAATATATTCTGCATGCGGCCTCCTTCATTATTTTGAGTAACATTGTGAATTTGGATTCCATTCAATAAAATGAGTTATTTTCATTGATTGCTCCATGGTTTAATTTCAATACATAACTTAAAAATTGTTCAACAAAATTAATTTTGTGTTCAACTTTGATTTAAGCAAAACTAATTAAGCCAAAGATTGCATAATTTTTTTAGCTGAACTATAATTGAGCAACCCCCTAAAGTAAATTTCTGATAATAAGTACAGCTTGTTTTACTTTTTTTGACTTAACTTAGTACAATTAAAACTAAAAAAAAAAATGAGTTACTTTGATTTAATAATTCCTTACGATTCAGAACGAGTTTACCACTAACTACTATGCGTAAGCGTTGAGCAAAACTAATTAGGTTACAACAGTTTAAACTATTTTAAAAAATTTGCTGAAAAATAGGGTCCTAAATGATCAATTTAATTTTTTTTTAAATATTTGTTTGCATTTTAAGAAATTGCATTTTCACTGTGGACTTTTGGTAAATGAGTATTCCACACTTTTCAGTCTACTAAAATAATTGAGCAACTATTTTCAAGATTAATAAAAGTGAGCAATTAGATATACAATTGCCTTTGTTGCTCATTATACAGCATAATTTAAATATCAAAGCTCCTGTTAAAAAAAAACCTAAAGGTAATCAGCGTTGGTTGTTTCTGCTGAAGGAGGTGGCTTTCAAATTATTTTTTTTTTTTCGCTGGCGCTACATCCCATAGAGGGATTTGGCCGCTTCATTTGAAGTTTCGTAATCATTTTTTTTTTAACGGATAATGAGTGATTAATTCATTGATCCAACATTAACCAGCCGTGAGCTTAAAGTAAGCATGCTAACCACTGTGCCACCAGGACGGTGGGAGGGGGGGGGGGTAAGGTAATCAGCATTGGTTGTTTCTGCTGAAGGAGTTGGCTTTCAAATTAGGGTCAAATTATTCTGTTTTCTGATGATTTCTGGTTCTGAATAAAATACAAATATCAGTTGAATAATTGAAAATTAGATATAATAAAGTCCAAGACCTAAATTAAGTAAGGGTCTATCTTTTCAGGTACAAACTAAATTAGCACAATTACTATATTTAGCACACCCAGTTTCAAGATTTTTTCTAGATCCAAAATTAATTTAGTCTCAAGACCTATTTTTTAAAGTCTCCAGAATTCCAATTATGGCTCCATCACAAAGGAGAATAAGAAAGGACTCGTTTTTTATATCGGCTATTCGATGACGCAGACCTCTACCGAAATTGAGAAAAATGTTCCATTAGCGGATGGGTTCCTAACGAAAATTAAATCGTCGTTGGGCGCATTCAGCTACGCCAACTGTTGGCTATAGGTTGAATAAAATCAACGCTGATAGTTTAAATTTAATTTTTTCCTCCGGCAGAATTCACATGGCGAGAGAACGGAATCCGCCGATCAAGTGATTAAATCAGAATATCAGTTTTTTTCCACTATTTTAAATCTTATTTAATTTGTTTTCTCGACCTAAAATTTAAAATTGTTTGAACTTTAATATCACATGCACAATTAGGTATTGTCTAAAAACCTTGCCTTGTCCCGAATCCCGGGAAATCCTGGGATTCACAAAATCACAATCCCGTTTCCCGGGAATGTAAAAGGTCCGGAAAAGGGCAAGCCCTAATTTATACCAATATGGATCGGTTTGCTGTCTAACCATTACCATATTAACATAATCACATACTGTTAAAGTTAGCCGAAAGTTGACAGCCGAAAATGAAAAGTCGATTATGCAGATTGTGTCACTACATCCGAAAGTACAAAAAACGGTAATGCAGATTGCAGCCGAAAATAAAAGATGAAGTCGATTATCCCAGCCGAAATCACTAAGGGTGAATGGATAGCATTGAAGACCTTTGCCAATATTCTTTTATGGGAAAACTTGGCTCCAGTTTCTCGTGGAAAATTCGCGAAACTCAAAAAAATATTTTAAATTGGACTATAATCAGCCTCTAGACCTAGAGTGTTATGTATGGAGATGGATTGCATTGATGTGACTTGTCAATAACTATCGCAGTAAAATATTCAGCTCAAGTTTCTCGTGGGAAATCTAAGAAAAAATATTATCTGCGGTAGCTAATGATAGTCGCATCAATAAAATACCTCTCCAGGTAAAACACTCTAGAGCAGGCGTGTCCACTGATTTTTTTGAGGGATCTTCTTTTCCAAACAAGTTTTCTTTCGCGATCTGCTTTCTGATTTCCAAAGTATTACTATAAAGGTGCACAAGTAAGATGTCCATTTTATTCTCGATTTTGAATGGTATTCTCATCAGCCACGTAATAATAACTAGAAATTTAAAACTCGATCAGTCGATCGCGATCGACCTTTTGGATACCTCTGCTGTAGAGGGTGATTTTATAATCTAATGATTTTTGGAAAATCGGATTTTCTGAGATTTCCCACGGGTAGCTTGAACGGAATTTTTTTCCTGCGATAGCTTTTGACAAGTCACATCACTGTAATAAATCTCCAGACATAACACTATAAAGCAGTGGCGTGCCAATAAAAGTATTTCTTTAAATTATTGCTTTTTGTGCGTGCCAAACTAATTCCCTAAAATAACTTTCTTTTTTAAGTTTACTATTAAGGATCAGTGAAACTCGGGTCCATGGTACGCTAGATTTTTACTTTTGTTTTTCAACGCAAATTTTTAAAGAAAGAGGGCGGCGAATTTTATTAGCATCTGTCGAGGTGCACTAGAGATAACCAACATACCAAAAAATAAATTTTGACAACTGGACACATACAGCTCGCAAAATTCAAATATTCCACGTTTTTTTTATCGAACAATGTGTTTTATCACCTAGTAATTTTCTTTCGACCTTGCCGGATTTGTCGACCATATTTGATTTTCATTCCAATGGTGCTTGTGTGACCAAATTGATATATGGTTTCCCATTTTCCAGCATTTCGATACTTGGGCTTACTCTAAAATCGTCTTTTTTATTTTTTTCTAAGAATAACTGCAAAAAACGTTGATTTTTAATCGTGCCACGTTTGGCACGCATTCCACATATTTGCAATCACTGCTCTATAGGCCGATTTTAGCTATACAAATTTTCTAATAATTTTTGGAAAATCGAACTTTCCCAGAATTCCCACGGGAACGTGAGCCTTGAATTGATATTTTTCTAGCGATACCGATAGCTATTGACAAATAACAACAAAAACGATTCAACTACAGATTACACGCTCTAGAGGCTGATTTTATTCCAATTTTGTGGATTCTTCTGATTTTCCAAGATTTTCCACGATTAGGTTAAGCAAAGTTTTTCACGTAAGACTATTTACAAACATTTTTGTTGCGATCTATGTATCCCGCTTACTTTCAACTGATAACCACAAAATTTTTTATTTTCAGCTGGAATGTTAATACCCTAATCTTCATTATCGACTTTTTATTTTCGGCTAACTTTAACATGGTCATATTAGTAGTTTTGGTGTTAAGTTCTCCGCTTACCCAAGGGTAAACTAAAAGTGTATGGTAAACATAACACAAATGAAAACCTAATGCACGTTCATCGATACAGAAAATAGAAATCTCAAGGGAAAATGCATCGGACACATTCTGAGGAAAACACTTAACTAGAAAATCATTAATTGTAAAAACATATGGGCAGGATTTTAAAAACAGCAATGGTTATTTATTTGTTGTTGTTTAATAAATGTTTAAATTTAACATGGGTGAATCAACGTACTAAATCACAACGGTCGCAGTCTTGTCGATGAATGATGCGTTTTAATTTTAAGACATAAGATTAAAATAAGAAAAGATTTTTTTGGTGTTTTTTATAAAACTGACTTCTACAGAGCTGGACCCTATTCCACAAAGTTTTCATTTTGAACTCATCATTTTTGATTTATTGCAAAGTGCAAATTAACTCGATTCCACTTTTTTATAAAAAAAGAGGGTTGGGCTCTGGCGACAAATTTTCGAAATTAACACGCAATAGTAGAGATGTTCCTAAGTTGTGACTATATAGAACTGTGTGGTGCTAAAGGTGGCAACAAATGTTATTTTGATTATAACTAAAAATCTAAAATATCCCTCAGACAGGTTTTTAAATAGAAGTTGTGGCTATTGAAATTACTAACATTTTGGTATATTTTTAATTTTCTTACGGCCATGAAGAGCTATGATGTTTTTGTTTTTTACGCTCGTAATTAAAAAGTTTTTAGGAAAAAATTCTAATATGTAAGGTGTTCGACACTCACATATTAAAGGAGTTGACAAAGGGCCAGATTTTAGGTAAATAATATCCCAGGTTTGCTTCACTCGATATTAGCGCTGTAATTTATTGTCAATAAATTGTTTACTTTAATTTTGGTTATTAAATCAGCTTTTTTCACATCTTTCAGAATTTATTTAAAAACAAAATCAGTTTTTAAAGAGTGGCAGGCCTCTACGGAAGGTGTTCCCGATATTATTTATCTTTACTCCGTTATAACCAATAGTAGAGGCTCATCAGGCTCATACATCGATTTGTCTAATTCTTAATTCTTTGTGCAAAATTAGAAAAAGAACTCACGAATATATGAGTGAACTCATGAATTCTCTTAATTTTAACCTTAAAACAATAAAAAAGCCAACAAAATGTTTGTTACATTTCCATAACTATTTAAGTGTTGACAGCTTTTCAGATTTTTGTGTAATAAAGTGTGTTTACAACAATTTTTTTTCACACCCTCGCGGAAGTATCTGAACAAAGAACAAATAACTTGGAAACTTCTTGGACATTTAATAAATTTGTGTTTTATCAGAATGTTTTCTAAAATTAAACGTTTATCAAAATTTTGTTCTTTGTCTAAAAGTGTAGCATCCTACTCCTATATAGAACAATGATTTTTAGTGGCAAAGTTTGAAAGTCAAAAACGAGTGTTGGTACACTCGTTTTTTTAAAAACTGTATCGGCTGCCCTACATATCCTCTCCCACAAGAACATTTCAAACTGTACACCAAATTTTAATGCAACTCTAAAAAAATTTGATCTTTCAGTTTTGTAAACAAAAACTTGTAGCTATAAACTTTTTAATGGTCTACCAAGAATTTTTATATCATAATTATGAACCGCACGACTAAATGATTCGAAACGAATTTTTTACATATAGAATTGAAATAAAAATCTGTTGAGTGTTTTCAACATTTAAATTTTGCAAGAAGATGGTTGCTTCTAAATGACTGATGTACATATTTATTGATAGCTTTTTATGTTTCTGGATATTACGTTTTTTGGATTTTTATCAGTACCCTTTTTATGCAGCCATGAATCATAACCGCGGTACCGAGACCATGCTGTTTTATGAGATTAATAAGTGGTCAACCTTATACATATTTTCATTTCGTATAACCATCACATCCAAAAAAGCTGAACATGTTCTTTTCCAAGTTCGCGTATGAATTAAATTCGCTGTGAAAATTAACGTTAAGAAAAATATTACCTTCAGATAATATTTACTTAATACCAATACACCCTTTTTGTATATTGCTGCTAAAGATATGTAGAACACTTTTGTATACACATTTTGTATCATTTTTGCTTTTTTCATTGAAAAACTTGAAGCTAAAACACACCATTTTTACTATGGATTCCTATGGAAATTAGTGAAGAGTTATACCACTAAAAAAGCTTCTAAAAAATACGTTACAATGATTATGGCTCTATACTCTAGAAGGCTCTAATATTAGTCCTCTACAATTGTTTAGATAAATCAATTCTAGAGTTTGTTTCTTGTATCTAGAATCCATATTATCAAGTATACATACAGGGTAAGGAAAAAGTATGGAAACCCTTAAAAATCTCACGGAGTTCGAACAAAAGAAATATGAACAAGGTTAAATCTTAGGTAATTTTCAACAAGGGATTTAATGGTGAGCCTGGATCTGACCTTGAATCTCATCTTCAAGGTCATTTTTAGATCAAACTAATTTTTTTAAATAACAACCCGCAATCTTGATGCCAGAATCGAAAAGGGCGGGAAACCGTACTTCCGAATATGTATTTTCCATGACCTTCGAAGGTGATCTAAAGGAATATACATTGTGAGGAAAAGTATGCAAACCCCTATACATTTCGCGGAGTAGGGTTGTAAAATGATTTGTAGATGAAATTCTGGAATATAGCCAATTAGGATGAAACTTTACCTATTTCTTCTTAAAATTCTAAAATCTGTCCTGATTTTCAATGCATATGCTATATAATGTATTGCAATTTAAATCGATGATCATATTTTAGTATTTTCTGAATTTTTCTTTTTGTACCACATTATTCGGCAGATAAATAAAAGTACATATATACATAATTTCAACCACCTAAATGTACATTACACAGAAACAAAGATCAAAGCAAAATTTATCAATCGCTTTGAGCAAAATAATAATAATTACGTAATATGTTAATAAATCGGTAACACACAGAAAAACTAAAAATATTTAATTTAATTATTTTTCAATTTCTATTGACATTAATTTGATTTAAATAAATAGAAATTGTATAAGCCAGCTGTTAAAATATAAATTAATTTCGGTATTTCGTTTATAAGAATTTATAAAATAATTTTTTTTTAATAACAATAGTTTAATTGTTTTGTGATAAATAAATTATTTAGTGTAGCCGCGTAGCGGTGTTGTAATGTTACATACAAGAGAACTCTAATATGTTTATTAGTATATTATGTGCACGTTAACTTTTTTTTTTATTTTATTTTATCAGTTTGGTAATTTTGTACTTTTAAAAGCCAAGCCTTTATTGAAATTTGTTGTAGATTACAATTTTGATTTGTTTATTAAGGTATACATATATATGTGTATGTGAATATAAGAGTACTTAGAGAATGTAAATCGAATGATTTATTTTTTAAGTGTTTGTGTGTGTGTGTAGTAATTACCCTGAGCTAATAACTTATTTTTATAATAATGTTTGATGTAATCCGTCGCGTGAAGGTCGTGTCTAATCATTTTTTTTTATTGTTCACAATTCTCATATGTAATTTATAAGAATTTTGAAAGTTCTTCCTATATATTGTATACGAACCGCGAGAATAATATCAGAATCTATGACATTCAATATGCATTATAACAAAAAGATTGAAATGTTATTTGAATTTTTTTTTTTGGATAAATTTCAAAAATTATCTGTTTGGCATTGTAAATGCCGCATGTGGAGCAAATAATTTAAAGTAGATACTAATTATAGTATTACGTGGTTCTCTACATTGAAGTGATTCATGCCATACGTACAAAATAATTTAATTCTTCATGCCACTCATGTTATTAGTGATCGTTAAATAAATTTATTATGTATAGAGATACCTTATTAGACTACAGAAAAGTACTAAATGAACAAAATGTTTGTTTACAATAAACTACATAATGTCAGCCATGTACATTCAATATAATATTTTTTAAGTATTAAACAATCATATTGCTATCTCTCTCTAACCACGCGAAGTACTCATATTTGTTTAACAACAAAAAATAATAATAATTGTTGTATTCCTAGTTTTAACGTTTAAATAGTATCTGTTATATTTACTAATTAGTAATTACTACGATTATTATTAGGTGATTTTAAATTTTTTTTTTTTTTTACACCGGTCAGCAATTTAATGAAGTGCACTCGTATGTATGTGTATATGTGTATAGAATAATATAGTTTTTAATGTCAGCATTAATGTCGCGTTAAATTAATCGCATATTGTAGTTTACTATCGAAGAGTAATGACCGCGTTATGTATAATTAGATTATTGTGTGATTTATAGACTACATATATAGTTGTTACATATTTTTTAATTTGTTTTTAATTGATGACAGCTGTCTGGCGTTCATTGAATTTTTGCTTTCGATTAAGATTAAGGCTCATAACTTTATGATTCATACTCGTTTGCTAGATAAAGTCCATCGACAGAAGTCCCTGCAATTTTAGTGCTGCTTGTGGTGGGGGGGGGGGGAGGGACCAATGCTAAGTGGCTTGAAGGAGCTTTCATTTTGACAAATAAAAAACCGTTGTTTTTGACAAACCGTTTGTCCCTATTATAGTTTTACTGTAGCAATCAAAGAAATTTGATCGTTTGCAAACAGATTTATAAGGGTTTTTAATTTAATTTAATTTTTGGCTATTTTTTTTTAAATATTAGCAGAGCCTGATTGAAAATAGAGTTGTAATCATGCGTCTTGATTTAGCGAGCTGAAAAATGGTGTTTTATGAATTTAATTTTTTCAATGAAAGCCCCCAAATGTTACAAACATGTTATACAAAAGTTTTTTGGTTATGTTTAACACGGCATAACAACAATTAATTGTAGAAATAATGAAATTAAATTTTTGTACAAAATATATTTGGAATTTTCAGTTTGAAAAGTATACCGCTCTGATGAAGTAAAATATGATAGTACTTTTCTCTACTTTAATATTTACCATAGTAAACTGTTTAGACCTTAGTTCAAGATTTTTTTGGTTTTTCAAGTTTAAAATAAACAACAATGACGTTAAATAACATGAAAATTTGTAAACGCTCTATAGAATATATTCTAAAAATATTTTATTTTCCAGGGTATTTGCTTAAATGGATTTCGGAATAAACTCCCCAAGAAAAACACAATCAAATAACCGATTAAAACTAAACTATGCTGTTTGCTTCCATTCGAGCGCACGCAAAATATTGGTGTATTTTGAACTCTACTAAACCGTTTCCTATTACGTTATTAACTATGTATACACAATTTCAATGAGTTTCTTTATTCAATGTAAAGTCTATTTGATACCATTACACATGGAATATAATACTATTTAATTTTCGATGACTTTCTCACAGAAATCACGCTGTATTTTAGTGATAACTCGTTGAATGTTGTCCTACACAATGCAATATAATTGTTTGTGGTTTGTTAGCACAATGACTGCCTTTAGTTCTTGAATCAGCCGAATCTTATATGGATGTAAATCCAAATCATTACAAAAAATACGTCATGTCAATCTTTGAAAAATGTGTAATTCTTGAGATCAACCAGGAATTGATAAGTTTGTGAATTTCTTTATTTTACTGCCGCTTCACATTTTCTGGCTTCAAGTGTCACAGATCACCGACATACAAAATTTTTAAAAAAATGTACAACAAATGAATTACATAAACTATCCTCTACCTAATTCCGTAACCATCTGAGTCGGCCAAGAAATATTTTCTGATTTCAAGGAACTATATTAAAATTCACCGAGATCCAAAAATTCTAAAATATGTTTTGACAGATACATATCAAAATTCTCTATATCCGTATTCATCTGAACTGGCCAAATAATTTTTCTGATTTGAAGGAACTACATCACAACAAATTCATTAAACCATCGTTGCCTTTGGTTACATAAAATCTAAACCACAAAAAAATTAAAAAAATTATTCGGGAAATATTTTGACTATCGTGACAAAAATATTTGTTTCAGGGCTGAGACGAAATACAGTATAATTAATAATTAACTTTGTTTTTACAAAAATTTTATTTGTGACATGACATGAAAAATAAAAATGAAAATGATTTTTGTATCAACTAATCTTCAACTAATAATATATGTATGTACTTTTTTTATTTGTCGTTCGTTTACTATTTCAATTAATTATTATCTTTTTTAATATTATGTATATTAAAGCCAAATCTTGAATAAAATGTCATGATAGCCAAATTTTTCATTAGTATTAGGCTCAACTTCACAAATTTCCGCTATAAAATGTTCATTTTAGAAATTGAGAATGAAATTGATTAGTATATCAACCGAAACGGTTTTTTATTTATCGATTTAAAAATTAATTCACATAGATATCCGCATGTTATGGCCTTCAACAATCTTTTATCTCCTCTGAAATACTAAAAGGTTTAGATAGTTTTAACGCTAAAACTGAATCTGGGCTCTGATGGTGTTCAGGATTGATTTTGAGTAAATGCGCAGAATTTTAGAATAAACCAGGGTTTAATAAAAGCTCATAAACGGTTAATATTCAACCAAATAGTTATAAAATCGTTAAAAAATTAACTAAAGTAATAACGGTAATACATATAAAAGTTCAAAAAATAAAACAAGGTTTAATTTAAATTCTGAAAAATTGTTTCAATAAACAATAATTTAAAAAAAATTTACCAAACTATTAGATAAATCGTCAATATTTACCAAATCCTTAAAACTACTTAGTTCGAAAGTAACTTAACCCATAAAGTGCGTCGTGGAAAAGTTGCATGGAAAATGTGGTGCGTTCCAGTGGACCGCATTTTTAAATTAATTATTTTTCATTCAATTAGAATGATACTAAAAATTTCGATTTGGAAAATAATAAAAATTTCAGAAAAAAATTAAACGGAGTGGGGATAATTTTGTTTTTTGAAAAGCAGAGCGGTCCCATGGACCGCACAACGCTCTTTACGGATTAAAATAAAACATAAACATAAACTAAAGCTAAGCTACCGTTGTCCTGAGCTTAAATATCGTTAAATTTTGACTGCAGTAAACTTGTAGTTTACTATTAGTTAAAAATTAACTTTGGGCGTTCATTGTTGTGAATTAAAAAATATTCGAAGCAGTTGAGGTTTCGTAACAAAAAAAATTCGGAGGGTTGGCTTTTAACCCACTGTCAACTAATGAATTCGAGATACGATGGTGGTTAAAATAAGCAAAGGGGCTAAATTTGACCTTCAACTTTCAAAAAGTAGACGTTAAAGCGCAAAATGTATGGTATACTATACAACTTAATGTGCTTAATGGTTTTAGCATTATTTCATATATCAAATGAAAATTATGACAAGTATAAGTGAATGTAATCTAAACAAACAACCAAATGATCTAATAGTTATCGGTACTCAATTAATGATATCATTAAATGATTCTAATACCCCTTCAGTAAACATAAAATTTAATTAGTTATTTCTAGAATTAAGCAAAACATTTTTGGTATTGTTTTCCTTCTTTCCCATTTCTACTCTGAGTTTTAAGTTACTGGCCATTTAGGACGATAAAACAGAAAAGATAAAATTTTGCTTAAATTTGATTTGAAGAAATAATTAATTTTTATGTTCAGATTTAAATTATTAAAGCTTACCTTTCGTAATTGTAGCGTATTAGAATTATTTAGTGATGTCATTAATTGAGTGCGTATAATTATATTAGATCATCAATGATTAAGTTTGAGTTTCTAGGAATATGTAACTCATCTCTTGTCAATGATATTTTAAACTTCTAATCTGTTAGTCGAGATATATGTACATATGTATAGATCTTCGATGATTACGTTCCCTTTAAAGGAGTGGATCTTGATTTTAACACAAACAATAACAGAAGTATGTATTAACTGTTACTCCGTAGCATCTTAGATTTGGGATTTTGGTTAGCCTCTGAATTTTTAATTGCCGGTAGAATAAACAATTATGAATCCGTCTTTCTTTAAAATGCCTGTACATATGTTTGCGTGTGGATGTCTGTGTGTGCTCTTACTCAAAAACTAACCTGTTATATTTGGAGATGTGCAGGTCCTATTTTGGTTCAGAGCGGAAAAGGGAATTTTGGGGCTTCCATATCAATTTTTTTTTAACTAACTTGATTAATTTATTTTCTTGTATAAGCCAATACGCACACTTATTTATAACGCATTTTGATGATGATATTTGTTTTCCAACATCTCGAAATCAGTTGAACGAGCCCTACTCGTCAATAAAATTTGCCGTATGTTATCGAACGTGCTAAAATCTCGCTCGCAAAATCACAGTATCGAATACAATTTTTGATTCAGTTTTATAACATCGAAAATATTTTTTTGGGTGCACGGCTGAAAAATCCATCAAAAAATTTTTGAAACAAATCCTAATAAAATATTTAAAATGAAATACTCCCAATTATATAGGCACTTTTAGACTTTTATCACAACTTGATACGTTTTTGGGGCATTTACCAGTAGGAACGATACGAATGATATAATAATATAATTTGGTCTGTGTCTGCAAGGTTGACGACGCATTTACAACCCAACGAATTAAGCCCACAAATTAAGCTTACTAAAACACAGGAAAACAAATGTTTCAAGTTATGGTAAATTATCAATATAAGAAGCAATACAATCAAAACCATTCCTTTGATCTTTGCGACCTCGAATCCCGAATAATTATCCGCAAATAATTTTACAAAATTACATATATTAATTATATTCGATATAACGTTTGTCGAAATATTATAAATAATCCACCGTACGTCAGTCCTATGATTGGAGAGATAACCTCAACAAAGAACCCAATACAGAGAATAAATGGTTTGGTGGCGATAACCAAAAAAAAATCCGAAATTTTTTTTTTTTTTCATAACAAATTTTTTAAATATTATTTTAGTTCGTTTAATCAGAGCCCTCTGTATATATAAGAGCCCTAATGATGCCGCCATTTTTTAAACGTGCTTTCTATAAGAGGTGTAGATTTTGTGATGGTGGTTCTGTGGCTTACATGGAGCCGGTGTAAAAAAGACTTTTTTAAATTTACATTTTTTGAATGAAAACTGATTATTTTCGGCAATTTTATTTCACCCATTTGTAGGTGAATAATCATATTTAGACATATATGAAAACCAAAATCGGAATCTATCCATTAATCCGTAAAATACAATTTAAATTTCCCTAATTTTATTCACAACTACATGCAAAACTACAAAAGCTTTTTAAACGAGAAAAATAAACAACTCATATAATATTTAATATATTGGATATCTATTAGAACGACAAGGATGTCTATATCTATTGTCGTATTGTCTACGTGTTTTTATTTTTATTTTATCGTGTTGTCGCCTTTTTGTTTTCGATATGTAGATCAGACAAAGATATCTATACCTTTTTTGTTTTATATTTTCGTGTTTGCCCATTTTTACATTGAAGTGTTCTTCGTCATTTTTAATGATTTTATATTGAAAAGACAAAGACAATCTAAATACTGTTTTTATTTTTTTATTTACGAACTTTTACTTTTACGCTTTCTTTGTTTTTTTGTTAATTTTATATTGAAAAGACAAGGATGATGCTATTTGTTTACATTTTTTTTTATATAAGGATATAATGGTTTGTGTGTAGTTGTTGAAAATGGAAAGGTTTTCTTTTTTCAATTTATTTGAAAATGTAGACATATTTTCTTCTACGATTTTAAAATCATATCTACGAAACATATTAAACATGTAAATTAACAAAAATTTGATTACATTTAATTGAATTTTCATTAAAAAACTTATAAATCAAAACTAACAATTTTACATTGGTTCTTATGGGAAACAGAAAAATGTTCACCTCATATAGAAAGCTTCTATTTCTACCTTACGGCTATGATATATGTAAGATGGCTATGGTTTAATGCATTAGAGCAGTGCTTCTCAAACTTGTTCAATACTGCGGCCCCCGAAATCGAAAAAATAAAATCCAGGGCTCCAAAAAATTTTGTTCAATAATAATTAGATACAGCTAAGCATTTTGGGCATTCCTGTCCGAGGATCCCAGATGTCTCATATTCGTGTCCCGCCAATTTAAAAAAATGCTCTACCAACCCGAAATATTCTTTCAGCTTTATCCGAATTACAGGTAAACAAATTCCTATACGCAAAAAATGTTGTATTCCAGGAAATTGTTAAGCTTGGTTTGCATCAGTGTTGTGAAACGAAATAAATTTTGTTTCGTTTCGGTTTTCGTTATTGAGTAAAAAATAATGTCGTTTTGGGTTTCGGTTTCTGTTTCGCTATTTTTTTTTTTTACGTTTTTTGTTACGTTTCGGTTTGTGTTTCGTTATAGTTATGTTTTTCGTTTCGGTTACAACTCTGAAATAAATAAATAATTAAAATCGATTGTTTAGCTTTTTTTTTGTGTTTAAATGTGTTTTATGTTTTGGAAAATTCCATTCGAAATACCGTTATTTTTCTACACAAAGAAACGAATTCGTTAAAAAAAAATCCTATCAAAATCCCGTTATTTTTTCAAACCATCTAAAAATAATCGAATAGAGAGAGTAAAAAATAACGAAATTGTGGGAAGACGCACTCGATTTTATGATACTTAAAACGTATAGAACTTTTATTTTGCGTAAGAAGAAATGAAAATATTATATGTTCATATTGATATTCAATAAATTTAGAGTTTTGTAAATAAATTTGGCTGTGTCCGAATATTAATTATCCTTAAAATTAAGATGTAATAATTAATTTTTAATTATTGTTGACTTTAAAAATTGAATTATGTACATAATTTATTTTTTACACTTACAAGATTTTATTAAAATGAATCGTAATCCAAATTAAAAACAGAAATAACAATTAATTTTAAACTCTTTATTTTAAATATAATTTTAATATGCTGTATCCGAATTACAAAAACATTCATCATACGTAAATACAAACATGTATGTATTAAATAATACAAACGAAATAAAAAAAGAGCTAGAAATATGGTGTAATAACTAAATAACGTTAAAAAAATTGGGTTTTCGTTATGGTTTTAGTTTCTTTTTGTTTACATTTATCGTTTCAGTTTTTCGTTACGTTATAATCATTAAATTTCAGTTTTTTTTGGTTTTTCGTTATGTTTCGGTTACGTTTCACAACACTGGTTTGCATACCTCTGAAAACTCCGAAACTAAATATTTTGGCTGGACATATGAGTGGAAGAGAACATATACCGAAATGACTAAACTAAAGTCCAGTTCCACAAAAACTTTAGGAAAAAAAAGCGGTAAGGCCTTCAACTCTGTCAGTTGAAATAAGTTGGGTTTGAATTGGTAAATAATTCTGAAGCCATTTAAAATTGTTCGAGCTGTGCTAGAACTTTTGCTCATGTAGCATCATCCAATGTGGAGACAGTGGAATCGAGGTTGTGGCTACATCTATCAAAGTTTGATCCTGACACGGCTGTTGATGATATTTCATCAATGGCAAAAACTTGTTTGGAGATTGACATCTTTGAAATATTTAAATTAGTTCCAAAACAATATAATCTGGAATCTGTTACAAATTGGAAATTAAAGATGTTTTACGAGGTAAGGCCTTAGATCCTAATACTTGGCCGACTGGAGTACACATTAAAGAATTTAAAAATAAAAATTTTTGGATAACAATTCCACCACGGGTGAAGCTTCGAATAGCTCCTGCAGCAAATTAAATTATAAAAACTTATATATCAGTAAATCTGCTCGTAGTGGTAATCCGCAGGTAAATGTTAATTCATGTTTAAAATTTGGCCAATTATATGTTCGTAGTTTAGTAAAATATTTAAATGAGATTACAATTTTATTAGATGAACACGAATTTGACTTTCTTGTTTTGACAGAAACTGTTCTTAACAGTAAGATTTCGCATTAATAATTATAATATGTCCGAATAATACGCGTTGGAGTGGGGTTGCTACTAATTATCGGGCTACAGGTAAATAAATTTTTCTCTAACACATGCGGAAAAGTTGAAATTTTGACATCTAAACTTATCGGCCGTTTTGGTAACATTTTTTGACGTATGATAAAGTTTTACACAGCATGTTCAGAAAACTGACCCGAAATTTTGCCCTTGGTCGTAAGCAATTACTCATCAACTATAAGCATTACCATTATTTTAAAGATATGATTGCTTAGATTGGTCCTTCGGCTTTATGTGTTACGCATAACATCATCGCAATGACGTGTTCAGGTGGCAAAGGAACCGGCGCCGCGAATCTCTGATTTCGCCCGATTTAAATTCTTGAACCAGTGTAGCGAGATAATGGCTTATCCGATCGGTGATCAGATGGTGTTAATTTTTGCATAAAAAGCCAGTGGTGGTTAATTTATTTTAAATTAAATTAATTAATCACCACACAAATTTTAATCTAAAATTCAATCTACAAAATAGCGATTTACAGAGATTGAGAGCACTATAGCGAGAGAATGCCTCATCAGATCGGAGCATTTCGAGTATTAATTTGAGCTTAATAATACTGTGGCAGATAACTTATTGTTAATTAAAATAATTAATCTCCACATAAATTTTAATTAAAATTACAAACTACAAAATAACGATTTACAATGCTTGAAAGCACGCCTCGTAGTGAAAGAACGCCTCATCTGCTCGGAACAATTTTGGTATCAATTTGTGCGTAAAGAATCTGTGGCAGATAATTTACTGTAAATTAAAATAATTATTTTTCACATAAATTTTATTTAAAATTTCGATCTCCAAAGTGGCGATTTACAATGCTAGGGGGCTCTGTAAAGGGAGAATTCCTCAAAGGATAGGAGCAGATGTAGGAGCTTGTGCGGCGATTTCAACATCGATGTCATTGATAAACCCGAATTCGTGCGCTTCATCAAGGACACCTTCGACCTAGACTGCATTTCCAACACACTAGCCTCGACGACTTTGGGAGGCACTTTGTCTCGATCTCACATTCGGCAAGCACATCACCGCTGAGTCCCTGGACTTTTCGTACCATCGCCCAGTACTTAATCGTTTGCAAACAACCACTGTACTCTCATTTCATGATAGTAATAATAAAGAAATTTATTTTAACAATAACCCATGCATCGTGCCATTTCTCGCACCGCTTATAAACATGTAGAGCCGTGTAGAAGACAAAGCCCACCCCGAATTTTTTTATTGGTTATTTATAATCCTCCCCCTGCGAGTACTGATGATATTAACAATTTACAAACGATATTTTCACAATTCTTATCACATTATGAAAAAGTTATTTGTTGTGGAGATTTTAATTTTAATATGTTGGTTAGCAATAAACTAAGCGCTTGCTTGAGTTTATATAATTTGCACTATTTACCCTTTAAGCCGATTAGATTAGATAGCAGTCTGTTCGATTTAATAATTTTGTTTGAGCAGGAACTTTACAATTTTATTTCTTTTGGACAGCTAACAGTTTTTGCAATTTCTAATCATGACCTAATTTGTGCCTCATTTAAGTTCAGACGTACCAGAGATAAAATTTCTTATACTGTAGTTCCAGAATATAAAGCAATTAATCATGAGGCTTTTATAAATTGTTTCTTTTCGATATATTGTGTTAATCTTAATTTCATTCCTCTTCATGTTCATTTTTTAATAAGAATTAGCCTACCAAAATCCTCGTGGTTGTGGAATTGCTATGTACATACATCACATATGTATCTTACAAAAAACATTAATAGCACAGAAAATCGTAGCGGTCGTTGGTAGGCAGATTCAGAAATTTGTATACGAGGAAATTGTGCGGTTTTCTAGAGATATTAATGCGAGGTTTTAGGGCTTCTTGAAAACAGCTCCACGGTTCCCTAGGAGACCGATAAGCCTTTTTCCTCATATTCAGAATGCAATAAGACTTCAATGCTTCCTTTTTAACGGGACACTATTTTGCATTTTTGTCAGCTTTTATTTTTGCTATAATATGCCTCTATAATTAATTTGTATCAAAATTTTGAGTTTAAAACATTTTTATAGCTTATGAACATGGCACGCTATCAAATAAATCCTACGTTACGCCTTAGGCAGGCCACACACGTACAGTTTTAACTGGCAGTTTTAAACTGTGCAGTTATAATTGTCAGTTTTAACTGTGAACTGAGATGCACACACACGTTCAGTCTAATCCTTCAGTTATTATCATGGATTTGAATGAGCGGAACGATCCAACAGGTCGTAATACCAAAGACCCGGCTTATAAATGCTGTCTGGAGATGTTCCAGACTTCTTTGAACCATAATTAATTTTTATTTACTTCAAATAAAATGAAAATTATATAAATAGTCGAACTAGTTTTATATAATTCAATATTTTAATTATTGTATGAAACGTCCTCTCATCTCAAAATTTCGACACAAAACTGAGAATTGTGCAGTTAAACCCCCACACACGTTCAGTTCAGTTAATTGTTTCAGTTAAAAATATAAAAATTTTAAAGTTCTCAGTTAAACTGTACAGTCAAGTTTAACTGAATTAAAATACCCACACACGTACAGTTTTAACTGACTGTTTTAACTGTACAGTTAAAACTGTCAGTTAAAACTGTACGTGTGTGGCCTGCCTTAGAGTCGTGTTCCAGTCGACCACCTCAAGTACTTATGAGTACGAAGGTTGCTTAAATTTATTACTCGTAACTGCTCTTGCCAGAATGCAAGAGCAGTTACGAGTAATAAATTTAAGCAACCTTCGTACTCACAAGTACTTGAGGTGGTCGACTGGAACACGACTAATATTACAAAGAATACGTGTTATGTTGTAAATTTTGACAAACACAGTTGAAACCAGTTGAAAAAAGTAGCTTCGAGAAAAACTCACGAGAAAAACACTAAGGCGTCAGCGTCTTAAAAAAAATATTTCAAATTATTCATAAAATTACTGTGCATACATACAGTGGTGGCCATATTATTAGGGACACATCAATTTTGTTGGGAAATGTTAACTTTTGGCGACTTATGTATTTTACTAAACATTTTTATAGCCTAGCCATACGAAACTATTATTTGTTAATGTGCATTCAAAATACAAAGTTTTACTTTGTACTAAATAATATTTGTACTAAAAGTAGAAATACATTTTTTATCTAAATTAAATGTTCATAAAAAATATTTCTAGCTGAGCTATCTCCAAATATTGAGTGGATACACGTTTAGCATTATTGACTCTACATTTCTTTCATTTGGCGTTTTGTGCTATCTAGGGTAGAAATAGCTCTCAGAGCATTAAACATTGAGATAATAATATTTAAAATTAGTACTTGTTTGGTATATGTACTAATTAGCACTTATCGTATTTAGAATATGCACAAAAGTTATTTTTTTAAGTGGAAAATTTATTAACTGTACTTAAAATGTAATTTTTATTTGTGTATTAAAAATTATAAGGGCTAAAATTATTTGTTGTAATAAGTACTAATTTTATTTTAAATTTATTTAATGCCCTGAGAGCTATTTATAGCCTAGATAGCCCAAAACGCCAAATGAAAGAAATGTAGAGTCAATAATGTTGAACGTGAATAAAAAATGTATTTCTACTTTTAGTACAAATATTATTTAGTACAAAGTAAAGCTTTGTATTTTGAATGCACTTTGACAAATAATAGTTTTGTATGGCTAGGCTATAAAAATGTTTAGTAAAATACATAAGTCGCCAAAAGCCAACATTTCCCAACAGAATTGATGTGTCCGTAATAATATGGCCACCACAGTATGTTTAATATACATGTTTTATTTTATATACTTAATAGCTGCGTCGAAACAAAAATTACTTCCTGTCAAAAATCCTGAAATCCTGTCAAAAATGTCGAAAAATTTGGTTGGTCCAAAACCACTTTTCTCGACGTTTTGAAAGTCCCTGAGTCTGAAAATGCAACAAAAAAAAAATGTCCGTCCGTCTGTCTGGATGTCTGGATGTCTGTGTGTCTGGACCCATGGTATCTCGAGAACGGCTTGTCCGAATTTGAATTTTTTTTCGCCAATCTTTTTCTATGGTCAAGGCGGAGATTTGAAAAGCTTTTGGAGACTGTACGTCAAGAGGGTGGGGTACCTGCCATACGAATTGACCCAAAATATTTGGTTTTATAAATATTTATGATTTTTTTATGTATGCTGGTTTGATTATTATTGAATTGGGCACTGAATTGGGAATTGATTTGAAGGTTAAGTTAGGGATAAATTTGAGGGTTGAGTTGAAGTTGAGTTGGAGTTGAGTTGGGGTTGCATTAGGATGTAGTGAGTAAGTAGTTAACAAATTTTTTATATGATGGAACCTGCGCTTGCCTAATTATCAACAGATTATTATGAAATTTGACATGTGTGTCGGAAATGGGAATCTAAGATGATTTCTGGATAAAGTTCTGGAATATGGCCAAATATGATGGAAGTTGCCTATTTTTCAACCGATTAAGATAAAATCCGATACGTGCGTTGGAAATGTGATTCTAAAATGATTTTTGGATGAAGTTTAGGAATATGGCCAAGTATGATGGAACTTGACTATTTCTCATCACATGTGCGTTGAAAATGGGATTCTAAAATTGTTTTGGATGAAGTTCTGGAATATGGCCAAGTATGATGGAACTTGGCTATTTCTCAACCGATTATTATGAAATTTGACATTTGTGTTGGAAATGTGATGCTGAAACGAGTTTTGGATGAAGTTCTGGAGTATGGCCAAGTATGATGGAACTTGCCCATTTCTCGACCGATTATGATGAAATTCGACATGTGCGTTGAAAATGGGATTCTAAAATGTTGTTTGGATGAAGTTCTGGAATATGGCCAAGTAGGTGGAACTGGCCCATTTCTCAACCGATTTTGATGAAATTCGATATTTGTATTGGAAATGGGATTCTAAAATGAGTTTTGGATGAAATTCTGGAGTAGGATGGAACCTGGCAATTCCTTAATGGGGTATCCTAAAATTTGAGATGGGTGTTGGGAATGGAATTGTAAAATAATTTTTTGATAAAGCTCTGGAATAAGACGATGTAGGATGGAACTTAGTTATTCATTACCCGATTATGATGAAATTTGACATGTGCGTTGTAAATGGGATTCTAAAATGATTTTTGGTTAAAGTTCTAGAATATGGTCAGTTACACGGTTAGAAATATCAGTATAATTTTCGTGTTATATTGTATTCTTGTACCCCTGCTACTAAAGCTTTTGACCTGTTTGGCTGTTGTTGTATGTATAAGTAAATATATGTTAGTTAAAATAGAAATCAATACTGTCAAAACTGTCACATCAACTTTATAACACAGGTGACAGGTGAATGCAATCCTCATTCAAAAAACCAAAGACCGAAGTTCTGATCACCTCGTGAGGTTTCAGCCCTTTATATTTTTATTTTCATACCTATGTGTAACCCCTTATAATTTGTTTCACTTTTTATCTTGCACTTTCTTCTTGTACCAAAATATGTTGGAAAATTATTATTTGGAACGGAAATTAAAATTTTGATAACCATTTTGAGGAGGTAATGCAAACTCAATTTTGCCCTCAAACACTTAAATAAGCGTAAAATATAAAAGACGTGCGTTTAAATTTTTTGTAGTTATAAAATTCAAATTTAATAATTTGCACGAAGCTCAAAACCAACTATGTTTGAAAGGTTTATTTACATTGAATCTAACAAACACAACAAAATTTAATCGCGTGCTTTTACTTTTTTTAACGACATTTTTTTGTAATCTAAACGGTTACAGAAATTAATACCTACAACATGAATCCAACTAAAATCTTGATTTTGCAAATATTTTAGCCCTCAAGGTCCGCTTGCCAATATATTTTGTTGGTGTATTACAAATTAATGGCCAATTTATCATTTGCCGCTTGATTCCGAAATCAGGAAAGTTGGTCAAGCTGATTTACCAGACCATTTGCAATCAAATACGAATTCAATCGTATTTGATCTCAAATGGTCTGGTATCAATCGGTCAGATTGTTGTGATTATTCTTGATTTGTGATTTAATATTAAAATGGAAATTATTGTACAAAAAATTCAAAAATATGTCTAAAATGTTATCTAAAGTATAAATTCGCTTATAATTTGCAAACCAGTTCCAATTTTGTATTAATATTAATATTAATTATAACATGAAATACCCTAAGCCGAGCTGAATAAATTGCTTGTTGATTCAAGGTCATCTCTGATTTATAACTTGTAATTTGTAAGACTGAGTAGGTGTCATTTGTCACCACAATCTACATTATTACGAGAAATCTGGTTCTATCGACGGATATAATATTTAGCCTATAAATAATAAGCCATATTACCAATAATAATTTGCATCAAATTCAAGTAGGTGGCTTAATTTGATTCCATCTTTTAATAAAGTGGGCGAATTGCCCAATTTACATATCAGGTATATCGATGAAATAACCCCACAACTAAAACTGAGTTAAATTAACATTCATTAGATAAAGATTAAATACATGTTATGTATGTAGGTTTGTTTACAACATCGAAGGTTTATTGATATGATATTTTAAAAATACTTTTATAAATTAACATACATATAATTAGAATATTTATATTTGAAACGTGTGTTACGATCCCATGATTTAGTTTAATATTTTAAGGGAGGTTTCCGCCCTAACTATATCAAATATATAAACAAAATTCATTAAATTAGTCGAATATAAATATTTTAAAAATTATATAGACACAATTGTATTCTAATTTTTCATTGCTCTGTGCCCCGGTAATTGTGTGAAAAATTGACATACGACACCACTAAATTTTTAATGTTTTACTATACCAAACTTTTACGAAATAAAAAATGTTCAAGCATAATCATGTAACCAGAGAATATATATGTATGTAGTTGAATAATTAATGATATTCGACAATAGTCGAAATGTCCTAATAAAATCACGCTTTAATGACACTTTTATAAAGTTTTATTTCAAAAAAACTTTTAGTAAATAACTATATTAAATATTTTTTTCAGGGGTGTTCCATACGCACTTATAATAAAAAACAATAAATTCTAAGAAAGTACACATATGTTTCACTTAATATAAATATCACACTTACATTTATAACAAACTATTGTCTGTCCCCCTTATTTGTGCTTACCGCGCGCGAAATCCAAAAATTTTAGAACTGTATTTAACTGTCAGTTATCAAATTAAAATCAATAAAATATAATTAATGTCTTAATTAATACCACTCAACAAAAACAAAATATGAACTAATTCATTCGCACATTGACATTGTCCATAATTGGTAGTCCCCATTTATGAAATATGATTTCCAAATGTATAAAAAAAATATTTTTTGTCGTAGGTCACAACCATATTTCATTTTCACATAAAAACTTATATGGAAAAAAACACCAAACAATAATTTGTTATCAATATTTAATCAGCGATATGAATATATGATATGTACTTACATATACGTTTATACATAAATATATAAAGACAGATTGAATGATAACAATAATAATGATATTAAACTAGAGTACGTATTTATAAAAAAAGTTTCCGAAAGCATAAATTAAAAAGTTATCGTATACATAATTTACCGCACCAACAAAAACGCTACAATGAAAAATTCAAATGAAATTTAATACACCTACTCACAGAGACTAAAGGTATGAAAAAAAAAATATATTTGTATAAAATTACAATTTTTTTACGAATTTTCAATTAATCTGTAAAACCAACTCAATAGTAGCACATAATAATCCCCCTCCTTGGTGTTACATAAACAAAATTATAAAGATTAATTAATCATCTCGTGGGTTGAAGAGCTTTTCTATGAGTGCAGTTTGGAAGAAATGTCTCTTCAGCAACAACAAAACAACAATGAAATACTGAAAAACCATGACCCCCTACCGGATAACTGTCGTTTTGAGGCGTAGTTTCGAGAATAGCATCAAAACTTCTAGATTACATACTAGATAACTACACGGTATTTAGCCTTGTTAGCAATTTTTTTTTTCGCTTATCGACGTGATCTAGTTTAATATCGAGAATTTTAAACTTCATTGTACAGTCAAGATATGTAAATTTTCCCAATTCTGAAGTTGGGATAAAATTCTATCCCAAAACATCAGTGTCGGTATAATGCTAACATAACAAAAAGTCTCAATAATTTTAATCATTTTAAAAATCCTAAAAAATCAAGTTTTTTAATTATAACAAATTTTTGAAATATTATTTTAATTTGTTTTATACCTTGGAGGATGGAGGCGGCCGTCCCGAATCCTACCGCTGAGACAATTTTTTGTAATTTTTACATTCAAAGAGATTGGAGCATTTTTGAAAAATTTATGGATTTTAATAATCATTCACATACGATAAAAGAGAACTTTCCGAATCCGCTTAGCATTTGACCCTTTACGCAAGAATGACAGGAAAACGTAAGAAAAATATTTACCTTTGTATTTCACATACTAATAAAAAAAAAAAACTCCCTAAGGCCATATTTTTTGGGGGATATTTTCGTTCTGGAATAGGATGGTATGTAACCCTTTTTATTTTTGTTTCGTTACGTTATTTAAAAAACAAGGGGGAGTTCATGAGCCTGAGAAACCAGTGCACATAGACGGCAGCTGTTCGAATTTTGTGGCTCTGAATTTGTGGGCTATAGTACAGTTGATTTTCAAAAAAATTAAATTTTCCACGGAACGTGGAGAAATATTCGAGTGATCCAAATGGCCGTTTGTACGACAATTACAGGTCTCAACGCCTACACGGAAAAAAATAAACTGGTTCTCAGCTAAGAAAACGGACTTTTAATTCAAGAAAATGTACTTTTTCTTGATTTAAGAGCAAATTTTCTTATTTCTATCGAGTTTTTCTTCATGTAAGAATTGTGTTTCTTGAAATGAAGAAAAATCGAAAGAAATAAGAAAATTAGCTTTTTAATCAAGAAAAAGTAAATTTTCTTGAATTAAAAGTCCGTTTTCTTAGCTGAGGACCAGCTTATTTTTTTCCGTGTATTCAAAGAGGTATCAATCATCGAAATCGGAGCACATTTGCAGATTTTCGAATTTTGTGGCTCTGAATTTGTGGGCTATAGTACAGTTGATTTTCAAAAAAATTAAATTTTCCACGGAACGTGGAGAAATATTCGACTGATCCAAATGGCCGTTTGTATGACAATTACAGGTCTCAACGCCTATTCAAAGAGGTATCAATCATCGAAATCGGAGCACATTTGCAGATTTTCGAATTTTGTGGCTCTGAATTTGTGGGCTATAGTACAGTTGATTTTCAAAAAAATTAAATTTTCCACGGAACGTGTAGAAATATTCGACCGATCCAAATGGCCGTTTGTATGACAATTATAGGTCTCGACGCCTATTGATAGAGGTATCAATCATCGAAATCGGAGCACATTTGCAGATTTTCGAATTTTGTGGCTCTGAATTTGTGGGCTATAGTTCAGTTGATTTTCAAAAAAATTGAATTTTCCACGGAACGTGTAGAAATATTCGACCGGTTCAAATGGCCGTTTGTATGACAATTACAGGTCTCAACGGCTATTGATAGAGGTATCAATCATCGAAATCGGATCACATTTGCAGATTTTCGAATTTTGTGGCTCTGAATTTGTGGGCTATAGTACAGTTGATTTTCAAAAAAATTAAATTTTCCACGGAACGTGTAGAAATATTCGACCGATCCAAATGGCCTTTTGTATTACAATTACAGGTCTCAACGCCTATTGATAGAGGTATCACTCATCGAAATCGGGGTACATTTGCAGATTTTCGAATTTTTTGGCTCTGAATTTGTGGGCTATAGTACAGTTGATTTTCAAACAAATTAAATTTTCCACGGAACGTGTAGAAATATTCGACTGATCCAAATGGCCGTTTGTATGACAATTACAGGTCTCAATGCCTATTGATAGAGGTATCAATCATCGAAATCGGGACACATTTGCAGATTTTCGAATTTTTTGGCTCTGAATTTGTGGGCTATAGTACAGTTGATTTTCAAACAAATTAAATTTTCCACGGAACGTGTAGAAATATTCGACTGATCCAAATGGCCATTTGTATGACAATTACAGGTCTCAATGCCTATTGATAGAGGTATCAATCATCGAAATCGGGACACATTTGCAGATTTTCGAATTTTTTGGCTCTGAATTTGTGGGCTATAGTACAGTTGATTTTCAAAAAAATTAAATTTTCCACGGAACGTGTAGAAATATTCGACTGATCCAAATGGCCGTTTGTATGACAATTACAGGTCTCAATGCCTATTGATAGAGGTATCAATCATCGAAATCGGGGCACATTTGCAGATTTTCGAATTTTTTGGCTCTGAATTTGTGGGCTATAGTACAGTCGATTTTCAAAAAAAAAAATTTGCCACGGAACGTGTAGAAATATTCGACTGATCCAAATGGCCGTTTGTATGACAATTACAGGTCTCAATGCCTATTGATAGAGGTATCAATCATCGAAATCGGATCACATTTGCAGATTTTCGAATTTTTTGGCTCTGAATTTGTGGGCTATTATACGGTTGATTTTCAAAAAAATTAAATTTTCCACGGAACGTGTAGAAATATTCGACTGATCCAAATGGCCGTTTGTATGACAATTACAGGTCTCAATGCCTATTGATAGAGGTATCAATCATCGAAATCGGGGCACATTTGCAGATTTTCGAATTTTTTGGCTCTGAATTTGTGGGCTATAGTACAGTCGATTTTCAAAAAAATTAAATTTTCCACGGAACGTGTAGAAATATTCGACTGATCCAAATGGCCGTTTGTATGACAATTACAGGTCTCAATGCCTATTGGTAGAGGTATCAATCATCGAAATCGGGGTACATTTGCAGATTTTCGAATTTTTTGGCTCTGAATTTGTGGGCTATAGTACAGTTGATTTTCAAACAAATTAAATTTTCCACGGAACGTGTAGAAATATTCGACTGATCCAAATGGCCGTTTGTATGACAATTACAGGTCTCAATGCCTATTGATAGAGGTATCAATCATCGAAATCGGATCACATTTGCAGATTTTCGAATTTTGTGGCTCTGAATTTGTGGGCTATAGTACAGTTGATTTTCAAAAAAATTAAATTTTCCACGGAACGTGTAGAAATATTCGACCGATCCAAATGGCCTTTTGTATTACAATTACAGGTCTCAACGCCTATTGATAGAGGTATCACTCATCGAAATCGGATCACATTTGCAGATTTTCGAATTTTTTGGCTCTGAATTTGTTGGCTATAGTACAGTTGATTTTCAAAAAAATTAAATTTTCCACGGAACGTGTAGAAATATTCGACTGATCCAAATGGCCGTTTGTATGACAATTACAGGTCTCAATGCCTATTGATAGAGGTATCAATCATCGAAATCGGGACACATTTGCAGATTTTCGAATTTTTTGGCTCTGAATTTGTGGGCTATAGTACAGTTGATTTTCAAACAAATTAAATTTTCCACGGAACGTGTAGAAATATTCGACTGATCCAAATGGCCATTTGTATGACAATTACAGGTCTCAATGCCTATTGATAGAGGTATCAATCATCGAAATCGGGGCACATTTGCAGATTTTCGAATTTTTTGGCTCTGAATTTGTGGGCTATAGTACAGTCGATTTTCAAAAAAAAAAATTTTCCACGGAACGTGTAGAAATATTCGACTGATCCAAATGGCCGTTTGTATGACAATTACAGGTCTCAATGCCTATTGATAGAGGTATCAATCATCGAAATCGGATCACATTTGCAGATTTTCGAATTTTTTGGCTCTGAATTTGTGGGCTATTATACGGTTGATTTTCAAAAAAATTAAATTTTCCACGGAACGTGGAGAAATATTCGACTGATCAAAATGGCCGTTTGTATGACAATTACAGGTCTCAATGCCTATTGATAGAGGTATCAATCATCGAAATCGGATCACATTTGCAGATTTTCGAATTTTTTGGCTCTGAATTTGTGGGCTATTATACGGTTGATTTTCAAAAAAATTAAATTTTCCACGGAACGTGTAGAAATATTCGACTGATCCAAATGGCCGTTTGTATGACAATTACAGGTCTCAATGCCTATTGATAGAGGTATCAATCATCGAAATCGGGGCACATTTGCAGATTTTCGAATTTTTTGGCTCTGAATTTGTGGGCTATAGTACAGTCGATTTTCAAAAAAATTAAATTTTCCACGGAACGTGTAGAAATATTCGACTGATTCAAATGGCCGTTTGTATGACAATTACAGGTCTCAATGCCTATTGGTAGAGGTATCAATCATCGAAATCGGGGTACATTTGCAGATTTTCGAATTTTTTGGCTCTGAATTTGTGGGCTATAGTACAGTTGATTTTCAAACAAATTAAATTTTCCACGGAACGTGTAGAAATATTCGACTGATCCAAATGGCCGTTTGTATGACAATTACAGGTCTCAATGCCTATTGATAGAGGTATCAATCATCGAAATCGGGGCACATTTGCAGATTTTCGAATTTTTTGGCTCTGAATTTGTGGGCTATAGTACAGTCGATTTTCAAAAAAATTAAATTTTCCACGGAACGTGTAGAAATATTCGACTGATCCAAATGGCCGTTTGTATGACAATTACAGGTCTCAATGCCTATTGATAGAGGTATCAATCATCGAAATCGGGGCACATTTGCAGATTTTCGAATTTTTTGGCTCTGAATTTGTGGGCTATAGTACAGTCGATTTTCAAAAAAAAAAATTTTCCACGGAACGTGTAGAAATATTCGACTGATCCAAATGGCCGTTTGTATGACAATTACAGGTCTCAATGCCTATTGATAGAGGTATCAATCATCGAAATCGGATCACATTTGCAGATTTTCGAATTTTTTGGCTCTGAATTTGTGGGCTATTATACGGTTGATTTTCAAAAAAATTAAATTTTCCACGGAACGTGGAGAAATATTCGACTGATCAAAATGGCCGTTTGTATGACAATTACAGGTCTCAATGCCTATTGATAGAGGTATCAATCATCGAAATCGGATCACATTTGCAGATTTTCGAATTTTTTGGCTCTGAATTTGTGGGCTATTATACGGTTGATTTTCAAAAAAATTAAATTTTCCACGGAACGTGTAGAAATATTCGACTGATCCAAATGGCCGTTTGTATGACAATTACAGGTCTCAATGCCTATTGGTAGAGGTATCAATCATCGAAATCGGGGTACATTTGCAGATTTTCGAATTTTTTGGCTCTGAATTTGTGGGCTATAGTACAGTTGATTTTCAAAAAAATTAAATTTTCCACGGAACGTGTAGAAATATTCGACTGATCCAAATGGCCGTTTGTATGACAATTACAGGTCTCAATGCCTATTGATAGAGGTATCAATCATCGAAATCGGGGCACATTTGCAGATTTTCGAATTTTTTGGCTCTGAATTTGTGGGCTATAGTACAGTCGATTTTCAAAAAAATTAAATTTTCCACGGAACGTGTAGAAATATTCGACTGATCCAAATGGCCGTTTGTATGACAATTACAGGTCTCAATGCCTATTGATAGAGGTATCAATCATCGAAATCGGGGCACATTTGCAGATTTTCGAATTTTTTGGCTCTGAATTTGTGGGCTATAGTACAGTCGATTTTCAAAAAAAAAAAATTTCCACGGAACGTGTAGAAATATTCGACTGATCCAAATGGCCGTTTGTATGACAATTACAGGTCTCAATGCCTATTGATAGAGGTATCAATCATCGAAATCGGATCACATTTGCAGATTTTCGAATTTTTTGGCTCTGAATTTGTGGGCTATTATACGGTTGATTTTCAAAAAAATTAAATTTTCCACGGAACGTGGAGAAATATTCGACTGATCAAAATGGCCGTTTGTATGACAATTACAGGTCTCAATGCCTATTGATAGAGGTATCAATCATCGAAATCGGATCACATTTGCAGATTTTCGAATTTTTTGGCTCTGAATTTGTGGGCTATTATACGGTTGATTTTCAAAAAAATTAAATTTTCCACGGAACGTGTAGAAATATTCGACTGATCCAAATGGCCGTTTGTATGACAATTACAGGTCTCAATGCCTATTGATAGAGGTATCAATCATCGAAATCGGGGCACATTTGCAGATTTTCGAATTTTTTGGCTCTGAATTTGTGGGCTATAGTACAGTCGATTTTCAAAAAAATTAAATTTTCCACGGAACGTGTAGAAATATTCGACTGATCCAAATGGCCGTTTGTATGACAATTACAGGTCTCAATGCCTATTGGTAGAGGTATCAATCATCGAAATCGGGGTACATTTGCAGATTTTCGAATTTTTTGGCTCTGAATTTGTGGGCTATTATACGGTTGATTTTCAAAAAAATTAAATTTTCCACGGAACGTGGAGAAATATTCGACTGATCAAAATGGCCGTTTGTATGACAATTACAGGTCTCAATGCCTATTGATAGAGGTATCAATCATCGAAATCGGATCACATTTGCAGATTTTCGAATTTTTTGGCTCTGAATTTGTGGGCTATTATACGGTTGATTTTCAAAAAAATTAAATTTTCCACGGAACGTGTAGAAATATTCGACTGATCCAAATGGCCGTTTGTATGACAATTACAGGTCTCAATGCCTATTGATAGAGGTATCAATCATCGAAATCGGGGCACATTTGCAGATTTTCGAATTTTTTGGCTCTGAATTTGTGGGCTATAGTACAGTCGATTTTCAAAAAAATTAAATTTTCCACGGAACGTGTAGAAATATTCGACTGCTCCAAATGGCCGTTTGTATGACAATTACAGGTCTCAATGCCTATTGATAGAGGTATCAATCATCGAAATCGGGGCACATTTGCAGATTTTCGAATTTTTTGGCTCTGAATTTGTGGGCTATAGTACAGTCGATTTTCAAAAAAAAAATTTTTCCACGGAACGTGTAGAAATATTCGACTGATCCAAATGGCCGTTTGTATGACAATTACAGGTCTCAATGCCTATTGATAGAGGTATCAATCATCGAAATCGGATCACATTTGCAGATTTTCGAATTTTTTGGCTCTGAATTTGTGGGCTATTATACGGTTGATTTTCAAAAAAATTAAATTTTCCACGGAACGTGGAGAAATATTCGACTGATCAAAATGGCCGTTTGTATGACAATTACAGGTCTCAATGCCTATTGATAGAGGTATCAATCATCGAAATCGGATCACATTTGCAGATTTTCGAATTTTTTGGCTCTGAATTTGTGGGCTATTATACGGTTGATTTTCAAAAAAATTAAATTTTCCACGGAACGTGTAGAAATATTCGACTGATCCAAATGGCCGTTTGTATGACAATTACAGGTCTCAATGCCTATTGGTAGAGGTATCAATCATCGAAATCGGGGTACATTTGCAGATTTTCGAATTTTTTGGCTCTGAATTTGTGGGCTATAGTACAGTTGATTTTCAAACAAATTAAATTTTCCACGGAACGTGTAGAAATATTCGACTGATCCAAATGGCCGTTTGTATGACAATTACAGGTCTCAATGCCTATTGATAGAGGTATCAATCATCGAAATCGGGGCACATTTGCAGATTTTCGAATTTTTTGGCTCTGAATTTGTGGGCTATAGTACAGTCGATTTTCAAAAAAATTAAATTTTCCACGGAACGTGTAGAAATATTCGACTGATCCAAATGGCCGTTTGTATGACAATTACAGGTCTCAATGCCTATTGATAGAGGTATCAATCATCGAAATCGGGGCACATTTGCAGATTTTCGAATTTTTTGGCTCTGAATTTGTGGGCTATAGTACAGTCGATTTTCAAAAAAAAAAATTTTCCACGGAACGTGTAGAAATATTCGACTGATCCAAATGGCCGTTTGTATGACAATTACAGGTCTCAATGCCTATTGATAGAGGTATCAATCATCGAAATCGGATCACATTTGCAGATTTTCGAATTTTTTGGCTCTGAATTTGTGGGCTATTATACGGTTGATTTTCAAAAAAATTAAATTTTCCACGGAACGTGGAGAAATATTCGACTGATCAAAATGGCCGTTTGTATGACAATTACAGGTCTCAATGCCTATTGATAGAGGTATCAATCATCGAAATCGGATCACATTTGCAGATTTTCGAATTTTTTGGCTCTGAATTTGTGGGCTATTATACGGTTGATTTTCAAAAAAATTAAATTTTCCACGGAACGTGTAGAAATATTCGACTGATCCAAATGGCCGTTTGTATGACAATTACAGGTCTCAATGCCTATTGATAGAGGTATCAATCATCGAAATCGGGGCACATTTGCAGATTTTCGAATTTTTTGGCTCTGAATTTGTGGGCTATAGTACAGTCGATTTTCAAAAAAATTAAATTTTCCACGGAACGTGTAGAAATATTCGACTGATCCAAATGGCCGTTTGTATGACAATTACAGGTCTCAATGCCTATTGGTAGAGGTATCAATCATCGAAATCGGGGTACATTTGCAGATTTTCGAATTTTTTGGCTCTGAATTTGTGGGCTATAGTACAGTTGATTTTCAAACAAATTAAATTTTCCACGGAACGTGTAGAAATATTCGACTGATCCAAATGGCCGTTTGTATGACAATTACAGGTCTCAATGCCTATTGATAGAGGTATCAATCATCGAAATCGGGGCACATTTGCAGATTTTCGAATTTTTTGGCTCTGAATTTGTGGGCTATAGTACAGTCGATTTTCAAAAAAATTAAATTTTCCACGGAACGTGTAGAAATATTCGACTGATCCAAATGGCCGTTTGTATGACAATTACAGGTCTCAATGCCTATTGGTAGAGGTATCAATCATCGAAATCGGGGTACATTTGCAGATTTTCGAATTTTTTGGCTCTGAATTTGTGGGCTATAGTACAGTTGATTTTCAAACAAATTAAATTTTCCACGGAACGTGTAGAAATATTCGACTGATCCAAATGGCCGTTTGTATGACAATTACAGGTCTCAATGCCTATTGATAGAGGTATCAATCATCGAAATCGGGGCACATTTGCAGATTTTCGAATTTTTTGGCTCTGAATTTGTGGGCTATAGTACAGTCGATTTTCAAAAAAATTAAATTTTCCACGGAACGTGTAGAAATATTCGACTGATCCAAATGGCCGTTTGTATGACAATTACAGGTCTCAATGCCTATTGGTAGAGGTATCAATCATCGAAATCGGATCACATTTGCAGATTTTCGAATTTTTTGGCTCTGAATTTGTGGGCTATTATACGGTTGATTTTCAAAAAAATTAAATTTTCCACGGAACGTGGAGAAATATTCGACTGATCAAAATGGCCGTTTGTATGACAATTACAGGTCTCAATGCCTATTGATAGAGGTATCAATCATCGAAATCGGATCACATTTGCAGATTTTCGAATTTTTTGGCTCTGAATTTGTGGGCTATTATACGGTTGATTTTCAAAAAAATTAAATTTTCCACGGAACGTGTAGAAATATTCGACTGATCCAAATGGCCGTTTGTATGACAATTACAGGTCTCAATGCCTATTGATAGAGGTATCAATCATCGAAATCGGGGCACATTTGCAGATTTTCGAATTTTTTGGCTCTGAATTTGTGGGCTATAGTACAGTCGATTTTCAAAAAAATTAAATTTTCCACGGAACGTGTAGAAATATTCGACTGATCCAAATGGCCGTTTGTATGACAATTACAGGTCTCAATGCCTATTGATAGAGGTATCAATCATCGAAATCGGGGCACATTTGCAGATTTTCGAATTTTTTGGCTCTGAATTTGTGGGCTATAGTACAGTCGATTTTCAAAAAAATTAAATTTTCCACGGAACGTGTAGAAATATTCGACTGATCCAAATGGCCGTTTGTATGACAATTACAGGTCTCAATGCCTATTGGTAGAGGTATCAATCATCGAAATCGGGGTACATTTGCAGATTTTCGAATTTTTTGGCTCTGAATTTGTGGGCTATAGTACAGTTGATTTTCAAACAAATTAAATTTTCCACGGAACGTGTAGAAATATTCGACTGATCCAAATGGCCGTTTGTATGACAATTACAGGTCTCAATGCCTATTGATAGAGGTATCAATCATCGAAATCGGATCACATTTGCAGATTTTCGAATTTTGTGGCTCTGAATTTGTGGGCTATAGTACAGTTGATTTTCAAAAAAATTAAATTTTCCACGGAACGTGTAGAAATATTCGACCGATCCAAATGGCCTTTTGTATTACAATTACAGGTCTCAACGCCTATTGATAGAGGTATCACTCATCGAAATCGGATCACATTTGCAGATTTTCGAATTTTTTGGCTCTGAATTTGTTGGCTATAGTACAGTTGATTTTCAAAAAAATTAAATTTTCCACGGAACGTGTAGAAATATTCGACTGATCCAAATGGCCGTTTGTATGACAATTACAGGTCTCAATGCCTATTGATAGAGGTATCAATCATCGAAATCGGGACACATTTGCAGATTTTCGAATTTTTTGGCTCTGAATTTGTGGGCTATAGTACAGTTGATTTTCAAACAAATTAAATTTTCCACGGAACGTGTAGAAATATTCGACTGATCCAAATGGCCATTTGTATGACAATTACAGGTCTCAATGCCTATTGATAGAGGTATCAATCATCGAAATCGGGACACATTTGCAGATTTTCGAATTTTTTGGCTCTGAATTTGTGGGCTATAGTACAGTTGATTTTCAAAAAAATTAAATTTTCCACGGAACGTGTAGAAATATTCGACTGATCCAAATGGCCGTTTGTATGACAATTACAGGTCTCAATGCCTATTGATAGAGGTATCAATCATCGAAATCGGGGCACATTTGCAGATTTTCGAATTTTTTGGCTCTGAATTTGTGGGCTATAGTACAGTCGATTTTCAAAAAAAAAAATTTTCCACGGAACGTGTAGAAATATTCGACTGATCCAAATGGCCGTTTGTATGACAATTACAGGTCTCAATGCCTATTGATAGAGGTATCAATCATCGAAATCGGATCACATTTGCAGATTTTCGAATTTTTTGGCTCTGAATTTGTGGGCTATTATACGGTTGATTTTCAAAAAAATTAAATTTTCCACGGAACGTGTAGAAATATTCGACTGATCCAAATGGCCGTTTGTATGACAATTACAGGTCTCAATGCCTATTGATAGAGGTATCAATCATCGAAATCGGGGCACATTTGCAGATTTTCGAATTTTTTGGCTCTGAATTTGTGGGCTATAGTACAGTCGATTTTCAAAAAAATTAAATTTTCCACGGAACGTGTAGAAATATTCGACTGATCCAAATGGCCGTTTGTATGACAATTACAGGTCTCAATGCCTATTGGTAGAGGTATCAATCATCGAAATCGGGGTACATTTGCAGATTTTCGAATTTTTTGGCTCTGAATTTGTGGGCTATAGTACAGTTGATTTTCAAACAAATTAAATTTTCCACGGAACGTGTAGAAATATTCGACTGATCCAAATGGCCGTTTGTATGACAATTACAGGTCTCAATGCCTATTGATAGAGGTATCAATCATCGAAATCGGGACACATTTGCAGATTTTCGAATTTTTTGGCTCTGAATTTGTGGGCTATAGTACAGTTGATTTTCAAAAAAATTAAATTTTCCACGGAACGTGGAGAAATATTCGACTGATCAAAATGGCCGTTTGTATGACAATTACAGGTCTCAATGCCTATTGATAGAGGTATCAATCATCGAAATCGGATCACATTTGCAGATTTTCGAATTTTTTGGCTCTGAATTTGTGGGCTATTATACGGTTGATTTTCAAAAAAATTAAATTTTCCACGGAACGTGTAGAAATATTCGACTGATCCAAATGGCCGTTTGTATGACAATTACAGGTCTCAATGCCTATTGATAGAGGTATCAATCATCGAAATCGGGGCACATTTGCAGATTTTCGAATTTTTTGGCTCTGAATTTGTGGGCTATCGTACAGTTGATTTTCAAACAAATTAAATTTTCCACGGAACGTGTAGAAATATTCGACTGATCCAAATGGCCGTTTGTATGACAATTACAGGTCTCAATGCCTATTGATAGAGGTATCAATCATCGAAATCGGGGCACATTTGCAGATTTTCGAATTTTATGGCTCTGAATTTGTGGGCTATAGTACAGTTGATTTTCAAACAAATTAAATTTTCCACGGAACGTGTAGAAATATTCGACTGATCCAAATGGCCGTTTGTATGACAATTACAGGTCTCAATGCCTATTGATAGAGGTATCAATCATCGAAATCGGGACACATTTGCAGATTTTCGAATTTTTTGGCTCTGAATTTGTGGGCTATAGTACAGTTGATTTTCAAAAAAATTAAATTTTCCACGGAACGTGGAGAAATATTCGACTGATCAAAATGGCCGTTTGTATGACAATTACAGGTCTCAATGCCTATTGATAGAGGTATCAATCATCGAAATCGGATCACATTTGCAGATTTTCGAATTTTTTGGCTCTGAATTTGTGGGCTATTATACGGTTGATTTTCAAAAAAATTAAATTTTCCACGGAACGTGTAGAAATATTCGACTGATCCAAATGGCCGTTTGTATGACAATTACAGGTCTCAATGCCTATTGATAGAGGTATCAATCATCGAAATCGGATCACATTTGCAGATTTTCGAATTTTTTGGCTCTGAATATGTGGGCTATTATACGGTTGATTTTCAAAAAAATTAAATTTTCCACGGAACGTGTAGAAATATTCGACTGATCCAAATGGCCGTTTGTATGACAATTACAGGTCTCAACGCCTATTCAAAGAGGTATCAATCATCGAAATCGGAGCACATTTGCAGATTTTCGAATTTTTTGGCTCTGAATTTGTGGGCTATAGTACAGTTGATTTTCAAAAAAATTAAATTTTCCACGGAACGTGTAGAAATATTCGACTGATCCAAATGGCCGTTTGTATGACAATTACAGGTCTCAATGCCTATTGATAGAGGTATCAATCATCGAAATCGGGGCACATTTGCAGATTTTCGAATTTTATGGCTCTGAATTTGTGGGCTATAGTACAGTTGATTTTCAAACAAATTAAATTTTCCACGGAACGTGTAGAAATATTCGACTGATCCAAATGGCCGTTTGTATGACAATTACAGGTCTCAATGCCTATTGATAGAGGTATCAATCATCGAAATCGGGACACATTTGCAGATTTTCGAATTTTTTGGCTCTGAATTTGTGGGCTATAGTACAGTTGATTTTCAAAAAAATTAAATTTTCCACGGAACGTGTAGAAATATTCGACTGATCCAAATGGCCGTTTGTATGACAATTACAGGTCTCAATGCCTATTGATAGAGGTATCAATCATCGAAATCGGGGCACATTTGCTGATTTTCGAATTTTTTGGCTCTGAATTTGTGGGCTATTATACGGTTGATTTTCAAAAAAATTAAATTTTCCACGGAACGTGTAGAAATATTCGACTGATCCAAATGGCCGTTTGTATGACAATTATAGGTCTCAATGCCTATTGATAGAGGTATCAATCATCGAAATCGGAGCACATTTGCAGATTTTCGAATTTTTTGGCTCTGAATTTGTGGGCTATAGTACAGTCGATTTTCAAAAAAATTAAATTTTCCACGGAACGTGTAGAAATATTCGACTGATCCAAATGGCCGTTTGTATGACAATTACAGGTCTCAATGCCTATTGATAGAGGTATCAATCATCGAAATCGGAGCACATTTGCAGATTTTCGAATTTTGTGGCTCTGAATTTGTGGGGTATACAGTTGTGGGGTGTACAGTTGATTTTCAAAAAAATTAAATTTTCCACGGAACGTGTAGAAATATTCGACTGATCCAAATGACCGTTTGTATGACAATTACAGGTCTCAACGGCTATTGATAGAGGTATCAATCATCGAAATCGGATCACATTTGCAGATTTTCGAATTTTTTGGCTCTGAATTTGTGGGCTATAGTACAGTTGATTTTCAAAAAAATTAAATTTTCCACGGAACGTGTGGAAATATTCGACTGATCCAAATGGCCGTTTGTATGACAATTACAGGTCTCAATGCCTATTGATAGAGGTATCAATCATCGAAATCGGGGTACATTTGCAGATTTTCGAATTTTTTGGCTCTGAATTTGTGGGCTATAGTACAGTTGATTTTCAAAAAAATTAAATTTTCCACGGAACGTGTAGAAATATTCGACTGATCCAAATGGCCGTTTGTATGACAATTACAGGTCTCAATGCCTATTGATAGAGGTATCAATCATCGAAATCGGGACACATTTGCAGATTTTCGAATTTTTTGGCTCTGAATTTGTGGGCTATAGTACAGTCGATTTTCAAAAAAATTAAATTTTCCACGGAACGTGTAGAAATATTCGACTGATCCAAATGGCCGTTTGTATGACAATTACAGGTCTCAATGCCTATTGATAGAGGTATCAATCATCGAAATCGGGACACATTTGCAGATTTTCGAATTTTTTGGCTCTGAATTTGTGGGCTATAGTACAGTTGATTTTCAAAAAAATTAAATTTTCCACGGAACGTGTAGAAATATTCGACTGATCCAAATGGCCGTTTGTATGACAATTACAGGTCTCAATGCCTATTGATAGAGGTATCAATCATCGAAATCGGGACACATTTGCAGATTTTCGAATTTTTTGGCTCTGAATTTGTGGGCTATAGTACAGTTGATTTTCAAAAAAATTAAATTTTCCACGGAACGTGTAGAAATATTCGACTGATCCAAATGGCCGTTTGTATGACAATTACAGGTCTCAATGCCTATTGATAGAGGTATCAATCATCGAAATCGGGGCACATTTGCTGATTTTCGAATTTTTTGGCTCTGAATTTGTGGGCTATTATACGGTTGATTTTCAAAAAAATTAAATTTTCCACGGAACGTGTAGAAATATTCGACTGATCCAAATGGCCGTTTGTATGACAATTATAGGTCTCAATGCCTATTGATAGAGGTATCAATCATCGAAATCGGGGCACATTTGCAGATTTTCGAATTTTTTGGCTCTGAATTTGTGGGCTATAGTACAGTTGATTTTCAAAAAAATTAAATTTTCCACGGAACGTGTATAAATATTCGACTGATCCAAATGGCCGTTTGTATGACAATTACAGGTCTCAATGCCTATTGATAGAGGTATCAATCATCGAAATCGGATCACATTTGCAGATTTTCGAATTTTTTGGCTCTGAATTTGTGGGCTATTATACGGTTGATTTTCAAAAAAATTAAATTTTCCACGGAACGTGTAGAAATATTCGACTGATCCAAATGGCCGTTTGTATGACAATTACAGGTCTCAACGCCTATTCAAAGAGGTATCAATCATCGAAATCGGAGCACATTTGCAGATTTTCGAATTTTTTGGCTCTGAATTTGTGGGCTATAGTACAGTTGATTTTCAAAAAAATTAAATTTTCCACGGAACGTGTAGAAATATTCGACTGATCCAAATGGCCGTTTGTATGACAATTACAGGTCTCAATGCCTATTGATAGAGGTATCAATCATCGAAATCGGGGCACATTTGCAGATTTTCGAATTTTATGGCTCTGAATTTGTGGGCTATAGTACAGTTGATTTTCAAACAAATTAAATTTTCCACGGAACGTGTAGAAATATTCGACTGATCCAAATGGCCGTTTGTATGACAATTACAGGTCTCAATGCCTATTGATAGAGGTATCAATCATCGAAATCGGGACACATTTGCAGATTTTCGAATTTTTTGGCTCTGAATTTGTGGGCTATAGTACAGTTGATTTTCAAAAAAATTAAATTTTCCACGGAACGTGTAGAAATATTCGACTGATCCAAATGGCCGTTTGTATGACAATTACAGGTCTCAATGCCTATTGATAGAGGTATCAATCATCGAAATCGGGGCACATTTGCTGATTTTCGAATTTTTTGGCTCTGAATTTGTGGGCTATTATACGGTTGATTTTCAAAAAAATTAAATTTTCCACGGAACGTGTAGAAATATTCGACTGATCCAAATGGCCGTTTGTATGACAATTACAGGTCTCAATGCCTATTGATAGAGGTATCAATCATCGAAATCGGGGCACATTTGCAGATTTTCGAATTTGTTGGCTCTGAATTTGTGGGCTATAGTACAGTCGATTTTCAAAAAAATTAAATTTTCCACGGAACGTGTAGAAATATTCGACTGATCCAAATGGCCGTTTGTATGACAATTACAGGTCTCAATGCCTATTGATAGAGGTATCAATCATCGAAATCGGATCACATTTGCAGATTTTCGAATTTTTTGGCTCTGAATTTGTGGGCTATTATACGGTTGATTTTCAAAAAAATTAAATTTTCCACGGAACGTGTAGAAATATTCGACTGATCCAAATGGCCGTTTGTATGACAATTACAGGTCTCAATGCCTATTGATAGAGGTATCAATCATCGAAATCGGGGCACATTTGCTGATTTTCGAATTTTTTGGCTCTGAATTTGTGGGCTATTATACGGTTGATTTTCAAAAAAATTAAATTTTCCACGGAACGTGTAGAAATATTCGACTGATCCAAATGGCCGTTTGTATGACAATTACAGGTCTCAATGCCTATTGATAGAGGTATCAATCATCGAAATCGGGGCACATTTGCAGATTTTCGAATTTTTTGGCTCTGAATTTGTGGGCTATAGTACAGTCGATTTTCAAAAAAATTAAATTTTCCACGGAACGTGTAGAAATATTCGACTGATCCAAATGGCCGTTTGTATGACAATTACAGGTCTCAATGCCTATTGATAGAGGTATCAATCATCGAAATCGGAGCACATTTGCAGATTTTCGAATTTTGTGGCTCTGAATTTGTGGGGTATACAGTTGTGGGGTGTACAGTTGATTTTCAAAAAATTAAATTTTCCACGGAACGTGTAGAAATATTCGACTGATCCAAATGACCGTTTGTATGACAATTACAGGTCTCAACGGCTATTGATAGAGGTATCAATCATCGAAATCGGATCACATTTGCAGATTTTCGAATTTTTTGGCTCTGAATTTGTGGGCTATAGTACAGTTGATTTTCAAATAAATTAAATTTTCCACGGAACGTGTAGAAATATTCGACTGATCCAAATGGCCGTTTGTATGACAATTACAGGTCTCAATGCCTATTGATAGAGGTATCAATCATCGAAATCGGGGTACATTTGCAGATTTTCGAATTTTTTGGCTCTGAATTTGTGGGCTATAGTACAGTTGATTTTCAAAAAAATTAAATTTTCCACGGAACGTGTAGAAATATTCGACTGATCCAAATGGCCGTTTGTATGACAATTACAGGTCTCAATGCCTATTGATAGAGGTATCAATCATCGAAATCGGGGCACATTTGCAGATTTTCGAATTTTATGGCTCTGAATTTGTGGGCTATAGTACAGTTGATTTTCAAACAAATTAAATTTTCCACGGAACGTGTAGAAATATTCGACTGATCCAAATGGCCGTTTGTATGACAATTAAAGGTCTCAATGCCTATTGATAGAGGTATCAATCATCGAAATCGGGACACATTTGCAGATTTTCGAATTTTTTGGCTCTGAATTTGTGGGCTATAGTACAGTTGATTTTCAAAAAAATTAAATTTTCCACGGAACGTGGAGAAATATTCGACTGATCAAAATGGCGTTTGTATGACAATTACAGGTCTCAATGCCTATTGATAGAGGTATCAATCATCGAAATCGGATCACATTTGCAGATTTTCGAATTTTTTGGCTCTGAATTTGTGGGCTATTATACGGTTGATTTTCAAAAAAATTAAATTTTCCACGGAACGTGTAGAAATATTCGACTGATCCAAATGGCCGTTTGTATGACAATTACAGGTCTCAATGCCTATTGATAGAGGTATCAATCATCGAAATCGGGGCACATTTGCAGATTTTCGAATTTTGTGGCTCTGAATTTGTGGGGTATACAGTTGTGGGGTGTACAGTTGATTTTCAAAAAAATTAAATTTTCCACGGAACGTGTAGAAATATTCGACTGATCCAAATGACCGTTTGTATGACAATTACAGGTCTCAACGGCTATTGATAGAGGTATCAATCATCGAAATCGGATCACATTTGCAGATTTCCGAATTATTTGGCTCTGAATTTGTGGGCTATAGTACAGTTGATTTTCAAAAAAATTAAATTTTCCACGGAACGTGTGGAAATATTCGACTGATCCAAATGGCCGTTTGTATGACAATTACAGGTCTCAATGCCTATTGATAGAGGTATCAATCATCGAAATCGGGGTACATTTGCAGATTTTCGAATTTTTTGGCTCTGAATTTGTGGGCTATAGTACAGTTGATTTTCAAAAAAATTAAATTTTCCACGGAACGTGTAGAAATATTCGACTGATCCAAATGGCCGTTTGTATGACAATTACAGGTCTCAATGCCTATTGATAGAGGTATCAATCATCGAAATCGGGACACATTTGCAGATTTTCGAATTTTTTGGCTCTGAATTTGTGGGCTATAGTACAGTTGATTTTCAAAAAAATTAAATTTTCCACGGAACGTGTAGAAATATTCGACTGATCCAAATGGCCGTTTGTATGACAATTACAGGTCTCAATGCCTATTGATAGAGGTATCAATCATCGAAATCGGGGCACATTTGCTGATTTTCGAATTTTTTGGCTCTGAATTTGTGGGCTATTATACGGTTGATTTTCAAAAAAATTAAATTTTCCACGGAACGTGTAGAAATATTCGACTGATCCAAATGGCCGTTTGTATGACAATTACAGGTCTCAATGCCTATTGATAGAGGTATCAATCATCGAAATCGGGGCACATTTGCAGATTTTCGAATTTTTTGGCTCTGAATTTGTGGGCTATAGTACAGTTGATTTTCAAAAAAATTAAATTTTCCACGGAACGTGTAGAAATATTCGACTGATCCAAATGGCCGTTTGTATGACAATTACAGGTCTCAATGCCTATTGATAGAGGTATCAATCATCGAAATCGGATCACATTTGCAGATTTTCGAATTTTTTGGCTCTGAATTTTGTGGTTATACGGTTGATTTTCAAAAAAATTAAATTTTCCACGGAACGTGTAGAAATATTCGACTGATCCAAATGGCCGTTTGTATGACAATTACAGGTCTCAACGCCTATTCAAAGAGGTATCAATCATCGAAATCGGAGCACATTTGCAGATTTTCGAATTTTTTGGCTCTGAATTTGTGGGCTATAGTACAGTTGATTTTCAAAAAAATTAAATTTTCCACGGAACGTGTAGAAATATTCGACTGATCCAAATGGCCGTTTGTATGACAATTACAGGTCTCAATGCCTATTGATAGAGGTATCAATCATCGAAATCGGGGCACATTTGCAGATTTTCGAATTTTATGGCTCTGAATTTGTGGGCTATAGTACAGTTGATTTTCAAACAAATTAAATTTTCCACGGAACGTGTAGAAATATTCGACTGATCCAAATGGCCGTTTGTATGACAATTACAGGTCTCAATGCCTATTGATAGAGGTATCAATCATCGAAATCGGGACACATTTGCAGATTTTCGAATTTTTTGGCTCTGAATTTGTGGGCTATAGTACAGTTGATTTTCAAAAAAATTAAATTTTCCACGGAACGTGTAGAAATATTCGACTGATCCAAATGGCCGTTTGTATGACAATTACAGGTCTCAATGCCTATTGATAGAGGTATCAATCATCGAAATCGGGGCACATTTGCTGATTTTCGAATTTTTTGGCTCTGAATTTGTGGGCTATTATACGGTTGATTTTCAAAAAAATTAAATTTTCCACGGAACGTGTAGAAATATTCGACTGATCCAAATGGCCGTTTGTATGACAATTACAGGTCTCAATGCCTATTGATAGAGGTATCAATCATCGAAATCGGGGCACATTTGCAGATTTTCGAATTTTTTGGCTCTGAATTTGTGGGCTATAGTACAGTCGATTTTCAAAAAAATTAAATTTTCCACGGAACGTGTAGAAATATTCGACTGATCCAAATGGCCGTTTGTATGACAATTACAGGTCTCAATGCCTATTGATAGAGGTATCAATCATCGAAATCGGATCACATTTGCAGATTTTCGAATTTTTTGGCTCTGAATTTGTGGGCTATTATACGGTTGATTTTCAAAAAAATTAAATTTTCCACGGAACGTGTAGAAATATTCGACTGATCCAAATGGCCGTTTGTATGACAATTACAGGTCTCAATGCCTATTGATAGAGGTATCAATCATCGAAATCGGAGCACATTTGCAGATTTTCGAATTTTGTGGCTCTGAATTTGTGGGGTATACAGTTGTGGGGTGTACAGTTGATTTTCAAAAAAATTAAATTTTCCACGGAACGTGTAGAAATATTCGACTGATCCAAATGACCGTTTGTATGACAATTACAGGTCTCAACGGCTATTGATAGAGGTATCAATCATCGAAATCGGATCACATTTGCAGATTTTCGAATTTTTTGGCTCTGAATTTGTGGGCTATAGTACAGTTGATTTTCAAATAAATTAAATTTTCCACGGAACGTGTAGAAATATTCGACTGATCCAAATGGCCGTTTGTATGACAATTACAGGTCTCAATGCCTATTGATAGAGGTATCAATCATCGAAATCGGGGTACATTTGCAGATTTTCGAATTTTTTGGCTCTGAATTTGTGGGCTATAGTACAGTTGATTTTCAAAAAAATTAAATTTTCCACGGAACGTGTAGAAATATTCGACTGATCCAAATGGCCGTTTGTATGACAATTACAGGTCTCAATGCCTATTGATAGAGGTATCAATCATCGAAATCGGGGCACATTTGCAGATTTTCGAATTTTATGGCTCTGAATTTGTGGGCTATAGTACAGTTGATTTTCAAACAAATTAAATTTTCCACGGAACGTGTAGAAATATTCGACTGATCCAAATGGCCGTTTGTATGACAATTAAAGGTCTCAATGCCTATTGATAGAGGTATCAATCATCGAAATCGGGACACATTTGCAGATTTTCGAATTTTTTGGCTCTGAATTTGTGGGCTATAGTACAGTTGATTTTCAAAAAAATTAAATTTTCCACGGAACGTGGAGAAATATTCGACTGATCAAAATGGCCGTTTGTATGACAATTACAGGTCTCAATGCCTATTGATAGAGGTATCAATCATCGAAATCGGATCACATTTGCAGATTTTCGAATTTTTTGGCTCTGAATTTGTGGGCTATTATACGGTTGATTTTCAAAAAAATTAAATTTTCCACGGAACGTGTAGAAATATTCGACTGATCCAAATGGCCGTTTGTATGACAATTACAGGTCTCAATGCCTATTGATAGAGGTATCAATCATCGAAATCGGGGCACATTTGCAGATTTTCGAATTTTGTGGCTCTGAATTTGTGGGGTATACAGTTGTGGGGTGTACAGTTGATTTTCAAAAAAATTAAATTTTCCACGGAACGTGTAGAAATATTCGACTGATCCAAATGACCGTTTGTATGACAATTACAGGTCTCAACGGCTATTGATAGAGGTATCAATCATCGAAATCGGATCACATTTGCAGATTTCCGAATTATTTGGCTCTGAATTTGTGGGCTATAGTACAGTTGATTTTCAAAAAAATTAAATTTTCCACGGAACGTGTGGAAATATTCGACTGATCCAAATGGCCGTTTGTATGACAATTACAGGTCTCAATGCCTATTGATAGAGGTATCAATCATCGAAATCGGGGTACATTTGCAGATTTTCGAATTTTTTGGCTCTGAATTTGTGGGCTATAGTACAGTTGATTTTCAAAAAAATTAAATTTTCCACGGAACGTGTAGAAATATTCGACTGATCCAAATGGCCGTTTGTATGACAATTACAGGTCTCAATGCCTATTGATAGAGGTATCAATCATCGAAATCGGGACACATTTGCAGATTTTCGAATTTTTTGGCTCTGAATTTGTGGGCTATAGTACAGTTGATTTTCAAAAAAATTAAATTTTCCACGGAACGTGTAGAAATATTCGACTGATCCAAATGGCCGTTTGTATGACAATTACAGGTCTCAATGCCTATTGATAGAGGTATCAATCATCGAAATCGGGGCACATTTGCTGATTTTCGAATTTTTTGGCTCTGAATTTGTGGGCTATTATACGGTTGATTTTCAAAAAAATTAAATTTTCCACGGAACGTGTAGAAATATTCGACTGATCCAAATGGCCGTTTGTATGACAATTACAGGTCTCAATGCCTATTGATAGAGGTATCAATCATCGAAATCGGGGCACATTTGCAGATTTTCGAATTTTTTGGCTCTGAATTTGTGGGCTATAGTACAGTTGATTTTCAAAAAAATTAAATTTTCCACGGAACGTGTAGAAATATTCGACTGATCCAAATGGCCGTTTGTATGACAATTACAGGTCTCAATGCCTATTGATAGAGGTATCAATCATCGAAATCGGATCACATTTGCAGATTTTCGAATTTTTTGGCTCTGAATTTTGTGGTTATACGGTTGATTTTCAAAAAAATTAAATTTTCCACGGAACGTGTAGAAATATTCGACTGATCCAAATGGCCGTTTGTATGACAATTACAGGTCTCAACGCCTATTCAAAGAGGTATCAATCATCGAAATCGGAGCACATTTGCAGATTTTCGAATTTTTTGGCTCTGAATTTGTGGGCTATAGTACAGTTGATTTTCAAAAAAATTAAATTTTCCACGGAACGTGTAGAAATATTCGACTGATCCAAATGGCCGTTTGTATGACAATTACAGGTCTCAATGCCTATTGATAGAGGTATCAATCATCGAAATCGGGGCACATTTGCAGATTTTCGAATTTTATGGCTCTGAATTTGTGGGCTATAGTACAGTTGATTTTCAAACAAATTAAATTTTCCACGGAACGTGTAGAAATATTCGACTGATCCAAATGGCCGTTTGTATGACAATTACAGGTCTCAATGCCTATTGATAGAGGTATCAATCATCGAAATCGGGACACATTTGCAGATTTTCGAATTTTTTGGCTCTGAATTTGTGGGCTATAGTACAGTTGATTTTCAAAAAAATTAAATTTTCCACGGAACGTGTAGAAATATTCGACTGATCCAAATGGCCGTTTGTATGACAATTACAGGTCTCAATGCCTATTGATAGAGGTATCAATCATCGAAATCGGGGCACATTTGAAGATTTTCGAATTTTTTGGCTCTGAATTTGTGGGCTATAGTACAGTTGATTTTCAAAAAAATTAAATTTTCCACGGAACGTGTAGAAATATTCGACTGATCCAAATGGCCCTTTGTATGACAATTACAGGTCTCAATGCCTATTGATAGAGGTATCAATCATCGAAATCGGATCACATTTGCAGATTTTCGAATTTTTTGGCTCTGAATTTTGTGGTTATACGGTTGATTTTCAAAAAAATTAAATTTTCCACGGAACGTGTAGAAATATTCGACTGATCCAAATGGCCGTTTGTATGACAATTACAGGTCTCAACGCCTATTCAAAGAGGTATCAATCATCGAAATCGGAGCACATTTGCAGATTTTCGAATTTTTTGGCTCTGAATTTGTGGGCTATAGTACAGTTGATTTTCAAAAAAATTAAATTTTCCACGGAACGTGTAGAAATATTCGACTGATCCAAATGGCCGTTTGTATGACAATTACAGGTCTCAATGCCTATTGATAGAGGTATCAATCATCGAAATCGGGACACATTTGCAGATTTTCGAATTTTTTGGCTCTGAATTTGTGGGCTATAGTACAGTTGATTTTCAAAAAAATTAAATTTTCCACGGAACGTGTAGAAATATTCGACTGATCCAAATGGCCGTTTGTATGACAATTACAGGTCTCAATGCCTATTGATAGAGGTATCAATCATCGAAATCGGGGCACATTTGCAGATTTTCGAATTTTGTGGCTCTGAATTTGTGGGGTATACAGTTGTGGGGTGTACAGTTGATTTTCAAAAAAATTAAATTTTCCACGGAACGTGTAGAAATATTCGACTGATCCAAATGACCGTTTGTATGACAATTACAGGTCTCAACGGCTATTGATAGAGGTATCAATCATCGAAATCGGATCACATTTGCAGATTTTCGAATTATTTGGCTCTGAATTTGTGGGCTATAGTACAGTTGATTTTCAAAAAATTAAATTTTCCACGGAACGTGTGGAAATATTCGACTGATCCAAATGGCCGTTTGTATGACAATTACAGGTCTCAATGCCTATTGATAGAGGTATCAATCATCGAAATCGGGGTACATTTGCAGATTTTCGAATTTTTTGGCTCTGAATTTGTGGGCTATAGTACAGTTGATTTTCAAAAAAATTAAATTTTCCACGGAACGTGTAGAAATATTCGACTGATCCAAATGGCCGTTTGTATGACAATTACAGGTCTCAATGCCTATTGATAGAGGTATCAATCATCGAAATCGGGGCACATTTGAAGATTTTCGAATTTTTTGGCTCTGAATTTGTGGGCTATAGTACAGTTGATTTTCAAAAAAATTAAATTTTCCACGGAACGTGTAGAAATATTCGACTGATCCAAATGGCCGTTTGTATGACAATTACAGGTCTCAATGCCTATTGATAGAGGTATCAATCATCGAAATCGGATCACATTTGCAGATTTTCGAATTTTTTGGCTCTGAATTTTGTGGTTATACGGTTGATTTTCAAAAAAATTAAATTTTCCACGGAACGTGTAGAAATATTCGACTGATCCAAATGGCCGTTTGTATGACAATTACAGGTCTCAACGCCTATTCAAAGAGGTATCAATCATCGAAATCGGAGCACATTTGCAGATTTTCGAATTTTTTGGCTCTGAATTTGTGGGCTATAGTAGGTACAGTTGATTTTCAAAAAAATTAAATTTTCCACGGAACGTGTAGAAATATTCGACTGATCCAAATGGCCGTTTGTATGACAATTACAGGTCTCAATGCCTATTGATAGAGGTATCAATCATCGAAATCGGGGCACATTTGCAGATTTTCGAATTTTATGGCTCTGAATTTGTGGGCTATAGTACAGTTGATTTTCAAACAAATTAAATTTTCCACGGAACGTGTAGAAATATTCGACTGATCCAAATGGCCGTTTGTATGACAATTACAGGTCTCAATGCCTATTGATAGAGGTATCAATCATCGAAATCGGGACACATTTGCAGATTTTCGAATTTTTTGGCTCTGAATTTGTGGGCTATAGTACAGTTGATTTTCAAAAAAATTAAATTTTCCACGGAACGTGTAGAAATATTCGACTGATCCAAATGGCCGTTTGTATGACAATTACAGGTCTCAATGCCTATTGATAGAGGTATCAATCATCGAAATCGGGGCACATTTGCTGATTTTCGAATTTTTTGGCTCTGAATTTGTGGGCTATTATACGGTTGATTTTCAAAAAAATTAAATTTTCCACGGAACGTGTAGAAATATTCGACTGATCCAAATGGCCGTTTGTATGACAATTACAGGTCTCAATGCCTATTGATAGAGGTATCAATCATCGAAATCGGGGCACATTTGCAGATTTTCGAATTTTTTGGCTCTGAATTTGTGGGCTATAGTACAGTCGATTTTCAAAAAAATTAAATTTTCCACGGAACGTGTAGAAATATTCGACTGATCCAAATGGCCGTTTGTATGACAATTACAGGTCTCAATGCCTATTGATAGAGGTATCAATCATCGAAATCGGGACACATTTGCAGATTTTCGAATTTTTTGGCTCTGAATTTGTGGGCTATTATACGGTTGATTTTCAAAAAAATTAAATTTTCCACGGAACGTGTAGAAATATTCGACTGATCCAAATGGCCGTTTGTATGACAATTACAGGTCTCAATGCCTATTGATAGAGGTATCAATCATCGAAATCGGAGCACATTTGCAGATTTTCGAATTTTGTGGCTCTGAATTTGTGGGGTATACAGTTGTGGGGTGTACAGTTGATTTTCAAAAAAATTAAATTTTCCACGGAACGTGTAGAAATATTCGACTGATCCAAATGACCGTTTGTATGACAATTACAGGTCTCAACGGCTATTGATAGAGGTATCAATCATCGAAATCGGATCACATTTGCAGATTTTCGAATTTTTTGGCTCTGAATTTGTGGGCTATAGTACAGTTGATTTTCAAATAAATTAAATTTTCCACGGAACGTGTAGAAATATTCGACTGATCCAAATGGCCGTTTGTATGACAATTACAGGTCTCAATGCCTATTGATAGAGGTATCAATCATCGAAATCGGGGCACATTTGCAGATTTTCGAATTTTATGGCTCTGAATTTGTGGGCTATAGTACAGTTGATTTTCAAACAAATTAAATTTTCCACGGAACGTGTAGAAATATTCGACTGATCCAAATGGCCGTTTGTATGACAATTAAAGGTCTCAATGCCTATTGATAGAGGTATCAATCATCGAAATCGGGACACATTTGCAGATTTTCGAATTTTTTGGCTCTGAATTTGTGGGCTATAGTACAGTTGATTTTCAAAAAAATTAAATTTTCCACGGAACGTGGAGAAATATTCGACTGATCAAAATGGCCGTTTGTATGACAATTACAGGTCTCAATGCCTATTGATAGAGGTATCAATCATCGAAATCGGATCACATTTGCAGATTTTCGAATTTTTTGGCTCTGAATTTGTGGGCTATTATACGGTTGATTTTCAAAAAAATTAAATTTTCCACGGAACGTGTAGAAATATTCGACTGATCCAAATGGCCGTTTGTATGACAATTACAGGTCTCAACGCCTATTCAAAGAGGTATCAATCATCGAAATCGGAGCACATTTGCAGATTTTCGAATTTTTTGGCTCTGAATTTGTGGGCTATAGTACAGTTGATTTTCAAAAAAATTAAATTTTCCACGGAACGTGTAGAAATATTCGACTGATCCAAATGGCCGTTTGTATGACAATTACAGGTCTCAATGCCTATTGATAGAGGTATCAATCATCGAAATCGGGACACATTTGCAGATTTTCGAATTTTTTGGCTCTGAATTTGTGGGCTATAGTACAGTTGATTTTCAAAAAAATTAAATTTTCCACGGAACGTGTAGAAATATTCGACTGATCCAAATGGCCGTTTGTATGACAATTACAGGTCTCAACGCCTATTCAAAGAGGTATCAATCATCGAAATCGGAGCACATTTGCAGATTTTCGAATTTTTTGGCTCTGAATTTGTGGGCTATAGTACAGTTGATTTTCAAAAAAATTAAATTTTCCACGGAACGTGTAGAAATATTCGACTGATCCAAATGGCCGTTTGTATGACAATTACAGGTCTCAATGCCTATTGATAGAGGTATCAATCATCGAAATCGGGGCACATTTGCAGATTTTCGAATTTTTTGGCTCTCAATTTGTGGGCTATAGTACAGTTGATTTTCAAACAAATTAAATTTTCCACGGGACGTGTAGAAATATTCGACTGATCCAAATGGCCGTTTGTATGACAATTACAGGTCTCAACGCCTATTCAAAGAGGTATCAAACATCGAAATCGGAGCACATTTGCAGATTTTCGAATTTTTTGGCTCTGAATTTGTGGGCTATAGTACAGTTGATTTTCAAACAAATTAAATTTTCCACGGAACGTGTAGAAATATTCGACTGATCCAAATGGCCGTTTGTATGACAATTACAGGTCTCAATGCCTATTGATAGAGGTATCAATAATCGAAATCGGAGCACATTTGCAGATTTTCGAATTTTTTGGCTCTGAATTTGTGGGCTATAGTACAGTTGATTTTCAAAAAAATTAAATTTTCCACGGAACGTGTAGAAATATTCGACTGATCCAAATGGCCATTTGTATGACAATTACAGGTCTCAATGCCTATTGATAGAGGTCAATCATCGAAATCGGATCAGATTTGCAGATTTTCGAATCTTTTGGCTCTGAATTTGTGGGCTATAGTACAGTTGATTTTCAAAAAAATTAAATTTTTCACGGAACGTGTAGAAATATTCAACTGATCCAAATGGCCGTTTGTATGACAATTACAGGTCTCAATGCCTATTGATAGAGGTATCAATCATCGAAATCGGGACACATTTGCAGATTTTCGAATTTTTTGGCTCTGAATTTGTGGGCTATAGTACAGTTGATTTTCAAAAAAATTAAATTTTCCACGGAACGTGGAGAAATATTCGACTGATCAAAATGGCCGTTTGTATGACAATTACAGGTCTCAATGCCTATTGATAGAGGTATCAATCATCGAAATCGGATCACATTTGCAGATTTTCGAATTTTTTGGCTATGAATTTGTGGGCTATAGAACAGTTGATTTTCAAAAAAATTAAATTTTCCACGGAACGTGTAAAAATATTCGACTGATCCAAATGGCCGTTTGTATGACAATTACAGGTCTCAACGCCTATTGATAGATGTATCAATCATCGAAATCGGAGCACATTTGCAGATTTTCGAATTTTTTTGGCTCTGAATTTGTGGGCTAGCTATAGTTCAGTTGATTTTCCGATTATGATGAAACCCGGTTCGTACGATGGAATTGGAATTCTAAAATGATATTTAGAAATTGTCTGGAATAAAGCCAATTAGAAAGAAACTCGGTTTTTATAAACCGATTTTTGATGAAATTCGGTAAATATAGGTACGATAAAGAAATAACAGACTTCCTCCCCAATTGGCCTTATTCAAAAACTAAGAATTTCACTTTTCATCCTAATCGGTTCAGAATTAGCCTTATTCGGTTAAGAAACGGTCAAATTCCTTCCTAATTGGTAATATTTCAGAACTTTTTCTAAATATCATTTTAGAATCCAATTTCCACAGTACAAATCTAATTTCATCATAATCGGTTAATAAATAACGAAGTTCATTCCTAATAGGCCTGTGCATATGACTTGAAAATGCTATTGATGGATACAATTCTATACGAGATATTAAAATTTTCTACATTCGGATCTAAGGGACAATCGGATTGAGACAGGAGAATCCCCTATCAGTCTCCTAAAGCAAGGCTTTAAAATATATTATTCCTTTAAAAAAAAAAAAATCGAAATCCAGGAAATTCCGGAAAATCCAAGGATGTACACGATTTTAAGACAAAAAAGGGTTTAAAGGATTCCGTTTTGAGAAACTCTAGTGCAAACTATAAATTAACATAAATTTGTTGTTTACATGTGGTATTTATCTTAGTCTATATGATTAATCTCAAGGAACTTTACCTACTCCTAAATTTCAGAAAAAACAAAAACAAACTTTAAAAGACATGTTTTCAAATTCTGATAATACATAATTCATCAATTTCCAAGTATTTTTAAATATCACCTAATAAACTATCGACAATGTATTCCAATTAGATGTATACAATTTCGCTTAATCTTTGTAAATATATTAGGTGCCATCCAGGATCTTTCGTCTCATTAAGTTCATCAGAAAAAAATTTAATCGTCTCATATATTATTCCGTCTTGTCTTATTAATGTTATCCCAAAATTTTTGCAAAATCATTTAGAAGTTCAACGCCTTCCAATATCGAATCTCATGTGAATACTAAAAAAAAAACCAAAAACTTTATCTCGAAAAACTCACAGAAACATAAATCATCATCGTCATCATCATGATTTTCTTTCCATCCAATTTTCAAGAAATTAATTTATCAAACCAATTACCCTTTGCTAACAACAACAACAACGCAAATACCAACTTAAATATTATACAAAAAATAATAATTTCCATACGTATACTTTTGTGTTTATTTCTTGAAAATTCATCAATTTCCCATTCCTATTTTCCGGTTTCAAAGTTATCTAAAAACTGGAAAAATAGAAAAACACATACATACTCAGATCGTACATATAATATGTACGACAATCAAAACCAAAAAAAATACAACAAATTAAAATCAAATCATCTAACATAAATTAAACATATATATACACGAGTTATGTATACCGAACGGGAATGGTGTATCACCCATTTCACATCGTATAGTGGCAGTAGGTATACACCGATCCACCACCACATATCATATAATATATTATATAGAGTGTATATGGTTTGTGTACATATAGTTATACGAGTACTGTGTTGTAAAATATTAAAATTTTGTACCATTACTGGTGTGTGCGCGCTTGTATATTTCATTTTCCACTTTACCGAGAATACTGATAGAATTACGTGACTTCAAAAAAAAAAAAAACTAAAGAAGAATATTTTTATACGTGACTCAGATAATTTTTTTTTTATTTTGTTTGGTGAACAGAAATAATGTTACAACAAAACATAATTTTGTTTTTATGTATGTTGATTGTTGCTGGTTTGTTTACGTAGGTGATTCGAAAACTTAATCTTGAAATGATCATCATAATCGTGCACAATTAGAAAATTATAATTTTGTATTTGTGGTGTTTGGTTACTTTTTTTGTAATTGGTTACACGAAAATACGAGGAGATATGATAAACTAAATAAAACTACTTAACTGTCTCAAGATACTCATCTATAAGCTGTATCGAATATAAAGTATGTATGGCTAGATAGACTTGCACTTAAAGCCACACTATTAATAAATCTAGAGCCTTGTCTCAATTGTCATTTGTACACTGCAGTCTCAGAAAACTATAATAAAAATCAAATCAAATGTGTTTATCAAATACCTATAAACATATCACTTACCTGTACTGCTAATCACAATAAAATATTTTTCTTTTTTTATCATACATAGTGGGCAATATTTCAAGATACAATAAGGATTTACTCCCGACGATTAATCTTGATAATAACTTTTAGTGGCAATCACGTCTTACGAAAGGACTTAAAATTGTGATCGCATTTAGTGAATATCAATTCGGCAAATAAGGGTTTCTGTAAAATGGCCTTTCAGGCTGTTAGTACACGCCCAAGTAGTAAGATGCCCAAGTTATTACACTTTTAACGTGCACAGACCTGGGTTTGCATTATAATACATCTCGTTTTATCTTTAGTTTCGGACGAAATACGTAAATTAGGATAATAGGCATGAAGTCATATTTAAAATGGCATTTTACTATTGGCTGATTGATTGATCAGAATGTACGACTAAGCCTAAGCAAGACTGCTGGATGACTGCTGGATGCAGCCTTGATTTCTAAAATCCAAATTTCATATTCCAAATTTCAAATTTTCAATCCCAAATTGCACATTTTTAACTTCAAACTTCAAATCTCAAATCCCAAATTTTCAATTCCAAATTTCAAATTCCAAATTTCTGATTTAAAATTTAAAATTCTAAATTTTAAGTTCCAAATTTAAAATTTATATTTTAAATTACAAATTTAAAATTTTTATTTCAAATTACAAATTTAAAATTTTTATTGCAAATTACCAATTTAAAATTTTTACTTCAAATTACAAATTTAAAAATCCAAACCTCAAATTCCAAGTTTTAAATTCCATATTTCAAATTCAAAATCCCAAATTCCAAAATTCAGATCCCAAATTTCAAATTCATAATTACAAATTCCATATTTTAAACTTCAAATTACAAATCTCAAATCCCAAATTTTCAATTCCAAATTTCAAATTCGAAATTTCTAATTTCAAATTTTAAAATCCTATATTTTAAATTCCAAATTTTAAATTTTAATTTTAAGTTACAAATTTCAAATTCCAAACCTTAAATTCCAAACTTCAAAATCCAAATTTCAAATTCCAAATACCAAATCCCAAATTCCAAATTTCAAATCCCAAATTCCAAATTCGAAATTTCAAATACCAAATTTTAAAACCTACATTCCAAATTTTAAATTTTAAATTTTCAATTACAAATTTCAAATTCCAACCCTCAAATTCCAAAGTTCAAATTCCAAATTTCAAATTCCAAATACCAAATCGCAAATTCCGAAATTTCAAAATCAAAATTTCAAATTCCAAATTTCAAATTCCACATTCCAAATTTCAAGTTTCAAGTTTTAATTTTCAAATTCCGAACACCAAATTCCAAATTTCCAAATTTCATATTCCAAATTTCAAATTTTAAATTTCAAAAAATAAATCTCAAATTCTACATTTCAAACTTACAACTTTAAATCTCAAATCCCAATTTTTCTATTCCAAATCTGGAATTCAAAATTTCAAATTTAAAATTCCAAATTTTAAATTTCAAATTTTAAATTCCAAATTTTAAATTTTAATTTTAAATTATAAATTTCAAATTTCAAACCTCAAACTCCCAACTTCAAATTCCAAATATCAAATTCCAAATACAAAATTCCAAATTTCAAATCCCACATTTCAAATTCCAAATTTCAAAATTCAAATTCCAAATTCCATATACCAAATCTCAAATTCCAAATTTCAAATCCCAAATTCCAAATGTCAAATTACAAATCCCAAATTACAATTTCCAAATTCGAAATTTCAAATTCCACATTCCAAATTTCAAATTTCATATCCTAAATTCCAAATTCTAAAATCAAAAATTTAATATTCCAAATTTCAAATTTTAAATTTCAAATTTTAAATTTAAAATTCCACATTTCAAACTTCAAATCTCAAATCCCAAATTTTCAATTCCAAATTCCAAATTTCTAATTCCAAATTTCTAATTTCAAATTCCAAATACGAAATTTCACATTCCAAACCTCAAATTCTAAACTCCAAATTTCAAATTCCAAATCCCAAATTTCAAACCGCAAATTTCAAATTCCAAATTTCAAATTTCAAATTCGAAATTTCAAATTCACAATTTCAAATCCTACATTCCATATCTCAAATTTTAAATTTCAAATTCCAAATTCTAAAATCCAAATTTCATATTCTAAATTTCAAATTTTCAATCCCAAATTGCACATTTTTAACTTCAAACTTCAAATCTCCAATCCCAAATTTTCAATTCCAAATTTCTGATTTAAAATTTCAAATTCTAAATTTTAAATTCCAAATTTAGAATTTTTATTTCAAATTACAAATTTAAAATTCCAAACCTCAAATTCCAAGTTTCAAATTCCATATTTCAAATTCAAAATCCCAAATTCCAAATTTCAGATACTAAATTTCAAATTCGAAATTTTAAATTTCAAATTATAAATCACAAATTCCACATTTCAAACTTCCAACTTTTTTTTTTTTTTATTTATTCAAATTTATTAAACAAATTTCAGTAACAATTTATTATTAACTCTATATATGTACTTATATATACTAATCTGATCAATTAAATTCGATTTAATGTACATTTTGTGTTATTATTATACGATTAGCTATACTTAGTACTTCTGGAATTCAGTTGCTCGAACCATTGCTGGTTATAACGCAACTTTACATAAAATATTATAAGTATCACTTCTTTACAATTTCTTATTTAAAATTGAAAATTCATTTACGTAACAATCTTATTACATGTAATATTGATTTTAATTTTGTACACTTAAATCAAACGGAGAAAATAAAAAGAGGTTTCATAGTTCACGCTATCTAAGTTTATTCAACCACAATATTTCCATTATTTATTTTCACCTTTCAAATATTCTGTCAGTTTTGCCTTGAAATTTTTTAGAGATTCTATATGCTTAATATTGGATGGAAGTTTATTATACTGATTTAGACCTCGATATAATATGTTATTGTTAGATGCCTTAGATAAAAAGAATTTAACAACAAAGTTTGTTCTTCTTCTTGTTTCATGATCATGTCTGTCATAGATTCTGGTCAAATCAAAACTGTGCTTAATCTGATTATTTACTATTCTGTATATCAAAGTTAAAAGCTCCCGGTTAATTAGAAAATGAAGAGATTGAAATTGTTCGAATAGTTTTTGGGTTGGATAACGGATGGGTGCACGTATTATATATTTCAAAGCTCGTTTCTGCAATACCTCTAATTCACCTATCTTATAATTCGCACATCCACTCCAAATCGGGTTTAGATAAACCAAACGCGACTGAATGTATGCGAAATAAATGAGCAATAATGTTTTTTTGGGAAGAATGTGTTTCGTTCGATTTATAGCAAATATGTACGGTAGTACCGATTTTTTTATTTTATCCACGTGACTAGACCAATTTAATTTTCCATCTATTACTAAACCCAGGAAGTTATACTTAGTAACTCTTTCAATAACAAAAGAGTTATAAGTAACTGGGTTAGCTCCTAAAATAGTATTTTCTAAATTTTTATTCTCGAATACTATATATTTCGTTTTTTCATTATTTAGTAGTAGGTGATTAATATCAAACCATTCTTTAAGTACCCTTAAATCTTTTTGTATTTGGTGCAGTAGAGATTCTAGTGTGCTTGCTTCATAGGCAATAACAGCATCATCCGCATAAAGTTGAATACTTTAAATCTTAAATTTTCAATTTTAAATTCCAAATTTTAAATTCAAAATTTGTAATTCCAAATCTTAAATTTATATTTTAAATTATAAATTTCAATTTTCAAACCTCAAATTTCAAACTTTAAATTCCAAATTTCAAATTCCAAATACCAAATCCCAAATTCCAAATTTCAAATCCCAAATTCCAAATTCGAAATTTCAAATTCCAAATTTCAAATCCTACATTCCAAATTTCAAATTCCAAATTCTAAAATCCAATTTTAATTCCAAATTCCAAATTTCAAAATCGAAATTTCTAATTTCAAATTCCAAATTTTAAATTCCACATTTTAAATTTAAATTTTAAATTTTTATTTTAAATTACAAATTTCAAATTCCAACCCTCAAATTCCAAACTTCAAATTCCAAATTTCAATTTCCAAATACCAAATCACAAATTCCGAATCTCAAATCGCTCTCAATTCCAATTTCCAAATTTAAAATTTCAAAATCAAAATTTCAAATTCCAAATTTCAAAATCAAAATTTCAAATTCCAAATTTCAAATTCCACATTCCAAATTTCAAGTTTTAAATTTCAAATTCCGAACACCAAATACCAAGTTTCATATTCCAAATTTCAAATTTTAAATTTCAAAAAATAAATCTCAAATTCCACATTTCAAACTTACAACTTTAAATCTCAAATCCCAAATTTTCTATTTCAAATTCCAAATTTGAAATTCAAAATTTCAAATTTCATATTTGAAATTCAAAATTTCAAATTTTAAATTCCAAATTTAAAATTCCAAATTTCAAATTTCAAATTTTAAATTCCAAATTTTAAATTTTAATTTTAACTTATAAATTTCAAACCTCAAATTCCCAACTTCAAATTTCAAATTCCAAATTCAACAATTTAAATTCTAAATTTGAAATCCCACATTCCAAATGTCAAACTCCAAATTGTAAAATAAAAAATTTCATATTCCAAAATTCAGATTTTTAATTTTAAATTTATAATCTAAAATTCCACATTTTAAACTTCAAACTGCAAATCTCAAATCCCAAATTCTCAAATCCCAAATTCTCAAATCCAAATTTCAAGTTTCAAATTCGAAATTTCTAATTTCTAATTTCAAATTCCAAATTTTAAATTCCAAATTTTAAATTTTAATTTTAAATTACAAATTTAAAATTCCAAACCACAAATTCCAAACTTCAAATTCCAAATTACAATTCCAAATACCAAATCACAAATTCAAAATTTCAAATCCCAAATTTCAAATTCTAATCCAAATTTCATATTCTAAATTTCAAATTTTAAAGCTCAAATTCCACATTTTAAACTTTAAACTTCAAATTTTAAAATAATAAATTTTCATTTCGAAATTTCATATTTCTAATTTCAAATTCCAAAGTTTAAATTCCAAATTTTAAATTCTAAATTTTAAATTCTAAATTTTAAAATTTTATTTTAAATTACAAATTTCAAATTATAAACCTTAAATTCCAAACTTCAAATTTCAAATTCCAAATCTCAAATTCGAAACTTCAAATTCCACATTCTAAATTTCAAATTTTAAATTTCAAATTTCTAATCTCAGATTCCAAATTCTAAACTCCAAAATTGCATATTACAAATTTCAAATTTTGAATCACAAATTCAATTCCAAAATCCAAAATTATAGTTTATTTCAAATTTCAAATTTTAAATTTCAAATCTCAAATCTCAAATTCCACATTTCTAACTTTAAATCTCAAATCGCAAATTTTCGATTCCAAATTCAAAATCTCTAATTACAAATTTCAAATTCCAAACCTCAAATTCCAAACTCCAAATTCCAAATTTTAAATTCCAAATACCAAATCTCAAATTGCAAATTTCAAATCCCAAATTTCAAATTTCAAATTCCAAATCTCAAATTTCAATTTCCAAATTCGAAATTTCAAATTCCACATTCCAAATTTCAAATTTTAAATTTCAAATTTCAAATCCTAAATTCCAAATTCTAAAATCCAAAATTACATATTCCAAATTTCAAATTTTAAATTTCAAATCTCAAATTCCACATTTCTAACTTTAAATCTCAAATCACAAATTTTCAATTCCAAATTCTAAATTTCAAATTCCAAATTTTTAATTTTAATTTTAAATTACAAATTTTAAATTCCAAACCTCAAATTCCGAACTTCAAATTCCAAATTCGAAATTTGAAATTCCACATTCCAAATTTCAAATTTTAAATTTCAAATTTCAAATCCCAAATTCTAAATTCTAAAATCCAAAATTTCATATTCCAAATTTCAATAAGGTCGTGATCAGATATACATGGAAAGTCTTTTTGAAACGTTTTTAGTATTCGATTTTTGTTCATAATATGAATGATAATTTGATCCAGTATATTGTTACCACGGGTTGCCTTAAAAGGAACGGAATATAAACTCGCAAAAAATAAAAAGTCCGAAAATTTATTAGGAGTATTCATGCAAAAATTAATATCGCCACACACAATAAAATGTTGAAATTTACTCGAAATTTTGTCAAAACACCTAGCTGTAACTGCAATTCTGTTTATAGCTCGAATTTATCGTACACATGACTATTGCTATTATTATAGCAACGATATAGCAAAATTCAATATGAATGTCGAATTAATTTTGTTGTTTTCGATATTTTGTAGCAATATTTGTAGTGATGAATTTTGAACACTATAAACGTTGTTACATTATATAACATCTTATATTTATTATTTATTTATTTAAATTAATTTTTAACGATTTTTAAACAATACAACTTATAATTTAACGATAAAATATCATAAACCTCTATGTAGTTTTAAAATTATATACCTCTAAAATTTTTTGCTAAAGTATTTTTTTTATTATACGATGCAAGTTGCATCTTTTATCAAAAATTTCACCTATTCTACATCAAAATAACTAATCACTTTGTACTCACATTGAAAACTAAATATTGCTCCGAGATTAAGTTCAGTAAATTCATGATTATGTAAACCACGTATTAAAATCTGACTTTTAAACTAATATTGAATTGATTCCGAAACTCGGAAATATCATAGTAATTTGAATCAAATTTATTTTGGTTGCCTACCAATATAAAACTTAAATTGCGTCGAAAGAGCCTCGATAAACTTTAATTGCGCATTTAAGCAGATTGGTTCTGGAAATATTAGGTTCCTGGAACTGCTCTTCAAACAAAAAGTCACTTTTCAACTTTAATTATAAAGTGTTTCATCCACTTCAATCCATTCAAAATAAGAAATGAAATTATTTATAAATATCGTAATTGAATAACAGCTGTGTGTCAATGTAAAAACTTATAATACCACTACTTACGGATGTATTGCCCAAAATCATGAGTAACGTCGCCCATAACAAATAAAACAACATTTTCCAGTTATAAATAAAATTAAAAATAAAACACTTCGCTAACTAATGAAAAGTATTACATCATCATCATCATTGCACACACAGCTAATCAAACATAAACTTTCTAGATCAGAAAAATTGTGTTGTGCATAAATTATATCAATTAGAATTATTTTTATCATGATGTAAGCAAATAATCAAAATCTTAAAATATTTTATTTACCTCAATTAAAAAAATATTAATAATTTTGAAAAATTATTAAGAAAAAAAAATAAAAAATAATAAAATAAAAACTCGAAAACCAACAACAGCAAAAACACTATAATTTAAGCACATGCCGCGCTTTCACTTGAAATTGCAGCAGAATTATAATTAAATGGCGTCTAATATAAATTTTCGCGCGTGTAGATAATAATAATAATAATATAACGTCGTTTGATTATTATTAGCATTATTCTTAACTATACAATATACTTACGTATGTACATACATATTCTCGCTTCTCGTACTGTCTGCAATTTTTTTTTTTTTTTTTTTTTTTGTATTTTAATTATAAACACAATTATTGTGGTTTTTCTCATCGAAATAGGAAAATATAAATATTTTACACGTTTTGATTATATGTATGGTCAAAACTCGGAAATGAAGGCGCACAACGTGTATAAAAACAAAAATTAAAAATCAAAACAAATAATAATTCTTAAATGATTTACAATTAGCGGTTTTTAAGCGTGTTATGAATACTGTATAATATTTATCTAAGTATGTAAATATTGTTTTGTTTACTTGCTTGGATCTCCCGCGCGCCATCCTATAGTTCTTGTTTAGCTGTTATATTTTGTAGATAAAAAAAAAAAATCGAACGTAAAACCAAATTTGTATTTCAGTTCTAATGTCTTACATACATATAATGTAAGCAGCTTATGTCTATATTAATAACGGCAGAAAAATAATAAAATCTACAACATTGTATTCAATTAGAGTATAAAATATTAACATTCTGTTTTTGTTAATTACTATATTAAATTATAAAGTGTTTCAAGATTTGAGGAAAACGATACACGTCATTTCGATCATTTGATTATTTGAGAAATTTAAAAAATTAAGACTTGTCCCCTTATGACCTTTTTTTTAAGATTGGGGTCAAAATCTACAAGTGAAAAAGTTACAGAGTATACTAAAAGTTGTTATTCATACAAACTGTAAGAATGTCGCCACAGTAAATTTTTCGAAAATGAATTGCCGCTGTAAATAAATATATTAGTGGTCCTGATGATTTACACAATTACGCTGTATATTTTTGCCTATTTCTCAACCGATTATGATGAAATTCCACAGATACAACAGAAATGGGATTCTTAAGATTATTTTTAGTTGAAATTTTGGAATATGGCCAATCAGGATGGAACTTAACTACTTCTAAACCCATTTTAGTGAAATTTAACATGTACGTTGAGAAAATTCTGAAGTATGGTCAAGGTTGTGATGAAATTCGGAAAGTAAGTAGTCGAAAATGGGATCTGAAATTTTTTTTAATAGCAGTTCTGGAATATGACCAATTTGAGTGGAACTTGCCTATTTCTTAACCGATTTATTGGTATCCTGCAATATGAACAATAAGAATAGATCGTAGCTATTTCTTAAACGATTATGATGAGATTTGGTCCATACATTTGTTTACGAAGAAGTTGTGTTAAATATGTCAATGTGGTTTCTATGATGTTGTCTGTTGATATTTTTTATGAAGTTGTCAGCTGTCGATTGGTAAACGATCAATTGGTAAACGATCGAGATTATTTTGGAAATAATATTCAGGTTCAGTTAGAATGTTTTCTCGCATCATGATAGTATGGAGATGCTCTCTCCTTTTTAATGTAAAACTCACCATCTTTACCAAAGTGCTTCCGAATGCGTAGTAAAACAGATTGTTTCAGTAAATTTAAGTAAAACCCATAAAGGTTCCGCACTCAATGCCACAAGGGCCCAGGGTGTAAACCTAGGATTCTATCTCAAGTGAAGATTGTGACCAGTATTCTGAACGTTTCATCTCTTTTTAAAGATAAAGCAAACTTAGTAAATCTTCGATCTGGCTCACTAATAAAGTGCCTTACGGCAACCAGAAGTGACACGCCACTTCAGCCTTAGCCTTTTAACCGCTAATAAAAGATAAGGGATCGGCTGGTTCGGGACCATACCTTCGATTTCTCAATGAGCCGGTATCCATAAGACAGAAACTGTGTTGTTAGAAAAAAAGGTTGATGAAATGTTTACCGTCCATAATAAGTTTGGAAATAGTCAAGGGATTTTTCAATGAATTCAGCACATGTTTACTATCCGTACACAAATAAATCTTTTTGTTATTAACAGCAAGACTGATAGCCTCAATAACACTATGACTCAAAGCAATTAATTCAACCTGAAAGACAGTGCAGTGCGAACCCAAACTTCTAAACGATCTGAAATCATTCAGACGGCAGTAAGTTCCATATCCAGCAACAAGTTCAGAGCAAGAGCCATTAGAAAAGAAGGCAAGAAACTCCGATAAAGTTTTAAAAAATTACTCCGAGGACCACAAATCTCTCGATGGATAAACCAACGAGAATACATTTTTGAAGTTGAACTCAGGCAATAGCCTATCATTAACCATATCAATTTCTGGTATATCAATGAAAGGTATTTATTAATGATTAGCCTCTGCCCTATTATTGCACCGAGCACCAATGCATCTCAAGCGATACGCCGCAGAGCAAGCATTGCCTAGAATGAAAATGTTCAACTGGGGCAGACACAAAATAGACTACATAGCAAGAAGTAAAGAAATCTTTAATTTAACCACTGGCCATGATTGGTAGAACCAACAATTTTTAAATAAATATTAACACATTGGGCTCTTCCACACTGCCAAAAAACGGCAGTAGCCTTTTGAATTTTCTAATCAAGGTGATAATTCCATTAGAGTTTGCTATACCAAGATTATAATTAAAATTATTTATTGGTTTAGGGCTCTCTATATTGTTTTTATTTTTTAAAAAATTAACTTGAGCTTTCGGACTCACTTCGAGTCCATTTTCAAAAGCGTTTATAAAAATATTTTCAATACAATTTTCCTTTTATAAATAAATCAAAAACAAAACTAAAAAATTGAAGGTTTTTTCGTAGAAACCAAAATTCGTGTGTCTAGACTAGAAAAATATTTTCCAACCGTGACAAAAAACTTGTGGTAAATTTTACGAAAAAAAACTTTTACAAAATATGAATAAAATTTGAAACATTTTACAAAAATATAATGAATCAATTATAAGTATAAGACAAACAACCAAATTTAGATAAATAAATCATAAGAATTACCAATATAAGCATAATCTCCAACAATGTTTATTGAGTTATCACTGGATTTTATGTGTAACATTTCCAAAAACGATCTTTTCCTAAAATTTTTTTGCTGTTCCAAAATTTTAACGTTATCTAAAGTTATTTGATGATTTGTGTTTTTTAAATGTTGAGTGAGAGCACTATTTTGGTTTAAATCTCGATAAACTGCACTTTTATGTTGATACAACCGTTTTTCGATAAATTGTTTCGTTTGTCCAGTATATGTTACGTTACATTCACATTGGATCTGATAGACAACATTGGACTTTTTCTTTAGAGGAACTGAATCTTTAAGTTTAGAAAACAAAGATGTATTCAAATTCGATGCCGGTCTTCCCACAATCTTAAAATTATAATTTTTAAACAGGTGTTTAGTTTTTTCAAAAAGATTTTTTATGTATGGGATAGATAAATAATTTTGGTTTCTATTATCGGCCAAACCTATAGAATTTCTATAAACATTTTTTTGTTTCCAAATAGTAACATCTACTAATTTATCAGGGTAATGATTTTGAGCTAAAATGTTTTTTAATAAAATAAAATTTTTATAATGAAATTTTGTATCTGAAAGTTTTATAATTTTTTGAGTAAGAATTTTGATTGTGTTAATTTTGTAAGAAAACGGGAGCCAAGAGTGAAAATTTAAGTATCTTCCAGACCATGTATCTTTATGATACCAATCCACAGAAATTTTGCCATTAGGTTCATGTATCAAAAGAGTATCCAAAAATGAAATTTTTTTATCAGATTCTTTTTCTATTGTGAATTTAATTCTCGGTTCTATCGAATTGAAAACATCCAAAAAAACATCAACTTTGTCAACTGGGATAGCCGTTATAATATCATCTACGTAACGATAGTAGAATAATGGTTGAAAATCCAAAGAATTTAGTGCTAAATTTTCTACATATTCCATCAATAAATTTGCCAAAATAGGACTAATAGGCGAACCCATTGGTGAACCAAAAATTTGTTTGTAAATTTTATTATCAAATGAGAATTCTGAATTATTTAATACGATATCTAAAGCTATTAAAAATTGGACTTTTGTTAATTTTGTTTTTGAATTTTGCTTTATACTCCTCCAATTGTTGCTTATAATGTTAGTAACTCGTTTGCAATTAACATTCGTAAATAATGACGATACGTCTAACGACAATAAAAGGAAATTTTGAGGGATAGTAATATTACTAATTTTTTGTTTGAAATCTTCTGAATTAATTATAAGCGAACTGGTTTTTCCTATACTATGTTTTAAAATATTTCCCAAAAATGCTGATAAACCATATGTTGGACCATCTACTGAGCTTATAATTGGTCTGTAAGGTATATTCGGTTTATGAATTTTTGGCAATCCGTATAATTTAGGAATAACCGAGTTATAATTTGTAAGGTCCTTTTTTGTATTTATATCAATATTTCCAGCTTCATTAAAATTTTTTACAATTGAATTGATTTTAGTTTGGATTGGTATTGAATTGTCTTTAAAAATTTGGATGTATGTAGTTGTATCGTTAAGCAAACTATTCATCTTATCTAAATAGTCAGTTTTCAATGTTAGAACTGTCATATTTCCCTTATCTGCCCGTGTAACTAAAATTGCTGGATTATTTCTTAAAAACGTTTTTGCTTGTTTAACATAGCCTAAGATGCGATTTTCGAAAGGTGATAATTTTTTTGAATTTGCTCCGTTTTTATGGTTTGTTATTATATTTATGAAACGGTTCCGGATATCAATTTTATCTACATCATTTAAACCAAAAATCGCACTTTCAACATCGGATATAATTTTGAAATATGGAACCGAATTACCGATAGTTGGCGGACAGAATTTGTTGCCTAAACTTAAAATAATTTTGACTTGAAGGGGAAGATCGATATTTGTTAAATTAACTAACCATTTATCCACAGTGGTAACTAAATTATTGGAAACCTCATTCACACTATTTAATAAAATATTTTCAAATTTGGCCATTTGTCTTACCTTGATTTTATTGAAATGGAAATTATAAATAATTGCTGATCGTTCAAAAAATTCTTCACAATTAAGTTGAGGAATACATTCTTCAATACTTCGACGGAGGAAACTCAAATTTTGTTTTGTGGAATTGATGTCCTGAATTGTTTCACTTATTTCTTGATTGATTATTCCAAATATAAATTTATGTTGTAATTTTTTGAAAACTGCATTGTTGATGTTGCAGACATTTTTCAATTCTCGTGATTTTGAGTACACTTTCTCCTTTCGGCATTGGAGTAGAAAATGTTGTTTATTGATCTGCTTGGCTAATTTAAAATTTTCATTCAAATATTTTTTCATATTTTTGACAGGAAAGTTCCCAAAATTCGATTTTATATAATTGAAAAAACTTTGATTAATTTGTGTGTTCTCCATTTTTCAACCAGGAGATATTTTAATATTTAAATATTATTGAGCACAATTTTATATAATTAAAATTATTTATTGGTTTAGGGCTCTCTATATTGTTTTTATTTTTTAAAAAATTAACTTGAGCTTTCGGACTCACTTCGAGTCCATTTTCAAAAGCGTTTATAAAAATATTTTCAATACAATTTTCCTTTTATAAATAAATTATAACGGCTATCCCAGTTGACAAAGTTGATGTTTTTTTGGATGTTTTCAATTCGATAGAACCGAGAATTAAATTCACAATAGAAAAAGAATCTGATAAAAAAATTTCATTTTTGGATACTCTTTTGATACATGAACCTAATGGCAAAATTTCTGTGGATTGGTATCATAAAGATACATGGTCTGGAAGATACTTAAATTTTCACTCTTGGCTCCCGTTTTCTTACAAAATTAACACAATCAAAATTCTTACTCAAAAAATTATAAAACTTTCAGATACAAAATTTCATTATAAAAATTTTATTTTATTAAAAAACATTTTAGCTCAAAATCATTACCCTGATAAATTAGTAGATGTTACTATTTGGAAACAAAAAAATGTTTATAGAAATTCTATAGGTTTGGCCGATAATAGAAACCAAAATTATTTATCTATCCCATACATAAAAAATCTTTTTGAAAAAACTAAACACCTGTTTAAAAATTATAATTTTAAGATTGTGGGAAGACCGGCATCGAATTTGAATACATCTTTGTTTTCTAAACTTAAAGATTCAGTTCCTCTAAAGAAAAAGTCCAATGTTGTCTATCAGATCCAATGTGAATGTAACGTAACATATACTGGACAAACGAAACAATTTATCGAAAAACGGTTGTATCAACATAAAAGTGCAGTTTATCGAGATTTAAACCAAAATAGTGCTCTCACTCAACATTTAAAAAACACAAATCATCAAATAACTTTAGATAACGTTAAAATTTTGGAACAGCAAAAAAATTTTAGGAAAAGATCGTTTTTGGAAATGTTACACATAAAATCCAGTGATAACTCAATAAACATTGTTGGAGATTATGCTTATATTGGTAATTCTTATGATTTATTTATCTAAATTTGGTTGTTTGTCTTATACTTATAATTGATTCATTATATTTTTGTAAAATGTTTCAAATTTTATTCATATTTTGTAAAAGTTTTTTTTTCGTAAAATTTACCACAAGTTTTTTGTCACGGTTGGAAAATATTTTTCTAGTCTAGACACACGAATTTTGGTTTCTACGAAAAAACCTTCAATTTTTTAGTTTTGTTTTTGATTTATTTATAAAAGGAAAATTGTATTGAAAATATTTTTATAAACGCTTTTGAAAATGGACTCGAAGTGAGTCCGAAAGCTCAAGTTAATTTTTTAAAAAATAAAAACAATATAGAGAGCCCTAAACCAATAAATAATTTTAATTATATAAAATTGTGCTCAATAATATTTAAATATTACTATACCAAGATGTTTCACTTGGTCGGATCTAGTAATCGCTCTTCCAAGAAGAAAGGAAACAGATAAAATTTCAATACGGATTGACGCGTAATCCCTTCTCAATACACCATGCTACTATAAGTAGGGCCTGTTGCATTAAGTCGGCCAATACATTCAGATATTTGCCTGAAATTGTAACAACAATATCATCATTACCAACTCTATAAACATGCTGCTTGCTGCATGTTACTGATTGGGAAGAGCGGCAAATAATTATCTCTAATAAATCTGTCGACGATCCTTTGTAAAGTCTTAAGAAAATTTGAAGACAGAATAATAGGCCGAAATAACTTAGGGTCCGCATAATCAGACTTACCATCCTTCTATGCAATGCACGCTTAGAATATATGAAGTAGATGCACCCGAATGTACGGAAATCCATACTGTAATTCAGCAAGGAAAATATCATCTGGCCCCCAGCTTTGTACGGTGCAAATGAGAACACACTACAACGCAGAACATCGTGAGCAATCAGCTTGTGAGCTAAACCCAAATTAGAGGTTTCAACATACAATTTAGTAGACTTGGAAGAAACAAAATCAGAACTGAAATTACAACCGGGGAAATGAATAGTAAGAAGCAACTCACCAATCTCCCTATTGAAAGAGGTCAGCTGATCATTCGGCAGACGAAGAGCATTAAATCTACAAACATCATTTTTAACCAAAGCGTTTTTAGGCCTACTTACAACTGACAGACTGTTAATTTCCTCCCAGAATTTAATCCACGATGATCTGTGAGCTTGCCTTAAACTTCTTTTATAATCCTTTTGTGCCAGTAAGAAGTTACCCCAAGCAGCCTCAAGTTTAGATTTTTTGGCTTTATTTTTTATTTATAGATGTGTCTTGTGTAGTGTAACAATTCGAGGAACAAGCTCGAAAGAGAAAAAATCCCAATCGGTTAATTTCTAATTATAGTAATAAGCGCCAGTGCACTCCTCAGTAAGCGAAGCATTAATATATTGTTATCAATAAAAATGCACGTTCGACTTCTAATGACAGGAATCTTACAAACGTTTCTAACATTAATTTAAGATCATAAGAAGGTACGATTCCTGAATTAGATAAACATCTGTGTGCTTTACAGCAAGCACCTCCCTTAATTCAAACGAAGCTGACTTACAGTGTAGCAAGTTGATCTGTTTTATTGTAAGCATGGGGAGTTATAATGAACAAACCAAGGACATAAAACGACTCCGGTCCCGAGGGTATCTTAATGAAGATTCATTCACAAAGATTTCAGGTCCACCCGGAAAACAATCGATTGGCTATTCGCCTTACGCTTGCAACGGCCAACCTTTCATCCTTTTATCGAAAGATTTGAATTCGTCAGACAAATATTGGTGATTACTACACGAGGATCCTCTGGCAGACCAGGGATCCAAATCTGTAAAAGAAAAGATATAGGAGGGTTCCCAACAATTAGCAGGCAACAAATTCAATTGTATGTAATTTTGGAGACTTTCTCACAAAACTACTTATATGTTTCATCGTTGTTACACTTGCAGATGAAGACGCTATCTAAAGGTAACATTTAAGCATCTGCAGTAAAAATCCCGATGTTTTTGCTGAGCCGGTAACTCGCCTACTCAATGCCATCTAAAAGATACTCAGCTTCTCCTGATCCAGGGTGTTCAACGGATTGAGGTCTCGAACGCAGAACTGTTCAACAGAACCAGCGACGGTTGCTCGTTATGGATCTACTTTTATCTTTAAGAAAATTTGCCTATGTTACATAATTAAAACAAACTGGAATCTCTTCCTAGTGTCGAAGACAATACTCCGGCAGAACTTGATGTTCAATTTGGAGCTGTTGAACCACAGTATTCTACAAGAAGCGTAGCAGAGTACACCTCCAAACGGAAAATCACATCAACTATTCAGTAGAAGTGAAAAATCTGGTTAGAAAAAAACGGAAAGCGTGAAAAATCTGGCAAATGAATCGAGCACCACAAACCAAATCACGTAAAAATGCTGATCAAAAAGTCAAGAAAACATCTTTGAGTGAATACCTAGCTGGCCTTTCTGGCAACAAGGGCCAGTGGCGTAACTGCAAGGAAACAAACCCTGCGCTGCAGGGGGGGGGGCAACGTGGTCTTTGCTCTTGTAATGAAGAACTGTTTCATACCCTTCACAATATGATTTTCTACACTTCAAGTCAAAATTTAACAATAAAAATTAAATTTTGATTTAGAATAATAAAATTTCCTCAAGCAGGTTCGACATTTTTTATTAATCTGAAGGGAAAGATATGCAAGGTGGAGGGAGGGTAGACTAGGGGCCCACATTAAATTTTGAGGGGGGACGCCCAACATTTGTAGTTACGCCACAGACAAGGACACTAATTATTCCCTTTGGTGAACAACTGAAGGTTGAACGATGTAACTTGGGCTAGAAGTGCCAAAGAAAAGGCTACATTGTTTCTTCCAAGGCAAAGAACTGAAGAAATTTAATTCCAGTAAATAAAGTGAATAACCTAAACATAAGAAATTAATAACAACTTAAGCTGAAAAAAATCTACTGGTTATGACCTAATCACTGGACTTATAGTTAATTCACTACCAGAAAAATTACCAGATTAACCAGAATAAAATATGTTGCATACCAGTGGAAGGTGGCAGACGTGATAATGATTCTAAAATGTAAGAAGCCGCCAAACAACAAAACATCGTACAGGCCGATTTCCCCACTTCCTACAATTTCTCAAAATTAATTGAAAAGCTGCTAGCTAGTTAAAATCAGTAATAGAAATCAGAAAACTCATTCCTCCTCACCAATTTGGATTTATAGAGAGACACTCTACCATTATATCAAGTGCACAGAATCACAGATTTAATTGAAGATGTTCTGGAAAATTAAAAAGTATGCTGAAGTGTCTTCTCGGACGTATCTCAAGCCTTCGACAAGCTTCTATAAATGAATCAATTTTGTTTATTGGTTCCGCTGTATCATCGATATATCTATGATAGAACTAAGGCTGAAAGTCTATGGAGTTTAAAACTGAAATTTCTAAATTTTTTATTAATAAATTTGTTGTGATGGGACTTATTGGAGAACCCATAGATAAAGTTTGTTATCAAAAGAAAATTCCAATTTGTTTAAAACGATATCTAAAGCGGCAAGAAACTGGACTTTCATTAATTTTGATTTGTTCTTTATATTTCGATATTGTTAAATACCGACATCTAGAGAGATTAGTAGAAGATTTGGTGGAATGGTTACATTACTGATTTTATTTTTGAAATCTTCAGAATTTTGAGTGAAGGAATTTGTTTTTCCGACACTAGGTTTTAAAATATTGCCTAAATATGATGATAAAGAGTATGTTGAACTGTATATGAAACTTACAGTTGGTCTGAAAGGTATGTCTGGTTTATGAATTTTGGGTAAGCCGTATAATTTTGGGATCAGTTGTGTGTAACTTGATAATTTTTTATTTGTCATTAAATCTATGTTGCCTGATTTCTCCCAGTCTCTTAGAGACTAAGTATTCATTTTTGTCTGTATTGGTGTCGAGTTGTCCTTAAAAATCTGTAGATAAGTACAATTGTCATTTAGTTGGTTGTACATTTTGTCACTGTAGTCCGTTCGTAAATTTAACACTGTTGTATTTCCATTGTCTGCTCTTGTGGTTAAAATAATTGGGTTGTCTTTTAAAAAAGTTTTGACGTGATAACGTTTTACACCGCATGTTCAGAAAACTGACCCGAAATTTAGCCCTTGGTCGGTGGCAATTACTCATCAACTATAAGCACTACCTTCAATTTAAAGATATGATTGCTTAGATTGGTCCATCGGGTTTATGTGTCACGCATAATATTTTCGCAATAACGTCATCGGGCGGCACAAGAACCCGCGCCGCGAACTTCTGTTTTCGGTCGATTTAAATGCTTCAACCAGTGTAGCGAGAGAACGGCTCATCCGATCGGAGATCCAATGGTGTCAATTTTTGCGTAAAAAACCAGTGGTGGTTAATTAATTTTAAATTAAATTAATTAATCTCCAAATAAATTTGAATTAAAAATTCAAACTACAAAATAGGGATTTACAGAGATTGAGGGCACTATAGCAAGATCATCAGATCGGAGCAATTCGGTTATTAATTTGTGCTTAATAATACTGTGGCAGATAATCTATTTTAAATTAAAATAATTAATCTCCACATTAATTTTAATTAAAATTACAAAGTACAAAACAGCCATTTACAACTAACCATGAGAATCACTTATCTGACCGGCGTAATTCTGGTGTCAATTTGTGCGTAAAGAAACTGTGGCAGATAACTTATTGTTAATTAAAATAATTAATTTTCACATAAATTTTAATTAAAATTTAGATCTACAAAGTGGCGATTTACAATGCTAGAGAGCACTATAAAGGGGGAATGCCTGATGTGATAGGTCATATGCCAGTGTGGACTCTGTATACAATATATTTGACCTAGACTACGTATTCACCACACTAGCGTCGGCGACTTTGGGAGGCACTTGTCTGCGGAACTCACACTCATCAGGCACATCTCCGCTGAGACCCTGCGCTTCATATCGTACTTCTCATACCATCGCCCAGTACTTAATCGTTTGCAAACAATCACTGTACTCTCATTTCATGATGCTAATAATAAAGAAATTTAACATCGTGCTATTTCTCGTACTGTAACGAAGACCTGACCATGAGATTCACTGTCAAGGTCAGATCAGCGCTAACAGAATTACCCCGGTAGTTGACCCAGCTGCAGCATTTTGCCGGTCAATACTCAGTCTTATGGTGGGGTTATACTGGATCTACCTGAGCCATGAAAGCTGCACTAATAAATGTATATTCCTCGACCTAACTCAACCCATGATACTCAACACCTGAAATAAAAGTAATTAAAACGCCATTTCAATTCTTTTTAAAATGATTTACAAAAGATTCCTTTATTTGAGGACATATTAACTATCATATAAGAAAACATTCACCCGGTTGGTACACCAAGAAATTTTTTTTTTTGAAAATAGAAAATCAATAATAAAAAAAATTACTAACAATAATTTAACAAAAAAAACTAATCAATAATTTGTTTAACGCGCAGTACAACTACTACGGGTCGTTCACCTCCATACCACATCCAATAAAAGCGGTTTTCTTTTCCCCGGTTCTGTAGCTGATGGTGTCACGATGAGCTCAACGTACTCCAGTCAGACCTGCAATAAGAATCAATGAGACAAATCGGTGGTTGTTTGACGAACGATCCGCCGCTGAATTATACGCGGAAAATTCGTTAGTAAATGTAAATAATATAAAGAAATTAAGAAATACAATAATAGTAACTAATACAAAAAAAATGACTTAATAAAGAAAAATTTGTTTGCTTTTGGAAAAGGATACGATACGGTTATTTGTTTTCCTCTGGTTTTCGTCTTCTTCTTGCTACTATTAGCAGCAACGCGGCTGGTAGTTGATGGACCTTTTACTTCTTCCTTTTTGTTGTTTCGTATAATGAAAAAAAAAAATGCCGGAACGGAGGTAGTAAATGTGTTGTTTTGTTTCTTCCCGTACACACAAAATATGCCGTACACACAAAATATATTATTGTTGTGGATACACGCACTCTGATCCGATGTGTTTTTTTCCCCTCGTATAGAATCTGAAATAGTTTTGGATTGACAGACACACATAAAAAAAAAATCGTACTGTACACGCAAGAAATGCAGAGATCACAAAAAAAAATGGACTGATCTGTGTAACGCACTGTCTACATACATATACGTACATATGTTAGAATTTGTTTAATAAATTTTTATTTCTCAATGACAAATTTCACTTTTCACAGTCTTAATAGTATGTATGTAGATTTCACCACGTTTTCTTGTTTTTATTTTATTTTTATTGGTTAGGTTTTAATTTTGTGCTTATAAAAATGACTTACGATTTCCTTTTTCTCTTGTCTCAGCTGCCGTAAATTGTGTGTCTTTCTATTTCTCCGATTCGTGTCGTTTTCAGCTTTTTCTTTTTTTTTTTTTTGTTAAATATACGTATTTATGGTATACGTAATACGTCCGCCGTTGTCCGATGCCAATCCAAAAAGAAACCATCTCTATCGTAATTTTATTTGTGTCGCCTCATTCGTTTTTTTCTATTTTTTTATTTTTTTGTTATTTGTTTCGTTGAATTCCTTTTTGTGAACGATTCTGCCATCTACATCTGCTGACATCAACTCAATAGTGTTTTTTTCTCATTCCATAAGCCGGAGCGCAGATGGCAGATCGTTACAGTACCTCTTATAAACGTTATCACGGAGAACACCTACGGCCGTGTAGAAGACACAGCTCACCCCGAATTTTTGTTTTTGATTTTTTAGTACACTGTAAAGATTGGGCGTGAATTAAAACAGTGGGGCGATTTATAAATTCGATTCGAACATATTCGACTTTTAGAAGTATAAGATTCTTATTTGATTTAAATAAGAAACGATTGAATCTAATTAAATTTAAATAAGAATAAAATTCTTCGAAGACTCGAATTCGTTCGAATCGAATTGACCAATATCACCCCAGGGTAGCATCGGATAGTCGAGCAGTTGCGGTTATTTGGAATTGAATGAGTAGAATCGCTAATATTTATATCTGGTTGATGTGATGTGGTGAACCGCAACGGGACTCCTTCGCAAGTGATTTTTCCTCGCTGGGGAAAAAATGAATGAGTAGACGGACGGTTTTGTATGTTCGAGAGCTTGATGTTTGATCGGGTTCTCACCATTAATCGATACAACGAAATGTTTTGGCAGTTGACAGATAAATTTATAGGTACCTTCGTAGGGAGGAGATAATCCCGTGCGAACCGTTCCTTGAAGGATCACCATCCATTGGAGGATGGAGAAAGTGTTCCTACAATGTCTTTGTGATATGTTCGAATCGAGCAGGCGGAATTTCGAATTGTTCATTAGGTGATTTTGTGTGCCGTTAGATTTAGCACATTGGCAGGATAAATAAGACTAAGCCCAACGGTTTACTTGTTTATAATGGGCCAAACGTAGCAGCAGTAAACAATTTACAAGTAGCACGTACACCAGGATGCGATATGTTGTGTAGTTTGTCAAAGATGGTTCGACGTAGTGATTTTGCGATGTATGGGCGGTTGTACCCAGATTATGTTTTGCAAACGATTTCGAGGCCAAGTATGTGTAGTTTATAAAGCTCTAATTTCATTTATGAATTATTACAGAAAATTAATTCTGAAGTTCTAGGTATTTTTTGTGATTTCTCTATTTTGTGTAAGCCGATGTGAGTCTCGACTGTGACTGTTTTGTTATCGGTTGTGCATAACAGTGTGTTCGCAACAACGTTGTCGTATTGTAATCCAAGTAGCGATATTGCCTTGGATTATGTTCAATTTTAGACTGAATAGATAAGTCAGCGGTTTATGGTCAGTGTATATTGTGAAGGTCCGACCCTCAGCAAAATATTTGAAGTGTTCGACAGCCAGATATATTGCGAGTAATTCCCGATCGAATGCGGAATATTATTTTTCGGCATCCGAGAGTTTTTTTGGAAAGCTATTCCAGAGGTTCGTATCACCGGTTATTGTATTGTTTTAGATCCGACGCCAGTGTTTGATACGTTAGTAGTAACACTGAGCTATGAGTCGCTCAGTGGTTGCGCTAGCAGTATAATCTGTGCTAATTCAGTCGTGTGTGTTGACATGCGTGCGTCGTTTCAAGAGAAGTTATTGGCTCTCTTGGGAGGAAAGCTGTCAAGTGTTTGTGAATTGGTGCGAGTGATTGTGCATAAATCGGTGGTAGTAATTTACCATGTCGATGAATCACTGAATACTTTTGATTGAGGTGGAACTGGGAATTTTCTAATGGAATTAATTCGTTCTTCAGGTGGCAGCATACCATTAGGAAATATTTTTTGGCTGTGAAAATCAATGGATGCATTTTGAACTGTTGATATTGACACCAAATTCCGACAAGCGTCGGAAATGGTGCTCCATAAGTGAAGTGCAGACAAAGTCTAAGTCTATGACAATTGATTTTATAACCGCTGAAACGTTTGAGCAGAATTTCGAATATCAAATGACGTTCGGTTAAATTCGAATAACCCAAATGGTGTTGTAATGGTCGTTTTATATTGGAAAAGTTATTGCTTGAAATATTACTTTTTTGGTTGATTTAGTTGGTATACGTATCGGATATTTTGCTTAAAAGATAAAAATATTTTATCTCTTCAATCCTTTAGTTTAGAAAACAGAGATGTATTCAAATTCGATGTTAGCCTTCCCACAATTTTGAAATAATGATTTTTGAACAAGTGGTTAGTTTTCTCAAAAAGATTTTTATATGGGATCGATGAATAACTTTGGTTTCTATTTTCGGCCATAGCTACAGACTTTATATGAATTTTTTTTGTTTGTTTTAAGTATGACATAATTCTTTTTTCATGAGGTGTTAAATTTTTTGCATGCGTACTGTTTTTATAGTTTGTTATAATATTTATAAAATTGCTCCGAATGTTTACTCGATCACTGTCATTCAAATTAAAAATCTGAAATAATTTTGAAAAAAAAAAATGGTATTGCGGTACCAACTGTTGGCGGACAAAATTTATTCCTTAAACCGTTTGTTGTATCGTTTAAACTATCTGTTATAATTTGATCAAATTTTTCCTTTTGTCTTACACTTTTTGGTTTTTATTGTTTCTGATATTAACCGAAATTTTTTCATTCATGACTCCAAAAACAAACGTTTGTATAAATGTCTTTTATAAAACAATTGCTATAAAATAATTTTTAAACAAAGAGCTCAAAACCAATAAAAAATTTGTTAGGCCGTACATTATCTAATGATAAAATTTGAACCAATATCCCGATGAACAAGCGTATCTATAGTCATGAATCTTACAAGGTTGCAACTGGAAGTTATCACATGATAGCATTGTCACAGTCAAATGTATCCCAATTCGTCAAACAAGTGACTAATTTAATCGTTACAAATTTACTAGAGGACGTTACTAAATTTCCTCAGGATGTGCTCCGTCAAGCCGAAACTATAAGGTATTTCTAGTAAATTTAGAAAGAAGCTCTTGGTGTGATAGATGGATGCCACGTTGCTACCAGGTGGTTATTTTTTGGGAAATTAGTTCAGAAATCGGAAAGAATACCATAGTCTGCGAATTAACTATGCAAATGCTAGTTTTCCTAGTTTGGTACATGACGCGGCCATTTGGTGACGCCCCAAATAAGAAAATATTTTGTCAAGAATTTTTCAAATCAAAGCAATGTTCTAATAGGTGATTCTGGGTTTCCATTAGAACCTTGGTTGCTTATTCCATACCACAATCCGGATAATGGAACTGAAGAATTTAATTTTAGCGAGAGGATTATTAGGGCGAGAAACATAATTGAACAATTTTTGGAGTTGAAAATTCTAGATTTCGATGCCTACCCCGCCATATAACGTTGCATTACCATCCAACCATAGCGTGTACAATTATTTATGTTGTATTTGTATTACATAACTTGTGTTTAGACTGTCGTAAACACTGAAGAGGATATGCCTGAAAAAAGAAAAGTTTGATCTATATTATGTATTTATTTTTGTTATAATTTATACTTACATAGCTAATTAAATTTGGTGGCTCAATTCAAACATAACCTAAAATCAAACCAAAAATATTGTTAAATAGTTAAATTTTATATTTATATTTCATCTTAATACTTATCTTATTAATCCATTAACAATTGTAATTTAATCACTGTATAATTGATGCACTTTATAATCTAATTTAAATCCAAATTTTTCTATAAAATATAAACAACTTTGTTGTTTTGACAGCTACAGCCTTTTCAAATTAAATTGTGAGTGCTATTTAAAGCCTGTTCAAATTAAATTGTGAATTTATGAATAGCCATCTGTTAGAAAATATTTGTACTATTTATATTTTAGCAAGTACGTTTTGTAAAAAATATTATTTTTTCTTCTCAAATCAACCACCAAGCTGGAAACATCTAAAATAAATTAAAAGTTTGTTAGCCAAAATTTATTTAATAAAAAACGTTATACTATCGTATATTAATTACTGTGTGAGTTTGTTGTAATCGCCAATCACCTGTATTGTGTGTTACCTAAATATATAGTGAATTTATATCTTTTCGATTATTGTTTGTGGCACCCGCTGCTTGATATAAAATATTGAATCATCGAACCGGATACCTACCAATATTTATTGCACCTTCAAATCTTTACCAGGCTTATATTGTTCGTGGCACCTGAGGCTTGGTAAAGATCATAGTATGGTCCTTCGGGCCGGATAGTACAACCGGCACACCGGCATATATAACAGGGAGCATGACGAAAATGATCAACTTTATTAAATCAGTAAACAATGATACAACCATCGATGACATAAAGGTGCGATTATCGAATGTGGAACGACTCCGTACTGAATTCAACGACATCAAAGATAAAATAGTTAATTTGAAAACTGAAGAGGAATTAGACGTAGAATTTGAGGATACTTACTACGAGATTGTAGCTGAATTGAACCAAATATTAAGGGCGAAAAATGATACAAGATGTATCTCTCAATGACACCATCATCGATACTTCAGTATCAGGAGTGCATATGGACGTCAAATTACCAAAACTATCTATTCCATTCTTATCAGGCGATTACACGGAATGGCACTCGTTTCACGATTTGTTTTGTTCAACGATTCATGACAATACTAGGCTAACTCCATCACAAAAGTTGCAATACTTGAAAGGAACATTAAAGAGACACGTCGGATGAAATCCTTCGCGGTTGGTCAACAAATTAGATGGCGAAACTAATGGCTTATGGGCTCAGGCGTCTGCAGAATATGAACTTCCAACAATTAAGCAGTTCTTCGATTTTCTAGCCAAAAGAATCGATGCTCTTGATTCCATTAAATATTCGAACAAACGTTCTCAATCGCAAAACGCTCATTCAAAACCAATCGTAAGAAGCCACGTCGTCTCAAACTCTCAAGAATTCCAAGTGTGTTCGTTATGTCCTAAAGAAACTCATAGATTATTTGAATGTCTTAAGTTTAAAGCTATGCCTACTGAAGAACGAAGAAGGTTAATGCAGAAACAGAATCGATGTTTTAACTGCTTAAACAATAATCACAATGTATATGCGTGTAAATCAAAATTTCGATGTAGACAATGCAACAAAAAACACCACACCTTGTTGCACGAGCAATTAACAAAGCCAGCCGAGTCAACTGTAGCTGTATCCAATATTCAATCGAGCGAAGAGAATCCATCAACGTCCAGCTACCATGTCGTTACCACCAAAATCAGCAATATTGGAAGTGCCTTGCTACCTACGGCATTAGTAAAGGTGGCAGACGAAAACAATCAATTTCAATTATGTCGGATGCTGTTGGATTCAGGACCACAAGAATCGTTCATCACGGAAAGATGTGCTCAGAAATTAAGGTTGAAGAGAAGCAGCGCTAAACTAGCTATATCGGGCATTGGGGCAACCACCAACGGGTACACGAGAGGAGCAGTATCATTAGTGATAACACCGTGGAATAAACTAAAACCGAAATTCCAAGTAGAAGCTTTCGTATTCCCCAAACTAACCGCCAAACAACCGTCGATTTCAAATTCAATTAATCTAGATGAATTTAAGCAGTATGAATTAGTGGATCCAGAATTCTACAAAGGGGCAGAGATAGACATTATAATTGGGGCAGATAGTTTTTTTGAGATGCTGATCGATGGAAAAATTATCACCAAAAATCAATTAATTTTGCAAAACACGATGTTAAGATGGATAATTGCCGAGAAGTCAAACAAATCAGGAACGAACCTATCCACCACCATTACGATCGATAATCCAGAAAATGAAATTGAAAGCCTCTTAAGAAGATTCTGAGAGATTGAAAGCATAGAAGTGAGCCGACCTCGCCTATCCTTGGAAGAAAAATTATGCGAGAAATATTTCACGGATACAAAAACTGTATATGAATCTGGTCGAATTACAGTCAGCTTACCATTCAAAATCGCACCATCTATCCTAGGCGAATCTTATCCCAAAGCGGTACAACGAATGCATTCCATTGAGAGAAAATTCACTAAAGATCGGGAATTTGCTACACTATATAAAGATTTTATGTTGGAATATTTACGGTTGGGACATATGAAGGAAGTAAATCACGATTTAGCAATAAAAACGGAGTGCGCTTATTATTTACCACATCACGGCGTTCTCAAAGCATGAGTAGTACCACAAAATTGAGGGTGGTGTTTGATGGCTCCTCAAAATCAACCACAGAAAAATCATTGAACGACTGTCTGGCGGTCGAACCGACCGTACAATCTAATCTGTATGAAATATTATCTCGTTTTAGGAAATATAAAGTGGCAATTACCGCAGACATTGAGAAGATGTACGCCAAGTTCGCATATCAGAAGATCACACCAAGTTTCAAAGGATAATATGGCGAGACGACCCGAGCAAACCATTTACTACCTTCGAATTGCAAACCGTCACCTATGGCACATCAAGCGCTAGCTATCTAGCCACTCGCGCAATTATCGAAGCCGCAGATAAATACATAAAAGAATTCCCACAAGCAGCCAGTCGTATTAAAACCGATATGTACGTCGATGATTTAATGTCAGGCGCCAACACTTTAGATGAAGCTATTAAGCTCAAAGACGAGATAAAATCTATTCTCTCCAATTCAGGGTTCCAACTACGAAAATGGTTTGGGACCCGATAAGAGACTGCTTTCAGTTCAAAGTAAGTTTGAACAAACACCCAACGACCACTAAGAGAGGCATATTATCAGAAGCCAGTCGTTTATTCGATCCATTAGGATGGCTGGCTCCTATAACGATCTGCATAAAGGTTTTTTTTTTTCAAACATTATGGGCCGAAAACTTAAACTGGGACGACCAACTGACACCTGATATATTAAACAAATGGTTAAAATTGAGAACCAATTTATTAAAAATCGAAAATATCAAGTTGGCAAGATACCTAAACACAACGTCACAAAGTCAAATCTCATTGCATGGTTTTTCAGACGCTTCAAAAGAAGCATACGCAGCTGTTGTTTACGGCAAGATAACAAATCCAAATGGAGACTCGTGCGTTAAGCTACTATCAGCAAAAACCAAAGTTGCACCAGTTAAGCAATTGTCAATTCCACGATTGGAATTGTGTGGAGCAGTACTCCTGAGTAAATTATTATTAAGCGTCAAGCAAGCATTGCAATGTGAAATCACCGAAATAGTAGATTCTACCATAGTATTGGATTGGTTAAAGTCACATCCCAATAAATGGAATACATTGGTGGGCAACAGAACCAGCGATATACTTACGCATTTCAATAAATCACAATGGCGGCACGTAAATTCTTCAGACAACCCAGCGGATTGCGCTTCCAGGGGACTAGCACCGGAACAATTACAGCAGTTTGAATTATGGTGGAATGGCCCAATTTGGCTAATGAATGAAGAAGACTGGCCAGAAAACATCAAATCCCAATCAACTACCTTAGAAGAATTGCGTAGCCAGTCTCTAAACGTCCAGATTTCACAATCAAACATAGTTGATGAATTAATTGCGAACATATCCAGCTTTGGTACCATGGTTCGAGTCGTGGCTTATGTACATCGATTTATCAACATTAAGTTAAAACGAATTCAGAACAACGCTGCGTCACCGAATCTTAGCGTAGCAGAAATACAGAAATCTCAAATCGTCATTTTCCGTCATATACAATCAAAACACTTCGAATCAGAAATAACCTTAATCAAATCCAGTAAGGAGATTCCTTCATCAAGCAGAATTAAATATTTCAAACCATTCATCGATGAATTAGGGTTACTTCGGGTTGGTGGAAGAATCGTGAATGCATCGATAACATATCACATAAAGCATCCAATAATACTCACGGCACAAGATAAATTAGTAGAAACCATAGTTCGAAGCAATGTTCTAATAGGTGATTCTGGGTTTCCATTAGAACCTTGGTTGCTTATTCCATACCACAATCCGGATAATGGAACTGAAGAATTTAATTTTAGCGAGAGGATTATTAGGACGAGAAACATAATTGAACAATTTTTGGAGTTGGAAATTCTAGATTTCGATGCCTACCCCGCCATATAACGTTGCATTACCATCCAACCATAGCGTGTACAATTATTTATGTTATATTTGTATTACATAACTTGTATTTAGACAGTGAAATGGAAGATGATGAAAGTTTGGAGGATACCGATTTGACCGAAGATTATGAATTAAATATTGATCAAGAAACTGGTTCAATAGAATTTATTGGTAGTGATGGTATATTTTCTAGCAATTCAAATAACACATCCTGGTATAATCAGGGACGCAGATTTCGGGACTAATATCTCAATAAATATTTTAATATTTGATTTAATGTTTCGGAATAAATACATTTATAATTCATATTTATTAACGTCGTCTTTCTCTAGGACTTTGGTTTAGCCGAAGCATTTCAAACTCCGCGGAAGATGTTATAGTTGGTTCAGGAGTCGGTTGAGAGTGATGATTGTCAGTTGTACTTGTCGAAGTACCAACAAATCCAGCTTCAGTAAGAAAGATTGAAATAAAGATTTTCAAGGTTAATAGATGTCGCTTTCAATACTTTTCAACCAACCTGTAATTTGATGTTCACTGATATTAAAAATTAATTTTTACGCATGGTTTTATAAAAGCCGGGATGGGCGACGTAGATTACGTGATGTAATCTACGCGGTTGTCGACGCGTAATCTATTACATAGATTACCTCGCAATGTTTTGCGTTTTTGGCGTCGACAACGTAGACAACGTCGACAACCTATACGAAATGATTAATTTCCTCATTTAGTTAGCCGGTCTGTTCATATTACTGCCTGTTAATAAATAAGTCATTGTCTAATTAACCTAGGGATAAAAAAGAAAGATTACATTTTGTTAATAATCACATAAATTACTCAGTGGTACATGAACTGACTAAGTGACTATCGTGAAAATTATTTTTCTATTGTTATAGAGATGGCACTGTGCAAATTCTTAATTAAGGTTTATATAACTAATATTTAATTTTATATGGGTTAAGAATAAAATACATAGAAAAATATTTGTATTTCGTCTAAAATTAACGTCAACTAACCCCGCCAGTTTTTTCCAACATGAAACTGGCATTATCTGCCCCAAATCCGATTAAATTATTAAGTGGGATTTGATGATTGTCACAAAATTTTAAAATGCAATCAAATATAGATTGGCCGACCATCAGAATTCTCTAGTTCTAGCTTCTGACTATTAGTGCTAAATATTTTTTTGAGCTTACATCCGTTGTCTCATCAATTAAAAGAGTCGTTAAATTTTTGATACCTTCTTAGTTCGATCAAATAATTTTTGACAAATAACATAGTTCGATCTGGATCTATCGATTTGATTAAATCTACTAATGGATCGATAAGACTAAACGGAAGATTATTTTGAACTAAAAACATGAACATTTTTAAATTAGCGATTTTATGCCTTGATCTAACTGTTGTTCTACGTCCACGTCATCGATGCGGATTTGCTTTTTTTGAAGTACCCATTACTTGTAAATGACTTTTGCTCACACAATTTACAGTAAGCTCTTCCTTTTCTTTCTTTTAACCATGAAATAGTCATCCAATTTTCGATCCGCTGTTGAGTTTTTATTTCGTTTATTTAAACTAAAACTAATGATCAATTTAAGAAACTTGCCTTCTAACAAGAAATGGAATTTCACTTATACTGCCAGCTACTGCCGGAATTTCAGTTGATGATCCAGATAAAGCATAAGTTGAGAGGCCTTAAAATTGTTAATGCTAATGTCGACTTAACTTTTTTTTAAAATAAAGTCCTTCCCAAAATGTTTGGCAAGAATTTTATATAAAAAAATTAGGCCAAATTTAACATTAAAAACTTAACACGCCGCGACGATACATACTATTGGATACCCGGTGATACATACTACGGCTAAACCTCATAAATCTTTTTTACGAAAGCAATACACTTTATATTATACTTACATTAAAAGCGTTTGTTTAGCCTTTTTAGTTCTGTTCATTTTTGTTATCAATACCCTCTGGGCTCCGATTCACAGCATTATACTTTCAAATTAAAATTTGTATGTTTACGACGACTCCGGGAATAACAAGCACTTTTAAATATACTAGTGGTCGTCCAGTGGTCGAAATTTGACCGTAATTCATAACATTTTTAAGTATGAACGTTATTGAGGTTCTTTTGTCAAAGAGTACCTATACCTCTATAATCATTGCATCAACACGGTCGCAGCACAAATACGTCATTAGCGTGTATTGGTTTGCCTTACCCTAATAACATAGTATTGATGAATTCATTGATTAATTCATTAGGAAATTCTTGCTTACCAATTTAATGAAGGATACGTGGGCTTGTGATGTAAATTCACTTATTTACTTTGCTATATAATCCTCTCTGATAATGAATGTATTGATGAACAACGTGTGAATTTCATTTGGAATTTCTCTATTACCGAACCAATGAATTCATGCACGTCGATTATAGAATTCGCGGTTGCGGATCTATCGCGGATCGAAAACTGCATATCAAAAAAATAGGAAACAATTGGTGTAAATCAAAGTATCCTGGAAAACTTCTATTGATTTACATGTGATTTACATTTTTTGATTCCCCGTACAAACGCAATATTTTTATTGCGGATCTAAAACAATTTTTTTTTGACGAATTGTAAAAATATCCTAAGGAATTTCAATGAAACTATGATAAAAAATTATTGTTTCTAATGTTTTTTATATGTAGTTTACGATCCGCGATAGATCCACAACCGCGAATTCTACAGTTGGAGAAATTATTTATAGTATGGTCAAAATAAGAGATAGAAGTTCTCAGGGTTAAGAAAATTCTTTTTATCTTTATTATGTTTTTATTAAATATGAGTTATAATATTTGTTCGAATTGTTCTACTCTACTCCGTATGCATGTACGACACATTTTTCTTATTTCAAATGTTATTGTGCGAAGTCGCATTTCTCTTTTCATTATTTCAAATGCAGCTGTAATTCGCTCCATTAAAATTTCTCGTGAGTGCACCTCTATTGCATAAACCATTTCCTTTGCACGTCCCCAGACGTAAAAATCGAGCGGTTTCAGGGACGTAGGGTCGTATGGGTGAAAACTAGCTAATGACCCAACCAATTCCCCAAAAAATTGTGTCGGTCCATGTGCCCAACACCCTGTATTATTGTATTACTGAAATTGTAACCAGATTGTATATAAGTATAAATTTGGTAAATAAATAAATGAATCCTAATTCCCAGAAAATTCCCAAAAATGCCTAAAAATTCCCAAAAAATTCCCAGAAAATGCCCAAGAATTTCCAAAAATTCCCAGAAAATTCCAAAGAAATGCCAAAAATTCCCAAAAAATACCAAAAATTCCCAATAAATTCCAAAAAATCCAAAAATTCCCAAAAAATTCCCAAATATTCTCAAAAAATTCCCCAGAAATTCCAATAATTCCCAGAAAAAGCCAAAAACTCTCAAAAATTCCCAAGAAATTCCAAAAATTTCCAGAAAATGACCAAGAAATTCCAAAAATTCCCAGAAAATTCTGGGTAGTATTTTTTTGGTATTTTTTGGTTATTTTTTGTTAATTAAAAATTTGCAAAAATACCAAAAATTACCAAGAAATTCCCAAAAGAGCAACAAAATACCAAAAAATACCACAAAATTCCCAAAAATGCCCAAGAAATTCCAAAAATTCTCAGAAAGTGCCCGAGAATTTCCAAAAATTCCAAGAAAATGCCCAAGAATTTCCAAAAATTCCCAGAAAATGCTCAAGAAATTCCACAAATTCCCAGAAAATGCCCAAGAATTTCCAAAAATTCCCAGAAAATGCCCAAGAATTTCTAAAATTTCCAGAAAATGGCTTTGAACTTCCAAAAATTCCCAGAAAATGCCCCTGAACTTCCAAAAATTCCCAGAAAATAACCCTGAATCTCCAAAAATGCCCAGAAAATGGCCCTGAACTTCCAAAAATTCCCAGAAAATGGCCCTGAACTTCCAAAAGTTACCAGAAAATAGCCCTGAATTCCCAGAAAATGGCCTTGAACTTGAAAATTCCCAGAAAATGGCCTTGAACTTCCCAAAATTCCCAGAAAATGCCCCTGAACTTCCAAATATTTCCAGAAAATAACCCTGAATTTCCAAAAATGCCCAGAAAATGGCCCTGAACTTCCAAAAATGCCAAGAAAATGGCCCTGAACTTCGCAAAATTCCCAGAAAATAGCCCTGAATTTCCAAAAATTCCCAGAAAATGGCCCTGAACTTCCAAAAATTACCAGAAAATGGCCTTGAACTTCCAAAAATTCCCAGAAAATGGACTTGAACTTGAAGATTCCCAGAAAATGGCCTTGAACTTCCAAAAATTCCCAGAAAATGGCCTTGAACTTCCAAAAATTCCTAGAAAATGGCTTTGAATTTCTAAAAATTCCCAGAAAATGGCCCTGAACTTCCAAAAATTCCCAGAAAATGGACTTGAACTTGAAGATTCCCAGAAAATGGCCTTGAACTTCCAAAAATTCCCAGAAAATGGCCTTGAACTTCCAAAAATTCCTAGAAAATGGCTTTGAATTTCCAAAAATTCCCAGAAAATGGCCCTGAACTTCCAAAAATTCCCAGAAAATGGCCATGAACTTCCAAAAATTCCCAGAAAATGGCCTTGAACTTCCAAAAATTCCTAGAAAATGGCCTTGAACATCAAAAATTCCCAGAAAATAGCCCTGAATTTTCAAAAATCCCCAGAAAATGACCTTGAACTTCCAAAAATTCCCAGAAAATGGCCCTGAATTTTCAAAGATTCCCAGAAAATGGCCTTGAACATCCAAAAATTCTCAGAAAATGGCCTTGAAATTCCAAAAATTCCCAGAAAATGGCCTTAAACTTCCAAAAATTCCCAGAAAATGGCCTTGAATTTCCAAAAATTCCCAGAAAATGGAGAAATTCAAGGCCATTTTCTGGGATTTTTTGGAAGTTCAGGGACATTTTCTGGGAATTTTTGGAAGTTCAATGCCATTTTCTGGGAATTTTTGGAAATTCAGGGCCATTTTCTGGGAATTTTTGGAAGTTCAGGGCTATTTTCTGGGAATTTTTGGAAGTTTAGGGCCATTTTCTGGGAATTTTTGGAAATTCAAGGCCATTTTCTGGGAATTTTTGGAAATTCAGGGCCATTTTCTGGGAATTTCAGGAAATTAAAGGCCATTTTCTGGGAATTTTTGGAAGTTCTTGGGCATTTTCTGGGAATTTTTAAAAAATCTTGAGCATTTTTGGAAATTCTTTGGACACCCCTCGATTTTTACGTCTCGGGAAGTGCAAAGGAATTGGTTTATGCAACAGAGGTGCCCTCACGAGAAATTTTAAAGGAGCGAATTACAGCTGCATTTGAAATAATGAAAAGAGAAATGCGACTTCGCACAATAACATTTGAAATAAGGAAAATGTGTCGTGCATGCATACGGAGTAGAGTAGAACAATTCGAACAAATATTATAACTCATATTTAATAAAAACATAATAAAGATAAAAAGAATTTTCTTGACCCTGAGAACTTCTATCTCTTATTTTGACCATACTGGAAAGAGTATAAACTAGACAACTTTTTAAAATAAACCTATGTTCAAAATAATGTTCATTTTTTTTTTTATATTGAATTTAGAAGTTGAAATTTTTCATACATTTACACATTTTCAAGACTTTCGAAGCTCATATAATTTATTTTCTTGAAGCCATTTGTACCAAATAGTGATTTATTTAGACTAAAAATACATTGCAGAATACAATAAAAGTTATTTCGTGCTATTACAATCACAAACAAAAAAAATATGACGATTTAAAGGCGAAATTTCAGGTAATTTAAATAAAAAACGAAAAAAATTCATATCTAAGTTACCGTGTCACTTAGGACGTAGGGTTGTATTGGTGAAAACTAGCTAATGACTCAACCAATTCCCCAAAAAATTGTGTCGGTCCATGTGCCGAACACCCTGTATAATCGACGTCTGATTTCATGAGTTATTAAACCAGTGAATTCATACATAACTTCATCAGAAATTTCAATAGGAATTTCACCAATGATGAATAATTGTATGCAATAATTGTATGCGTGTAGATTTTTTGTAAAATAGTATTTGTGAACTGGTGAACTTTTGTTACCAGGGTAATTCTCTGCAATCCCTATAAAATTTAAAATATCCATGTTAGCAACAGTTGAAAAAAAAAAACAAAATTCAGCTTGCATTTGTATTTATTTTTGTATAAACATATCATTTTCAGTTTTAATTTTTTTTGTGTTATTATAGAATCAAATAAACGCTAATATCCTTGGGTTTTTCCTTGCGTTTTTTTTATTGCCAAACTGATCAGGGGTGCGATTATGTAAGCATTACGAGTTACGAGTTTTTCGAAATTGCGACAAATTGTCATAATTACGACTTGTTGTTGTTGTTTTACTCGTACAACTTTTTGAGTACGACAGGCAACTCGTAATGGTTAAAATGATTATTTTTAAAGAAAATTTGTCAACATTATCCATTTAAATAGATTTTTTAGATTTTTCAAGTAGTTTTTAAAGTTAAATATTGGAATATATTTGAATTATTACAAATTTAATATTTTCATAAAAAATGGTCATTCCATTTAGATATGGCAGGGGCGGTCGGTCGTTGACGCTCGAAGAAGAAGGACGTGTTTTTGTCGTCTTCTTCGAGAAAATTTTAATTTAATTAATTTTTAGTTTATTTTATTTTCTAATGTAGTGTAAAGTGTTTAAATATATAATTTATATATAATTTATTTTAATTTAAGTTATTTAAGTAAAAGTGTGTGCATAAGAATAGTGAAAATTTAAATATGGATAGAATGCAATCCATCGGGATGCATTCAACAGGCATTGTTTTATATTTTATTTTTATTCTCATATTTATAGCGAAACAAGTCAAATTTTGGCTTTCTCGCTTAATAATGCATGTCTTAAATTTGTGTAGTTGGTGCATAAAATTCGAATGGTCAAATACATTATCTCGTATTTAAATTTAATTAAAATCGAATAAATAAATTTACGCATTAAATTTCTGTTTCTGTACATGAATATACAAGTTTTCGGTTTCTCTCTTTCCTCTTACGAGATTATGTATGTGTTGTATTTTTTGTTTTATGTGGAAACGACACAAACACATATATTCTTTATTTATATACATAAAAAGAATATAATTTCTATTATATAATTTCTATCAAGACAACATTGGTTCTATAGTGTTCGATTGTTGATATTTGCTTCTGAATTGTATTCACAGTCGTGTATGTGTAGTGTACGAGGTTATTTTCGGAAATATATACAGTAATATATAATATAGTGAAGCCTATTATATATGTATATAATATAGAAAAGGCATGTACCAAAACACACTATGTACACATCGATACTTTCCCTGCTGCGCACGTGAAGGATTATATGAAAAGTTTGTTTTCTCTATGTGCGTTGGTGGTTTTAGTTTGTACTGTAATACGATTTTATTACTTGGCGTTGTTGTATTCTTTGTGTTTATAGTGCTATTTATATACAATGAACTACACAACGCAAAATTTTCATGTATTCAATTCAAATAAGATTCTTATACTACGTATAATCGAGTAATTTTGAGTTGAATTGGAAATTTAATTAGAATTAAAAGTTTCTTGTGTTCGATTCTAATGGGATTTGTTTACTTTGTATTATCGAGTAAATTTGAGTTGAACCAGAAACTATCGTATGTAATACAGTGAGGTCTCGTTATAGTGAATACTGATTTAAGGAAATTGTAATTTCGCAAGGGTATTTTATTCGCTAAAGTGATAAGTGTTTATGTGAAAATATATGGTTAATAAGGAAATAAAATAATAAAACTTTGCATATCATGAATTCCACAAAAAGGTAACCCTCAAACTTGAAAAATGGAATCGATAGATGATAATAACAGCTATATTGTTTAGAAAAGAAATATTTCGACATTAGAATTTGACATAATTTTTCATGTTTTTGCACTTGAATAACGAATTACACTTGAATAAAGAATTAAAAAATTTTCGCCATAGTAAAGTTTGTATGGTGTCACACGTACGTTATCCATGTGACATGTACGTTATTTAGTGAAAAATTAAAAAGTCAGTCAGTATTAGTTTATTCTGAATGAAAACAGCACTAAAATGTTTTAGCATAGCTCCCTCTATTTAGATAAAAAAATTGATTTTCAGGTCCAAACCAATTCGCAAGTAATTTTATATAACGTACACAACTCAAAATCAGAGGAAAAAATTTGTCACATGTACGTTACACGTATTTTGTTAAATATTTTGGTAATTGGTAGGGCTGTGAATTTTAGGTGCTAAAAAAAGCATTTTAGGTACCTAAAATATGCTCTATAAAATTAAAAAAAGGTGGTAAAAAGGTTCCAAAAATCAAAATTATTTGAGTAATAAAGCTGCTTTTAATTAATTTATTAACTTAAATTTGTTGCTTATTTCATCATAGTAAAATTCATAAATAAAAAGTATTAGCTATTTGCTTTGGTGGAAGCTCCAAACCCGGTTCAAATTCTCTAAAAATTTGGACTCTCGAGGCGCTTTTAAAAATAAATTTTTGGCGTAAGCAATCATCTCTCTACACTCGATGTAATCCCGTGTGCCAAACAAGTAACGTGTAAAATTTTCGGGTAGACAATTTTAATTGCGGCAGCCGCCTACACCATAAAGGCACATCATCTGATAAAAACATTAAAATTTTGCCTAGGTTAAAATCTTCGCCCACAATTTTAACGGACTCGTCGAAAAGTCTAGCTACTGTGAAACTATTGGCTTTGTCTAATATAGCAGTATTCAATAAAAACTGTTTGCGGCTTTCATCTTCATCCCTATTTAAAACACCTTCCACAACATTAGCCACATATCTTCCGGTTGTGTCGGTTGTTTCGTCTATAGTCACTCGTATATATTCATATTTTCTCGCACTTTTTACGTGTTAAATAGTTTCATCGTTTATAGGCTTTTTGTTTAACCAAAAAAGCTGGGTGCGTAACGTTTCCATTCCTCACCTCAGATATAAACGTCTAATTTGTAGTTCTGTGGTTCTTTGTGGCACCTTTTTGTGTTTTTGGGATCTTATATATTGATCTTTTTGTGATTTTTTGACTGCAACGATTGTCACATTACAAATTTGACAAAATAACACTTGTCCATCGATGAAACCGACTGAAAAAAAACTATTTATGCCAAATTTTTCCTCATGGATGCCATAAAAGTAAAAAAAATACATTTAAAGTAGTTTTGGGAAAAACTTCACTTTTTAGAAATAAAAATACTGAACAAATGTGTTTTCGTATTCAACTTTTTTAACTAAGGAAATTTTTTATGTCGCGTTCACATTTGTCCCTTGTCTTAAAATTTATTTCCAAAGACCAAAAATATACGATACCAATTTGATGTAAAATCCAGACATTTCATGATTATTTTGGAAATGATTTTGAATACTATACTATTTAGGCGACAAAAAGGTTCAAAAATGTTTATTTAGGTCAAAAAGGTTCCAAACCACGGAAAAGGTGAGAAAAGGTGCTAACAAACCGATGCCATATGAAAGGAAATTTTATGAATCAAGTTTCTATGTAACCAAAACACGTAAACCTGGCTCCAGCACGAAAAGGTTTTTACCTAAAAATCACAGCCCTAGTAATTAGTAATGCGATTTTTAAATATTTAATATATTCTAAATGAAGAGATAAATTGGTCATTATAAATCATAAAGAATTGTTTTAAAAAAAGTAATTTGTTATTCAATTTTGGTAAAAACATTCGCACACTGTCACAGTACGTTCTATGGAATTCGTGATATGTAAATACACAACTAAATTAAATTATTAAATAATTAAATACATTTCTCCGGTTCCTTTGGCTGCGCTGTTTCGAGATTTCACTGTTCATATAAAAATTTTTTGTTTATTTTTTTTTTTTTTTTTTTTTTTTTTTTTTTTTTTTATTTAAGCATGATTATTTTTAATACGGGGTAGTTAATTTTACTGAACTGCACGGAATTCCTAAACTGAATTCATACTTTAGAAACTAATTAGTTCTTATAACTTTAATTTTGGGTACTGGTGATATTAATTGTAATTCATTCCAGAAAAGTCATCACAGATGAAACTTCTATACTTTAAGTGGCAGGTTCACGAAAATGGTTCATTTATAATAGTAGTTTTGAGTTAAACTGTAGTTTTTTTGGATCGGATTGGTGAAATTGGGATTCCGGGAAGGACTGGCACCCTATTGTTTTTGTTTATCAGTTATTTTTGTTAATATGTGAATAGTATCTAAAGGAGTTCCTTTTTTAGTTCACTGATTAATAAGTTAATTTTCAGAATATAACTCAGTTCCAGAATTAATCATTATTAGAGGGATTAAAATTAATCCTTTCTAATAAAGAAGCTAATTTCAAGTATAGATTATAGTTTCAGAATTAGTAATTATTAGGGATTAAATTAATCCCGTGTTTCAGAATTAAATTCCAGCTTAAATCAACCTTCCAGGATCAACAAGGAGTGAAGAAGCTGAAATTAAAAATTGTGTTAATTTTGTAAGCTGATGAAATTAATTAATTGTTAACATTTGTAGGGGTGCCAACTAGAGGATTTTTAAAATTATTTATTGAATTATTTAAGTGGCCTAGGCTAGGATTGATGCGGATGTAATTTTAAGTATACTTAAATTAATAATATCTTAGGTGTTTAGAGGGGTTTATTTTAAGTATACTGATGAATAATTTAATTTGTTTCAGAATTTAGGATTGCTCCAGAATTAATCATTCTTAAAGGGATTAAATTTAATCCTAATTTTCAGTAACAAAGGTATAGCCGGACTCAACGCTCCAGGAACAACAAGCAGTTAACAATCATGTAGTTTAGAAATTGTGTTGTCTCGTGTTGTCTTATTTACTAACTATCAACCGCCATGGTGTCTGGAACCGGGTTGAGTCTCTGTTACTAACATACCTTTCCTTTCCCTCGATTTTGTTATTCGTAAGAGGGTGTACGGTGGACCCGGCGTATCCGGGAAACTTGCCTTAGGCTTGGTCGTACACACTAAATCAATCAATCAATTCCATTTAGATATGGCAGCGCCACCCGGTTAGTGTGGCGATTCAGTGAAGAACTATTTAATTGTCAAAAACTGTTAGTTTCGTTCATGAAAAAATTAAAATTATTAAAAAATCTAATTATTAATATAATTCATAAAATGTAAGTACATAATTATATCATTTAATATTTTAGATTTGTTTTTTTAACGTTTAAGATATTATTTATTGGTTAAATACAGTAATCCCTCCTATAACACTGTACTCTTATAACGAGTTTTCATATAACGCGATTTCATGTCCCTCGTATAACACGTATTTTCCCCCACATAACGCGGGGATTTTCCACGTTATATTTCTGTACTGTGAAATTTGTAATGATTTGTACAGTTCATAATCAATTCCCCGTATATGTACATTGTACACATACATATGTGTATTGATCCCTAAATTAAAATGAACATCACTAAATATGTACACTGATCTATTTGCGGAGTATCTCCAGGAAACCTTCTAACCACTACCAAGACAAACTGCCAATGAAAATATAATATCTATTCACAAGCTAGTTTGAAATACGGCCAGTAACTCTCAAAGAATTAAAAGAAGAAGTGAAAAGTAACATGAATGTTAAAAAAGCCCCAGCGTATGACTTGATTACTTGCCAAATTATCAAAGCTCTACCAGAAAAAGGATTTCGTAAGCTACTACACATAATCAATGCGACCTTTCGGTTAAAATATGTTCCGAATCAATGGAAAGTAGCAGAAGTAATCATGATACCAAAACCTGATAAACCACCTAGCGATAAAAAATCATACAGGCCAATTTCTCTGCTGCCAATTATGTCAAAACTCTTTGAAAAATTATTACTAAAGAGACTTAAACCAATAATTGAGGACCGACAACTAATTCCTCTACATCAATTTGGATTCAGAGAAAAGCATTCTACAATTGAACAGGTCCATAGAATTACCAACATAATTGAAAGAACGTTAGAACGTAAAAAAGTATGCTCAAGCATATTCCTGGACGTCGCGCAAGCATTCGATAAAGTCTGGCACAGTGGTCTGGAATACAAGCTGCATAGAGATCTACCGAGACAATTCTATGCCATACTAAGATCTTATTTATCCAATAGACACTTTCGAGTGAAATATGAGGATGAATACTCTGAGCTAAAGAAAATCTCTGCCGGTGTCCCGCAGGGGAGTGTCTTAGGACCAATCCTGTATTTACTATATACAAGGGACATACCAACCACAAATGAAGGAACCATAGCCACTTTTGCAGATGACACAGCAATTATGGCAGTTGGAAATAATGTCGCTGATGCAACGAGCAAACTCCAGAGGATGACCAATGCGGTTTGTGACTGGACAAACCGTTGGCGAATCAAACTTAATGAGAAAAATACACGCATATTAACTTTACTTATCAAAAGGCTTACCACCTACCTATAGAAATTAACTCGCGACTCGTGCCATATGCAAATACAGCTAAATACCTTGGCATGACCCTCGATGCCAAGCTTAAGTGGAGAGAGCATGTCAAAAAGAAAAAAGAAGAACTTAACATAAAGTTCAGAAAAATGTATTGGCTCATAGGTAGAGGCTCTGAGCTTACAATTCACAATAAGCTGCTGCTATATCGGCAAATTTTGAAGCCGATATGGACCTACGGTATACAACTCTGGGGATGTACCAAGCAAACAAACGCCAAAATGATACAGACGTTTCAAAACAAGGATCTTCGTAGCATCGTCAATGCTCCGTGTTACGCAAGAAATGAAGACCTTCACAGGACCTACGGATAGAATACATCAAAGAGGAAATAAAAATGCATGCCGCAAAACACGAAATAAGGCTCCAGGAACATGGAAACCCCTATATTCGCCATATGATAGATAACCCTGTCGTTGAAAGAAGACTCCAAAGAACGAGGCCACTTGACCTAGTGAACTCACCAAACTAAAATTAGTAAATAGGTTTAATTGATTATGGGGCTAACCACTGGGTTACACCCCAACAAATGTGAATTTTACTAGATATATAAAAATTTGTATTTGAAAGAAAAATTGCTAGATGAGCGCAGTCTCAGTCGTAATAAAAAAAAAAAAATAAAAACTAAATATGTATACTGTGTATACATATACATTATTATTTATTCTATTTTGTGAGAATCTTTGAAAACAAATTTAAAAAAAAGAGAACAAAGTTACACGTAAACAATTGAATCGTTTATTCTTGAAAGGGCTCATGTCCACTTTTTGTCAAAATTAGTATTATGACGGTTTTGTATCACAGACACTTACATACGTTTTATGACAAGACGAAATTACCATATGGGTAATGGAACGGCACCTACCTTGCAAAAAAAAAATCATTTATTCTAGAAAGGACACATGTCCAGGCCATGTGCTCTTTTATACTAAACTAATATTTAAAAAGAAGAAACGTGAAAAAGAGAGAGTTAATCATTAGTTATGTAACGATTATCTTTCTTGTAACAATTAACCGTAATTCACATTAAATAATTAAAACAAACATTGACATCATTTTAATATATAAATTATTAATTTGATTAATTTGAAATTTATGATTTTTAATAAATACACATTCCGTTTTTGATTTCAGAAATTATTCCCTCTGAGGCTGTTTACAGAATGGTTAAAAATGAAATAAAGCTGAATTTTGGGATTATTTTTCAATTATTTCAAGAATAAACGTTTTGCTTATTCTAGAAAGGGCTCATGTCCATGCTTTAAAAATGAGCATAAAAGCTGAAATAATTGACAAATAACCTTAAAATTCAGCTTAACACTTCATAGTGACTCACATTTTCATCAACAAACTCAAATTCCCTCCTAAACTTATTTTTGTTGACAATATATAGTTTTTTTTATTTCCTGAATAATTTGAAAAAGTGGACATGAGCCCTTTCAAGAATAAACGATTCAATTACATATGTAATTTATTTGAAATTAATTGTTTTTAGTTACATATGTATAAGTTTTTTTTTAAATGTTTTTAGTTTGATTTTAATAAAATGCTCATATTTCGTTCATAACATAGTTTTTCCTTAATATTCGATTTAAATTCCCTTAAACAAAAAAAGTTAAACGTGAATCATTTGTACATAACGCGTTATACGGGGTCCTACGAGCGCGTTGTACGAGGATCCTCGTACAACGCGTTTTCCTATAACGCGGAACGAATCTACCGTGTTCTAGGGGGTATTACTGTAATCAATTTATTATAACTTTTATTCTGTAATATTAATTACGAGATAGATTTTTGTCTGTTGTTAAAATTCATGTCGTGAAATTAATAATGAAAGTTAATTAAATTATTATTTTATGGCTAACCGATCAAATGGGCATCAGATTAAAGATTGATTTCATTTATGGAAGATCATCCGGATTTTGCTTAGGGTAACATCAAGGATTCGAATGGGGCGGAATCATCAAGCCATTTATGGGATGATTTGACAGAAATTCTAAATAGTATGAGGCCTCCAAATAAAACATGAAAATTTGGCGTAAAGTAAGAACATTTAGTATAGTAATAGAGTGTATAAATATCCAATACTAAATTTTTTATTTTAGGTATGGTATGATTTGAAGGAGGACACCCGGAAAAAATTACGGGAAGAAAAAACTGTGTGTTGGTGGTACTGGAGGGGGTCCCAAAAAAGCGCCTATTTCGCTAAACCACGAGCGAATTATTACCCTTCTCCATCTAACAGAATCGGTGCATGGGCTAGGTGGTCTACGTTTAGGAGGAGCAATGGGTAGTTAAACCCCAGATGAAGAGAATATAACTTCTCTCAACACAATTTCACAACATCCATCTCCAAATGTAAACACATCAACATCTAGAATATTCGTCCAATCAACCGCGTCAAACAGTAGAACCGTACACCACCCATTCATTATTACCACAGTTATTAGAAATGATCCGAATCAACAACATCAAATTTCAAATGAACCACCGTTTACAACCCACACAAATAACTCCGATTTACATCACCTATCCCTAAATGCACCTTCATCATCAATCGGAATCCCTTTAAATGAATCAACCGAATCGAATAATATAATCATGCATCACCCTTCCATTAGTCTGCCCATCACAACTAATTCGAGGTCACAACATCCATCTCCAAATTTACCATCAACAACAGTAACAACGGCAAATCAACCAATCTCGACAAATAGTAGAATGACTCCATCCAATAAATCATCAACACCAAGAATTCTGCATAGAGCCAGCCAATAGACCTGATTTTATTTCCACAATGAAAAAATACACCGAATCAACCGAATCCAAATTAACTGAAATTTTGTCATCTGTAAATAAAAATATAGCTCTTAATGAAAAGATTTTGGAGATTAATCAAAAAAAAAACTGGAAATCAAAGAAAGCGAGGCACAAATTAAAAAAGAACCACCACAAACTTTTAAATTTGTATTACCAAAAAAAATTGGATGCACTTCCGAAATAAAAACACAAAATTTTTGTTATATTTCTTAAAAATATTATTTTTTATTTAATTTATAATATTCATAATTCTGGCCCTATTGTGTTCTCCTTGTTGCCGAAGAATTTGTCTGCTAGAATATGCTAAAGCATTATTTTCTTCTGTTTCGCTTAATGTGTCATCGAATTCTACAAGGTCGTCAAATTCTTCATCTGGAAGATTGAATTCTCTACACAATATTATGTAATGCAACGCAAACATTAATAATTTGGATGTACTGTAATGGCTGGTACGTTAAACTTCTTGAAGCAAGAAGTATTCGCCATCTATTCTTTAGTACCCCAATACAACGTTCAATCGTCATTCTGATCTTAGAATGTTTGGTGTTGTACAAAGCTTCTACAGAATCAGAGGTTGTGTTTTTGAATGGAACTATTAGCCAAGGCTCCAAAGGAAATCCAGCATCTCCTAGCAACCAGCATTTCTCTTCTTCATAAATGCTGTGCATTTTTAACCTATCATTCGATTGATTCCAAATCGAGCTATCATGAGTAGCTCCTGGATGTGTTGCATCTACACTTATTATTTTTAAATTGTGGTCACATATTATCATGACATTTAAGGAATGCTTTCCTCGACGATTTACGAATAAAAATTCGTCTTTGCGTGGCGCCGAAAATTGTACGTGAGTTCCATCAATAATTCCAATTACAGAAGGAAATCTGTGTTTTCGATAGAACCCTTCTCTGATTATTTGCCGTTCTTCTACCGTGGATGGCCATTTTATAAATTTTGGCCATAATACTTGCTCCATAATGGAAACTATTGGCATAAAGATTTTAGAAACGGCACTCTGACATAAACCGATTTTAAAATCGTGCCCGGTATCTCGTTGATAGGAGCCTTTAGCCAATAACCGAAGAACGCATAATATGCGAGTTTCGACTGATATTCTTGTCGATCTAGATCCCTCGTCCAGAAAAGGAAATAAATCGTCGCATATAGAATTGAACATGTCTTTCGATATTCTGAATTTGTTTCTAAATCTGAAAAATAATAACAAAAGGTTGTTATTTAAATTTTTAAATTGAACACACATAAAATATTTCCATGAACTTACTGTATTTCCGACATGTCTAAGGCACTCATATTTTCCCTAATTTCCCGCCTTTCCTGATTCATTAAATTTTCCTCATGCAATTCATGGCTAAGCGTCATAAAAATGAAGTCAATAGCCGGGTCCATATCGATATTTCCCTTTAAATTAGAATTAAGACATTCAAAATTAGCTTGGGTTTAATATTATAAACCAAAAAACATACTTACTATTACAAAATGTGTACACCGGTTCTATGTCTGTTTTGTTATATATCTTTTATTGAATTTGGTTAAATAAAATTATAGAATTTATTTATTTTCAATTTATTTTATTATTTTATTACTTTTAATTTAAAACACGGATAATTCTTATTAAAAACACAAACACTTCCAAATTTCAAACGATAATATAATTTTGACACATGTCACTGTCCAAATTTAAATAAAAAAAATGTAAATATGTATTGCCAACAATAAAATTTTAAGTCGAAAATGACAATATCGGGCAACACACATTTTCGGAAAAAGTGTTTGTCGTACGTATAGCACGAATGCATTTTCGCACTTGTTTTGGCGAATGCAATTCTTTTGCTTCATTTAAATAGTCGCACCATTCACTATCATTTGAAGCAATACCGCAAACATGGCACGCTTCAATAAAAGAAGTGTGTATAAGCCATTACATATATGCGTGTAATGATTTTATCACCTGGTCTTCCATTTTTTTCGGGAATCATCCCACACATAATGCAAAGGAATTTCAGTATACTTATATTCAAGCGCTGAAGGATCTGATAGATTCAATTCAAAAAATGCTAATAATTTTGTTTGTCTTGCATTTTCAATTGCTTGACGTTCTTGCCCCTCTCGAAAGTAAACATTCTGCCTATGCGGTAAATGAATGTCGAGTCTAACGATGACATGTGGTTGAAAATGCATTGGTAACTCATAGATGCGCCATACAGCTTCAGTTGATCCGACATAACGACCATTTACAAAATTTTTCACTTCATCAATTTGTTTTCTTGACCAGGTTAATTTCCCTCTGCACCTAATTCAACAGATGCACTGTCATATGGCAGTAAAATTTGGCAAGTAAATACGGATTGTACGGTGCAAGTGCAACATACGGATTGTCGAGGCAACTACCGCGAACTTCAGCATTAATACCATTATCACGCCTTCTGTATGATGGATATCCATTTAATGATTCACATGTAAATTCATTAAATCGTATTGGATAATCTTTTGTGCATTTTCCATCTCTCATACAAACAGAATTTGGATTAAGTACACCGCATGGACCATGCATCATGTGTTTTACAACATATTCATGTAATGTAGGATGTGTTTGAATGTTAGGAATCTCCGCAGATACCACTTTATCAATGTCGGTAGCGTTAACAATTTTATCTTGTTCATTTAAAGAGAGTAAAATGTGAGCATGAGGCAATCCTATGTTTTGAAACTCAATTCTATAAAATGAGTGCTTCAACTTTACCGAAGATTTTGTTTAGTGTAATGCCCTTAATTAATGCTTTCAGTTTGGACTTGAATACACGCACAACAATATCAGGTCGAAAATTAGCAGACTCCCCTACACCAATATTGCTAACTATTTCAGGCCAACTTGGATTGCAAGTTGTACAATTGACATTGCATCTAAATAATTCTGGTACATATTTCTTGGAGATCCATTTAATGAAGATGGTAAAATTACTCTACGGCCAACATTATTGGCATTGGGGTTCAATTCTAAATGTTCTGTTAAATTGTTGTAAACTTCAGAAATGTAACCTTGTGCCCTCTATCCTTACATACATATCAACTATCCACTGTACAAATAATTTTTGTGAATGGTGCAACATGCTAAAATCTTCTCTAATTGCAAGTCTATAGGCTGCATACTGAAGCATTGTTAATTTATTTCTTGGCACTCTTGAATTAGATATAGTTGGTACATTATGAGAAATATTGTTGTGCCACCCAGTATCACCATTTGGAAAAAGTAATGGATACGTTAAGGGTCTAATGATAAATCCAAAACAGAGATATTTTTGATGGTACCATTAACTTTTCAAAACGAAACCATATTTCATTCAAAGGGAGGCTCACCATCAGCTGTACTAAATATTACTGCTACATCAGTTTGAATTCCATCGTTATAACGGCGTAAGTCTAAATCACGATTTACTTTAATTAGCATACAAATTTCTTTATTTTGATTTTCAACTCTCTGGCAATGATCTTTCATTGCAATGAATGACTGAACGAAAGGATTAATGAATCCCAATTCAAAAGAGATTTCGCACATTATATTGTTATTGCATGTTTGATTAAAGTGTTCATTTAATCTAAAATTGACAGCAGTGTCAACATCATAAAAATATAATTGCGCATAGCAAGGCGAGCGACCATATCTGTGATAAAAAACATCATGTATTTTAAAATGGTGCACTCCACGCGTAACTTTATTCGATATTTTAGCTTCTGAGCTAACCATAGCAAATGATGAATTGTACTTACGAATATTTTCAAAATAATTTTTTGATTCCTGTCTTTTTATTGAAGGTTCATTTGAAGCAAGTCTATCATACAATTTAAAATAATCTTAAATAATTAAAAATAATAATGCTTTACCCTTATGACAACATGAAGTGAATGCAGTCATTTCACCTAAAGTTACTTCAGATTCGAAATGTTTTGCATTGCAAAACCTGCATTGTAAATGCATTAATCCGCAGTCAAAACTATTAAAATTTCTTTGAACGACATTCAGTGCACATTTAAATGTATCCCCCAAAGTAATATCTAATTTTTGTACACTATTTACACTATTTAAATTTAAATTTGATCTATTATGATTTAGACTTACACGCGAATATATATTCCTTCTTCTTTGTCTCTCACTCCGGCCAATCAATGTTTTATGTCGTATGGCATAATGGAAGTAGGTGCGAATATCTGAATGTAAAAAAACATTTAATGAAATTACTGAAGCTATAAGATTACACAAGGTTTAATTTAAGTAATAAAATGTACTTACCTACTCACTTTGTTGAAAACACTAATAGGTATTATAATATTTAGTCGAGAGTTAGTCAATTCAAATTGCTGCGACATAACACAAAAACCCAAACGACAAAACGATAATAAAACACTAAAAAACTGCGCAAGTAACCCTTTAATTATAGAAATAAATTATCCACATAACAATAAATTACTAAAACGGTACAAATAATCTATATAATTGAATCACCAAAACACACAACAATGAAAGATATTCAGCAAATTAATTAAAATTACACAAACGACACGGTGCCCCTACAAATGATTTTTAATTTCTCAGTGGGTTATTTTCTTGATAAGTGCCCAAAAGGCACTATAGTGCTCCTTTCGGTTATGCGCTGCTCAGTACCCCATCAAAAACAACATCTCCCCAAGCGTTAAGCGCACGTTCCTCCAAATATGTTATTATTGCGGCATTTGACGGCTCACCACCAATTTACAAAATAATTAATAATTATAAAGTTAAACCTTTTTCCACTCCCTTTTATTTCTGTAGACCCTACGCCAGCATTCAGTAAACTGCGATTAATTCATCCCACGGCAATTGTACAGAATCGTAATTTTATTGCCAGCCATCAAAGCATTACTTTCCATGAAGTAAACGAATATGTTGTACTGTTCCTGTATAAACAATAAAAATCTAAAATATTTGAATAGCAAATAAGATATGAAACGCTCTTACTCTGGTGCGTTTCAGGGAAATGCTAGTTTCTTACATCTTATTCTAAGACTACATTAAGATATTAACTTTTCTAACTTATTCATATGTTGATTAATTAGCTTTGCGCAACTATATTTACTATATTTGAAAAGAACAACGTTGTTGCGGAATTATTTTTGAAATTACTATCAAATAGTCTAGATAAAATTATCTTAAACAAGATTAATAAAATTGTCCACATAAGTATTCGTATTCGAATATTTTGATAAATCAGTGGGGCGTCAAGTTTAAGTTCAATGCAAGTCAGAAAAATACAAAACTAATCCGCAGGCTGATGAGTGATGACCCAAATACTAAAAATAAAACAAAAAATACCAAACACTTGTTTAACTAATGGCTGAAGCATCATTATCAATTAATACATGTTCATATTCTCATTATATGCAGATTAATCAGATTTCAAGTCACAAATAAACTTCTAACCTGAGTCTTTGGCCTCGCCATTGAAATTTTCTGTATTATTCAAATCATTCACCTTTGAACTCAATCCAATCATCATCATCATCATACCTATTCGTCTACAAAATGTGTTGTGTGTAGTTGTAAACAAATATACTACGCAATCGAAATAAATACAAAAAACAATTTTTGTTATTTTTATATACACTACACACAATATTTAAACGCAAATCATTATTATTACAATCACTCACCCCACCCACCAATTTCATCTTATCAGAAACGACATTCATCGCGTTCATATATACAACTTCTACATGTATGTATAATGATTTGATGTTTTCTTATATAAAAAAAAATGTTTTTATTTTTCACATTTGATTACAAAAAAAAATTAAATATTTTTATATTTCGTTCTTTCGTAAATTAATGATGTGATGTCAATTTGCGACACACAAAAATAACGTAAAATTCATAAATAAATAATTCAAAATAAGAAATTTCTTGAGAAATTTGTGTTCAAGGAAAAAAAACAAAACGCAGAATTTTTTTTGTGCTTTTTAATCAAGCGCAATTTGGTAAATTTTATTTATTTTTTCACACTGATAGTGATAACGATTTATAGTGTTATTTTCACAGCGATACTAGAATTCCACTAATCCCCCTACATCCACATATTTACATAATATCTACATGTGTTTGTTTATGTAAGTGTATTAAACAACGGGGAAAAGAGAAAATCGAAAAAGAAAATTTGGGAAAATTGCCCTGTATTGTATACACTCAGTATGATTTGTTTGGGAAAACCAGAGAGGTGTACGAGTATATTCGTATAAAAGAAGACAGTCATATACGAACCATGAATACAAGCACATAAAATTAGATAGGCTCAGCTGGTTTTCACCAAAAAAGATGTATGTATATAGCACAAGAGGTAGGATTGTAGTCGAAAAGAAAAATCATTTACTCAGCTGTTCCATTGATGCAACAATGTGGGGTATGGCAAGGCATTCTTATCGCATATATGCTTGTATTTTAATACCTTCTTTTATACCATATATACATACATAGTTTTATGTTTCCATCAGCTGCGTTTGTTAGTTAAGCATAATAAGAATTTATTTTTATTTTATTGTACATAATATTAGGAAAACTACTTTGGTGTGTGAAAACAGTATAAACAAAAATTTTAATGGTCTACAGTTCATTCAATTTTGAACTGGCTATATAAATTGCGCGACGAATTTATATTTTTATATATTTGTTATTGTTTGTTTTGATGAACTCTATATAATAATATATGTATTACAGACACAAAATTTTTGTATCGAATCAAATATTTTTTATCAGTAATATAGATCTTATCAAAATATATAAAAAATATGGCAACTATCAATAATAAATTAGCTATGTGCAACACATGCTAATTACTGATTTGTAATTATCTTATCAACAAAAAAAAATAAAAAAAAAAAAAAAATTAAAAATTGCTGTGAAAGCTGCATATAAGTGGTGTATTATACATATCTGTACTTCCTGGTATGATACATTTCGTGTCACCGTAATCTAAAAATTCGCAGTTTTCTATCACATAAAATCGAAAGTTTAGAGTTTTATTTAGTAAACATGTTTACGCCTTGAATTAATGCTAGACCATACACAAATCTGTGAGACAAGTCCCGTTTTGTTGGTAACTTCACGAATATCTAAAATTTTGAAGTAGCGGAAGTGTTGCAAAAGCTTTATTAAGTGCTCCAATGGCAATGAGTATTCACTTATTTTTCAACTTGGAGTCTCGAATTTAAAAAAATGTCTTAATCTGGCGAATTATTAAAGAATTTAAACAACTAATGAAAATAGTTTGAGAAAATGAAAGAAGTACAAGGGACGGGGGGGGGAGGGAGCGGTCAAAGTAACCGTTTTTCTGAACAAATAACAAACTATCCGATGAATTATTACCAGATTTTGGAACACTAAAGCCTATTTTCCACGAGGCGCGTTGATGGGACGAGCACTACACACCAACCACTGACCACTGACCTCAGTTGAACAGAATCAGGAGAAACCGAGCCGTGTAAGTGGGCGTTTATCCTGTATATACATAGATCAGCGGCAGTATAACAAAGAAATGCATGAGGTGAGGCAAATATTTCTACTATTTTGGGGGATTCAATAGTTACGATTATACATCGGCTAAATTAGCGATACTACAAATATCAATTTCATAGTTATATTATTCTAGCTGGCTGAGCTACACTGTACGAATGAAGTTTATCCTAAATTAATATTAGATTTTCTGATGTGTGTACTTCAATCACTAACCGCTAAAATTTCATATTGGGTTTACCAATTGAAATAACGATTATTCGAAAACTTGAAAAATCTGGTTTTATGCATGGCTAAGAAAATCGATAATTATGTGATTTGATCCATTTTGATTATTCCACCATTTTAGTCGGGCGAGCGAGCCAACACGTGAAAAGAACATTTCACAGAGTATCTCACTATCACAACCATGCTTAACCATGGTACCTAAACCACGCATCGTATACCGCTTATTTTGTTTTTCATGTTTTAACATATTTAATTACATCTGAGAGAAATCAATTAAATTTACTTTCACCAGGCGTTCCAGATTTACAAGGAAATGCTAGGTTTGTGACTGGGATGCAGCTCAATTCAGTCGGGTTTTCGAGGATCTCATGGTCTGTCAGGCTTGGACAATATTACACTGACACAAATATTTGTTTCCAGTATCCCTCAACCTATTTTGGCAAACTGACTTTCAACTGTTGTACCCTTTTGGTAGCATCCATTATAAGACTTTTATACTTTTCCTTGATTTTCAGCATGACTCATAAAAAACATTTAATATATTTAGCTAAATATTTAAATTGAACTCCACCAATTTATTAATTTGAATAAATAAAAACCTAAAGTTAAAATGAGTCAAAAATTTTTGACATATAATAACACATAAGCAATAGTTATTGGTATATTCAAGATTGAAATAAAATAATCTATTCTGGACACGTTTTATTAAATACCAGCAAAAAATTTGGAAGTAAAATAAATAAAATTTTATCAAAAATCTACAACTATCATTCTCATTTAGCATTAGTAATTTAGCTGTGATATAAAAACAGTAAGTGAGGATACCAATTTATCGATTATACGATGCACTTAAAATTTGAATCTTTCCATGATTACTACTGGGCTTGGTTTACATTCGCTCTTGAAACCGTCGATTTATTGAAACAAAAATTGGCCACGTCGCTATCGCTATAAATCATTAACAATTTATCAACAACATTTCTCGTATTGTGCTGTCTATTAAATTACACCGGTTTAATGGGGAGAAATGGGTGAAAAGGATGCACTGCGAAAACTATCCGTTGTGGCCATTTGAACGGATTTGTTTTATATCATTATTGGTTGTGTTTGCTAATACCATTCAATGTTTAATTAGTACTGTTAGCAAGTAGTAGTTAATTACCTAGATTATATTAACCTAAACCTGCTATAAGAATTTGGTCAGCCATCAGCCTCTTTTGCTCAAATTGATATTGATGTTGAATTTCCATTCAAAATTTTGTTCTCCGATGAAGCCCATTTTTGGTTGAATGGGTACGTAAATAAGCAGAATTATCGGATTTGGAGTGAGGATAATCCACAAGCTTTTGTCGAAACACCGTTACATCCACAGAAAATCACTGTTTGGTGCGCTTTATGGGCTGGCGGGATCATTGGTAAATATGTCTTCAAAAACGATGATGGTCAGAATGTTACTGTCAATGGTGAGCGGTATAGGGACATGATTAGAAATTTTTTCGTACCTTGATTAGCTGGCATTAATCTTGGTGACATGTGGTTCCAACAGGATGGAGCCATATACCACACAGCGCGCGCTACAATTGATTTACTCAAAGAAACTTTTGATGAAAGAATAATTTCGCTTAATGGTCCAATTAAATGGCCACCAAGATCGTTTGATTTAACCCTATTGGATTATTTTCTTTGGGGTTATGTAAAGTCACTTGTCTACGTCGATAAACCAGAGACAATTGAACACCTGGAAATCAACATTCGAAGAGTTATTGGCGAAATACGGCCGCAAATGCTGCGAAAAATTTGTGAAAATTGGTGTTCCAGATTGCGCTTTGTACGCGCCATCCGTGGAGGCCATATGGCCGAAATCATATTTAAACATTAATGTCATAAAATTTTCTATCCAATAAAGCCCGTTTCATTGATATTAAAAATATATTTCTTTGTTTTATTATGATTTAAACTTGTGTAACTCTACAAAAAACACCCTTTATTTATTTATTATTATTATTAACAAGTATACAAATAAGGCAAAGTCTTTTTACAATATCTGCTAAAATAGCTAGATATTTTCTTACAATACATACTTAAGCATATATGAGAAAATTAAAAATTTAAAAATTAAAAAAACAAAAATTATAAAAATTATTAGGTTTTAACCTATGCTTTAAATTATTTACCACAATGCAATTAACAACAGAAATCATAAAAATAATATAATAATAAAGAAGATTCGCTAAGTGACATATAAGAGACCAGTTGCTGACCGAAACATTATTAATAAATGCAAATCATGCAGATCATACCAACAAAAGTAGAATAGTGGAGTCTTAGCAAGGGACAAAAAAAAAAGAATTAAGAATTAAAGCTCCTTAAGGGAGTAACAAGAGAAAGAATGCTTCTTGAAGGTACCGACCGTGGAAGAGGACCTCACCCCAGGGTCAAGGCGATTCCAGATCTTCACCCCATGGACGAGCAACGAACTCTGCCGAATGACAGTTTTACATTTTTTAGGCAGATTTAAGTTCAGCGTCCGCAATGATTTAGAGAAACTGAGCTTACTATGCAAATATGTTGGCTGCCCAGATGTAATTAACTTATAATACAGAGACTAAATACTCTAAATAATGATAGAAATGACACTTCATAATCGATTTAGCTAAGGTAGTAATCAGTTCACCCAACTTCTTGGAGAAAATATATCTCGCACAAGAATTTAGAACTACTCTCAGTTTACTCAGCGTTGTTTTCGAGGTACCAGAAAAGATATGAGCACAGTATACGAGCTGTGGAACTATTAAAGCTTTCACTAATCTAAACAATTCTGGTCTTTAGTGGTGCTAATTTAGCCGCATCACGTAGTCTGCCAAGAATACCATAAGCTTTTCCGCATATCATGTTTACCTGGTCCTCCCAACTCAAGACGTTATTAATAACCAGCCCCAAACTAGTTAACTTCTTAACTATTACAATACTAGAACCGAATAATGTCAAACCAACATCAACAGGAGAATAACCTCTCAGTCTGCTAAATAGTAATGCTTTAGATTTAGCAGGATTTATCTTGATTTTGTTACAAATGGCCTACTCACTAATAGTGTTCAGGGCTGTGTTAATACGACTGATACAATATTCAAATGTACTTGGCAAATCAGCATCATACAACTGGAAATCATCAGCAAAAATATGATATCTGACGGACGTTAGAGATGAAGATATATCATTGATAAACATACTAAAGAGGATAGGGCCAAGTATGGAGCCTTGCGGTACACCAGATGTAATTAACACATCATCAAAAAAAGTATCATTAATATTAACCCTTTGCCGTCTAGAATCTAAATATGATTCAATGAAAGATACTGCGGAGACAGAAAATTTGAACAGGTGAAACAATTTATGAAGCAGTATTATGATCGACAGTATAGAAGGCCTTGGCAAAATCAAGACATATACCAGAATAGAGATTTTACCCATTTCAGCGTTCTCTGATAAATCATCAACTACATGTGCAAGAGCCGTACCAGTACTATAACCCTCTCTGAAACCAGATTGCAAATCGTTTAATAAATTATTATTCGACAAGTGAAGATTAATTTGCAATTTCATGGTTTTCTCAAGGAATTTATGTAGATAAACATGGTAGAATACTAATAGGTCTATATTCCTCTAAACTTTTTGGATACTTCGTTTTGTTGACAGGAATGATGATAGCTTCCTTCCACGCGCCCGGATAGAAAGACTGGGTTAAACAACAATTTAAAATAAAAGTTAGGTGGCCTACAATAGACGATCTTAGAAAATTTATTATTTGCAGAGCAAGACCGTCCGATCCTACCGCAGTAGATTTAATTGATGCTAAAGTTCTAAAACTGCGTCTTGATCAACGTTTTGAAAATAAAAGGCGTCCTGAACATTATAATTGCTATGAGTTGGTGTAGTACGCCTAATACTAGATTTATTAAAGGCAGAGGCAAAAAATTTACTGAAATCAGACGACTCAAACTGACAAAAGTCTGCAGATTTTTCCATAAAGTCTTTGATGGCAAATTAGCATAGAGAAAGCAAGGATTTTACCCTTGCGAATAAGTTGGTTAACAAAATTGCGATACTTCTTGAAATTTTCCCAATCCTCCACTCTCCTAGGCCGATGCCAACAATATTGCGGGCAATTTTTCCTATTAATATGCCACTGGATTTCCTTGGTTAGCCATTGAAGGGAGTTATTACTCTTTAACTGAACACTTTTTAACGGGGCAAATTTATTTAATATGTGGAGTATCAATTCGTTAAAGTGCTTAAACTTATGATTAATATCAGGAAGGTGATAAAAGCTACTACAGTTTAATGTAGCCGCATAAGAATTCAATGCTAATTCGTCAATATTACTAAAATTTCTCACCCTATAAACAGGCTTTTGGTAATTATTGAACTCAAAATCATATGAACCATAAATATAATCATGAGTTGTGGCGCAAGCAATAGATATTTGCGAAAGAAATATTAATTTTGTCTGATTTTGGATCAACGCAAGATCAATTAGAGTTGCACTATCACCTTTAAAGTTCGTGGCTTCAGTCAGACCGGCACTAGATAGCCCATAACTAAGCAAACATTCATTAAATTTCCACTCAATTCATAACAATGTGTACGATTTATTCACAACGGTGAATTTGACTCTTAAAGAAGTAAACTGTTCATATCTTCGAAACTAACGCAGATTACATATTTGCCATTCTTAGAAGCTTGAATTCCAATTTTTCCATCAATGACTTTAACACTCGCAACTTTATTCTCCCTTTATAATCTCAAGGCAGCTTTTTTAATTTTGTATGATGCAGCAGTCAAATTATGTTGAATGTAGATCCGTTCATCACCACTATAGCCAGGTAAACAAGATAATTTCAGAGTTCTACCAACCTTGAAATACTGAGTCATAAAAAGATTTTTATGGAAGATAGTCGCAAAACGAATTATAAGCACCGATTTATTATTATTACTGGACGATTTGATTCGAAAAATGTCGGCTTCCACATTACTTTTCATATTCAAACAGCTGCAAATCAAGTTAAAAATGTGTGAACAATTCTCATTATCCAAAACTGGTATGCCATTAACTATTGGGTGTGTGAATTAATTCTTAGACTCGACATTTAGATGTCGCTACGTGAGATTGCATATAGTTTGACAAGCAATTCCAATTGCATTTTGTAGCTGTCACAATTGTCAATCTAATTCAGAGCAGAAAGTGTTATTTTTCATATTACGTCATTTTTTTGTAATCGATTTAAAATGGATCGTGATAAGTTGTTTTTTCGAGGGTTCTTCTTTTCTTTTTTGATTCCAAGAAAACTGCCGCTGAAGCTCACCGATTGCTTTCTGATACTTATGGTAATCAAGCTCCATCGAGAGCAAGCTGTTTCAATTGTGTTCATCGATTCCAAAATATTGAACATAATTAGTTGCCTAGGCCAAGGCAAAGTTTTTATTTGTCGTTGCGAGGGTTTAAATGAAAGCGGAAGATATTCGCAATCCAGCAAGCCCAAACATTTATAATGGGGTGCTTATAAAACCTTGTGGAATAAGATTCCCTGCGATTTTATGAACACCATTTTTGGTCCCTTCCGAGACGTGATAGAGACGTAATAAAAATGTACCAATGGTTCTCAAATTATAAGTGACTTAATTACTATTTAATTAGTCAAAAATAATTTTAAAAATAATTGGTTTACAAATTATTTTTAAATTTTTCTGCATATCACAAATACTTATGAATCAAAAATATGAATCACAAATACTGTTGAATCAAGTTTAATTGAATTTATTTGCATTACAGTTATGAATTTATTTATGAAATTTATATCAAATAAAACGTTATTTATAATTGAATTAAATAACACAAACAGAAAATTCAAAAAAATAATTTTCCTTGGTTTTATATTACAACAAACATAAACGTTACCTTAAATTTGCTCATCACAAATACTAATGAATCGGATAGTATTAATTAATTTAGTTTAAAGATTATGTGAAGCGGTCGCTTCCTTGATTTGCTGACAAATAAACCAATTTTTCAGAATACAACATGCAGTAGCTATATTTAATCATTATAGTTGGGATTAAAATTAATCACGAGTTCAGAATTAAATTATTAAATTATTAATTATTTACAATAAATGTTGAAGATTTTAAAGGGGTTATCCTTGTTACTGAAAAAACGTAATTTATTTCAGAACATAACACAGTTGCAGATTTAATCATGTTTATAAGGATTAAACTTAAGCCTGATTTTCAGAACAGAGTCATAACATATGGATCATCTCTCCAGGATCAACAAGAAGCTTGAAGCTATCAGCTGGATCAATAACAAATTTAGGGGTTCGGGCATGCTAATTAAGTAATAAAGTTTTTTGGTATAAAGGAATTATATTAAGTTTATTTTTTGAGATAGAATTTCGAGCGGAGCCGTACTCGTAAACAGGTTTTACTTAGCACGTAACTAAATTGGTGGTGCACTCTCGATTTTGATATAAGGTTGCAAAATCATCGTTTAGTCGGATGATAATAATTCCATGAATAATGATCTTCACGGATGAGGTTCAAGTTTTTTTCCAGATCTATAGGAAACTGCAGATTAGCCGAGTTTCGTGGGTGAATCTGTAATTTTAATTATTAATGTTGGTATTATACCTAGTAACAGGATGTATTTCGCGCCTTATATTTTTAATTTTAATTTTGGGTACTGGTAACATTAATTACAATTCATTACAAGATAGCGCCCATTACAGACCAAACTCCTAGATGCTGAATGGCAGTGGCAGACTTTGCTGAAACACTACACGAATTATAATTTAAACCAAATTGTAGTTTTATTGCGACAGAGACCAGGATGGAGAAAATCATGGGAACAAACAGCTGATCTCGAGATATTTATTAGTGTTAAGTCAAGTTTAAATTATTGATGATTATGATTTCAGAAATGCCCAGGAATATGTCTCGGCAAACTAATAAAGGTTATTTTCAGAGTGCAGTTATAATTTTAATTTAATAAAATATAAAAGTAGATTAGAATTGTGCTGTCATTGTGTTACTAATTACTAACTATTGGATATACTTAGGTGTCTGTAAGCGGGTCAATTTATTCGATACTAACGAAACCTATCCAAATCCTCTGTATGTTGCATGTAACAAGGTGCGAACACTTCAATCAATTAATCAAAAAGAAAACAAAAATTTGCTTTATGAAGTTAGGTATATGGAAATAATATTCATTAAATTTGTATTTTTATTTTTTATAAATAGGTTTTTTTATAAATACATTGGACACCCGCCATTTTACGATAAAAACAATTTTCGGTTTTCTCTTTGGTAGGGGCTATAAACGACATTCTTACTAAATGGAATCTTTTTTTAAATTTTGTTTCAGATGACCAGAAAGGTTGCACTCGTGTCAGCATACAACCTATTTTTTGACCCCATATTTTACCAGCTTATAACCCCTAGGAGATGTAGTGACTTGCGCGACGCTAAGTGAACCCGTAAAGTCTGAAGAGACCTTCGTTTAGCGGTATGGCTTAAAACATTTTTCTATACCCAGACAGATGCGTTGGTTTGATGGTTTGATAAACCGATGCAGGAGGTCTGTGTGTATGTATGCCTGCGCCTATGTATGTGTTTGTGTGTGTATATATGGGTGTGCTTATGAAAATAAATTTAAAATGATCATTTCAGTTTTGTTACTTTATTTGGAACATTTAATAATTAAGGCCAGGTAGGCTCATGTTGCAAAACAATAACCAGTAAAATATTTCAGGCTCATTTTGCATCACCATAAGCGCATGAATAACACAAATACTTGAATTTTAAGTGTATAACACGCACTAGCTTTTGTCATTCAGCACGCAGAAATCGAGTTTTTCTTTCCTTTTTATCGTAAGTACGGCGCATATGACACGATGGTCGAGTAGAAGGCGAGATAACATATAGTGGTTGGTGGTGATAAAGTTTGTACCTAAAAAGCTAAAAAAGGCACTTGTTGGTTTGTTTTTTTTGGTCGTAATTCATCGTGAATGCAGAATGATGCCAAGGAAGCCAACAATATCCACCAGCGATTAGTAGCGTGTTTACAAGAATAACCATTAGCCATGGTATCGGCGCCAGCCTTATTTTCATTGTAATCCAGGATTTGATATGGGTTCTATGTGGCTTTATTATTGATCGTATATGTATGTTCGTTGCATGTTTAATGTTCAGTGAAAATTAATAACACAACTTTGTTTTTTTAGGGAACATATGAGCAGAACGAGATATCGTTGTTGTAAAAACAAAACAAAATGACAAACACTTCACGAATGCTTTATTTTTGCGTACAGTGCCCACAAATGCTAGCCTTTTCATTATCAATGTTTCGACCAGATTACACGGAGAAAAAAATTATAGGCGTATATGCTACGACCAGCGTTAAAATATTTTTAGGCTGCAGCACCCTTATATTCTGGAGCATAATCTGGATCATCAATATCATCACCTTCGAATTGCTCTTCCTGTTCTTCGCCTTCCTCATAAACCAAAAAAAATCGATAACTCTTTCGACAAATTCATTTTGCGTAGCGACTGGTAAATTTCGGAAACCAGCTGAATTATTCATCACCATATTCACCTAATCCACTTTACTCAAACCTTCCAAATTATCCACAATACGGTTTGTTTTTCTACACACCAAAGAAAACAAAATGTGAAAAAAATGAAGAAATCCTACATTGCGAGATGCAGCCGACAAAAAATAAAGAAACCAAGGTTTAGTTTTCACTCAATTCGATGCACCAAATAATTCTATGGAACCGTACAGTCGTTTCTATTGAATACACACACTCATATACCTGTTGAAATTGACACAATTTCGTCTAGATACGTTTTCGAAAGACTACCGATATTGCTATAATACTAAGTTGCTGTTAATTTTTTCAAAGTAATTCATATTCAAAAAACTAAATTCTTCTACGAAAGCATCAAAATCTCCTCGAAAATGATCTCATCCTACGAGTCGAGATTATGGAAGTCAAAGTGTTTCAATTTTTTATTTTAGCAGAAACAAAAAATATTAACTATTGAAATTCAAATAGGTCTGGCCTTATTGCACCTCCTAGGGTTAATTTTCCTTCAATTTTTCTTTAATCGAGCTCGAAAGAAAGGCCCAATATTTATGTCTCTAGAAACCATGTTGGTATTCTGGTCTCTTCGTATTATATTCTGTTCGTCTAGAATATGAACAATTAGAATATACCTTAGCTATTTTTAACCGATTATGATGAATTTTGACGTTTCCAATGCACTCAAGGAAATGTGATACAACAATTATTTTTAGATGTGGTTGGGAGGAATATGTCAATATGGCTTTTATATTGTTGCCTGATAAGGTTCCTGTAAATCATGCAGCTATTAAGTCTATTTCTTGTTTATTTATCTTCGTGATAATTTTCAAGTTCGCCTAGAAACTTTTCCTCACCAATCTTTCGCTTTATTTACTATCAAGGCGGTAAGTTTGGCCATGTTGAAAAAAATGTAGTGTTTGACGGACACGCACTGGAATATTAAAACTAGTAACGGTAGTGAAGAGTCTCGGAATTAGATGTATCATTTTAGAATCTCCTTCCATCGCAAATCATGAATTTCATCATAATAGATTAAGGAATAACCAAGTTCCATCCAAAAATCATTTTAGTATCCCATTTCCATCGCAGATTTCAAATTCCACAAAAAACCATTAAGAAATAGATCAGTTCCATCCTAATTGGCCACATTTCAGAATTGCACCTAAAACTAACTTTAGAATCCCACTTCCTGGAATACCTATCGAATTTCATCGTAATCGATTGAGAAATAGGCAAGTTCCATTCTACTTGGCCATATTCCAAAACTTTATACAAAAATCATTTTAAAATCTCATTTCTATCGCAAATGTCAAATTTCATTAAAATTCATTATGAAATAGAAAAGTTTTATCCTAATTGGCCATACATATAATTTGCTAAAGGTTCAACTTGAAGTGTATAACCTGTGTATGTGTAGGATATTTAAAGTAATCCACGCGCCTTGACTGATTTGAACCAAACTTTGCACAAATATTGTTTTTGGAGGTTGAGTTGAAGATTAACTTGAGGGGTTCAATTAGGGATTGATTTGGGAATTGAATTAATTTTTAAAACCAAAGTTCTGATTACCTCATGAGGTTCAACCCTTTTTATGTTTTTGTTTATTTTTGTGAAAAAAAATTTTATTTGCCAAATAAAATCAATTAGCGACATCAATTGGTGTGTGGTCTATGCTAAATCCCCTTCAGGTTTTGGCTGCGCCAGATTCCTCAGGTTGTAATCTTTTTGCTATTGAGTTCTTCTGACTTTACAAAGGTATACTACATATCACAGCTATTTGGATGAAAATAACTATGATATACGTCACTGCGTAGTGGTGCATGTCGTGCTTTGATATACACATTTAGATTAGCATCTTGCAATTCAGCTATTTTCTTATGGATAACTCGAAAATCTATTGCAGTAGGTTGTCCAATTGGTCGATAGATTCCTAAAACTGGACTTCCTTGAATCAAAACCACTCCTACCAACCTCACCCCATCCCCCTCCCACATATTAGCATTATGTGAATCTTATTCAATGAACCAAGAACGACACAACGTATAATCACTCGCCCTCGAACCTGAACCGAAACTATTGCAAATGCTTGCAATCAGGTGCATGAAGAACTGAGCCGGGTCCCGGATAATTTCAATGTACGCCTTCCAGATTTCAACCTTGAAAGTTAAACGCTTCCGGACAATTCACCCACACCACGTAATTCACCTTTTAATGAACAGAACACCTTTTTTTAATAAAACTAATTTAAATTACATTTTTGAGGAAAATAAAAAAACAAAAAAAAACACAACCATTTGACTCGAAAGTCATGGCCAACCGATGTCATTGTAAAATAAATATATACTGAAATAAAAATACTTGATCATTTTAATTTTGGTTTTTTATTTATCATTTTCACTAAAAATCCACGGTTCATAGCCACGGTTTATGTTACAAAAACATGAAACAGGTTTTAAGGGTTAAATTTTTTAATTTACATTAGTATTACAATACAAGTGATTGGTTCATATCATCTTTTTCATTACAGTACACACTCAAACGTATAATCTTTCATTTTAGTTTCAGTGAATGTTCAAAGCTGGACGCAGTTCGGCCGTTTTAAGTTTAGCTTTCCACGGTGCTGAGCAAATACAGCTCATTGCAAAAATACCTCAAAAATGTGAATAGCTTAGAAATCAATGTTCTAATCCTTAATATTTATATTATATGTATGTATAAACAAATATTGTCCGTTTGGTCCTCCATAATGAGTGACCTTTCGGGTCAAGTTACTTACACATATTGAACACCTGAGTACCTAAATATATCTTTAAAACATGATAAATTGATAACATATTGTATTTTACATATACGCATTACTAAATTTAAAATGTTTTCAACGATTTACTTGTATAGATGAAATGTAATTTGATCTTGACATTTTTCTAAATACGCATTCCATCAAAAAATGTTGGTCATCCAGTCGTCTAATACATACGTGTGCATTTATTTAGTTTACAGAATTTTTAATTTTTCGGTACATAAGAATGCAATATATAACACAAATATTGTTGTATACAACATTGTATAATAGTTATTGTGTTCTTAAAATTAAAAAGGAACAGGATGTGGTGCATCATCATTAATAATACGTTTTCATATAATATTATCGTGTGTTAAGCGAAGAACTAAAAAAAAAAAAATATCAATTTTCTTAAACAGTATACACATACAATGTAACTCAGGTGATTCGGGTGATTGAAAAAGACACAACTTCATAAGAACCCAACAAATTCTCCAAAAAAAAATCTTGAAATTTGAGTTTATTACATCCATCATCACAATTCTAGTTTTTTTTTTATATTTTTTTAAATAACCCAAACAAAAAAAGTGTTTGATAAATTGGATTCAATCTGATTGCTGCTTTGATACTGTTGTTGTGATTACATATCATTTTTATATACAGTTCTAGTCAAAATTATTTGTACCTGGTAAATTTTTGATGCAGCGTACTTAATTACTTACTCTCACTCTGCGACCTAAAATATCTTTTGTGCTTTGACCAGATAATACTGCCGGCCATTACGCGATACATACTATCTGGGCTCATTGCTCTTCCTCCTAGATGTTTACTATAGCATGTACTTCTGTTAGAAAGACAGTAGCATTGGTACCCAAGGACTTCGCGAAGGGACTCCCACTCCAGCATAGTTCTACTCCTGCCCCGTCTACCGTTCGGATTTTACTCTTACGAGTTGCTGGGAATGGTAAGTCATCCGTAGGTCACCATCTATACTACAGGAAGAGTTCCACCTTAGATTAGAGTTTTTTGTCAATGGATTCTGTGCTAAGCGGATAAACATGTGCCTAATAGCTCAGTTACCAGTGGTTGTTGCCACAAGGAGGCAGCACGTACACTTGAGAATTGTGACCAGGTTACCCCTAACACAATTGTACCCATCACGCTTCTTCCTGATACATGACAAGAACAGCCGACGTGACGCGCACGCTACTGGAAGGTTACGGAGCTGGTAGATTAATCTACTCAACTTTAGTAATTAATTTTAATTCAATAAATTTAATTACCCTGCTTTACGTTTCAATCAAATTTTTGATTTAAATTTTAATTCTATAGGAGAAATTACAGATAATTTCGTTTTGGTCAAAACTATTTGTACCCACAAATTTGTTCTCATTATTATTTGTGCAGTATGGAAAAAATCAGAATAAAATAGTATTTAAGATTATTTTTGGGTAATCGATCACATAATGATAAAGTCATTAATGTTGTGTATGCAAATGGTCAGTTTTTGTTTAGTCTTTATAACATTTCGCATGTGGTTCAAAAATTTGTTGTTAACATCACGTAGAATCTTATCCCACTCGGCTTTCTTGGCACTCTGCTACAGGTGGTCTTACCAGATCATGAATATCTTTTTTGTTAGGCTGTATCAAAAATTTAGCAGGCACAAATAATTTTGATTAGGACTGTACATAGTTATGATTTTATTTGTATCTTCCACGTCGACGAAATGAAATGAGAGATTTGGATACCTATATATACATACGAACGAACGATTTAAAATCTAAAAAATTGAATTGATTTCTAAATGAATTTGTTGAATTCGTGATTGTTTATTATATGATTTGTTTAATTAAAATTATTTTTTATTTATTATGTATATATAGTTCATCTCAAACTTTAATATTGAAATGGATGTGTCTATACCTACCATTAGCTAGGTGTATAATAATGTTAGAACCTATAAATATATCGTTTTGAATATTTTGTTGTTGTGTTTGTTGTTGATTACAATGTTTGGTCAGGCAATTTATGTACAAAAAAAAATTGTATTTCGGTAGATGGGTTAGAAGAAATGTTATGCTGCCTTTTCCCTCTGTTTCGTGTGTAATTTATATGCATTTACATCTGGTAGGTATATAACGTATAGAACATAGAAATAATAATAATGCCCTTTGGCTACATGAAGTTGAGTATAAATTATATATGTACATACATATATGGTATTTTTTTTTTCTAAAGGTGAGAGTCATTAGCACATTATCTTTACACTGAGTTTTTGGGGTGTTTTATTTTTTTAGTGTATGTTATGTTAAATGGAAATTTAAGAGTTTAGGTAGAGAAATCGTTTTATTGATCTATTTTTTTATGATTATGCTATAGGTACTTTTAGTTTGATATTACATAATAAAATAATGTAGCGTAAAATATTTTTAATAAATATAAAATATTCTACAAACACTATTAAGTTCAAATAATTTAGCATACAGTTTTAAAACTTTAAAGAGTCAAAGTAAAGTTAGACCTATAACAATTCGGAACTTACACAAAATTGTTATTTTATAAGAACATTTTCTAAGGTAGTCGATAAAAGTGCGAATAATTTATTCTGGACAAAAATTCAAAACGCAAATTTTAATTTAATTTGTTTTACAGTATTTCTTACTAAACGTATTCAATTTTAGGATGTTAAGCAAAATATCCCAAGTAGCACCAAATAACGACGTAATTTACTTTTTTGGCATTAAACTAACAATTTTTTTATTTTCGTCTGTATTCCAACAATGCGATTTTATATCTACTTCATAACTTTTTTTACTATTTTCAACTACTGGCCCACTATGTATTTTATATAACCGTGTACCGAGTATTTCGTTATGTTGTCGTAATACAGTATGTGGTATTTAATGACTACCTCATAAATTCTCGCATAAGAAATTTCTTAAGTAGTTCGTTTTTTTTCTATGCGTATATCAATATGGATTTAGGGAAGGTGCAGGTACGGAGACGGCTCTAGTAGAAATGACAAATCTAATATATAACGCTTTTATTGATCTTAAGAAAGCATTTGGCACAGTTGACCACAAATTACTTCTCGATCAATTATATTGTTATGGATTTCAAAACGACAACAATATTATCTCGATTGATGAAATCAGTAGTAATATTCTTAATGTGAACTGTGGGGTACCTCACGGTGGTGTATTAGAACCTTTACTGTTCCTCATATTCATTAATGATATTGCGTATTTGCCTCTGATTGGACATGTTAGTATTTTTGCAGATGATACTTTGGTTATCTATGAAACAAAACATCCTTCTAAAATAATTAATAACATGGAACATGACCTGAAAGTATTTCTTGAATATTTCAAATCTAATATGATTTACTATCGGCATACAACTCCAATTAATGTAACATCTTTAATAGTAAATGATTTCGTAATTGATCGAGTTAAAAAATTAAAGTACTTAGGAGTAACGCTTGATTTCCATATGACTTGTGATGATCATATTATCTATATCGAGCTAGGAAGCATCCCCGAATCCTCTATAGGATTATTATACATAAACTGCTAGCTATAGTAGATTAAAAAAAGTTCAGATCTTGCAAAACAAAAGTTTGAATTCTATTTCGAAACTATCTTCAAAATTTTCCACCTTGAGTTTAATTGTAAATGAATTCAAAGGCATTTTACCCGCATAAGTGATGATTACCAAGTATAAAACGTTGAATCTATCTTCTGTCCTCTATTTTGCGGTTTTATCACTAATGAGTTGGGACGAAAATCAATTAGGTTTTTGGGGCCTTTTATGTTAGCGTGAAGTTTATGACAATTAACAAAATATTTGGATGAGGTAGTAAAAATGTAACACTATACATAAAAACCTCACAACAGCTTAAATCAAACTTCTTCAATAAATTAACTTTGTTTAGTGGATGTCTCCCTAAAAGTGATTATAAGGTCTGGTGTGTGTATGTCTAGTAGATGATTTGTAGTGGTCTTCATATTAGCGCGATAGTGGTCTCAACAAACCAGTTACCGATTTTAAAGTTAAACCGAATACTAAAACTGGTCTGTTGAGGGTTGAACTGATATGATGACCACTACAAATCATCTACTAGATATGCACACACCAGACCTTATAATCACTTTCAGGGAGACATCTCTACGATGGTCTGTCATAGGCGATTGAAACCCACCAAAAGCAATTTTATTATACGGGTTTACTTTAAAATCGGTAACTGGTCTGTTGAGGGTCACAACGTAAACATCTCCACGATGGCCTGTTAGTGACCAACCTACAGTTTTCACGGAGGGTCTTTTGTAATATTCTTACAAACAAATCATGATTTTATAATTTTTGTTTAATTACGTACTAGGGGAGTTGGTTGCATAAGGGTGGAAATATAATTTGTTTGTACAGTTACTTCAAATAATATTAGATCGGGAGTTTATCTTAAATATATTTTGTGTATTAACTGTTGTTAGGTTCCATTGTTACCAATACATATACGAAGTTTACATTTTGTGTCAACGTGTTTTGTCATATACTTCACACTAAGTAATGCCTTTCACATACAATAAACTACCAGAATTTATTAAAACTTCAGTGAATTTTTATCATTTTAAGAAAAATTTGAAATCGTATATTATCAGACACTAATAAATTATTATATTTCTAAAATTGTTGTATTGATTTACTTAGTGCGAAATGTATCTTGGATTTTTTTTAAATTTTTATAATACTGGTTCCTTGAAAGGACAGAAAATCCATTGGGAATCGACGTTGTGAATTATTGTTAATATAATACTAGAGTTTGGAACATTATTATTGTAAAAAAATAAAAATCATATGCATTTTTTTTTTAAATCCACTTTTTGGATCGTTAAACAATCTAACTAGGTGTAAAGTACTCAGTTGAATTCCTCTCTATCCAGCAACATTTGTTTAATGCACGACTTAAAACATGAGGAAAATTTGTAACCTATAATTAGTTGAATAAAAAAATGATACGTAAAATAAGAAAATAAAAAAATCATGATTATAATTCTTAAACGATGACAGGAACGATGGAAATGGAATCCTTAAATGATTTTTAGAGGAAATTTTTGAGTATGGCCGTCTACAACTTTTCCATTTCTCACATGAATATGATTAAATTCAACATGGATATAAGATTCTTACATCAGTTTTAGATAACGCTTGTGAATATGGAAAATTCGCCTTTAACATGGTAATTTCTTAGCCGATTGTGATGAAATTCGACAGGTACGATGGAAATAAATTTTGTTGAAGTTCGATGATAATGATGGTGAGGTTGATGTTGATACTGAATTAATAAACATATTTATGCTTAAAACCAAAAAAATTATTTTCTGGAAAATAGAGATTCAATTTTAAAATTAGAATAGAAATCTTCATTTTCTAGAATATTTCAACACAAAATCATCCTTCCCTAAAAATTCTGAAAAATTTAGATTTAATTTTGAAATCTTCTAGAAAAAATAATTTCCATCATAATTTTAAAATTAAATCTTTATTTTTCATAATTTAAATTTTCGTTTTCAAGCCAAAATATTTTTTTAACCCTAGCGAATATAAAATTAATAATTAAATTATTAAGTTAAACTAATTAAATAATATTTTGTATATGTATGAATTGGAACCAAAACTCTGAAACAAATTATATGATTTCAAACTGAAATTAAAATAATTTCTTATTACTCCGTACTGCTTAAAACCCACTGTAAAATAGTTGGAGTTAAATCGGCATTAAATAATAACTACTCAAACAAATCCAAATGAAATTAATAAAAAATAAAATTAAATAACTTCAGTATGAATCAATAATTATTACAGTTTCACTAGTACTAACAAGGGATGATCACCACCCCAAAAATTCAAAAAATTATGAAACTTTGGGAACATGTACATTGTACATCTCATATAGGTATGTACTACGCAATTTTTTTTTTTTTTTGCGGAAAAACACTCTGACTGGGTGAAATGGATTTTTGAAAATTGGAAATTTTCCATTCTGCCTCTGCGCATAACTCGTTTAACTCGTTAACGGTAAGAGGTAGAGAAAAAGTTTTTGCTTGCTTAAGACAGCAGGACGGTGAGCATGAAAGTAAATAAGGTTTTAGAAATGTCAGTTTTTTAACTTCATTAATGAAAAACACAAAAAATATTTGTTTGGATGAGTCTTATTAATAGTGCAGTCATTGACGGTTTTTAGTGCAGTCATTGACGTGAAATTTGGACAATAAGTTGAGAATTGATCAAGGAACAAAAATTATATAGTGCCGATGTATGGTTCTACCCTGGGGCGAATGCCACCCGTTCTTGTGGTGGAAATTAGTATACACACAAAATAACCACAGAAATCGATAGAGGGATGAATTCTAAGCAAAAAATTCTTATGTGAAGTTTTTTTGATAAATCAATATGATATTTTTCGAGTTATTCGCGCGCGATTGAAAATGTTAATTTTTCATCTAAAAAATGCGATTGAGAGCAATCCGAAAATTTCACCGAAAAACGCGATTGGTTTTTTAACGGTAATTTTAATTTTTAAGATTTCTAATCGCTCCAAAAACCAATTTGCTGGGAATTTCATGGGCTGTAAGGCGCATAAATTTGAACCTTCCTTGAACCCTTCGTTTTTGAGTTTTTTGTGTTTAAAGGGCTCGATGAAGGTAGTCCTAGCACTCAAATGGGAATGATATTTCAATTAATTTTTATCCCAGAGAAATTGTTTCCAAAAATTTCAAAAATCGTTTAAAAATTGAATCAAAGTTTTTCTCAAATCTAGGCATTATAAACCGTTCAAACTTCTAGAATCTATTGTTAGTACCTAAATAAAGTACATTACATTGTAACTGGAGTATGTTTAATTTCAATTCTTGCGGTTAATTTTTCTCCGAAAAAACGAGACCATCATTTTATGTTTATCATACCTCCGTAAGTTTTTATGCTAACGACTTTTACTTAAGCTCATTTTGAAAAAAATCTTTTTAAGTAATTTCAAAAAACCTATCAAGTTGTCCTCCAAAAGTTCCAAGTCGTTTTTCCGTTATTTAACGTTGAAAGGTTCGAATTTAGTTTTCGGCGAACAATCAGTCACCTTCAACGAGCCACAACTCGGTTCGTACTGCCCCTACAGAAATAAAAATTAAACGATCGATTTGTTATTTTATAAGCTTAATTTTTTTGATAAACCGTAATGTTTTCGAGTTATTTGTGAAAAATCGATTTAAAACTTGTATTTGTTTGATGAAAAATCAACATTTTCAATGGCGAATAACTCGAAAAATATTGATTTATCGAAAAAACTTCACATAACAATTTTTGCTTAGAATTCATCCCTCTATCGATTTCTGTGATTATTTTGAGTGTTCTAATTTCCAAACCCAAGAAGGGGGCATCCACCCCAGGGTAAAACCATACATCGGCACAATAATAATTTTTGTTCCTTAATCCGTTCCCTACTTATTGTCCAAATTTCACGTAAATCGGTCTTGTCCGTAAGAATTCTGAGCGAACAACTGCCAATGACTGCACTAACTCATCCAAACAAATATTTTTTTGTGTTTTTCATTAATGAAGATAAAAAACTGACATTTCTAAAACCTTATTTACTTCCATGCCCACCGTCCTGCTGTCTTATGCAAGCAAAACCTTTGTCTGTACCTCTTACCGTTAACGAGTTAAACGAGTTATGCGCAGAGGCAGAATGGAAAATTTTCGATTTTCAAAAATCCATTTCACCAAGTCAGAGTGTTTTTCCGCAGAAAAAAAATTGCGTAGTACATACCTATGTATATGAGATGTACATATTCCCGAGGTTTCATAATTTTTTGAATTTTCAGGTTCGGGATCATCCCTTGTAAGTATATATGAAAATATAATGAGCATAAAACACAATTTCAAATCTAATTCAGTGTCCATTAAATGTTTACATTTTCTGGATTCCAAAATTCTAAAAAACACTGAAATACCATTTATAATTTTGATTTATTGCTGATTGTTACTTCTGTGTTGACTCTTCATTGCTTTTGCCAACAGCTAAGATCGCCGTGTCATCTGAAAAAGTTACCACTGTGTTGTTTTCTAATGCAGAAATATCATAAATGTACAGTAAGTATAAACCCGGCCCTAATACACTACCACTGCACTCCTGCGTTGATTTCTTTCAATCCAGAAAAAGTATCATTTGACTTAATCCTGAAGAATCCATCTCTCAAGTAAATTTCTTAATTAATATTATTATTAAATTTATGGTTAAGTCCTTTTTGCCACAGTCTATCAAACGCTGGTGCAACGTCTAAAAATATCGTTGAACAAACGATTTTATCCTCTAGTGCTTTTCTCAATTACTCTCGTTATTCGGTAAACTTTATCAATGAGTGTTGGTTACGAAAACCGAACTGATGATTTGGGATCAAGTTTTTACTCTATTATGGGATTAACCCGTTTTACCAGTTGCTTCTTGGTACACAATTGATTCTAAATGCTGCATTTATAAGATTGGTGAGCTTCACCAGAGCTTTCCTTGGCAGTTCTTTTAAAACTTCTATACACCCAGAGAAATATGTAATCATATTTTATACTTAACCTTGGAATAAAATCACCAAAATATAATTAAGCATAAAACATTCATTTTGTTCATGTAACATGCCTAATTTTATTAATTATTAAACATTTTTAGCATTTTATTCATTAATAAGTATATCGCATTCATTAAAAAAATATTCTTTATTATGCATAATCAATGACTATTACGAATAATAAAGTAATACAAAATGAAAAGCACAGTGATCACACAATAAATTGCATCTTCTATCTCCAGTGATGTATAAATTATGCATATTAGGAATAACCCTTATTGTATATACTCATAAGTATGCGTTCATGGATACATGTGTTATACTGTCCTTTTCTAGTAAACCTGTAAATTATACTAAAACGGTAAATTTCATGTTTTTTGCCATTCTTCTAGTGAAACTGATATAAACGAAACGCATTGATCGCAGGCGCGAAATAAATTAATTAAAATTAATAATAATTATTAAGAATATAGTTTCGTAGTAAGGAAGTAACCAGGTCTATCATTAAAGTAAGTATTTGGTGTAGTATATACCAGTAAAGAGATTATAATGTGGTAAAGTAATATTGAATGTTTAAAAAAGTGTAATAAAAAATGTGCTTTTCATCTATTAAAATTAGAAGAAATTTTGTATTTTAAATAGTAAACGTGATATTTAGTAAAATAAGAATTATCGATTTTAATTGTGATATACAAATTCTATGAACTGGTTTTGTATTAACGTTCATAAAATTGGCATATTTTTTGGAAAATTGTTTGTTCTGTATTTGAGTGATTTTATAAGCTCACGCGACTAATGAATTCGTGTCGCATTTTTTAGTCATTTTTGCTTCACTAAAATTGGTATTGGATTATAAGGCAATAATTTCGTGTGTTCTTTAATAATTTATGTTTATTTTGTAATATTCTGAACGTAGATTTTATGCGAAAAACTGAATAAAGCTTGTGCTTGGCTTCATAAGATTTGTCAATTGAGTCCGTCAAGAAAATTCGAACATAATTCAGTTAAAAATATGTAATTTCGGTAGTTTTGTTTTGCTTTTAGTGCAAATGTCTCAAAAAAATATAAAGTAGATGTCAAAAAATTACAATAGTGAGAAAAAATTAAAAAAAATTTGCAATTACAATTAAATTGTCGTGAGATAACATATTTTTAGCTCCGTTAAGTTTGCATTTTGACAATTGACAAATCTCATGAATCAACCTTGAGAGTCGACAGTTTTGAATCTCGTGGTAGATGTGAAATAATATTAAAATAAAACCAAACCATAATAAAGTTTATTGTAATACCACTAGTACGTGGCAAGTATTCATCTAGTATCGCTGTAGAGAAATAAATTGTAGTTTTGTTATATAGCGACACTGTAGTAACTCCGAAAAATTGATATCTGTATATGGAATCGAAAATTTTATAATAATCTATCATATTTTTCATGTTTCTAATTATTTGTTTAAAAATAACTCCAATTAGATGGCTGACAAAGTTGGGGATGAACCAGATATAGTCGACGACACATACGAGTTTATTATTATAGAAAGCACCTTTTAAGGGAGTGGTCAATGGAACCGCTTCTACTCAAACTAATAGGTATATCTTCTTTGATAGTCGGATGACTTAAAATGTTAAAACAATTTATGTTTATTTACATATTACAAATTCTTATTTCAAGATAAAAACATCGATATCGAAAGTTTAAAATACCTCACAGAGATAGAGTTAAGTTTAATATTCCAGAATGATTTAGGAAATCAAGCCCGATTTCGAGCTAAACTTGTAGAGTGGAAGATGAAAAATGTACTAACTTTTGCTTAATCTACATTATGTATATTTATATAAAACAATTTTATTTCAGAACTTTGCTGACTGCACAATTTTAAACGAAAATAGAACTGTATCCAATACATCTGATACCAGTATACTTCCGTGGCTTGAACAACAAACTATTGAGAGTAGACAAACACTTCTTCACCATCAAGTTATTCTTCTTCGGTATCCAGATATCATTTTGTAATATAATTAAATACTTCAATTGAATTTAGATGTATTTATCAATTTAATTTTATAACTAGAACTTAAAAAAATTTTTATCTGGGACTAATGGTGCACGAATTAAGGACTTATACGACAAGAATACGCCACCTGCTTTTACTTCAGAGACTAGGGATTTATTAAGCACTTTTATAGTACGTGAATTCGTAGAAAATGATCATGTTATGACGCTGGATTGTTTCCGTGATATATCCCAACAAATAAAATCTATATTTCCAGAGGAAAATTCTATAAGTACATTTAAATTGTAAAGATTTTTGACATCTTTTCCGTGTGGCCATTATATAAAAACTCAAACGGGTTTCGATTGGTACGCACAAAAAATAATCTTTTTAAATGTTAAATGTACTAAATATTTAATTTTCTGTTTTCCAGGTTGAAATAGATTTTCAAAAACTATATCCAGATAATTACGGAAATCTTCTTGGGTCATGGAACAATTTTAAATTAAAAATAGACGTGAGTTTTAATAAAACTCTTAAAGACAAACAAGCGATTTCAGTTTCCCATAATTATTCCAAGGTCGAAGGTAAATAATTTTTAATCAAATTACAATTACTAGTATCGTGTTAACCAAATCAAATTTTTTTCAGATAACCATCACATGCAAATATGTAGATTAATGCATTATATATTGAAACCATCAAGTAAAGAAAAACTTCCAAATGGGAAATTTTGGAAAATATCCATTCCTGACTCAATCGAGTCTTTTTTAGTTGAAGTGCTGGATTCATCATTTGTTAGTAAACAAATTCATACGGTAAAAGAATTTTGCTTATCAAAAAACCTGAAGCTGCAACCGTTTATTATATTTATAAATAGTCCAAAGCCGCAATTCATTGTAGTATACGAAGGGATTTTTTACAATTTTTCAAATTTTTTGGTTGCATTAGATATTTGTTTTAAATTTTTTTTTATTTTTAATTTAGAATATCCAAAACAATCGTACAAGTTTGGTTATTCATTCAAAAATATTTTTATAATATTGAAACAAAATATGACTGTTTAACGTCAGATATAATTGATACCATATTAGAGCTATCCAAATAATTTCTTCACAATGTTTATCTGCTTCAAATGTTCCAGTTCATTTTCTCAAATAGATCTTTTAATGTTACACTTTAAGCATGTACAATGTACATCTACTTAAATCTACGGATAGTTTACGGTATTGCCAGGAAAATTGTGATCAATCATTTTCAAATCGCAATAGTTTTAAACGCCATCTTTTGAATCAACATGACAAAAATCTATTGCAAACCACAAACCCTGCTCCTATAAACCAATATCCTATAAAAACACCGCATTTTTTAGTTATTGAGTTTTGCATTAATAATAATTTCAACGAAGAGAAACCCACTTTGTTACGAATGAGATTGCAATCTGTAATGTTGCCACATTTAAAGATAAATTACAACAACAGGCTTTGCTTTTTGTTTTAAAACTTTATTCTAAAACTAATATGACAACTGTCATTATACTTAAATGAAATTATAAAAAGTTTTAACCAATGTATTTTACAAGTTATAGTTCAATTTCTTGAAACAATTTTAACTTCTACCTCAAATATTAATAGTCAGTTCATTGACATATTAAATATTATATCTAATACTTTCGAAAAAGTGAAATCTGAACATTTATTAATTAAAGAACTAAAAAATTTGATACAATTCGAAACACCCAAAAAGTTCAAAATTCATGAAGAAATTGTGCAAGTATTTAGAAAGGGACAACCTATGTTAAAAAATATTGATTACAACTGTGTTGTATTACCTATTGTTTATATGATTAAAACATTTTTTGAAGCGTCCAATATACTTGTTGATACTAAATATAAATAATACAAATAGGTTAGCTACTTCTGTTAGCTGTTGTTTAATACAAATAGGTTAGCTCATTCTGACTAAAGGAATCGATATAAATATATTAAATGAAACAAATAACGTTAAATTTGGTCTAGGTCTTATAATGGGAGACAATCTTGCATTAAATACTATAATGGGATACAGTTCCTCCTTTTCACATAATTTTTATTGTAGACATTGCAAAGAGCCCAAATCAAGTATGATATTTTCAGTTGTTGAAAATGAGACTAATTTACGTAATATTGATAATTATACATTGGATTTAGAAAAAAATGATTTTAAAAATACTGGACTAAAATTCAGTTCCTCATTTAACAACCTTAAAACCTTCCATGTTACACACAACTTTTATTCCGACATAATGCATGATGTTTATGAAGGTATAATTAAATTTGGGCTGGCTCATGCTTTGAACCTCCTGATATATCAAAAACAGTATTTTACTCTTGATTTATTAAATTCTATTATAAATAGCTTTAGTTATGGTGAAATTGAAGTTGAAAACAAACCAACTCCCATAAAAGAAGATCACATTAAAAACGTAAACTTACATATGTCAGCCAGAGAAAGCTATTGTTTTCTGCGATACTTCCCTGTTTTTGTTGATGGCTATGTGCCAAAGAACGATTTGTGTACTTTGTTTATATGAATTAGTAGAAGTTTTACTTAAAGATTCTTTTACAGAAAGTGATATTATCTCCCTTCAAATTTTGAAAAAAAGATCATAATACACGTTATAAAAACTGTTTTAATACTAATTTGAGGCCTAAGCATCACTTTCATTGCCATTACCCTCGGTTTATTCAATATTCTGGCCCCTTAAAATTATTAAGTTGCATGCGACTTGAAAGTAAGAATAAATTTATTAAGGAATATTCTAAGGTGTGCTTTTCTAGAATTAACCTTTCATTTTCACTAAGTAAAAAATGTAATTATGAGTTTGCTTATATAATTATCAATAATCAAATATTTGATTCAGATATTGAATTATTACAAAGTAAAAAACAAGTTGATGTATCTAAATTCAATTATAAAGACCTTTTCTTAGAACAAAACCTGAAATTGAGTTCAATTAACCTGGTGACATCTTGCCGTTATAAAGGAACATTGTTTAAGAAAAAATATTATATACATACATATATGAAAAAAATAAATTATTTTTAATTGAAGATTTAATATTTAATGGTAGTTCGTTATTTCTAATTCTTATTCAAATTAAAATTATTAGCTTTGATTCACATTTGAAGATATTTAAAATAGGTGAACAAGTGAATCAGCATTTTTTAAAAATTATTAAAGATCTAATCATAAAAAAACCTTTTGAAATCCATTTTCTTCCAAATGGACAGAAGTACTTTTTGCCGAGAATTCTTTAAAATTTGTTTAATTTGAAGATGCTATTATTTACGTATTTTAATTTTATTAAATATTATTTTTGTAAGACATCATAACCTGTATATTGAATTATGGAATATTGTATTTATGAATAAATTTTTGATTTAATAATACATTTTATAAAACCACAAATTATTTTCTTTAATATAATAGTATGTAGTAATTATTCTAAAAAGTACATAATTAATCCTCTAACAATGTTATCCCGAAGAAATTTTCTAGTCAGTCCTATTTTAAGAATAATAAATATCCTGCTTGTGGATATTTTATTCCTACAGACATTGAATATGGAATCCAAATATTCTGGAATTTACCGTGCAAAAACTTGCATAATGCGATTGTGATGTAATGTAACATTCATTCCCATGTGAAGAATAAACAAATTCTAATTTTGAATATTTTATTCCTACATTTGAATATGAAATTCCAAATTTTGTAACTTATCATGCAAAAAAATGCAGAATTCTATTGTGACTACTGGATAAATTATCAAAGGTAATCATTTATCAAGCAAAAATATACATTAAACCATTTCTGCTGACTGAATAAATTATTCCAATTAGGAATACTACCTGAAAACAATTTTAAGAATATATTATGCTTAATGTGTATAACTTATTCCAACGGTAGGTCAAGTTGAATTTCATACTTAATTTTGGAACGGATAATACGTAATTGGAATAATAAGTGCAACGATTTCTCTAAGTGTAGTAATCAGATCGTAATCAGGAGTTTTTTCCGTATTCATATTTGCTTTTATTTTTTTGCTGTAGGATTTCTTTACTTTATTGCACAGCTTAGCTTGCCCAGTTATTATCTTGGATACAAACGTTTGGTTTTCATGTGACTGGAATATTTTTTCGAGGTGTCCAGAAAATTTTCGAGCTGTCTCTTTATTATTCCTAGCCCATTTCTGCCTCCTATTCTTATTATACGATTCGGCATATATTTTGGTATATATATTTCGTGTTCGAATTTGCGGTTCTACAGCAGAGTGATTACTTTTATTTTTTAATAATCCTATTTCATAGTAATTTATTATATAAACAATTCAAGATAAGCAAACGTAATTATTACGAAGTTCAAAGAGACATAAAAATAATTTGTGTTGAGCCCCTATTAGTAGAAATGGAGTAATAAACACTCCATTCAAAGTTTAAATCTCTCTGATCTCTCTATGTCCTAATTCGATATCGATGATTCGGTAATGCATTGGTTAATTTATTAAGGAAATACAATTTATACGTGCCTAAAGCTTTCCGAACATTAAAAAAAAAAATCCACAAACTCCCAAGAGATTATTAAACGAGACGATGGATCGTATAAATTTAGCAGCAGTGAAATTAAAATTGATATCGGCATAGATCGTGTTCCTTTGGCTAAAAGCTCGAACAGTCAATTATGGCCAGTGCTTGGAAATATTCCACCTTAGAAAAAAGATTTTATTATTGGGGTATTCCACGGTTATAACAAATCAAATTGCACAGATATTTTTTGAAACCATTTATTAACGAGGTAAAATATTTGATTAGCAATAGGATTACCATTAAAAACAAATCACTACCTTTTTCATTAAGAGCATTCTTGTGTGATGCTTCGGCGCGGGCTTTTATAATAAGTACAAATATTAGTAATTGATTTTCTGTAAGATCAATTTATTAATTTTTTCTTGTTTTATATTATTATTAGGAGTAAAGTCACATTCAGGCTACTATTCTTGTACAAAGTGTGAAAATATAGGCATATACAAAAGTCAGAGTGTGCTTCCCTCGAGTAGAAAATCTTCCCAGAACTCGAAAAAGAGCACGACGTCCAAATCGACTTATTAAATACAGATACATTAAATAAAGGATGTGTGTCCAAATTCCCAATAGATTAGACGCATTGGGCATTATTAGGTATAGCAAAGCCGCTTCTTAATTTATTGGTGGAAAATAAAAGGTGAATATATCTCTCTGAAGAAGAACGCAGTAGAAAGTATTAACATAAAGTTAAGAAAATTACGTTCCTGTATTCCTTCGGAATTTGCTTGAAAACCGAGAACATTGAACGACCTACTGAAAAGCAACCAAGTTGCATGTTTACAGGTTTTGTGGTACTCAAAGATATTTTAGCACCTTAATATTACGAGCACTTCCTATTATTACTATGTGGGCTAAGAATATTGTGCCATCCCACAAATTGTAATTTAAATAATGAATGTGCTAGCGAATTACTGACCGAACTGTCAGTTTAGATACCTATAGTGCTTTTCGCTTCGAAAAACTTCTTCAATAAATTAAAAAAATGGTTAAAAAAGGTTCCTTTCCACTTCAACAAATAATAAATAAATTAAATACATTGGGTGAATTTTGCAAAACGCCGCGCCGGAAGAAAAGATTTTCACAACCTTTAAACTTGACAGCAAATACCTTAATAATTATTGTTTCGTGGAAGATCAGGTATTCAAAATAGACAACATTACACAAAATACAGTTTACGGGTATTTTGTAATAAATCTGCAAAATTTCTTCGATTATCCTTTCCTATTGAATCAAAGAATATTGGAATTTACTGCAAGAAAAATGAAGAAATAGGCTCAGCATTAGACTCATTAGATATAAATCCTTAGAAAACAAAAATTATAAAAATTAAATCAAAAGCAAATTCAGTATTATATAGCATTTCAACACTTATATTAAATAAGTAGAAATTTTCAGATGTCAGAATATTATCTTTCAGAGCTGTTTGAAACTGACGAAGAGTCAAATTATGCTAATTTTCTAAGTATCAACAGCCAAATACAAGCTACGTGTCCAAGGAGGCTACTCCTCAATACGATACGAATACGTAAGTAAACGATTCTTATTTGAACTGAATCGAATTCGTTCGTTTCTTATTTAAATCTAATACGATTTTCAATTCGTTTCGTATTCAGGAATAGCCCCAGGGTTAATTTTCCATAATTATATTTTAGCGGGCGGAAAAGTGGATCAGTAGTGCCGATTTCTTGCACAACATCGATATATGATACACTAACCAAATTCATATTTAAGTTTTTAGAATGTGCTGCTTAAATTTTCCCGTTTTCCAAGAATATGGAAATTATCAGCGCAATAAAGTGGTTTCTTTATTTAAAAGATGTTTAAAAAAAAATAAAAAAATTAAAACCAACCAATGGATCTTTAATTTTTCTTTAAATAAAATCAAATTAATTTTTATAATTAGTTTTTAGATTAGATCTAGGATTTCAGGAATCGTTTTAATTTTTTGCATTTTTGACAGATTAGTCTACATTTTTTAGTGAGGCCTACGCCCGCTGGATACGCCCAATGAAAAATTTTTTACTTTTGACTTACAGGTTTGTTTGAATTTAAAACATTCCAAAAATTTCTGTTCGTATTTTGGAAATTCATAATCCGTAAGTCAAAAGTAAAATGTGTTTTCATTGTGAATTCTCTGTATCTCGTTATGTACTCGTGGAGTCGTTGTAGAGTAAATATTAATAAATAAAATAAAGCTTAATTTATTTTTGTACAAACACATATTGATGTGGCATTTGAACTAATACTACTTGAGCAACGTTTATCCAATTCATTGGCACATTCTTCTAATTCTTGACTTTCAATAATCAAATCACGTGGCAAATCATCCTCACCGTGCAATTAAGCTGTATCACGTTCTTTCATTGGACAAGTTTTACGCATAGCATAATTCTTCGAGCGACCTCGGGAACGATTTTTCTCTTCCGCCATTCAGTTATATCTTTAGTATCCTGAATTTTTTTTTAAATTGAGTCCAATTTCTCAAACTCACCTTCGGTAAAATCTTTATTTTATATAAATTCCATACGAAATACTTTTTCTTGGGTATCATCCTGTAAACGTAAAGCTTTATTTGTCCTGCTATTGGTTTTGCATTTGACCTGTAATAAATATCTAGATTAAATGTAGCATTGTATTTCTTTCAAATAATCTTACTCTTTTTCATCTTCAGAATTACCATCATATATTTGCCCATTGGTTCATCAAAGTTAAAACCAATTTTAGCAGAGATATCCCTCATGATTTTGGAAAGATCTTTATTCCTTACGACTAAAACTCCTCTTACCTCACAGTTTGCTTGAAAGGCGTAATGTTCCAATACATCACATCTTTTTTGTAAAATATCAAGCGTATTAGTATTTTTGTTTCACTCGCTTTTCTGATGATCATATTTATGTCAAAGGTTAATGTTGGAGTCTATTACAGCTATACTTTATTCTCTAACTTGGCTACATTTTCCAGACTATGTTGCATGGATTTTAATACTTTTGAAACGTCTAAAGAATTGTTCTCAAGTTTCTTCAATCCCGTGATGGAATCAGCAAACTCAAACTGCTTAACTTTTATCTGAGTGACATCATCAAACAGTGTTTTAATATAGAGCTTTGTGCATCTGCGTTTATACTAGATATGGTTCTATGTGATAATAATTGACTGTTTAAGTAAAAAGTACAGCAAAAATTTGTTTTGATTATAGGTAAATCAACACAAAAAATTATGGAAATATTTCAAGCAACTAGTAAAATAGTTTCACCATGGATATATTATGAAAAAAAAAAAGCTTTTGTCAAAAAATGTGATCACCGCTTCAAAATATAAATCAGCTGATTACTGCAATATTAAAACACACTATTGCACCATTAAACAAAAAAACAACTGAGTCCGAGGTGAAACACAGTTAATATTTGTACATTATTCCAGTTAACTTGCCATACGATGTTTCAAGTTAAAAATTAATTTTTACAAAAAAACTATTAACTTGTCAGAAACATAAGTCTATTATGAACTAGTTAATACATAAATCAACACTTCCCATGTAAATAATTCCACCGCTTGGATTTTGAAGATCCCCTTTGTGCTTATAGAAAAGGTTTCCGGCTGCCAATGCTTCTAATAAATTTAGGAATTTAATTAAAAGCCTCGGTGCAGCACACATGAAAACTTCCTAAAGTACACCTTTGTAGCAAACGGAACGTGATATTTGTTGCGTTTATACTTAACATCTAAATTTAAATAGTATATTCATATTAAAAAAAACAAAGGCTCCAATACTGAACCTTGCGGAACTTCCATATTAACATGTTGCTGCTTACTAACTATTGCATTTGCATTAATACTTTGGGATCTGTCTGTACGATATGATTTAAATAGATCATAAGCCACGCTTCGTATTACAATATCCATCATTTTCTATAATATAAGTGTGTGATTAACCGTATCAAACGCTTTTGAGATGTCTAAAAATAGGGCCGAGCATTTTTGGCCTTTATTTAAATGATAATGCAATGGTGGAAGGAAACTTAATAGGCTATCTTCAGTACATACTTCTGTTCGTTCTGAAACCATATTGTCTAGAGATATCCCACAAGCCTATGTTTATTAATTTTCTCGAATATTTTGGGGAAGATACAATACTAAGTAAGGCCTGTAATTATTTATAATTCTACCCAAGTCCTTTTTATAAAGCTGTAATACTAAGCCAGTTTCATCTCAGATGGAAAAACCCCATTTACAAGACATATATTGAAAATATAAGTTAAAACATGCTTTACTGTATCTGGTTTCAGAAGAACTTTAGTTACAAACTTAATAATCGTTAAATTATTAAGACTTTAATATGTATTGCATACAATTCGCTAATATTTAACTACATGGTTGCTCTACCATGGTTACTCTACTATGGAGTATGGTTACTCTAACTACAGGCTTGTGATACGTTTCACGTTTAACCGATATAACATTACACGGAAAAAAATAAACTGGTCCTCAGCTAAGAAAACGGACTTTTAATTCAAGAAAATGTACTTTTTCTTGATTTAAAAGCTAATTTTCTTAGTTCTTTCGATTTTTTTTTCATTTCAAGAAACACAATTCTTATATGAAGAAAAACTCGATAACAATAAGAAAATTAGCTTTTAAATCAAGAAAAAGTACATTTTCTTGAATTAAAAGTCCGTTTTCTTAGCTAAGGACCAGCTTATTTTTTTCAGTGTACTAAGATTAGATACTACATACATCTGTTCTCTTCGGCTTTATCTGGGATACCTGATATTATTAAATTATTTGCTCTCGTGCGCCGCTCTGCTTCATCCAAAATTGATTCGATTGGCTAACACGAATTTCCAACACTTGATTCATAGACTCAAGATTTGAAAGTTAATTTTTTATTTAATTCGTCGTAATAATTACGACGAATTTCACACATTTAAGCACTTGTATGACACTGCTGTTCACAACAATCCAGCTATAACCGGTATACACAAATTTCAACATTTGAAGGGGCTTCTGACAGGAAAGGCAAACAAGATTATCATGCATATTCCGCTAACTACTGAAAATTATGAAGAAGCATACAAAAAGCTATGTAAGCGCTTTGATAAACCGGACAAGGTTTATAAATCGCTTGCTGCTAATGGGTCTGCTAATTGTATTAGAAACGTTTGTGATACTTCGGAGGAGGTCGTACGTGGCCTAAAGGTATTGGGGGGAAAAGCTCAGACTAGAGATCCCTGGCTGATCTACATCTTGCTGTCAAAACTAGACGAGAAAATTCAACGAAAGTGGGCAGATAAAACAGCTGACGATCCGTACCTGACATTCGACAATTTCATTCACTTCCTGGAAAGGTATTGTACAACATTAGAGTCGATTCATCGTTCCATGCAAACAGTAGTGCCACGGTAACAAATACAATCTCAAACGATCAGAAGTCACTAGTTTCGATTCAAGGTCTAATTTATCATGTTTGAAGTGTCAGTTAACTCATTTGCTGCATAAGTGTGAGAAATTTCGTGATTTGCCAATTACTCAGAGGAAAGAATTCGTTGCAACTACTAGAATATGTTACAATTGTATGTTCCAGGGTCATACTTCTCAAAATTGCCCATCTCGACATCGATGTTTCATTTGTCAGCGAAAGCACCACACTCTTTTACCTAGTTGTGGTCAGTCAGCTAAACCCACGGTGGAAAACGAATCAACATCCGAAGCAGCACAATCTTGTAATAAATCGCAACGTATTCATTCCGCGGTATGCAACTCAATTCACGTAAGGACATCATTATTGCCGACCGCATTGGTAAGAGTGATAGATCAATATGGTAATCATCATGTCTGTCGTATTCTGTTAGACTCGGGGGTCCACTGGCTGTCTTATGAGTTAGGCTTGTGCACAACGTCTGCAAATCCAAAGGAAAAATCTTCGAAGTCCAGTGGAAGGCGTTATGTCGGAAGTCATGTCACGAGGATGTACTGAGATAAAGCTATTTCCTCATTTCTATGACGATTTTGCTATGGAAGTACAAGTCGTAATTCTAAAACGACTTACATCAAAACTGCCCAGACTGGATGAAATCATCTTGAGTAAATGGCCAGAAATCGAATCGCTGATGCTTTCCGATCCACTAGACTCTGCATACAATGATGTTGATATCATTTTGGGAGCAGCTCAATGTTTTCGACTTCTGCGACCGGGATGTGTGGTAGGACCAAATGATTTGACAGCTCAAAATACTGCGCTTGGCTGGATAATTGCTGGAGGAAACGCAACAAGCCAAAATAAGAACATTAATCTTCACTTGCAATTCAATGTGGATGAGAGCCTGTGCAAATTATCGGAGCTCGAGGAAGCACCAATGGCCAGGAAACACACACCAGATCAGCAACACTGTGAGAATCTATTCACTGCATTGCATACAGGGGCGCCGGATGGAAGATTTATCGTCAAATTGCCAAATGCATCTAATTCACCTCCGCTAGGAAATTCTCTAGATCAATCAGTTTCTCGATTTCATTTCATCGAACGCCATCTGCAACGCGATGATGCTCTAAAAAATGAACATACACATACACGAGTCATACACGAGTGCCTCAATCTAAATATGAAATATTTTCAGATTTCTACAGCAACACTTTGACAGCCTCAGGTCCATTTCATGCCACTCGTGTTGCGCATCAATCAGGTTTGGGAAATGCGTCGAGTTTTGCCGAAACATTCAGAGCTCTAATGACTGATCCGTATTTCGACGATCCTCTGACTGGCGGTAACAACATTCAAGATGCGCAACTTCTTGCTAATCAAACAATCACTATTCTAAAATCTGAAGGATTCTCGCTTTATAAATGGGCATCAAATGTACCACAGTTTCCAGCATCTTTAGCAACCGAGCAAGAAAACGAAACTTTGATCGAATTATCCAAAGAATCGGATCACAAGGTTTTGGGATTACACTGGGATCCGGACAAGGATTGCTTCCGCGTCAAGGTTAATTTACCCGCACCACCTAGCAATCTCACAAAACTCCGGTTACGTTCAGACGCTTCCCTTTTAGTCAACTCATTGGAATGGTTATCATCGGCGATAACTGCTAGGTCACTTTTTCTGCAACTCTGGCTACTACACTTGGGGTGGAATGATGAACTTCCATCAGACATAGCTCAAAAATGGAAAGAAATTCAAACCTTGTCCACCAAGAAGGAAGTTCTGAAGGGAAAATTGTCATCATTAGGTTCATTGTTAGACAAAGGCGGCGTCATCTGAGTCAGCGGTCGACTAAATGTGGCAACTTGCCTTTATGCACAAAAGGATCTAGTCGTTTTGCCATCGTATCATGTCCTGCATTATATGATTTTAACATCTCTTCACGAACGTCATCTCCATACAGGACCATCCCTCTTGCCCCATCTCTCAAAATTATCCTACTGGATTGTTAAATCCAGTCGCTTAGTGCGAAAAATTACTAATAATTGTTCTTTATGTCATAGGTTGAAGAGCCATCTATCAGTTCCAAGGATGGGTCATCTGCCTGCCGAACGTGTATCACTCTTTCGAATAGTCAACCATATCGGAGTGAAATTTGTGAGTCCAGTCCAAATTGCAACCAAGAAGGAACACAACACCACCACTCGATTTGCCATTAGGAAGTGTATTAGACGTCGATCCGGGAGTCGAGATTGTTCGCGTTGCTAAAATTAAACCAGCACGAAATAGAATCAAAGGGTCAATAGCCAAATTAATCACAATCAACGATGTTGATGTTTTAGAAACTCGTTTGCTTGCGTTATTTTTGTTTATTAAAGTTTTCATTTGTTGTGATTTCCACCACCGCGCGATGTGGGCGGCATGTCACCGCAACCGCATTGAAGATTGAGAGCAGACTGATTTGATTATTTATTTTGTTTTGTGTTGTCGTTGTGGAAGAGACCGTAGTTCAGTTGTTTATGTTTTTCTGTATAGGGTGTTTTCCGTTTATTCTGTTGGCGTATGTGACGGCGAACGCATGTACAGATGCGTGAACCGCCACAATGTAAAGGTAACTCCATTTCCAACCTTCCATGTTCCAAAAAATCTAACCTCGAGTGGGGCTCGAGTATATGGCCCACCTTACCTTAACAAATTCTTCGAGCAACAAGTTACCGACAAATTTATCCCGCAAACAATAAATGTTAAGGAATACTTCCTTAACAGGGCGCCGGCATGTTTTACGCCATCGTAAACACCTGAAATACAAAAAGGGGCATAATCACGATGTAACAACAATTCATCGTGTCATCAGTCAACATTCGCTGAAACGAAATAAATTTATGTTATATAATCGCATACACATAGTGTAATTCGTTATTACGCACTTACCTCATTATTATTATTCATACTGGATGGCATTAATTAAGTTGAATAATCTGAAATTAAATGGAATCTCATTAATTATTTAAGTAATATATTGTAAACTATAAATACTTAGCTTTAAATATTTTTGTAAACACAGCTTCATGATGATAACTGTCAAACGTCAAAATTGTAGCTGAATTCATGTGAGTTGTAGTGCAGTTTCGAAAGTTGTATTCGAATTTTGTATTTTCCCTTTATTAGCACAGATGGCATGTCAGTGCATAATTTCGAAACTGGACGTTCATTTTGCTGTGCATATTTTTTGTGATTCATTATTACTGTAACCACCATTGAATGAACACAAATTCTCTTGCAATCAAGATAAATTTAATGTAAAACAAATTAAGTTGTCGTGTTAAAATAAATAATTATTAACTTATTAAATTCCTTAGTGTTGGGTGCGTCTCAATAGGGTAGGGGTTGACCGTCTATAGCCATGTATCTCGTGGTCTATATTCCAACGCTGCAACTATGTAGAAACCACCAAATGTGTCTAGTATACCTCCAAGTGGTAACACCCGGGCAACGATGTGAATACGTCGGCTAAATACTAGATGCGAGTGCAGTACACTATAAATGAGCAATGAGCGGAACGAATGTGGAAAATAATACCCCAGGTGGTACACCTGTTAATCAGGTAAATCCACCCTCTTCGGAGGTCGGTCTCGTGGATTCTGGGGGAGACCAGCCATTGCTAAACTACAAATATTTTAACCAATCACAAGATATGTTGGTGAATAAACAAGCTCAACTGAGCGAATCAGAAAATAATATTATAAATCCCTTCGATAGGAGTAATAAAGTATCGTATTCTCCGATAAGAGGCCGTAGTCCTTCCATTGGGACCAGTAGCAAGAACATTCGTTCTACAAACGAAGAAAAGCTTCACAATGAATTGTGTAGAGCTAATAATGCACTAGTTGAAGCCAACAATATTAACAAGCAATTGAATGATACAATTGCATTGATGCAGGAGCGTATGAAAATGCTTGAAAACGAAGTTAAAGCTCTTAAGCCAAAGGAGGCAATCTATCCTTCTCCTAGCCAGACTACAATTGAACAAGAGTACCATACGGATGAAGACAAACTAGCTCGAGAAACTGAGTGTATAAGAGTTAAAGGAGTTAGAAGAAAAAAAGGAAAATTGAATAATACGCCCTCCCCACTGTGAAACTTACAGAAAAATGACAAGTATGTTAAATGAAGAAAACCGTGCTTGGCACACGTTTGAAGATAAACAAACCAGACCAATAAGGGTTATGGCTAAAAATCTACACTCTACGTGTAAACCAGAAAAAATAATTGATGATCTGAAAGCAAAAGGATTTAAGGCTACTGAAGCATCAATTAAGCTAAAACGGAGAGGCAAAGTACCTCTCAACATGTTTATGTTAACCTTCGATAATGATGAAGATATCGAAAAAATTTATCAAATTAAGTACATCTTAGGGTGCAAAGTAGTTATTCAGCCTCTAAGACGGTCTAAACTTATACCACAATGTAAACAATGTCAAGCCTATGGACATACACAAAAATATTGCAGCAGGGAACCCAGGTGTGTCAAATGTTTAGGTAAACATCATACCAAAGATTGTGTAAAAGATAGAAATGTTCAGCCTAAATGTGTTCACTGTGGAGAAAACCATCCGGCTAACTATAGAGGATGCAGCGTTGCCATTGAACTGCAAAACATCAAAAATAGGAATGTGATTGCTAAAAATCCAAGATTAATCAGGCAGCAGGCAGTTAAGATGACCCAACCCGAAGTAAATCGTAGAGAGTTGGGAACTACTCATGGACAATTGGGTAAAATGACTTATGCTCAAGTAACGATGAGTAACGGAAATCCAGGGAAAACTGGTCAAAATGACGAAATAAGTCAAACACTTAAATTAATTTTAAGCAGGCTCAATACATTTGATGAGCGATTACAGAAATTAGAATACAGCACTAAGGGAGCCATCCCTAAACAGAAAAATGGCCGGTGATCTTAGAATCGTATGTTGGAATGCCAATGGACTTATGCAACATCAACAAGAATTGCAAGTGGTCCTGGACACAGAAAAAATCGATGTATGTCTCATCACGGAAACACATTTCACTAGAAAAACAATCATTAAATTTAAAAATTATCATATATATCATACCATTCATCCGGAAAACACTGCTAAAGGAGGTAGTGCGGTTATAATCAGAAATAGTATCCACCACTATGAAGAGTTAAAATATGAAACAGAAGAAATACAAGCAACTGCTGTTAACGTCAAAACCAAAAATGGTTCTATTTGTATTGCTGGTGTGTACTGCCCACCGAAGCACTCGTTGAAAGAAAAGGATTATCTCGAGTTCCTCAGTAAATTAGGAAAACGGTTTATACTTGGAGGAGACTTTAATGCCAAAAATGTCCACTGGGGCTCCAGATTAACAACAACTAAGGGTAAAGAACTCCTAAAAGCCATTAGGAAATGCAGTTGTGAAGCTCTCTCAACTGGAAAACCAACTTACTGGCCTACTGATCCAAATAAAGTACCAGATCTGATTGATTTCTTTATAATAAAGAAGATATCTGTAAATTATATACAAGTAGATGAAAGCCACAACCTAAACTCTGATCATTCACCGATACTTTTAACGTTAAGTGAAAAAATTATTCAGAAAGAAAGGAACCCTTTTCTAGTAAATAATCACACCAATTGGGAATGCTTTAGACTATCGCTAGAAGAAAAAATTAACTTAATGGTTCCATTAAAGACCGATGAGCAATTAGACAAAGAAGTTCACAAATTTGTAAACGATATACAGCAATCAGCTTGGGAAAATACCCCTGAGGTTAAAAAGAAAATCAAGGGAAACAACTACCCTTTGGAAATTAGGGAACTCCTAGCAGAAAAAAGAAAAGCGAGAAGAGTATGGCAACAAACAAGGGCCCCCCAAGATAAAACTAATTTGAACAATCTCACTCAACAATTAAGAAGAGAAATCAAAGAATTGAAAAATGAATCAGTCAGCAACTATTTAAGAAAATTAACTAATGATAGCAGTACTGATTATTCTCTTTGGAAAGCAACCAAAAGAATTAAAAGACCAATAATACAGAACCCTCCAATAAGAGTAGCAGGTGATAAATGGGCTAGGAATAATGAAGACAAAGCTCGAGAATTTGCTGAACATCTTGAAAAAATATTCCAGCCACATCAAGATGAAACATTAGAAGCCGAGATAATATCTGAACAAGCTGTGCAAGAAAGTAAAGAAATCCTACCGACAACACCAAAAGAAGTCGCGTGTGAGATAAAAACTAATATGAATATGAAAAAAGCTCCTGGCTATGATCTTATTACAGCAGAAATCTTAAAAGAACTACCAAGGAAAGCTCTGGTAAAGCTCACCAATCTTATAAATGCAGCATTTAGAATCAAATATGTACCAAGCTTGTGGAAAATTGCAGAAGTAATCATGATCCCAAAACCTGGGAAACCACCACACATAACCTCATCTTATAGGCCAATTTCGCTATTGCCGGTCATGTCCAAACTCTTTGAGAAGCTTCTGGTAAAAATGTTAAATCCGATAATCGAGAGTAAAAACTTAATCCCAAATCATCAGTTCGGTTTTCGTAACCAACACTCAACAATTGATCAAGTTCACCGAATAACCAGTATAATTGAGAAAGCACTAGAGGAGAAAAAAATCTGTTCAGCAATATTTCTAGACGTTGCCCAAGCATTTGATAGAGTGTGGCATGAAGGACTTAACCATAAACTAAGAAATCTTCTACCAATCCAATTTGCTAATATACTGGAATCTTACTTAAAAAATAGATTCTTCAGGATTAAGTTAGATGATACTTTCTCTGAATTGAAAGAAATCAACGCAGGAGTTCCACAGGGCAGTGTATTAGGGCCGGTTTTATACCTACTGTACACTTATGATCTTCCTGCATTAGAAAACAATACAGTGGCGACTTTTGCAGATGACACGGCGATCTTAGCTGTTGGCACAAGCAGCGAAGAGTCAACACAAAAGTTACAATCAGCAATAACTAAAATTTATAAATGGACAAAAAGATGGCGAATAAAACTAAATGAAACTAAATCCGTTCACATCAACTTCACAAACAGGCGATTCGAACATATCCCGATTACCATAAATCAAGAAATAGTACCGTATGCGAACACAGCTAAGTATCTCGGCATGACCCTGGATGCTAAACTGCGATGGAAAGCACATGTCAAGAAGAAAAGTGAAGAACTAAGAATTAAATACAGAAAGATGTATTGGCTGATGGGAAGGAACTCTTCTTTATCAACATACAACAAGCTGCTACTTTATAAGCAAATATTGAAACCCGTTTGGACGTATGGTATTCAACTTTGGGGTTGTACCAAACAGAGCAACGTAAATATCATCCAAAGATTTCAGAATATGGTATTAAGGAACATCGTTGATGCACCTTGGTATGTCAGGAACAATGATCTCCATAGGGACCTTAAAGTGAACCTCATCGTAAATGAAATTCAGGAGAAAGCGCGGAGACATGAAGAGAGGCTCCGGCATCATGTGAACATTGAGGCAACTCAGCTTCTAAGCAACACGAATTTAATACGTAGACTTAAAAGAACCAAACCTTTTGAGTTGGTGTAATTGTTAGCTTAAACAGCATTGTGCTGTGTAAAGCCCACTACAAAGATGTGGTTTAATTCAATTTACCAGACTCTATGGAACGCCAATGGGAAGAAGCCATAGATTAATATTAAGTTAGTAAATTAAGTCAGAAACAAATTGCTCATTAGTCCAGGAGACTAGATTGTAATAACATTAAATAAATAAATAAAATTTATTTTAACAAAAAAAAAAAAAAAATTAAATTCCTGTTTGTGTTTATTGATGTGATTGCCAAAGGAAAAATTATTAGCCGAAAAATTCTCAACTCATTTTTAACAGTGGTAAAGCACTGGACTAGAGCAACAAAGGTGTTCGGTTCGATTTCCATTCGATTTTTTATTTTTTTTTATTTTTAATATTATTTTTTTAGTATTCATGTAACAACCAAATATTTTACTTTAAATTAATCATTCCGCTTTATAGTTATTACAGTAATTACACAATAAAATACGTGGCACGCGTTTACATTGCGCCTAAATGTATGCGAACACTACAACAAATTATTTAAAAACTTTTATATTATGAGCTGTAGTAAGCTATGAAAATTTTTGCTGTAAAATTCTTTTTTCCTGTCATAAACTTCATAGCATGCTATGTTTGAAATAATATAACAATGAGAATACAACTTTCACAAAATATGCCATGGGAAATTTTACGAAAAATCGATTATTACAGCAATAGTATTTAGATTGCCATGCAAAATACGTACCACAACACTTTATTATAGCGGTAGTCTTACGATTTTCACCATAGCAACGCGATAATCTTACAAATTTTACCATAGCAACAAGAAAATCCTAAACAATTATCTCTAAATTTGTAATTGTATTTCAATTTTTTTTTTATGATTGAATTTTTTATACACACATCCAAGGAAAAGCCATGCAAACAAAAGCTTGTCAAATAATGTGCATACAACATGACACAAATGGATGAATTGTGATTCAATCGCTGACGGGAAAGTTGTATTCTCTTACTAAATACAACACGTGCAAATAAATTTTATTATGGTGAATGTGGCTTAGTAGTAACGTATTGGACTAGAGCGGGTAAGTCTGGGATTGTGCTGAAGGCATTTTAGTTTTGTTCCAATTTTTTTTTTGGAATGATAAGATAACGTCTTACACCGCAAATTTAGAAAATTGAGACGAAATTTTGCTTTTGGTGTAAGCATTACCTTTAATTTAAATGTATTATTTCTTAGGTTGATTCTTAGGCTTCATGCCTCACGCACCATTTTATTGCAATGACGTCATCAAGCGGCGAGGGAAGCCATTGTAGCGAGAGAATGCCTCTTCTGATCGGAGCAAGTCTAATCTCAATTTGTGAGTAAAGAAACTGTTGCGGATAATTTATTTTTAATTAAAAAAATTAACCTCCACATAAATTTTAATTGAAATTATATAGTTGGGAACATTGCAGAGAGAGAATCTCTCATTTATTTGTGCGCAAAGAAACTGTGACAGATAATTTATATTAAATTAAAATAATTAATATCAACATCTGATGAACTTTATCACGCAAAATAGCTACGGCCAAGTAGACCACACAGCCCACCCCGAATTTTTTTGTGAAGAAACGCACAGCTCCCGCTGTTTGCCGGTCTGTAAGGTTTTTTGTGTGATGCCCCAACATATGTATGTAAATACTTCCTTAAAAAGCCTTACCCTTTGGCTTAAGGTCTATTTAAGGTACAATAGTAATTAAAGGCCTTTTATCTCGAGTTATTCCTACTCGGCTAAAAACTAGCGGCTAAAAAAATATCAAATTGTCAAATGGTTATTGTAGCAGCGGTCGCTGGACAAATACATTTTATATAAATAGTTTCCGCCCTAGGACGGGCTGTATCCCCTAGTTACTAAATAGGAAGCGTTTATTTCTAAAATATTTTTCTGTTTTTTCTGTAAACCATAGTACATTTTACTATTGTTATGGTAACAACTTGTATTCGCATTTCTTTAAATTAACTATTTGTTATAGTACTTCTAAACAAAATGCCATTAAATGCATTCCCACAAACCTGTGGCCTCCTATAAATTTTTGAAATGTCTCCTATAATTGTTTTCCCGTGTACGTAGTTTAACGTAAGGGCAAATACAGCAAGGGCTAATAAATTAATTTTCCAAATGGATTATTTGTAGTCGTAAAATCCCGGATTATGCCATTTACGAGAAAGGTGTACAGAACTTGCTTCAAAAAGACCAGCAAACTGGATATGAATTCAAATTCAAACTAAGTAAATATTTGCAAATCTAAACATATAACTTCCTTATTTGGCATCAAAGATCCAATATTACTAACAAAAAAAAAAAAAAAAACAATAAACCATACCTTGTCGATAAAACTATTTACAAACTCTCATAAAATTATAATATGCCATAAAATAATGATTTATATTTTTTTTATTATTATTATTCCTTTAAAGTACATACATACAGCCGGAAACTGCAAGAAAATATGTATGTGTATATAATATTTTATCATCTTTTAAATAAACCAATCACAATATTTACACAACATTCTTATCGAAAAACTAAAAGAAAAAAATTACGGAATACATACAGACACACACACATACAACATCAAAATCCCATAAATAATGTTAGAAACTATTTTTTTTTTTTTTGCCTATCAGTGGTAACATATTAATCACAATTTTCTTTTGACACTGAATAAAAACATCTTGACACAGTAGATTAAGATTTTTAATGTTATGCATAAGTACGCAACAAATAAAACAAAAAAGCAACACTACCGCCTAGCAAATAATCAAAACATAAAAGACGAACTCAATTATTTTAATGGTCCAAGAAGATAATAACCGAGAGATTTATAAGAGTAGCAACAACAATAATTTTATGATATCGAAATACTATAAAGTATATTCGTGTTAAATATGCTATTTATATTCAATTCATGTACTATGTTTTAATATTGTGTACATATTTCTTATAATACGTACCTATATCCATTTTATCTTCAAGATAATTTTTACTTTTGTTATCTTAAATATATCAAAAATTATAAATGTATAAATTTTATTAAAGCAACTCTTTAATAATAACATTTTTTTTTTTAAAAGCAGCCTTACGATGTAATACAAAATATCAAGATCAAATTGTATTTATACTCGAGTTTGTACAAAAATTTATGGAAAATATAAAATTTATCATGAACAATAGGAATGAAAATTGAAAAGGAAACATTTTTGTTGTAAATAAAACTTTTTAGTTTTTTGGTTTCATTTTGGACGTACGTATATTACATACAATAATAATTATCATCACGTGTATTCCTCCTATATACAATTGATTGTGCGACATATACGTAATAAGAAAAATTCTTAGAATTTTAACAAATTCTAAAAACAAAAATATAAATTATTATTTTATTTCTATTTTTTATCACAACATGATGCGTAATATCGAAATACTAACTTGAAGCTTGATAAATATATAATTGAGAAGTACATAACATACATATATACATGCGTACATTTAATAATAATATTATTGAAATAGTTCGGTTAGATAAATAAATAAAAACTAAAAATGGTTTGCACCGATTTTATAAAACGCGTAGAAATATTAACGATATATAAGTGGATGTGTGCAAAAATTGTTTGTAAACAAGAAACCGACATGATTCTCTCTAAGTCGTATTGTTTACTTTACATATTGTTATGCGTCGCTTCAATATAAATAATAATATGGGTTTACGTGCGGTTTCAATGTGTTATCTATTAACGTGACAAATAATGTTTTGATGATCACAATTTTTTTTTTCTACACACTTATTAATCGGTTGATTTTAAATATTATCTGATTAAATCTTTAGATCTGGACATTCACAAAAATGTTTATGTCCTCGATTAGGCTGCTGCGTAAAGTAGGAGGTTAAAAGTGAACTGCGAAAGAGTTGTGATTGCTTCGAGCCCAGAAAAAATTGAACAGACCACTTTTTGTTTTGGTCAATATAATTTTTTATTTATACATACATACATTCTAAGTAATTCAGTAATCAATTAGAAACTCAAACGAGATATATTCTATCATCTCAATATTGTGTCTTAATACTTTAGGCCCTTCTAATGCATTTAAATCAAACCAAGAGAATAAAACTTTCAACTTTCAGCAATAGCATTTAGATTGCCATGCAAAATACGTAAAACAACACGTAATTACATCGGTAATATTATGATTTTCACCATAGCAACAAGAAAATCCTAAACAATTATCTCTTAAATTGTAATTGTATTTCAATTTTTTTTATGATTGAATTTTTTATACACACATCAAAGGAAAAGCCATGCAAACAAAAGTGTGTCAAATAATCTGCATACAACATGACATAAATGGATGAATTGTGATTCAATCGTTGACCGGAAAGTTGTATTCTCTTACTAAATACAACACGCGCTGTAATTAATGATCGATAATTTTTAACTCTTAAAAAATTATCGATAAGAATTGAGTATTAGTTATATTACGAGCGATAGCAATTTCAGTGATAGTTTAATAGAAATATCATCGGATGTTCCAGAAATCAACGAAATTTGTGATGTTAAGCCTAATTTCCTTTCAGTGTCTAAATTTATCAGTAAGGTGTTTTAGAAGTAAGTGTTTTTCTACATAATTCAAACCGATTTACGTTAAAAGATATTCAGATGATTCATAATTTAGTAAGCGAGAAAATATTAAATCCGATTAAAAGTAGTATGTCGATAAAACTTTTGAATTTAATTGACGATGTATCATTAAATCAGGAAATTTGTGAAATGCTCGAAATTATATCTAAACCGTTTGAAAGTTGTTATACGCAATACCAGGTTTTCCAAAAGATAGGCAAAACTAATCTGTTAGATTATATTGTATTTTCTATAGACAATGGTATCAATTATTTGATAGGTGAATTACAATACGAAGAAATTAAAAATTGTGGAGTTATATTTTCTATAAAATTTCAAGTAAGGAAGGCATTCGAAATCGGAAAGTTAAATCAAAATAAATTTATTGTTCGTAATCTGTTTCAAAATATAAATTTTACTTCGGATATTTTTGAGTGCAAACTTTGGAAATTACGTCAACCACTATTTCAGAATAAAAGAAAAAAAAAGATCCCTTATTTTGAATAAATAACCCTATGGGTTAAAAGAAACACAGAAAAAAATAACTGGATCTACTATTGGTTTCCAGATAGACAGTGGCGTAACTGCAGATTTTGGGCCACCCGCAACATTTAATGTGGGCCCCTAGGCTACCCTACCTCCACCTTGTATATACATATTCCCCTCAGAGTAATAAAAAATGTTGACTATCAAAAATATAGATTTTTTTATAGAAAATATAGCTACGGGAACTATCTTTATTAATTAATTATTATTAAAAAAAATTAATTAATATTTTTAAAATTGAATACATAATACATGTGTATAAGGAAAAATAATACTTATTACATGTATATGTATGTTGAGTTGGATGGATTTTTCGATGGATGTGGAACGTGGGTGTATAAGTACATATTTAACATTATATTGTTGAAGAATATTGTTAGTATTTTGGGTGTATTGCTCGTTCTTCATAGGAAGAATTTTCGTTGGTTTTGTGTTGTACCTAAACGACGTATTTTGTCTACATAGTTTGTTCGTTTTTTTTGCTGTACAAGGGCAACGAGCACGATCACGTTGTTGTTTCTCCTGTATCCAAATATTTGTAATTGCTTTGTAGTTGAATAAGACGAGTACGCACACGAAATACTCACAAGTAAAATATGTTTGGACATGGATTGGAAACAATTTTGGTGAAACTGGTTGATAGAATATAAAATTTGAAGTTTGGGATTTGGAATTTGGAATTTGAAATTTAGAATTTGGAGTTCGAAATTTGGAATTCAAAGTTTGAAGTTTGAAATTTGTTATTTGGAATTTGAGATTTGGAATTTGGGATTTGAAATTTGGGATTTGTAGTTTGCAATTTGGAAATTGAAATCTAAAATTTACTATTTAAAAATTAAAATTGAAGATTTATAGTTTGAAAATTTCAAATTTGAAATTTGGAATTCAAAATTTGGGATTTGAAATTTGGAATATGGAGTTTGAAATTTAAAATGTAAAAGTTGGAATATTAAATTTTAATTTTGGAATTTGAAATTTTAAGTTTCAGGTTTGAAATTTGAAGTTTAAAATATGAAATTTAAAATTTTGGATTTGAAGTTTGAAATTTAAAATTGGAAAGATATATGAAATTGGAAATTTGAATTTGATTAAGAATTTGGAATTTGTGATTTGGAATTTGGGATTTGAAATTTGGGATTTCAAATTGAAAATTTGAAGTTTATGATATGAAATTTGGAATTTAAAATTTGAAATTTAGAACTTGAAGATTCAAATTTGAAATGTCAAGTGAAATTTGGAATTTGAAATTTAGAATTTAAAAGTTGAAATTTGGAATTTTAAATTTATAGTTCCAGGTTTGAAATTTGAAGTTTAAAATATGAAATTTAAAATTTGAAATTATGGTTTTGAAGTTTAAAATTTAAAATTTGAAAGATATTTGAAATTGGAAATTTGAAAATTGAATTTGATTTATAATTTGGAATTTGTGATTTGGAATGTGAGATTTCAATTTGGAATTTGAAATTTAGAACTTTAAGTTTAAAATTTTAAATGTGAAGTTTGGGATTTCAATTTAGGATTTATAGTTTGAAATTCGGGATTTGAAGTTTAAAATTTCAAATTTGGAATTTGAAATTTAGAATTTGAAAATTTAAATTTAAAATTTTGGATTTAAAAATTAAAATTTAAGATTTAAAATTTGAAAATTTAAAATTTGAAATTAAAAATTCGAAATTTGGAATTCGAAATTTGGAATTTGAAGTTTGGACTGGGGAATTTGAAATTTAAAAGTTGGAATTTGAAATTTGGAATTTTAAATTAAAAGTTCCACGTTTGAAATTTGAAGTTTAGAATATGAAATTTAAAATTTGAAATTTAAAATTTTGGATTTGAAATTTAAAATTTGAAAGATATTTTAAATTGGAAATTTGAAACTTGAATTTGATTTAGAATTTGGAATTTGTGATTTGGAATTTGGGATTTGAAATTTGGGATTTCAAATTGAAAATTTGAAGTTTATGATATGAAATTTGGAATTTAAAATTTGAAATTTATAACTTGAAGCTTCAAATTTGAAATGTGAAGTTTGAAATTTGGAATTTGAAATTTAGAATTTAAAAGTTGGAATTTGAGATTTGGAATTTTAAATTTATAGTTCCAGGTTTGAAATTTGAAGTTTAAAATATGAAATTTAAAATTTGAAATTTAAAATTTTGAATTTGAAATTTAAAATTTGAAAGATATTTTAAATTGGAAATTTGAAACTTGAATTTGATTTAGAATTTGGAATTTGTGATTTGGAATTTGGGATTTGAAATTTGGGATTTCAAATTGAAAATTTGAAGTTTATGATATGAAATTTGGAATTTAAAATTTGAAATTTATAACTTGAAGCTTCAAATTTGAAATGTGAAGTTTGAAATTTGGAATTTGAAATTTAGAATTTAAAAGTTGGAATTTGAGATTTGGAATTTTAAATTTATAGTTCCAGGTTTGAAATTTGAAGTTTAAAATATGAAATTTAAAATTTGAAATTTAAAATTATGGTTTTGAAGTTTAAAATTTAAAATTTGAAAGATAATTTGAAATTGGAAATTTGAAAATTAAATTTGATTTATAATTTGGAATTTGTGATTTGGAATGTGAGATTTTAATTTGGAATTTAAAATTTGAAGTTTATGATTTGAAATTTGGAATTTAAAATTTGAAATTAAGAACTTTAAGTTTAAAATTTTAAATGTGAATTTTGGGATTTGAATTTAGGATTTATGGTTTGAAATTTGGAATTTGAAGTTTAAAATTTCAAATATGGAATTTGAAATTTAGAATTGAAAATTGAAATTTAAAATTTTGTATTTAAAAATTAAAATTTAAGATTGAAAATTTGAAAATTTAAAATTTGAAATTTAGAATTCGAAATTTAGAATTCGAAATTTGGAATTTGAAGTTTGGACTGGGGAATTTGAAATTTAAAAGTTGGAATTTGAAATTTGGAATTTTAAATTAAAAGTTCCACGTTTGAAATTTGAAGTTTAGAATATGAAATTTAAAATTTGAAATTTAAAATTTTGGATTTGAAATTTAAAATTTGAAAGATATTTTAAATTGGAAATTTGAAACTTGAATTTGATTTAGAATTTGGAATTTGTGAATTTAACATTTGAAATTTAGAACTTGAAGATTCAAATTTGAAATGTGAAGTTTGAAATTGGGAATTTGAAATTTAGAATTTAAAAGTTGGAATTTGAAATTTGGAATTTTAAATTTATAGTTCCAGGTTTGAAATTTGAAGTTTAAAATATGAAATTTAAAATTTGAAATTTAAAATTATGGTTTTGAAGTTTAAAATTTAAAATTTGAAAGATATTTGAAATTTGAAAATTGAATTTGATTTATAATTTGGAATTTGTGATTTGGAATGTGAGATTTCAATTTGGAATTTGAAATTTAGAACTTGAAGTTTAAAATTTTAAATGTGTAGTTTGGGGTTTGAATTTAGGATTTATAGTTTGAAATTTGGAATTTGAAAATTAAAATTTGAAATTTGGAATTTGAAATTTAGAATTTGGAAATTGAAATCTAAAATTTCGTATTTAAAAATTAAAATTTAAGATTTACAATTTGAAAATTTAAAATTTGAAATTTGGAATTCAAAATTTGGGATTTGAAATTTGAAATATGGAATTTGAAATTTAAAATTTAAAAGTTGGAATTTTAAATTTTAAATTTGGAATTTGAAATTTTAAGTTCCAGGTTTGAAATTTGAAGTTTAAAATATGAAATTTAAAATTTTGGATTTGAAGTTTTAAATTTAAAATTTGAAAGATATTTGAAATTGGAAATTTGAAACTTGAATTTGATTTAGAATTTGAAATTTGTGATTTGGAATGTTAGATTTCAATTTGGAATCTAAAATTTAAAATTTGAAGTTTAAGATTTGAAATTTGGAATTTAAAATTTGAAATTTAGAACTTGAAGATTCAAATTTGAAATGTGAAGTTTTGAAATTTGGAATTCGAAATTTGATGTTTGAAATTAGGAGTTTAAAATTTTGTATTCAAAAATCAAAATTTAAGATTTAAAATTTGAAAATTTAAAATTTGGAATAAAAAATTTGGAATTCGAAATTTGGAATTTGAAATTTGAAATTTAACAGTTGGAATTTGAAATTTGGAATTTTAAATTTATAGTTCCACGTTTGAAATTTGAAGTTTAAAATATGAAATTTAAAATTTGAAATTTAAAATTTTGGTTTTGACGTTTAAAATTTAAAATTTGAAAGATATTTGAAATTGGAAATTTGAAAATTGAATTTGATTTATAATTTAGAATTTGTGATTTGGAATGTGAGATGTCAATTTGGAATTTTAAATTTAAAATTTGAAGTTTAAGATTTGAAATTTGGAATTTAAAATATGAAATTTAGAACTTGAAGTTTAAAATTTTAAATGTGTAGTTTGGGATTTGAATTTAGGATTTATAGTTTGAAATTTGGAATTTGAAGTTTAACATTTCAAATTTGGAATTTAAAATTTTGTATTTAAAAATTAAAATTAAAAATTTTGTATTTAAAAATTAAAATTTAAGATTTAACATTTGAAAATTTAAAATTTGAAATTTAGAATTCAAAATTAGGAATTCGAAATTTGGAATTTAAAGTTTGGACTAGGGAATTTGAAATTTAAAATTTAAAAGTTGGAATTTGAAATTTAAAGTTCCACGTTTAAAATTTGAAGTTCAAAATATGAAACTTAAAATTTGAATTTTAAAATTTTGGATTTGAAGTTTGAAATAAAAAATTTGGAATTCGAAATTTGGAATTTGAAATTTAAAGTTTAAAAGTTGGAATTTTAAATTTTAAATTTATAGTTCCAGGTTTGAAATTTGATGTTTAAAATATGAAATTTAAAATTTGAAATTTAAAATTTTGGTTTTGTAGTTTAAAATTTAAATATTGAAAATTGAATTTGATTTATAATTTAGAATTTGTGATTTGGAATGTGAGATTTCAATTTGGAATTTTAAATTTAAAATTTGAAGTTTAAGATTTGAAATTTGGAATTTAAAATTTGAAATTTAGAACTTGAAGTTTAAAATTTTAAATGTGAAGTTTGGGATTTGAATTTAGGATTTATAGTTTGAAATTTGGAATTTGAAGTTTAAAATTTTAAATTTAGAATTTGAAATTTAGAATTTGAAAATTGAAATTTAAAATTTTGTATTTATAGTTAAATAAGGAATTTGAAATTTAAAATTTAAAAGTTGGAATTTGAAATTTGGAATTTAAAATTTAAAGTTCCACGTTTGAAATTTGAAGTTTAAGATTTGAAATTTGGAATTTAAAATTTGAAATTTAGAACTTGAAGATTCAAATTTGAAATGTGAAGTTTGAAATTTGGAATTTTGTAACGACCACTAGTTTTCGACGGTCCAGGTGCTTTTATGCGCGGATAGTATTCGCCTGAAGGGGGGTTCTTTTGTCGAAAACTTTTGTCATCAGGATCGATACAGTTATATTGAACCTGGACCAAACTCCACATTAACCACATGCCACTCAATAACTAACCTCAAGATTATTTTTTCTAGGCAGACATTAATTATGAAATAAATACGAAATCGGAATTACACTTACCTAAAAATAAAAAGGTTCTACAGAGATTAATTTTTTATTGAAAACTTTATTTATGGTACAGTTCATACACATGGCATTGCGCAAATTTTGAAATTTTTTTCGCATAAAATCAGATTTATTCCCACTATGACAACATCAATCACATATAATTTCATCGTAATTTTTTCATTTTTTTATTACAATAGTATACATATTTATTGCACTATTTTTTCATATTTATTGTTTAATTGTATAAATAGGTATCACATTCGTTCACATATAGTTTGTGTTAACAATATTAATTTACAACCTTTTCATATTTAGCCATATCAAAATTATCTTGATATTTCTTTTAGTTTAAATAGGATTTTCGTACCTCCACAACGTAATCGGTAATTCTCACCGAAAAATATCCACCAGAATTTTTCTGGTTTACTTTTAGCGATAAAAAAAAAACAAAAAAAAATTAAAATACATTTAAGCAAGTGTTTTGCACGGTAACTCACAATCGAATGCCTTTTCTTTTCCAGAAAAAACCAAAAAAAAAGGTAGGTATTCCCGTTTTAAAATATCCGCCAATTTTATACCCAATTGCTATTTTTATTTTTGGTTTTCCTTGGTGGGGAGAAAGTAGCCGATTCATAATAAAAAAAAATTTACGTTATTTAAATCATTCATTGATCATTTATTTTACAGACTGCATCGCACGATCGTTATAATTTGAAATTTAGAATTTGAAAATTGAAATTTAAAATTTTGTATTTGAAAATTAAAATTTAAGATTTACAATTTGAAAATTTAAAATTTGAAATAAAAAATTTGGAATTCGAAGCTTGGAATTCGAAATTTGGAATATAGAATTTGAAATTTAAAATTTAAAAGTTAGAATTTGAAATTTGGAATTTGAAATTTAAAGTTCCACGTTTGAAATTTGAAGTTTAAAATATGAAATTTAAAATTTGAAATTTAAAATTTTGGATTTGAAGTTTGAAATTTAAAATTTGAAATTGGAAATTTGAAACTTGAATTTGATTTAGAATTTGGAATTTGCCATTTAGAATTTGGCATTTGAAATTTAGAACTTGAAGATTAAAATTTGAAATGTGAAGTTTGGGATTTGGAATTTCGGATTTATAGTTTGAAAATTTATAATTTGAACTATACAATATTTCCATAAAAGTATTTTCTAAAATCAATTTTGTCAATCAACTGTACAGTTCTTTAGATTTTTCCGATAGTTCTAGGTACTGATATGATAACTTTCAAGTACTTCCTCTGTCTTCACTCTCAGTTCGCTGGATTTAAATTTTCGTTAATTTTTTAAATATTTTAAAAACATTAATATTTATTTATATTGTATTTATCACAAAATAATATTTTACATAATTAATTAACAATGATAGGTTATTAAGTTCGTTTCATATACGTATTTTCTTTACTGGTATAAATATGTAAGATGAAAATTTTTACCAAGTGTGTTAAACCCGAGGACTTGATGGCTATCTCGTATTTAAATCAGAATGATTGTCGCCGTCGAGACACAACCTCAAAGTCCCGTATTGAATAATCTGCACTGTATTAATTGTTTGAATATAAAACGTGGTTTTCTCGATTTCCAAGATGAAGTCCAAATGTCCAATAAATTTGTAGCGATATTCTCCGTGTCCAGGTACAAGTAGGTAAAATCAAATAAAAAGCGGTGTCTCTTGTTTCCAAAATATAATCTCCAGGTTAAGCTCATGTAAATATAAATATAAAACGATTCACTGTATTTATTATAATTTATTTTCTTCTTTACTCTAGGAAGTTCTCTCAAGCTCTAATTTTATTTTCTCTGTAAAAATTGCAAATCTTTAAAATCTTAAATTTACTGTAAAGTGACATCTATCAATCAATATTTAAATACTGCTGCACTGCACTGTATTTAATTATATTTAATTATTTTTAGCACAGTGTAGCAATGTATATACCTAATATAATATAGTTACATTCTTGTTTACAAAATGTCGAGACGTCAAGCGAAAACATAAACAAATAAATTTATGGTTAGAATTGATTTTATATAATACAAATTGAATTAAATATTAATTTTATAATATTTTCAGATTATGTAATCTGAAGTAAAAAAACCCAAATCTGATGAGCCATTCTCCAATTGTTATCAGATATTCTCTTTTATATTTAGGAATAACTCAATTTGCATTGACCAGCATTAACAAAGTGTTTTTTCTTTCGTTTATGGTGGATTTACCAGGTCGGTTTCTAATAGTAGATTTTTACTTTCGCGCCACACGTTAACAGCAATCAATAAAATAACCAAAACAAAGCGATTTGATTGATTCAGAAGCTGGGATATAAATAACCTATATGTAACCTTTCAAAAATCTAGGTAGGGTACGAAACAATTCAATCAAATTTAAATTTTTACTCATTTATGTATCCATAATTATAATATAGATAAACATGAATTAACCTTCAAACAAACGAAATAATTATGTATTTACTAAATAAATAAAATTTTAAATGAAAGATGTTTATTTTCGATATTAACTTCAATTTCTTATAAAATTTTATCTTATCTACTCGACTTCTCCGTTTTTTTTTTCTTAGTTATGGTGAATTAATCTGTACAAATAATGCATTTAGAGCGAGAAATAAACGTAAACCCTCAGCCAGATATTATTTGGAATTTAAATAATAATTCAGATATTAATGAAATTAACAAAATTGGATGTTTCAACAAATTCACTTTTTTTTTAACTTTATTTTTGAAACATTATTTCGGAATTTCTTTGCTTGGTGAAACATATCTTAATTTTTTTAATTTCGTTAATTTAAATTTAAATTTCAAATTCTGAACTGTGTAAACATGAAATACATCTAACTGCACTATTTAACATTGATATTAATAAGTATCGAAATTTGTCATTTTTAAGGTTTAACAATTACCAAATTTAAAGCTCTAAACACTATACAAAAATATCAAAATCAAAGAACTATAATGACTCTAAAGAAAGTAAATAAATAGATAAATTAAATTTATTCTGTAGCTATCACAAATTATCATAGGAATTGACTATAGATAATTTTGGTGTGTGCAATTTTTCAAATAAGGCAAATGTCAAAAATTGGTACTAAAAAATATTTATCAAACGTTTCTGACACATCTTAGTAAGCACGGGACTTTAAGTCCGCTAAATTTGATAATTAAATAATTACATTTATTTTCAATCATCAGCAATAATATTTTCAGAAACTTAGTTGGTTCACAATAAAATCTTTATCAGTTCGAAGTTTATGCCAAATTCATAAAATATACACTGTGTCCTAAAAGTATTCCAATTCAGTAAATAAACTTTTATTACAAACTGTCAAGTAATATTTAAGATAATCAAGGCAAAGCGGAATATTTTGCGACAATGGCATCAAACAAAATCATCCTTATTAGAATGGAAAATAAGCTGTTCGAAACAATGTTGTTAACGAAATCGAAACCAGTATTGGAAGAACGGCAAGTTATTCTAAACTATCAATTTGCGTTCCGAAATCAACATGGTACTACATTACAAAGCAAGTACATAGAATTGTTAATGCAATAAAACACAAAGTTTGACACGATGGGCTAATTTTATATATTGTACTAAAATGAAAGAGCCTCTGCGGAAGAATTTTCACTCAATTATGGAAAACAAACTTCTTTAAAGGCAATACATGATTAAACAAAATAGTGGAACTGCTTGCTTAAAAGACATTAGACAAATGGTATACTTGTTGTAAATAGTCGATTGACCTGGAAACATCAAGTAATAAACACCCATATCTGATGAACATACTGCCGTGCTGGTGTCGTGAAATAACTTCAAACTACCCCTATAGGGAATTGCAAAATAAATTGAACAAAATCAAATTCTGGCTGAATCAATGGCGAATAAAAGTGAAAGAAAATAAATCAACTCACCTGAACAAACGTAATGTGTTCACCAGTCAAATTAAACAAAAGAAATATTCTATGTATATACGATAAACAACATTTATTCAAACTCCAAATCCCCAATTTCAAATTTCAAATTCCAAATTTCAAATTCCAAATTCCAAATTAAAAATTTTAATCTTAAATTCCAAATCCCAAATTTCAAACTTTAAATCTTAAATTCCAAAACTTCAAAATTCAAAATTTCACATTCCAAATTTCAAGTTTTAAATTTCAAATTTCAAAGTCCAAATTCAAAATTTCAAATTCCAAATTACAATTTCCAAATTGTAAATTTCAAATTTGAAATTTTAAAAAATCTAGGAAATTTGAGGCCCAATATTATTGGGCTCTAGTTTGATCGACTTCACTGGATTCTACATAATATAACTCATAGGTAAAAAATTAACTATAAAATTAAGTATCTACATACTTTATTAGTATGTACATAATTCCTAATTAAGAATGATGTCAACTTTTGTCTCTTGAGCGAATGGCCACACTCTTCTTTTGTTCCTATAGATCCATAAGGGAAATATTCTTGTTCTGCTTGATTCGAAACTGGTTTCGGCGTCTGGTGAACTCGTCATGTATTAAAAACAATTAGTTGCCTAACGTATCATTTAATTAATTTAATCATATTATACCAATTAATTCATTAATATCGCAGGTTCTGAATATAAATGTTATAGACTACGAACCTATATTGGTTTAAGTTTATTTATGCCTAAAATAGCAAAATCATAGAATCTGATTAATTTTGCCAACAATAAATTGTTAATTAATTCAAGCTTTTTCCGAACTGGTTTCGTTAGAAGAAAATTGAACTACCTCTTACTAATAAACTTTATAAAAGGCGAAACACAAACATATGGTGTAAAATTTTTGAGAGAGGTGCATATTACAATTTTCCAAAGTGATGGATATATAGTCGAACCCAACCCCTTTAATAATATTTGTTTTTATTGCTGTACACAAAACTTTCAATCATCAAGTTTAAATATAAATTCGAAGAAAATCCATTAATTATTTATTTCATCTCAATTTCAATCAGATACATTGATTGTGTATGTCACCAAAATGTGCAGAATTGGAAATAAAATACAATTATATACTCGGTATAAGAAAGATTGTCAAATAAATAATAAACAGTAATTTATTTTCACTTTGCAGATAAATTAACTGATTAATTTTTTATTGAAATGTCAAGAAAATGTACTTACGTTATCTATGTATGTATATTATGTATATAAAAATTCTCATACTGTACTCGTACATAAAATTTAGTTTTAAATTAATTTTGTACGAAAATTTTAGAGATACATATACTGATGTAAATTTGTACATATCAAGAAGATGCGGAGAAAATAGCATTTATTTTTAGGATCTAGATGAAAATATTTTTAGTTTTTGATAATTATTTAGATTATAAATTATTTATTTGTTTATTTTTCTGAATTACTAAAATAAAAAAGTTGTAAACATTCGTTTACGTGTACACAGAAGTAAAACGTAGTGTTTTTTTTTTTTTAATCAACATTTCCGTTCTACTATATTAGTGTTAGTAGTGCGTGACGTAGTTTTTACGCAGTTTGTGGTTTGTAATCTACTTTAAGGTGTGCCAAAACAAAACGTAGTATTTTTATTTGTGAATGAAAATAAAATACCAGTCGATTTATTGTTTTTTTATATTCCGGTACAATAGTACCTAATATCACGACACGACTTAACACGTTCGCATCTAGACGTAACAGAAATTACTACAAAATTATATTTCGTAAAATCATGTTGTGTCACAAATATGTATGTGAATGTGACATCAGTTTTAAGTAAAACGGTGAATCATAATTAGGTGATACTGATAAGTAAATGATCAAAAGGTGGACCTATTTTCGTATTTCTTGATAAGTATTTCTCGGTCCTCTTTAATTTTTTGTGAAGTGCTTGCGCGTAGAATTTGTCAAAGACCGATAAGCCTAAATTGTTATTTGTAAATAAATATTCGGTAATTTGCACTGAATGAGCATTTCGATTAAAATATCGTTGGCTCAATAATTTTGTGTGCAAGGCCTTTATTTTCAAGAGAATGGTGCTATATTATGTTGCTGGTCAAACAAAGGTGAGTTTGCATCGAATGTTCGTGGCCGTGCCATTTTGAAATTCGGTGATATGGCAACCCAGATTGTCCAATTTGATACAACCAGACATTTTTAGTCGTGCTATGTGAAAAGCACTTATCAAGATTATTGACTAAAAAATAAATTGATGCATTTTACCTGATAATCAATCCCAGTATGTAATTTGCAATGTTCCTATATAAATATATTTTTTCGTATATACATAATAAATTGTAATCGATTTCATGAGTCACAATAAATAAATTCTAAACCCATTTCTTAAATATAAAAAAAAAATGAACCCTGATCTAAAACTTTAAGTACATAGCACCACTTGACACAATCATTTCGTTTTTTCACGTTTCATGTGTTATTGTAAAAATGTCAACAAAACATTAATCGATTCCTTTGGTAATATTTACATTAGACATATAAAAAAATATAATTTTGTAAATGTTTACAATGAAATTTTTTTTTCCAGTTATATTATGTACATATGTATGTATATATAATATTTTATTTTTATCCAAATATTTATTTACTATAAACATAAAAAAAAAAAAAAATAAGAATGTACATAATATAAAAGCAAATATTAAAAAAAAAACGAAGGGTTGCCTTTACAAAAACGTCAAAATGTTCTTCCAAAAATAGACAGGAGAGAAATGGTTTTATTGATGGATTAGAAAAATTGAAAAAGTCCTAAACAACAAAATTATCAAATTTAAATTAAATAAACTTTTGATTATTCGAATAATAAAAAACTATAAAATATTTAATAGTTGCAGTAGAATTTATTTTAGGAAATATTAAAATAAACAAACCGATCAATATAAACATGAACGTCGTTGCACTTATTCAAGAATAAACAGAGTGTTATTTTAGAAATCATGTGAGTGCCAGTTGTACAAAATAAAACCAAAAATAATTTCCGTCAAGAAAATCGATGAACATCTTAAAAATTAGATGTATTGCCAGAATAGGTTTCAGTATATATATTCATTCACTAATCCTCGCTCTGATAAATCTGTAAACCTCTATTTCGATTATATTATGAATTTTATATAGATTTGTGATTGAATTGGACTGGCTGCATCGTCTGACCAGAGTTTACGAAATTTTATGTGGATTATGATGGGAGGGGATTGATCGTAACACTTTAGATTATTTTGGACTAGTTTAAGAGCAATATGCTTAGTGATATTTCTTTTATGTGTTGCGAGGAGATCGTAGGGATTTGTACAACTATGACACCTCTTGAAATACATCATTCGAATTCAACATTTTCGGATTTGCGTAATTCAGCAATACAATAATATAAAGTTATTCTAAATAAAAAATTCTAAAAGAAGCAAACTCTTAAAATTGTCATTTTCTAAAAACTGTTGCCTAGGAAGCACAAAATGGTCAATATTTCATCGGCCAGCAGCAGAAATCGCTCGAAGTGCTTCAACATTCTGATTTTTGTTTTGCAGAAGTTTTTATCACGCCTCTGCAGCGATCTGATCATTTTAATAAGTTCTGTTTTAGAACAACAACAAATGTGTTGGTGAGTTTTTCTGTTTGATAGATTGTGTAGTTAGTTGTTGAGTAACATCTCATAAATTTGATTTTTCAATTGATTTGATAAACTTAATTCTGCCAGTAATTACGACAGTGGACTAAGTCATTTACCCGTTTTCAGATATTTAGGGTTTTGCGTTTGTGTGGAATAAAAAATATTTTACCATTATATAACAAAATATTTCCACAAATACTTCCAGTTATATTGCTAAATAAGTGTCTTTTTTGACCATTTTATGACTTAAACTGTTTTCAGAATTATTCAAACATTTTAGAAATGATTTAGAATAAGAAATATTTTGCGATTAAGGTAATATTCATGAAACTTTTGGGGAATATACGGTAGCAGACTCATTATATCTTTATGCTTTTCTTTTGTAAAGGGCCGGACACTCGTATATAGAGTGGATATAAATTAATGTTTTTAAATATTTTCGGCCTCCCTTTTTTTTGGCGAACGATCCAAAATTTTAAATTCTGCACTGTCGTCTAACGATGCTTTATAAAATATTTTATAATGGATTCTTACAAATATGATCCATTGTATTTTCAGCCAAGAAATAAATTCTCTCTTAATATTTTTCATTCTATTTACAACTGATGTCTCTAGAGATTTGGTTGAGAAAAATAATTATCTAAAGGCATAAATAAATAATTCGACATTTTTATTTCCATCTCAATCACTCCAAAATCGCGATCAATTGACAAAAAATAATGTCCAGATAGTTAAAATTTGTGGTCATTTATATTAACATTGCTATCTGGAGACCGAACAATTTTTAGCCATGTCAATGCAAATTTGATATTCCGATTTTGACTACAACAAGCATCACTGTGAGCTATTACATTCTGTTGAGTAGTGACATTTTTAATATGTTCTGTCAAGCATGAAGATATCTTTTGCGATCCCCGTGATGCAAAAGTCTCATCCCAAACATACACGTCCACATCTTTATTATGAAAGTTGTGAATACCTAAATTGTAATCGTAATACGCTATTGAAGTAGTGAGTTTGGGGTAAGACGCCTTTTGTCTGAATACAAAATATTTAAATGGATTACTAACACCCATTTTCTGTTCTACTTTCATTGCATTCCTAGCTTGTTCAGCATTTTTCAAATGCGATTCATGTTGAAGTGTCAGTTTCTCTTTTTCTTTTTTATTGCTAGATGCTTGAATTTTAATTTCGTTTTCGTTTTATTTTGCTCTAGACAAGAGGTTGTTAAGGCTGAATTTGAATTGTTTATAGAAAATCCTTGATCTGATTCATCTGATGATTTTAATAACCTAATTCCATGCTTTCATTGCTTTAAACCATGCTTAGACTTGCATGGTAGTATATCTGCAAAATTGCCAGGCAACCGTAAAAATGCAAATAAACTCCTTAATACAAATATCATTTTGATGTGATTAAATTTATTTACCTGAATGAATGCATTAAAATGAATTTTAACGCAATCATAAAAATTTCTAAAGCAGCATTTGTATTAAAAGTTATTTTTAATAAAACTATTAAACATTTTAAAGCAACCTGGTCAAAACAAATGTACGTCAATGTATATAGGAATTATAAATTCAAACATGTTTTGCGTTATTGATATAAAATTCACTAAATCAAACCGACTTTTATTATGTTAAAGGTAAACTTTTCATTTCTTAAAATATAATTTGGTACCTTGGGCGATCATAAAAACTAGTTATATGATGTCTGTACTAGTTATATGATGAAGATTCTACTGCCGATCCAACATTTCAGCCCGTTAAAGTTAATGCCTGTTAAAGTTAATGCCCGTTAAAGCCCGTTAATGAAGTAGTGGACTGTGGACATAGATCAGGTATTTGAAGAACCGTCATCTTCTTCATTACATCAACTGCTATCCGCAAAAGGAACCAAGGGATCTGCGAGGAAAAGAGTAAAGAACCAAACTAATTGGAAACGAGAAATAATACAAAGAAAATGGCAATCAGGAAAAGAATTCTGTAATGCACAAGGAAAAGTATACCGCTAAAATTGCTAAACCACCTAAAGATGTAATAAATCATGTCCAAATGAGTGTATTATTTTATTTACGGAAGAGGCGAGGCAAAACTCAACAGCAACTTTTGGATATTTAATTATAAATGTATATATAATTAATATTTTATGCTAAATTTGTAAATATTTCACCAGCTAAGCGAAGCGAACTAATCAAAAAACCTCCAGAAAGCAAAACGCATTTAAATATTTTTTTCAAACGTGGCAAATATGAATTAAGAGTGTGTCGATATTTTTTCTTAACCACATTAACAATATCGCAGAGGATAATATATTGTTTTTTTAAAAGCAATTTTTAAAAGCAAAAGGCAAACATATAAAAAAATCTGTTAGAAGTTAAGCAAGAAGTCACATAAAAAGTTTCCCTTGCATGGACTCACACTATGCAAGAGCCGGCACACATAAACAATTTCTTGAAGCAGTACTCTCAATGAGACAAATGCATAATTTGTATATGGAGTATACAGGATCCAAAGAGCCGATTAGTATTCGCATGACGAGGTCTTCCAGAAAGTTGATTCTTATTTCAACCTTCTTATAATTCTTAATTTATTTTTGAAATTTATTTGTTTGTTTGTGTTTATCTTTGCGTTCTTTTCTGGGGCTCAAGGTACTTCCAACTCTTTCGCAGTTCGCTTATAACGTCCTACATTACGCAGTATTTAGCCAAATCGAGGACGTACGGCTGTAGACCCGTTTTTGCATAGACCACCTGCACAATACATTGCTTCACCCAGCCTATAGTACTTTATTTATTATTACATAATGAAACTGTTAATTTATTTTCAGAATGTTAGAGGCCTTCAATCGAAGACAAATGTTATCCGCGTTAATATGTTGATGTGTAACTACGACTTCATATGCTTCAAAGAAACTAACCTAAATGATAGCCTTTTTGATGGACAGTTGTTTACCAATAACAAGGGATCGTGACCTGAAATTATTTCCGAACAAGGTGGATGGTGGTGGTTGCTCTATTGCCGTACACAAAAATATTGTATCCTTCAAAATTCCTGATTGGGAAAATTATGTTGAAGAACCTACTGGATTCGTTTAACATTAATATTTCTGTTGAAAATTTTTATAATGGATTAAGTAAACTAATTGATCATTGTATTCCATTTAAACTTTATCATTTAATTAGAGTCAAATCCAAAAAACTATAATGATCCAGAGTATTTAACATGATTTGAAACTTTAAGTTCAGTTGTGAAAAATGAAATTAAATCATGCTTCAATACTTACCAATGTACTCTAGAAATAAACATTCAGTCTAATCCCAAACAATTTTGGTCCTATTCTAAATCATTAAAAACTGATGTGCAATAGCCAATTAAAGAAATTTAATTTTGAAAATTAATTTTTAACTTTAAAATTCGATATGATCACGTTTTTGAAGCAACGAAAGAAATCCAAATGAGACAATATTCAAAATTTATTTTGTGTAATGGCTTTTTCAACAACGCAACCTATTACTGATGCAGGAGAAGCAACCTTCTCCAGAGCTATAGCTTCCGAAAATTTTTATGAAGAAAAATCAATCTACAACGACTATATATGTAGGTTTGGGAATTTCTCAGGATGTTTTAAAAACACTAAAATTAGGTAATAAATTTTGTTTATCTTACAAGAAAGATTTTTTTCTATATCCTAGAATTAATTGTAGCTGATTCAGAGAGTGACATTTCTAAATTAGTCGAGATAATACAGATCAGAATCAGGAACAAACTTGTAAACATTTTGCCGTATTTTAAATTTAACAATAACTTGACAAATTCATTTTTTACTTAAGACAAAATTCTACAAATTCGACAAGCTCACAAATCTAAACGACTTTTCATTCAGAAAAAGATAAAATAATATGGGACTAATCACAGAACCTTGTGGAACTCCCGATTAAGTATGCATTAAAGACGAAGTCGAATTTAGAATCTATACGTAGAATTTTCTATCTTCAAAGTAGAATTTAAGAGTATTATGATAGCTAGGTTATCAGGTTTCGGAACCGCCACCACCTTAGCCGTTTTCCACGATTTGGGAAAATAGGAAAGCTTGAAACAGCTGGAAAATAATTGGGTGAGATAGACAAACCCAGATTCCGAAAGGTGTTTTATGAGAATATGTGGAATTTCATCTGGACCTGTAGCTTTGAAAGGGCGGCTAGAATTTATAATATATTTAATCTCTTGAATTGAAACCTTAAACTTAGAAACAGCACTTTCAATGGAATCGCTAATACACGGAATATTTTAGCAGATATCATTGGATTCTGTAACATCATATGAGATTTCATATGATTTTTGGAAAAAATTGGCAATAATTTCACATTTATCTGAAGTGGCAATTATTTTACTATTGTCTTGGGGATTGTTTATTGGAGGAATCGCAGAATATTTTTTTTTTGTAAATGTTTAATTGCTTGCCAGTAAGGTTTAGATTCTTTAACTAGACATTCAAGTTTATTTTGCCATTTGACATTAACAATTTCATAGATTTGCCTTATAACCTGATTCAATAGCTTTACAATATTTTTGTAGAACGGGTCGCGTTTTCTCATCCATTGTCTCCGCTTATAACATTACGCAGTCTAATCAAAGGGAGCACATCATCCGAGAGTATTAGTTGAAATTTTGATGAAGAAGAAATAGTGAACAGAGATATCTGCCGCTAGTTGAATATAATCTGTGAATTGATTTATGGATTAATCAATTTTATTTGTATTTAATCATTTAATTCACTGTCTTCAGAATCAATCACTTTATAGTTTGTGCCAATAAAGTTTCTAAAAGAAAACCAACCTGCGACTTTATAGTTATACATATTATGTCTTTGTAGTCGTGGTGGAGTGAAAAGTTTCTATATTGATAAAACACAGAACAGGCAGATGACCTGAGTGCACCTAATTTTTTGTTACAACAAAGCCAATGGGACACGGGCCAGATAAAAATCTAATGTGCTATTGCACCTATTAGAACGATGGTATGTAGTAGTGTTTGGGATATATAAGACGCAATTTGACCTGGACATTAAAAAATCGTAGAGAATACGTCCATCCTTGTTACCACAATTCCGATAGGAATAACGACAAATAAAATTTTCACCAAGTATATAAGGTGAGTTAGAATTCGTAACCCTACTAAGAACGCTTCTGAAGTTTCGATGGTTTGAATCCGGAACATAGCAACAGCTAATTTTTATTGTTAAATTGGGGCATGGGAACCAGCATAGATATATTTTCTAGACTTTGCAACGCTATTATAGAAAGCACTGAGTGTTTGATTGAGTTTTTAATTATAATTGCAACTAAACCGTCAATTTGGATGGTTCGGTTATTTCGATTCCCCGGTTTTTAAAACGTTTCTAACATCTATGTCGTATTTGTCGAGAAAATGAATAAGCTTATGTTTTTTATTTTTAACGCTATGGAGGTTCCAAATTGAAACTTTAAGAATATTATTTACAGACATTTAATGGCAACAATTCACTATATAATTTATTACCACTTACATTTCCGGCAGCCGGTAGGTTAGATATAGTATGATGGATTACTAATGAATAAACTGGACATTGGTTGATATAATGGATATGAACTGATAATATTAGGCTGGTCGAAGTTTGAATGTATGGAAGTCTTTCCAGCCAAGGCAGGGAAGTTATGAGATGAAAAATGAAATTCTTGCGTAGATTTATTTATGTGGAACTTTTTGTGTTGGCATTTTTCCTAAGTCGCAGAAATTCATTACGCTGTGGGCACAACACTGAATAGGCTGTGTAATTTCCACTATAATTGGCACACTTATATTGAGTTGGTCGGACAATCCACACCATTCAAGTCAGTAAGGCTGCAAAATTTACACTTTGTTGTGATGTAACAATTTGAAGGTATGTGACGCAACATGAAGCAATTTAAAAATTAGGCGGGCCGCTACGGTTTTCTGTGAAGCATGTCCCATGAACACGCAATATTACCAATGAATTTGTGATATTTTATTAAGTGGTTTAATGATATGGTTTTTGGAAAAGAAACAAAATATAGAGCGCTGTCGTCAGATCTGTATTTTGTTGTAACGTTGGACAATTTTGTCTAAGTAAGCCCCCCGAATCTTTATGTACTGTTCAACTTCGTTAACTGGAAGGGTTGGTAGAACAAATAGAAAGTATTGCGAAGTTTTATTCTTATCCAAATTTGGGCGGCGAGTAGGAGAGTCAGCAGAGGCGCAACAACTTCAGCAACAACGTCAAGCAACACGTGCAGTTAGTACAAATTTGGGTGAACGTATGGGAACCAAATCTCGCCCCCCCCCCCCCCCCCCCCTCACAACCGCCGATGAAACTAATAGTGGGGAACGCTTATTAAGAGATTGTGTTGTCTTGTCACTAACAACTTCTCAAAAGAAAAAAAAAGGAAAATACTAACAAGAATTTACTAACTATCGACTGCATAGGTGGCTGAAACCGGGTCGAGTCTATAATGCTAACATTCCTTTCCTATCCTACCGTCTTGTTATATGTAAGGTGGTGTCTACGGTGGATCCGGCGTATCCGGGAATCTCGCTGAGGCTTGGTTGTACATCTGTATCAATCAATCAATCAAGTGCTAATTTTCCGAGATATTTGAGTGTATCAGGTTAAAAAATCACCCAGTATAGTAATTTTTAATTCTACAATTTTTGTGAAAAATAATTTTTTAATCCAACACATCGGATGAAGCTGAGGGAATATTTTGGGTTGGTTGAATATTTTTTTTAATTGCGGTATACGGATATGGATCACAATTGATAAGCTGCGCGCGATAACTGAGATCCTTGAAGTACAATAGAATACCCAAAATGTTTAGTTGTAAATTTATTATTATTGAATACAATTTTTGGGGATCCTGGATTTTACTTTTCCGATTCGAGGAAACGTGAAAACGTTTGAGAAGCACTGCACTAAACCAATTATTTGAGGAAGCAAATTCTCTTAGTTACAGAATACAGAGGTGCATAAATTTAATGTGTTAATTTTCATTCAAACAAATAGATTAGATTTGGTTCACTTTTTACTCAATATTGTTGACCCGGTACATAAATTTAACAAGCGATCAAGTAATTTGATTGATAAACCGACTAGTAAAACTAATTATGGCGTATTTGTACTCTACAGTGTGTGTTGATCTATAATATATGTGGTTCCCCGAAAATTGGTCGAAACACAATTTTTCTAAAAACAACTCATCGTAAAACAATTCGTAAAACAACAATTCAACAAAAAACAATTTTACGAAAAAACAATTCTACGCAATAACAATTCATCTAAAAACAGTTATTCATAAAATATTTTACATTGCATACATTAAGGAAATTGAATTTATTTATGTTGACCAATTTTATTTTGTTACACAAATATTACTATGGCGAGCTCAGAAAATATATTGAACGGTTATAATATTATATACATGCCCATTCAAATCAAATAAAATTCGTCTACGGCATAATTAAATTGACAGGATTATTTCAAATACAAAGTATCTTGCATTACAAAATATTGCAATAACAAATCTTGCATAACAATTTCCCGTACATTTTTTCTCTATTCTGAGGAAAATAAATTGAAGAAAAATGGCATCAACTAATTTAACTTAGAATTGTAGAGGCTAACGGCTTCGGTAACTCTCACGGGCACGCGGGAGGTCACTGCGCTCCCCCCCGCTTAGCCCTCCGAGGGGCTTTAGATTTGAATTTCGGGGGACGTAGGAGCCGGGATCAGCAAACATGTCGCACTGCGTGCCGCACGTAGGAGCGGATTATAAAGATTCTATTAATGGCATCTACTAAAAAGCAAAATAATTGCACTATTTTGTGATGCAAAGTTTTGTAATTGCAAGATTTTGTAATTTTTATTAATAAATACAATTAAATCACTTGAAAATGATTTTGCTATAAATTAAGAATTTATTATTATAAATATAATCAAAATTGCATTTGATTTTGGCTAAGAAATATTTATATTGTTATAAACAAATTAATTTGTTAATAATAAATCAAAAAAATAAAACCTATTTCACTGTGTGACTACATTAATCCGATTTCCCATATAAACTTTTCGATCAATTGTGTTTTAGATGAATTGTTAAATCTTCATATAAAATCTCTCTGTGACGAGAAAATTCGTCGAAAAACAATTCATCTAAAACACAATTCATCTAAAAATTCATAATAAAAAGAATTTTTTACTATGGGATTTGGTTTTGATTGAGTTTTTAAGATTTTTTTCTTAACTATGATTGAATAAAATTACGAAAATTAAATAAATTATTTATAATAAATATATAAACAATATAATTGTTTATAAACAAAAAAAAATTGTTAATAACGATTGTGGCTTAAATAATAATTCTTTGAGTAATTAATTATTAACAATACTGAATTAGCATTTTTGTTTGTATTTGAAAATATTGGCCAAAAATACTTTTAAATTGTTTATAAATAAAATAATTTGTTATTAACAAATTATTGTTCAATAAACAATTGTATTTTTTTATTAATAAATACAATTAAATCACTTGAAAATGATTTTGCTGTAAATTAAGAATTTATTTATTATAAATATAATAAAAATTGTATTTGATTTTGGCTAAGACATCTTTATATTGTTATAAACAAATTAATGTTTTAATAATAAATTTAAAAACTGAGTGTTGTTTCTAATAACTTTCACGTGCTGCATAGTAAAGCTGCGTAAAAAATTGATTTGTTTTGTTGATCAATATGCATTCAATTTCCTTTAGTATAAAATAACTGTTTTTCGATGAATTGTTTTTAGATGAATTGTTATTACGAAGAATTGTTTTTTCGTAAAATTGTGTTACTATGAATTGTTGTTATATGAATTGTTTTAGATGAATTGTTGTTATATGAATTGTGGTTTAGTAGAATTGTGTTTCGTAGAATTTTCGGGGTACCAATATATGTATATTGATTTACCTGCGCTTGTAAAATTAAATCACCCTATCTGAAATTTAAAAAAAAAATATTTTTTGCTCATCACATCAAGATGATAGATAAGACATAATTTGCTATGTACTAGGTATTCATTTTTTTGTTACTAGGTGCCTAGGTAAGACCTTTGTTATAACTGTGTTGAGTCCGCTTTATACAGTTTGTCTCAATTTTTGGCAAACATTTCAAATTGTTACGTGAGCATAATTTTTCAGAATTACTAAATGAGGATGATATCAAAATTAATTCAAAAATTTTAGTGTGTCACCAAATTATATATTAGTTTCGTTAGATGTTAAGTTTTAAGATTGATTAATAAACTACGAAATGATTTAAAAAGTTATACTAATTTGAATTTAAACTTTTCAATAGAGACATTAAAATTTATCCTTGATCATACTGAAATTAGTTCTAGGAAGATGCTTCAAACCCTTGTATTTGGTTCACCGGTGGGTTCGCAAATTAGCCCCACAGTAGCTAACTTAATGATGGAGTACATAAATACTAAAGCGTTCAATGGAACTAAAGCATCTTCGGTTAAACCTATTTTCTTTTTTAAATCTGTGGACGTTATTATTCCGGCTAAATAATAATATCTCCTATCTTTCTTCTGTATAATAGAAATTCAATATTCGAATCAGTTATTTGCTATTGAAGATAACTGATTCGAATATTGTGTGTCTTATACCGATTTTTCGACTAAATCTAAACTAACCACCGGGCTTTAGAGTTTAATCTCATCGGGTGATTTCTTGAATTTTAGTTGTCATTTTTAAATCATATTGAAAGTCGATAGGAATTATTTATTGCAAATAAAAATGTCAAGCAATTTTTATTCATATTTGTTCTATTTTAATTGATATCAAATAATTTTTAATTTTGTTTTGTTCAAAAGCCCTGTAACATATGAAAAGTTATAATGTAGTTTAGTTTGAATTTAGTAACACTATATACTTTAAGGATCGTTGTTTTAATTTTACATTAATTTAATTATAAGACTCCAGGAGCCAGGACTCCAAAAACTATATTTTTCTTTCCTCCCGCCGCACAGTTGAAAATCTTGCGACGATTTTCGACGCAAGCTTTGCATCGAGGCGTATGCGATTTTACCTTACATCTAATTCTGATGTAAGACTTACATTAAAAATATATTTGATATAATTACTACCAAATGCGATGTAAAGCTGCAACTAAATAACGCGCATGCGCAATAACCCTTCATCGTGGCATTTGCGATGCAATTTAAGTCTTATTTTGATGTAAGATAGGCATTCAAACAAAATTTGATTCAAATTACTGCGATATTTGGTGCAAAGCTTGTAACGAAAATAAATGCACATGCGCAAGAATATTGTTTTCCTGAAGAAAAAAACAAAACCTTGAAAAGTCATATATATTTAGGGATTCGGCGTCAATTCAGTAATATAAATATCGGATATTAGTAAATCGGTATTGTAGGTAAGAAAAGTAAATCATGAATTTACTAGACATAATCTTGCTGCTATTTGGTTTTCAATTGTAGGTATGTATGTATATTAGTTATTTTGATGTAGATTGTGAAATTTTTGTTAAACGATGCAACTTGCATCTTATACTAAAATTCGTTTTGGAAAGATATAAGTATCCAGAAATTATTTCTATAACAATTTAATTGGTTCACAAAAATAATGGAACCCTTGAGAGGTGTTAGAACTCAAATCACAGTATTGGTCGAAATATGTGGTTATTTTGTATTTGAGTACTTTAAATCAAATGATTTAAATTATTGGCCGCGTTTAGTACAGCGTAGCGATGCAAAATTTCACGCTTGCGCGTTTATTTATAGCAAATATATTTGTTCCAAATCTTTTCAAATGTGTAGGATTGAATTTTAACTTAAAGGCGAATTATTTCCATGATATTGAATTTGTTTGGATCCTTAAATATGGGGCAAAGAATGAGAGCCGTAAGTGGAAGTGTCAGTGTTTTTTAAGAATATTTAGAAAAATTAATGCAGTCGTACTCGTGAGATGAATTTTTTTAGAATGAGACGAACCCGGCTTACGGTAAAAACAAATTATATGTAAATTAACATAAAATTAATTGAATATTATTCGTAGAAATTATTGTCAGAAACTTTTAGTGAACGTTTTAGGGATCGTTTCAACATTTCCAAGGGAATATGCCATTGTTTCTTGCTTGGCTCGCATATTGAAATAAAATAAAATCAGTTGGTAATTGCAATGATTATTACAACATAAAAGGATTTTAAATGATTGTTTGTGTTAAAAGGTATTTATAACTTGAATAATAAAAACACCATAAATTAACCCTCGGTTACTAACGTCTGGGTCAAATTGACCCATTGCGATGAAAATTTAAGAAAAAACATAGAAAACGAATTACAATTAACTTCATGTTACTTGATATCCAACCTCAGTCTTTACTTGTCATGTCGAAATAATTTTTAGAGTGGTTTTGATTGCCGAAGGAAGTGGGTAGTTATTTTAGAAAGTATCTGGATCATTTTGACCCACGTTAGTAACAAAGTTAAAATTTTTAAGGTGAATTAGGGTCATTTTGACCCACGTTAGTAAATAATTAATAAATATTATCCATTATTATCCACCGAAAATCCGCCATTACAATTCAAAAAACGCAAATTATTTTTGAAAACGTTGGATTTAGCTCTTATGCAACCACATAAAAATTGACGTAGTAAAACACAAAATAAAATACAAATCTCAGATTTAGTTGTAACAAATTTGCACAAAATTCGTCGTTCGAGTCTCTGCCCAAAAAAACATTGGATAAACGCGGTATAGCCAATTCTGCCAACCGACTCAAGACCGCAAAACCAACACAACTTGCTCACAAGACGCAATAAACTTAAATGCAATGAAAGTTAAAGTTAAATCTCTGGAAGCCATTTAATTGGTATAGGCACTGTTTGTGAAAATCTGAACATATGTAGGTAATTCAGAAGTTTAGATTTTGCCATTTTTGAAAGGTATTTATTGGGGAAAAAATACTTTATACACCAAAAAATTATTAAGTAATATTTTTTCGCTCATAATTCCAGCTTTTCAACGATTCCAACCTTTTGAAGTTCTGACTGATAGGAAGCGATGGAGAGCTTTAAATTTGCCTTTATATAATTTTTTTATGAAATATTTTACATTTTGTGATATATATTTTTATTTTCTACAGACTGACACAAAACATTAAATATAATTTATTTTTTATGTATAATTATACCCAGTGTTTAATTTGGAAAAACAATTTTGATGGAATATATTAACAGTGGCGGAACATTGAGCTTTTTAAATATGGGTCAATTTGACCCATTGTTAGTAACGTTGTAAGTTAAATTAACGTTAGTAACGGAGGGTTAACGTGCATATATTTTAGCTTTGTGATAATTACTGTAATGGATAATGCATTATTAACTCCAGAGGAACATGCAATTTGGGGTTATGCTCACCCCGTTCTGCCAAATTTACTAACAGCTTGTCCTGATAATGGAAATTTAATATCAGGCCAAACTAACTTTAATTCCGAACTGTCTTTGGTAAGGGTGTTTATATGTATATAGAGAGAATGTTTGGTATATCGAAAAGGCAATTTAGAAAATTAACATTTTAGATTTCAGTGCGCTCTAGATGAAATTTTCTCTTCAAGTTGTATACATATTGCAAACTATTATAAGATAAGAAGCCGCAGTGGATTATACCATTGAGGAAGTATATAAGAGTGTTTCCTTTCTTATATTTAATTGGCATTCGAACCATCAAATAGCATTTCTTTATAAATTTTTTGAGTATCCAATCAAAAAGAGACGATAACATACATATTAATGTATAACTATCCTTTGCTCACTTTTCTAAAGAAAAAACAAACTAAAAAATACTGTCCTACTACCTATGTATTTATTTTTTATTATGAGAAAATCAAAACAAAGCAAATTATGAATGAACCACAATTAACACTAATTTACTACATATACCATACATACTAATGTAGTACATTAATGTTGGTTTTAGAATAAACGCACCAACTCAATAACAATATTGTTAACATATTCGTTGGTTCTTCTACTGAATTGTATTCACAAAAAAATATATATTTTAACTTGATCACTAATGGGTTTGCTATGTTTTCGTTTTACATTTTTGTTGGTTTTGCAAGTGATCATAAACTGTATACCTATTGTATTATATAATACATACCCATACATATTTTATATTTAAATCTCCTTTATGCAAACTAAAATAAATTTTGGAATATGTATATTTTTTCTGAAATAATGAGTTTGTTGATACGTTTTGTTTTTCCAAAAGGTTTTCTGATGCGTTTTCCTAGGTGCAAGAAACAAATACAATAATAAAAGGGATAAGTTTGATTAAAACTTAAATTTATAACAATTTGACTAGGCATATCATTTTTTACGACGTGCCGCAAAATATTCTTTGTTTCTTTGCTATTTGAAGAAATAAAAAAAGTTAAAATAATTATTCGAAGTTTTCTGTTATGAATGTGTTTTTACCGACTTTATTAGAACGAATAATATTATTTATATTGAATATGATCAGATCACTCACACGACAATCATTTATCATAATAAACATTTTGATTAAAATAAATTATTATAATCTTGAATGTTTGCAAAGTTCTTTATAAAATTGAATAAAAATAATTTTTATAAAAATGTTATAGTAATGACCAATTCTGTGGCAATAATCCTAAGCAAGGTAACTCGAATTATGTAATTTTTCAAATTTATTAAAATTCAGAACAACTGCATGAAACGAGCATTTTGATATTGGCAAACAATTTTCACAATAATTAACAGTTGAAATTGTTTCGCCTATATTAATATGTTCCATTGAATGAAGTTGAATCGTTTAGTTATGAAAGGGGCCACGTCCACTTTTTAAATTTTAGGAACTAAAAAAAACTATAATGTTAGTAATTAGGTGTCTAAAATACAAAACCGTTGTAATACTAATTTTGGCAAAAAGTGGACATGTACCGTTTCAAAATTGCAATTGTTCTTTATTTTAGTTAATTTTAGTTTTAATTTTTGAAAATTGATTATTTATTGTGGACCATTTGCACTTCTTTCTCATCAAAACAAGAACAAAAAAATAAACGAATTTTCGAATATGGTCATTGCAATCATCATTTGGACTTTGCAGGAAAGAGGTATATTCCTACGCGAACATCATCAAACATTTATTGGTTAAAAATTACATCGCCGACATTTCAAATCTTCAGCTCCTTATGAACGACCACTCAAGATTGGTAATAATGTCTACACACATACTTTTTACACTTTCTGCCGTAGGCACTTGGCGAAACACACTTAATACACACATTTTGAAAATTTTTTAAAAACTCTTGTTAAATATTTCGCAAAATTATAATTTTGCGAAATATTTAACAAGTGTTTTTAAAAAATTTTAAAAATATGTCTACACATTTCTTGAAGACAGCTTGCCATTCCTAGATAAAGTAACCATTCTTTAAAAAAAAGAAAATTATTTTATTGTAGGTAAGTTTCTCTTCTCTATTTTATTGTAGGTAAGAGGTCTTAAGGTCATTTTCCACGATGCATACAATATTTGTTGTACAATATTTTGCTGCATGGGAATTGTGAAGTGTAAACGTCCGAAAATCAAATTGCATGTAAATTGCGTTGAAATTGCAGCCAACCGCATTTTCATAAGATGTGTGTACAATATTTTTGAAGCTACCTTAAAATTGCGATTTCTTGATGTTGTATTTGTGATTTTACGCTTTTTCATAATATTTTCAAATACGTGGGAGTCATTTTTGAAAAACAATTTAAACATTTTAGGACCATCTAATCTTAATTCATTAAAAACGAGAAATTTAACTTCCTTTTCTCCAAAATCTCGTCTTTGTAGCCAGTTCCTTCCCTATATCGTCCTATTTTTAATTTTATACCGCTTTAATTTTCTGTTTTTAATAATTGCAATCGTAATTGCGCATAACTCGATAAACATTAAATTTGTTTGGTTTTTCATTCTGAATAAGTAGAAAATTAAACCACTATTCTAATTGTTTTGCGAAGCTAATTCGATTTTTAGTTGTATGGTGTAGACAACGAAAAATTCAGATCTCATCAAAATTGCGGGGAAAATTGTATACGATTTATTTCCCCTATTGTACAACAAATATTGTATGCAAATCGCATCGTGTAAAATGACCTTTAAAGCAGCATAAAAGCTGTGAAAAGTTTGACGTTGAATACATCTTAACAGGTCAAACCAAGATTGTTTGGAATTTTTTTTTAATTCTACGTGGGAGAGGTGGATTTAATTACATGCCATCTAGTCATGAAATTGGTGTGCATTTTGCGAACATTATAGTGAGAAAAATTACTTTAAATTTTCCATTCAAAAATTGCTTCTCAGACGAATCGCAAGCTATTGATTTGGACTGGAATAGCTTTAAAATCGAATTTGAAATGAGTCTAAAGTCTCAAGAGTATGCCAGTACGAACAATTTACTACCTGACGATATCATTGAGGAGACAGATATCCATGTTTAAAAGCAAAATGGGTTAGTGTACTATACAGGCTACATGCTACTGTGTTTTAAAGAAATTTAATTGTCAAAGCTGCTGGAAGATGTTGGTGAAGAAAGACGACGAAATCAAAATTTCGGAAACTCTTTTGGCAGAAATTTTTTTTAAGCAGAATGAGACTAATTTTGGTTCATTGAGTGATCCATCTGAATTTACAAGATAGATATTTCGAAAATATTAGCATAAAAATTGTTGTTCTACAAATGTGATTAAATTTTTAACCAATTAATGTTTATTAAATAAACATATTAATTTTAACCAATTAATGCCGCCCCGGTGGTACAGTGGTCAGTATGCTTGCTTTAGGCTCCGGAGGCCCTGCGTTCGATTCCCGGCGGTTGATGAAAAAATAACGGCTGGTTAATGTAGGATGAATGAATTAATCATTCATTATCCGTTAAAAATAATGATTACGAAACTTCATAATGAAGCGGCCAAATCCCTTTATGGGATGTAGCGCCAGCGAAAAAAAAAAGTGTTTGATGATGATTGCTCAGGAACACACCTCTTTCTTGCCAAGTCTAAATGATGATTTGCTATGACCATATTCTGAAATTCGTTTATTTATTTTTACTACGTTTTTATTAACTCGCTATCTTGTGTTTATATGTTTATCTGTTTGGTTCAAATTTTGCAATAAATTTTAAAGTAACTTCCCGATGAGCTAGAGACTTGAAACTTTAAACATAGCTCAGAACTGGATGACAATACAATATTAACTCGCTTTCTTATCTGGTTGTTTGTTTGTTTGTTTGTCTATTCGGTACAAATTTTGCTCTCGATTTTAAACTAACTTCTTGATACATCTCAAGATAGGTCTCGGGATCTGTAATTATTGTGCCAACGCGCATTTAGATTGCTTGATAGTTTCCATATATTTCATTGAAAATTCAATTTTTCTGAACAGTATCAGAAAATTCTGAGCTACAAAAACCTAAAATTTCAAATTGTGCTTCGATTGCGGTTCCTCTAAACCTCTAAAGAGAGGTCGGGACTTTTGCTGTTAAAATTTCAAGTCAAAAAGTTGGTGCGTTGTTGCGTTAAAAATCTGGATGGCTTTAATTATTATCGAACTGTATAGCTTCAACTAGGGGCTCAAGCTGCTCTTCACTTACACAAATAATGTCGGTTTGTTACGGCTTACGGGAGATTAAAGTGCAGGAGCAGAATATTGCAGTTGTCGGGAGAGGTGAATCATTGGCATCATTAGGAATCGGAACCGTTGAAAATGGAAATTTGGTGTTAAACGATGTTTTGTATGCTCCTAATTTAACCAAAAATTTACTTTCTGTCAACGCTATATCGTAGAACGCAAAATGTTGTTCTAATTACGAAAGACGACAATCTTGCTCTTGAGGGGATAAAACAAAACAACGGATTATATATGTAAAGGATTGAAATAAGCAAACCGTATTGCTCCAAAAATATGAAACATCTCCCAAAGCTAACTGAAGGATTCCACATCGAGAGCAAGGATTTAGAACGGATTAGACATCCGTGTAAAATAGTAAAATTATAAGGGCGGAAAGAAAATGCAAATAATTCATACCGGCCTTTATGGTCCTTGGTATACTAATTGATTATACAATTAGTCATTCATACTCCTCAATTAAACGGAAGCGAAACATTTTAACAGTACTTTGATAGACAAAGCACAGCCACTAATTTTTAATTCAAAATTAAATAAGAATTTATGGCGGGTATTACTTCGTACTTCAAAGTATCTGATAAATCGAAGTCCGACTGAATTAATGGATACATCTCCTATAGAAAAGTGGACTAAGAAAACTCAATGTGGCGACATTTTTGAAAAATAAAAAATACGCATACACTAAAATTCTAGGAAATCTGAAGAAACTGGGCAGTCGGCGTAGTAAATTCATATTTGTAGGATATGGATTGAACGCTTACCGATTATGGGATCCAGTGAAATAACACATTTTGTAAAACACACACATTTTGTACCGATTTTGTGAACAAAATAAATTTTAGCAGAAATACGATCAATACCATATCATTTTCCGGTTCAAGCTAGACTAAGACAAATGTAACCGAATCTATAACGACCATAATTAAAAGTCACCACGTCGATAATTTTTCCACGTTTTTCGTTTTAAATCTTACAAATATTTTCATAGCTAATAAAAATTCACAATCACAAATTTTCAGGACAATCTGTATGGGGTTATAAATCTGTACGTAGGACAAATTAGAAATTGAAATAAACCTGAAATTTGACACATGTCTCTGGCATAATCTCATCAAGATGTTTAAAATCGATTGCAAAATTTCACACACATTAGACTAAAAAGCAGGAAATAATTATTTAAATTAACTTTTTTTTCAAAATACCACGTTTTTAAAACTGACTAAAATGTATTAAATAATTTCTCCTAGCCACATACAGATTCCTAACCCCATATGGATTGTCCTGAAAATTTGTGATTGTACATTTTTCTTAGCTATGAAAATACTTGTAAACTTTAAAACGAAAAACGTGCGGCGCATGCAATAGATAATATTAAGGAGTGTAGAGGGTAGCTGTCGAGAAAACTCACAGAACAGTTCATATCATTTGCAATGCAATAAAATTGTTAGTGACTTAGATGAACTATTCATGCATCAATTATCTATGTCATGCGCCCTACGTTTTTCGTTTTAAATCTTACAAGTATTTTCATAGCTAATAAAAATTCACAATCACAGTTTTGCAGGACAATCTGTATGGGGTTATAAATCTATATGTGGCGAGGAGAAATTATTTTATACTTTTAAGTTCGTTTTAAAAACGTGGTACTTTACATTTTTTTTTATTTAAATAATTATTTTATTCTAATTGTTTTGATGAGAAAGAACAGTAAATGGTCCACATAATAAATAGTGAATTTTCAAAAATTAAAACTCGTTTCGCTTCACAACAAGCATCAAGAGAGCTGAAAATATTAAAAAGTTAAAAACAAATTTTTTTGAATTATTTTTATGCAATTTAATTACACTGGTCCCATTAACACGATAATTGATTAGCGCGAATATGATTTAGTGTTAATCAACGCGAGCTGTTTTTGTCTCGAGCCTCTAAATATATCATACCATTTTCACAAAAACATTCAAAGTTCAGATTAGTTGATGGGCACGGAATTAATAACCTTTACAGAACAGCCAAACCCTATCTTTAACGGAAATTGAAGAAAAAAGAAATCAGGTTTAAAATCTACAATCTGATAATCTTGCTTGATCGATGCTAATTGCATTATTAGATTATGTTTGCCAGTGTCTCCCACAGAAAAAGAGTGCTAATTTACGACTGGTTCAAATCAACAATAAGTAAGTTTGTAAGAGGTCTTAAAAGATTTATATCATTAACATATCGAACGTTTGGGTAGATAGAATATAGTCGATTTTTTTATGTAACTCATTAATTCTGTGACAATAGACCAAAATAACATAAATTGAGTTATATAGTTTTTCAAATTTACTAAAATAAAGAACAATTGCAATTTTGAAACGGTACATGTCCACTTTTTGCCAAAATTAGTATTACAACGGTTTTGTATTTTAGACACCTAATTACTAACATTATAGTTTTTTTTAGTTCCTAAAATTTAAAAAGTGGACGTGGCCCCTTTCATAACTAAACGATTCAACTTCATTCAATGGAACATATTAATATAGGCGAAACAATTTCAACTGTTAATTATTGTGAAAATTGTTTGCCAATATCAAAATGCTCGTTTCATGCAGTTGTTCTGAATTTTAATAAATTTGAAAAATTACATAATTCGAGTTACCTTGCTTAGGATTATTGCCACAGAATTGGTCATTACTATAACATTTTTATAAAAATTATTTTTATTCAATTTTATAAAGAACTTTGCAAACATTCAAGATTATAATAATTTATTTTAATCAAAATGTTTATTATGATAAATGATTGTCGTGTGAGTGATCTGATCATATTCAATATAAATAATATTATTCGTTCTAATAAAGTCGGTAAAAACACATTCATAACAGAAAACTTCGAATAATTATTTTAACTTTTTTTATTTCTTCAAATAGCAAAGAAACAAAGAATATTTTGCGGCACGTCGTAAAAAATGATATGCCTAGTCAAATTGTTATAAATTTAAGTTTTAATCAAACTTATCCCTTTTATTATTGTATTTGTTTCTTGCACCTAGGAAAACGCATCAGAAAACCTTTTGGAAAAACAAAACGTATCAACAAACTCATTATTTCAGAAAAAATATACATATTCCAAAATTTATTTTAGTTTGCATAAAGGAGATTTAAATATAAAATATGTATGGGTATGTATTATATAATACAATAGGTATACAGTTTATGATCACTTGCAAAACCAACAAAAATGTAAAACGAAAACATAGCAAACCCATTAGTGATCAAGTTAAAATATATATTTTTTTGTGAATACAATTCAGTAGAAGAACCAACGAATATGTTAACAATATTGTTATTGAGTTGGTGCGTTTATTCTAAAACCAACATTAATGTACTACATTAGTATGTATGGTATATGTAGTAAATTAGTGTTAATTGTGGTTCATTCATAATTTGCTTTGTTTTGATTTTCTCATAATAAAAAATAAATACATAGGTAGTAGGACAGTATTTTTTAGTTTGTTTTTTCTTTAGAAAAGTGAGCAAAGGATAGTTATACATTAATATGTATGTTATCGTCTCTTTTTGATTGGATACTCAAAAAATTTATAAAGAAATGCTATTTGATGGTTCGAATGCCAATTAAATATAAGAAAGGAAACACTCTTATATACTTCCTCAATGATTATACTATAAACTTCAAATATAATAAAGGCAGTATTTAAAATTAAATTTAATATTAAAAATACTAACCAAAAGAATCAATATTTTTTTCATTATTAATAATTAGTTAATTTAAGTCAGAAAAATTAAATGTTTTGTATTTTTTTTTTTTTTTGTAGAAAAATATGTACATACTTGTATCTTTCCCACCTTATATCATAGGTAATAAAATAAATTGTATTTTTATGTTACAAAAGAAAAACAATAAAAAATATTTGACGTTTCCTTTGGCACCTAATAGCCAGCTATTTCAACCCTCTAGTCTAAACCATAATTTGTGTCGTCCAAATAATTTTTACTTCTGGAGGATTGGTACGCCAATTAAGGCATGCTAAAATTGAAATTTACTGTACTTAGTGGAGTAAAATTAGCATTCAAAACTGTATTCTTAAAGAACTCGGTGCTTATCATCTAATTTTTATAATGTTTTTAATCTCTTCGTGATGAATTCTAGATTAATGTTAAAACATTACTCCGCTGAAAGCTTTTTTTAAAGTTATTTTGAAAAAACTTCAAAAACTAATGTCTCAAATTTTTATTGCGTACAATCGTAAATATTACAGGTGAAAATCGTTAAAAAATAAAAATCATCAATTTCTGAAGCCCTCTGTCCGAAGTGGAATGCTATGTAGTTTAAAAAAAATCTTCAGAATGACGATTAAGAAAATTTCTTTTACCTTTCCTTAATATTTTTAAAGAATGAAGCAGTTTCACTAATAATGCGAATTGAAAAAATTATATTTCTTTCTCTATTGTAAAAGTTTGTTTGCTAATAAGCATTTAAAAATCTGACACAGAGACCATGAAAAGAATACTCTAGAGTCTAGACATGTATACTTTAATTTTAAAATTTATATATTTTTAAATTCTCCATTAAAATTTTAAATTTGAAGTTATTGTCATCGAATTGAGAATCATTTTGATGTTAAGGTATTTTTGAAATGATTAACCATTTAATTCGCATGCCCTCACGAGCAAGCGCGCACATTAAGAGTATTTACACTTCGTTACTTGCAGTTATGACGATCATTTTTATCAAAGATATTTTTGATACGTATTACTGTTATCATTTACAATGTAATCAATTTTCTACAAAAAACAACAATTAAAACACAAATGAAATTGATTATTTCACAGATTCTGCCGGAGACCGGAATACACCTGAAGAAGGAAGATGCAACATCTGGTAATGCATTTCCACAAAGTAGCAAGAAGCATATTACCGTATTTTCCTTAGTTGTTACAGGAAAGAAAAAGGAGCAAAAATTAAACATAAACTATGCCTTCCTAGAAGATTTCTCAAGAGTTTATGATCGACCTTTAGTAGTACTTATTACTTGAAATATGTGTATCTAATCAGAAAGAAATACAATTTTTTTAAATTATATTTTTATGTTTAATTAAAGAATTTGCGATACACACAGTAACTTAATTTGATGCAATTGCACCATAATTAAAAACAACGCTGATTGCCATTGTATTCGATACTAATAGTGTCGCAATTTTGTTTGATGCAAAACTTGCATTGAAATTACTTTTTCGATCTAATTAGTAACTAAATTTTATTCGTTACAATGGTTGCATCTAAATTTTGTTTTCGATGCAAATAATGTTTAAACAGATTTCGAAGCAAGACTTGTATCAAAAAATGATGTAAACTTAAGTTGGATCAATATGCGATGCTAATAGCATCGCATATCACAAAAATGTTCAACTGTGCGTTTCATTGTATATAACGGTGTATTGCAAATTTCTCAACTAAGCAATCAGGAATCAAATTGAAATTGAACCAGTTCCTATATTAGTTGCTAATGCAAAGCATTATTGGGGTCGGTGCTGATTTTCACAATGTCACTAATTATTTTTATTGTGATTATTTACAAATATTTTGACACATGTAACCGAATTTGCAAAAAACAAATATAATTAAGCTCGATTCAAGCTAATCCGATCACATTTATTCTCGTCATAATTGAATGATAATTCTTTATGGATTTAATTTAAACATTAAAAATCTGCAATTGTAAATAAATACACGACAATAAGGTATATAAATAAAATGGAATTGGTATTGTTTTCAACGTTTTGATTTTTTTTTTTATCTAGGTACGTGATTATTTTTCTTTTTTTGCTTTACCATCCTTATTACATTTAATGTTTTTAAATTCTAAAATAACAGTTATTTAATGCTTTTTTATTTCTAATTATAGCCAAAACCAATGTTCTCGATAATGTGTTTATCCCATAAAAAGAAACGTTCAATTTGAATATCATTTACAATTTTTCTTCTATTTTTCACATTTTCTATTGCAAATTGGATAACATTAAAAGTAAAATCCACAGTTAAAATGCATTAATAATATCCATAAAAACCATCTAAATTACAATTTTTTTTTCTCTCATGTGCGGGGTTTTCAGTTTTTTTTTTCTTTTTAATACAAACAGCAGAAAAATAATCTTTACAGAACGTTAAGATGAAAAAAAAAAACAACCTTTGCAGAAGGATTGGATGGGAAAATTTACTATTTTACTTTGCTTTTTAAAGAGAAACTAGAAAATTGAAGTTGAAAATAAATAAAAATAAATAAGAAGCGTAAATAGCAAAAAAAAAAAAAAAATTAGCGTGTTCAATTGAATGCAACAATATTACGATATTATTATTATATTATTCCTATTTTTTGTTTGTGTGTTGTCTTAAAATTATTTCCATTTTAATAGCATTGAACTCGAACATAAACAAATAGAATATTGAACTTCTACAATATTTATTTTATTTCTATATTGTATATGCACCAAAAATATTACACAGTGAGTATATTCACAAAATAAAAATGACGTATACATATTGAGTAAATTAAATAAATTGCAAAATAAACATTGTTGTATACACATACTCGTATGTGCATTCATTTATGTACTTTGAACTTCACACAAAATAATATTGAAAGCAAATAGTAAAAAAAAAATTGATTCTGTTTAGAATATTATGTGTCAGTCGCGCCGCACGTCACTCACTATATTAACCAAAAAATTATAACTCTTTAAATTATTGTGAATAATATTAACACATATTAATGCGGTTAAAAGATGCATTTTCTTGTAAAAAAATTCAAAAAATTGTTTGATTAATGGAGAATTATTTAAATTTTTTTTTATAAATGCTGCCAATGGCTTTATTCTTGAATCTTTCTACAAAAGAAACTAACAAGAAGTATTCAAATCTTAACCTAAAATTATTAAAATTTTAAATATTAACCAATGTTAATACCTATTATTTGTGTTCACAATTCAATTAATTTAGATTATACATATGTGTAACCTAAACATTAATAAATTTACAGGTTCATCAGTCCGAGTGGATCTGTTCTTCTTAGTCGCCTAAATCGCGGTTGTTTTAGTATATCCCTGGCCAATTCGTTGGGATGTGCTTCTAGTTTTGAGTAATATTTCGAACTGAATTCTTTAATTGTTTCTTTAATGGTTTTAATTCCAAGGTCGACGTGTATATTACTATTTCGAATGTACCATGGAGCATTGGTAATACTGCGAAGTATTTTCGCTTGGGTTCGTTGAAGGAGTTCTCTGTTTGACGCGCTGGTGGATCTCCATAACTGAATACCATATGGGTTTGATTATCACTTTATATAGTAAAACTTTGTTGTCTAATGACAGCTGAGATTTTCTTCCCATTAGCCAATACATTTTGGAAAACGTCATTTTTATTTGGTTGCGCTTTGCTTCAATATGTTGTTTCCATGTCAGCCGTCTATCCAGGTGCAAACCTAAGTATTTGACCTTGGTTTGTTGAGGAATATTAATATCGTTTAGTACCACTGGTGGGCAGGTGCGTTTGTTCAGCGTGAATGTGACGTGTGTTGATTTTTTTTCATTCACTTTTATTCGCCATATTTCTTCAGCCAGTCCTCGATTTTTTTCAAATGACTCTGTAATTGCTTTGAGGCGGTTTCGGGAGTTTTGTTTGACGCCAGGATGGCCGTATCATCGGCAAATGTTGATATCATTACTTTGTTGGTTACAGGCAAATCGGCTGTGTACATCAAGTATAATATTGGTCCTAGGACGCTGCCTTGTGGAACACCTGCGTTTATATCGTAAAAGCAAGTAGTTGCACTATTTTGTTTAACCATGTATTGCCTTTCAAGAAGGTAGTTTTCCAGAATTGAGTGAAATTTTTTAGGTAAAAGTTCTTTAATTTTGTAAATTAGCCCATCATGCCAAACTTTATCAAATGCTTGAGCGATATCCAAGAAGACAGCAGAACAATATTTCTTTTCCTCGAAGGTTCTTTTGATTACATTTACAATTCTGTGTACTTGCTCTATGGTACTATGTTGGTTTCGAAACCCAAATTGATGGTCTGGAATAATATGGCGCACTGTTAACACTGGTTTCAATTTCGTTAATAACATTTTTTCGAATAGCTTGGAAATTGTGGGCAGCATGCTTATTGGACGATGTGATGGAATTTGTGTTTCATTTTTTCCTGGCTTAAGAATCATTGTGATTACCGATACTTTCCATTTTTGAGGAATATAACCGGTTCGCATGATCGCGTTGAATATGAATGTTATTAGTTTTATGCAATTGTCTGGCAATTCCCTTATCATTTTTCCAGTAATAAGATCATGCCCTGGTGCCGTTTTAGGGTTTATACAACTTCTAATTGTATTCTTAACTTTCTTCCAATTATACTTTATAGGTTTAAAAGACAATCCATCATCCATTTGCTCGGGTAGCACGAAATAATTTGTTTCCTGGTGTGGTGCGAATACTGTCGTTAGATGAGCAGCAAAAGCATTGGCTTTTTCTTCATCGCTTCTCGCCCAATCCCCAGTTGGAAGTCTGATTGGTGGATTCGAGTTTGTTGGCCTTTTTAAATTTTTTGTTGCCTTCCACAAAGAGTAGCCTGTCCCTTCGGTTGCCGAAAGTTCACTTAAATAATTCTGGACGTTCTGGTTTCCTTCTTACCGCAAAGCAAATCTAAGAGTCTTAATAGATCGATTTAATTCCCTTTTTAATGACGGTGATTTTGTTTGTTGCCATTGACGACGAATTTTTCCCTTTTCCTGGATAAGTTCCTGAATACTATGTGGCAGTTTATTAACTTTTTCAAAACTACTTATGACGGGTGTAGCCTTTTCAGCTGACAACACCAGGGTATCTTTTAAATTTTCTGCTGCCGTATCAATATCTGCTGGTGTAGTAAGAGGAATATTCAGTAGACAATTTTTTTCGACTAGTCTCCTGTATTGATCCCAATTAGTTCGCTTGTTTGTAAGACGTTTCGGAATTTCTGTCCTTAGGACGTCGGTACTCATTGTTACTATTACCGGCGAGTGATCGGAAGACAGATCATAGCAATTGGTTGCATTCACATACGTACGTGGAATGCCTTTAGTTACACAGAAGTCAATTAGATCAGGAACTTTCTTTTGATCCGTGGGCCAGTAAGTGGGGTGACCAGCAGATAAATAATCCAGAGACTGCTCCTCTATAGCTTCGTAAAGTTGTTTGCCTTTTGGTGTCGACAATCTTGATCCCCATTGCACATGTTTAGCATTGTAATCGCCACCCGCAACGAATTTATTGCCCAGCCGGTTAAAATAATCGATAAATTCCTGCTTTTTAATTGCATGTTTTGGAGGGCAGTAAACGGCCGATATTACACATTTTCCAGACCATTCTTCTAAGCAAATATTAGTTGCTTGGATATGCTCTTTCTCATACTTGCTGTGTACATAATGCTTTATTCTTTTTTTTATCAAGACAGCAGTGCCACCGTGTGCTTTTCCGTCCGGGTGTTGGGTGTCGTATACTGAATATCCGTTAATTTTAAAAAACGTTTTATTCGTGAAGCATGTTTCTGATATTAGCATGATATCTATACTGTGCTCAATGAGAAAGGCTTGTAACTCAGCTTTATGCTGTGAAAGACCATTCGCATTCCAAATAGCTATTTTTAGGACAGTCATTTTTGGTTTTTGACGATAATTTGCATTAGTGTGTTCATATTTTGCATCATCATGGTCATTTGTTTCTCCATCATCATCATGAAACTTTGGATCGTTTCAGTTAGTTTGTTTACGGTTGCATGAATTGAGACTTCTTCTTCAATAAAATTAACTTTTGCTTTCGAAGCGGCACCTTTCAAAATGTTTGCATAGGAGATCCCAGGTTGCGCAAAACTGCTGAGATTTGTCCCCAAATTCTCGGTTTGTTGAACAACTGAAGTTCTTGGCGTCAAAGTTCTTTGGTTGTAATTTGCCTTGAGCACTCTTTGCTCATATCGCAATTTTGGATTGATTTTGCGCTTTAAATCCAAGTATACTGGGCACCCTCTATAGTTTGCGGTGTGATTCTCGCCACAGTTACTGCAGCGTTTTACTGAAGGATCGTTTTTCACCTTGTTGCACTGTTTTGAATCGTGAAGTTCACCACAAATAACACAAACATCGTGTAAGGTGCAGTAAGCTTTGGTGTGGCCATATTCTTGGCATTTGATGCACTGAACTGGTCCGGTCCTCTTCTTGGGTTCCTCAACCGTGATTTTACGATAGAGTAAATATCGTAGGTTATATATATCGCGCACTTTATCTTTTTCTGCATCTGGCTCTAGTTCTAGGCGAAACATAGGTTGAGGTATCTTTTCACGGTTTAGGATATTTGTAATGGATTTGGCATGGAAACCTTTTTCCCTAAGCGCAGAGTGTATTTCGCTTATATCTGCAGAGCTCTCAATTCCTCTTAAGATAACAGCTAGCCCCTTTTGACTTTTTAGCTGGTATGTGTAATACCGTTTATGGGCTTCGTCGAAATAATTTACTAAGGCTCTGAACCCATTAGTTTCGAATGGCTGTATTTTCACTTCATTTATCTTACCCCTCTTGAGTGAGGTAATATAAAATTTTGAATCGGTTAATGATTTGATTTTTTCCACAAGCTCTTAAGTAAATTGGTGGCGGCTTCTCGTTTTTAGCATTATCTGCTGTAGTTTCGGGAGCTTCTACCTCTAAACTGGAATACCTGTTGCTCAGAGGTATTTGGTCTGCAGATTGTTCCATCCTTGTTGCTTTGCTTCTGCTAGCGAGTTGCGCGGATTTTGGACTTCGTTTTCGCTTGGCTTGAACAGTAAAATACCTATCCAATCCCGTTTGCACTAACTGTGTTTCATTACACTGACCTATGTCAATATCATCATTTTTATTATCGGTCGACGATGAGTTCGTCGCACTGAGTTCATTATTTTTATTTTCATTTAAATTACAATTTAGTAAATTTGCTGTTAACGCAATTTTTTTTCGCGGTGATTGTGTTGCATTAAACGGCGGTATAGTTAAATTTGTCAATTGTGCATTATTTTCCTCGTGCATTGTTGATTATTTCTTTGGGCTATGTTGCACTTTGCCCATTTTAGTTTCACTGTATAGCCATGAGCTATTGTTTTTTTTTATGTTTGTTTATCTTTGAATTTTTAAAAAAAAACACACACACACAACACATAAAAGAAAAAAATAAATAATTAAAAAGAACTAACACTGCACTTTTTGATTATTTTAATTTAATTTTATTATGCGCACATCGATTTTACGTCTATTCATCACGACGGTGAAACCGATTATGAATTATTTAAATGAAGAAAAGAACTAGTAAACAAATTTTTGCTGATAACAATTACATAAAGGTTACCTGCAATTATTCGTCAATTCAAGCTTAAAAGAAAAAAACAGAAATATTGTGAAAATGATTCGAATTGATTGATTGATCAGAATGTCCGATCAAGCCTAAGCGAGACTCCCGGTTGACATCGGGCCCTCCATACACCCTTTCCACATAACAAAACCGAATGAAATGAAGGGTAGGTTAGTAAAAAAGAATCAACCCGGTTCCAGACATCTATGTAGTTGATAGTTAGTAAATTTGTTATTAGTATGTTTTTAGTAAATTATTTAGCACAAGACAACACAATTTCAAGTTCATTTAGTGCTTAAGTTCCTGGAAATCTGTTTCCGATTCTTCAAAAATTTCCTAAATTTAAAATCTGTATTAATCCTTTATAATAACTATTCTAAAATTAATTAAGTATAAATTAAATTCTCTGAAATAAATTATCATAAATAGTTGGTATAACAATAACTAAACCAACTCCCACCCCGTCCATCGCCCTATCGCTTCTGCCAATGCCAGATTTGTCGAGTTTCTCAGGTGATTCTAAACTAAAATTATTTTAACGATTATTTATTAATTTATTAATCCTAATGTAAATACCAATATCAACATAAATACCCATACCAATACTAATACTAAAAGTTAATTTAACATTAATACCAATGTTAACATTAGCACTAATTTATAATAATTTTTTCTTGGGTTGAACTTTTTACACTTTTGAATGATCTTAATTAACTTTCACGGCGAAGAACCCAGGTATGTTTCAATTAAACTACACTTTGGTTTTTAACAAAATATAATTTTTTTTATTTAATTAAGTTTGCTTATTACACCTAACGTTTCGAGCTGACATCCAACTCATTATCAAAGGTTAACTATTAACAAAATGAAAACATTAACATTAATATATTGAAAATTTAAAAAACTTATGGTTATTTGGTATACTATTGTACTTAAATATATTATACTTACATAATAACTTAAACAATATATATTTTATCACATTTAAAAAAAACTTTAAAATTATTAAACATAAACTAGGCTTAAAACTATGTATTCTAATGTGTTATCCGTATAAATTGAAAGCTTACTAGTTAGTACGACAATTGTAACAAGAATGTTGACAAACAAAAACTACATAAATTAGTTATTTCTATTAGGAAAAATAGTTCCGTTAATTTTTTGTTTAATGAGTAAAAACTCTAAAAAAGTCTACGATCAGTTATTTTTTAACTCAAGAAAAATATGCTTGGAATATGAAATCAGTCTCAATCCGGAACGAATTATTTGCGATTTTGAAAAGACAATTGTATCGTCGGCCAAAGTTTTTTTCCCAAACGCATCGTTTAAGGGATACCTCTTGTTCATGCGGATCGACCAACTTGATACCTAAAATATAAAAAAGAAGAAACAAAGAATCATTTTGTTTTCACAAAAATAAATTATAATTTAAACTTATCTAATAAGAACAATCACGCTGCTTACTGCATGCTCATTCATTTAGATTATCTGAAAACTAACAAGAAAATGTTTTAGAATTAATTTACTCACCCAATTTCATTTGTTTACAAATTTTATTTGACGTTTATAAATCTCATTATATTAGCTACGTATTATATACTTGAAAACAAATTGTACTAAATATTGGAATAGATTTTAAGATGTACTATGTACCATAATAATTATAGTAATAATGTTTATATATAGATGTCACTTTGTAATAATATTAAGATTTTTTAGATTTGTAAAGTGACATTAAGAGAAAAAATTTAATTGTGAGAACTTGCCAGAACTTAAAAGCGATAACATCAAAAGCAAGAATAGTAAAAACAGTGATCCATAATAAAAATAAAAAATATAAATATATAAAAAATCTTTACAATTTGGAATTTTGTACACGGACATCCAGTTTAACCTCACTTATATCTAAGAATTGTGCATTGTACCCGGACATCCAGTTTAACCTCATTTATATTTACGAATTTGCATTTTTGTACCTGGACATCGAGTGAACTTTTCTTTTCAGTCCATTTGTTACAGTGATCGAGACAATTGGACTACGAACAGCGATCGGAAATTGTGATACGGCGATTTGCACAAACAAACTTGTCGAGATTAGAGGAACAGGATTTGACGAATTACGTAATAAATACCTACCTAATCTCGTGGCTAAACACCTCTTTCACTTTGGACAAATAATATGGCGCCAAATTCAAAAAGAAAGACTAGTGATAAAATATGGAAATGAGGAAAATTTTTCAATCCCAAACAGGATGATAACAAGTATAGCCTTTGTTCCACCAAACGAAGTCGATAATTATTACCAGAGCTTGTCTATGAAATTTAATGACGAGGACGTAAAAAACATTGGAGTTTGGTTTAAAAAAAATTATATTGGAGAAGGCAGTAAACGGCCCAGATATAAACCTGAGTTTTGGGCTATCGGCTACAACGATAATGGATCGGATACCTTCCCGCGAACACAAAATATCGTGGAAGCTTGGCACCGCCATCTCAAGGTAATAGTCGGAAAACGTCACGCCGGTATATACAAAATATTGGAAGATTTGGGAAAGGAAAGCATTTAGCAAAGGCGCAGGTCGAGAAAGTGCAATGTGGTGAAAATATACCAAAAAACAAAAAAACTTATAAAAAAATATAACAAGAATTAATATAAAAAGGCTTAAATTAAAAAAAAACAGATTTTTTGCAGCGTATTGCGCATAATATTTTATTGGGATAGTTTTATTAATAAATTGTACTTTAAATAATATTTTTGAATTAAATTATTGTATGAAAAAATTAAATAGATTATTTTTAAAAACATTAACAAATAATATGCAAGATTTTAGAAATGCGAGATTTTAAAAATGCGAGATTTTAAATGCGAGATTTTTAATTATCCAAATGCGAGATTTTGTAATGAGAGATTTTATAATGCGGGATTTCGTATCGCTCCCGAATAATCATTTTTAAATTTAATGCGAGTACTCAACCATTGATTTAAATATTTAGCAATTTTATAAGCAGGTGCGGATGTAAAATTATTGAGCGGCCTTGTGGGTGTGTTAGGTTTATGTAACTGCAAACGGCCATTTGGATCGGTCGAATATTTCTACACGTTTCGTGAAAAATTTAATTTTTTTGAAAATCAACTGAGCTATAGCCCACAAAATCAGAGCTAGAAAATTCGAAAATCTGCAAATGTGCTCCGATTTCGATGATTGATACCTCTATCAATAGGCGTTGAGACCTGTAATTGTCATACAAACGGCCATTTGGATCGGTCGAATATTTCAAGACGTTTCGTGGAAAATTTAATTTTTTTGAAAATCAACTGAGCTATAGCCCACAAATTCAGAGCCAGAAAATTCGAAAATCTGCAAATGTGCTCCGATTTCGATGATTGATACCTCTATCAATAGGCGTTGAGACCTGTAATTGTCATACAAACGGCCATTTGGATCGGTCGAATATTTCAAGACGTTTCGTGGAAAACTAAATTTTTTTGAAAATCAACTGAGCTATAGCCCACAAATTCACAGCCAGAAAATTCGAAAATCTGCAAATGTTCTCCGATTTCGATGATTGATACCTCTATCAATAGGCGTTGAGACCTGTAATTGTCATGCAAACGGCCATTTGGATCGGTCGAATATTTCTACACGTTTAGTGGAAAATTTAATTTTTTTGAAAATCAACTGAGCTATATCCCACAAATTCAGAGCCAGAAAATTCGAAAATCTGCAAATGTGCTCCGATTTCGATGATTGATACCTCTATCAATAGGCGTTGAGACCTGTAATTGTCATGCAAACGGCCATTTGGATCGGTCGAATATTTCTACACGTTTCGTGAAAAATTTAATTTTTTTGAAAATCAACTGAGCTATAGCCTACAAAATCAGAGCTAGAAAATTCGAAAATCTGCAAATGTGCTCCGATTTCGATGATTGATACCTCTATCAATAGGCGTTGAGACCTGTAATTGTCATACAAACGGCCATTTGGATCGGTCGAATATTTCAAGACGTTTCGTGGAAAATTTAATTTTTTTGAAAATCAACTGAGCTATAGCCCACAAATTCGACTGAGCTATAGCCTGAGCTATAACTGAGCTATAACTGAGCTATAGCCTGAGCTATAACTGAGCTATAACTGAGCTATAACTGAGCTATAACTGTGCTATAACTGAGCTATAACTGAGCTATAACTGAGCTATAACTGAGCTATAACTGAGCTATAACTGAGCTATAACTGAGCTATAACTGAGCTATAACTGAGCTATAGCCTGAGCTATAACTGAGCTATAACTGAGCTATAACTGAGCTATAGCCTGAGCTATAACTGAGCTATAACTGAGCTATAACTGAGCTATAACTGAGCTATAACTGAGCTATAACTGAGCTATAACTGAGCTATAACTGAGCTATAACTGAGCTATAACTGAGCTATAACTGAGCTATAACTGAGCTATAACTGAGCTATAAATGAGCTATAACTGAGCTATAACTGAGGTATAACTGAGCTATAACTTAGCTATAACTGAGCTATAACTGAGCTATAACTGAGCTATAACTGAGCTATAACTGAGCTATAACTGAGCTATAACTGAGCTATAGCCTGAGCTATAACTGAGCTATAACTGAGCTATAACTGAGCTATAGCCTGAGCTATAACTGAGCTATAAGTGAGCTATAACCTGAGCTATAACTGAGCTATAACTGAGCTATAACTGAGCTATAACTGAGCTATAACTGAGCTATAGCCTGAGCTATAACTGAGCTATAGCCCACAAATTCGAAAATCTGCAAATGTGCTCCGATTTCGATGATTGATACCTCTATCAATAGGCGTTGAGACCTGTAATTGTCATACAAACGGCCATTTGGATCGGTCGAATATTTCAAGACGTTTCGTGGAAAATTTAATTTTTTTGAAAATCAACTGAGCTATAGCCCACAAATTCAGAGCCAGAAAATTGGAAAATCTGCAAATGTGCTCCGATTTCGATGATTGATACCTCTATCAATAGGCGTTGAGACCTGTAATTGTCATACAAACGGCCATTTGGATCGGTCGAATATTTCAAGACGTTTCGTGAAAAATTAAATTTTTTTGAAAATCAACTGAGCTATAGCCCACAAATTCACAGCCAGAAAATTCGAAAATCTGCAAATGTGCTCCGATTTCGATGATTGATACCTCTATCAATAGGCGTTGAGACCTGTAATTGTCATGCAAACGGCCATTTGGATCAATAGGCGTTGAGACCTGTAATTGTCATACAAACGGCCATTTGGATCGGTCGAATATTTCTACACGTTTCGTGAAAAATTTAATTTTTTTGAAAATCAACTGAGCTATAGCCCACAAAATCAGAGCTAGTAAATTCGAAAATCTGCAAATGTGCTCCGATTTCGATGATTGATACCTCTATCAATAGGCGTTGAGACCTGTAATTGTCATACAAACGGCCATTTGGATCGGTCGAATATTTCAAGATGTTTCGTGGAAAATTTAATTTGTTTGAAAATCAAATTACTGAGCTATAGCCCACAAATTCAGAGCCAGAAAATTCGAAAATCTGCAAATGTGCTCCGATTTCGATGATTGATACCTCTATCAATAGGCGTTGAGACCTGTAATTGTCATACAAACGGCCATTTGGATCGGTCGAATATTTCAAGACGTTTCGTGGAAAATTTAATTTTTTTGAAAATCAACTGAGCTATAGCCCACAAATTCAGAGCCAGAAAATTCGAAAATCTGCAAATGTGCTCCGATTTCGATGATTGATACCTCTATCAATAGGCGTTGAGACCTGTAATTGTCATGCAAACGGCCATTTGGATCAATAGGCGTTGAGACCTGTAATTGTCATACAAACGGCCATTTGGATCGGTCGAATATTTCTAGACGTTTCGTGAAAAATTTAATTTTTTTGAAAATCAACTGAGCTATAGCCCACAAAATCAGAGCTAGTAAATTCGAAAATCTGCAAATGTGCTCCGATTTCGATGATTGATACCTCTATCAATAGGCGTTGAGACCTGTAATTGTCATACAAACGGCCATTTGGATCGGTCGAATATTTCAAGACGTTTCGTGGAAAATTTAATTTGTTTGAAAATCAAATTACTGAGCTATAGCCCACAAATTCAGAGCCAGAAAATTCGAAAATCTGCAAATGTGCTCCGATTTCGATGATTGATACCTCTATCAATAGGCGTTGAGACCTGTAATTGTCATGCAAACGGTAATTTGGATCGGTCGAATATTTCTACACGTTTCGTGAAAAATTTAATTTTTTTGAAAATCAACTGAGCTATAGCCCACAAATTCGACTGAGCTATAACTGAGCTATAACTGAGCTATAGCCTGAGCTATAACTGAGCTATAACTGAGCTATAACTGAGCTATAACTGAGCTATAACTGAGCTATAGCCTGAGCTATAACTGAGCTATAACTGAGCTATAACTGAGCTATAGCCTGAGCTATAACTGAGCTATAAGTGAGCTATAACCTGAGCTATAACTGAGCTATAACTGAGCTATAACTGAGCTATAACTGAGCTATAACTGAGCTATAGCCTGAGCTATAACTGAGCTATAGCCCACAAATTCGAAAATCTGCAAATGTGCTCCGATTTCGATGATTGATACCTCTATCAATAGGCGTTGAGACCTGTAATTGTCATACAAACGGCCATTTGGATCGGTCGAATATTTCAAGACGTTTCGTGGAAAATTTAATTTGTTTGAAAATCAACTGAGCTATAGCCCACAAATTCAGAGCCAGAAAATTCGAAAATCTGCAAATGTGATCCGATTTCGATGATTGATACCTCTATCAATAGGCGTTGAGACCTGTAATTGTCATACAAACGGCCATTTGGATCGGTCGAATATTTCAAGACGTTTCGTGGAAAATTTAATTTTTTTGAAAATCAACTGAGCTATAGCCCACAAATTCAGAGCCAGAAAATTCGAAAATCTGCAAATGTGCTCCGATTTCGATGATTGATACCTCTATCAATAGGCGTTGAGACCTGTAATTGTCATGCAAACGGTAATTTGGATCGGTCGAATATTTCTACACGTTTCGTGAAAAATTTAATTTTTTTGAAAATCAACTGAGCTATAGCCCACAAATTCGACTGAGCTATAGCCTGAGCTATAACTGAGCTATAACTGAGCTATAACTGAGCTATAGCCTGAGCTATAACTGAGCTATAACTGAGCTATAACTGAGCTATAACTGAGCAATAACTGAGCTATAACTGAGCTATAACTGAGCTATAACTGAGCTATAACTGAGCTATAACTGAGGTATAACTGAGCTATAACTGAGCTATGGCCTGAGCTATAACTGAGCTATAACTGAGCTATAACTGAGCTATAACTGAGCTATAACTGAGCTATAGCCTGAGCTATAACTGAGCTATAACTGAGCTATAACTGAGCTATAGCCTGAGCTATAACTGAGCTATAAGTGAGCTATAACCTGAGCTATAACTGAGCTATAACTGAGCTATAACTGAGCTATAACTGAGCTATAGCCTGAGCTATAACTGAGCTATAGCCCATAAATTCGAAAATCTGCAAATGTGCTCCGATTTCGATGTTTGATACCTCTATCAATAGGCGTTGAGACCTGTAATTGTCATACAAACGGCCATTTGGATCGGTCGAATATTTCAAGACGTTTCGTGGAAAATTTAATTTTTTTGAAAATCAACTGAGCTATAGCCCACAAATTCAGAGCCAGAAAATTGGAAAATCTGCAAATGTGCTCCGATTTCGATGATTGATACCTCTATCAATAGGCGTTGAGACCTGTAATTGTCATACAAACGGCCATTTTGTTCGGTCGATTATTTCAAGACGTTTCGTGAAAAATTTAATTTTTTTGAAAATCAACTGAGCTATAGCCCACAAATTCAGAGCCAGAAAATTCGAAAATCTGCAAATGTGCTCCGATTTCGATGATTGATACCTCTATCAATAGGCGTTGAGACCTGTAATTGTCATACAAACGGCCATTTGGATCGGTCGAATATTTCAAGACGTTTCGTGAAAAATTAAATTTTTTTGAAAATCAACTGAGCTATAGCCCACAAATTCACAGCCAGAAAATTCGAAAATCTGCAAATGTGCTCCGATTTCGATGATTGATACCTCTATCAATAGGCGTTGAGACCTGTAATTGTCATGCAAACGGCCATTTGGATCAATAGGCGTTGAGACCTGTAATTGTCATACAAACGGCCATTTGGATCGGTCGAATATTTCTACACGTTTCGTGAAAAATTTAATTTTTTTGAAAATCAACTGAGCTATAGCCCACAAAATCAGAGCTAGTAAATTCGAAAATCTGCAAATGTGCTCCGATTTCGATGATTGATACCTCTATCAATAGGCGTTGAGACCTGTAATTGTCATACAAACGGCCATTTGGATCGGTCGAATATTTCAAGATGTTTCGTGGAAAATTTAATTTGTTTGAAAATCAAATTACTGAGCTATAGCCCACAAATTCAGAGCCAGAAAATTCGAAAATCTGCAAATGTGCTCCGATTTCGATGATTGATACCTCTATCAATAGGCGTTGAGACCTGTAATTGTCATACAAACGGCCATTTGGATCGGTCGAATATTTCTACACGTTTCGTGAAAAATTTAATTTTTTTGAAAATCAACTGAGCTACAGCCCACAAATTCGACTGAGCTATAACTGAGCTATAGCCTGAGCTATAACTGAGCTATAACTGAGCTATAACTGAGCTATAACTGAGCTATAACTGAGCTATAACTGAGCTATAACTGAGCTATAACTGAGCTATAACTGAGCTATAACTGAGCTATAACTGAGCTATAGCCTGAGCTATAACTGAGCTATAACTGAGTTATAACTGAGCTATAACTGAGCTATAACTGAGCTATAACTGAGCTATAACTGAGCTATAACTGAGCTATAACTGAGCTATAACTGAGCTATAACTGAGCTATAACTGAGCTATAGCCCACAAATTCGAAAATCTGCAAATGTGCTCCGATTTCGATGATTGATACCTCTATCAATAGGCGTTGAGACCTGTAATTGTCATGCAAACGGCCATTTGGATCGGTCGAATATTTCTACACGTTTCGTGAAAAATTTAATTTTTTTGAAAATCAACTGAGCTATAGCCCACAAATTCGACTGAGCTATAGCCTGAGCTATAACTGAGCTATAACTGAGCTATAGCCTGAGCTATAACTGAGCTATAACTGAGCTATAACTGAGCTATAACTGAGCTATAACTGAGCTATAACTGAGCTATAACTGAGCTATAACTGAGCTATAACTGAGGTATAACTGAGCTATAACTGAGGTATAACTGAGCTATAACTGAGCTATAACTGAGCTATAACTGAGCTATAACTGAGCTATAACTGAGCTATAACTGAGCAATAACTGAGCTATAGCCTGAGCTATAACTGAGCTATAACTGAGCTATAACTGAGCTATAACTGAGCTATAGCCTGAGCTATAACTGAGCTATAGCCTGAGCTATAACTGAGCTATAAGTGAGCTATAACCTGAGCTATAACTGAGCTATAGCCTGAGCTATAACTGAGCTATAACTGAGCTATAGCCCACAAATTCGAAAATCTGCAAATGTGCTCCGATTTCGATGATTGATACCTCTATCAATAGGCGTTGAGACCTGTAATTGTCATACAAACGGCCATTTGGATCGGTCGAATATTTCAAGACGTTTCGTGGAAAATTTAATTTTTTTGAAAATCAACTGAGCTATAGCCCACAAATTCAGAGCCAGAAAATTGGAAAATCTGCAAATGTGCTCCGATTTCGATGATTGATACCTCTATCAATAGGCGTTGAGACCTGTAATTGTCATGCAAACGGTAATTTGGATCGGTCGAATATTTCTACACGTTTCGTGAAAAATTTAATTTTTTTGAAAATCAACAGAGCTATAGCCCACAAATTCGACTGAGCTATAGCCTGAGCTATAACTGAGCTATAACTGAGCTATAACTGAGCTATAGCCTGAGCTATAACTGAGCTATAACTGAGCTATAACTGAGCTATAACTGAGCTATAACTGAGCTATAACTGAGCTATAACTGAGCTATAACTTAGCTATAACTGAGGTATAACTGAGCTATAACTGAGCTATAACTGAGCTATAACTGAGGTATAACTGAGCTATAACTGAGCTATAACTGAGCTATAGCCTGAGCTATAACTGAGCTATAACTGAGCTATAACTGAGCTATAGCCTGAGCTATAAGTGAGCTATAACCTGAGCTATAACTGAGCTATAACTGAGCTATAACTGAGCTATAACTGAGCTATAACTGAGCTATAACTGAGCTATAGCCTGAACTATAACTGAGCTATAGCCCACAAATTCGAAAATCTGCAAATGTGCTCCGATTTCGATGATTGATACCTCTATCAATAGGCGTTGAGACCTGTAATAGTCATACAAACGGCCATTTGGATCGGTCGAATATTTCAAGACGTTTCGTGGAAAATTTAATTTTTTTGAAAATCAACTGAGCTATAGCCCACAAATTCAGAGCCAGAAAATTCGAAAATCTGCAAATGTGCTCCGATTTCGATGATTGATACCTCTATCAATAGGCGTTGAGACCTGTAATTGTCATACAAACGGCCATTTTGATCGGTCGAATATTTCAAGACGTTTCGTGAAAAATTTAATTTTTTTGAAAATCAACTGAGCTATAGCCCACAAATTCAGAGCCAGAAAATTCGAAAATCTGCAAATGTGCTCCGATTTCGATGATTGATACCTCTATCAATAGGCGTTGAGACCTGTAATTGTCATACAAACGGCCATTTGGATCGGTCGAATATTTCAAGACGTTTAGTGAAAAATTAAATTTTTTTGAAAATCAACTGAGCTATAGCCCACAAATTCACAGCCAGAAAATTCGAAAATCTGCAAATGTGCTCCGATTTCGATGATTGATACCTCTATCAATAGGCGTTGAGACCTATAATTGACATGCAAACGGCCATTTGGATCAATAGGCGTTGAGACCTGTAATTGTCATACAAACGGCCATTTGGATCGGTCGAATATTTCTACACGTTTCGTGAAAATTTAATTTTTTTGAAAATCAACTGAGCTATAGCCCACAAAATCAGAGCTAGTAAATTCGAAAATCTGCAAATGTGCTCCGATTTCGATGATTGATACCTCTATCAATAGGCGTTGAGACCTGTAATTGTCATACAAACGGCCATTTGGATCGGTCGAATATTTCAAGATGTTTCGTGGAAAATTTAATTTGTTTGAAAATCAAATTACTGAGCTATAGCCCACAAATTCAGAGCCAGAAAATTCGAAAATCTGCAAATGTGCTCCGATTTCGATGATTGATACCTCTATCAATAGGCGTTGAGACCTGTAATTGTCATGCAAACGGTAATTTGGATCGGTCGAATATTTCTACACGTTTCGTGGAAAATTTAATTTTTTTGAAAATCAACTGAGCTATAGCCCATAAATTCAGAGCCAGAAAATTGGAAAATCTGCAAATGTGCTCCGATTTCGATGATTGATACCTCTATCAATAGGCGTTGAGACCTGTAATTGTCATACAAACGGCCATTTTGATCGGTCGAATATTTCTACACGTTTCGTGAAAAATTTAATTTTTTTGAAAATCAACTGAGCTATAGCCCACAAATTCAGAGCCAGAAAATTCGAAAATCTGCAAATGTGCTCCGATTTCGATGATTGATACCTCTATCAATAGGCGTTGAGACCTGTAATTGTCATACAAACGGCCATTTGGATCGGTCGAATATTTCAAGACGTTTCGTGAAAAATTAAATTTTTTTGAAAATCAACTGAGCTATAGCCCACAAATTCGACTGAGCTATAACTGAGCTATAGCCTGAGCTATAACTGAGCTATAACTGAGCTATAACTGAGCTATAACTGAGCTATAACTGAGCAATAACTGAGCTATAACTGAGCTATAGCCTGAGCTATAACTGAGCTATAACTGAGTTATAACTGAGCTATAACTGAGCTATAACTGAGCTATAACTGAGCTATAACTGAGCTATAACTGAGCTATAACTGAGCTATAACTGAGCTATAACTGAGCTATAACTGAGCTATAACTGAGCTATAGCCTGAGCTATAACTGAGCTATAACTGAGCTATAACTGAGCTATAGCCTGAGCTATAACTGAGCTATAGCCTGAGCTATAACTGAGCTATAAGTGAGCTATAACCTGTGCTATAACTGAGCTATAACTGAGCTATAACTGAGCTATAACTGAGCTATAACTGAGCTATAACTGAGCTATAGCCTGAGCTATAACTGAGCTATAGCTCACAAATTCGAAAATCTGCAAATGTGCTCCGATTTCGATGATTGATACCTCTATCAATAGGCGTTGAGACCTGTAATTGTCATACAAACGGCCATTTGGATCGGTCGAATATTTCAAGACGTTTCGTGGAAAATTTAATTTTTTTGAAAATCAACTGAGCTATAGCCCATAAATTCAGAGCCAGAAAATTGGAAAATCTGCAAATGTGCTCCGATTTCGATGATTGATACCTCTATCAATAGGCGTTGAGACCTGTAATTGTCATACAAACGGCCATTTTGATCGGTCGAATATTTCAAGACGTTTCGTGAAAAATTTAATTTTTTTGAAAATCAACTGAGCTATAGCCCACAAATTCAGAGCCAGAAAATTGGAAAATCTGCAAATGTGTTCCGATTTCGATGATTGATACCTCTATCAATAGGCGTTGAGACCTGTAATTGTCATACAAACGGCCATTTGGATCGGTCGAATATTTCAAGACGTTTCGTGAAAAATTAAATTTTTTTGAAAATCAACTGAGCTATAGCCCACAAAATCAGAGCTAGTAAATTCGAAAATCTGCAAATGTGCTCCGATTTCGATGATTGATACCTCTATCAATAGGCGTTGAGACCTGTAATTGTCATACAAACGGCCATTTGGATCGGTCGAATATTTCAAGATGTTTCGTGGAAAATTTAATTTGTTTGAAAATCAAATTACTGAGCTATAGCCCACAAATTCAGAGCCAGAAAATTCGAAAATCTGCAAATGTGCTCCGATTTCGATGATTGATACCTCTATCAATAGGCGTTGAGACCTGTAATTGTCATGCAAACGGCCATTTGGATCGGTCGAATATTTCAAGACGTTTCGTGGAAAATTTAATTTTTTTGAAAATCAACTGAGCTATAGCCCACAAATTCAGAGCCAGAAAATTCGAAAATCTGCAAATGTGCTCCGATTTCGATGATTGATACCTCTATCAATAGGCGTTGAGACCTGTAATTGTCATGCAAACGGCCATTTGGATCAATAAGCGTTGAGACCTGTAATTGTCATACAAACGGCCATTTGGATCGGTCGAATATTTCTACACGTTTCGTGAAAAATTTAATTTTTTTGAAAATCAACTGAGCTATAGCCCACAAAATCAGAGCTAGTAAATTCGAAAATCTGCAAATGTGCTCCGATTTCGATGATTGATACCTCTATCAATAGGCGTTGAGACCTGTAATTGTCATACAAACGGCCATTTGGATCGGTCGAATATTTCAAGATGTTTCGTGGAAAATTTAATTTGTTTGAAAATCAAATTACTGAGCTATAGCCCACAAATTCAGAGCCAGAAAATTCGAAAATCTGCAAATGTGCTCCGATTTCGATGATTGATACCTCTATCAATAGGCGTTGAGACCTGTAATTGTCATACAAACGGCCATTTGGATCGGTCGAATATTTCAAGATGTTTCGTGGAAAATTTAATTTGTTTGAAAATCAAATTACTGAGCTATAGCCCACAAATTCAGAGCCAGAAAATTCGAAAATCTGCAAATGTGCTCCGATTTCGATGATTGATACCTCTATCAATAGGCGTTGAGACCTGTAATTGTCATGCAAACGGTAATTTGGATCGGTCGAATATTTCTACACGTTTCGTGAAAAATTTAATTTTTTTGAAAATCAACTGAGCTACAGCCCACAAATTCGACTGAGCTATAACTGAGCTATAGCCTGAGCTATAACTGAGCTATAACTGAGCTATAACTGAGCTATAACTGAGCTATAACTGAGCTATAACTGAGCTATAACTGAGCTATAACTGAGCTATAGCTTGAGCTATAACTGAGCTATAACTGAGTTATAACTGAGCTATAACTGAGCTATAACTGAGCTATAACTGAGCTATAACTGAGCTATAACTGAGCTATAACTGAGCTATAACTGAGCTATAACTGAGCTATAACTGAGCTATAGCCCACAAATTCGAAAATCTGCAAATGTGCTCCGATTTCGATGATTGATACCTCTATCAATAGGCGTTGAGACCTGTAATTGTCATGCAAACGGCCATTTGGATCGGTCGAATGTTGCTACACGTTTCGTGAAAAATTTAATTTTTTTGAAAATCAACTGAGCTATAGCCCACAAATTCGACTGAGCTATAGCCTGAGCTATAACTGAGCTATAACTGAGCTATAGCGTGAGCTATAACTGAGCTATAACTGAGCTATAACTGAGCTATAACTGAGCTATAACTGAGCTATAACTGAGCTATAACTGAGCTATAACTGAGCTATAGCCTGAGCTATAACTGAGCTATAACTGAGCTATGGCCTGAGCTATAACTGAGCTATAAGTGAGCTATAACCTGAGCTATAACTGAGCTATAACTGAGCTATAACTGAGCTATAACTGAGCTATAACTGAGCTATAACTGAGCTATAACTGAGCTATAGCCTGAGCTATAACTGAGCAATAGCCCACAAATTCGAAAATCTGCAAATGTGCTCCGATTTCGATGATTGATACCTCTATCAATAGGCGTTGAGACCTGTAATTGTCATACAAACGGCCATTTTGATCGGTCGAATATTTCAAGACGTTTCGTGAAAAATTTAATTTTTTTGAAAATCAACTGAGCTATAGCCCACAAATTCAGAGCCAGAAAATTCGAAAATCTGCAAATGTGCTCCGATTTCGATGATTGATACCTCTATCAATAGGCGTTGAGACCTGTAATTGTCATGCAAACGGCCATTTGGATCAATAGGCGTTGAGACCTGTAATTGTCATACAAACGGCCATTTGGATCGGTCGAATATTTCTACACGTTTCGTGAAAAATTTAATTTTTTTGAAAATCAACTGAGCTATAGCCCACAAAATCAGAGCTAGTAAATTCGAAAATCTGCAAATGCGCTCCGATTTCGATGATTGATACCTCTATCAATAGGCGTTGAGACCTGTAATTGTCATATAAACGGCCATTTGGATCGGTCGAATATTTCAAGACGTTTCGTGAAAAATTTAATTTTTTTGAAAATCAACTGAGCTATAGCCCACAAATTCAGAGCCAGAAAATTCGAAAATCTGCAAATGTGCTCCGATTTCGATGATTGATACCTCTATCAATAGGCGTTGAGACCTGTAATTGTCATGCAAACGGCCATTTGGATCAATAGGCGTTGAGACCTGTAATTGTCATACAAACGGCCATTTGGATCGGTCGAATATTTCTACACGTTTCGTGAAAAATTTAATTTTTTTGAAAATCAACTGAGCTATAGCCCACAAAATCAGAGCTAGTAAATTCGAAAATCTGCAAATGTGCTCCGATTTCGATGATTGATACCTCTATCAATAGGCGTTGAGACCTGTAATTGTCATACAAACGGCCATTTGGATCGGTCGAATATTTCTACACGTTTCGTGAAAAATTTAATTTTTTTGAAAATCAACTGAGCTATAGCCCACAAATTCAGAGCCAGAAAATTCGAAAATCTGCAAATGTGCTCCGATTTCGATGATTGATACCTCTATCAATAGGCGTTGAGACCTGTAATTGTCATGCAAACGGCCATTTGGATCAATAGGCGTTGAGACCTGTAATTGTCATACAAACGGCCATTTGGATCAGTCGAATATTTCTACACGTTTCGTGAAAAATTTAATTTTTTTGAAAATCAACTGAGCTATAGCCCACAAAATCAGAGCTAGTAAATTCGAAAATCTGCAAATGTGCTCCGATTTCGATGATTGATACCTCTATCAATAGGCGTTGAGACCTGTAATTGTCATACAAACGGCCATTTGGATCGGTCGAATATTTCAAGACGTTTCGTGAAAAATTTAATTTTTTTGAAAATCAACTGAGCTATAGCCCACAAATTCAGAGCCAGAAAATTCGAAAATCTGCAAATGTGCTCCGATTTCGATGATTGATACCTCTATCAATAGGCGTTGAGACCTGTAATTGTCATGCAAACGGCCATTTGGATCAATAGGCGTTGAGACCTGTAATTGTCATACAAACGGCCATTTGGATCAGTCGAATATTTCTACACGTTTCGTGAAAAATTTGAGAGTAATTGTCATACAAACGGCCATTTTGATCGGTCGAATATTTCAAGACGTTTCGTGAAAAATTTAATTTTTTTGAAAATCAACTGAGCTATAGCCCACAAATTCAGAGCCAGAAAATTCGAAAATCTGCAAATGTGCTCCGATTTCGATGATTGATACCTCTATCAATAGGCGTTGAGACCTGTAATTGTCATGCAAACGGCCATTTGGATCAATAGGCGTTGAGACCTGTAATTGTCATACAAACGGCCATTTGGATCGGTCGAATATTTCTACACGTTTCGTGAAAAATTTAATTTTTTTGAAAATCAACTGAGCTATAGCCCACAAATTCAGAGCCAGAAAATTGGAAAATCTGCAAATGTGCTCCGATTTCGATGATTGATACCTCTATCAATAGGCGTTGAGACCTGTAATTGTCATACAAACGGCCATTTTGATCGGTCGAATATTTCAAGACGTTTCGTGAAAAATTTAATTTTTTTGAAAATCAACTGAGCTATAGCCCACAAATTCAGAGCCAGAAAATTCGAAAATCTGCAAATGTGCTCCGATTTCGATGATTGATACCTCTATCAATAGGCGTTGAGACCTGTAATTGTCATACAAACGGCCATTTGGATCGGTCGAATATTTCAAGACGTTTCGTGGAAAATTTAATTTGTTTGAAAATCAAATTACTGAGCTATAGCCCACAAATTCAGAGCCAGAAAATTCGAAAATCTGCAAATGTGCTCCGATTTCGATGATTGATACCTCTATCAATAGGCGTTGAGACCTGTAATTGTCATGCAAACGGTAATTTGGATCGGTCGAATATTTCTACACGTTTCGTGGAAAATTTAATTTTTTTGAAAATCAACTGAGCTATAGCCCATAAATTCAGAGCCAGAAAATTGGAAAATCTGCAAATGTGCTCCGATTTCGATGATTGATACCTCTATCAATAGGCGTTGAGACCTGTAATTGTCATACAAACGGCCATTTTGATCGGTCGAATATTTCAAGACGTTTCGTGAAAAATTTAATTTTTTTGAAAATCAACTGAGCTATAGCCCACAAATTCAGAGCCAGAAAATTCGAAAATCTGCAAATGTGCTCCGATTTCGATGATTGATACCTCTATCAATAGGCGTTGAGACCTGTAATTGTCATACAAACGGCCATTTGGATCGGTCGAATATTTCTACACGTTTCGTGAAAAATTTAATTTTTTTGAAAATCAACTGAGCTATAGCCCACAAAATCAGAGCTAGTAAATTCGAAAATCTGCAAATGTGCTCCGATTTCGATGATTGATACCTCTATCAATAGGCGTTGAGACCTGTAATTGTCATACAAACGGCCATTTGGATCGGTCGAATATTTCAAGATGTTTCGTGGAAAATTTAATTTGTTTGAAAATCAAATTACTGAGCTATAGCCCACAAATTCAGAGCCAGAAAATTCGAAAATCTGCAAATGTGCTCCGATTTCGATGATTGATACCTCTATCAATAGGCGTTGAGACCTGTAATTGTCATGCAAACGGCCATTTGGATCGGTCGAATATTTCTACACGTTCCGTGAAAAATTTAATTTTTTTGAAAATCAACTGAGCTACAGCCCACAAATTCGACTGAGCTATAACTGAGCTATAGCCTGAGCTATAACTGAGCTATAACTGAGCTATAACTGAGCTATAACTGAGCTATAACTGAGCTATAACTGAGCTATAACTGAGCTATAACTGAGCTATAACTGAGCTATAACTGAGCTATAACTGAGCTATAACTGAGCTATAGCCTGAGCTATAACTGAGCTATAACTGAGTTATAACTGAGCTATAACTGAGCTATAACTGAGCTATAACTGAGCTATAACTGAGCTATAACTGAGCTATAACTGAGCTATAACTGAGCTATAACTGAGCTATAACTGAGCTATAGCCCACAAATTCGAAAATCTGCAAATGTGCTCCGATTTCGATGATTGATACCTCTATCAATAGGCGTTGAGACTTGTAATTGTCATGCAAACGGCCATTTGGATCGGTCGAATATTGCTACACGTTTCGTGAAAAATTTAATTTTTTTGAAAATCAACTGAGCTATAGCCCACAAATTCGACTGAGCTATAGCCTGAGCTATAACTGAGCTATAACTGAGCTATAGCGTGAGCTATAACTGAGCTATAACTGAGCTATAACTGAGCTATAACTGAGCTATAACTGAGCTATAACTGAGCTATAACTGAGCTATAACTGAGCTATAGCCTGAGCTATAACTGAGCTATAACTTAGCTATAGCCTGAGCTATAACTGAGGTATAAGTGAGCTATAACCTGAGCTATAACTGAGCTATAACTGAGCTATAACTGAGCTATAACTGAGCTATAACTGAGCTATAACTGAGCTATAACTGAGCTATAGCCTGAGCTATAACTGAGCAATAGCCCACAAATTCGAAAATCTGCAAATGTGCTCCGATTTCGATGATTGATACCTCTATCAATAGGCGTTGAGACCTGTAATTGTCATACAAACGGCCATTTGGATCGGTCGAATATTTCAAGACGTTTCGTGGAAAATTTAATTTTTTTGAAAATCAACTGAGCTATAGCCCACAAATTCAGAGCCAGAAAATTCGAAAATCTGCAAATGTGCTCCGATTTCGATGATTGATACCTCTATCAATAGGCGTTGAGACCTGTAATTGTCATACAAACGGCCATTTTGATCGGTCGAATATTTCAAGACGTTTCGTGAAAAATTTAATTTTTTTGAAAATCAACTGAGCTATAGCCCACAAATTCAGAGCCAGAAAATTCGAAAATCAGCAAATGTGCTCCGATTTCGATGATTGATACCTCTATCAATAGGCGTTGAGACCTGTAATTGTCATGCAAACGGCCATTTGGATCAATAGGCGTTGAGACCTGTAATTGTCATACAAACGGCCATTTGGATCGGTCGAATATTTCTACACGTTTCGTGAAAAATTTAATTTTTTTGAAAATCAACTGAGCTATAGCCCACAAAATCAGAGCTAGTAAATTCGAAAATCTGCAAATGTGCTCCGATTTCGATGATTGATACCTCTATCAATAGGCGTTGAGACCTGTAATTGTCATACAAACGGCCATTTGGATCGGTCGAATATTTCAAGACGTTTCGTGGAAAATTTAATTTGTTTGAAAATCAAATTACTGAGCTATAGCCCACAAATTCAGAGCCAGAAAATTCGAAAATCTGCAAATGTGCTCCGATTTCGATGATTGATACCTCTATCAATAGGCGTTGAGACCTGTAATTGTCATGCAAACGGCCATTTGGATCGGTCGAATATTTCTACACGTTTCGTGAAAAATTTAATTTTTTTGAAAATCAACTGAGCTATAGCCCACAAATTCGACTGAGCTATAGCCTGAGCTATAACTGAGCTATAACTGAGCTATAGCCTAAGCTATAACTGAGCTATAACTGAGCTATAACTGAGCTATAACTGAGCTATAACTGAGCTATAACTGAGCTATAACTGAGCTATAACTGAGCTATAACTGAGCTATAACTGAGCTATAACTGAGCTATAACTGAGCTATAACTGAGCTATAGCCTGAGCTATAACTGAGCTATAACTGAGCTATAACTGAGGTATAACTGAGCTATAACTGAGCTATAACTGAGCTATAACTGAGCTATAACTGAGCTATAACTGAGCTATAACTGAGCTATAACTGAGCTATAGCCTGAGCTATAACTGAGCTATAACTGAGCTATAACTGAGCTATAAGTGAGCTATAACCTGAGCTATAACTGAGCTATAACTGAGCTATAACTGAGCTATAACTGAGCTATAACTGAGCTATAGCCTGAGCTGGCGTTGAGACCTGTAATTGTCATACAAACGGCCATTTGGATCGGTCGAATATTTCAAGACGTTTCGTGGAAAATTTAATTTTTTTGAAAATCAACTGAGCTATAGCCCACAAATTCAGAGCCAGAAAATTGGAAAATCTGCAAATGTGCTCCGATTTCGATGATTGATACCTCTATCAATAGGCGTTGAGACCTGTAATTGTCATACAAACGGCCATTTTGATCGGTCGAATATTTCAAGACGTTTCGTGAAAAATTTAATTTTTTTGAAAATCAACTGAGCTATAGCCCACAAATTCAGAGCCAGAAAATTCGAAAATCTGCAAATGTGCTCCGATTTCGATGATTGATACCTCTATCAATAGGCGTTGAGACCTGTAATTGTCATACAAACGGCCATTTGGATCGGTCGAATATTTCAAGACGTTTCGTGAAAAATTAAATTTTTTTGAAAATCAACTGAGCTATAGCCCACAAATTCACAGCCAGAAAATTCGAAAATCTGCAAATGTGCTCCGATTTCGATGATTGATACCTCTATCAATAGGCGTTGAGACCTGTAATTGTCATGCAAACGGCCATTTGGATCAATAGGCGTTGAGACCTGTAATTGTCATACAAACGGCAATTTGGATCGGTCGAATATTTCTACACGTTTCGTGAAAAATTTAATTTTTTTGAAAATCAACTGAGCTATAGCCCACAAATTCGACTGAGCTATAGCCTGAGCTATAACTGAGCTATAACTGAGCTATAGCCTGAGCTATAACTGAGCTATAACTGAGCTATAACTGAGCTATAACTGAGCTATAACTGAGCTATAACTGAGCTATAACTGAGCTATAACTGAGCTATAACTGAGCTATAACTGAGCTATAACTGAGCTATAACTGAGCTATAACTGAGGTATAACTGAGCTATAACTGAGCTATAACTGAGCTATAACTGAGCTATAACTGAGCTATAACTGAGCTATAACTGAGCTATAACTGAGCTATAACTGAGCTATAGCCTGAGCTATAACTGAGCTATAGCCTGAGCTATAACTGAGCTATAAGTGAGCTATAACCTGAGCTATAACTGAGCTATAACTGAGCTATAACTGAGCTATAACTGAGCTATAACTGAGCTATAGCCTGAGCTATAACTGAGCTATAGCCCACAAATTCGAAAATCTGCAAATGTGCTCCGATTTCGATGATTGATACCTCTATCAATAGGCGTTGAGACCTGTAATTGTCATACAAACGGCCATTTGGATCGGTCGAATATTTCAAGACGTTTCGTGGAAAATTTAATTTTTTTGAAAATCAACTGAGCTATAGCCCACAAATTCAGAGCCAGAAAATTCGAAAATCTGCAAATGTGCTCCGATTTCGATGATTGATACCTCTATCAATAGGCGTTGAGACCTGTAATTGTCATACAAACGGCCATTTTGATCGGTCGAATATTTCAAGACGTTTCGTGAAAAATTTAATTTTTTTGAAAATCAACTGAGCTATAGCCCACAAATTCAGAGCCAGAAAATTCGAAAATCTGCAAATGTGCTCCGATTTCGATGATTGATACCTCTATCAATAGGCGTTGAGACCTGTAATTGTCATACAAACGGCCATTTGGATCGGTCGAATATTTCAAGACGTTTCGTGAAAAATTAAATTTTTTTGAAAATCAACTGAGCTATAGCCCACAAATTCACAGCCAGAAAATTCGAAAATCTGCAAATGTGCTCCGATTTCGATGATTGATACCTCTATCAATAGGCGTTGAGACCTGTAATTGTCATGCAAACGGCCATTTGGATCAATAGGCGTTGAGACCTGTAATTGTCATACAAACGGCCATTTGGATCGGTCGAATATTTCTACACGTTTCGTGAAAAATTTAATTTTTTTGAAAATCAACTGAGCTATAGCCCACAAAATCAGAGCTAGTAAATTCGAAAATCTGCAAATGTGCTCCGATTTCGATGATTGATACCTCTATCAATAGGCGTTGAGACCTGTAATTGTCATACAAACGGCCATTTGGATCGGTCGAATATTTCAAGATGTTTCGTGGAAAATTTAATTTGTTTGAAAATCAAATTACTGAGCTATAGCCCACAAATTCAGAGCCAGAAAATTCGAAAATCTGCAAATGTGCTCCGATTTCGATGATTGATACCTCTATCAATAGGCGTTGAGACCTGTAATTGTCATGCAAACGGTAATTTGGATCGGTCGAATATTTCTACACGTTTCGTGAAAAATTTAATTTTTTTGAAAATCAACTGAGCTACAGCCCACAAATTCGACTGAGCTATAACTGAGCTATAACTGAGCTATAACTGAGCTATAACTGAGCTATAACTGAGCTATAACTGAGCTATAACTGAGCTATAGCCTGAGCTATAACTGAGCTATAACTGAGCTATAACTGAGCTATAACTGAGCTATAACTGAGCTATAACTGAGCTATACTGAGCTATAACTGAGCTATAACTGAGCTATAACTGAGCTATAACTGAGCTATAGCCTGAGCTATAACTGAGCTATAACTGAGTTATAACTGAGCTATAACTGAGCTATAACTGAGCTATAACTGAGCTATAACTGAGCTATAACTGAGCTATAACTGAGCTATAACTGAGGTATAACTGAGCTATAACTGAGCTATAACTGAGCTATAGCCCACAAATTCGAAAATCTGCAAATGTGCTCCGATTTCGATGATTGATACCTCTATCAATAGGCGTTGAGACCTGTAATTGTCATGCAAACGGCCATTTGGATCGGTCGAATATTTCTACACGTTTCGTGAAAAATTTAATTTTTTTGAAAATCAACTGAGCTATAGCCCACAAATTCGACTGAGCTATAGCCTGAGCTATAACTGAGCTATAACTGAGCTATAGCGTGAGCTATAACTGAGCTATAACTGTGCTATAACTGAGCTATAACTGAGCTATAACTGAGCTATAACTGAGCTATAACTGAGCTATAACTGAGCTATAACTGAGCTATAGCCTGAGCTATAACTGAGCTATAACTGAGCTATAGCCTGAGCTATAACTGAGCTATAAGTGAGCTATAACCTGAGCTATAACTGAGCTATAACTGAGCTATAACTGAGCTATAACTGAGCTATAACTGAGCTATAACTGAGCTATAACTGAGCTATAACTGAGCTATAACTGAGCTATAACTGAGCTATAGCCTGAGCTATAACTGAGCAATAGCCCACAAATTCGAAAATCTGCAAATGTGCTCCGATTTCGATGATTGATACCTCTATCAATAGGCGTTGAGACCTGTAATTGTCATACAAACGGCCATTTGGATCGGTCGAATATTTCAAGACGTTTCGTGGAAAATTTAATTTTTTTGAAAATCAACTGAGCTATAGCCCACAAATTCAGAGCCAGAAAATTCGAAAATCTGCAAATGTGCTCCGATTTCGATGATTGATACCTCTATCAATAGGCGTTGAGACCTGTAATTGTCATACAAACGGCCATTTTGATCGGTCGAATATTTCAAGACGTTTCGTGAAAAATTTAATTTTTTTGAAAATCAACTGAGCTATAGCCCACAAATTCAGAGCCAGAAAATTCGAAAATCTGCAAATGTGCTCCGATTTCGATGATTGATACCTCTATCAATAGGCGTTGAGACCTGTAATTGTCATGCAAACGGCCATTTGGATCAATAGGCGTTGAGACCTGTAATTGTCATACAAACGGCCATTTGGATCGGTCGAATATTTCTACACGTTTCGTGAAAAATTTAATTTTTTTGAAAATCAACTGAGCTATAGCCCACAAATTCGACTGAGCTATAGCCTGAGCTATAACTGAGCTATAACTGAGCTATAACTGAGCTATAGCCTAAGCTATAACTGAGCTATAACTGAGCTATAACTGAGCTATAACTGAGCTATAACTGAGCTATAACTGAGCTATAACTGAGCTATAACTGAGCTATAACTGAGCTATAACTGAGCTATAGCCTGAGCTATAACTGAGCTATAACTGAGGTATAACTGAGCTATAACTGAGCTATAACTGAGCTATAACTGAGCTATAACTGAGCTATAACTGAGCTATAGCCTGAGCTATAACTGAGCTATAACTGAGCTATAACTGAGCTATAAGTGAGCTATAACCTGAGCTATAACTGAGCTATAACTGAGCTATAGCCTGAGCTATAACTGAGCTATAGCCCACAAATTCGAAAATCTGCAAATGTGCTCCGATTTCGATGATTGATACCTCTATCAATAGGCGTTGAGACCTGTAATTGTCATACAAACGGCCATTTGGATCGGTCGAATATTTCAAGACGTTTCGTGGAAAATTTAATTTTTTTGAAAATCAACTGAGCTATAGCCCACAAATTCAGAGCCAGAAAATTGGAAAATCTGCAAATGTGCTCCGATTTCGATGATTGATACCTCTATCAATAGGCGTTGAGACCTGTAATTGTCATGCAAACGGTAATTTGGATCGGTCGAATATTTCTACACGTTTCGTGAAAAATTTAATTTTTTTGAAAATCAACTGAGCTATAGCCCACAAATTCGACTGAGCTATAGCCTGAGCTATAACTGAGCTATAACTGAGCTATAACTGAGCTATAGCCTGAGCTATAAATGAGCTATAACTGAGCTATAACTGAGCTATAACTGAGCTATAACTGAGCTATAACTGAGCTATAACTGAGCTATAACTGAGCTATAACTGAGCTATAACTGAGCTATAACTGAGCTATAACTGAGCTATAACTGAGCTATAACTGAGCTATAACTGAGCTATAACTGAGCTATAACTGAGCTATAACTGAGCTATAACTGAGCTATAACTGAGCTATAACTGAGCTATAACTGAGCTATAGCCTGAGCTATAACTGAGCTATAACTGAGCTATAACTGAGCTATAGCCTGAGCTATAACTGAGCTATAAGTGAGCTATAACCTGAGCTATAACTGAGCTATAACTGAGCTATAACTGAGCTATAACTGAGCTATAGCCTGAGCTATAACTGAGCTATAGCCCACAAATTCGAAAATCTGCAAATGTGCTCCGATTTCGATGATTGATACCTCTATCAATAGGCGTTGAGACCTGTAATTGTCATACAAACGGCCATTTGGATCGGTCGAATATTTCAAGACGTTTTGTGGAAAATTTAATTTTTTTGAAAATCAACTGAGCTATAGCCCACAAATTTAGAGCCAGAAAATTCGAAAATCTGCAAATGTGCTCCGATTTCGATGATTGATACCTCTATCAATAGGCATTGAGACCTGTAATTGTCATACAAACGGCCATTTTGATCGGTCGAATATTTCAAGACGTTTCGTGAAAAATTTAATTTTTTTGAAAATCAGCTGAGCTATAGCCCACAAATTCAGAGCCAGAAAATTCGAAAATCTGCAAATGTGCTCCGATTTCGATGATTGATACCTATATCAATAGGCGTTGAGACCTGTAATTGTCATACAAACGGCCATTTGGATCGGTCGAATATTTCAAGACGTTTCGTGAAAAATTCAATTTTTTTGAAAATCAACTGAGCTATAGCCCACAAATTCACAGCCAGAAAATTCGAAAATCTGCAAATGTGCTCCGATTTCGATGATTGATACCTCTATCAATAGGCGTTGAGACCTGTAATTGTCATGCAAACGGCCATTTGGATCAATGGGCGTTGAGACCTGTAATTGTCATACAAACGGCCATTTGGATCGGTCGAATATTTCTACACGTTTCGTGAAAAATTTAATTTTTTTGAAAATCAACTGAGCTATAGCCCACAAAATCAGAGCTAGTAAATTCGAAAATCTGCAAATGTGCTCCGATTTCGATGATTGATACCTCTATCAATAGGCGTTGAGACCTGTAATTGTCATACAAACGGCCATTTGGATCGGTCGAATATTTCTACACGTTTCGTGAAAAATTTAATTTTTTTGAAAATCAACTGAGCTATAGCCCACAAATTCGACTGAGCTATAACTGAGCTATAGCCTGAGCTATAACTGAGCTATAACTGAGCTATAACTGAGCTATAACTGAGCTATAACTGAGCTATAACTGAGCTATAACTGAGCTATAACTGAGCTATAACTGAGCTATAACTGAGCTATAACTGAGCTATAGCCTGAGCTATAACTGAGCTATAACTGAGTTATAACTGAGCTATAACTGAGCTATAACTGAGCTATAACTGAGCTATAACTGAGCTATAACTGAGCTATAACTGAGCTATAACTGAGCTATAACTGAGCTATAACTGAGCTATAGCCTGAGCTATAACTGAGCTATAGCCCACAAATTCGAAAATCTGCAAATGTGCTCCGATTTCGATGATTGATACCTCTATCAATAGGCGTTGAGACCTGTAATTGTCATACAAACGGCCATTTGGATCGGTCGAATATTTCAAGACGTTTCGTGAAAAATTTAATTTTTTTGAAAATCAACTGAGCTATAGCCCACAAATTCAGAGCCAGAAAATTCGAAAATCTGCAAATGTGCTCCGATTTCGATGATTGATACCTCTATCAATAGGCGTTGAGACCTGTAATTGTCATGCAAACGGCCATTTGGATCGGTCGAATATTTCTACACGTTTAGTGGAAAATTTAATTTTTTTGAAAATCAACTGAGCTATAGGGGAGAAGTAAAAATTATTGCTGATATTGTGAGAGGGTTGACTAAAATATTTACTAAAAGCTTAAACAATTATTTAAATCGGAGGGTTGAAATTTAACCTGATTTAATATAATTGGGAAACGAAAAACAATTATGTCAAATAATGTTATTGTAAAGATCGGTTAAAAGAAGACTGTCTGTTTGTCGGTTCATAATATTTTTGGACGATTTTATGTGAATCATCTCAAGGATGTTCCGTTTTTTGAAATTGGTTTCTCTGTCTAATATTTTTACATTTGTAAAATTGGGGGAGTGATTTAACCGGAGGGAATGATCTACTAATGCGCTGTGTTGTGAGTCTTTGATTTTTATATGGTATTTATGATCGTACATTCGTTTTTTTAAATACTGTTTTGTTTGCCCTATGTATGTTTGATTACAATTACTACATGGTACTTGGTATATTAGACTTGATTGAAGATTTGTTTCCGTTTTATCTTTAAGTTTTGAAAATGCGAGTTTGTATATTGTGTTTATTGGTTTAGCAACTAATTGAATGTCATGTATTTTGAAAAGACGCTTGAGAGAGTGGTAGGTCCGTTTTTCATAAGGGACTGATATACATTTGTTCGTTCTATCTTCAGCTGTGTTCGGTTGGTTGGTAACCGAGTTGCAATGTTTGAATTTTTCTGTTGTTATAATTTGGTCAATTAATTGTTGCGGGTAGTCATTGTCTAATAAGGGTTTTTTGAGAAGTTTAAAGTTATTCTCATAAAACTCAGGGTCAGATAATGAAAGAATTCGTTTAGTTAGGATTGAAACAGTGTTGGTTTTGTAGATTGAAGGGAGATACGATTTGTAGTTGAGATACGTGTCCGTTGTTGTCTCTTATAATTTTAATGTCCAAGAAGGGGAAAACATCATAAATTCGGTTATTTGTAGTGTTGAAGCCTCAATAAATTGCATTAGTGAAGAAAAACAAATTAATGTCAGAAATAGTGTAGTGAATATCCTTTCCAATTACAAATCCAACGATACAAAACTTTCAACGATAGACAAAAACCTAATCAATAACCTGAACAATACAAAACGATATCTGAAGAAAAATCCGGACCTATTAGTAACGTCAGCGGACAAAGGTAACGTGACAGTGCTTCTAACAAAAAACGAGTATAATAACAAAATAATTGAATTACTGGAAGACCAAACCACCTACCGATCCATTAACAAAGATAGAACAACAGCTACTCAAACTAATGCCAACCAGATAATAAGTTCGTGGGAAAGAATTGGTCATATCACCAAAAATCTTGCGAAGACCTTAAGACAATATAATAGTACTCCAGCAAAACTCTACGGCCTCGTAAAAATACATAAGACCAACAACCCTATCAGACCAATAGTTTCAAGTATAGGCTCCCCAACGTATAATTTGTCAAAATTTTTCTCAACAATTTTATCCAACATTGTAGGAAAAACTCAAAGTTTTGTGAAAGACTCGTTTGATCTCAAATCCAAAATTAAAAATCTCTTAATCCCGGGTGACACTCGATGTCACAAGTTTATTTACAAATATCCCTAACCAATTAATTTTTGAAATAATAGAAAAAAAAATGGACTGAAATTCAACCGTTCACGGAATTAAATTTACAAACATTTAAACAAGGACTTTCCTTTGTAATTAACAATTGTTATTTCTCCTTTAATAATAACCATTACCACCAAATTTCGGGTTCGCCAATGGGATCACCAGTCTCACCAGTCTTAGCAAACTTGGTAATGGAACATCTTGAAGAAAAAGTATTGGCTACACTAATAAAAAAACCGTTAATGTATTTAAGATATGTAGATGATATTTTATGCATTGCACAGACATCAGACATTCAGACGATCCACAATAGGTTCAATTCATTTCATAAAAATCTTCAATTTACAATAGAATTAGAATCAGAAAATAGTATCCCCTTCTTGGACATTAAAATTATAAGAGACAACAAGGGACACGTACGTACTGACTGGTACCACAAAAATACTTGGTCAGGACGCTATCTCAACTACAAATCGTATCTCCCTTCAATCTACAAAACCAACACTGTTTCAATCCTAACTAAACGAATTCTTTCATTATCTGACCCTGAGTTTTATGAGAATAACTTTAAACTTCTCAAAAAACCTTATTAGACAATGACTACCCGCAACAATTAATTGACCAAATTATAACAACAGAAAAATTCAAACATTGCAACTCGGTTACCAACCAACCGAACACAGCTGAAGATAGAACGAACAAATTTATATCAGTCCCTTATGAAAAACGGACCTACCACTTTCTCAAGCGTCTTTTCAAAACACATGACATTCAATTAGTTGCTAAACCAATAAACACAATATACAAACTCGCATTTTCAAAACTTAAAGATAAAACGGAAACAAATCTTCAATCAAGTCTAATATACCAAGTACCATGTAGTAATTGTAATCAAACATACATAGGGCAAACAAAACAGTATTTAAAAAAACGAATGTACGATCATAAATACCATATAAAAATCAAAGACTCACAACACAGCGCATTAGTAGATCATTCCCTCCGGTTAAATCACTCCCCCAATTTTACAAATGTAAAAATATTAGACAGAGAAACCAATTTCAAAAAACGGAACATCCTTGAGATGATTCACATAAAATCGTCCAAAAATATTATGAACCGACAAACAGACAGTCTTCTTTTAACCGATCTTTACAATAACATTATTTGACATAATTGTTTTTCGTTTCCCAATTATATTAAATCAGGTTAAATTTCAACCCTCCGATTTAAATAATTGTTTAAGCTTTTAGTAAATATTTTAGTCAACCCTCCCACAATATCAGCAATAATTTTTACTTCTCCCCCAGTGTAGTTTTTGTTTGTCAACATTCTTGTTACAATTGTCGTACTAACTAGTAAGCTTTCAATTTATACGGATAACACATTAGAATACATAGTTTTAAGCCTAGTTTATGTTTTATAATTTTAAAGTTTTTTTTAAATGTGATAAAATATATATTGTTTAACCCTCGGTTACTAACGTCTGGGTCAAATTGACCCATTGCGATGAAAATTTAAGAAAAAACATAGAAAACGAATTACAATTAACTTCATGTTACTTGATATCCAACCTCAGTCTTTACTTGTCATGTCGAAATAATTTTCAGAGTGGTTTTGATTGCCGAAGGAAGTGGGTAGTTATTTTAGAAAGTATCTGGATCATTTTGACCCACGTTAGTAACAAAGTTAAAATTTTTAAGGTGAATTAGGGTCATTTTGACCCACGTTAGTAAATAATTAATAAATATTATCCATTATTATCCACCGAAAATCCGCCATTACAATTCAAAAAACGCAAATTATTTTTGAAAACGTTGGATTTAGCTCTTATGCAACCACATAAAAATTGACGTAGTAAAACACAAAATAAAATACAAATCTCAAATTTAGTTGTAACAAATTTGCGCAAAATTCGTCGTTCGAGTCTCTGCCCAAAAAAACATTGGATAAACGCGGTATAGCCAACTCTGCCAACCGACTCAAGACCGCAAAACCAACACAACTTGCTCACAAGACGCAATAAACTTAAATGCAATGAAAGTTAAAGTTAAATCTCTGGAAGCCATTTAATTGGTATAGGCACTGTTTGTGAAAATCTGAACATATGTAGGTAATTCAGAAGTTTAGATTTTGCCATTTTTGAAAGGTATTTATTGGGGAAAAATACTTTATACACCAAAAAATTATTAAGTAATATTTTTTCACTCATAATTCCAGCTTTTCAACGATTCCAACCTTTTGAAGTTTTGACTGATAGGAAGCGATGGAGAGCTTTAAATTTGCCTTTATATAATTTTTTTATGAAATATTTTACATTTTGTGATATATATTTTTATTTTCTACAGACTGACACAAAACATTAAATATAATTTATTTTTTATGTATAATTATACCCAGTGTTTAATTTGGAAAAACAATTTTGGTGGAATATATTAACAGTGGCGGAACATTGGGCTTTTTAAATATGGGTCAATTTGACCCATTGTTAGTAACGTTGTAAGTTAAATTAACGTTAGTAACGGAGGGTTAAGTTATTATGTAAGTATAATATATTTAAGTACAATAGTTTACCAAATAACCATAAGTTTTTTAAATTTTCAATATATTAATGTTAATGTTTTCATTTTGTTAATAGTTAACCTTTGATAATGAGTTGGATGTCAGCTCGAATCGTTAGGTGTAATAAGCAAACTTAATTAAATAAAAAAAATTATATTTTGTTAAAAACCAAAGTGTAGTTTAATTGAAACATACCTGGGTTCTTCGCCGTGAAAGTTAATTAAGATCATTCAAAAGTGTTATCATTAGCACCAATGCCAATATTCACATCGATACCAACACCAACATTATGACATAATTGCTTCGATTACAATTCATTCCACTAAATTTAATCCAACTTTATTTTAACAAAAATTAATTTAATTTCATTAAATTCAGTGAAACCGAAAGCCCAATTTACTTCATCATTAATTTTTTATAATAAATCAGCCCTTAATACCCTTAAATAGATTTTCATGCATGAACAATTTTAATTCTAAATTAAGATATTAAATATTAAATATATTTTTTCTTAATTAATTTAAACTAAAATTCTAAAATCAGTAACTAAAAAATCTGAAACCCCATAAAATTTCATTACCAAATCTGTAGCTATCGACTCTAGAAATTACCTCCAAAATCATAATTAAAATAAATAATTGCTTATGATTATTCTGCTTAAAATCTCACTGCGAAATAATTTAAATTAAATCTCAAACTCATTAAATAATAACTGCTTTAAGTTGTCCATACTAAATTAAATTAAATACTTTGAGTAACTATTAGTATTTTCTGATTAGTACCATATACATATTACAAAGAATTAGCACAAATATAAGATTTGGCTAAAAAAATTTGTTTTAATTTTAAACGCACAATCTGCTAAACAAAACTCCTGCTAGAAGAAGGTATATAACTTTAAACTCAGAATCATTTTGATTTAGAAATCTGAAACTTTAATAACCTTGCCCCGACCAACGATGTTATGAACAAACTATTTCAATCTAAAAACTTTACCTGGACGATTAAAAAAATAAATTCTAAATTTTAAATCCTAAATTCCAAACTTTCAAACTCTAAATCCCTAATTTCAAATATGCAATTCCAAATACCAAATTTCAAATTCTAAATTTCAAATTTCAAACTGCAAATTTCAACTCCCACATTCAAAATTTCAAATTTCTAATTACAAATTGAAAATTACAAATCCCAAATTTCAAAATTTCATATTTGAAACTCCAAATTCCAAATTTCAAAGTTCAACCAAATTTCTAATTCCAAATTCCAAATTTTAAATTTCAAATTTCAAATTTAAATTCCCAATTGTAAACTTCAAATTCCAAATTCGAAACTTCAAACTCCAAATTTTAAATTCCAAATTCAAAATTTTAAATCTTAAATTTTAAATTTCAAATTCCAAATTTCAAATTCCAAATTTCAAACTGCAAATTTCAAATCTCACATTCAAAGTTTCAAATTTCTAATTACAAAATTAAAATTCCAAATCCCAAATTCCAAAATTTCATATTTCAAATTTCAAACTACAAATTCCAAATTTCAAAGTCCAACCAAATTTAAAATTCCAAATTTCAAATTTTAATTCCAAATTGTAAACTTCAAATTCCAAATTCAAAATTTCAAACTACAACTTTCTAATTCCATATCCCAAATTTTAAATTTTAAATTTTAAATTTCAAATTCCAAAATTTAAATTTCAAATTCCAAATTTCAAACTGCAAATTTCAAATCCCACATTACAAATTTCTAATTACAAATTTAAAATTCCAAATCCCAAATTCCAAAATTTCATATTTCAAATTTCAACCTATTTCAAAGGTCAACCAAATTTCAAATTCCAAATTTTAAATTTCAAGTTTCAAATTTAAATTCTAAATTGTAAACTTCAAATTCCAAATTCAAAACTTCAAACTGCAAATTTCAAATTCCAACTTCCAAAATTTAAAATTTAAAATTCAAATTCCAAATTTTAAATTTTATCTTTAAATATCCAATTTTTCAATTTCAAAATTTCAAATTTTTTTTTTATTTTTTTTATTTATTTATTTATTTTTTGTTATTTATTTCATTACAAAAGTATAACAAACTATACGAACTACCACGAACTATACGAAATTCCAAAATTCGAATTCCAAATTCCACATTTCAAATTTCAAATTTCAAATTCCAAATTTCAAACTGCAAATTTCGAATCCCACATTCCAAATTCCAAATTTCTAATTACAAATTTAAAATATCAAATCCCAAATTCCAAAATTTCATATTTCAAATTTAAAACTACAAATCAAATTTCAAAGGTCAACCAAATTTCAAATTCTAAATTTTAAATTTCAAGTTTCAAATTTAAATTCTAAATTGTAAACTTCAAATTCCAAATTCAAAACTTCAAACTGCAAATTTCAAATTCCAACTTTCAAAATTTTAAATTCTAAATTCAAATTCCAAATTTTAAATTTTATCTTTAAATTTCCAATTTCAAATTTTTTTTTATTTTTTTTTTTTCATTTATTTATTTTTTGTTATTTATTTCATTGCAAAAGTATAACAAACTAAACGAACTTCCACGAACTATACGAAATACCAAAGTTCAAATTCCAAATTCCACATTTCAAATTTCAAATCCCAAATTTTAAACTGCAAATTTCAAATCCCACATTCAAAATTTCTAATTACAAATTTAAAATTCTATATCCCAAATATCAAAATTTAATATCTCAAATTTCAAACTCAAAATTCAAATTTCAAAGTTGAGCAAAATTTCAAATTTCAAATTCCAACTTTTAAATCTCAAATTTCAAATTTAAATTCCAAATTGTAAACTTCAAATTCCAAATTCAAAACTTCAAACTTCAAATTTCAAATTTAAATTCCAAATTTTAAATCTAAAATTTTAAATTTCAAATTCCAAATTTTAAATTTTAATTTTAAATTTCCAATTTCAAATTCAAAACTTTAAACTCCGAATTTCAAATTCCAAATTTCAAACTGCAAATTTCAAATCCCACATTCAAAATTCCAAATTTCTAATTACAAATTTAAAATTAAAAATCCCAAAATTTCATATTTCAAATTTCAAATTTCAAACCACAAATTCCAAATTTATCAGTTCAACCAAATTTAAAATTCCAAATTTTAAATTTCAAATTTAAATTCCAAACTGTAAACTTCAAATTCCAAATTCGAAACTTCAGACTTCAAATTTCAAATTCAAAATTTTAAATCTTAAATATTAAATTTCAAATTCCACATTTCAAACTGAAAATTTTAAATCCCACATTCCAAATTCCAAATTTCTAATTACAAATTTAAAATTCTAAATCCCAAATTCCAAAATTTCATATTTCAAATTTCAAACTCCAAATTCCAAAGTACAACCAAATTTCAAATTCCAAATTTTAAATTTCAAATTTAAATTCCAAATTGTAAACTTCAAATTCCAAATTCGAAACTTCATACTCCAAATTTCAAATTCCAACTTCCAAAATTTTAAATCTTAAATTTTAAATTTCAAATTCCAAATATTAAATTTTAATTTTAAATTTCCAATTTCCAATTTCAAATTCCAAATTCCAAATTCCAAATTTCAAATTTAAAATTCTGAATCCCAAATTCCAAAATTTCATATTTTAAACTCCAAATTTCAAAGTTCAACCAAATTTTTTAATTCCAAATTCCAAATTTTAAATTTCAAATTTAAATTCCAAATTGTAAACTTTAAGTTCCAAATTCAAATTTTCATACTCCAAATTTCAAATTCCAAATTCAAAACATTAAATCTTAAATTTTAAATTCCAAATTTCAAATTCCAAATTTCAAACTGCAAATTTCAAATCCCACATTCAAAATTCAAAATTTCTAATTACAAATTTAAAATTCCAAATCCCAAATTTCAAAATTTCATATTTCAAATTTGAAACTCCAAATTCCAAATTTCAAAGTTCAACCAAATTTAAAATTCCAAATTCCAAATTTTCAATTTCAAATTTTAAATTAAAATTCCAAATTGTAAACTTCAAATTCAAATTCAAAGCTTCAAACTCCAAATTTCAAATTCCAAATTTTAAATCTTAAATTTTAAATTTAAATTTAAAATTCCAAATTTTAAAACTTAATTTTTTTTAATTTCCCATTTCAAATTCCAAACTTCAAATTCCAAATTTCAAATTTCAAATTCCAAATTTTAAATTTCAAATTTAAATTCCAAATTGTAAAGTTTAATTCAAATTCCAAATTGTAAACTTTAAGTTCCAAATTCAAAACTTCAAACTCCAAATTTCAAATTCCAAATTCAAAATATTAAATCTTAAATTTTAAATTCCAAATTTCAAATTCCAAATTTCAAACTGCAAATTTCAAATCCCACATTCAAAATTTCTAATTACAAATTCAAAATTCCAAATCCCAAATTTCAAAATTTCATATTTCAAATTTGAAACTCCAAATTCCAAATTTCAAAGTACAACCAAATTTAAAATTCCAAATTCCCAAAAACTTCAAATTCAAATTCAAAGCTTCAAACTCCAAATTTCAAATTCCAAATTTTAAATCTTAAATTTTAAATTTAAATTTAAAATTCCAAATTTTAAATCTTAATTTTTAATTTCCCATTTCAAAGTCCAAACTTCAAATTCCAAATTTCAAATTCCAAATTCCAAATTTCAAATTCCAAATTCCAAATTTAAAATCTTTAATTTTAAATTTTAAATCTTTATTTTTAATTTCCCTTTTCAAATTTCAAACTTCAAATTAAAAATTTCAAATTCCAAATTTCAAACTGCAAATTTCAAATCCCACATTCAAAATTTAAAATTTCTAATTACAAATTTAAAATTCTAAACCCCAAATTCCAAAATTTCGTATTTCAAATTTCAAACTCCAAATTCCAAATTTTAAAGTTCAAATTTCAAATTTAAATTCCAAATTGTCAACTTCAAATTCCAAATTCAAACCAACAAAGTTCAAATTTCAAATTCTTTTCCCGCTATAACGAAGCAATATTGCTAATCTAATTACAAATTTAAAATTAAAAATCCCAAAATTTCATATTTCAAATTTCAAATATCAAACCACAAATTCCAAATTTATCAGTTCAACCAAATTTAAAATTCCAAATTTTAAATTTCAAATTTAAATTCCAAACTGTAAACTTCAAATTCCAAATTCGAAACTTCAGACTTCAAATTTCAAATTCAAAATTTTAAATCTTAAATATTAAATTTCAAATTCCAAATTTAAATGTAAATTTTAAATTTCTAATTTCAAATTCCAAACTTCAAATTCCAAATTTCACATTCCACATTTCAAACTGAAAATTTTAAATCCCACATTCCAAATTACAAATTTCTAATTACAAATTTAAAATTCTAAATCCCAAATTCCAAAATTTCATATTTCAAATTTCAAACTCCAAATTCCAAAGTACAACCAAATTTCAAATTCCAAATTTTAAATTTCAAATTTAAATTCCAAATTGTAAACTTCAAATTCCAAATTCGAAACTTCAAACTCCAAATTTCAAATTCCAACTTCCAAAATTTTAAATCTTAAATTTTAAATTTCAATTTCCAAATATTAAATTTTAATTTTAAATTTCCAATTTCCAATTTCAAATTCCTAATTTCAAATTTAAAATTCTGAATCCCAAATTCCAAAATTTCATATTTCATATTTCAAACTCCAAATTTCAAAGTTCAACCAAATTTTTTAATTCTAAATTCCAAATTTTAAATTTCAAATTTAAATTCCAAATTGTAAACTTTAAGTTCCAAATTCAAATTTTCATACTCCAAATTTCAAATTCCAAATTCAAAATATTAAATCTTAAATTTTAAATTCCAAATTTCAAACTGCAAATTTCAAATCCCACATTCAAAATTCAAAATTTCTAATTACAAATTTAAAATTCCAAATCCCAAATTTCAAAATTTCATATTTCAAATTTGAAACTCCAAATTCCAAATTTCAAAGTTCAACCAAATTTAAAATTCCAAATTCCAAATTTTCAATTTCAAATTTTAAATTAAAATTCCAAATTGTAAACTTCAAATTCAAATTCAAAGCTTCAAACTCCAAATTTCAAATTCCAAATTTTAAATCTTAAATTTTAAATTTAAATTTAAAATTCCAAATTTTAAAACCTAATTTTTTTTAATTTCCCATTTCAAATTCCAAACTTCAAATTCCAAATTTCAAATTCCAAATTCCAAATTTTAAATTTAAAATTTAAATTCCAAATTGTAAAGTTTAAATTCAAATTCCAAATTGTAAACTTTAAGTTCCAAATTCAAAACTTCAAACTCCAAATTTCAAATTGGAGAGGCTTCTCGCTGAAGTTACCTAAAGACCGACCTCAGGCAATTACTTCAGAAAGTGGCGTTGATGATTCAGCACTTCATGGTCAAAAGTCAGACACTAGTGACAGAAACACTCTACAGCAAAAAACGTCCAACCATCCAGTTATTGAAAGCGTCAAACAAACGGTAACATCTCTTTCGACACAACTAACAGATCTACTAGTGACAGTCAATAATCTAAGTTCAATGCTCGAACAAATCCAGTCATGCCAAAATGAACTTTTCGAAAGGGTAGATGAATCTGAAAAACAGGTTGGTGAGCTGCAGAATAAACATCATGCATTGGAGCATAAGGTATCTGAAACTTCCGAGGCTCAATTGAAACAGGATGTGATTATATCAAAATTGGAAAATAAATTGGAAAGTGTAGAGCAAAAACTAATCGAGAATCATTTGATTATAACTGGAATCCCAGACAAATCTCAAAAACCTGAAGAAGTTATGGTGAAAATATTGGCGAATCTTCAAAGCAATACAACCCTTGATCAGATCCAGGAACTCAAATACATTGAAACAAATAATCAGGAAACGTCAACCTCAAAACCCAAATTAAACAAGGTTTTTCTTCAAGTTCGTTTACGTGATAGAGCTACAAAAGAAGAAATCCTTTCTAAATTTCGAAAAAGGCAGCAATTATTTGCGAAAGAAATGGACTACAATGTTGCTGATAATAAGCGGCTATTCATCCGTGAAGAACTTACAAGGCTTCAAGCAGGCATATTTCGAAAAGCTCTCCAGTTTAAGTCGGAAAATAATTTTAAGTTCCTGTGGGTCAAAAATAACCATATCTACCTTAAAAAGGAGAGTCACAGTAAAGTCATCATTATCAGGCAGATATCGGATTTGGATGAAATTAAATCTTCACAATCACATTCACAAGCAGATTCAGCTGGTGGTCAAAGTCAATTTAATGCAACAACAACACCATTGGAAAAGTAAGAGATTCAATTTATTTTATTTTCAATACAATCCATTTAATCAACATACACACATTAGATTAGTTTCATTTATTTATTTGCAAACTTTATTATTATTAGTAGTTTTACAATTAATTGTTATCCAGAAAGAACATATTTTTATTTTTAGCTGCAATATTTTAGTTTTGATTTTTGTTTTTAAAAATTATAAATATGATGACATTACACAATAATATTTTGTCAAATGAAATAGATGAATGGAAAGCAATGAACAAATATTATACGTGCGTTCAAAAATCTACAAATCATTGTGGAGACTTTTTGAATATTCTTTATTTAAACATTCGAAGTGTTCGATATAAGTTAAGTGATGTAGAGCTTTTATTAACAGTTTTACCGTTCAAAACAGATGTAATTGTTTTAACAGAAACTTGGCTTTGTCCTTTTGATCGGGAATTCTGTAACATAAGTGGTTTTATTTCATATCACTCAGTAAGAGAGGAAGGTTATGGTGGGTGCAGCATCTTTGTTAAAGAAAAAATTAATTCTTTCATTTTACATGAAGAAACATACATGAACAGTAGTTTCTTAGTAGTATGTTTTCCTGTTTATCGATTAAATGTAATTGCTGTATACAGGCAACCAAACCATCTCATAGAAAGTTTCTTGGCAAAATTTGAAATTATTTTACTGAATTATAGTAATAACATTATTCTAGGGGATTTCAATTTGAACTTATTATCTTCAGAAAAGGTTCTGGACAATTATGTTCGAATGTTAACTAGTCTTGGATATATTATATTGAATAAAATAGACCCTGACTATGCGACGAGAATAAGTAATACAATTAGAACCATAATAGATCATGTTATTTCGGATATGAGTAATTTTAGTTATGAATTTTATCTAGATGATTACTCCAAATCGGACCATAAATTAATATATTTCAGATTTGTAAAAGATAAGCGCATTATTTTGTCAAATAAACCGTCTTTCAAAGAGATAATTGATTATGATCAAATGGATAAGGATGGCTTGTGGAATGATCTGAATACTGTAAAGAGTTTTTCAGAATTAATAAATAAATTAAAGTTTCTAATAATGAAATATAGCAAAAAAATTAAATACAAATCATCTTCCAAGTTTAAAAAAGAATGGATGAATAGTGCTATATTTTCTCTTATTAAGCAGAGAGAGAAATTCCATCGTCTTAAAAAAAAATATCCATTTTCCGATTACTGTAAAGAAAGGTACACGTATTATGAAAAAACTGTCAGTGCTAAAATACAGGAAGCAAAAACTGCCTATTATTATAGACTATTTGGTGATAGTATTGATAATCCAAAAATTTTATGGAGTAATTTTAATAAGCATATATTGAAAAAAAGAACTAATAATAGAGAAATCAATCTAGAAATTAAAAATGAAATCGTTAATGACACCAATATACTAGTGAATGAGTTTAATGCTTATTTTAGTACAACACCGGTGAATTTGGTAAAGCATTTACAAACGCCACCAGAAGCAGCCTTTCATCACCTCAGTCATAATATTACTTGCCCTATAGATTTTAGCGATGTTACTGATGGTGAGATTCTTAATATCATTAAAAAACTAAAGGGTCGCTCAGCAACAGGTCACGACAATATTTCTAATAGATTTATAATTCGAAATGCCGAAAAACTTAAAAATATTATTAGCCAGCTTATTAATGATTGTATAAAAAGAAAAATATTTCCAGATTGTTTGAAGCTATCCAAAATTACTCCAATATTTAAAAGCGGTTCTGCAACCCTTGTAAGTAACTATCGGCCTATCTCAATTCCTAGTTCAATTACAAAAATTTTCGAAAATGTCATAAATGGGAGAATTGAGTCATTTCTAGAATCAAACAACATAATGTCGGGAGAACAATTTGGCTTTACCAGGAACTCAAATACTAATGCAGCGTGCCTTAATTTAACCAATAATATTACTGTTGAAATAGAAAAAAAGAAATTTGTCTCAGTTCTGTTTTTGGATTTAAGTAAGGCATTCGACACAGTTAATCACAAAATTTTATTATGGAAATTAAGGAAACTAAATTTTAATTGTGAATATATGACATTCTTTGAAAGTTATTTATATAATAGAGCGCAATTTGTTGAGATCGGTAATATTAAAAGCAATATTAACATTTCAAGTATTGGAGTTCCCCAGGGTTCGGTTTTGGGTCCGACCTTATTTAAGATTTTTATTAACGACATTGTTGATGTAAGATTGAGGGGAATGATTCAAATCTATGCTGATGACATAGCTCTGGTTTATAGTAGCTCTGATACAACAAGTTTAATTAGTAGTATGCAGTTGGATTTAAAATTGTTGCAACAGTGGTTTAATACTAACCTATTAATTTTGAACGTCAATAAAACTAAATATATGATATTTGAAAACAAAATTGCAAATGAAACCGAGGCAATCCTCGAGTTAAAATACAACGATGAAGTAATTGAAAGAGTCAACAAATATACCTATTTAGGGCTGGTTTTGGACAGTAAAATTAAATGGAAGTTGCATGTAGAGAATGTGAAAAACAAAATAATGCCTTACATTTTTCTACTACGAAAAACAAGGAAGATATTACCAATAACCGTTAAAAAAAACATTTACTACGCTTATATTCATACACATTTAGTTTACTTAAACCCAATTTGGAGCGGTGCGAAAAAAAAGTATTTAAATGAAGTATTTCTACTACAAAAAAAGGCCATAAAAAATGTCCTAGGTTTGCATATCAGAACACCTACAGTCAACCTATTTCAAGAATTCTTATCCTTAAATATGATAATATCAAGAGAATTATTATTATTAATACATAAAATTATATATGACCATATTAAGCACAATTTTGTATTAACTCGTATGTCAGAAATTCATGATTATGATACAAGAAGGCGATCTCTAATTAGAAATACACTCTTTCTTACATCTGCATCCGACAGCAATGTTCTTTACAGAGGGCTAATGATTTATAACCATCTTTCATCTTATTTAAGGCATCAATCCGACCTTAATCTATTCAAGAAGTGTCTAACAGCGCACGTACTTGAAAATGTAAGTGTACTATTTTAAAAGCGAACATGTACTTCAAAAGTGCGGTTAATTCTCTTTCCATCCATCAGTTTCATTATATAACATTTATTTACTTGTAATGGTTGTTATATTACTTTGTGTGGTGCCTAACTAAAATATTTCAGCAGCTAAAAATTTATTTAGTATTATTTTATTATTTATTTATGTATTAATTAAATTTTTCAACCTATTTGTTAACATTAACATTATAATTACAATACGCTATATGTTTCAAAATATGCGACTGCACTACGGTTCTCTGGACCGACGCAGGCATTGCACTTAAAAAAAATTTATAGATAAAAGAAATTGAATATATTCTATGTATAATGTAAAAAAAAAAAAAAAATTGTAATATCTATAAATCTAGTAATAAAGTTAAAAAAAAAAAAAAAAAAAAAAATTCCAAATTCAAAATATTAAATCTTAAATTTTAAATTCCAAATTTCAAATTCCAAATTTCAAACTGCAAATTTCAAATCCCACATTCAAAATTCAAAATTTCTAATTACAAATTCAAAATTCCAAATCCCAAATTTCAAAATTTCATATTTCAAATTTGAAACTCCAAATTCCAAATTTCAAAGTTCAACCAAATTTAAAATTCCAAATTTCCAAAAACTTCAAATTCAAATTCAAAGCTTCAAACTCCAAATTTCAAATTCCAAATTTTAAATCTTAAATTTTAAATTTAAATTTAAAATTCCAAATTTTAAATCTTAATTTTTAATTTCCCATTTCAAAGTACAAACTTCAAATTCCAAATTTCAAATTCCAAATTTCAAATTCCAAATTCCAAATTTTAAATTTCAAATTTAAATTCCAAATTGTAAACTTCAAATTCCAAATTCGAAACTTCAAACTCCAAATTTCAAATTCCAACTTCCAAAATTTTAAATCTTAAATTTTAAATTTCAATTTCCAAATATTAAATTTTAATTTTAAATTTCCAATTTCCAATTTCAAATTCCTAATTTCAAATTTAAAATTCAGAATCCCAAATTCCAAAATTTCATATTTCATATTTCAAACTCCAAATTTCAAAGTTCAACCAAATTTTTTAATTCCAAATTCCAAATTTTAAATTTCAAATTTAAATTCCAAATTGTAAACTTTAAGTTCCAAATTCAAATTTTCATACTCCAAATTTCAAATTCCAAATTCAAAATATTAATTCTTAAATTTTAAATTCCAAATTTCAAACTGCAAATTTCAAATCCCACATTCAAAATTCAAAATTTCTAATTACAAATTTAAAATTCGAAATCCCAAATTTCAAAATTTCATATTTCAAATTTGAAACTCCAAATTTCAAAGTTCAACCAAATTTAAAATTCCAAATTCCAAATTTTCAATTTCAAATTTTAAATTAAAATTCCAAATTGTAAACTTCAAATTCAAATTCAAAGCTTCAAACTCCAAATTTCAAATTCCAAATTTTAAATCTTAAATTTTAAATTTAAATTTAAAATTCCAAATTTTAAAACCTAATTTTTTTTAATTTCCCATTTCAAATTCCAAACTTCAAATTCCAAATTTCAAATTCCAAATTCCAAATTTTAAATTTCAAATTTAAATTCCAAATTGTAAAGTTTAAATTCAAATTCCAAATTGTAAACTTTAAGTTCCAAATTCAAAACTTCAAACTCCAAATTTCAAATTCCAAATTCAAAATATTAAATCTTAAATTTTAAATTCCAAATTTCAAATTCCAAATTTCAAACTGCAAATTTCAAATCCCACATTCAAAATTCAAAATTTCTAATTACAAATTCAAAATTCCAAATCCCAAATTTCAAAATTTCATATTTCAAATTTGAAACTCCAAATTCCAAACTTCAAAGTTCAACCAAATTTAAAATTCCAAATTCCCAAAAACTTCAAATTCAAATTCAAAGCTTCAAACTCCAAATTTCAAATTCCAAATTTTAAATCTTAAATTTTAAATTTAAATTTAAAATTCCAAATTTTAAATCTTAATTTTTAATTTCCCATTTCAAATTCCAAACTTCAAATTCCAAATTTCAAATTCCAAATTCCAAATTTCAAATTCCAAATTCCAAATTTAAAATCTTTAATTTTAAATTTTAAATCTTTATTTTTAATTTCCCTTTTCAAATTTCAAACTTCAAATTAAAAATTTCAAATTCCAAATTTCAAACTGCAAATTTCAAAACCCACATTCAAAATTTAAAATTTCTAATTACAAATTTAAAATTCTAAACCCCAAATTTCAAAATTTCATATTTCAAATTTGAAACTCCAAATTCCAAATTTCAAAGTTCAACCAAATTTAAAATTCCAAATTCCAAATTTTCAATTTCAAATTTTAAATTAAAATTCCAAATTGTAAACTTCAAATTCAAATTCAAAGCTTCAAACTCCAAATTTCAAATTCCAAATTTTAAATCTTAAATTTTAAATTTAAATTTAAAATTCCAAATTTTAAAACCTAATTTTTTTTAATTTCCCATTTCAAATTCCAAACTTCAAATTCCAAATTTCAAATTCCAAATTCCAAATTTTAAATTTCAAATTTAAATTCCAAATTGTAAAGTTTAAATTCAAATTCCAAATTGTAAACTTTAAGTTCCAAATTCAAAACTTCAAACTCCAAATTTCAAATTCCAAATTCAAAATATTAAATCTTAAATTTTAAATTCCAAATTTCAAATTCCAAATTTCAAACTGCAAATTTCAAATCCCACATTCAAAATTCAAAATTTCTAATTACAAATTCAAAATTCCAAATCCCAAATTTCAAAATTTCATATTTCAAATTTGAAACTCCAAATTCCAAACTTCAAAGTTCAACCAAATTTAAAATTCCAAATTCCCAAAAACTTCAAATTCAAATTCAAAGCTTCAAACTCCAAATTTCAAATTCCAAATTTTAAATCTTAAATTTTAAATTTAAATTTAAAATTCCAAATTTTAAATCTTAATTTTTAATTTCCCATTTCAAATTCCAAACTTCAAATTCCAAATTTCAAATTCCAAATTCCAAATTTCAAATTCCAAATTCCAAATTTAAAATCTTTAATTTTAAATTTTAAATCTTTATTTTTAATTTCCCTTTTCAAATTTCAAACTTCAAATTAAAAATTTCAAATTCCAAATTTCAAACTGCAAATTTCAAAACCCACATTCAAAATTTAAAATTTCTAATTACAAATTTAAAATTCTAAACCCCAAATTTCAAAATTTCATATTTCAAATTTGAAACTCCAAATTCCAAATTTCAAAGTTCAACCAAATTTAAAATTCCAAATTCCAAATTTTCAATTTCAAATTTTAAATTAAAATTCCAAATTGTAAACTTCAAATTCAAATTCAAAGCTTCAAACTCCAAATTTCAAATTCCAAATTTTAAATCTTAAATTTTAAATTTAAATTTAAAATTCCAAATTTTAAAACCTAATTTTTTTTAATTTCCCATTTCAAATTCCAAACTTCAAATTCCAAATTTCAAATTCCAAATTCCAAATTTTAAATTTCAAATTTAAATTCCAAATTGTAAAGTTTAAATTCAAATTCCAAATTGTAAACTTTAAGTTCCAAATTCAAATTTTCATACTCCAAATTTCAAATTCCAAATTCAAAATATTAAATCTTAAATTTTAAATTCCAAATTTCAAACTGCAAATTTCAAATCCCACATTCAAAATTCAAAATTTCTAATTACAAATTTAAAATTCCAAATCCCAAATTTCAAAATTTCATATTTCAAATTTGAAACTCCAAATTCCAAATTTCAAAGTTCAACCAAATTTAAAATTCCAAATTCCCAAAAACTTCAAATTCAAATTCAAAGCTTCAAACTCCAAATTTCAAATTCCAAATTTTAAATCTTAAATTTTAAATTTAAATTTAAAATTCCAAATTTTAAATCTTAATTTTTAATTTCCCATTTCAAATTCCAAACTTCAAATTCCAAATTTCAAATTCCAAATTCCAAATTTCAAATTCCAAATTCCAAATTTAAAATCTTTAATTTTAAATTTTAAATCTTTATTTTTAATTTCCCTTTTCAAATTTCAAACTTCAAATTAAAAATTTCAAATTCCAAATTTCAAACTGCAAATTTCAAAACCCACATTCAAAATTTAAAATTGCTAATTACAAATTTAAAATTCTAAACCCCAAATTCCAAAATTTCGTATTTCAAATTTCAAATTTCAAACTCCAAATTCCAAATTTTAAAGTTCAAATTTCAAATTTAAATTCCAAATTGTCAACTTCAAATTCCAAATTCAAACTGCAAATTTCAAATCCCACATTCAAAATTTCTAATTACAAATTTAAAATTCTAAACCTCAAATTCACAAATTTCCTATTTCAAATTTCAAACTCCAAATTCCACATTTTAAATTTCAAATTTCAAATTTAAATTCCAAATTGTCAACTTCAAATTCCAAATTCAAACCAACAAACTTCAAATTTCAAATTCTTTTCCCGCTATAACGAAGTAATATTGGGTAAATATTGTAATCGCGAAAACAATTTTGTTCCAGATTTTCACATTTCTCGACGAATTAGGTTACCAGAACCACAAAACACCGATCAGAAAAATGTCGTGTCCGTCCTTCCGTCCTTCCAGTCGCACATTTTTATTATTTTTGTTTTGCCTCACATTCTCACAAATATTGATAGTTTTGGTTGAAATTTTGTGCAAAGATAGATTATGGCAATAAGCATTTTGTGTTTATTTTTGGGTCTATTCGAGTATAGAATAGAGTGGGTTGCAGTGGAAGAGAAAACTGCTAAACAGATTTTCTCAAAAACGGGACCGACGATTTTTTTGTTATGTTGATGATAAATTTGACAATTCTTCATCTACTTGTTCACAAAATTTGAAGTCGATTAAAGCATTGCGTGGAGGTCATTTTAACAAACAGGAGTGATATAGATTTGTTGTTCTGTTTACGAGAGAATATTTTTCTACAGTTAATACACCTTGCAAATTTCAACAATTGATCCTTAGGTGTCTTTAAGATAAAATGAATAGATTACTGTGTAATATGGAATTTAAATTTCTAAATTTACCTAAAATAATGTGAATTGCTTTAATAAAATCGCCTTTAAAGCTCGCTGTATGAGAAGGATTATTTTTGTCCAAAGATTATTTTTCAATAGAGTTCAAATTTCGTTGAGAATGATTTTTTTTATTTTATTTCATATACAAAAGGACGAAATTTGTTCACTAACATATGAGAGAAATGTCATAAATAAGCAAATATTTCAATAATGGACAAAAATTGTTGTTATAAACGATATTTTGGTGTTGTTATGTTGGCCGTCTGCAAGATTATTTGCCCATAATGTTGAATGAATTTTAACTCGCGAGGAGAAATCTTGAAGGAGAAATTTCTATTTTTTTTTATTAAAATACAGTGATTTCATTGGGTGAAAATGTTGGGATACAAATAATCTCAGAAATAATCTCGCCCGTGCAATAATAAATTCTCTTAGTACTCAAAGTTGTACATATATACCTTCTAATAGCAAATTACTATGGGAGGCTTTAAAATAATATCACGCCATTAGGGTGGCGCAGGTTTGGGAGAACTGGGAGATACATAAAATAAAATATGCTATATATCACAAGGAGGTGAGATTCGGTAACAAATGATAATTAACGTTATTTCTGATTTTGTATTATTTGTGTTTTATTATTTTGTATTTTCGAATGGTCCACAGAAAGAATTATATCGACCAATTCTCACGTTGCTCACATAATATTATGATTTGAACAAACGGCACAAATTTTCAGAAAATAAATTGTTGAACATTGTGGATGCTATCTGAATAGAGTAAATTACACGTGTCAGTTATTAATAATCTAACTTTATTTGTGAGTTTGTGATTTAGCGGTAAGAGAGTAGAAAATTTATATTGGCGTGATCAATTGTGTTATTGTGGAAGACGTCTCCAAAATTTAAGAAAATCCGTGACATATTTTAAGGACTTGCCTGCCCAAAATAACGGAAAATGTTTGTAAAATATAAATGGTTGGTTTGGAGATCTATAACGGATGCTTTCTGTGAAAAGTGTCGACCGAGATTCGGATAGACCCAATTTTTTTTCCTACGACAGCTTTTTGCTTTTATAGTTCTGTTGTGCGAAAGTCTATAGTCTATCTGAAGATAAACAGATTTTAAAAATATTTTTTGATTGTTGATGTGAAAACATCTTTAGCGGGGGTAAGTCAAAAATTTCATGTAAAAAAAGGAACGGAAAATCCGGTACGACTGAAATTGCAAATTATATACAAGAAACACGAACAAGAAATGCACCGAACTTGCATACGATATAATTCGAATTGCAATTTCCGTCAGATTAAAATGAAAAGACACAAAAAGTATGCATGTGTAGTACAAGTGATTAAAAAAAACTGAAATGGAAGTACGTTAAACAAAGACAAATGCACCCATACTTTAAATATTAAATATTATATATCTTAGCGAGCTGTGAAAAAGGCACTTCTACATTGATACATAATAAAATAATAATTTTGAATTGTTTAATCGGTATGCTACGTTTATTGTTTAGTATTGCTCATGCTGTTGCTGAGTTTGGTTATATGGGGGATATAGAAAACAAAAACTATAATAATGGTAAACTGATTCGAATGCCATTTTCTAAAGATACGCGCAAGGAAGAAGCCGCAGGGAGACATGCTACCGTCTCTCCAGCTGCTATGATATTACAGTCAAAATAGCGCCTTTTAGTTTAAATCAATCAAATCAGCGATGCCATTTTGCTTTGTTCATATAGGTTGCCGTAACCATTCTCAAAAGTCTAAATATGGAATCTTCAACAATTGCTTTGTACAAGAAATGATGAATTTTAAAGCGTTCAGGGCAGGTTTAGATGATTAACTTAACGGAACTGTACTTTGCTCAAGCTCACGAAGACATGGCTAGACGGAAATATAGTCGGTTATAAATTTCAATTTTCAATTAAACAATTAATGTCGGTAAGATTCGTCCTCCAAATCCAGAATAGAATAACTTATTGACTTTTTAAACCAAAATTGTAGTGTAATTTATATACTGAGCGAACAGCAGCCGTCTATCTGCATTGGCTTCTCAGGCCCATTGAAGAGACTTGAAATGATTCAATAGTTAAAGGTTTTCACATAATTCTTTTGCGAGTTGAGCGTGAACTCGCCCGTTGTTTTTACCCAAAGACAAGATAACCTGTTTTTAGCACAAGACAATCATTGAACGCCGATTAGGGTATCTTTGAGAACTTGTAGCCTAAACAAACTCAACGAGTGGGACTTAATTAAATAACGTAAAAGTAAAACCAATGAAACTCTTTGATAGAATAGCATACAGGGTTACTATTCCACCCTACAGTTTCATTGCTTTTAGATTTATTTAATTTATTGTAACATTTAAGCGTATAATATCTCAAGAAGTGGTTAACCACTTTTTGCTTAACACTACAGATTTGTTTAAAATATTTTTTCTTGTTAAAGTAATGATTCCGCTGACAAAATTTATTCAAAATATATTTAATGTGCCAAGTTTAATAAAAATTTGGTTTGTTATTAATGAAAGGTTTTGTTCCGGTTTGTAGTATTCTTTGGCGGAATCTTGTCTATAATTATTAAGAACTACAGTTATCAAAAGCTTTCTTACGCTTCCACACAGGGAATCTTTTAATAGTCGATAGATCTAAAATATCAAAGGAATTGTTATATACCGACACCACTTAGCTGTAGCACATGTTTACCAAAATAATATCAAAAATTCTCTGCACGTCATTTCTAATCAAATTCTAACTGATATTATATTTTGGGTGGTCGCATTCAATTTCATATTATATAAAACGTTTTCTAATTTATACCGAACATTTCATATACATATGTCAAAACGAACAATACAAACTATAGTACATTAAATGAACTTTGTGTTATGTAAGAAGTGATCATAATTGATCTTCATTTTTTAGATTATTAATTTATTAAATAAGAAAATTATAATTAAATTCCGTTTTCTTCTTATTCTTTTTATACCGTCATATTACTCTTATTATATTGTTGCTGTTGCCTGATTTGATTTATGATTTCTTTTCAAAATACAATTACCTATACATAAATGCCAAGTATATATAAGATCGTTACAGAGTACAGATGATCCATTAATTGAATTAGAAAGTATCAAATTATTTATAAAGAATTTATGTTAAGTTGTAATTTGTAGTTTGACTACCACAGTTTAAATTAAAAAATGCTTAGTTTATTATTTTTGTTATAAGAATCGGTGTATATGACGAATGAGCACCACTTTATAGCTGGTAAACACACAGTCTTAAGAGACTGTATATAGTACATTTATTTAATAATGTTAATAAAAGTTTATTGTACTTTAAAATATTTATATAATAATTTTAAATAATTATAATAAATAAAAAATAAAAAAAATGCCGACTTTACATTTTCTGACATTGTAATATTTAGATAAATTATTTTGTTTGATCTTTATGACGTTTTCATTTTTATTTTTTAAATATATTAATTGTTATCTTAATGCAATTAATTCAAATTATAATTTTTCTACTTATGCCCGCGTTTCATCTCAGATCATATATCTTAAAGTCATTTATAGATCGCGCGAGGTAAGCATTTTATATATTGTATTAGATTTAATCGGAATATATGACGGTAGATTATACTTACGTGGTAAATCGGAAAGATAATAAATAGCATTGGTACTTATTTAAATCAAGTTGAATTGTCATGCTTTAGAAAATGTTTGTCAATTCGAAAAGGTCGATAGTAACTATTATTTCCATTTAATATGAACTTCATTGTATTAAACGTCAAGGAAAAACCCATCAAGCTTGTCAATCATGGCACGTTTAAAAATTTGTCCGGCAAACAAAACTGAAGAGAGTTTTTATAAATAAAGCAAATTACTAGGTGATACATGGTTTGATAAAAAAACAGTAGAGTTTTTGAATTTTGCAGGCTGTATAAGTACAGTTGGTGCAGATACATTATCGTGGTACAATGGTGATTAGTTGATTCACCATAAATTCGGGCGTTTCTTTCGTATTGCTTCCGCAAACAGCGTATGACTTCCAGGAATTACTCTTTATTGATCTTACGACCTGGTGGTAAGAGAAGAGCTCATGGTACATTAAGCCATTACAATGGAAAACAGTATGCAGAACCTTAATAGTCGATTAAACTTAACGAGCTTTTTTGATTTTGCCTCTTTAGGAAGCTTCCATTGGGCCCTAGTTTCGACGTCATATATTCGTAAAATCCTATTTTATCACCAGTTATGACCCATTTGAGCTGTTCTGGATCGTCTTTCACTTCATTCAGCAACGTCTGAGCACTGTCCATTCGGCACTGCTTTTGGTCAAAATTCAACAATTTTGGGGGAATTATGTTGCCATACGTTTCATGCCCAAAACATTCGAAAAAAGTGTTTGACATGAACAAAATTATATACCACCATCATCAGCAACCTCTCCGATAATGATTCGTTAATTGTGTAAAATTGTTTTGTTCACTTTTTCGACGATGGCAACGTCTCATGGTCTAAAATAGATAAATCCTTGATTTATTCATAGAAGGTTCGCCAAAACATTCAATATTTCCATTACAGTTGTGCACTTAATCCCATTCATAAAGCAAAATGCAATCCAAATTCTTCGTCCCATTTTCCACAAGTACCTACAAAATCGCCGACAAAACCATATATAACTTTTCGACAGCCAACAATAAAATTTGATAAACCAAGTATCCAATATGGCTACATATATCAAGATACGCCAGGGACAAGTGCAACAACAAAAGAAAACAAAATCTGAAAAACTATTGACAAATCACTTCAATGCAATCTATCTCCAGACATGCCACTCTAGAGGCTGATTTTATAAAAATTTTGTAATGAGTTTTGGAAAATCGAATTTTCCGAGATTTCCCACCGGAAACTTGAACTGAATTTTCTTCTTGCGACAGCAATTGGCAAGACACATCAATGCAATTCATGTCTAGACATAACACTCTAGAGGGTGATTTTATACAAATTTTCTAATAATTCTTGGAAAATCGATTTTTCCGAGGTTTCCCACGGGAAATTTGAACTAATTTTTTTTTCTGCGACAGCTATTGACAAGTCACATCAATACAATCCATCATCACACTTGATATTCTAGAGGCTGATTTTATTCAAATTTACTTTCGGCTGTTAACCACTAAATTTTTTATCTTCGGCGGAATGTTAATAACGTAATCTGCATTATCGACTTTTTACTTTCGGCTAGAAACTTTTGGATAACTTTAACGGGGTATGGAACAAGGACATTTCGTCATGTGAATTATATCTTATCTAGGGATGAATACTGATATTATCGGTCAAGCTCGTTGTCTCTTGTCTAAATTGACCTGTCTCTTATAGTTTCTGAGTTATTTAATTTAAATGTTGTCCTATATACCAAAAATTATGTTATTTTCTCCTAAACTTCTATAGGGTAAAGTCGCCTAAATTAAACCGGTGCTTCAATCGCACCTCAATGATTTCAAAAGTACGTTTCCTACCATATAAATGGCACAGTGTATAGTTATACTGATTTATGGGATAAAACAACGTAGAGCTGACCATGCGAGAAACAGGATTCTTTCCAATTATTGATAGGCATACTATAAGTTAATCTCATTGGAAATTTTAATCGTTTGAAATACATTGACAAATCATTCGAGATCAAAATAATTCTTCGTATGAAAACCGATTTTCCTTTTTCTTTGCCGGTTAAGAGGGCCGCCTCAAAGAATGAGTAGCTGTTTCATGCCAAATGTTCTACCATTACTTAATTTCGCCGAGTCCAGATTTCCTAATAGTATAGCTGACGATCCAATTTTTAGCTTCAATATATGCGAAAGCATACGGGGCTGATTTAATGAATTAAAAAAATTTTGCTGCAAGGTTTGTACTTTCATAGTGATCCATCATTGTGTCTATCGATTTATTAATTTTTTCTTCCCTCGGTATCATATTCAGAATCCGCTTATTTATCCGTTGCACTACATCAATCTTTCTAGCTAAAATCGCTCGCTCACAAAACCATTCTTTATTCAAGTAGTTTTTTTCTATAAGCGGACATAATTTTTCGATAAGTTGTTCTTCCGTTTCTATCATGTTACATAATTATTCTGTCAAATTAAGTTTACCAGAGTTTGGATTCAGGCGATTTCAAATTTTAAAAAAAATGCTTGTGCTCTAGGATCTCCTGTCATTATTGCACGCATATTTTATGTTAAAGAAAACTTTTCAACTCGATCCCAAAACATTAATCGCTTTAAGCATGCTACCGGCGGTGTCTGTTGAAACCTCCTGATAGTATAGCAATAAAATTCCTCCTAATAGACTTGAGTTCTTCCGAAAATCCTGTAATATTTTATCTAGCATTTCGAGTGATCTTCTATGGGCCATTGTACATTTTTTTTTTTTTTTTCGCTGGCGCTACATCCCATAGAGGGATTTTGCCGCTTGATATTGAAGTTTCGTAATCATTTTTTTAACGGATAATGAGAGATTAATTCATTGATCCTACATTAACCAGCCGTGATTTTTTCATCACCCGCCGGGAATCGAACCCGGGACCTTGCTTGCGGCCCGGGCATGCTAACAACTGTGCCACCGGGGCGGCCATTGTACATTCATCGCATATAAATATTTTGCATCGCATTAAAAGCTAACCACGTACCGAAAATCTCGTTATACATATCACAGACTGAACTTTGCTCCTATTCGAAGACCTTCAAACGATGTTGGTCCATGTACTTCGTGAAGTTGTAGAGGTAAGTAAAAACACTTGACCTTCATCCAATTCCTCTTTTCCGTTGATTGAATTTTCTTCGTGACCCGTCCCATGTATAGTAATTGGGAACTTCTGTATGGAAAAGTGTTCTCGCAAGCCGGTAATTTTGACATAATTGATAAAAAGCTGGAAAACTTAATATATGCCAAACCGTCTCATTACTCTTGATATATCGTCCCATTTGGTATCTCAAAATTATGTCGATTTTCATTAGTTATTCTAAAGACAGCCATATCACTGCCTTTGTTAATCTATGTGCACAAATATTTAATTGACTTGACAGAACTGCAATAATCTACGTTGATGTGCGCTTGAAACATGTTCGACAATAACGGTTTTGCCAGACCCTTTATTTGTCATTTTCATCTTTTACGTCTTTCCTCATCTTGATTTTCGCCCTAAATCCTCCTTCACTCGGTACTTTGGATAACCATCTTCACCCGTTTGCGTTTCATTCAAAAATGGTCTCGGATACGGTTTTGAGCATTTGTTTAACTCCACATGGTCCATGTATCATATTTTTTACGATCATATCATACAGTACAGGATCTTCGGCCGGATTTGGAAAACCAGCTCTGACAACGTCATCGATTTGATTCCAACGAATTTTCTCTTTGAGCCAAATTAAATTGTGTGAGCCGTGATTGTGGTAATCCTACTTTTTGTCATTCAATTAAGTACATCCAACAAATGACACCCGCCATTTTGTCTTATCTATCAGAGGTCATTAGTCCATACTGTAACACATCTTTAATCTCCTTCTACGATGAATTACACGTAAACTTTATACACAATGTGAACGAAGAAGGCAGGTGTGTGGTGGTCGTAATTGGATGGTCGGTGGTAGGTGTTCGGTGGTCGACTGTTAGATCCACAAATAAACACACTCCAAACTGGAGAAATTCCGAGTATTATAGGAGATTCCCAACCGTATGTTGCCGTATGTTGCCAAAGAAAATTGCCTCCGGTTAAGGGATATTTGGCCCGATTCCGAGATAATCAAAATTCATATTATTTATTTTATTTGCCCTTTCCCTATAAACATTTGGGCCCGATTTTAACTGTCCTTAATATTATTTTAAAAACTGAAATATTTTACGGAATTAGTGTGGCGGTTAGTTTTACGGTTTAAATAAACTATTGCTATTCCCCTCCAAACCATGAAAAATCTCAACATTTTTACTTGAAGGTCATTGATGAGGAATCCTAACGTATGTAAAATTGATTCATAGAACCAATAAATTTTAGGAATGAGAAGGTCCTCTAGTAAAATAAAATCCAAACTCTACAAATGAAGGAAAGTCATCGCTCTTGATTGATTGATTTTGAATGTTGGATCTAAGCATTTAGCAGGATCTACCGGTATTTCTAAGAAATATTGACGCCGGGCCCACCCATTTTTAAATTTACTTGGAAGGATTGGATAGGATTGTTAGTATAGGATTGAGATCGACCCGATTACAAACCAGGCGGTCTCAATCCTATACCTTGGCGATCAATTTAGTAGTTAAATTTTCTAATAATTATTTTAGTACATTTTTTCTAAAAACTGCTTTCCATCCTTGGCATCCTAAAGTCAATATTAATTAGTTATCAATTACCCCTTTTATATTTCCCACCACCTTATATCCGCCGGCCGTTTTTAATTGATTGCTTGCTTTTTTAAATAACTAATCATACTCTCATCCAATTAAGTTTCAATTTAAGTTTCATTTAATTTCTATAAACCTGTTAGGAATTAATTTTTAAGTGCTACGACCAACCTTAATTTTAATATTAGTATCTGTTGCCCTTCGCTGCTTCAGCTTCCGGAACCCGCCTTCGGAAATTTGTTGTTGCAATATGATTAAGCGTCGTCTAATCTAATTATTAACTAACTTTCTAATGCCCGATTTCAGAACAAAACAGCAATTCGCCAGTTAAATAATATTTCCTCTCTTTCTTCTTTTATGAAATTGCAATTTGTTTCATAATTCAAAATCAATGCTATTTGGATCATAATTCTTTTTTACATGAGAATTTTAAAGGGAGAATTAAATATTTGACTTTTCAATATCGCTCAAATAAAAATATAATTCTCCCTTTAAAATGTTCCAGTAAAAAAGAAATATGAATAATCAGATAGCATTGATTATGAATTATGAAACAAATTGCAATTTCATAATAGAAGAAAGAGAGGAAATATTATTTAACTGGCGAATTGCTGTTTTGTTCTGAAATCGGGCATAAGTCTAATTTTATAGTAACAAATACCATCTGAAATAACATTTATTAGTTTGCTGGGTCCGATTTCTGGTCACTTCTGAAAATCGTAATTATTATTAATTTAAATTCCACTTAAGAGTTAAAAAACAGTAGCTCAGAGACGACCTAACATAATAAATATTTAGTCTCAGCTACTTATTCAAGTGATTGAATCTACAGTTTAGCCCATACTACTCTTTTTAAATAAAGCATTTCCGTGAACCTGCTACTAAGAATATATAAGCTTGGGTGCGCACTTTCCTGTAATGAATTACTATTAATGCCACCAGTGACCAAAATCAAAATGATAAGACGTTAATTACTTTCTGAAGTATTAGGTCCGAACTGAAGTGCCTGTAAATCAACAGAAGGCTAAACTCAAAACAAAAATGTCTAAACTACCTACATCAGTTAGATGCTTAGTGTCTCCTGAAATCCGGTCATGTTGCTCACGAGTTTCTAACTATAACAAATTAATCGATTATTTTATTACGGCATCATATTTATTAACCAACTGGTTCGTTTCCTATTTTATGAAACTTAAATCTTAATCAACTTCATAATTAACTATTAATTTAAAAATCAGTAACTCTCTAAAAATAAATTAAATTAGGCATCTAGATTGTCAGGAGAAGCAAATTAATCAGTAAGTTTGACAATTCTTAAAATAATAACCTGCACGGATTATAAATTGTATCAATTCATAGGTATTCCAGAAACCACAAATCCACTGGATGCTTGAAGATTCTGGAAGATTGAGACAGGTTCCACGTGACTTCCCCAAATCGAAGTCAAACTTGAAATCGTGATTAGTTAGTTATTTCGAAACTTTACTTCCTTAAATAAAATCGAATCTAATTTTAAATTTGGAATTAAAATTAGAAACTAAAATTAAATTTAAACCTTTTCAAGTTTAAGAACAAATTATAAGGCATTAGAATAAACAGTTTAATTTTTTTTTTAACTGCAAAACCTTTCTCCCGAGTTTTCGTCATTGGGGTTTTTCCCTGTACCCCGAAACACCAACGATATATGACATACAAATCCTTTTTATTTCCTCATGTCAACATTCGTTTTCATAGCCTAAAATACTTTTGCCATTTGCGCATGTGTTATGTATCACCCTTTATTATTATTAATTCTAATGTTACACACAGTACCCTTCTGGCACTGTAGTCTGATGACCCGATGCCGAATTAAAAAAAGATGTAAAAAACGGAGTCGAGAAATAACACCTGAACGTTGCACATCAAATTATAAAAAACACGTATAAATAATAAATAAAATCATAATAATTAAATAAAAATAAAAAGAACAAATGGTTTTTACTTATTAAAATCCGCAAAAATCGCAACCCCATAACAAATTTTGGCGCAGCCGGTAGGATTGAAGGAGATAAATTTTGATTCGGGTTTCAATAATAAGTAAGCCATTTAATTTAAAATAAAAAAAAAAAAAAAAAACCACATGGTTCTTTAAACATAAGTTATCTTGTCTAAAAATCAACCATTGTTACATCTAAAAAAAAATAATAAAATTTTATGTAACGGATTTGTTATTAAGCAAAAATAAAAATAAAATACATTTAATAAATTTGTGCATAAATACTAAATTTATAATAAAATCGAAGAACTGTTTCATTAACATGTTTATTTTTCATGGTGTGCAACTCATTTGTTTTTGCTACATTTGTGTTTAGTAGTCAGTCTGTGCAGTTTGTGAAGTGTCGGGTAATCATACGAACTCTCGAACATATTATTACAAAATTTGTGTTTTTGTAAAATTTATAGTCACAAAAAAAAAAAAAAAAAAACCTCTTAAACTAAACAAAAAACGATATTGCGACGATAAAATAGTGATTCAAGCTTTAATTAAAAGCCAATTAAAGTCGTCCGTGATTTAACTCAACAAATCACATCGCGAAGCTGTCAATATTTTAACTCAACTAAATAAAAAATTGCAAAAGTTTGAGTGAAAAAAAAAAAAAAATAACAAGATCAAATAATAAGAGATCGGCGAATAAAAGTACACCTACTATATGTATTTATAACATACGAGCAGAAAATATTACATTTTTAATAGCGCAAAAATCATCGATTGGTTAATCAAAAATAAATTGCGCAACAGCTGATTATGATGTCTCATCACAGAGGAAGACTTTTTATTATTATAAATCATCATCATTAATCACAAGGTCGGACGTCAACGGGAACAGTGGATAGCACCTAGATAAGTTTAAACACAATTTTTATTTTTAGCAATTTATTTAAATAGTGCATGAATATAATAATTCATTTTTTCAGTCTAATTATTGCCAATAACTTATTAATAATATTGTAATTGTTGTTTGTGTATTAAATATTTTAAAATATTTTGAGTTGATAGTTGTGACGTGATATATCTTTACAAATTATTATTCAAAACAATTTAAATTCGTTGGTTCGTAACTAGTGTTTATTTAAATTTGATTAATTTGATCATAATCATTTTTTTTTATTTTAAATTCAAATGTTCGGTTGTAAATATTTATTCTTTTAAAAAAAAATTTCCTTATGTCCAACCGAACCACGGCTCTGGCTTTACCCAACGAAGACGTTAAACTTCAAGGTCCTTCTTGTGAGGTTACAGATATTCCAAAGAAAAAACTATTTGTATTGATTCCTCGATTAAATTTGCAAACCAAAATGTCATTCGACTATAGTTTAGCTTGTAAGTTAATCCCCGAGTTTGGTGGCGAATCTCCAACCCATTTGCATAAATTTATTCACTGTTGTGAATGTTTCCAAGACTCATTAAAACAAGAAGACCTAGGAACATTCTTGAAATTTATACCTACTAAGTTAAACGGTGAAGCTTATTCCTTGTGTAGATATCAAACTTTTAGTACATGGAAGGAACTTAAAAAGGAATTAACTTTGAATTTTAGAGAAGCTAGGTCAATGGAGAGCATTCAACTCGATCTCATTCAAGCCGTTCAAGGCAGAAATGAAGATGTTCGTAATTTTTCAAATCGAATCGAAAAATTATTAACAAATTTAAACGAAGCTTGTGCTGAAGAGCAGGGGAAACTAACGCCTGAAGTACGTGGTCTGAATAATAAAACCGCTCTTCGAGCTTTTAAAAATGGCCTCAAGGATCCGATATCATTACTCGTAAGCGCTTGTAGTTTTCCAAACTTAAAGGATGCTATTTCCAGAGCACTCGAGGAGGAGATACAACAAAAATCTAAACAAGCTCTGCATTTCAAAAACAAAATGGCACCTAATTATAGTAATTCTCCTAAATGCGAGATCTGCCATAAAGCTGGACATCAAGCCGCCATGTGTTATTCTAGGTCCATTGGTCCAACCCAATCACGAACTTCAAACTTAGTTCAACCGCCAATGAATTCTCGTGTGCGTCATTCGATTAATACATATTCATTGACATGTGCATACTGTAAGAAACGGGGCCATCACATCGCTGATTGCTTCAAGAAAAAAAACGCAGACTCTCGACAAGATATGTATAGAAGACAGGCAACATCAAACCCTCACAGTAACGTAACAACAACTTCTAGTCCCCAGGAAAACTCGAACGAACTCGTAAGTCGTCAGGGCACTCCCTTCCGAGTTCAAACCCAAAAATAAGTGAGAGCTCTAAAAATAATCAATTTTTGAAATCCGTATTTGATGTATGTACCATAGATCAACTTGATGAAAAAATATATGTCCGTTTGAGTCTAGATAATGGCAAGCCAGATCTCTTATATTTTCTTCTTGATACTGCCGCTGATATAAGCGTTATAAACCAATCTTGTGTATTAGAAGGGTCAACATACTATCCTGAACAAAAATGTCAAATAAGAAGTGTTACAAATGGAGTAGCGGAAACATTAGGTTTGCTTCACGCAAACATAGTATTTACCCGATATTTTACTCTTGCCCATAATTTCCAGATTGTTGATAGTTTATTCTCAATTCCTGGTAGCGGGATAATTGGAAAGGATTTTCTTGCACGTTACAATTGTGCAATAGATTTTGCAAAGAAGACCTTGTCCATTCCATATCAAGGCTCAATCATCATATTAGAATTAATTTCATCATCATTCAAGTTCTCGGTTCCGCCAAGGAGTGAAAAACTTTCAACCATTATCGCTAATATTGATAGTGACTCAGAGTACATATGTTTATCTAAAGAAATCGCTTCTGGTGTGTTCATAGGGAATTCAATAGTACATCCTCACAATAATATTGTAACGCTAAATGTCGTAAATACAAATGAATACCCCGTGGAGGTTTCTAATTCTGATTTAATTTTTGACAGCCTGGTTAATTATGATATTTTCAATTTAAATTCATGGTCAAACAAAATACAAAACCGATTACAAACTTTAGAGTCCAGTTTAAGCTTAACTCATCTAAATCGTGAAGAAATGGAATCTATTTTACACATATGCAGAGAATACAATGACGTATTCCATTTAGATGGAGACACATTAACGACAACTGATACCTTAAAACATTCAATCCAAATTCTTCCGAATAGCACTCCAATTAACCAAAAACCTTATAGAATGCCTCACACCGTAAAAACCGAAATAAATGAGCAAGTCAAGGACATGCTCCAACAAAATATTATTGAACCAAGTGATAGTGCGTGGAGTTTTCCATTGTTGGCAGTTCCAAAAAAATCTAGTGATGGTACTCGAAAGTGGCGGGTTGTAGTAGATTTCCGGCGACTGAACGATATTACAGTCGACAGGGTTTTCCCACTGCCAAACATTGTCGATATACTCGATCAACTTGGTAAAAGCACTTATTTTACAACACTTGATATGATCAATGGTTATCATCAAGTAATGTTAGATGAAGAGTCCAAACCGAAAACCGCTTTCAGCACAAGTGAAGGACACTTTCAGTTTAACCGCATGCCATTTGGTCTTAAAGGAGCGCCAGCTACGTTTCAACAGTTGATGAATAAGGTGTTATCGGGATTAAATGGATTAAAGTGTTTAGTTTACTTAGACGACGTGGTCATATACGGGCAAAATCTTTTGGATCACAACCGAAAATTGGCGGAAGTTTTAAATTGTTTTCGAAAGAACAACCTAAAATTAAATCCGTTTAAGTGTCAGTTCCTCAGGCGTGAATTGGTTTATCTCGGGCATGTAGTTGGACCCGATGGTGTCAAACCAGATCCTGGCAAAATTGACGCAGTCGTGAACTACCCCGAACCAAAGACTCCAAAAGATATTAGGGCTTTCCTCGGTTTGGTAGGTTATTACAGGCGCTTTATTAAAGGATTTTCCAAAATGGCGCAACCTTTAACTAACCTTCTAAAAAAGGATACTAATTTCGTTTGGACAGCTTTTTGCGAAGAAGCCTTTAATCAACTAAAAGCCGAGATAGTGAAACCTCCGATATTGCAGTTTCCGGATTTTGAACGCCAATTTCTAATCACAACGGATGCTAGTAATATTGCCATAGGTTCTGTATTGTCGCAACGCTATGACTCTGGCGAGCTTCCAGTAGCGTTCGCCAGCAGAACCCTTACAAAAGCTGAGAAAAATTACTCTGTGATAGAGAAAGAGCTTTTAGCAGTCGTATGGTCCATAAAACATTTTAGGCCTTACGTATTCGGTAATAAATTTCAACTTGTGACCGATCATAAACCACTAGTTTGGTTATGTGGTATGTCTAATCCATCTTCTCGTCTTATGAGGTGGCGCCTGGAACTTGAGGAGTACGATTTCGAAGTCGTCCATAAGGCAGGCGCATTGAACAAAAATGCTGATGCTCTCAGTCGAATTTGTCTTGAAAATAAGTCTTCTTTAGACCTATCCGAAACAGTTGACAATCTAAACTCTAATCATTCCTTAATAGCAGACCAAAATCAGACTGTAAGTCCATCGTTATCTGGCAGCCAAAATATAATCTTGTCCAATGTCAATCCAATACAAACAATAAATGCAGTGACTCGTTCGCAAACGAAGAATCACGAAACCACTACAGAACCAAACGTTAGTCAAACTTATATATCTAAACCGCAAGAAAACAACGACCAACTTGAGAATATGAACCCCCATGTTGAACAGAAGCCAAACTCATCAACACAACTCACTAACAATCTAGATCCAATAAGGGAAATAAAGGATCCAACTAGCCAATGGAAAATCATCGCCGAATTCCATGAAACGCCACAAGGAGGCCATCAGGGAATCCAAAGAACGTATAAACGTTTGAAGAAATACTATTATTTCCCACGAATGTTGAGTCTTATCGAGAAATTTGTAAGATCGTGTGAATTTTGTCAGCGTCATAAGGTCAGTGCTCTAACTAAGGTTCCGATGAAAATTACTTCCACGGCTAAACGCCCATTTGAAAAAATTTTTTTAGATATTGTTGGACCTTTGATTCCGAGTTACTTGGGAAATAAGTATATTCTGACATTGCAGGATGACCTGACGAAGTATTCAATTGCCGTTCCTATTCCTAATCAAGAAGCGCAAACTATAGCTCAGGCTTTCATCTCACATTTCATTTGTATTTACGGTTGCCCTCTTTCAATTCTTACAGATCAGGGCGCTAATTTCATGAGTTTGTTATTTCAGAATTGTTGTAAATTATTAAAAATAACAAAACTCAACACCACCGCATTTCATCCTCAAACCAACGGAGCGTTAGAAAGATCTCACCGTACGCTAACGGAGTATCTGCGACATTTTATTGATGAATATGGTATGGATTGGGATACATGGATAATTTATTGCATGTTTGCTTATAATACAACCCCTCATTCCACTACTGAGTTTATGCCGTACGAGCTCATTTTCGGATATAGGCCAAGGTTACCTTCGGCTTTCCATACAGATCCGCAAGTACTTTATAATTATGATGACTACGTCGCCGATTTTAAACATAGAATGCAAATATCCTACTCCACTGCAAGAGAAAATATATTACAATCAAAACATAAATCAAAAAGTTATTATGATCGAAACGCGAGTAAACCAAATTTTAAACCGGGTGATATGGTTTGGTTAAAGAATGACCACAGGGAAAACAAATTTTCTCATCCGTGGCTAGGTCCTTACAAAATAGTAGCGTCTGTTTCTCCAGAAAATTCACAAATTCAGATTGGTAAAGCTATAAAAAATGTACACAACAATCGACTCAAGCTTAATATTTGAAAAAAAAATTTATTAATGTATTTAGAATAAGTTTTAAAAAAAAAAAAAAAAAAAAAAAAAAAAAATGTTAACCTAACTTTGCAAACTGAAAAATAAATGTAACAAATTCCTGTAAGTTTATTATGTATTTAGCGTAATCAATGTAAGCTCAGTATTTAACTGATTCTATTATATTTAATTTTACTGTTGTTAAATTGTTTGAATTATTATGATGTACCTAAACTAGAAATTACCATTGTTAAACGCAGGGATGAACATGTAAGATGCATAACATCTTTCTTATGGGGGAAGGTGTTATGTATCACCCTTTATTATTATTAATTCTAATGTTACACACAGTACCCTTCTGGCACTGTAGTCTGATGACCCGATGCCGAATTAAAAAAAGATGTAAAAAACGGAGTCGAGAAATAACACCTGAACGTTGCACATCAAATTATAAAAAACACGTATAAATAATAAATAAAATCATAATAATTAAATAAAAATAAAAAGAACAAATGGTTTTTACTTATTAAAATCCGCAAAAATCGCAACCCCATAACACATGCAGTAATCTCTTAATTCAACTCAATAAAAATTTGTGGCTGTTATTAGTACATCAAGTGTAAATAAGTGAAAATTCCAACATGTTTATTGGTATACTAAAAAGCATTACAGTTAAATTCAAATTTACGGAAGAATATGGAAGTATGTATACACAATGATAACGAAATCAATTTATTATACATCGGCTCGCATGACAACAGCTTGAAATTTAATCATGATCATATCTCCTGAACCACGTCCTCTGTACAAAGTTCCGGTCTGCATAATTTAAGAGAAAGTGACCAACGGAGCATTATTCTCACTGAAAATCGTTGTACCCTAATGGAGGAGCTGCCGTTGTTTGAGCCCCTGCTCTGAACTTTCCCCTCACCTCCTTCTGCCTTGGTACCTGGAACGTCCGAGGTCTAAACAACTCCCAAAAATGCGACACCATTCACTCCATTTTGTTCAAAAATAATGTCCATTTAAGTAGTTGTAGTGTCCAAGAAACAATTATGTGCGCCGGAGCCTGTTGTATACCCAGCTATTTAACCACACTTTACACGAGCGACCTTTCGCTACCGTGCCTGTACCAAATACATAATTTTCCCCTCAAACCTACACTTTCTAGACTTTAAATTTATTATGCTATTGCAAGACACAAAAATAAGCAGTCTATGTCAAACCATTTTGTTGAACTCCTATGCGCATGCTATTTCAACTTCCAATAACCATAATCTGTGGCCGATAATCTCTGCTTGCATTAAAACTGCATCTCAGCAGGTTCTGACCACCATAAATCCCCTGACCCCAAGGGTAAGCGAGCCTTAGCCCTTTTAATACAGGCCCAGTATTTTAAGAACGCCCATCCCCATGACCGAGTGCTAGAACGCTTAAAAACCACCAGGAAGCGTCTGTTTAAAGCCTATTCCAGTCATCGAGCATTGGAGTGTCTACAGTTCTTCAGTCATTTGACTCATAACTCTCCCCATAACCACCTCCGCCCAACCTATTCCTTTTTTAAACAATTTAAATGAGACAATACTTCATATATTGGAAATTACATCCCTCTTTTCTCCTCGGATTATTTCCCACTGGGTCCTCCTCCCACTAAAGAGGAAATTCAATCTATTCTTAATTATATTCGCCCAGGAACTTCTCCCGGGCCGGATGGGATTCCCGTTGAGCTATTCAAGCATGCGCCCGATAGCGTTATTGAACCTCTCCATAAACTTATCGAAACTGCTTCGATGCAGAATCTCCCACCGAGTGGTTCAACACCGTTCAAGTTCCGATTCCCAAATGATTATCGACGCATATCACTTTGTAATGCGGGTTACAAAGTGTATGCCAAGTTTCTCCTTGACAAATTGGATGACCATTTAGATTTACCCCCTACCTATCAAGCCGCACTTTTGACCAATCGCTTTGCCAATGATCATATGATTAAAATTAATTAATAAAAATTTACTTTACATTTGAAAAATACCCTAAATATTGTTGATACATTGTTTAATTTGGTTTAAAAGAGGTGTATCCAGCCTAAAAGAAGCTTTATTTATTTATATTAAGTGAAGCTTAATCCTCTACTTAATAACTGTCTATGTTCTTGCCAGAAAATGATTCCAATAAACGATTTTTCACATAATCGTCGACAAATTGAACCTCATGGCGTTTACTTGATTTTGGGTTCAAATTAATTAATATTTTGAACTTTTTTATTAATTAAAATGTGTTATTATTGCAACACCGTTTAGTGAATTAATCCTTTGATTCAGACCCTTATACAGAAAATTTGTATTGTAAATTCTAATAAAGTAAAAATAAAGTTTAATTCAAGAAACTGCTGATTCTGGAATGTGCTAGCTTCTCAATAATTTTACCAAATACAGAGAGCAATCATATCGGCCTATAATTTAAAATGTGTTTTTTATCACCTCTTTTGATTAGTGGAATAACCACAGCTTCTTTTAACTTAAGAGAAAAAATACCAGATGAAAAACTGCAATTTACAATTATGTAAATACATCCACTATATAGAGCTAAATTTTTCTAAATAAGAAACTATTAATCAGTCGATCCAGCCAGTTTTAGACCAAACATTACGTTAAGAATTTCCAATGAATTAGTTTCCCAGAAAACGCAAGATTTTACTTCCGATTTAATAAATACAACATCAGAATAAATTTGACTATATCAAATATATAGTTTGCTTTAAATTAAGGACAGAGTTTACGAAATGATTGTTAAATATTTCGGATATAGCAAGTTTATTAGTTACTGAAGAATTTTCATCAATTACAAGTTCCACAATCAAATCTTTCTTATGCTCCTTATTTAAAACTTCATTGACCACTCTCCAGCTATCTTTAAAATTGCCATTTGTATTCTTGAATTTATGTTTATAGTATTTTTGTTTCTCTACATATATATGTTTCAAGTTTAAGCGCTTTATTTAAAACTTTGAACTTCAATAACAGGTTAGAATCTCTGCGATTTTTAAATAATTTTTTAGATACACCATTTTTCAACTTAATTTTTTTAAGTAGAATTGCTGAAATCCAAGGCTTAACCCTTTTATACGCTTTAGATACATTAGTTTCGGAATAGACATTGAGCCAGCCATATTCAACTCAACAAATACATTTGCATAATTTATAGAGGAGACATAATGTTTCAATTTTGGCAGTAAATGATTATTGATAAAAATGTTCGACGGTACAAAACTTATCGATATCATAAGGTGATCAGTAAAATGCAGATCATAAATATCCGCAACGATACTAAATTCAAATTTCAAAGAATGTCTAAAAAAAAATATGATCATGTAGCAGAATCATTACAAATTCGTGTTGATAAATTTAACATAGAACGTATGTAAGCCATGAGACGTCATCATAAATATATAACTGTCTGAAGATGGGGGATGATCTGAAATATTTATATTCATATCACCCAAAACTAATAAATGTTTCGCTTTAATCCCTGATAAAATATTATTAAGCTCCACCATTTTGCACCATGGGCCCTTGTGGCATTGAGTGCGAAACCTTTTTGGGTTCCAACCAATTTCAATAATAATAAGCTCTACCAAAAATACCAAAAACCCGAACGGAATTAAATTAAAAATTTACCTGTAAAATGTCAGCACTAGTAGCATCGATGTAGGATGCAGTATTATTCATTATGTCATCACATAGTTAAACAACAACTCTACCGGCCCTATATGAAGCATTACATTTACCGTAAATGGTAAATCTCGAGATTTTATAATTTTCAAGTCCATATTGTTCAACCCAAACCTCAGATAAAAGAATGATTTGTGGCAATATGTCAAGTGCACCAATGTTAGCTACAAATAAATTGAAATTTTGCCTAAGGGTTCTAATATTTTGATGAACTATAAAGAGGTTTAATTTATTCTTCAAGTTGTTGTTATTTAAAGATACTAAATCTACATTGACTACGTTGGTTTGGTTGCCGTACAACCTAAAAAAGGATGAGTTCGGGTTATATTCTGGAACTCCTTCACAAGAAGCTGGCCATGAAGTTGAAGCCATCATTTTCAAAATTGGCGTCCGAGACCCTTATTTTGGAAGACAAGTAGTCCTGTGTAAAATTGTTTCGTATTTTTTGCCCGATGAACTAAGCACTGTCTAACTTAAAATTAGTTTCCAGATATTATTCATCCGGATGAAGCCTTGAGACAGAAATCTGCTTTCATGGTTTAACTGCACGTAATGGTCCTTCTATATCACCCCCAGTGCCAATCGTTATTCACAATATTTACCACTTTTGATTTCAAATTATCTGAAGGAGATTGCTGAACAGTAGCGCGACACTAAAACTTTTAGGAGAATTACTAATTTTCTTTCCCGACGAAGAACTAGGGCTCGGAATAAGCGATGCAGGCTGACATACCAAAGATGATTTATTTTTGAAATCAAATTTGACATTAGTTGCAAATGACACCGGATGTGACACCGAGCCCGCAAAATTTGGCACAATTTCTTTATTTCTTTATTGCGAGGGTTATTTCAGTTTTGCTTGAATTTTTATTTGTCTCCAATCTCAGATCCGGTGTTACAAAGGCCGGAACAGTTTCATTTCAGTCATCATTGGTTGTAACAATATTGTTATTAGCTGAATTCGTATGAAGCGGCACATCTACGTTATGGCTCACAACACTATTTAACCCAACTGCCGCATTACTGTCAGTACTCGATGCCGAATTAGTACATAAATCACCATTTGACATATTTTTATTTACACTTGCACACTTATTTATATTGTTCACAGAAAGTTCAATTATATGGCAAAAGTGGTTAGCTCTGCAAGCTTATTGTTATTATGCATTTTAAACATGTGATTACACTTATCGCAGAACCAATGGATATTTTTGGAACTTGCTATTCGGTCAAAAACTGTTTTTTTATAAACCTGCACATTGCGATGGTATCACATTGGACACTACACCTTAACATTTTGATGAACCGCACTGTCACACGTGACGCACATTGAAATTATAGCATACAAAAATAATATCACGCTATTAGAGTGGAGCAGGTTTAGAAGAGCTGGGAGATATATAAAATGAAATGCTATTTGATAAGAAGGTGGGATTCTGTAACAAATGATAATTAACGTTAACTCTGATTTTGTATTGTTTGAGTTTTATTATTTTGTATTTTCGAATATTTCACAGCGATGCCCCGTCAAGACTGAAGCACTGAGTAAATAATTATATCGGCCCATTCTCACGTTGCTCACATAATATTATGATATGTACAAACAGCACAAATGTTCAGAAAATACATTTTTGAACATTGTGGATGCTCTCTGAGTGGAGTAAATTAAATTCTTAAGAACTTTCAATGGTATACTAGAGATACGTAACTGGATCTAATTGTTAGGGGTCAAAGATGAAAAATGGCGATTGCGACTTTGATTGCTGCTCAAAATGTGTCAGTTCTAAATAATCTAATATTATTTGTGAGTCTGTGATTTGGCGGTATGAGAGTAGAAAATGTATATTGTCGTGTCTTCATCAATTCTGGTATTGGGAAAGAGGTCTCCAAATTTAAGCAAAGCCGTGACATATTTTGCTGCCGAAAATAACGCCGAGCGAGTCGGATAGATCCATTTTTTTAAACGTTTTCGAAAACACAACGTGTTTAAATTGTTGAATTATTCTATGACAATGAGCGCGTGCAGTGAAACATGTTTATAGAAAATTACGTGATATTTACGATTGTTCAACTGAAAGCACTATGGGGAAGATAGAAAAGTAGAAAAATACGATAGTAGCGACATGTAAGAACATATTGATTTGGTTCGTAAAAGTGTTGCTGGAAGACCCTGGAAATGTACATTAGTCGACGTTCACAGCAAGTTGGGCTTAGTGAACGAAAAGTTTCCCAATTATGCCAACATGTCATTCAAAATTTTATTACACAGGAGTGGACATCTGTGGAAGTGCTCATTTGGCAGATATGGTTTTTCGTAAATAAATAAACGGTAATTAATGTTTTATTGAAAATTTTAAGAAACATCGCAATTTGAAAGACATGTAACTTCGTTACATTTGAGAATCGGGATAATTTTCGCAAATTCTTTCTGTATGCTCATTTAAATTGTCCCAAAATATATGCCCATTCCAAATGTATGCACGTTTGCTGTATTATTTGTCAAATGATTAAAGCTTTCACCAATTTTCTTATTCGAACGCCTTCTTATCGCACAACTACTGATTAACTGTTTAGAAACAAAAATGTTTTCTAGGAAGCATTTATAGCTATACAAGTATACATACATATATTGTAAATGTTTTCTTAGCATATAACCGAACTTTCACATCAGCCGATAAAACTAAAAAAAAAAATCATTGCATGTAAAAACATGTTTCTAAAAGAGGCAACTTGAATAAAATCTTATCAATAATTAATATTTAGTCTGCTATTTGATTTAAACTATAATATTACATATAATGATAACACGAATAAATATACTACATATTTACTCTATTAGTAAATTGATCACATCCACCAGCCATTCCGGCCCCATTTTAAGCGTTGACTTTTTTTTTTTTTTTTTAATCATAACAAAATATTGTGTGTATTTACTATAATATAACGGTCATATATTTAGAAAATACTGCTGCACATATGCATGATATATAGCCTTGATAGATAATCATATCAAAAAACTATTAAATAATAAATAAATAAACAATATTATAGAAATGGATACCTATGTAAATAAATTAATATAAACAATAGATGAATATAATAAATAATCATAAGATTATTTTATTCATTTCATGTGTCTGTTATTAATTTTTATGTTTTTTTTTTTTTACAAAATGATTCATTTACAAATTCTGAAATTATAAGCGTAATACGTTTTGCTGCTGTTTAAATGCTATCAAGTCTCACACTTAAGATTTATAATTTTTTCTTTTTTCTTTTTAACTATTGTTAAGACTTTTATGTTTTTGCTTTTCTTGAAGACGTGACAATAATTTCAAATGCAAATATACATTACACACACAGTGCACATAGGGAAGAAAAGAAAACAAAATTATTGAAATGTAAATAAAGTAAAGTAGAAATTAAACAATAACAAAAATTAAATAGAAGAAGAAGCCATACACACAAAAAAATAACAAGTAAAACTTATGGGTATATATATAGTATGGGGGAGATGATGCAACAACTCTACTTATGAGTATGTACATTTAGCAAATGTGTATAACTAAATGGCCAATTAGAATATAATTTTGCATATTTTATGATTTTTGTGATAATTTTCTAATGTTATAAATGTTAAAATAAATATTTAATTTAATTATGCAATTTTAAAGAGTATAATATAGTAGATAGTAGTTATATAGTTGTTTTGTTATAGGAAAATATTTATACATAAAAGCAAGGATTTAAATTATTATTTTAATGTGTACTCACATCACATCAGCGCTTTTTGTTTGTTTATTTAATTTTTAATTATGCAACTTACACACAATATACATAAGAGTGTAGATACCTTATTTTCCAAACAGATGAAGTGTGAATTTTGATCATTTTCTTGACGTTGAACGCTTCTCTATTTATATAGCCTTGTTTAAAAGTGTTTGCTTTTTATTTCCCTATTGAATGAATTATTCTCAAAGTTGGCGGAAATTTAAATATTTTGAGATAAATGAGAAGTTGATTACAAATACATCAAAATAATTGCATTTGCACAACCCTGATGGAAACACAACTAAACTAACTAACTTACAAAAATTACTAACTATCGACTGCCGACTGAAACCGGGTCGAGTCTATAATGCTAACATTTCTTTCCTATCCTGCGGTCTTGTTATATCAATCAATTGAAATAAGAAAACGTTCTCTCACATTTAGCAACAGAAACGGGTAAAATTAATAGCACTCTTAATGTAATCAGTGTATTTGGAAAGAATTCCTTCATTGTTGTTGTTATAAATCCACATCAAAATGTTTTCTGGATCATCTTCAATTTTTCGTGTTTGTTGGTTTGGAGGCGCCTTTTTTTCATTTTAAAAATAAAGGAAATTTGTTGTTATTTGTTGTTAAAATTTAAATTTCACATTGTCTTGTGTAGGCGCCTTTTCATTTTCGGCGGTTGCGGCGCCTGTGTACAGTGCATACTTCGAACACGCTACGAGCCGGGCCTGGATATGACCATCTGATGCTGGCCAGCTTTTAGCTAGTATCATGGCCTATCCGCCCATATATAAAACCATTAAGCAATATCGATTAATAAAAATAATATGACACTTGTATAGTCACAAGGGTACACCCATTGTGAAAAATGTTGCTACTAAATGCCAGCAGGAAATAATGAGTGTGAAGTTTATGCTAAAAAAAAAATAACAAAAAATTACACTGTTAAATTTAGAATTTTGAATAATTTTGATGGTTTTATAAATAATTGTATCACCGATCACAGAGATGTCCACAATGTCTCACCTATATTTTCGAATAAGTTATCCATGTGCCAATATACGTGGCCAACTTGATCCAATTGTGACGAGGTTTACTATACTTCATAGGATTTAGAATTTTGAATAATTTTGATGGTTAATAAGATAAGTTTTTTACTTTGGTATAGCAGAAAAGAAAATGAGAGTATAGTTTGTTGTTTCTAACCATCAGGGAGGATTCCGATTTTTATAAAAAATTGACATTATATAAAATCATATTCAGAAAATTCAATTATACGATTATTTGAGAGTATGATATAGTCACTTATCATACTCTCATTTGCATGGGACGATATATACTCAAAGATACAAGGCATATTTTTTGCAAATGGTCAAATAAAATGCGCCTATAGGTAAGCACTTATGGCTCATGTCTTTGCTAATTTAACTGCTCGCAAGTGTTCTACCTAATTTTTCATGAGCAGCTACAAGCAGTTACAACAACATTCTCCGTTAGGTGATATTTATTAATAATTTACAACAATAAAGCTAAAATTTATTTTTTAAATATCTCTCTTAATATTTTATTACCATACATTTAAAAAATTAAACCACAATCGCATTATTTTTTTGTATTATGCGAATTAAAAATTTAGGCCCGAATTTATAGTCGTAACTATTGCTATTGCTATAGCAACGATTTTCGAAAATCATTTTAAAATCATGTAGAAAATTCGATACGAATTTCGAATTTACTTTCTTGTCTTGGATATATTAGGCATTTTCGGAAATAGACAAAAGTAACTTCAGAGTAAGTTTTAATTTTTATTATGTTGGTAACAAAGTTACTCAAGTTACCTTTCACAGTGATAAACCAATTTAAGTAGGTATGATCAAGCGCATGTATTGCTATCTCTTTCACTAAAAAATTCTGTCATTTGGTGCTTATATAAAACCTAACAAGCCGCCAAACAAGAAAACATCGTACAGGCCGATTTCCCTACTTCCTATAATTTCAAAATTATTTGAAAAGTTACTACTCAAGAGATTAAAATCAGTAATAGAAGACAGAAAACTCATTCCTCCTCACCAATTTGGATTTATAGAGAGACACTCTACCATAGATCAAGTGCATAGAATCACAGATCTAATTGAAGATGCTCTGGAAAATAAAAAAATATGCTCAAGTGTATTCTTGGACGTATCTCAAGCCTTTGACAAAGTATGGCACCGAGGCCTGGAATATAAACTACACAGAGATCTGCCGAAGCAGTTTTACCTGATTTTAAAGTCATATCTAGCTGATCGACGCTTTCGTGTGAAACATGAAGAGGAATACTCCGAATTAAAGAAAATATCGGCGGGAGTTCCACAAGGGAGTGTTCTGGGGCCGATACTCTATATACTTTATACGCGAGACGTGCCAAGCACAAAAGGAACAAATATTGCAACATTTGCGGATGATACTGCAATCTTGGCAACTGGAAACAACATAGAGGAGTCAACCAGCAAATTACAAAACGCTGCTAATTCATTGAGTAATTGGACGAAGAAATGGCGCCTTCAACTCAACGAAACTAAATCTGTACATATAAACTTTACCAACAAAAATGTTAATTGGTTACCTGTTCGACTGAATTCACAACTTATTCCACATGCAAACACGGCAAAATATTTAGGAATGACCCTTGATGCTAAACTCAAGTGGAAAGAGCATGTTAAAAAGAAAAAAGAAGAGTTAAACATCAAATATAGAAAAATGTATTGGCTCATAGGAAGGAACTCTGAGCTAACATTACATAATAAACTGCTATTATATCGGCAGATATTGAAACCTGTATGGACGTATGGTATACAGCTATGGGGCTGTACCAAGAAAACTAACGTAAAAGTAATTCAAACTTTTCAAAATAAAGTCTTGCGTAGTATGGTCAACGCACCATGGTATATAAGGAATGATAACCTTCATAAGGATCTAAAGATGGAGTACGTCAGTGAAGAAATTAAGAAATATGCTAGGAAACACGTACAGCGCCTCAGTCAACATGAAAATGCGGATTTGCGTCGTATGCTGAACAACCAAAATCCAGTAAGACGGCTTCGAAGAACGAAGCCCTTAGAACTAGGACAGATAAATTAATGAAGTATCCAACCTGGAGCTAACCGATGGGTTATTATCCTCAAACAGTTAACATCATTTAATATAGATAAATTACTAGATGAAATTGTATTCAGTTGTAATATTTGTTAAATAAAAAAAAATAAATAAAAAAAAAAAAAAAATTTGGTGCTTTTTTCTTGATATACTTGTTTTTATAAACACTGATTCATAGCAAACAAAAACAAATCGAATTGTTTTGCGGTGATAGTTTTTGTGAAAATTTTGTGAAAACAACGGAGCCTTGTGATTGTATCGCACCGAATGACGATATGCGCAAGAAAAGACGAATTTGAAACAGCTGTCAATCATACCTTTCAATTGGTTTATCATGATAGTAAACCTCGTCACAATTGGATCAAGTTGGCCACGTATATTGGCACATGGATTACTTATTCGAAAATATAGGTGAGACATTGTGGACATCTCTGTGATCGGTGATACAATAATTTATAAAACCATCAAAATTATTCAAAATTCTAAATCCTATGAAGTACAGTAAACCTCGTCACAATTGGATCAAGTTGGCCACGTATATTGGCACATGGATAACTTATTCGAAAATATAGGTGAGACATTGTGGACATCTCTGTGATCGGTGATACAATAATTTATAAAACCATCAAAATTATTCAAAATTCTAAATCCTATGAAGTACAGTAAACCTCGTCACAATTGGATCAAGTTGGCCACGTATATTGGCACATGGATAACTTATTCGAAAATATAGGTGAGACATTGTGGACATCTCTGTGATCGGAGATACAATAATTTATAAAACCATAAAAATTATTCAAAATTCTAAATCCTATGAAGTACAGTAAACCTCGTCACAATTGGATCAAGTTGGCCACGTATATTGGCACATGAATAACTTATTCGAAAATATAGGTGAGACATTGTGGACATTTCTGTGATCGGAGATACAATAATTTATAAAACCATCAAAATTATTCAAAATTCTAAATCCTATGAAGTATAGTAAACCTCGTCACAATTGGGTCAAGTTGGCCACGTATATTGGCACATGGATAACTTATTCGAAAATATAGGTGAGACATTGTGGACATTTCTGTGATCGGAGATACAATAATTTATAAAACCATCAAAATTATTCAAAATTCTAAATCCTATGAAGTATAGTAAACCTAGTCAAAATTGGATCAAGTTGGCCACGTATATTGGCACATGGTTAACTTATTCGAAAATATAGGTGAGACATTGTGGACATTTCTGTGATCGGAGATACAATAATTTATAAAACCATCAAAATTATTCAAAATTCTAAATCCTCTGAAGTACAGTAAACCTCGTCACAATTGGATCAAGTTGGCCACGTATATTGGCACATGGATAACTTATTCGAAAATATAGGTGAGACATTGTGGACATCTCTGTGATCGGAGATACAATAATTTATAAAACCATCAAAATTATTCAAAATTCTAAATCCTATGAAGTATAGTAAACCTCGTCACAATTGGATCAAGTTGGCCACGTATATTGGCACATGGTTAACTTATTCGAAAATATAGGTGAGACATTGTGGACATTTCTGTGATCGGAGATACAATAATTTATAAAACCATCAAAATTATTCAAAATTCTAAATCCTATGAAGTATAGTAAACCTAGTCACAATTGGATCAAGTTGGCCACGTATATTGGCACATGGATAACTTATTCGAAAATATAGGTGAGACATTGTGGACATCTCTGTGATCGGTGATACAATAATTTATAAAACCATCAAAATTATTCAAAATTCGAAATTCTGTGAAGTATAGTAAAGCTCGTCACAATTGGATCAGGTTGGCCACATATATTGGCACATGGATAACTTATTCGAAAATATAGGTGAGACATTGTGGACATCTCTGTGATCGGTGATACAATAATTTATAAAACCATCAAAATTATTCAAAATTCGAAATTCTGTGAAGTATAGTAAAGCTCGTCACAATTGGATCAGGTTGGCCACATATATTGGCACATGGACAAGTTATCGGAAAATATAGGTGAGACATTGTGGACATCTCTGTGATCGGAGATACAATAATTTATAAAACCAACAAAATTATTCAAAATTCTAAATCCTATGAAGTATAGTAAACCTAGTCACAATTGGATCAAGTTGGCCACGTATATTGGCACATGGATAACTTATTCGAAAATATAGGTGAGACATTGTGGACATCTCTGTGATCGGAGATACAATAATTTATAAAACCATCAAAATTATTCAAAATTCTAAATCCTATGAAGTACAGTAAACCTCGTCACAATTGGATCAAGTTGGCCACGTATATTGGCACATGGATAACTTATTCGAAAATATAGGTGAGACATTGTGGACATTTCTGTGATCGGAGATACAATAATTTATAAAACCATCAAAATTATTCAAAATTCTAAATCCTATGAAGTATAGTAAACCTAGTCACAATTGGATCAAGTTGGCCACGTATATTGGCACATGGATAACTTATTCGAAAATATAGGTGAGACATTGTGGACATTTCTGTGATCGGAGATACAATAATTTATAAAACCATCAAAATTATTCAAAATTCTAAATCCTATGAAGTATAGTAAACCTCGTCACAATTGGATCAAGTTGGCCACGTATATTGGCACATGGATAACTTATTCGAAAATATAGGTGAGACATTGTGGACATCTCTGTGATCGGAGATACAATAATTTATAAAACCATCAAAATTATTCAAAATTCTAAATCCTATGAAGTACAGTAAACCTCGTCACAATTGGATCAAGTTGGCCACGTATATTGGCACATGGATAACTTATTCGAAAATATAGGTGAGACATTGTGGACATTTCTGTGATCGGAGATACAATAATTTATAAAACCATCAAAATTATTCAAAATTCTAAATCCTATGAAGTATAGTAAACCTCGTCACAATTGGGTCAAGTTGGCCACGTATATTGGCACATGGATAACTTATTCGAAAATACAGGTGAGACATTGTGGACATCTTTGTGATCGGAGATACAATAATTTATAAAACCATCAAAATTATTCAAAATTCTAAATCCTATGAAGTATAGTAAACCTAGTCAAAATTGGATCAAGTTGGCCACGTATATTGGCACATGGTTAACTTATTCGAAAATATAGGTGAGACATTGTGGACATTTCTGTGATCGGAGATACAATAATTTATAAAACCATCAAAATTATTCAAAATTCTAAATCCTCTGAAGTACAGTAAACCTCGTCACAATTGGATCAAGTTGGCCACGTATATTGGCACATGGATAACTTATTCGAAAATATAGGTGAGACATTGTGGACATCTCTGTGATCGGAGATACAATAATTTATAAAACCATCAAAATTATTCAAAATTCTAAATCCTATGAAGTATAGTAAACCTAGTCACAATTGGATCAAGTTGGCCACGTATATTGGCACATGGTTAACTTATTCGAAAATATAGGTGAGACATTGTGGACATTTCTGTGATCGGAGATACAATAATTTATAAAACCATCAAAATTATTCAAAATTCTAAATCCTATGAAGTATAGTAAACCTAGTCACAATTGGATCAAGTTGGCCACGTATATTGGCACATGGATAGCTTATTCGAAAATATAGGTGAGACATTGTGGACATTTCTGTGATCGGAGATACAATAATTTATAAAACCATCAAAATTATTCAAAATTCTAAATCCTATGAAGTATAGTAAAGCTCGTCACAATTGGATCAGGTTGGCCACATATATTGGCACATGGACAAGTTATCCGAAAATATAGGTGAAACATTGTGGACATCTCTGTGATCGGAGATACAATAATTTATAAAACCATCAAAATTATTCAAAATTCTAAATTCTGTGAAGTATAGTAAAGCTCGTCACAATTGGATCAGGTTGGCCACATATGTATATTGGCACATGGACAAGTTATCGGAAAATATAGGTGAGATATTGTGGACATCTCTGTGATCGGAGATACAATAATTTATAAAACCATAAAAATTATTCAAAATTCTAAATCCTATGAAGTACAGTAAACCTCGTCACAATTGGATCAAGTTGGCCACGTATATTGGCACATGAATAACTTATTCGAAAATATAGGTGAGACATTGTGGACATTTCTGTGATCGGAGATACAATAATTTATAAAACCATCAAAATTATTCAAAATTCTAAATCCTATGAAGTATAGTAAACCTAGTCACAATTGGATCAAGTTGGCCACGTATATTGGCACATGGATAACTTATTCGAAAATATAGGTGAGACATTGTGGACATTTCTGTGATCGGAGATACAATAATTTATAAAACCATCAAAATTATTCAAAATTCTAAATCCTATGAAGTATAGTAAACCTCGTCACAATTGGATCAAGTTGGCCACGTATATTGGCACATGGATAACTTATTCGAAAATATAGGTGAGACATTGTGGACATCTCTGTGATCGGAGATACAATAATTTATAAAACCATCAAAATTATTCAAAATTCTAAATCCTATGAAGTACAGTAAACCTCGTCACAATTGGATCAAGTTGGCCACGTATATTGGCACATGGATAACTTATTCGAAAATATAGGTGAGACATTGTGGACATTTCTGTGATCGGAGATACAATAATTTATAAAACCATCAAAATTATTCAAAATTCTAAATCCTATGAAGTATAGTAAACCTCGTCACAATTGGGTCAAGTTGGCCACGTATATTGGCACATGGATAACTTATTCGAAAATATAGGTGAGACATTGTGGACATCTCTGTGATCGGAGATACAATAATTTATAAAACCATCAAAATTATTCAAAATTCTAAATCCTATGAAGTATAGTAAACCTAGTCAAAATTGGATCAAGTTGGCCACGTATATTGGCACATGGTTAACTTATTCGAAAATATAGGTGAGACATTGTGGACATTTCTGTGATCGGAGATACAATAATTTATAAAACCATCAAAATTATTCAAAATTCTAAATCCTCTGAAGTACAGTAAACCTCGTCACAATTGGATCAAGTTGGCCACGTATATTGGCACATGGATAACTTATTCGAAAATATAGGTGAGACATTGTGGACATCTCTGTGATCGGAGATACAATAATTTATAAAACCATCAAAATTATTCAAAATTCTAAATCCTATGAAGTATAGTAAAACTAGTCACAATTGGATCAAGTTGGCCACGTATATTGGCACATGGTTAACTTATTCGAAAATATAGGTGAGACATTGTGGACATTTCTGTGATCGGAGATACAATAATTTATAAAACCATCAAAATTATTCAAAATTCTAAATCCTATGAAGTATAGTAAACCTAGTCACAATTGGATCAAGTTGGCCACGTATATTGGCACATGGATAACTTATTCGAAAATATAGGTGAGACATTGTGGACATCTCTGTGATCGGTGATACAATAATTTATAAAACCATCAAAATTATTCAAAATTCGAAATTCTGTGAAGTATAGTAAAGCTCGTCACAATTGGATCAGGTTGGCCACATATATTGGCACATGGACAAGTTATCGGAAAATATAGGTGAGACATTGTGGACATCTCTGTGATCGGAGATACAATAATTTATAAAACCAACAAAATTATTCAAAATTCTAAATCCTATGAAGTATAGTAAACCTCGTCACAATTGGATCAAGTTGGCCACGTATATTGGCACATGGATAACTTATTCGAAAATATAGGTGAGACATTGTGGACATTTCTGTGATCGGAGATACAATAATTTATAAAACCATCAAAATTATTCAAAATTCTAAATCCTATGAAGTATAGTAAAGCTCGTCACAATTGGATCAGGTTGGCCACATATATTGGCACATGGACAAGTTATCCGAAAATATAGGTGAAACATTGTGGACATCTCTGTGATCGGAGATACAATAATTTATAAAACCATCAAAATTATTCAAAATTCTAAATTCTGTGAAGTATAGTAAAGCTCGTCACAATTGGATCAGGTTGGCCACATATGTATATTGGCACATGGACAAGTTATCGGAAAATATAGGTGAGACATTGTGGACATCTCTGTGATCGGAAATACAATAATTTATAAAACCAACAAAATTATTCAAAATTCTAAATCCTATGAAGTACAGTAAACCTCGTCACAATTGGATCACGTTGGCCACGTATATTGGCACATTGGATAACTTATTCGAAAATATAGGTGAGATATTGTGGACATCTCTGTGATCGGAGATACAATAATTTATAAAACCATCAAAATTATTCAAAATTCTAAATTTAACAGTGTAATTTTTTGTTATTTTTTTTTAGCATAAACTTCACACTCATCAGGAAATAAGGATAATCTACTTTAAAAGTGGGAATAATTTTCATAATGAATTAACTCTCCACATTAACATATAAAATTTGGAACTATCGATGGGTGGTTATCTCACTTGGAAATAATATAATGGAGCTCTTACTATTTGTACTGGGATTAATATTTCTAAAAAAGTTTTGCGATTATGAAACCCTAAAAAAATTATTTGAAATGCTTCCATCTACCAAATAAACCAAAATAATTTAATTTACAAAAACCATAACTGTCACAGTATGTCACATTATTTAACAATAATGTACATAGAAATAGAATCGTAACATCTTAACCGCCTTAATATGTAATTAGACCATAAGTTCTCACATGACTGCCAACGATTACGATCATCAATCTTATAAACTGCCATTCATTTCAATTACATAACATATATCTGATATTTCACTTCTTATGTTCTTATTTATGCATATCATTTATGTGTTTCATTTTAATTTAAACGATTCTTTTTTACATAAAAGTCCATATATAAGTGTAAACAAAATGAAATATGTCTGTGTGTGCCTATATACTTTGGGCCATATGTCAAAGAATTATTTTATGAGATTTTTTTTCGTTTTTAATTTAATTTCAATTTTTTTTTTCTTCTTAAAGATTTATGTGGCATGTAACATCATCATATGTCAAGAAAAAGTACTAACCAATATTTACACAAATTATTACTTATATACATACATATATCAAGTAGAAGTATATAAGTATCGTAATTTTTTTTTTTATATCACATCAAAAAAAAAATTTAATTGAAATTGGATTTCTTGTCGAAATAAAAGAAGATAAAAAAAATATTTCATAATTTTTTTAAGAATTTTATCGTTGATGGATTTTTTTTTTAAAGACCAAAATAAATAAAAACATCAAAAGATTCTGTGTTTTCGTTCGTTTTATGGGTTGTGTTGTTTATTGTAAACTGAATCAGATTAAGATGTTATGTTCTGTATATTAGTGTTAATTTGCACTCTTGTGGTATATTTTTCTTTTGCTTGGTTTAAAATTAACAACCAAAAACATGAGGTTAACGCAATTATTATTACCAAATTGGTTTCCAAAATTGCAATAATTATTAACCAGTTTTACATCTGTTCACTTTTTGGTGTATGTAAATATAACCAGAATTAATTTAATATTCGCCAGACGTTTTTGGACTAAACTCGAACTATACTACTTTACTATGACAAAATTGACCGCACTTAGGAATAAAACCAGAATTATTTGCATATTATTTTGAACATTAAAAAAAAATGATGTAACTCATTCGAAACGAGGCATACAAATTAAAAACGAACTTTATCGCAAATACTGTGTACCCCGTTCAAATCCAAATGCATAGCTATTAAGTCATTCGCAGTCTGGAAATTCGGTGGGAGATTACCATAAATTGGCTTCAAAAGAGATAATAAAATAGAAGGCTAGCCGAGTTGCCATATTTATCTAAAGCTTGCCAGCTAAAGAGTGTTGTTTAGCTAAACCAATTTTAATATTACACAATATGGTAACATTCCAAAAGACAACCATGGATTTGGAAATGATACCAAATTCAAAATTGAAAACCGCAAGGTCGATTCGAGTTCTTGATTTGTAATCAGAGTAATATATTTTATAGGACCCAATATTGTTAGCAGATGTTTTTTTGTCGTTATCATTATATAATATTATATCTAGTTTTGTATAAACAAATAAAAAATTACTCATCATGACCATTTTGTCGTTAAATTTGTATAATTTATTTACAAGTATTTATCAAACATACCATAAATGGTATAAAATTATGAAAGTCCAAAGAACTTTTGACAAAAAAAAAAAAAAAACAATAAATGTAGTGAATTATCAAACCATTCATTAACATCAAGATGATGTTGATGACTAAAATTTTTGAAATTAGTTTTGTATCTACGAGTATTATTATCAACTCGAACAGGTGACATTTAAGTTTGTCTAAAAAATTAAAAATAAAACTTAAAAAAAAAAAATTGTGTGTAGGACTATTCTTGTGTGTTAAGCTATATTTTTGTTTTTTAATATTGTGGTTTTAACTAAATTTGGACATAAAATATACGATTTAATTAAAATTTTGTTTAGACATTATTTTATATTACAATAGCGATTAATTAAATGTCCAATCAATTAAATTTGATTAAATGTTTACGTTACTTTATTTTGTTTTGCGATCATTTGATGGTCATTGATCTGTATGACCAACGAGGGCACGCGTATTCCTCATAAAATGTTTTATTTGCCAGCCTACATGAAAATAAAATCCCAATTAATTTAATTAGTTAATTATAAATTATAATCTGTGAAAACCAACTTCCCCCCAAGGCAGGTTTCCAAAATATTAGTTTTCTGTATAGAATGTACATGTAAAATGAGTATGGCAATGTAGTAGTTGACGTTGATGCAATCAAAAGGCACAAAGTCGTCGAAAATAAAAAGTTTGTCCACGACAACAAAGCACTAACCAACCGGATTAGCTTCTTAAAAATTTGCATTGATGGCAAATAGCTAAAATAATAAACTACATCTGCGGAAAATAACGAAAATCAAGCAAAAATTCAAATGATTAAATTCTTCATGAAACTTTGAAGCATACTTATTGATAAAAACTAAGTGGTAAGAAGAAAGTTAAATAAACGAAAAGTTAGATATCAATATATGAAACTTGTGGTCGTTAGAAGCAAAATTGTCGCGTTACATATTGTACCAAATTCCAAAAAATAAAAACAGACCAAAAATTGTCTATCAACAACCTAAGCTCTCCTCAACCAGAAAGAGCCTTGTTTGATCACCGCTCCCAAGCAACTCTTTTTACAGAACAAGCCAATAACTGTGATTAAAAAGGAACAAAATTTACAAAAATAAATAGCCTATAGGAGAGAATGGAATTATAGCCACCAACTTGCTTTAAGTCATCAACATCCTATAGTTCTATGTAATTCAACGAAGCTAGATAGCGCCACCGGGTAAGTTTCGTACGAGGACGGAATACCATTTACGACATACAAAATCACCTTCATAGTAATTAGGACATCCGATTTCGTAATTCGAAATTCCGGTATTCCGAAATATCGGGCGATATTTTGGTTTCTATTATTCCGGAATTAAAGAATTTCTATTTTTCACACTAATCTATGGAGGTAGTTAGTGTAAGGAATAAACAACCTAAAAATTTAAAAATCCAAAGTCAGCCTAAAAAGAAAATGTCCGTCAATTGTACCAAAAAATTGTAAAAGTATACGTAATATTTCTGAGAGTGCAAAAAGAGGTTAATTTAGGGAGCTGGTCAAAATATAGATGGGCTACTTTTGGAAGTTTTGGAGTATTTCTCTTTTTCGTTCACCATGATATGACACCTAATAAACGGATTACGGAACAATAAAAGCTCGTTCCTGAAAATTACCTGATGCATTTACTTTACATAAAATACATCTGCCAAGTATGTGTTGTGTTGTTTCTTAGTTTATAAACTGAAAAAGGTGTTTAGACAAAGAAACGAGTCCGACAAAGAAAGAAATGCACAAAACCTTTAATTTGATTAGTTCATTAGCTGAAAAATATCAAAAACCGTGATATTCGTTTGTGCGTTCCGAAAAGGACTTCAATTTTGGGACGATGGTAGCAGCGGGAAATATCACCATCAAAATTCTAGCCTAAATTATACAAGCCTCGGTGCGTCAGGATTAATGAGAAAATCCAGAAAAACAGGAAACACTTGATTTCAGTCATTGCCAATTGTCAGAACGGTACTAACTCGCTGTAGCAATTTAATCTATGTTTAAAAATGTTTCCGATTTTTTTATCATATTCATTTTATAAGAAGTGAGTAGAAAAATAAATGTTTAAACAAGAATTTAATTGTAACTGCGATTTAGTATCGTTAGTTAGTCTAGGGTGTCATATCGCAGCACTTAAACTATAAGATAAATGGTTCCAGTAAGGGTGAAGGGAATAAATTCTGTAACACTCCAACTAACCTAACCTAACTAACTGAATTATTAGGCTTTATAGAATTCATAGAATTTACAGGATTTACAGAATTTATTGGATTTCTAAAATTTATAAAAATTAAAAAAATTTTACAAACATTAGAATTTTTTGAATTTATAGAACTGACAAACTTGAACAATTTAAAGAACTCATAGATTCTATAACATTTAAAAGACATGCCCGATTCCAGAACAAAACAGTAATTCTTCAGTTAAATAATATTTCGTCTCTTCCTGCTTATATGAAATTGCAATTTGATTCATAATTCAAAATCAATGCTACTTGATTATATTTCTTTTTTACATGAACTTTTTAACGGTAGAATTAAATATTTGACTATTCAATAGGCATTTTCGGAAATAGACCAAAGTAACTTCATAGTAAGTTTCAAACTTTAAAGTTACCCATCTATTTACGAACGATCAAAGTAACTTCAGTAATGAAAAATGTAACTTCATGAAACAAACGCACTCAAAATTTTATCTTACTTTTTTGCATGCGAAAGGTAACTTGAGTAACTTTGTTACCAACATAATAAAAATTAAAACTTACTCTGAAGTTACTTTGGTCTATTTCCGAAAATGCCTACTATCGCTCAAATAAAAATTTAATTCTAATATAGTTTCATGGTATAAAATTGTTTGTACCTTATTTTAAGCTTAGTAAAATATACAGTTGATACTGGAGGCTCTTATCAGAGCCTTCTAGAGTATAGAGCCATAATCATTATGACGTATTTTTTCGAAGCTTTTTTAGTGGTATAACTTTTCCTGATTTCCATAGGAATCCATAGTAAAAATGGTGTTTTTTAGCTTGAAGTTTTTCAATGAAAAAAGCAAAAATGTTACAAAATGTTTATATAAAAGTGTTTTACATATCTTTAGCAGCAATATACAAGAAGGGTATATTGATATTAAGTAAATATTAATTGCATAAATATTAAAATTAAATTATTTCTAAAATATATTTTTCGAACTTTCATTTTGAAAAATACATCAAAGTTAGCTCTGACGAATTAAAATAATACATACTTGCTAAATTTATCTTTAGTTTAACTAGTGTACGTTAGATGTCTCAGATTTATACAGAAAAATACGAAAAAGATTGTTTAATCACAAAATTATGACACGTTCTTAAATATTTTGTGAATTTGGTTTGCTTTTCCTACAATTTTTGAACTTGAAATTTCCCCAGGTGGCAATTTTTAGTGCGATTTTTAAAAAATGTTTACTGTCATCACTGCCATCTATGTATATTGGTTTAATACAAACGATTTGTAGTAAGCTTTTCCTTTTAATTTGACCAGAATGCTGTTGTTATGAACTTTTTTTTATATTTTGGTTAAAATAAATCAATTATTACAAGAAAATGGAAACGATTTACTTAAACGATATTCATATATGTTGAAATTCAAACATTTATGAAAATATTTCAGAAATCATAATTAAGAATTTGCAACATTTTCATTTATAAATTTGTCTTAGGAAAAAAAGTGATTTCCCATATGTTTTACTATGGAAATTTTGGTTTTTTCCTCGTTTCTAATACCCTTAAAAAGCTTCGTTTTTTAGATTATGGCTTGTATAATCGAGGTTGCTTTACTCTTATTTATACAGTAGGCTCTGATTATACAATGTCATAGTCTAAAAAGTCAAGCTTTTATAAGTGAATTAGAAACTAGGAAAAAACCAAACTTTTCATAGTAAACACATAAAACATATGGGAAATCACTTTTTTTCCTAAGACAAATTTTTAAATGAAAACGTTACAAATTCTTAATAATGATTTCTGAAATATTTTCATAAATGTTTGTATTTCAACATACATATATGAATGTTGTTTACGTAAATCGTTTTCATTTTCCTGTAATAAGTAATTTATTTAAACCAAAATTTAAAAAAAATTCTTAACAACAGCATTCTGGTCAAAGTGAAATAAAGTTTGCTAAAAAAAAGTAAAATCGTACCAGAAATTACCACCTGGGAAATTTAAAATTCAAAAATTATAGGAAAAGCAAAACAAATTCACAAAATATTAATAACATGTGACAATTTTGTGATTAAATAATTTTTTTTCGTATTTTTCGGTAAACATTTTTGATATCTGACGTACACTAGTAAAACTAAAGATAAATTTAGCAAGTATTATTTTAATTCGACAGATACAACTTTGATTTATTTTTCAAAATGAAAGTTCGAAATAATTTAATTAGAATATTTCTGTAATTAATATTTATTTAATACCATTATAGCCTGCTTTTATATTGTTGTTAAAGATATGTAGAAAACTTTTATCAAACATTTTATAATATTTTTGCTTTTTTTCATTGAACAATTTGAAGCTAAAAGACACTATTTTTACTATGGATTCCTATGGAAATCATTGAAAAGTTATACCTCTAAAAAAAGCTTCTAAAAAATACGCTTCTAACGAAGGCTCTGTTTATAGACATTATATGACATATTATTAGGGCATGCAATTCCGGAATTCGGAATTCCGTTATTCCGGAATACCGACCCATATTTTGGATTCGATTTCAATTTCAATAAATTTTGCAATTGCTAATTTTAACACTAATTTAAGTAATTTCAACATAATTGTATGTAATAGGTAAGTTATATAGTCTTTCTTGTATCAAAAAAAAAATATACATGGAAACTTCTTGTGCAATATGTTGCTTAATCTATGGAGGTCATTAGTACAATCAATAAAATAATTTAATAATTTGAAAATTCAAAGTCAGGATAAAAAGAAAACATTTCTTCAATTATAACAACAAAGTATGTATACTTAATATTTCAGAGACTGCCAAGGATCAAAATAGAGAAGTGGCGCCTCTAAAACATACCTGCCAAATACGTACATATCCTTGCTTCGGACTCAAACAAACAAATTCAGAAACTTTTTCGTCGTCCAATTCCAGTTATATAAATTTATAATGAGAGAAATTCAAGCTCGGACGACGATAATTTAATTGATGAATTCAATAATCTTGTCCCTTGGTCCAGAATGCTCATCGCGGGAACGTTGTTTCGTTGTTTTGGGATGGTCCGCTGCTTTAATGTATAAAAGTTTGGCCTACTTACAAGGCCACGAAACATTAAAATATGATTTGCAAAATCAACAAAAAATAAATGATTTGATCAGCTGTTCAAAAATGGAAAGAATAAATATATCGCTGGTGACAATGTAAAATTGTATCTAGAAAATTTCTTAAAATTTTAAAAAATTCCTTAAACTTTTTAATTAAATTTGTGACAGTAAAACGTCCAAAATTGAAAAAAAATATTTAATTTTGTTAGTTGATTTTAATGTTTCAACTATGACAAATTTGCTCGTTTTTCCGAAATAGTTTAATTTATAGGATTTACAAAATTCAAAGGATTTATTGAAATTAAAAATTATAAAAATTGAAGAATTTTTAAAAATTATTAAATTTTTAAAAATTATTAAATTTTTAAAATAAGTCAAATTGCAAAATGTATAGAATTGAAAGACAAGAACAAGTTATAGAACCCATTGAATCTATAAAATTTAAAAAATTTATAAAATTTATACAATTTGTGGAATAAATTTAATTTATGGAATTGATGGAATTTATAAAATTTTCAATAATTATAGAAATTTTATAAACATATTAAAATTTATAATATTTCCAGACTTTGTAGAACATGTAAAATTTATAGAATTTATTGGACTTATAAGAACTAAAGAATTTATGAAATTTGAGAAATTTAAAGAATTTATAGAAATTATGGATTTTTTTGGAATACATAAGTAAAATTTGGGTTTGTATAATTTATAGAACTGACAGATTAAAAACAAACAATTTATAGTATCCATAGAATCTATAAAATTTAAAGAATTTATAAAATTTATAGAATTTATTAAATTTTTAAAATTTAACAAATTTACAGAATTTATAAGAACTAAAAAATTTATGAGATTTGAAGAATTTAAAACATTTACCGAATTTTTAAACTTTATTCATAGAAATTTGGGTTTGTGGAATTTATTAAATAGACACACTTGAAACAATTTATAGAATTCAAAGAAACTGAAAAATGTGAAGAATTATTAGTCCTAAAATTTATACAATTTATGAATTTTGTAGCATTTGTAAAATTTTTAAAATTTAAAATTTTATAGAGTTTATAGACATATTTAAACTTATCAAATTTACAGTATCTATAGGATTTATAGAATTTACGGAATTTATAGAATTTAAGAAACTTATTGGATTTTAGGCCTTACAGAATTTGTAAAACTTATTGAATTTAATAGGATTGTTATAATTTATAGCGTTTAAAAATTTTTTAAATTTAAAGAATTTTTATAATTTTTACAAAATCTATAAACTTTATAAATTCTATAAATTTTTTAATTTTAAAAATTTGTGTACATATATCCTAATCGTACCTGCGATTTCGTATCGTTCATACATATGAGCATTAATTATAAACTTATCTAATATTTTAAACGAAATAAAAGAAATATGTTGTTTTTTTGTAAAATTTTGATTTATTAATTTTTAATCAGAGATTATTTGAAAAAAATCAATTCGGGAATTGATTCCCGAATGCCGGAATCGAAAACATTCAAATTCGAAAATTCCGGAATTACTTTATGGCCAAATTTGGATGCTCTAATTATTTAAGGACCTTGTTCAAAATAAAGGAAAATCTTTGTAAAATGTAAATGAACCGTGACGTTTCGTATGAGAAGTTTCGTTGTAGAAGTCGTGTAGACCTTAATTTATTTAATGTGTCTAGAAATAAAAATAATGAAATTAAATAAAACAGATTCAAGTGCTTCTTATTTAAAAAATTGTATGTGGCGCCGTAAACAACTAGAGTATTATATACTCTTATCTAGATACGCTAAAATATATTCCATAAATAAATTGCAATAATCAATAATAATTAATTCCATAAATTGCAATGCTAAGTGATTTTTTGCGGATATGAATACCACCCAACGCGCGGTAATCACTGAAGCTTCATTAATTGCAAATTTTATCTTTACCATCTCAATTAGATGATTAAATAGAATAAGCATTACAATAAAAATTTTAGTACTTAGATAAAATCTTGTTAAACCATTACTCGTAATTTTGTTGTATACCTATTATATTTATTTTGAATTACAGGTAGCTTAAACTACCATATACGAGTTACAAACCGTATCATTAAGTACAGATCATTTTAACAAAACAAATAAATCTTGCCATCAAAAACATCATAAAAAACATGATTTATTAACTGTTCTGAGCAGTCAAACCAAAAAATAAAAAAAATTTATTCCGCTAATTTAAGTTAACCTTTGATATTCTCTGAAAAACTTGATTTGACCAGGTACCTTTAAACCTCTATCTCCAATCTTAAGCACAAACTTGGCAATCATATTTTGAAATCCATAGTATACCAAAAATCAGATCCATATCATACTAATAATTGACGAGCTCTAACTGATTCGGATGATTATCAAAATTAAACAAAAAAAAAAAATTTACATGATTAATGTATCAATCGATTAATCAATATAACGTTCACGTCAATTAATCATTTAAAACGTTTTGGTTAAGATTCAATCGTATATACCTTTTCCAGTTTTTCAAGCGAGTTTTATATAAACAATAAAATATCTCTTCGTTTCGTATTACTATTGCTACGCATATTTTTCATCTCTGGTAGTCTTTAATTTCGTATATCGAATAAATATGTTGAAGTTTAACATTTATAATATTATGTATAAAATACATATATACATAAGACACTTAATTTTATTTCCAGTAGCAGTGTTATTAATTTAATCGATCATGTAAATAAGTAAATAAAAAAATATTTTATTTGGCATGTATGTGGATATACTACACAACACACAAGAAGTGATATTAAATTAGCTCCATTTCAAGGGCGACCTCATTTTACTAAGTTTTAATTTTTTATTCTATTTTTCAACAAACTATCACATTAATTCATCGTCAATCAATCAAAACCTAAAATAACAAACAAATAAACAAACCAACCAAAGAACTTGAATTAATGATATGGAAATAATTTTTTATTTTTATTTTTGGAATTAAAACATAATAATTTCGACATTCTACTTTTTTGACAGCATCCAGATTTTTTATTTTTTAAACTCAAAAATTATTGTATTTGCGTTATGTTACATAATCATTTCAGTTGGTTGATCTTCATTGTATTGTATTTAAGATTAATTATATTCGAATATATAGTATACCAAATTTTCTTGTGATACCAAGTATGAATATTATTGTTGGATAGACAAAAAAAAAAAATAAAAATATCACACACAGTTGGTGTTTTCAAGGTAATCTAAATAGTGCGTATCCAAAACGAAAACCTTGAAAATGTTCAGAATTTTTTTTTTAATCCCTAAGCACAAATTTTATTTTAATTTTATTTTTTTTCACAATACGCAATTAAATTAAGCATTTCCTAATCTCTGTACACGCATAAAGTCTCTAGTTCTCTAATTAACAGTTGAAAAAAGAAAATGTTGATTTAAAATAATTTTTTTTCTTTAATCTCGAATATAAAGTGACAGAACTGTCAAGAATTGAAATTTAAATGTAAACTGTCAACTGTGAAATTTGATATGAACGTGAAAATACGTAAATTACAAAACACGTGCCAATAATGTGAACAATATTTTATTGCCAAGTCACACTCGTATTCGTAGTATTTAAATGTTATATGGACCTTTATTTTGTATAAAGAATCGATAAATTCTCATGTCACGACAAATTAATAACCACTTGCATCGCGTAAAGCAACCAACATGCGAAGGACACAATCATTAAATGCATCGTATTATTTTAAAATGTACAAATTTGTGGGGGCTTTAAACAACAGTTTAACATAAAGTATATAAGAAAAGATATAAGGGTTAATTATGTTTATATGTACTGTACAAATATCTTGACGATCCTTTAACATTGCACGATTAAAATTTCCAAAAAGCAATTATCTTAACCATTAATTTACCGTAGACGTATATTTCTTTTCGATGCGTTACATTATACCAGCACTGTCTGTGTGGTTACATGTACATAAGGAAACATGAATATTATGTATACCCCCGTATAAAATATTTATTTCTTATATAATTATCAGTAAAGAAAATATATACACGAGTACAAACATGATTTTGTTATCAAAAACTAAATAATAGTTTTGTTTTTTGTATTTATATCAAAAATAATCTATTTGAAAGTGTTTATTTAATATAACGATAATTATATGCATAAGTTTGGTATAAACATAAACAGATAATTTATCCGTAGTCTAACATACAATAGTATATACTATATTCTGTGTTCTACTTACGCAGTATACACTATGCCATACACAGTAACCAGATAACACAATATCAAGCATTTACATTATACAGATCTTTTTGCAAATGATTTGATACAGCTGGTGGTTATGATACTACATAAATTTATGTCATTAAAAATAATCTAGGCTAGAAAAATAAACACACACACTTGGACACAATATTATATACAGCATACAAATATAAACAAAGTTTATGTATTTTATTTATTTTTTTTATTGAATGGGTCACCAACCAATATTACAATGTATACAAATCCACTCAGATGATTGTTTATTAATAAAATTTTTATGTAAATAAATACTAATAGCTATTCTCATATACATATACATAAATGTAAATTAATTTTGATGGGAGTATCAAATTTAATCTATTTTTAATTAATATATGATTTTGGCTGTTGTGAACATAAGATTAAATAGAGACACAATTACGTATATTAAGGTTTCCCAAAATTTTATGATGGTTTCAAAAATCATATCAATTAAATATATTATGTAATAACAGACTTGAAAATGCTGACAAATTTAAAATTAAAGGTATCCGGTATTCTGTTTTACTAAATATATCTTTATTGTTTTAATGATTAATTAAATATTACTTTATTTAATGATTTAAGACAAGTAGTGGTGCCATCTTATTGAAAATTAGACTACCCACTTAAACTTGTTTTGTAATTTCTAATTTTAGAATTAATGCTGTGTGCCTAACGTCGATTTCTTTGACTAAATTGTTGATTTTTCTAAATTGTCAATAAATTGAGCTGTGTCTGACTTCATTATTCTAAATTCCGACTTTTGGAACGTCAACCGAATGTTATTACTATTCGACGGAAATAACTGGGTATACTTAATATGTTTTTATTGGGATTTCTCATTATTTCGTACAAAAAATTCAAGATCACATCTAAACTTTATCAAATTAAAGTGAAAATAAATTACTGTTATATTCAATATTGTGTTACAAAAAATTAAGTGTTTCTAGTGACATAATAAGTTATAGACAATAATAAGTAGTAATAAAATTGTGCTGATTCTATCTAATTAAAATCGAATCGTTTAATCAGACGATACCTAAAGATTTTAACGGTGGCGGCCGCATGGCTAGCACCGCTGTTAGTGAAACTAGTGTTATTGATTCATCAAATGATAATAACTGTGAACGTGATAATGAAGTTACTCATAATGCAATACACATAGAAGACGGCATAAAAAGGAAACAATGTCTGATGACAACAATGATATTATTGTTAAAAGGCGCAGCCTTTCAACAAGACAAAAACCGAACCTTATACCAGTTAATCTACGTAACGAAAACAAAATAAGATTATTACAATTAGAAAACGATGCCTTAAAATTACGGATTCAAAGATTGGAAGAATTATTAAATAAACCAGAAGATTTTTTGAATTACGACAGTAATATTGAAGAAACAGATACATCTACTGCGAACAACGGAGGCCACAAACACATGGAAATTGAAAACGAAATAATTGACGAAATTGTGAATGAAAACGAAATTGACAGTGAAAGCAATTTGCATACAATTGCTACAACAACATCAAACAGTTACAATCAAGAATTTCCGATGTTAAAACCCGTTAAGACAAATGATAATATGCAATCAATATCATCGGTAATAAATAAACAAACAAAAAAAATAATCAAACCTCCACCCATACATATACATAGCACCAACGTTAAAGACACACTCAATCTAATAAAAGGTTTGGAATACAGCAATTTCGAAATTACGCGTGTAAGTAAAAAAAAACACTCTGTCCGGATGGACAACTTGGAACATTTCAATAAAGTTAAAGAGCAACTGAAAGAAGCAAATTCAAAATTCTTTACATACACACCAAAAAATTCGAAACCTAAAACTATGGTACTAAAAGGTCTAACTGAGGAGGAGGATCTCAATGAATTAAAAACTGATATTGAAGCCCAAAGTGGAATCAAAATCAATAAGGTAACTCAAATATCGACACTAAACGAAAATAAAACCAAACAAAACCTGCCATTATATATCGTACATTTGGATCCAGAGACCAATTTATCAACATTATCGAAAATTAAAGCAATTAATTATCAAAGAGTGTATTGGGAACCATTAAAAAAACGTGAAGGAATCATGCAATGCCATAAGTGCCAACGATACGGACATGCAGCAAGTAATTGTAATTTAATTTACCGTTGTGTGAAATGCAAGGAATCACACGTCCCAGGCGAATGTACTATTAAAACCAAAATTGATAATGCTCAAATTTTTTACGTTAATTGTAAGGGAAATGGACATCCCGCATCTTTCAAAGGTTGCCCATATTACCAAGAAGCACTGCAACGGTTGAAGCAGAAAATAGAAGCAAAGCGCAACAACCAACCTAGAGCCATACCAATTAAACAATCCACCTTCATTAACTCACAGAACGGTACATTCGCAAATGTGTTACAAACACCTAGTAATGTAGATAATATAACGCTACAAAAACTATCAGCTAAAGTAGACACAATAGTACAAACAATACAACAGCAAGGTGAACAGATTGCCCAGCTGTTACAACTAATTCATCATATATCATGAGTAAGTTCAAAATAATAGCTTTGAACGTAAATTCGATCATCAGTATTCACCGACGTCTAAATTTATTAAAATTTTTAAATAAACATAACCCGGAAATAATGCTCCTCAACGAAACCAAACTTAACTCGAAACACACAATCGAGTTTAAGAAATACCACGTTATAAGACAAGATCGGCGCAATACAAAACAAGGCGGAGGCACAGCAATATTGGTGCATAATAAAATTAATTACCAACAGGTAATACGAGAGGAGTTACTACTATTATAAAATTAAAACTCAAAAACCAATCACAACTATACATAATATCGATATACTGTTCAAGCAGCTCAAATACAATCATTGACGCAGCATTTGAGAAAGAATGGAACCAATTATTTGAATTACTCCAACTGAATAGCAACAAGAATTACTACATTATTGCTGGGGAATTAAACGCTCGACACGCAAATTGGGGAAATACTTCAAGCAACTCTCGTGGCATAAAATTGAACAGATGGATGAACGAGAATGATATCATATACAGAGCAAAATTGTATAAACCAAACGCATCAAAATTCATCCGATCGGGAAATTACCTGGACTTAGCTGTTATTGATGTTCGCCTCAACATTAACACGAATACATTTGGTGAAATTCCAACGCATTCATATGACAGCGATCATAAAGGAATAGAAATTGAGTGCACAAACTTATTAGAAATAGATAATATTGACAGTGATAATAGTAATCGGACATATAATTTTCATAATATTGACTGGGACATTTGGAAACACAATTTGGTGAGAGCATACAAACGTCATCTCAAAGATACAAAGCAACACATAATTATTCCATATGACCGAAACTTAAATGACGCACAACTAGAGTATCACATCAACACTATATCCAAACTAATAAGACGAAATATTCAAATTACATCACCTAAAAGTCGCAGAAAAAATAACATGGAGTGTTATACAAACCGTACAATTGAAGACCTATACAAAAACAAAAGTAGAATCATCACACTATTAAAGCAAGGCAAAAAGAACGGCACAATCACAGCACAACAAATTAGCTTCTTAAAGTCGGATATAAAACGCATAAATGATCTTATTGCACAAAACATTAAAATGGAGGTTAACAAATTTTGGAAGCACAAACTCGAATCAATTTCCGCAGGCAATAAAATATTTGCCAATATAAAAAAAATTACTAAGGCAAAAACTGAAAGAACAATACCTAGAATCGAGAAAGAAACCAGAAACCTTTCGGGGTTAAAAATAGATTGGTCTAACATCGCTAAAACGGGTACAACTTATAACTCAATCAATAATCAACGGAATTTAAACATTCTAGGTCATTATATTGAGAAGCGTACAATTCCTAAACCGGATATACACAATCCAACCAATTATAACTAAACATATCGAGGATAAAAACAATCGCATAACCATAACCGAATTTAGCACTAATAACACAGCGAAGTCACCATCTCATCTCACCGACACAAATTACTTCATAAATACAATAGAATTAAAGAACATACTCAAATGCGCAAACACAAAAAGTCATATGGCCTTGATAATATCCCCAACATAGTGCTAAAACATCTACCGGAGGAATTAATCAACGAACTTTGTACATTATTTA